>BSBN01000967.1:4480000-5737500 GCA_027924645.1 Cunninghamia lanceolata
ACCTGAACCTGCTATGGGCGCAGATGCTAGCATATACTGTCCATCATGGCATCCCACAAGAAAAATAGTTCGTGTGGTTTATCTAACACTTCCATATTTTGTGTGTACAAACCACCGATGCTTGATATATGTAAGCATTATTGTGCTTGGAATTGCCATATTGATTTTATTATATCCGCTAGAACTTTGCAATGCGCTTGAAGTTTATTTTTTTAAATTTGCAAAAATATTAACTATTGTTGGATTTGCGGGAGAATTGCACCCAACCGGGGATATGTCCAGAGTCATTGAAAAGTCTCGCAATATGCAACAAAGAAAAATTAGTTCTCTTGCCAAAGCTTCGCTACCATCTCATGGGAAATAATAGATTATAAGGCGATGGAAATCCTCCAGACCGTCGGATTAACACTTCAAATCATTTCACGTTATTTGGAATCACCTTATTGATTTTATTATATCTGCCATAATTTTGCAATGCACTTGAAGTTTATTTTTTAAAATTTGCAAAAATATTCACTACTGCCAGATTTGCGGGAGAATTGCACCCAACCAGATATGTCCAGAGTCATTGAAAAGTCCCACAAAATGCAACAAAGAAAAATTAGTTAGTTGTAGGCCTGGATTTGCATCAGAAATTATTGGGTCATTGTTGGTGCATAGTATTTATGTTCTTCATGATGCCCTTCATTAGTCTTTCAATACCCACTTGTTTTTTTGTTTTTTTTTTATATATGTAGAACTCAAATTATTTGCACAATTTGAATAGGATATTTCAGTCATAATAAACTCATCAAGTAGCCCTATGCCTTTTGGATACCCACCCATTGCATTGAGTTATTGGGTCCTAATTTTTGCTTTTTCTATTATGACTCTTGATTTTTGCTTTTTCTATTATGACTAATATCTCAAGCTCGCGGACCCTTGATCTTCATTTAGATTTCACCCTTGCGCATCGTGCATCATTGCCACGTATCATTTAACCTAGATTGCATGGAACATCGATCCCATTCTAGAAACATTCATTGTCATTATCAGATTCAATAGGGCTGATGCTCAGTCAGGGCAGTGAATGAATATTGTCACCATTATTCTATAACCATGAAAAAATCTATAGTTGCTTCCCATTGTTTGCAGTAACCCTGAGACTAGCTAAATTGCTTCTAATACAAATGTACATTGAATTTTCTACAATACATGTTTTCTCCCATATTTTAGAGAAAGAATTATGCCTACATTTCACAGTTACGGTTTGGGGACAAAATACAGTTCAGTTTATACAATTGTATGTTGAATTTTCTACAATACATGTTTTCTCCCATATTTTAGAGAAAAAATTATGCCTACATTTCACAGTTAGGGCTTGGGGACAAAATACAGTTCAGTTTACGTATATTGCACAAGACACGTAAAAGGAAAACTCATTTTGCAATAAATGCAAAATACAAAAAACAAATACAGGAAAGATTGAAATCTTGAAATATTTAAAAATGCAAAACAAAAGAGAAATAGCCCAAGAGCTCCCTGCAACACTTGAAGCAGTTATCTTATTAAAAGGCCAAATTAATATGAAACGAAACACAATCCACTGCAGGCATTATGTCCCAGCTAGATAATAGAAATAAGAATTGCAACTAAATCTTTCAATCTCCCTTTGGTTAAAATTATTGAAAATAAATAGTAGTAGGTTACTGTTAATATAAGGCCTACTATATCTGCCAGTTACTTAAAACTTTCCAAGAAAAAAATAGTGAATTACATCAATGTGATCCATATAAAGACAATAAGAAAATCTCCAATATTCAATTTCTAATTTCCACTAACTTTAAAAGGATGTTGTTTAAATGGACTAGACCTTGCCATACTTATATAAATATTTCATATCGTCCATGTATCTTGGTCTTATTTTTACATCATCCTAGTTAACCTGTAAACTAGCAACTTGTAAAATCAAAAGAAGCAAAATAAATCATACATATTGTACACATGAACCTGCTAACACCCAATTGGTAATTGAAAGAAAAGAACTTCTATTAATTGATTAGGCATCACATATTTTTTGGCATGATAAAATGCCCATCTCACACGCCTCCTAAATAAGAAATATAAATACATCACCGGGAAGGGATACACTTAGCCAAATTCTATCCGTGTAAGCGCAGATTCAATGACTCAATACAATCAAAGACCCTCAACTAGAATCCAGATCACTTGGAATGTTGATCCATCTCACTTGGAATGTTGATCCAATTTCCACCAGCTTCAAAAGCATGTTGTTTAAATGGACTAGGCTTTTCCATACTTAAATAAATATTTCATATCGTCCATGTATCTTGGTCTTATTTTTACATCATCCTAGTTAACTTGTAAACTAGCAACTTGTAAAATCAAAAGAAGCAAAAGAAATCATACATATTGTACACATGAACCTGCTAACACCCAATTGGTAATTGAAAGAAAAGGACTTCTATTAATTGATTGGGCACCACATATTTTCTGGCATGATAAAATGCCCATCTCACACACCTCCTAAATAAGAAATATAAATACATCACCGAGAAGGGATACACTCAGCCAGATTCTATCTATGTAAGCATAGATTCAATGACTCAATGCAATCAAAGACCCTCAACCAGAATCCAGCTCACTTGGAATGTTGATCCAATGTCTTTCTAGAAGTCTTCATCCAACCTAAATACATGATGTCCCTCACTGCTGTTCAAACTAGACATTGCATTAGCCTTTTGATATTCTCCAACTCTTTTCTCAAAGAAATTTGTCTTCCTCTGCAAAATAACATACAAACTTGAATTTAAATTCTCTCCAACAAGCCTATAGATCAAATACTTACTGAAGAAAGATCAACTCCATCGAATCAAATAGATTCTGGACATTGTAAACTTTAGTATATCCTAGTGCAATCTGAACATCAACAAATTACTGTCAGTTCATATAGAAAAACTGTTAGTAAAGCATATTAAAGCCTTCTACAAAGGAACAAATTCCACTTACCAACAACCTATTAGCAACAAATTCAATATATTGACTCATGAGTTTAGCATTCATCCCGACCAGATTACATGGTAGAGCATCACAAACAAATTCCTTTTCAATATCTATAGCATCACAAACTATTTCCCTTACTCTTTCCTCCCTCAACTTGTAATTCAACAAGCTGCAAACAAGAATTAACGCCAAAACAACATTAGCTTTTAATACAATTGATGATATATTCAAGAGAATCTGTTACAGCAACAAACAATATCTGAAGTTCTGAACTAGCATACTTGTAAATCAAGCAAGCAAAATCACAATGAAGACCCTCATCTTGTGAAATGAGCTCATTTGAGAAAGTTAAGCCTGGCATAAGTCCTCTTTTCTTCAACCAGAATATTGAGCAAAAGTTGCAAGAAAAATCTCACATCAAACACATAGACATACCGGGAAGCATGAAACATTAATAAACCACTGGGAGGAGCTAATGGACACACCTGCCATTGAAAAATATGCCCTCTACACATGCAAATGCAAGAATCCTTTTAGCAAAGCTATCGGAGTTGTGAAATACAAAGGGATAATAATTAGAAAAGAATGGATGCCAAAGAAACCAAAAGTCAAAACATAAGACTAATACATAAACTACCTTTCAATCCAACGAAGAGCCCAATCTGCTTTCTTTGTCACACAAGGAACAATTTTAATAGCATTGATGAACAAATGGGCCTTCTGCTTGGAGTCTTTCATGTAAGTCTCTAATAAGAGACTATATGTTTCTGCAAAGTATAATTTAAATGTCAAAACAACCCTCCAACCAAGAACTTGCAATTATGAAAATTAAAACCAAAACCCCACACAACAAAACAACAAAGCCAAAACAAGGGACAAAGAAAAGCAAAATACCTGAATGAATATTCTCAATTGCAATTTGAAAACCATAAAAAGCATGTGCCTGCAAAAGGCACCATTTTGTAAATCAATTCAAACTCTTTTACAAAGAGGTACAAGAGATCCTAGATGGCACCCATTTTAACATTCCTAAAGTATATTATTGTCCATTAAAATCTACATTTTGTCCTCTTCTAATATTAATGTTTTTATTTCCCAGTAAAAACCCAAAAAGTTCAATGTCTTAAAAATTAAAAAGCAAAAATAGGTACCTCAGGAACTTGAACTTCTTTCATGAAGCGGCCAGCCAAATTTTCTAAGACAATCCCATCAAAAGCTGCAAAAAATGCCAAAATGTGACTAACAAAATGCTTCTCATCATAGGTTAGTCTCTTCTAGTGCTGAACATTCTGTGACACATCCACTTCCTCCACTGCAAAACCCCAACCAAAAATTATTCCCCAATCTAGATCATTCATAAATTCTTCTTGAACGTGTGCCAATAAAAACCCCTAAATTATTAAATAATTTTTTTAAAAAAATAAAACATAAATAACTAAACCCTAATACAATCCACATATCTAATAATTGTTTCTCCTTGTTGTTGCTCCTTGTTGATTGGACTTCACAAACTTGAAAGATTTAAAAATGCAGAATAGAAGAGAAAAAATTAAAAAATGAAAACCGTAACATTTTAGATTGATTACCAGAAACCATTGAAAGTGATGTACAATGCAAATGTTAAAGAATGTAGCATTCATAAAACCAAACAAATGAATTCATAAACTCAAATTTATGCATACATAGAATATTTATTTCACAGTTTAAAAAGAAAGATAACTCTTCTGGCTTATCTTGTTGTAGAAAGGATAATGCAAGTAGGCTACCCATAACTGCAACAAACTTGTGGACAAAATCATTTGGGCGAGCATCCCCATCCAAAGGATATATCTATTCTCTTATCTACCTGGGCACCATACTTTCCAGGGTCTATCTACCTGAATCAATATAAACCCAGGTCTGACATGCAACCATCTGTCTGGACTTCCCGTAATAGGTATTCTAAACACCCATCTCACAACTTTCTCACACATCAGAGAAAGAACCATGTATTCCTGGAGCAACATTCAAATGCGATACAATACGCATGGAACCTAAGAAACACAACCCTTCCAATCCAAGGAAGTATCGATAAAAAAAAAAAAAAAAAAAAAGGTGGAACTTAAAAGAAAGAGAAGAAAAAACCTATTTTGAATTTGTTAAAGATCACAAACCTGGACTAGAAATCTTCCAATTAGCAATCGGTGACTATGTATAGCTGCTACTATTTGAATAACCATTAGACATACCACTGCCAATGGTAGAAATAGAGGACTTATGCATAGGGGACTTTTGTTGCTCATCCTGAAACTTCTGGATTATGGAATAAGCTAGCTCCAAGGTAGGCAGAGTATTACATAACTCTGGTATTTCATCATAGTTAAACCCAAAAACAAGACTTCAGAGTCACTACAATATAATTTGCAAGGATGATCAAACTGCTCTCCTAAACTGAAAAATGAAAAGAGACTTGAAACATACAAATGAAATAACTCTGCATCTATTTCAATCAGAGTACAAAATGAAGCATAAGAGAATTCACAAAAACTGTTGAAATTGGTCAGCAACTAACTAAAACCAGTAAGCCAACGACAAGCATAAAAAATAAACAGATAAATAAATCCTTCAACAAAAAGCGTGGAGAAATATACAGAGAAGTGCAACACTGTGGCTTGCTCATGCCGAAACCAGCAGCACCATGCGACTCCCTCCCTCACGCTATACTTCATATTTTTTCCAACCCTAAAAGATTTCAAACACAGAGAAAGAATGGCCGATATTTAAAAAAAAATATCATACTCAACTTCACGCTATCGGAATTGAGCTTTCACTGCAACACATTGTGTAGCAGTACGTTAGCATAAACTGGGCTGAATTTTTGCCATAGGCAGTGTGAACGATAATTGAGGTTGACGTGATTAAGGTGCTTGAAGGACAAAATTTAACAAGGGAAGGACGATGTATTAAATTACTGTGCTCGGTGAGAACTACAGGCTGTCATAAATTACCATCAGCCAAAGATATTTCTTTGTCACAATGAGCGAGTGAAGTCCTTTTGGGCATACAAAACTTAAAGTTTCAATTATAGATTTTGCTAAATGAGTTTAATACTCAATGCTCATTGGTCAATCAAATTTTAATATAATTAAAAAATTCCTTTTTCACATTACTGTTCACCCAATTGACCAATAGCTTGCATTTATTAAATCATTAAAAAAAAAATAGCTTTCAACTTTAGGGATTTTGCCAAATGTATTTAATACTCAACTCTCATTGGTCAACTGAATTGAATTAATAGAATTAGATAATTGCATTAGTATATCTACAAGAACTAAAAATAAAACAATTCTTAAATGGTTGTAAAGTAAAATAAAACAAGAGTTGCAAGGCAACAACAGTCCTTGCCAAATGTTGGAAGGGTGTGGGTGGCTTTGAGGTGGAAAAGAAATAAAAGATGTCAAAGTAATATCTGCATGAATAAATTTTACAGTTCTGTCAATATTTTGCACAACTAATTTTTTTCAAGCAAGAAATGGGTCGGTGAAAGCTACAAAGGTATGTCCAAAATGCAAGTAGATTTGAGTTCAAATTATACTTTTTTGCAGTTTGCATGCTGCAAGATGCAAATCACAACCTGTAGTCTAAAATGCAAGTCCATTAGAGTTGGAATCTTGTATTGTATTTGTATTTTTACAAATATGTAGTCAAACTTTGAAGTCCCAAGTGGAGTTGGTTAGATTTTAGAGTTGCACTTGCATTTTGCATGTTGCAAATATGCAGTCTAGCAAAGCACAGAAGCAAAAAAAGAACAACAAATGCTAATATAAACAACTATATATAGTTAATTTACTTACCATGCGCTGTTCTGTGGGCCATAAATCCAAAACTGCAATCCTGTACCTTTCCTGCAATTTAATTGGTACAGTCCCTAATGACATGAATGTCCATCTCAGTGGGATTTGGGTAGCATAAAGCATCTTTGCCCTATGATACGGGATGCAACATGACCTAATGATATCATTAAAAAATTGACCACATTTAGATGTTGAAGATAGATGTTGAAGTGCATAGTTTTATTGATAAGGGTAAACAAAGTAGATATATATAAAATAGAGTAAAATATCAAGCTCAAAGCCATGGTGGGATTTCAAATGTAAGTTATGAAATTAATTGATTAGATGAAAAAAATTAAATTCATTTGAGAAGGAAGCATATAATGGCATATCCTTCAATACTTCATCTTATTTTGGATCTTGAGTTCACTTGATTTATAGTTTCAAATTTCAACTGATACACAATATTTATATATGAATTATATTCCAAAGAAACAAAGTGAATGAAATGCAAATGAATTGACCACAAAATGAAGAATATCTTTCTCTTCTGGTAGTTGTCAACAGTAACAAAATCAAAATCAAAGACTGCATATCTATAGTCATTTTCATCCTTCAATACTTCATCTTATTTTGGATCTTGAGTTCACTTGATTTATAGTTTCAAATTTCAACTAATACACAATATTTATACATTAATTATATTCCAAAGAAACAAAGTGAATGAAATGCAAATGAACTGACCACAGAATGAAGAATATCTTTCTCTTCTGGTAGTTGTCAATAGTAACAAAATCAAAATCAAAGATTGCATATATGTAGTCATTTTCGGGGGGTGCCTGTTGCCAATAATGACCCATGCTAATGCAACTTGGTGTAAAGAAGTACAAAGTTTCATTTTTGCCGATTCAATAATCCAGTGAGGTGTGTAGAGTTAATTAGTTAGAAAGCTCAGTAATACTGTATTGTAATGAACACTTTGTTTGAATTTAAGGATAAACAATGGACCAAAGTTATGGGGTGGATGATGTATGACTTCCACATTGCGGTGGAAAAATTCAAATCTCTTAAATTTGTAGATTAAGGAAAAATGTTAAACCCAAAAACAAAATAAATCACAACAGAAATGTATTTTATTTAGGCTGACAATAAATTGATGCAAAAACCCTACCTTTTTCCTCCAACCTAGAGAACAAAACCAACGGAAGAAAGCACAAGTTCAAATATAGTGAGATTGTTTATTGTGGTGCTTTTTGTGGTAGATCCATCTATTGCAAGTATGGGCCTAACCGGTGTTGTCATTGATGTCAACATACTCTTGTTGCATTGATGTCAAGGATTGGATAAGCTGTGTGTTGAGGATATTGAGAAAATTAGCCCTATCAGAAATAGAGAAGGATAGTGAAGACAGTGAAGTTCTATGAAGCAAAAATCCTAGTCAGTTGAAGATCAGAGTATGCGCATCAAAGGGTTTATGGATATGTGTCTGAAGGTGCTCCAACCAAGATTTCAGAGATCCACATGAAGATTTGGAGAAGTTATGGCCATATGAATAAAACTAGTTTTGGCAGCTGTTCATAGGTGACAGAGTGGCACAAATAGGTCTGGTGAGATCTGGAAATGCAATATCTTGTTCTGCGGATTTGGTGGCATGTTTGGGAAGCAAATGTGAATTGACAACTCAATTGGTTCGTGGTTTGGAGGTCCACAAGTAATCCTTCTAATGTGACAGTGATGACCGACTGTGTTCTTGAGGTTCCAGATGAAGATGCGAATGATTTCAGTAAGCAGAAGTGGTGCAGATGTTCTTGGTGATTCAAGCAAGCTTGTGGGGGTCTCTAGATTGTGTCTAGTTCGTGTTGGCAGTCCACATTAAAGATTGAGATAGTAATTGAAGATTTACCTTCAGGTGATAGTGTTCTTCCTAATCTTGGCCAACCGAATGATTTGCGCATGTTGCGGATGATCTTGAAGATGTTTTGCGAAGCATGGCATGTTTCTTGAAGAAGATTGAAGTCCCAGATATGTGTGGCCGACAGTGTAGTGATGCGCATGAAGTTTTTTTAATAAGTCAAGTTGTATTTTTGTAATTACTCCGTAATAAAATAAAGTATGTGTTGTGCCAACTTTGATGATCATTCCAAAGTCGATATCATGTATAAATAAGATTTGTGAAGTCATTTAAAAGTATCTGTTGTCAGGATGAGAAAGTGGTAGAGAAGAGGAGTGAAAAGCAGAGCAGAGGTGTTGAGCTTAAATGAAACTATCTCAAGCATAGTGAAGATGCTAATCTCCAGTTCAAGTATGTAATACTTATATTCTTTGTAGATAGTGTGTCTCCTGTAGGCAGTGGGCCTCTTATGAGTAGTGTGCTCGGGCAGTGAGCCATAATTGGCAAGTGCCATTTTATTCTTCTTATTCTTTTAACAGAGAATACAATCTTGGGTTAGTCACCCCATGGTTTTTCCCTTAACCAAGTTTTCCACGTTAAAAATCTTGGTGTTATATGTGTTGAATGTGCTTTTGTTCTTAAGTTATTGCATTATGCTTCCATGATTGAATCTTTGTTATGTTGTTAAAATATAAGAAGGTTTTAAGTGATTAAGGAACAGAATTTTGGTGACAACTGATTCACCCCCCCCCTCAGTTGTTTGTCCTAAAACCAACACCATCACGCCCTACATACATCACAGAGAAAAAAGCTCATTTCATAAATTGTCTCTATCATATGAAATAATGTTGAGCAGGAAGTTTTTGAGAGATGGGGAGACCCCTGGTGATTCTGCCTTTGGCATCTCAGAAATAATGGCTTGAGATTGCTTCTACTACTCCTTCGCAACGCCACTGTCCATCACTATCGCTGCCACCCTCTTTACCTTGGCCTTACAAGGACTGTAGACCAACAAACCCAGTGCCTGTTTTAGCCTTTTCATGGCATGACATTTGTTTAAAGTGCAGATGAGGTTGCAGTACTCGAATACTTATGTATCATGTATTTTGGTCAAAGAAAATGGCTTTGATTCGAATTATTTTCTGTAATCAGGAATATGATGGATATTTGGAACGAAGAAACATCCATTGTTTCTTTGATATGGCAATGTCTGTCTTAAGATTCATACGTTATTGATTTTAAAAAAGATACTAGTCTTATATTTAAGAGTGTTTTGTTTGGTGTATCAAATTGTCACCAAATTGTAATGTTGTTCTCAGATCCAACTGCATAGTTTGATTTGACATTTCCTTTCCCTAATGATGGGGCTAGTAGAGAGGCCCAAAATATTTGAACCCAATCAAACTATGAAGTTAATCCCAGAAGAATATTGCAACAAGATACTTGTCTGTTGTGCAATTTCATAGCTCAAGTCAATTCTAATCTTCTTCCAAAAATGAAATACAAGAAGTCAAAGAATTGCTAGAAACAACATAAATATTTATTAAAGAGAAAGATTGGAAGATGTCAGAAGTTCAATCAAAGAATGATTAAAACAACTAGGTGAGTCTGATATAAACTAGTGAGGCCAGGTGGGCCAAAAAATAAATTTGAAGGATGTAAATTCTTTCGAGAATTATTTATTTTTATTTGGACACTTGAGAAGCTAACCAAAGAATTTGAGCCATTGCCAAGACACCAAAATGTGGTCTATTTCAGTTTTTTTACCTCTTATCTCACTGAGAATAAAAATAATTAGCATATTGGTCGTCATGATTAAAAATGACCTGAAATAGTTTGTATACAATGTATTTGTTTGCATAAGAGTGCAATATTCAGCTAAGTCAACAAGAGTCAAATGGGATTAAAAGGAACTTAACCAATACTTAATGAAGATGCATGATGATGAATGTTCTATAGCAAATACCACAATATGATGAAAGAATCCAAAATAAATAATGACAAAGAATTGTGAGGGAAAATATCTTTCTATAGCCATAGAGCCAAATCTACGCAACTTATCAACATGATGCTACAAATTTTCTCAAATGTGGATAGGTATAAGCCTTACATTGGATAGATGTATCTTCTAGCAAGTTACCATATGTCTCCCTTTCTCTCTTGCCAAAACAGATCCAATTGTTTGAGGATTCATGACTGAAGAGAATGCTACAATAAAAAGATACAAAGACTAACAGTGAATAAGAGGACAGTTTAAAAAAATTTCTTCCTGATCTGCATCTTAACAAGCTGAATCATCTCACTTTTTTTTAGGAACCTAGCTACAAAAAAGTACTAGAAGCTTGTACAGAACCATCTTGGCCTATTTACATTTTCTAGACTAAAGAAGTGATTTACACTATATAAATTTAAATAGAGGTAACATACAAGGGGGGACAGAGACTGTGTTTTTATTATATGATGTGTGAATATAAAAGTACAAAACTACAACCATAGTAAATTAGGACTCACAACAAGTTGATCATTTGGCAATGCAGAACCTTGCAATGGTGTTCTTTCATAAACAAACCAACTCATTCCATGTAGTGTTGTTAGCATAGAGTAGCTTCACACATGTATGATTTTACAATTCTCTGCTAGGAGGGAAAGAGGGTTAAATCTTATAGAATCTGAAAATGGGTCCCTACCATCTAACTTGAATGAATTGAATCCTAATGGTGCCAGCAAGGCCAGGCCTGGGCCAGAGGGAGGTGGAGTTCTCAGGGACGATAGAAACTTGATCGTTGCCTTCTAATGCTTAGATCTAACCAGTGGTATGGACAAGAAGGCATATTCTACCATCACCACAGATAAAAATCTAATTATTTTTAGAGATTTTGCTATCGCTACCAATCATTTTAATCAAGAACAATACCATAGCTAAACTTTAGCATGTCCTTTGAGGAGATTGAACCTCTAGAAAGAAAATTCCTATAGAGTCTAATCTTGGGTCATGTATGTGGACAGAAAAATAAGAACCCACATTTTTTTTTGTAATGGAGCTGATTTGATTAATAAATTCACCCACCCCAAATTTTATTAGCTCCCACTTTGAAGATTGTTAAACATTGCCAGGGAGTAGAAAGAATCATTTTATGGAAAGTGGGATTATTTATTCTCCAAACTGAGAGATTGCGTAGAACAAGAAAGGAGTAAATGAGACGAGGAAAGTGACCATGATTTAGCCCTCATTAATCCATATGGCATGGGAACTATGCATGCCAATAGCTTCACCCCAGAGATTGCATTCTACAAATTTGTTACTCTAAGTTCTCTTTGACGTTTTGACATGGAAGAAGAATGTAGCAACAAAAATATAGAAAGAAAGATGATTAGCAAGGGTAAGGATAAGGTTACTGAGTAGTGAACTGAGCCATGAAAGTAAAGGAATTACCAAGGAAAACTTAAGAGAATGTCGATACAAACGATGAAATGTAACGAGAAAAATATAAAGAAAGGTAATTTAGATTTTGATGTCCCCTAGAGGCTAAGAATGGCAATGGAGATTTTAAAAAGTACATGGTCAAAGTACAGTGGATCTCTAATAAATTATACATATAAGTAAAGTTAAATAAAGTAAGGAAGCAGAGAAATATAGAATTAGACAAGATAATGAAGCAACAAATCCCCAAGATGCAATGCCTGAGAACCCAAAGCTATGTGTCTAGCATACTCTCAAATGCTGAGATGAACATTGTCTGGGTGATCTCATATCCAAAGATTAGGAAACTTCTGAAAACCTCATAATTATTGAGTCAAACCACTCAACACCATAAGTTTTCTTAGGATGACTCCCAACATAGTGCTTGAATACTTTGACCTCTCTATTGCCAATGCATTTAATGGCCAACAATATAGGCAGAAAGGTCATGAAGACACCATTAAAAAGTCTTTTCAGGCTCCAATTAACCTAACATAAATTACGTAGAAGAAGATGGATGCCAGGCTTTTGCATATAAAAATTTAGATAGTGCATGGTGCCAATGGAGTGGAGGGAAATAGCTGTTAGGATCCAAAGGTTATGGTGCTTACACAACAATCTAGCTAAATTTATTATCCCTGGACTCTCTTTTTTGAGTTATATCATCAACTTCTGCCCTTCGTCAAATATAATGGGGGTAATGGTCCTTGTATAAGTTTGTCTCTGTTAAATTTACTTCCCTCACCATTTTCAGTCTCAAGATGGTATATAAGAGGCATGCATATACACATTTTCATCTACCCCAAACTTATTATATCTGATGGCTTGTAGTGCTGCATTTTCTAACCTATTTGGGATGTATAAGGTTGTTGGAAGGTCAAATTGGTTAGTTTCTCTACCTATTATGGTTGCTAGAAATCTCCACGGTGTCTCTCTTTTGATGGGTCTACTTTGAGACTAATAAAATCTTGGACAATTTATTTTTGCCAAAAACAATAGAAAGAAAAATGCAAAGCATCCATGAACATGCAACATTCTAGAGTTGGTTTTATGTGAAAATAGAAAAAATATGACAAGCACCCAAAAGAAAAAAATTTTATTTCCTGGAAACCCAAAGAAGTTTCTTACCCTTACTTATATTTCCATCCATAGATGGTAATGCAATACAGTCCTTGCCAAATATCTGCAGTGAAAAAAATCCTTGCAACACATAAGGCTTTATCACTGTAGGTGTCATCCTCCCCAAAGTAGAGCCACCCTAGAAGGAAAATAAAGAGCTTTAATGCCCAACCCTACAACTATGAATTGACGATGACTCAATGTTGTAAATTGTAACATTGATTATTTCCACGATCTCCATATGAATGATATGATATGAAAGTATGGGACCAAGAGCAGTAATGATTCCACCTAGAAATAGGGCACCAACACACTATAAGAGCCTACAAAAATGAGAACAATTGTGACACATGCCCACACCTTGTTCTCTCGCCTCCATGCACAACAGATCCCTACCACATGCCCCCAGCAAGAAGAACAGGTGTGTTGTTGACAGAAAATTAATACAAAACATTACCTAGCATATTTATATGATGATGTCTAATATTTCAAAAGAATTCTTGTTTTTAACAAATAAAATTTGTTTAAAGGTAAAAAATAAATAAACAAATTAAAAAAAGAAGGAAAGGGAAAACATAAAAATTTACGGCGTAGGTGAGGGTTGGAGTCCAAGAGAGCAGAGGAAGCCAAATATAGGAGCAGATGATGTATAAAATCTTGGACAAGAACATTACTAGCATTGCCGTCAATAGTTGAATTCGTAACTCTAATTGTTGCCGGCATCCCTGCATGATCTTTCAACCACATGAATGGAAAACTATCAATTTACCAAGCAACCAGTTGTATCACTTTCCAGGGATCCAGCTTAAGAAACTCAGCTAGATCATCGAACTAGTAGAGAATTCAAACAGACAAAACGAGCCAGAGTTAATAAGGGGTCGTGGGACTTCTGGAGTAGGATGCCCCTGTTGCCTACCACTGCACAGATGCGATAACCCTGTAGTTTCAGAAGCTCAATACACGACCAAGAATTGAAAAACAATGTCAATTAAAAAGAGGGCAGATAGTTAAGGAAAAGAGCAACTCCATGCCAGGTTTCATCTTGAACAACAGGCAGCTGGAGGAACACGTGCCCTGCATGCAAACCCTCCAACAACATTTGAAATTAGTTAATTTTTTTCGGGGCTGATTTTTGATTAGAAATCACTAGCCTCCTCTGCCAATAAAATATATGGGGTTAAATACACCTCTAATCAGGAAACGAAAATATCAGAGAAAAGTAAAAAAATTCCAAACCTTTACAAACTCGCTTAATATTTCCTAGATGGTGTCATTTCCAAGGAGAACAAATATGATTTTAGTTAGCTGAAAACAATAGTCTCTTGCTAAGGCAGGGACCAATAACTCTCAAATAAATAAATAAAATAAGTAAAGATTTGTTATAATCTTTTTAAATTTTTTTAAGCAAATGAAAAATAAAATAATTCTTGAATTTGAAAGAGATTGTAATTGTAATAAATATAAGATCTCATTTACATTTACAAATTTTTTTGTAACTACCCATAGTAATGAAATCCAAAAATAGCTTTTCAAATAAAAATTAAAAAAAAAAAAAAAAAAAAAAAAACAATGTAGATAAAATAAAATAATTCTTAATAAAAGTTAAAATTTATTTGTCCATATATATAATAATAAATAAAATAGTTATGGGGTTGACCCCAAAGGCAGTAGATGCACTGCCTCCATAATGTTGGCATTCTCACCCATTCATAGCTTCGGTCAAAAGTGTTCACCTAACAAAAAAGCTCTCGTCAAAGGCGTTCACCTAACAAAAAATAATAAATAAATAAATAAATAAAATAGTTCTAAAATAAAAAAAAAACTTAAAATTGATATTTCCAATTTTTTTTAAATAGATGTATTTAAAATATTTATACTAGCAACAATTATATTAGAAATGTATACACATAACCATACAAATTTATTATAAATATAATTATTATTTTAAAAATATTATCATATAAATTATAAAATTCAAAAATTCATGAAATTTAATTTTTAAAAACTAAAAAAAATTAAAACTTCAACATATAATGATAAATAAAATCAATTTAAAAATCTTTTCCAAAATAATTAAATTAAAATAAAAAAAATTAAAACCAGAATAAATTTACCACCGCCCAAGATAATATTTATTAGGGAATTGAAGTGGCGTCCCGGTCCGATTATTTATTTCGCCCGTTTTCCGGTGTTTTTCTCGACTATATTTCGCCGATTTTTGCCGTTCGACTAATATATAAAGCAGGCTTTACCTAACACGTTTTGTAGAATTGTCTGGTATTTTCTTCTACGGTAGCTATGGGGTCTAAAGATTCTTACACAGACCGTGAAAAGCCCCCACCATCTCAAACAAGTGTAAAAATATCTGGTGCATCAGATTCACAGAGAAATGCCAACCCCAACGATAATAATTATGATACAACTCCGTCAAAACCTTCATCTTCAAAGAAACGCTACAGAGAAGAGCATGAACAAAACAAGGAGGATTCCGAACACTTGTCCAAGAAAAACAAAAAGAGGAGGGAGAAGGGTGATTGTAACCCTAAGGATGAAGTTGCTGCAGGGCTTGTAGCGTCTTGTGAGGGAGATAAGGGTTTCCATGAACAAAGCAAGGAGGATTCCAAACCCTTGTCTAAGAAAAACAAGAAGAGGAACGCGAAGGCTGATTGTAACCCTAATGATGAAGTTGCTTCGGGGCTTGTCGCGTCTTGTGAGAGAGGTAAGGGTTTGCGTTAAAACTCTCTTTTTTATGATGCTGTTAAAACCTTTATTTATAATCATTGAAAGCTAAACAATGGTGGTTGGAAGGTTTCAGGTATGAGGCTTGGCGAGTTGTTCAAGCAGTTCCTCAAAGAAAACATGTATCTGATAAATGATCTGATAAACAAGATTAAAAATGAGCTGGATGCAGAGAACGAGAAACTGTCTATACAATTGAAGGATTACGTCATGAACATGGCGAGGCAAGCAAAGGTTGATGATTTTTACCTAGGGTAATGCTCAGTTGCAGAAGGGGAGCTCCAAGTGTGAGGATGGCGAAGCTAAGGTTGCTGAACACCAAGTTTCTTTTTTGATGTATATACGTTAAAAGTTGAAACTATTTCCCACTATTTGAGACTATTTCCTATAAAAGTTAGCACGACTTACTAGACTCCTGTGTTTTGGTTATCTGTTGATATTAAAACTGAGGCATTTAGGATGTTTTTTTGGGTTGGATTTGATCATAATTGTACTTGGTTAATGACTTTTAGACAGAGATTTCTAATGTCAAGCATGCTTTTCTGTATCTAGCAACTCTAATTTTATCTTTCAAATTATATCTCATTCTCTTTTTATGTATGGAGTAAAATTTCTAGATTGAGTTGTGGTTTGTCAGTGGAAATTCTATGGCTCTGTTTGAGTTTTATGCAGTAGATATTCTATGGCTCTGTTTGAGTTTTATGCAGTAGATATTTTACCTGTATCCTGAAAATATTTGACAGACAAAATGCCTCACCCAGTCCTCGAAAAAATTGAAAATTGAGAATTGCTCTTCAATTTGGGGATCCAATAACATTCGTCCATTTAGCAATGCTGCAATTGCTCCTGTTGTCACCTGTGTCCTTGAAGTATCCTTAGGTCAGGGTTAAAATTTTATGGCCGGATGGCCATTTTTTCTGCATTTTTGTTATAAAGTATAATAGCCAATTCAAGAAATTTTTTGTAAGGATTATATTTGCACATATACGTAGTTAATGATGTTTCCGTCTTTAACCACGGTATGTCTTTACATTTGAGAATAACTTTGAATTGACAACGGTTATCAGAAAATCGCTTAACAGCAGGGTTGACCCTAAAATTTTGCCCCTGCCGGAGATTTACTGAGGTTATCCACTCAAAGGTGCCCTTAAAATATTATGACATATCTTAGTATAAACAAAATTATATATAAATCAAATATATATAATTATAATTGGATATAAATTTTGACAGTTTGTCCTTAATCTTGCCTTTCAAGTGATACAAGCTTTTTAAAATGTTGATTGTATTTTACAGCAAAAATGCTTAAATACGGCCATCAAATTTAAGCAAACAAAAAATGCTTAAATACAGCCATACGGCCATCAAATTTAAGCCCAGCGAACAACACACAAAAACGCTAAAGACACTTCTATTTTTAGTTTTTAGATAAAATTTTAGTATACAGGTTGAGAAATAGAATGGAGCAAAAAATTTTAGCATACAGTTTGAGAAATAGAATTTTCTAATTCTTTTTTCCCTTAGGGCATGTCCCATGCCGCTGCTTAGCTTATTTTGGCTAGCAGCCCTGCTCAATTTTTGTAGAAGATATTTGTGGAGAAGTGATCCCAAGAATATTTTATTTTTCTGCCCATCAATAACCAGATTAGATGCAGTGCCATTTTCGGTTTTATTTTTTATTAAAGGTTCAGTTCTACTCCTTCCATTCAGATAAAATTTAGCTGACAGTTTGAGAAATAGGGTAGAGAAATGGATTTAAGTCATTTTTCCTTGAGTGAGCAAAAGCCAGATTAGCTCCACTGGCATTTCTTATTTTACTCTTTATTCCATGTTCAGTACTATTCCCAGATTCTTCCAGATCAGATCTCCTGACATCTAGGCCAGATGCTAGTATGTCTATTGGATTTATAGAGGATCTTAGCAGCTCAATTGTTTTTGCATTTAATTATCAAGATCCTAAGTAAACTAGGTCAGCCACAAAATTAAAGCATGCTCATTTAGAAGTCTGGCGAAATACATTACAATTCATTTTTAGAAGTCTGGCGAATTACATTACAATGCAGTAATTAGTGCAGGCTCGGGTGCCATTGCTGCCTATTTTCCTTATTATTTATTAGAGCTTGTTAAATCAGGGTCAGAAATTTTTAAACAAATGTAAGAATTAGCTATCCCATGCACTTAATATTTAGGAAAATATGTTCAAAGTTATAGCCAGAAAATATACAGAAAGTGTAAGAATTACTGTGCTAGTGCCAGGACTAATTATTCGTAAGAGAATATATAGAAGGCATTCAAGGTAACAAGACGAACAATCTGATCAAAAACTTAAACGTCACTCTGTTTTTTTAATGTATGTAATCTGATTGGGTGTTTTTGTCTGAGCTGGAGTTTTCTCCACTTCAGATGGCTATAAAACATGAAAATGCAGGACAAAGGTTGTGTTTCCTTGGGATGAAACCTCTTTGCTCGAGCAAGATGAGTGTTGCGATAATAGTATTGCCTAGATTAGCAGGCGTTTAGTCTTGCATAAAACTATGAACATGCAAAAAGAGGTATATGATAATTAAAGTGGATTGTTCTTACATAATGTAGAATCTTTATATTTTTTCAGGAAGTTTAATGTTTGCAAATAAATCCAATTCAAATGTCAAGTTCATAGAGGATCATGAGTTTAAGGATAGAGATTAATGTTTTTATTTTCTCATTGTGTACAACAGTATTCGAACTATTAGAGGCCTTCCAGCTTGAGCCTTCTTAAAATACAATGTTCAGGTTTTCACAAATTATTATAGGCCCTCCAGCTGGAAACATTCTTCAAATACAATGTTCAAATTTTCATTAACTTTATGACAGACAAAAACTCAGATTAGACAATGTTCATATTTTCAGATTAGACAATGTTCAGATTTTAAGTGCATGACTTTAATATTTCTGTTGGATTAGACTTTAAAAACAGAAATCTATAAGAAAAACCTCAACATGTTCAGAAGAGAATTGAACACAAAAGTACTCAGACGGTACTAGACAGAGGTGGGTCGATGTACAATTTTCAGCGAATAGTCAGCGACGCTGATTTTCCCGGCGGTTTCGACAGTTTTTTGCTGTGTGGTTTTTCCTTTTACACCTATGGGTTCGTCGGATTAATGAGAGAAGCCTATGCAAAAGCGCCATATCTTAGAATTAATGGCATATCCTTTGAATTAATGCCATATCGTTTGACAGGTAACGAGACGTACGTTATGACTGAGCAATTGACATGCCGGCCTTGTTAGTTTGTTGGAATCTAGGTGGTTTCAAATGGACAAGGATTTAATTTGCTCATTTTTCCGACCCCCTCTTTATCTTATTTTTGCCGCCCTTGTTGCGAAAATCAGCAAATGGTGAGAGATGCAGTGAACGATGCGATGAGCTGTAATTTTTATTTGTACACAGTCTATTTATTGCATGAGCCACTATTCAATTTGATGTCCCGCCATGAAAATATTAGAAAAAGAACTTTTCGTGTGCTGAAATAAGGCAAGTAGAAACGAGATCGTCCTTTGGGATCGTCTTCAATGTCCTTTTCTAAAACTATAAATTTGTCTCGTGCGTTGCTTCTAAGTCTGGCGTCTCTAGATTTAGATGAAGATTTGCATGTGTGCGTCACCAACGGATAAGTCTGCCAGAATTAATTATGTTTGCTTTTTGCATGTTTTTATGGCTTCGTCCACTTTGCTGCTGAACATTTTAAGCAGCTGTTTTTAAATTCTTTTTCATCCAATGTAAAAAAAATAAATGAAAACGATTCAGATTCACCAAATTCACAAGCGGTTATTGTGATAGAATTCTATGACAAATGATCGGAACGATTGGCCATGCGATGTTAAGGTATGGGATGACAAATCGTTTAGATGAAATTTTGTGCAATATAATCTGCTTCTTTTAACTTATTTCTCCCCGGCCGGGTATTACTTGTTAAGTGATTCAGTCTCTTTGTTTTTTTAATAATTTGTAAGTAATTTGAATAACGGTTAATCTTTTATTTAGATTTTTTAATTTTTGACTTAGTATTGTGGAAAGTTTTAGGATAAAATTTATTTTAGTCTTCTAATAAAATGTAAATTTGAAAGTGAACTCATTTGAATTTATCAAATCTTAAAAATACATATGTATCTGTTTATTTATGTTAGCAAATTAAATTGTCTGAAAATTCTCATAGTTTAGTCCAGAAGTATGAATGAGGAACAATATTATGGACTGTAGAAATCTAATGTCTTTGAGTGAGATATATATCTCTTTTTTATTGGCACCGTCTATACAGCATTCACGATGCACCATACCATAGATGGTGTCATCCATGAAACATCAAGTTATGACCATATACATTAAAAAACTAAAATACAATGGACATATTTTAAAAAACTAAAAACTATGAAATAACTCTTCATTAAATAAAAAAAAAAAAAATTAATTCTTAAATAGTTTTAAAGAAAAATAAAATAACTTTTAAATAAATAAAATAGTTATAAAACAACTCTATAAAAATGGTTCTTCAAATAAACATAAAATAAAAACTAGCCTAGGCTACCTATCTTTAAAAAAAATCTATGTAAAAGACATCATTGTTGAGGCTTCTATTCCCACTTTAATCATAAATGGGCCCTAAACATGGTGAATAAGGAAGTAATAGCAATTTGTATCTATTTATTTATCTTCTATAATCTTTTCATTGTTTTTCCCCGCTAACTTGAATAGCCATAAGAATGGTAAACCAAGTTAAATCTAATAAGCAAATAATAAGAAATTTTATTTATTTATTTATCTTCTTTTACTCTAATATATTAAAAATTTATTAAAATTTGTGTTTAGCCGTGCATCTGTGCTTGTCAGATGCCATACGCTCCGCATTGAATATATTAATGGGCAAGCAATACGAAGACTTGAGAACAGAGGGAGAAGCTTGAAAAGTTATAAATCGTTCAATCAATCACGATCCACTTCAATCTTTGTTGAGCTGTATGAAGCAAAGAAAATGACCAAATCCAAGGACTTTTAGCCTAGGGAGAGTATAAAAGAATATAATGAAACAATTAAGGTCAGTTTTTAAAGTAAGATAATTATTAATTTGTGTAGGTGTTTAGCAAATATTCAAGGATAGTTTCTAAAATAATGGTCTTACCCAAAAAGAAAGGTACATCAACAAATTGGAAGTGAATGAAGGGTGAGATATGGGCCCTTTTAAACATTCAAAACATTTGAGGATGATCGCTTCTAACCATGTTCAAAAGAAGGGTGTCGTCACTAGTGTGCAAGTGAAAGTCAATATGAATAGGGTGTCGTCAATAGTGTGCTGAGCTGGGAATTGTATCTTCAAATTTGTGTTCTGGAGCTGACATTGTAACCATGCAGCTGTACATTGTATTTTTTTTTTTTAAAACAATTCTGCTTATTCTAATAAAAAAAATAATGTGAAAGTGAATGGTGGGGTGTAGGGGCACGGCGTTGTCAATAATGTGCAAGTGCAAGTGCAAGTGAATGGTTGGATGTAATGAGGTTAGGAGGTATCAACAAGTAGTTTAATGTTTAAATTGTTCAGAAAGTTGCCCGAATATAATGAGACAAGATAGCATTAACAAGCAGTTTAGTATTACAATTTGTTTCAAGAAGCATCCCAACCTCTAAATTTTTAGAGGACGAAAAGCAAATGGGAAAGGAGCCCTACTTTTTGGTAGACCACTACTTGGAAAAAATAAGGGAATAAATAAATTTAAACCTGGGAAGCTGGTCAACATAACCCACACAAGTCTCTAGGGATCATAGAATGATATATAGTTTCATGACCAATAAAATATGTGCGATATATAATCTGTGGTCCTTGGATAAACTCTGTCAAGCAAGATGAGCATTGTTATAGTAGTATTTGCTTAAATTAGCAGGTTTTTAGTCTTGGCCAAAAGATTGGCATTAACCTTACTAGCACTTGTCTCTTTTGGCCAAAAGATTGGCATTAACCTTACTAGCACTTGTCTCTTTTGGGGTGCAATAATTATGCAGATTGTAAATTATATCTTTAAGTTGTGTTAGAAATTAAAAATGAAGAGATGCCATAAAAGATTTATTATTTCATTTTTCATTTTTATTACATAAAATAACATCTTAATTTATTTGCATTGGAATCAAAATACTTGTCATGTTGATAAGAAATAAAGGTGAAATGTCTTATATGATTTAAAATTTAAGGAATATAGTCTATGGATGGATGAATTAAATGTACAATATGTGTGTATTATATATTAGTGGGTAATCCTTTAAAAGATTCTTCTGCAATATCTTGAAATTTGTTTGAGTTGGTTTATTTCCTTTTCTTTGATCTTTAGGTCTTTGTAGATGATTCTAGCATGTACTACTTCTTTGGAGTTATTTTTGTGAACAATGACAAGTTATTTTATCTCAATTGATGTAAATAAAGTAACAAAAATATATTTTGGATGAGGAGAACAAATCTTTGTGTTTTGGTTTGTGATTGACAAGTATCCACTTATACATCAAAAAAATTTCAATGAGTTAGTTGAGAATTGATATTTCTCAAGTCATATACTATGAAGAGAAGAATTTAATCCTAAAATTGAAAGGTTATTTGGAATAGATTGGATCGACATTTGCATACCTATATAGAATTATGTAAACTTTAAATTATTATTTTTGGATAAAAAATAAATCTCTAAAATTGTCCACATAAATTTGCTTTGCTAAATAAATTTGAAGTTTATGTAAAAAAATGCTTACATTTATAACTTAAACTTATACAATGGTTTATAAAATTATGGAAATTTCATATATTTATAACTATTACTAACTGGATTTAGATGAAGTATGAACATTTATATTAAATTTATGTAATGTTTATTTCAAAAAATTGAATTATATATGTGTGTGTGTGTGTAAAGATTAATACAAAAAACTAAATTGTCACCCTCTAAAAACTCTCTCTCTCTCTCTCTCTCACACACACACACACACACACACACACACACAATATTAGTTTTCTGTATTAATCTTTATACGGTATTTATAATAGGAATATTGTACACTGTATAAAGATTAATACAGGAAACTAAATTGTCAGCCTTTAAAAATTGAAATCGAGATTAATTATGATAATTTTTTTTTAAATATGAGTATAAAAGGCACTCTAAAATTATTTGTGCATATTGAAATACGATTGCACACCTCTCTATTGAACTCCTTCAATATTAAAAATAAATAAAAATTAAGGTATGAAAGTGTTGGGATTTGTTCGAAATAGTGTTGAATGAGTCCACGACACTCCTTGACCAATTCTTTTCACAATTATATAATAGGTAATCAAAGGCTCGCGTGTGGTCTCCCCAACCCACTTCCTTAGTCATCACCACTCAACGACTAAAATACCAAATCCTTTGTGCCACTCCTTGGCAAAGTTTAGTAGAGCTCTACAAACACTCAAATTGAAAAATCTACTTGTAATATATATACAAATAGTGTTGGCCATGAGGTCTACATATATACATACACTTGCTTGCAAGCAATCGTTAGATATAAAAGCTTCAGTGAAAGCAAGGCTTGCATATTTGGTGACGAGATAAAGGTAGAGTGATCAATAGTAGACCACTTAGAATGTATTTACAATGCCGGATACTCTTAGGGAATAATAACAATGGTTTGTTATTACTAGTGAAACTCAACTGCTAGGGAATTTTTACAAAGGCAAATTGGTGAAAGTAGGCATAGTATGGAGTGGATAGGTTGTATTACCATGAGGGGTAGTGGTTCAAGCCTTTCGATAGTGTGAAGAGATTCCTTGTCCAAAAATAATGGACTCGGCCTTCAAAGTGTTGGAAAGCCACGTCATTGACATAGTCGTGGTGGTAGTGGAGGATTCCTTAGATGATGTCATAGGAAGAGACTATGATTTGTTGTGCTAGTGGAATATACAAGAAATATGCTCATATAAATTGAAAACCATAACCAATGAAAAATAAGGTATTCACTATAAAAGGTGTCATAGCATAAGCACTCCAAGCTCGTTTAAGAATGCAAAGACATGTTAGAAGATTTGCTTGTTTAAGAAAACCATGTTGGATGATTTGATATTTTTACAGCTAGAAGACTTGATTCTAGAAAATGCAAAGACATGTTGGAAGATTTTCTTGTTTAAGAAAGCCATGTTGGATGATTTGATATTTTTACAGCTAGAAGACTTGATTCTAGAAAATTTGATTAACTCATTACTCCAAGAAGTATTTTATAACCAATTAAATTTAAAAAAATGTTATTAAACTTCCTAGATTGTCATATAATAAAAATTTCATCTCATGTCCTCAATCCAGTTACCTATGAATGTCGAATAAACTTTATGACATCTGCACCAACTCTATGCAACAAAATTCTACAAGTGTCGTAATAAAGAAGACTCGGGCAAGGTTGTCTTTTACCCATTCTGAGCTACATAAGATATGCAATATATAAAAGATGTATTGGTTTCATGTTTTTCTCATTTTTGTTATCATATTTACAATTTATATTTTTGTATATATATACTTATATGGATGATTAAAAGGATTTTCAATCCTAAGTGGGCAATTAAAAAAAATTGTAAACCTTGGTTTAAAATGCTAGCACCAAGGAGGATGCGTGTAATCAACCCATAGAACTTGGACAAACACTAAAATTTGAAAACAACACACAATGGTGGTGTGAGGCATCGTGGTTTGATTCATTAACCATTGACATCGGATGGGTGCACCCCATCATTCAGGTTTGTTGACATGATGCAACTACACATGCATAAGGGCTTGTTGATTTCTAGCAAAATTGATGCAGGAGCATCCCGGGCAAACAAGCAATCGACATCACCCAAAAGTAATTTCAATTTATTTATTTCAGTTTTGGTTTGCTTGGGTTTGTATTGACATCTCATAGTGTTGGGGACGTGGTGTGATCAAATTTGGTGGAATTGAGTTTTCACCATATTTGGACTTCAACACATAACAGGTAGTTTTCACAGAAACTATTGTTCAACAAGATTGGTGAGGTTTGATGTCAAACCCTCTTACAGGTAGATTGCTGAATTAATTCTAGAATTAGTGGTGAAGGTTTCGTGATCAGATCCTTCCAGATTTTGGAGATGTAATTGTTTCGCAATCAACACTAGCAATTTGATGAAACATTAAAATTTTGAATTCTGTGAGGTTTGGCGCTGAACTTGGGGGAAGTCATCGTAATATCAATCCACATGTATTTGCAAGTTTTTGAGAGAAATGAAGAACTTTGGGTTTTTTCCCTTGTCGGCTCCCCATTTCGCGTATCCTGTCGCAATTGCACAATTGGATTCCTTCAGTAGTTGAGCACCTTCAAATATGCAGCACGACATCCTTTGATAGAGTCTAATTTTAGAGCTTTTCATTTAATACGCTGAAAAACTTCCACATAAGAGTACATTCAATGTCATTCCTTCAAGTTCTGTGATAAAGGTTTTGAGACACTTCTGTCCTCAACAACTACCACTGTAGATGAAGAAAGAGGAGACCTTTGTTGATGAAACAAGGATGAGGGATGGAGCTTGGAAGATCTTAAGTATGCTTGTGATTGGCTATTCAGCTTATGCGAACAAGAATGATACATCAACATTCTACTTGATAAGCATTAAAGGAACAACGTCGTAATTATTGATCTGCTGAAGTATAAGACTTATAACACCATAGCTTAAAACGAATGGTGAAAGCGTTGATTTATGCTTCACATAATTAAGTCAATTCAATTTATAATTGCATAAGGGAGACAACGTGAAAGGTCTTATAATGATGTGGCAAAAGGATATATACTAAATTCTTTTTATTGTTTGATTATAAGGAGACTACACCAATTAAACGCCTCTAGAGGCCTCTTAACGTGGGAGGTATAAGTGTATGCATATTTCCCAAAGTTCAAGTCAGTGCATGCTGTTTAATAGTCAAAAACCAATTTAACAAAAGAAGTTGAAGCGCCATGAGGCTGCATGAGAAGAGGAATATCTTGGTAAAGGAGGTAAAGCGTCTGTTTTTGGGGGAGAAAAAGGGGGTTCGACTCATAGAGGAAGAGAGTGGTATTTGGAGTGGGTGCAACCAAGAAAGAGAGAGAATCATATGCCTTCAAGATGAGGGGATATGTGATACAGTGTGGAGTTTGACAGCGTAGTGTGATTGAAAGCAAAGAACGACATATTGAATGGTTATGAGAACAAGCCAATTGGTTTGAGACCATAGAAGTAGTAATTTCTATGATTGAATTGTAATTCTCATCGAATGCTATAACCTGTGTAGTTTGTGGGTGTATGTATAAGATTTGAATGAATTCAAATAAAACTGTGTGATAAAGAGTTGGTCTAGAAAATCTTGGAAAAGTAATAAATTAATGAATGTTTATTTTGTTTTGTGAATTTGTGGTGTTGCAATTTGAATTTCAAAGAGTCTCTGTTTTGTAAGTTGAGTTTGCAAAGAGGGGTGAGGTAACCCTTCTGTGTCAAATGGTATCAAAGCCATAAATTTTGAGTGTATACGCAAATTGTCGAACGTGAGGGGTGAAGAGTGAAGAGTAGTAGAGAAGAGCTCGTGTGATAACTGTTGCAGATTTGTGAAGCCCTAAGTAGTTGGGAGCTAAAGAGCCGTGAAGAATCATATATTGTAAAGAGTATGATGTGGATTGCAGAAGATTGCAACAAGTGAGGGGAATATTTGTGAGAAAGAATCCTTTCATATGGGATGGATGGAGGTAGTACCAAAAGAGAAAGATCTCCTTAATGATGGTTGTGTTGTGCCTTGCACACACGTCCCATTTTGCCAAATGGAGACCCCATCTTTTGCTTTAGCTTGGAGTCTCGACCTTTGTTACTTATGATGATGAGAAGGTGGGTTTGTGCTTAGAGTGCATGATTTGTTACATATTTGAGTATTTTGCATGTTTGGAGTCATTTGATGTCTTTCATGATTGACTTGGGAGTATCTTGAGTGGTCTTGTGCTTAAGAAGTAGTCATTTGTTGCCTTTTGTGCTGAAATTGGGTGTTACTGCATTTTGCTCAAAAATCCCACGTCTCTAGATATTTCCCTTGAAATTGCTTCTGCAGGATGTGTCATCTTAAAATTCCTAGTTTCTAGGTCTTAGAGTTGCAAAATCATGTCAAATTTCACAAGATTTCACTAAGGGGTTCATATACTTTCATTCTGACGCATGGTCCTGAAGCCCTGATTTGGCTATGTCTGAAACTCTGAAAATCCTAAAAAATGGCTAAGTCTGAAATCTGGCGGAACCTCAAAATTCTAGAATCTGCATATGAAATCCTATGGATCTGGAACCTATCTCAAACATCTTGAAAGTATATTTAAAAATATTTGAAGTATAAGAAATTCAATATACTTTCACCCTGGCTAATTCAAAATATGGCGCCAAAAACAACCTCTACTGCACTTTGTACTAAAAATGCCTTCTACCGACTTCTGCGCTAAATTCCCCTTACCGACTTCCCTCCAAACTACCGCTAAGTTGGCAGTCATCAAAAACTCTGCTAAACTAACATTGCATGTTTTGCGCTAAAAAATGACCTTACCAACCTACGCTACAATCCACCTCGATTGACCTTATGAGATGTTATTAGTCAGTCCGATCCCAAACTCGCGTAAGTCGGTGGCACTCAAAAGTAGCGCAAAAGCACTTTGTACTAAAAACGGACCTCATGGACCTGCGCTGAATATCACCCTCATTGACTTTCATTGGTCGGACCTAAAATCCATGCTAAGGTTAGTCAGACCTCAGATCAGTGCCAAACCTATTTTACACTAAAAACCTCCCTCTTTGACATGCGCTAAATTTGACCTTCACCGACTTTCAGTCCGTGAAACCCAAAACCTGCGCTTTTTGGTATTTTCGCTTAGAAATTGAGTTTTTCAAGGTACAAATTGGATTTTCTTGATGGATTTGAATTGCACGATTATTTGTCACAGTATGATAGACATTTTTAGCAAGTTTGTGTGGATTTTGGGCATATTTAACAACAATTAATGCTACTGCACATGAAAAGTCCATACCCCCCAAAAATCCTGCTTTTTACAGAAAAGGCTAGAAAAATATCAAATAAATGTCTCCAAATAGATTCTAATGACCACAAAAACTTCCCAAATCAATATATAGGCCAAATGGTACTTGAAAATGGTAAAAAATGCAGAAAATCATGTGAAAATCACTGGATTTAAGAGGTTGTTCATAGAAAAGTGACATTGACAATGAGCTATTTTTGACTGATCCATGACTGCAAATGGACATATTTTGATCCAAATGATGGGAAATGACTTCTTATGATGAAATTGATGCTTTGCCTTATTGATTGCAGGTCTAAGAGGACAAGGAGTCAACTAGAGTCAACTTGGAAGGATGAACACACGGAGATACCTTGCTGACCGAGAGACAAAATCGACATTCTATCAACCAAATTGCTATTGCACCTATAAGAGAAGATTAGTATAATGTCCAAGATGATAAAGATGAGTCTCAGGAGCTGAAAGACATAGACAATCATGCTAAATCACTACTGTTCTTGTAGATCCAGTCCAATGTCCAAGACATGCATATAGCTGTTCCAGCAGTCCAGTCATCAAGAATCAGTCCAGCAAGCATCCAGTTGGATATATCTTCACTAATAATGTACCACATACCCCTCTTGGTCTGTTTAGCACTTGGAATTTCGTAAATCCACATCAACTCCAATTTTCAAGTGTCATGTGACTCTATGTTGGCTTTATCAGGCCTTGAAAATTGACTTTTCATCATATATATCCAAATGGGTATCCATTTTGTCCAGATTCAATGTATTTACAATCTGGTTTTTTGTCTTTTTCCTAAAGGACAAATACAAATCCGAAAATGCAACAAACTGATGTATTTCATTAAATGCCATGTAATCTGGACCCTTGGTGTTGAGTTAATCTCCACCATCCATTGAAAAACTCAGTATGGTGCCTTGCCTATAAAAGGGCCATCCTTTTCTCTCATTTGTAAGATTTGACAATGAATTACTGAGGCTCTGCCAAAATATAGTCAATACAAAGCAAGTTTTGTAGGTTGCTGGGAATTTATGTTTTTGTGTTGTCTCATTTTAGATTTCATGGTTCATGTCAATCTAAAATTAGTTGATATTCAGTTGCATTTGTGATTAATTATTCAGATATTTGATGGATTTCCTATCCATACCATTAATGGTTTGCTGATTGTATGTCATTGTGCATAGTTAGTCTGGGCATATTTTATGAGATAAGTTCAATTGTATGATTTCATTGAGCTGCGCCAAGGATTGGGTGTTTGATGAACCCTCTACAATTTAAAAATCATTGCATTTCCTTAGAAGATTGCACAATCTATGTGGCATTGTGGCCTGCCTTGTTAAGCAGAGACTTGCTTATTATTGGGAATTTGTCTATCTATGTGTTGATCATTTCTGCAATTGTCTATAGGATCTCTTATCCCTTCTTTCTCTCATTTTCCTTTTGCATTTCTTTACATCAAGTTTGGTAGATTTAGGGTTTGAGTAGCATTTCATTGCCCATCTACTGAAAATTTAGACTTCACAGTCTGAACCACCTAGGGTTTCTACATCCATCTTTCATAAACCCTGCATTTTATGTAAGACCCCTTGTTGGCACAACTGGTACATACCACTGAGTCATTCCATGCAAAGCTAAGACCTAGTTGTATTATCCTTGGGGAAGTCCTATCTTGGATAGGATACCTTTTTCAAGAGAGATGTGATACCAGCAATCATACCTGCGTTGTGTGCTAAAACCACCATCAATAGGTTGATATAACCATGAGAGTGGATAGATTGGAAACAAGGCAACGAGAAGAATTGGTCAAACATGATGAAGATAAGCATGAGGTTGCAGCGAAGACATGCCATGAGGAAGGCATGGAGAAAAAAGGTGAAAATGAAGAGGTGAGCAGTGAAGAAGTGGAATTGGATGTAGTAGTGATTGAGGAAGAAAAGAATGAAGTGAGCAGTGAAGAGGTTGCAGCGAATGACGAAGGTGAAGAAGATTTGTTGGCACAAATTTCAGCGATAGAGGGTGAATGGTTTGAGAAGATTGCAGCGAATGAAGGAAAGAAATATGTTGCATCAGTTGAAGACAACATCACAGCGAATGAAGGAGAGAAATATGTTGCAGCAGTTGAAGACAACATCACAATGAATGAATGAGAGAAATATGTTGCAGTAGTTGAAAACAACATCGGAGAGAAGGATGTAGAGGAAGATATCACAACAACAAAGAAGAATGAGGTATTTTATAAAATTTGTGAATTCAGTCATGATTTTTATTTACCTTCATTTATGAGAGGAGAAATTGAAGAGTATTGTATACACCTAAAAATGGCTCGAGTCAAATTAAATAAATAGTTTAATATTTATTTTATTCTTGTTCTTCTATCAATAAATAAATGTCCTAATTTATTTATTTGATTCACATTCATCTTAATCTTCTAAAAATTAAATAAAAATCAATTTATTCAATTAAATCATCTAAATTCCTCTAAATCATTCTTAATTGAATAATTCTAAATTATTTAATTAATCATCTATCCTAAGGTCTTAATTCTATAAATCCACATCATCATTTCCACCTCACTTTACACCTCATCATGTTGCACACATAATTGAATATTTTAAATATTTAATTATATAATTATCCTCACCCACATATCCTATTTATCCTATAACCATCCCTATTCTTAAGAGTTTGGTCTTTCCATGTCATCATAGTCAAAAGACACTTAGAGACACAAGTCTCATAGTTCCTAGATTCTTTCCAACAACTCGACAAAGGAGGACTCCTTTGACCCTTGTCTTTGGTCCTTGAGAGCATTGTGACAAGTGGCTTCATGCTCACACCTTTCTCTCCACCTTGTCATCATAGGAGGAACATTTCCCCCTTTTATCTCCCTCATCCCAACTAATCAAATCTCTACCGTACACATCACAAGACTCATTCCTCCACCGTGGATCTTTGGATACTTGGATTTGAGCCTTCTTGGCCTATAAAAGAAAGTTCCTCACACCAATTTTTCATCACAAGAGCTTTAGTAAGTATATGCTGTAGAAATTCCATCAAGCAACCAAGCATGCCTTTGGCCCCCCCATTTGCATTAGTATCATAATCTCCATAGCTGCATATTATCATCTAGTTTCATATCAATATCCATAGCATTATCATGGCTTCATATCAATCATATCATCATTATCTTATCTTTGCATTGAAGGCTTGTCACATTGCATTTTCATCCACAAATCCATTCCTCTCTTTGTCATCTTGGAAAGCAAGGAAGTACACTTCTGAGAGCAACATCATCATCTGCAAGATCATTGAGAAGATAGGAAACAATGGAACGCACATGATAATTAGTTTGCAAAGGTATAATCTATGTTTATTCTATTTTTCTTAGTTTCATTGATGCATTGAATTTGAGTAGGAATTCTAGAGTATTTGTGGTATCTTAGTAGGTTCCTGCATTAGTTTCAAATTATCAATCACATTTTGGTGCCCACCATGGGGCCTTGCCCCATTTTTAACTTCCAAATTTGAGTTTTTTTGTGTCCTTACAGTCGTAACAGGTCGTTCCTGCACATTCAATTTCCAGTTCTGTGCATCTGTGAAGAAAATAACAGTCCTACGCATATAAAACTTCTTTCTGCGCATCTAATATTTGTTTCAGCGCATATGAAATTTATCAGTTTTTAGGGTGTCTTTTTGATAAATTTTTATGCTAACCTTGGTTGTAGGTATCATCAATCGTCAAATAAATATATTCAAACTACTAACAATGGGTTTTTGTAGGTTTTTAGGTTTGGTTTAGGCATCTTCATACAACTTGCATACAATCTTCACCTAGTTTCTAATTAGGAGTAATCATATCATTCTGCATACAACTTGCATACAATCTTCACCTAGTTTCTAATTAGGAGTAATCATATCATTTTGCATACAACTTGCATACAATCTTCACCTAGTTTCTAATTAGGAGGAGTAATCATATCATTTTGCATACAACATGCATACAATCTTCACTTAGTCTCTAATTAGGAGGAGTAATAGGTTCTTGCATACAATCTTCACTTAGTCTCTAATTAGGAGGAGTAATAGGTTCTTGCATACAATCATCACCTAGCTTAAAATAGGAGGAAGTAATTCAATCTTGCATTACAAATCATCACCTAGTTTAAAATAGGAAGGTAAATGTACAATCTTGCATTCTATCTTGCATACAAATCATTCACTTAGTCTAACTAGGAGGTTTAAATTGGACAAATCATGCATAACAAACTTGCATACAAACCAAATTTAGCATAAATAGAAGGAAGTAATTTGATTCTCTTTCTTTTGTTGTTATCATGCAAATATGGCACTTTTGTGTTGGTAGATTAGTCACATCTAGTTTAATCTAAGTGGTCAATAAACAAGTGTTTACTGTGCTTGCAAAAGTGATAGGCACATGCTCTCTCCTTGCAACATCTTGGATGATCAAAAAGCCAGACTCACTTCCCCTTTTCTTGTTTACCCTTAGCAATGCCTACTCTTGGATTGCGATTCATTCAATAGGGACAACCTTAAGCGGAGCTTTCCTTTGACCCACTCTATAAATGGAATAAGGTGAAAGCCAAGTTCTAACTAACATCAACCTTGCCTTTCGGTGCCAAACTGAAAAGAGGTGTACTAGCACTTTGTGGAAACAATTTTCGCATTGTGTGAAGTATTTGAAACTCTTAGTAGGATTGGTCAAAGATTTTAGTAGCTTGCTGCATGCTTGCAAGGTGTTGGACCCTCAAAGTTACTAAGAACCATTATTTTAGAGACCAAAATCCTTTTTACTTGTTGATGCAGGAGGTCAAAATATAGACCTCTGAAGCCACCCAACATTTTCACTACTCATGTGTAGAGATAGAAAATTCAACTCTTTATGAGGAATGAAACTTGGTATGCCTGAGAAGCGTGTTCTGTGTAAGGGGGAGCCAGTACTACCAAGTTTCTAGCTGTCCACCTTAATTTAAGTGGTTGGAGAAATCCAAGTTGGGATTCGACAAGTAGTATCTTTTTTTGCTTAGGATTGTACTTGTCTTCAAATTTGTTTTAAACACAAATGTCATAAACAAACATCAAAATGTATTGCTTGCTGTATTTTCTTGCCTAAAAAAAGACAAATCATCAGCAAAAACACTTAGGTTGTATATAAAAACGTGCCTCAAACAAGAAAAATTGATCAGACACTGCAAAAACATAGAATTACACATTGGAAACTTATAACTACGCATTTGACACTTTTTTTGCGCATTCATTTCCTACAACGCATAAACAACATCTTGCTGTGCTTTTGAACATTCTTACTACACATACACCTTTCAGCTCATATAAAAAAATAGAACTGCACATACAGAACTGTGCATTCATTCAACAGAGTTGTGCATTTAAACCCTATTTCTGTGCATTTAAACCTACGCATTCAAAACAAAGAGCATTTCCTGAGATTTTGAGAAAATAATCAGACCAGTTCCAGATACCCATTTCAGCCTAGAATTAATTGGTAAAATCAGTTAAACCATAAAAATTCATCTCATACCCATTTTTAGACATTTCACTTACCATATCATACTTAGCCATCCCAAAATCAAACAAAATCAAAATTTTCCCAAAGGTATCATTGAGATCTTCATTTTCAAAACAAAGCAACTTGGTTAGTCTTCCCTATCAGGATCAAATCATCCTCTAGAGACTACACTAGGCATCTTGACAAGGTTCATCTACAACAATAGTGATTCATATCATCTCTATTTTTGACTCACCTTGGATCAACACTTTGATTGTATTTAGCTCAAGACCATTGTTGAACAAAAGATCAAAAGTAAACCTTAATAAAACTTTATCACCATCAACTCATTCAAAATCCAATCTTTCACCCAAATGACACCCACCAAAAAACATCACTTGTATCCACAAGTATCTCCTCCAACTACATTCATATCTCAAAATTTTATGGTTGAAACTAGGTCCCAAAATAAGAGAAGAAAATAAATGGATACATCAAACAATAGTGTTCACTCCTCTTCTTGTAGTGATGAAGAGGAAGAAACCCACATGAAGAACTTGTTAGTGCTTTGCAAGATCCTGAATTCCAAAGAATGATGGATAAGGTCATAACCATGGACCCCCAAAAGTATTTCCTTATGCTAGCACAATAAGGAGCTAAACTACTCGCTGATTTTGATATTTCAAAATTGAGAAAAACAACCTCATCCAATGAAGCAGAAACTTCCAAAGATGGAAAAGAGGCTCCCAAAAATGAAAAGACTAAGGATATGTCAAACCCTTTGGACACACTAACACAAAAAATCCAAGTCTTGCAACAACAACTTTTGGACATTCAAACCGAAACTTCCACAAAACATTACTCATTAGAGGATATATCTCCATATCCTTTTGATAAGAGCTTGGTCATGGTACCTTTCCCTTCGAGATTTGAAGTCCCTAAATTTAAGAAATATAGGGGGAAAAGTGATCCATGGGACCATATTAGAAAATTTAGTGTTGCATGCTTAGAGGTCGCCCACAATGATACATATCTTATGCAACTTTTTCCATGCAGCCTAGGAGGTCAAGCTATGGAATGGTTCTCCCGTCTACCTCCTGGAATCCAAACATTTAATGAACTAGTGGACAAGTTTGTGACACACTTCTCCTATAACATTGAACATGAAATTTCAATGTTAGAACTATGCAATAACAAACAAAAAGGTGGAGAATCTTTCACCACTTTCTTGCAAAGATGGAGATAACTCACAAGTAAATTTCCTTACCACATCCCTGAGAAGCAAATGATTAAGATGCTTGTCCATAACTTAAACACCGACTTAATCTATCAAATACAAATTCAATGCCCTACTTCATTTAGTAAGGTCATTGAAATGGGATTACTAATTGAGAAAGATTTGATAGCTAAAGGACAAATCAAAATTTACAAGGATGTCTCTAGTTCAAACAATAACTCAGATAAATCGAGGTTTTAGACTAAAAACAAAAACATTGTAAATGATGGAGTGGTAGATGCCAAACGTATGACTCCAAAACAACCTATTTTAAATCTCTCAAGTCCACACAACAACACTACTCCAAACAAACCTCCAAACAATGAACCAAGACCCACAAACTTTCCTCCTCGCCGAAAGTTTACACCATTGGGGGAATCAATTGAATCTGCCTTAAGAAAGCTCATATCAAACAACCCCATAACACTTCATGTGGTAAGATAATATGAACCCAAGTTCAAACCCTCTTGGTGGAAAGATTCCAACTTTTGTGAATTCCATAGAAGTAAAGGTCATAAAACCAATGATTGCCAACGACTGAAAAACACCATCCAAGACTTGATGGATCAAGGAGAGATATCAATTGATGGACATGCATCCAATGATGACCATTTGACATTCAAGAATCTGCTCCCTAATTATGAGAAGGGAGGTCCCTCAAAGCAAAACAATAACGGTGGTAAAAATGCCAACTACTCAAATGTATCATATAATTATGTTGTTAACCACATCTCTGAAAGTGACTCACATGTAAATGTGATTACTATAAATAAAAAGCTCAATTGTAACGTAACACTTGTCGTGGAAAGATTACTCTCCAAGGAGCTCCACCAAAACCATCTTCCGTATCCAATCAGGAGGGGCATGTTTAAATATTTGCATATTAAAATTAATCCTTGCATGTTGGAGTACAGGACAACATTGAGAGGGGGGGTGAATCAGTGTTGTATAATCTTTAACATCTTTTTGTATTTTTTAATTTACAAGACAGAGAATGAAAGAGACATCAATAATCTATCAAACACATATGCACAATTATGATGATGAATAGTGTGAACATGACTTTATGAGAAAAATATTAGGATACACACACATAGAGGCAAACACCATGAACCATAACACAAATTTTTCATGAGTGGAAAACCCTCATAGGGATGAAAAACCACTCTAAACTACCTCACTGGCTTAATCAAATCTCACTTGTTACAAAGCCTCACTGGCTACTTTGTTTAGAAGCACCTACTTCAAGGAGCACCAACCCCTAATATATTTAGAAGCACCAACTTCAAGGGCACCGACCCCTAATACATGAATATGAACATATACAGAGGAAAAACTCTGTTTCTCTACAAATCAAAACCTTCTTCAATCTCTTAAACACATTTATTCACTCAAAATATTCTTCAATCTCTGACTATTCAAACTTGCTTCAATCTATGAAACACATTTCAATCTCTGCAAAATTTTTTTCTTCAAACACTGCAAACATCAATCTCTACAACATCAATTTATTCCTCTGATCAAGAATCAACACCTGCACTTTCTTCTCTTGCACTGAAGATAATTTGTATGCATTAACTGTTCTTCATACTTCAAAATATGATTCACCTACATTTTCTTTTTAAAACCCTCATAAAAAATTGTCTTCAATGCTGCATAATACCAGTCCTCAAAAATCCATCAATCAATGCACCTGCAATATCATTATATATGAGATGACCTTTCATATTGTTCTTCTCTGCATATTCCTCCTTTCAAAAATCATCTCCATTTCCCATTTTCAAAAATAAAATCACAAGATGTTCTCCACCACCTGCAAATAAAATCATATATCTCTTCTTTGCATAATCATTTTGTCACGTCTCAGAGTTTCACATTTACTTGATTTGGTTAAATGCATGAAAACCATTAAACTTTAGTCGAGGATAAATTGCTATAGATGTATTATTGGTTTAAGATTCAATTGTTTCGGCTATATTTTGGGACTAACCTATTGATAGTGGTATGAGTGGGATTGTCTGCAGGTCTTGTTGAAGGACAAGAGCATGTCTCAAGTAGAGGGGACCTAGCTATTTGGCAACACGTGTTGGGTTCTACCTGGTGTTCTTTCACACACACTCGCGTAGATTTCATTTTTATTTTGATGGATGTTGCATTGCATGTTTATTTCGATGGATGTTGCATTGCATGTTTGTTTTGATGGATGTTTGATGAGTTTGCCTTGTTGGATAATGTTGATTTTCTTGTTTTGTCTTCAATTCAAGTTTGAAACCTGCTTATGATAAAGATAAAAGTTAGTATTTGCTTTTGATAAAAAAAAGATATATGGTTTTAAAATATTGCTCCTAAGGAAAATATAAAACATTATTTTATTATTTTATATTTGTTCAAATGAACTCTTAGCTAATTATATTGTATCTATTCTTGAAATTAAATATATAAACCAAGAACACTATTTTTACTTGAAAAGTAAAAAATATTATTTTAATATATACATATATTGTTATATTATTGATAAATATTGTTGGTATTTCCTAAGAATAAATAAATCTTAAACTAATAAATTATTAAGGAATAGATATACGTGAATATATTATAAATGCATTATATTTATATGAAGAAATAATTACTATTAAAGGGCATATAATGTATTTTTTTAGGCTTATCTTAAAAAAAATGTGTGGCATGCAAAAAAAAAAAATGAAGGGGGAGTTTTGCATGGCACCAGTTTTGGACAAAAATTAGGTTTAAGACAATAATAAAAGAGGGAGAAAAAGAAAGAATAAGGACGCTTAGGAAAAAGGAAGGAGGCGGCAAGAGAAAGGGGAGCACAAGTTTGTTAGACTTAGGGCACACAACTGAGAGGGGGGGTGAATCAGTTGTGCAAAACTTTGTCCAATTTACACACTTACATCTTCTTGGTGATTAGTAGTATATTAAACATGAAACATAATGCATTCAAATCAAAAGCAGAAACTCATCAACACATAAGACACCAAGATTTTGACGTGGAAAACCTGGTTAAGGGAAAAGCCACGGGGTGATTAACCCAAGAATGTATTCTCTGTTAGAAGAATAGAAAGAACAAAATGACACATGCCAATTAGGGCTCACTGCCCGAGCACACTGCTCACAAGAGGCTCACTGCCTACAAGAGACACACTGTCTACAAAGAAATAAGTATCACATACATGAACTGGAGAATAGCATCTTCACCATGCTTGAATCAGTTCCATTAAGCTCAATACTTCTTCTCTGCCTTTCACTCTCCTCTTTGCTACCACACTTTCATCTCCACAAGACACACCCTGGAATGACTTCACAATCCCTTATTTATATAAGGCATTGACTAGGAACAATCATCTAAGTCGGCAACCACCTACAAGAACATCCACAAGACGTGTAATACATCTAGTCGACCAGTCTCAGAAAGAACACGAACATCTAGTGGTTATTCTTCAAATACGAACTTTAAATTCAATGCAGAACACCCACATGAACTGGACACTATCCACAAATCACCACAAGCTTTCCTAAATCACCAAGAACATTTGCACTTCATCTACTTATTGGAAATCTTCTCTCCTTCATCGAGAACCTCAAGAACACAGTCTGTCATCACTATTACAAAGGAATAGGTTCTTCTGGACCTTCAAACCACGAACCAATCTACTTGACACTTCACAAGGACATCCTCAACACTTCCTCAAATCCATAGAATGGGATAATGCATTTTTGGATCTCACCGGACCTATCTGTGTCACTCTGTCACCTCTGAACACCTGCCGGAACCGGTTCTACTTGAGCGACCATAACTTCTTCAGATCTTCATGCGGACCTCTAAAAACTTGACTGGAGCAACTCAAGACTTATATCTACAAACCCTTTAAACTGCATCCTCTGATCCTCAACCTATCTTGGACTTTTACCTTGTTGTCATCACTGTTCTTCACTGTTCCTGATTGAGACTAATTTTCTCAATATCCTCAGCACACAGCTCATCCAATCCTTCTCATTACTGCAACATGAGCATGTTGACATCAATGACAACACCGGTTTGACCCATACTTGCAACAATCTCCCCCTTTGTCATTGATGACAACATATGATGTGAAAAACCATCAAGACAAGAACTTCTCCTTACTGTCACAACTCCCCCTATCAGCAACAACTATTCACATGTCTTCTCTTCCTTTATTGCTCCCCCTTTGATCATCAACCACTTATTTTTCACATTTCTTTTCTCCCCCTTTGACATCAATGGCAAAGGGCTCATACTTGCAACTCCATCACTTCAGAACATACCAGCTGCTCCCCCTGAGTAGCAGCTCCCCATCATCAATCCGGATCACAAGATATGACTATGATATCCACCGGATTGATGCACATCAGTGCATCCTAGTTCATCACCGGAGGGGCATTAACCCCTAACTTCTCCGTGAGATATAGAGGTTTAGTAAAGATATCTGCAATCTGATCCTTGGAGGGCACAAACTCTAGTTTGACTTCATCCTTGTTCACTTGCTCTCTCAGAAAGTGAAACTTGATAGATATATAGTTAGTCTTAGAATGCAACACTAGATTCTTAGAAATATTTATTATGCTTGAATTATCACAGAAGATTGTGATAGGCTCCTCATACTCTACTTTAATATCTCTTAGCATCTGCTTCATCCACAAAACTTGAGTGCAACTACCTGTTGCTGCAATGTATTTTGCTTCAGTTGTAGACAGAGATATTGCCTTTTGTTTCTTGCTTAGCCAAGAAACCAATCTTTTTCCTAAAAAGAATGCTCCACCACTGGTACTCTTCCGGTCATCCACATCTCCTACCCAATCTGCATCTGTATATGCATGAAGAGAGAAATCATGATCTCTAGGATACCACAAACCATACTCAACTGTTCCTTTTAGATACCTAAAAATCCTTTTGATTGCCATGACATGAGATTCTCTGGGATCACCCTGGAATCTCGCAACAAGACCAACAACTTGCATTATATCTGGTCTAGTTTGAGTGAGGTACAACAATCCTCCAATCATTGATCTATACTTTGTCTAGTTTGCCTTAGGAGAGTCATCATCTTTTCTCAACTTACATCCGATTGCCATGGGAGTATTCATTGGCTTTGAATCTTCCATTCCAAATTTCCTCAACAATTCTTTCACATATTTGGTCTGAGAAATAAAGATTCCTTTCTTTGTTTGAGTAATTTACAGACCCAAGAAAAAATTCATTTCACCAAGCATAGACATCTCAAACTCACTTTTCATTTGATTTGCAAAAGTGTTACACATACTATCTCTTCCTGCAAAGATGATATCATCAACAAATACTTCAATAATCAAGATGTTTTCATGATCAATTTTAAAATATAAGTTACTGCCAGCAGTACCTTTGTTGAAACCAATCTTCAAAAGATGCTTATCCAATCTTTCATACCAGGCTCTTGGGGCTTGCTTTAATCCATAAAGTGCCTTCTTCAATTTGCAGACCATATCACCATGATCAGACAATTGAAATCCATCCTGTTGCTCTATATACACTTCTTCTTCCAAGTCACCATTTAGAAATGTAGACTTGACATCCATTTGATATACTTTGAAATCCTTGAAGGCAACAAAGGCAAGAAATAATCTGACTGCTTCAATTCTTGCCATCGGAGCAAAAGTTTCTTCAAAATCAATTCCTTCTATTTGAGAGTAGCCCTTGCAGACCAATCTAGCTTTATTTCTGATTACTTCACCAACTTCATTTAGTTTGTTCTGGCAAACTCATTTGGTTCCAATCACATTCTTGTTTCTGGGTCTGGGAACAAGATCCCAAGTGTGATTTTTCTCTATTTGCACCAGCTCTTCCTCCATAGCTTTAGTCCAGTTTTCATCATTGCAAGCTTCATTCACTGTCTTAGGTTCAATCTTTGAAATCAAACAATACTCTTCTGAATCTTGAGCAATTCTCCTTCTTGTTAGTACTCCTTTGCTTTTATCACCTATGATCTGATCTTCAGAGTGGTTCAGTCTTACATACCTGGGAACTTTAGGAATTTCTTGCACTTCTGATTCTTGATCAAGCTCATTGAGACTCACTTCTTCTTCCTGGTTTACTGAATTAGCTTGAATCTGACTGACAGATGAGGCTTGGGCTCCTTGAGTCAGGACACCATTCTGATCATCTTCATCATATTCATAAAACCTTGAGGGTTTCTCAATTCCCTCATCAACCTTCACATTTGTACTTTCTATCATCTTTCTCAGTCTTTTGTTATAACACCGGTATGCTTTGCTTTGAGTAGAGTAACCCAAGAATATTCTTTCATCACTTCTAGCATCAAACTTTCCTAGATCTTCATCTCTTTTAATGTAACATTTGCTACCAAAAACTCTGAAATACCTTACAGTAGGAGTGATGCCAAACCAAAGTTCATAAGGAGTCTTACTAGTATTGCTTCTGATTTGAACTTGATTGAGAGTATAGATTGCAGTGCTGACAACTTCTCTCCAATAGATATGAGGAACATTAGCTTCCATCATCATGGTCCTAGAAGCTTCTTGTATGGTTCGGTTCTTTCTTTCCACAACTCCATTTTGTTGTGGAGTCCTAGGAGTAGACAACTGTCTCTTTATTCCATGTTTCTCACAGAACTCTATGAACTCACCAGATGTGAATTCTCCACCTCTATCAGACCTTAGACATTTCAACTTCAATCTAGTTTCATTTTCTACCATAGCCTTGAATATTTTGAATTTCTCAAAAGCTTCTGATTTCTCTTTCAGAAAAGTTACCCACATCATCCGGGAATAGTCATCAATTAGCAGCATGAAGTATCTATCACCTTGAATACTCCTGGTTCTTGCCGGACCACAAAGATCAGTGTGACCTAAGTCCAATAATCCAGTAGAAGACAGTTCCTTGCTTTTGAATGTGACTCTGCTCAGCTTACCCAATTGACATTCCTTGTACAAGCTGTTAGTAGGTTTCACCAATTTTGGAAGATCTTTTACAGCCTGAGTATTGCTTATCTTGATGATATTATCAAAATTCACATGACACATCCTTCTATGCCATAACCAAATCTAATCAACTTGAACAAATAAGCAGCTTTTACTAGTACCAACCAAGTGGAAGATATTACCTTTAGTTTGAGCACTGGATGCAATCTCTGTTCCGGAACTTTCAAAGATTTTGCATTTTCCATCCTTGAATTAGAGATCATAGCCTTTGTCCACCAACTGTCCAACACTAAGAAGATTGTGCTTCAAACCTTCAACATACAGTACATTACCAGTTTTGTTTCTTCCATCAAAAGAAATAGTTCCTCTTCCTCGGATTCTACCAGCAGAATTATCACCAAACTTCATCACTCCTCCTTTATACCTTTCCAAATCTATGAACTTATTTTTGTCACCTGTCATATGGTGAGAGCAACAACTGTCAATGACCCAATCATCCTTTTCTTCAACTTGGGCAGCCAGAGCTCTTTCTACAACTTTATGATTGACAGATACAGAGGATATTGGTTCTTCTTCCTTGATGGCAATAAACACCCATTCATTTCCTGATTTGTTTCCAGTCTCTGATTCATCATCTGTTACTCCTTCATTATCATCTTCTTCATGAACATAGTAACAATTATTTTGGAACCTTGATCTGTTAGGACTTGGCTTTGAAAATCTTTCCAAACATCTTGAGGAAAAATGACCAATCTTATTGCAGTTAAAACACTTAAAAGGCAATTTTCCTTCATACTTACCAGATCCTCTTGGTAGTCTCTTTGCAATGAGGGCTTAAAGTTGAGTAGTTTCTACTTCTTTTTCTAGGTCTTTTCTTGCTTTTTCATACCATGACAATTTCCTTGATGAGTTTTCTCCCGGATCAAATCTTTGTTTACCTTTCACAGAGGCACTGGCTTTGAATGCAGATTCAGTCTTGGGGGGATCATCTCCAAACTTGGTCATTTCAAATGCAGCTAGTTTGCCAGCCAATTGGTCTCTTGTGACAGTTGTATGGGCTCTGAATTCATCAATGGCAGCAACCTTGATTTTGTAAGAGGCAGGAAGGGATCTGAGAATTTTGCCAACAATCTCATTTTCATCTAAGACTCCACCAGCATTTCTAATTCCACAAACCAGCTCATTTACTCTTGGCATAAAAGTAGTAATATTTTCATCATCTCTCATCTTTAGTTTTTCAAATTTCCCTTTTAGACTCTGTAACCTTGCACATTTAACATACTGGTCTCCTTCATGCAAAAGTTTCAGTTTATTCCAATTTTAAAAGCAGTTGGTAGGTCAATAACATTTGAGAGCTCTGAGTCAGATAATGTGCTTAGAAGAGCCTCTTTGGTCCGTAGATTATTTTCAGCATCTGTGATTTCATTTAGGGTTGTCGGACCACCCTGTGGAGGTACATACGCTTTTGTAACCATGGACCGGTACGCCATTCCCATACACTGCAAGTGACATATCATGCGACCTTTCCAAAGAGCAAAGTTGGTTCCATCAAACTTCGGACTATCCTTCTTGTAAGATGACATCCTGGATCTCCTCAAGTGGTTAAGCTCTTTTTAGAGGAACTTGGCTTTGATACCAATTGTTAGACTTAGGGCACACAACTGAGAGGGGGGGTGAATCAGTTGTGCAAAACTTTCTCCAATTTACACACTTAAATCTTCTTGGTGATTAGCAGTATATTAAACATGAAACATAATGCATTCAAATCAAAAGCAGAAACTCATCAACACATAAGACACCAAGATTTTGACGTGGAAAACCCAGTTAAGGGAAAAACCATGGGGTGATTAACCCAAGAATGTATTCTCTGTTAGAAGAATAGAAAGAACAAAATGGCACATGCCAATTGGGGCTTACTGCCCGAGCACACTGCTCACAATAGGCTCACTGCCTACAAGAGACACACTGTCTACAAAGAAATAAATATCACATACATGAACTGGAGAATAGCATCTTCACCATGCTTGAATCAATTCCATTAAGCTCAATACTTCTGCTCTGCCTTTCACTCTCCTCTTGGCTACCACACTTTCATCTCCACAAGACACACCCTGGAATGACTTCACAATCCCTTATTTATACAAGGCATCGACTAGGAACAATCATCTAAGTTGGCAAACACCTACAAGAACATCTGCAAGACGTGTAATACATCCGGTCAGCCAGTCTCAGAAAGAACACCAACATCTGGTGGTTATTCTTCAAATACAAACTTTAAATTCAATGCGGACCACCCACATGAACTGGACACTATCCATAGATCACCACAAGCTTTCCTGAATCACCAAGAACATCCGCACTTCATCTGCTTACTGGAATTCTTCTCTCCTTCATCCGGAACCTCAAGAACACAATCTGTCATCACTGTTACAAAGGAATAGGTTCTTCCGGACCTTCAAACCATGAACCAATCTACTTGACACTTCACAAGGACGTCCTCAACACTTCCTCAAATCCGCAGAATGGGATAATATATTTCCGGATCTCACCGGACCTATCTGTGTCACTCTATCACCTCTGAACACCTTCTGGAACCGGTTCTACTTGAGTGACCATAACTTCTTCAGATCTTCATGCGGACCTCTGAAAACTTGACTGGAGCAACTCAAGACTTATATCTACAAACCCTTTAAACCACATCCTCTGATCCTCAACCTATCTTGGACTTTTACCTTGTTGTCATCACTGTTCTTCACTGCTCCTGATTGAGACTAATTTTCTCAATATCCTCAGCGTACAGCTCATCCAATCCTTCTCATTACTGCAACATGAGTATGTTGAAATCAATGACAACACTGGTTAGACCCATACTTGCAACAAGGTTCACTAGACTGCTGATCTCATCGCCTCTTTAGGTTGGTCATTCATTCTTTATATGTCTACATATTCTTAATGCTATGATTTCTCTAAAAACCCATCCTTGCTAATGATATGATTTATCTTTTGGAATCACATCACTTTTATCTTGATCGATCTCCACCTTTCCTATCAAAATTAATTAGCCTCCACAAATTTTGTTTCCATTGTATTATAATTCTTACTATTTCTGTAGAAACTGGCTTCTAAGTAATAGATTAATTTTATTAATCCTCGGATTTGGCGTTGGTACAAAATGTCTAGCTGATAATAACAGTCTTAGCTATTATTTCTTTGTTTGGTTGCCTTATATCACTCTCAGATTCTTGTTTAAACTCTCTTCTGACATTACTATCAAAAACTGACCCGATCTATTAAAAAACATAGAAAAGAATGAATCTAATCGAATAGCTTTCTGAGTCTGCAACAACTTCCTAGAATCCTTTTACTCACCAAACTTCCTTATTGAACAACTATCCATAATCGATTCCTCTTTAATCTTTAAATCAACCTTCTTCTTCAAAAAAATAAAATGTCTCCTTGTAAAATAAAAGTAGGCCGCCTAAGGTTGATCCAATCAATCAGGCAACCATTCATTTATTTGAATAATCCACCTTAGACCAATTTTTTAGTTAGATCATGCTACTACTCCTATTCTTGGTCTTCAATCTGAGGTTTTTATCTAATCTTATTTTAAAAGAATCAGCCTCTTAAGTTGCTCGGTCGTCCTTAGATTTGAATTGTTAGTAGCTCTCAAATCAAATCAAGCTCTATAATTTCCTAAAGGCATCTTTCTTGTCCCTTAGTTCCACGTTTGATCACATGATGGCGTCATTTTTTTTTGTTTCTGTTGGCCTATCCTTGAGATCTTTTTGCATGTAATACGAGTCGGCCTTGGCGACGTAAATCTAACTCTATTTCTTAGTTGAGTTTTTGTTGTGTTTATGCAGGGGTTAGCATTCGATAAAGATTGCCATTGAGAACAAATCCTGATGTCAAGAACTGTCGTAGTAATCTTTTCCTTTCACAATCTTACTCCTATTCTTTTCCACATCCGTGGGTGTTTCCTTATCATATGATTATTGATTTCATAATTCATCATTTTGGTTGATCTGCCCCCCCTTTTGTTTACAACTTACTGATAAAATTTATTTAGTTTGACTCTTAATTGTGAAACGGCTCAAGTATCAAATGAATTTTATTTTCTTTTTCTAAGTTGAAGAAAGAGGAAAGATATGATAGGGAGTGTAGAATATAACAGTTATGTGAAATATAATGCAAGCAAGGAAAGATGTATCTTAAATAAGAAAGTTTGAAAGTGGTGCTAGGGTTCATTATGGATCTTAGGACAACAGTGAATAATAATATTCTCCGGAATAGTTTGTAATTAGTTCAAAAAGATTTAGTCTTAGTCTAAAATATAGGTATGGGAACTAATCTTTGGTCTATACTTGGATTAATATTTCTTTGTATTTTATAGTATTTTTATATGTTGTGACTGTTGCTATATAAAAGAAGTTAAATAACCCACTATTTGTTTTTAGTTGAAAATATAAGCACTCATTTAAATCAAAATTTCAAGTTTCTTTTACTCTAAACCAAGAAACTTTGCAAATTATACCACAATAGAAAAAATACAAACCAATTCACGAACTAAATATGCTTCTATAGTATAAATTGCATGATGATGCCTATTATAGAAACTAACTACAATTGCGACAAACGATGGTTGTAAACATCTAAAATGATTCCTATCCTTGTTTTGTTACATGTATGAAGTGAGTTTCTTTCTTTAATTTCAAAGATCATGCTTTGAGGGTAATTGGCTATTTGTGTTATCCATGTTTTATGCTTATTGGAAAGATTGCCTTCCAGGACAGGTGCCGATTATGGAATAACAGGGAAGTAGGTTTTCTTTTTCAAAACCTACACACCGTTTTAACAGTTAATGCTTTGGCCAAAGCGACTATGATGTTGAAATAGACATATGTACCATTTTAGTAAAAGGTTTGATTGCCTAGTGATTATATTCATATTTTTCCCTGCCATATCCTGTTGATGAGATGTTGCATTCATGATAGAAATGCATGTAGATTGATAGGCACACACCAGATTCCACCATGCAATTGTTTACAGGTTGCTAGGCCCTTCGAGCAAGGTCAGACATCCTTCAGTTTGAAGCATACTGGGGAAGCGCAAGCTTCGTGGTTAGGCAGAAAAAGTGCCTGAACTATGTTCTTGTCCTTTGACGCAGTAGATGGCCAGATGGTCGATGACAGATTATTGGACTTATTTGAAATTTGATGATAGTTATACGTCTTCATGTAACTCAAAATGATTTATAAGGCGTTATGCCATTATTGAGACTTGTAATATTATTTGATTTGGAAAAACTCTATAATTGACTTCAGAACGATGTAATGAAACTAGATTTGATATCAAACTTATGAATGGAATCTTGCATTGATAATAGGAGTTACTGTTATCTCTTCTTCATGATGACTTTGTAGTTACTTTACTTTACTTACTCACTTAATGTTAATGTGGACTTTACTTCAGTAATTATGATGGAATTTTTTTAGTACTTTCCATTTCGTATCAAAGCGAAGTTCTACTCTAGGCCTTTTTGGACCGTTATGCTAAAGTTGTAAACTCTTTGTAGATAATTCATCATGAATACTAGAAATTCTAGACGTAGGGGAGCAATCCTAGGATCTGGCGGTAACCCAGACACATGAAACAATGAAGAAGCCAATGCTGGGAATAATGTTGGCACTAATGAAGGAGCAACTAATGTAGGAAAATAATGCCAGGAATAATGAAGGAAACAGAAATGAGGCAAACAATAATAATAATGATGGACATAATAACCAATTGACTCAAATCCTAGATCTCTTGACTCAGCAAGGAACTCTTTTGACTCAACATGGAACCCGAATGAACACTATGGAATAGGAAATCAGAGGAATAAGGGGAAATTAGGATGAGGAATGGAGAGAAGAAGCCAGAGGTCCTAAGAGTGAAGTGAATGGGAATAATCGAAACAAAATTGCTGAGGAGTTAGGAAAGGATCTCAAAAAGGGTACCCCTCCTAAGTTTGACTATAAGACTATAGGTGATGGAGCATGTTAGTTGATAGATTTGTCCTTCAAAAATAAATGTAGAAAAAGACTCAAGATTCCCAAGAAGAAGAACAAATAGTACTAACAGTTGGATAAGTTGTCATTGGATTGACAACTTTCCTCTGAATTTTAGAGGTACAGCTCCCTCTCAAGATATGCAACGAATACAAATATGGGGTGTGCTTTTAACCAAAAAGCAGAAAAGGTGTATTAACATCTACCCATCACCATGAAATAGATGTGCATGATTGATTATGGATTACATAAAGAAATGAATATAGATAAACGATACACAACCCACTTATCCAACATTCATAAACAAGGATAAATTAAGAAAGATACAGTTATATTCCGCCTTGACACATGTCAACATAAGAGAAGCAATATTGAAGACAGATTATGAATTGACATAAGAACAATTGCAATCATAGAAGACACTTGGAGACACAAAGTTCTGTAAGTAATTCTTCATTTCTTCAATATAACCAAAACTCAAAGTTTCTGTAATGCCTCTATACATAAAACATGGCTAAGAAAAGTATAACTGGAAATTAATACAAAATGAACTTTGCTCTTTTTCCCACTATTCATAGACATCCCCCCATGAAAAAGATGCCTTCTTTCTAAAGTCCCTCCCCTTATATAACTTTTCAAAACTTCCCTAGAATTATAACTGTTTCAAAATGACCTTTTTGGGTAACTGTTATCAAGAAAGTGAACTAAGGACAGAAACGGTTGCATTACAGAGGAAACATAATTATTATCAGTAATTACAAAACATCTTCATGCATGCAAGACAAGTGGCATTAATCTGCCCCCAATTCTAGGCGTATTTCCATAAAAAGTTGGCGTAGTTCAGCGCACTCTTCTTCCTCCTCCAGGACGTCGATTGTTCTATGATACTTGGCATAGTTGGTTTTCTCCTTCCAAGCAACTGTGCACAACTGGGAGATGATATTGATCTACTCCTCAGGCCACTGTAAGTCAGGTTGCATGATAGGCATAGGTTCATCATCCCAAATTTCATTGTTTGCAGGAAGTCCCATTCTAAAGATAGCTTGGTTGACAAGAAAAACTGAACTCAGAGAGCACCGCCACCTTAACTTAATTACGCCAGTAAGTAATGATGGTTTTTAAACTTGTTAATGCTATGTTACCACCTTGACAGGCTTTGTTACACTTGTCATTTAAGAAGTAATTAATGCATCATTAATTCTGCATCTTGAAAAGTGAGTCCCAAGATTGAGCTTGTGTTTCATAACTCCTGAAAAGACATTCACCGCATTCTGCATGAGTAATCTGATGACCTAACAATACCTTGGAAAACAGGCATTGCTGACTAGTCGGGGGTTAGAGTAGATTTTGAACCTTGAACCTTGAAGAGGAGTTTCACAAAATTTGAAAATCCCTGACAATGGGCGAAGTTAGAGAGTCGGTGCTTTTATGATCTTTGAATTGCAGGAGTGACATTCAAAAACTTCCAACTTCCCCGACACAAAGGAGAAGTCAGGAAGTTGGCTACTTTCAGAATTTAAGAACATAAGTCAGGGAAGTAAGGGGTTCATGAAATGGAAAATCGCCTAACGCCAAAGACTCAAACAAACATTTTTCAAGACTTTAGGAAGAATTTTGGGACAGAATATGACTGAACTAGGGCAAAATGATAATTGTATCAATCCTTATGCACTAAAATTTTGAAAACTTTTGGTTTCAAAATTTGGGGCAACAATAGGCTCTAATTAGGGACGAGGATTGCAAAGGACGAAGCAAGGAACCTAGAATCACAAGTACAGATAAGTGCTTTATCCATTGGGCGATAAAGTCAACAACATAGGGAACAAAGGAGCCAGAACAAAACAAAAATAGGGCAAACAGAAAAGGAAATTAGACTACCAGCACAACAAAAACTCCTAATATCTATGTGGCAGGAAGATCCTACCTTCCAATGACCTCAGAGTGGTCAGGCAAATCCATTCACTAGCTGGAAGAAATAGGTGCCTGTGCAAAATAATGCTGAATGTACAAAAAACCCACAAGCAACTAGCTGCAAACTCGTGACCACCATGATCAAACTGATAAAAATGACTTCGAATAAAAATTTTCTGGATACGACTTGATGCCCAAGAAGCCATTCTTCATTGTCCACTCCTCTAATTTGACGGCTCACCTCAAAATTGCCCAACATACGATAACCAACTTCTGACTGAAAAGCATCAGTTGTGACCTCAAGATGCACTTGATTTGACAAACCTAGAGAAACCAATCCTCGAATTGGACATCCCTTACACAAGCCTTGAGATAAGAAGATTTCCTAATTTCTGTAAGTAGGAATGACCACACCATCTGAAAATTTTGATTTCTGACTTGCCACATATGTCCCACTATGTCCTTGCCTATAATCACCTTTCTCCGCAACACACAAATTGATATCCCATGCCTGGAAATAACCATGTGAATCATCGGAAGACCAATCATCAACCATCTACACAACTGGTAGTGAGTTAAATTGAAAATCTGAATTGTGAACAATATTTTTATGAAGCTGAAGATCATCCTCGACTGAAATAATCTCCTTATTAAAAATTTGTTTACTGGCTACACTTTCAGTAGCAAGGCATTCTTCTTCAACATATGGTATAGGAGAAAGAACAACATTTTATTCACAAAGAAGGTCATGATCCAGAACTTCTAAAAATCTTTAAGGTAGCAAACCTTCATCAACTTGACTATTCCTTTCCTCCTTTTTAGCCTTAGATTTTGAAAAATTATTGCATATACTTCCAATACAAACTTCATTTAATGAATCACTCTCTTCAAAGTAAAATGACTCAAAGATAAATTCTTCACTCATCTTTGGCTGCAAAATTCTTCCTTTATCATCTACTTCCTGAACTTTGAAAGTCGTATATTCAGCTTGCGTACAATTCGAAGAATGAATATTCAACACCTCCTCTTTACGTTGTGTTCCCTCTAATTGTCTTTCATCAACAAAAGTGAATAACTCCCTTTCTGCATCATCTTCACCGTGATTTACACTAGGGGAGGATCATTTTTCTTCTATGCCATATGGAGGGCTTATAGGTTCAACATGATCTTCGTAATGAAAATAGAAAGTTTCCATTCTTCTATCCACATGAGGTTTAATTTCTACATCGTTTATCTTATTTTCACCAAAATGTTTTGGATCTAAAACAGAGAGATTACAGTATTCAATAGAAAGAGGTTGTGCATTTTGAAAACTCACAGGATGGAATCTTTGTTCATGCATGATAGGCTCAACCTTAAAATTTTTAACAACTTGATTTTCTTCCCAAAGACCACTCAAAATCAAATCATCTTCTATTCTTACGGCCTCTTGTTGTGCAGATTTAATTTTATTCACTTTACTCTATTTCAACTCAAATTGAACATCAGAATGCAAAGAGGAAATAAAAATACAAAGCTGAAGTTGCTCACTTGGTTGAAGAAGGGCTGGAATCTTCTTGAGCATCTGGTTGAATATGTCCATGAAATCTCTGATGGATTCGCCTTCTTGCTTTTGAATATTGAAAAATTGACACAACAGGGCGGCCTCATCAATAGGACCTTTATATCTTGCTAAGAACTTCTTCTTCAATGAATCCCAATTGGTTATGCACTTCTCTTCTAAACAGTAAAACCAATCTGCTATAGGCCCATCAAAGATTCAATAAATAATCTCACAAAAACATTTTCTTCACTTACCCCCAGGATACCACACGCAATTGTGAATGCTAGAATATGGTTTTCAGCATCTTGAGAGCCTTCTCCACTGAACTTTGGAAATTTTTTTGTGATCCTTGCAGCAGAGGTGAAAATACATGCAAATAAAGGGGCCCAAAATGATTTCCCCATAGCTGGGAAGAAACCAAAGCCATAATGCTGTTGATAACTGAGAGGGGGGTGAATTAGTTATCTTAATTACTTTAACTTTCTATTCTTCTTTAACAACTAGTGCAACATCAAATCACATAAGCATGCATAACCATGAAAGTAGAAATAAAATCAATACACATAACACAATGATTTTGACATGGAAAACCCTGTTAAGGGAAAAACCACGGGGTGACTAACCCAAGATTGTATTCTCTGTTAAAAGAATAGAAGTACAAAATGGCACTTGCTAATTAGGGCTCATTGCTCGAGCACACTGCTCACAAGAGGCTCACTACCTACAAGAGACTCACTGTCTACAAGGTATAAAGAAAGTAACTAGGTGATTGAACTGATGAGAAGCATCCACAGATGCTGAGGTTCAGTTCCGGTTAGGCTCAATACACTGATCTACTGCACTTCATTCTTCCTCTTCTTTGGTGTTGCTATCCTATCACATACTGGACTTGTATTGCTGCTTCCACACTACTCTCTGCTTTTCTTCGCACTTCACAACACACCACACACACCTTCATACCGAAATCAATTTGGTATATATATTCGTATCAATGATTTCAATCATCTTTCTAGTCGGCATCCGAAAAACTCAAGATATTTCCAAACTCTGGTCTGTCGGCTGAATCCATGCTTACTAAGTGATACGTATCAAAAAGATAGTTATAGAAGTCATCAATCATGTCGGCCAATCATGAATGATACCTCAAGAAACTTGATCACCATTAATATCTCATCTGGATTAAGGTCTGATGCTCTGCCGGTCAGTTCTTCCTCAGTCTACTCTGCCAAATAGGAACCCAACACTTAGGTGCTCATATCTTTTCACTCTTTCATCACTGGAGGCTCAATCTCTGGAATGTATCAGTCATGGTACTCCTCTTGACTTCCCCAAGTCTGCACTTTGCTGAGATACTTCCTCTAAGAGATCCAGACTTGATTGTCAGACCTTGCTGCATGCTCTGTTCTTGGTCACCAGACCAAAATTCTCTTCAATCTGACTTCTGGTATAGACATACCATGTCCTATGGATGTGTGGGAAGGACTTTTTTGCCATCAATGACAACATTCATGAAGCCACACAGTGTTTTTTGCCAACAATTTCCCCCTTTGGCATTGATGGCAACACTTAGTGAAAAATGACTGTCACACTACACTCCCCCTTGGCTGATGCTCTGTTCTAAAGTACACTTTTCCAGAGCTCGCCCTTAGCTAGATTCCACATTTTTCACTGCTCCTCACTCCCCCTTTGACATCAATGGCAAAGGGTAGGATCTGCACACCAAAATTTCTAAAAATAATCTATACTTGGCCGCATAAATATATATACATGTTATACTTACATATACTGAAGTATATTTGCAAAAGTTGTCTTCAACTGGATAAATTTTGTTGCCCAACTCTACTTCATCCTATCCAAAATTAAGATGTGACCACTCAACAGGAATGCAAAAGCTTCTACCCTCTTTAGATTTGTCTGATCATTGGTCCAGGCTGTGGTCTAAGTATCAGTTAGGGCCTCATGCATGGCCTCTAACTTAGGGATAATTATCCCTCTAAGTTCACCCATCCTACTTATTATATTCTTCCTTTCCTTTTCAAGTTTCTTTAGTTCATTTAGAATGGCAATAGTCTGACATTCCTGGTTTATTATGGATGTGGTCAGAGGATCAAAATTCTGAGATAAACTTGACAGTTTATCCTCTTGTTTTTTCATTTTCTTCTCAATATCCTTTATCACTTTAGACCAGGATAAACAAAATTTATATATTTCTCTGCCATCTTTAAGAGCATTTTCTAAGCTCTTTATCCCAATATCCATATTTCTCCTATCATTTGTTATTAGCCCTTGTACTTCAGAGAATCTCTTACCCAAAAACTCTTTCCAAACTTTCTCTTCTGCTGCTTTCTCTAAAGAGTCCAAATGTGTATTAACAGAATTAACAAGAGATTTCAGGTTACTAGATGAAGAGGCTGAAAGATCCTTCTGGAAGGATGGCATGATCTTCTCCAACACACTGGATGCAATTTCTATCAGCTCACAGTCTTCCATGTGAGACTTCAAAAGTTTTTCTTTTGCCTTTTCTTGGGCAAAGGATGCTATCTTCATTGTTTGAACCAGGGAGAGGTAATCAAAATTGAATGGTCCTTGAAGCAGTTTCGGTTCATCTAATTCCATTGTTTCTTTTGTCAGGAAGTTTTTGACTGCTTCTGCAGTGTCTCTTGCCGGAGATAGAGTTTTCTTCCCTTCTGTAGCCTTAGAACTGTCTCCTGGAGTCTTCTCTATTTGATCTTCTTCTCTTCCCTTTACCTCTTCTTCTTGACTAATTTTCTCCTCTATTATTTCTTCTCCTTTAGATCCAGAGTCTGCTGGGGAATCTAGAAGAGAGATGTTTACTTCTTCATGGACTTCCTCTTCTGGAATAGAGGAATCTAGGTCCTTGGTCTTCTCCTCACCTATCTCCTTTGATTCTTCTGCAATTTTCTCTGTAGGTCTTCCTTTGATATGCTTAGTCCTTCGACATCAGAAGGTTCATCACTTATGTCCTCTATAATAGGAATATTGAATCTTTTGTATGCATTCCAGAGGATGTCTTCAGTTTCTTTTGCCACCTGATCAGTCTCTCCTAACATAAGCTTGTTCATTCTGGCTTTGCTCTGGAACTCATCCTTGCAATCCTTGAATATCATGTTCAGTTGTTTAGGAGTGATGGAAGGATAGAGCTGAATAGCTATCTGTTCCCCGATCTCTAGGTCCTTTGCCTTAGTATTGTTCTTTCTTATTTCAAGTTCCTTCTCTAAGATTTTGGGAATTAGAGATATGATCTCAATGAAAGCTTTATTATAGATGTTAAGATACCTAACTGTAGCATCTTGCAAAATCTTCTGGTCAACTTCATTATATTCATCATAAAATTCAGTCATTAGTTTCAGGTTCCCATCCACAGTGACTGATTTGATGATATCATCAATGCAGAGAGTAGGCTTTCAACAAATTCTTCTATCTTTTCTTCCTTGCCTTGACTGGTAGAGGATTCACCAGATACTTTCTTCTTCTTCTTCATTTTCTTGACCTCCTCATCTGACTCAGTCTCTTCATCATCCTTTTGACTGGTGTGAGACCTTGTGGCCTTTGTCTTAGTTCTCTTCTCTCCCTTTCCGGATGTCCTGACTTCCAGTTTGATGCTTTTTGGCTCTTAGAGGTGGCAGGAGCAGAGCTTTTGGAGGATCTGGTCTGGGAGGGGGCTTGCACCAGAGCACTTTCTTTTTCAGTTTCTTGCCTTTCTTTCTCTGCCCTTTCTATCTTCTCTATGTTGGCATCAACTGCCTCCTTTGATATTCCATATCTCTTGGCGACTTCTTCTACTTCCCTTCTCACTTTTCTCTTGATCTTAGGCTATCTCAGTTCAACATGAACTTTTACACTCAACTCTTGGAAGGTTCCAAACCTTTCTGCCTCAGGGTCCTTGGGCTGACTCAGCAGGTGTTGGATATGCAACTCTAGTATTTTCTCATCAACCTCATACCCCATTGGCATAATCCAGACTATCCTTGGCTCCACTACCTCCATTAGGCATTGATTAGTGTCTACCATAAAGCACACTGTATTCTTGTATTTCTCAACCAAAGATTGGGGGATTCTTTCTCTGGCCTGTATCATGCTTTGGAAGTTTTTGAAGTAACCCCACACAGCTGTATTTTGTGTCTTGGCATCACCAAGCCCATACATATAATCCCTAATTTGTATGGCAACAGGTCTGTCATTTTGCCATATCTAGCCACTAGTTCCGGGTAGCTCATTCATATAGTAGAAGAATAGGCAAAGTATCAAGCCACCGTACTTAAATGAATTCTTTTTATCCTTCTTTATTTTCTGCAAATTATCTAATAGTTGGTTCAGGAGAAGCTCACAAAGATCATAGTCAGCATTCTCTCTTAGCATCTGATAAGCAGTGTAAATTGAAGTTCCGAGTGTTGGTTTTTTCCCAGACTGGATGCTTATTCCCAGATTTCCCTACAAGGTAGCCATTAATGATCAACAGGATCTCTGGGCCAGGGGCCAACAGTGTAGGAGATAGACTCTATATTTTATCTCCTCTTCTTCTTCAGGCTCTGCAAAACCTAGGGGGGTATTCCCTACTCAACATCCATGAGGATATACATACAAGGCTGGGATGCTGACATAAAACAGATAAGTCCTCCTGTAAGTAGACCAAAACTGTAAGATAAGAGCAAAGGGGCTAGCTTTGGGCCTATTTGCAGTTGTAGACAGAGGACTTGGATCCTAAAACTAATTCTACTATCCTAATGGTTGTTTTAGAGTTTGATTTTGATTTTAAGTTTGGATGCAAAGCTGGACATGGTTGTAACACAAACACAAAGCAAGATTGGTGCCTATCCAGGGCCTGGAGTCAGTAGACATACACCTGTGAATGATATGCATGAACAACTAAAACTGGATTTCAGGGGGATACATATGATACCTGCCTTACAGATATCTCCCAATATAGAGTGTTAAGCTATCTATACTTATGGCATCCCTATTACAGTATACCCTTCCCAATGTTTAATCTGAAAATAGTTTAATCTACCCCTTGAGCAGAAGTTAAAAGATCAGACATTCAACACAGGAATTCTATGTTCTAGAGTCTCAAACATTGCTTAAATATCCAGACTCAGAAGAAAGATACATGCAATACTGGAGACAGAATTAACAAAACACATGCTAACATAGCATTTCTCATATAAAATTAACCATGAAATCAGTGGATTCATGCAAGAAATGTACAACAAGAGATACATAAACTCACAGGTTTTGCTGTATAGGGCAACCAAATCGGCTGTATTGTATTACAGAGCCAAATGTTCAACTTTCAACAACCTAAAATGAGTAACACTTCCTGCTTATAACAGCCAAAGAAGCGTACTCATCATTAATTACATGGCTTTGACAAAAAATTTTCCAGATACAGATCCTTCAAAGGAATGACACTCAAAATTTATTGCTACAGAGACAGAAAGTAGATAATGGTGGCCTCGAGCCCTGTGCCACCATTTGGAAGTCCTCACGCCAAAAATTGGGTACATGACTATTCAACAACTCGCCCATGCCCCTACTACAGTCGCCATTGATGGCCCAAGCACCCGCGGCCGCTTGAAAACTGTCGCAGCACCTCAAAAAAGAAATTCCCGCCAAAACACGTTCTATCGCAGTTTCAAATTATACAGGGAGATTAGTCCCACATGCACGGTGAGGAGACTACCTTAGTAGTTTAAAAGCATAGTCACTTGCATAATAGGTGTCAAGCGCTTTTGCCACGCTCGACACACGCTCCTTCACCCAAAGCCCATCGCCGAGATCAACACCATCGGCCAAGCCCACGAATCTCCTGCCGACCTCAATTGTCCTGCCAACTGCTACATTACAATCCCCTCCATCGGTCAGAGATGCACCATCAGGTCAACTCTTCAGATCTCCACTGATAGTATGAGTCTCTTCGATGACCAACTTGCACCCCGTTAGCAGTTACCATCTTACCATCATCGGCCAGACCAATATCGTCGGCCAAGCAAAAAACCCCTCAGCTGACACAGCCAATCACGCCGATGAACAACTCCTGAAAGCCTCCAACATCCCCATTGGCTAGAGAAGAACCATCGGCCTAGCCAAAAGCTCCTTCACCGATAGACCAACTCTCATCGATACATCAACAGGCTAGGCCCTGCCCCTTCGTCGGCTAGACCCACGCCATCGGCCAACCTAAAATTCCTCTGGATGATCTTACTAGCCTCGCCGATAGACATCAGCCTCCCATCTCCGTCGGCCAAACACACGCCGATGACTCCTCATCGGCCAAACATCCACAGTCGGCCGAACAAGAAACTGCTTCGCCGATAGTATAAATCACACCGAAGACCACCATCAACTCCATCATCAGCCAGAGAAAGACCATGTCACAGCGATGTCCCTTGATCGGCAAGAAAATCACATTGGCCAAGCACTCCACAGTCCACCCGATAGTCTATGTCGTGCCGATGGCACATCAATCCAAACTCCATCGGGAACACCCAATGCATCGGTGAATCACCTATCTGCCTGGCTGATAAGCAAACTCTTGCTGATGAACACCTAAAAAACCCTCATCGGCCTGACCACCTACTTTGGTGGGACAAAAATTACCTCTGCTGATAGCACAAAGTCCCAGCGACATACAAAGAACACACCACAATCCCCATCGGTGAGATCAAAACTGTCGGAATAACAATAAGCTTCCCTCCCGATAGGCAAAGTCTCAGCGATGACACCATCCCTGCCATCAACCTGATCACCAAAACACCTGCGAGGTCATGCCGATGGGCAAGAAACTATAGGGTTTAAATGAAGAAACCCTCTAAACATGAAAAATCAACCTCTAGGTCAAAATGAGTACCAACACCGGCTACTGAATTTTCCCTGCTGGAGTGATATATCTTGTAACCAATTATCATGGAGGCAAACTTGATATCTAGATTAGTGATATCTTCTATTGTCATTGCTCTCTTGTCAAATTTTGATCCGGTAGCCACACTCATAGTTTGGTTTTTGACCGATTTGAGAACAGGTAACCCTCCAGATGAGTGCAAACTGGTTACCGCCCTAATAGCATCTTTTGTGATCTTAAATGGCCTTATCAACCACATGAAGTTGTCATGCACTGTGTTCAGAACATACCGGACCCACTCATCTTCTGTAAAATAGGGGAAATGGATGCAATGTCTGAAATGCTTATCCTAGATGGCCTTATATTGGGGTTTAAGTGCAAGTGATTCATCTATCAGTTCCTTGTGGTAAATATCCATCAGCTTGGATTCTCCAAATTCTTCAATGTTTGTGTGTATGTAAACCCTAACATCTTCTACATGCAGAACCCCATGTAGAATGCTAGAGAATGCGCCTAAGGGATCAACTTCCAGAAATTTGTAGGGGTGTTTCTTGAATTTAGGGCACGGTCTATCAGTGATTTTGACAACATTCGGAGTAGCCATCTTTCAAAAAGATTCAGTGAGAGGTTTTCAAGAGTGAAAATAGCTTTTTACGCTTCTAGGGTTCACGATATGAGCCGGATAAGATTGCTGGTTGAATCGACTTCTGCTGTTGATCTTTGAGAAGTTTTGAGGCAATTTTGTTTCAGAGCTCCTTCTTTTCTTCTTCTCGAATGCAAATGTGTAGATGATGAACAAGAGAACCCTTATATTTCTATGCAAACCCTAATTTCACTTTGTAATAAATGCACAACTTAAGTTATTCCAGTTGCCTTGTTCTCCTTGTCCTGAGAGATCTTTCCGGATCACTGAGATGCACTTAGAGTTATTCTCGGTGAATATTAGCAATCTATCTACCTTTCTTCAATCATTCCATTTATTCGTAGATCAAGATACCTTAGATTTGAATCATACCGGATCTAACTGTGAAAATCCTGTTCTTACCGGATGACTATTAAACTAGATCAATCTTGGATGAATAACCTCTTCAAAACTTCTTGTGGATCTTCCAAATCTTTACCAAGGCTTATTTAGGTGTTTCTCTGAGAACCCTTTAATCCGTAACTTTCCATGTGCCAATTTCAGGCACCAATTGACTGGCTAGGGGAATTTGTTTTTCTTTTTGACTCCCCCTGAGCCAGAGCTCATCTATTTAGTTTCTGGAAGGAATATCAACACCAGATTCTAGTGCGGATCCATCCCCAACATTTTCTATACTTCTCTTCATCCAAATCTTGTTCATCTCCCTTTGAATTTCATCTGCATTCACTTTTCCTTTTCCTTTGTCTTGGTTTTGATTATGATGCACCGGACCCTTTTTGTCCTGATTCTTACTTCTGTAGAATTTAGCAATATGACCGGATCTATTGCAATTGTAGCAAACAACATTTCTTTGCATATTTGACTAGTATCCTCTTGATCTACATTGATTAGCCATATGTCCCATTCTATTGCATGCAAAGCATCTACTATTGAATGAATTGCTTATTTGCCTATTTCTGCATTCATGAGATTTGTGACCATACCTTTTGCAGTTGAAACATTGTCCAGAGAATGATGAATTAGTCTAATTCATTCTTCTTCTACACTGATTTGCTTTATGACCGAAGTTATTGCAACTGTGGCAGTATCCATTGAAGGATGGATATCTTTGAGCATTTGGTTACCTTACCGGAGGTCTTTTAGGCATGTTCCTTGGATTTCCTGATCTAGAGTTCTTCTGACCGGATCCAGAGCTTTCCCCTTTCTCATACCCCAAGTCTTGCTTGTCATCTACCCTCTTTTGGCTTTCAAGAAGAACTTCAAGTTGAGCAGAGCTTATCTTGAATTTCTCTTTGTATTCATTTGCTGTTTGAAGATCCCTTTTAAGAGTGTTTATCTAATTCTCAAGTTGTTCTTCATTGTCTCTAGCTTCTTCAAGATCAGATTCCAGATGCCTGATTATTCTATCCATTTTGTGGCAGTCTTCTGACTTCTCCTTGAGAGATTGTTTTAGATTATCTTCACTTTTTCTTTTCTCTTCAATTTCTTGGGTGAATTTCATAACTCTTGATTCCATTTCATGTCTTACCATAATGACCTCTTTTGATAACTTCTCACATAACTTGGTTTTCTCATTCAGATCTTCATTAGTATCATTGGCTTCACTTTAAAAATTCTAATTGTTGAAGCAGTTCCTTTCTTTTCTTCATTGAGATACTTAGTTTTTCTTTGAGTTCATTTATGAAATCATCAGCTTGTTTGAGTCTTTTCCTCAGGTTATTGACTTCAGAGTGAGATTGCTCAAGATCATCTAGGGCAGACTGAAGTTGTTCCCTCATACCATACATATCCATTGAGATTCCCAGATCTTCCTCAAGCTGTTAGGCTCTGTTAGAAGAAACTTGGCTCTGATACCAATTGTTGATAACTGAGAGGGGGGGTGAATTAGTTATCTTAATTACTTTAACTTTCTGTTCTTCTTTAACAGCTAGTGCAACATCAAATCACATAAGCATGCATAACCATGAAAGCAGAAATAAAATCAATACACATAACACAATGATTTTGATGTGGAAAACCCTATTAAGGGAAAAACCACGAGGTGACTAACCCAAGATTGTATTCTTTGTTAAAAGAGTAGAAGTACAAAATGGCACTTGCCAATTAGGGCTCACTGCCCGAGCACACTGCTCACAAGACACTCACTTCCTACAAGAGACTCACTGTCTACAAGGTATAAAGAAAGTAACCGGGTGATTGAATTGATGAGAAGCATCCACATATGCTAAGGTTTAGTTCTAGTTAGGCTCAATACACTGATCTACTGCACTTCATTCTTCCTCTTTTTTGGTGCTGCTGTCCTATCACATACCGGACTTGTATTGCTACTTCCACACTACTCTCTACTTTTATTCGTACTTCACAACACACCACACACACCTTCATACCAAAATCAATATGGTATATATATCCGCATCAATGATTTCAGTCATCTTTCTAGTTAGCATCTAGAAAACTCAAGATATTTCCAAACTTTGGTCTATCAGCTGAATCCATGCTTACTAAGTGATGCGTATCAAAAAGATAGTTATAGAAGTCATCAATCATGTCAGCCAATCATGAATGATACCTCAAGAAACTTGATCACCATCAATATCTCATCCGGATTAAGGTTTGATGCTCTGTCGGTTAGTTCTTCCTCAGTCTACTCTGCCAAACAGGAACCCAACACTTAGGTGCTCATATCTTTTCACTCTTTCATCACCGGAGGCTCAATCTCTGGAATGTATCAGTCATGGTACTCCTCTTGACTTCCCCAAGTCTGTACTTTGCTGAGATACTTCCTCTGAGAGATCCATACCTGATTGTCAGACCTTGTTGCATGCTCTGTTCTTGGTCATTGGACCAAAATACTCTTCAATTTGACTTCCGATATAGACATACCATGTCCTGCGGATGTGTGGGAAGGACTTTGTTGCCATCAATGACAACATTCATGAAGCCACATATTGTTTCTTGCCAACAAATGCAACTTTGAAGATTAAATCATCATAGGTCTTTGTTGGGACAAAAATATTTCTGAGCACGTTCATCAAACAGAGCTGGCAACCTCCATCCTTGGTGAGGCACCTTTAAATATCTAGGAAAACAAAGGCATTGTTCTTCACTTTTGGTTTCCCTAGCAGAGTGGAAGCATGGATTATTGATATGGAAAAATATTTTGATCTCCGTGACTTGTCAGATGAAACTAAAGCTATATGGGGATCCTACCAACTTACTGGGGAAGCAACAACATGGTGGGATAACGAGAAGGTTGAAAAGAAACTATTACCAGGAGAAGTCACATGGAACCGCTTCCTCGATCTCTTTAGGAAGAGGTGGTTGCCACAGCTCTATTTTGACAAGAAAATGATAGAATTCCAAAACCTCACTCAGGGAGGTATGATAGTGATGCAATAATGGGAGAAATTCTCACTTGTTGAAATATGTTCCATAGTATCAGCTTGACGAAAGCTTCAGGAATCATAAGTTTATTCTGGGGTTAAGGCCATAGATTGGATTTGATGTGGATATTCATAATCCATTAACCATGGATGAAGTGTTTGAAAAGGCTACTAAACAGGAACAAAAACTGCAACAGATTGCTAAATATTGTAAGAGTAGAGATGTGAAGAATGGGAATAAAAGGTTTCAGAATGACAGTCGCAATTAGGGTAATAGTAGAAACCAAGGAAACAATAAGTGACAGATAAGGAATCTTAAAATAGGCAATAACTACTAGAAAAAGAACAATGGGAACCAAGGAGGAAATAATAATAAGAGAGGTAACTATGGCAACAATGATAATAATAACAAGAGGCACATGCTAGCTAGACACAGAGGACCCATAGATGGATGTTACACTTGTGGAGGAGAGTACTATGCTAGTGCATGTCCTCGTCGAATAGAGAATCAAAGAGATGGAAATCAACAGGGAGCTCCTCAACACTAGATTCATGCAACTGTAGATCATCGACAAGCAGATTTCCAAGCTACACCCATTCAGATGTATGGTAAGCTCTTTGGACTCCTAGTTTCTATTTTAATTGATACAGGAGCTACAAAATGTTTTGTTGATCCTAAGATTGTAGCTAAGTTATCTATAAAACTTGGACACATGGAAAATTCTTGGATGGTGCAGTATAGTAACAATGCAGAGAAAAGAGTAGATTCATGTCTAGTATGTAGTAAATTAGATCTTCCTACTTTCCAAACACAAGTCAATCTCTATGTTGCACCTCTAGGATCTTATGATGTAATACTTGGAATCAATTGGCTATCTGAACAGAAGTCCTTAGTAGATTGTGAAGAGAAAGTAGTGAAATGCCTTGATGACTTTAGGAATCGGGTAGAGATTCAAGGATCAAGAACATGCCTTAAGTTAAGACAAATTTCATCTATGCAATTGAAAAAGGCTAAAAGAAAGGGTTGTTCCATCTATGCAGCGAAGATAAGAGATCTAAAAGATCAAGAACTATCTTTTGACACATATCCTATTCTTAGAGAGTTCAAATATGTCTTCCTTGATGAATTGACAGAGCTACCACCTAAAAGAGAATTTGATTTCTCTATAGATCTAATGCTAGGAACATAACCAAAGTCTAAAGCACCTTACTTAATGACAACAATAGAATTATATGAGCTTAAGGCACATATAATGCATGCATTAGATAGAGGGGGTAACCAGCCCCCTCTATCTAGACACATCGAAAACATTGGTCTCTTACATGTTTATCAGGTGCCAAAAAGGAATTGATGGATTATGTTTAAAGTTTGATGGGTGCCGAGATTATAATCAAAGGACAATATTTAAAATGGACTCCTCTCTTTAGTTGCATTGACTTTGACAGGCTCGTGAATGTCAATATCTTAAGATTGCAAAAGATAAGTTTTTTAGAGGCTGTTTTTAGCCTTCCAAAAGGTAGAATCTCTTAGAATTTTAAAAACTTCTTTTTAAGAAGATTTCTTTCTAAGTTTAAACTCCTCATGACATTGAAGGTAAAGAGGTAAAGTTTAATTGTTTTTCTAAAAAGAGGGAAGTGGAAGATTTAGTGCTTTTTGTGAGTAATGTTTAAAGGCTTTTTAAATGCCTTCTTTTTCTATTCTTATTGAGATGAAGAGTGGGTCCAAGATAATGAAGGATGTTTTGTTTCTTATCAGGGAAGATTGAATTAAAGTTTTTTTAATGTGATGGAAGTTTTTTTTAAGAGGTGTCTAAGTCTCTTTTGTAGAACTTTCTTATTGCAGAGAAGAGGAATATGAATGGTCATGCAGAGAAGAGGAATATGATCTTATTTTTGCAGGTTCTTCATAGATGGAAATGTGTAAAGTACTAAAAAATTTCCATCTTAATTACTGAAGTAAAGTCCACATTAACATTAAGTGAGTATGTAAAGTAAAGTAACTACAACATCATCATGAAGAAGAGATAACAGTAACTCCTATTATCAATGCAAGATTCCATTCATAAGTTTGATATCAAATCTAGTTTCATTACACCATTCTGAAGTCAATTACAGAGTTTTTCCAAATCAAATAATATTACAAGTCTCAATAATGGCATAACGACTTACAAATCATTTTGAGTTACATGAAGAAGTATAACTGTCATCAAATGTCAAATAATTCTAATAATCAGTCCTCGACTGCCATCACAAGGCAAGGAGGTTCTTCACGATGTTCAATCTTATTCAGGCATACTTCATTACATGCATTATATGTGCATTGCAAGTCATGCATTATATGCTCATAGTTTCTTTCTAGACACATAGTACCTTAAGCTTCTAGACACATAGTGCATTTTGCTTCTAGACATAGTTTCTTCATGATTGATGAGTGTTCATAGCATCACAAGGCAAGGAGGTTCTTCATGATGTTCCTTCTTTTCATAGTATCACAAGATTATGGTCAGAGTTGTTGAGAGTTGATCATCATAATTCTCAAGTGCTTAAATATGGTTCAATCTTATTCAGACATACTTCATTACATGCATTATATGTGTAGTGCAAGTCATGCATTATATGTGCCTTAAGCTCATATAGTTTTGTTGTCATCATTCGGTAAGGTGCTTTAGACTATGGTTCTGTTCCTGGCATTAGATCTATAGAGAAATCAAATTCTCTTTTAGGTGGTAGCTCTGTCAATTTATCAGGGAAGACATATTTGAACTCTCTAAGAATAGGATGTGTCAAAAGATGGTTCCTGATCATTTAGATCTATTATCTTCACTGCATAGATGGAACAACCCTTTCTTTTAGTCTTTTTCAATTTCATAGCTGAAATCTGGCTTAGCTTAAGGGGTGTTCTTGATCCTTGAATCTCTACCCAATTCCCAAAGTCATCAAGGCATTTCACTACTTTCAATTCACAATCTACTAAGGACTTATGTTCAGATAGACAATTGATTCCAAGTATTACATCATAAGATCCTAGAGGTGCAACATAGGGATTGACTTGTGTTTGGAAAGTAGGAAGATCTAATTGACTGCATACTAGACATGAATCTACTCTTTTCTCTACATTGTTACCATATTGCACCATCCAAGAATTTTCCATGTGTCCAGGTTTTATAGATAACTTAGTTACAATCTTAGTATCAACGAAACATTCTGTAGCTCCTATATCAATTAAAATAGAAATTGGGAGGCCAAAGAGCTTACCGGACATCAATTAAATTATGACTTTGCAGAGTCATAATTATTCTCTTTTGATGGGTTCAAGATACATATCTCCTAATTCTTCTATTAGGGTTTGTGTTTTATGAGGATAAGGGAACAAAATAACTCTAAGTTTAAGTTCTTAACACAGCCTTTATAACCCTAAGTTGCCTGTCACAAATGAAATGCACTTTTTGTTTTAAAAAGGCGTTGACCTGCTATCGCAGGTTGTATGTCACATTAGTGACAACATTAAGGGGTAGCCACCGTGGGGTAACTGCCCCCTTCTATCTAGAAAGAAACTATGAGCATATAATGCATGTAATGAAGTATGCCTGAATAAGATTGAACCACATTTAAGCACCTGAGAATTTTGATGATCAACTCTCAACAACTCTGACCATAATCTTGTGATACTATGAAAAGCAGGAACATCATGAAGAACCTCCTTACGTTGTGATGCTATGAAAACTCATCAATCATGAAGATCAAATCTCTGGATATCTTGTCATGACCAACATAAGATGAAGATGAACACCATGAACACCCATGAAGAGTATACGACATCCAATCACTAACATAATAAAATTTTGTCATGAATCAATCTGAACATAATATTTGTCCTGGGCAACATCATGATAAGCAACATAGAAGAAAATGAACTCTGTGGTGCAACATCAAAACAACAAGGTAATCAAACTCCAAACATCCTGACACAACATCCTTGCAACCTTTATTATGAAGAGTAGAGAGTGAAACATGTCAATGATGAATATGAATCACATAAATTTGCATAGTTCACTACTTGAATTGAGCCATACCAACACATGATCAACACATAAACTTGCATAGTTCACTACTTGAGATCAGTTTTCATAACACCCTGACATGAGAACATCTTGAATAAGAAACTAACCCTTTGACATCAATGACAACAACATTCATCAATCTCCCCCTTTGTCATTGATGGCAAAACTAATCAAGCATCTACATCTGCACTCCTACTCCCCATTTGACATCCAATGACAAAGACATGAAAAGCTCCCCTTGACTTTTAACACTGAATACTGTCATAGCATCAAACTCCCCCTTATTCCAATCATCAATAGCCAACAGTTCAATCAAGGCAAGTTGAAATCATCCACTATGTAGTCATTCAAAACGCATACATCAGAATCATTATTGCCCTTGAATTGATATTTTCATGCTTTTACAAACCTCCTTGTTGACATCAAATGAAAGATCACTACTAAATTGCGATTGAGAATAACTTTCAATCACCCTCAAGGATTACATTACTATGAGAAAACATAAAGATCAGTGAGAGAATGAGATACCACTACTCCTTGGTCAAGTTTGAAAGATTTACATATCATAGACAAGTAAAAAAGGTTTCATCAAATTGCCATCCTTGCAATATGATTCAATAAAAGAATGATCTGGAACTTGTTCAAGCATCACACCACTGCCCATAGTAAGTGATATGATCTTTCTGTTCTACAGTGAAAGATCTATCAATCATGAAGTCCTGTCACCATGTGTTCAGAAGCAAAAGACTTTGAAGCTCCCCCCTTAACATTATGACATCTTCATTATCAAAAAATCACTGTTGTCATCTACATGACTACAAACACTACAAGACAAGAATGTCAAGAGATTACAACTAAAAGTTTGCTATCAATCTGCACTAGCCAATCAACTAGGTTTGCAATCTCTACAAATCTACTAATGGAGAAAAACAACAAATCTGCTATTGAAAATTGTTATCTTTTCATTCACCCTTATTCAATTTTTCACGATCCTTCCTAAGAAAAAAGTTGATCTACCATTTTCCCTTTTTTGCCATATGTTTATTCCTTAAGTCAACTCTTTGTCTTTAAAATTCATTCGCCTGTCATCTTATGTGCAAAATTATTATAGTATTGAACCTTTGAACTTGAACCCTTTTCAATAGTTCAAAAGTTCAATCGTTCAATGGTTCAATATTCAATGTTTCTTGTGGAGTAGTTTACCCTTGGTCCCCTTGCGTAACTTAATTTGTATCTTTGAACCTTTGGGTTGAACCTCATATCAGAGTTCAAAGGTTCAAAGGTTCAATGTTCTGTAACAAATGTACCTATGTAATTAGCCTCACTTTTCCTTAAATCTTCTTTAAGTTAAATTGCAGGAAATTTTAAAGGAGAAAATCATTTAGAGGGAGATATATTTGGAACATCTTATGAAATGGAAAGTTTTAACTTTCAAGGAGTTATGAGTAATGATTACACATCAAGGTCGTGTTTGAGAACTACTTACAATTAATGCATTTGTCAGAGTTTATGTCTTATCAAGCAATTTCAGCACGAATTAATTGATCCAATAATTATTCAACCCGATTTCATGCCTTTTATCAAGAAAGAATAGGCCAATTTTAACAGTAAAACATACAAGGTGATACAAAAGGAGAACATCGCTGGAGGTAAAAGATTTTTCTTGCTCAGTTTGATAGTGATTTCAAATCTGTTGAAGGTGAGTTTGACTTTTCTTATAGATGATCCCATTACTTTGTTGAAAAAGAGAATCATTTTGAGTTTCTAGTATTGTTAAAGAAGTTCAAAGCATTTTCCATTCTATTTATCCAATCTGTAGCCATGAAAGCTGCCTGTCTTGGTTCTGAATATGGTTCTAGCCTTGTTTGTTCTCTTCCTGAATATGGCGATACCTTTTTAGCTCAGTATGATTTAGAGGATTTTAAGGAAAGGGTTAAAATCCTATGTCTGCCCCTATGATGGAAAGAATAGTGGAAAGTGGTTTAGTCGAAGCTGCAGCCTTTCCTATGGCAGTACAATGCCCTGAGTTAGTTCTCAAATGTATGAGCAGATATGACCCCCAAAATAGATGCATTAGAGCTTCTAATGGTAATGCGTTATTGCCTGTTAATAGACAAACCCTAATGGCTGTAATGAAAATCCCGCCTAAGGAACCATACTCTGATCTTAACATTACTTCCTCTTATAGTTATTTTTCATTGAAGAAAGCAAATTACAAGAGTGTAATTGCAAGAAATTGGCTATTGAAATTTCAAAAGGGAGGTTCAAGACTGCCCGGAGCACTAACAAGAGAACATATGATACCAGAAATAAAAGATATCATGGTATTGTTACACAGGTTAAAAGGTAGTTCTCAAGCATTCTATTGGGAGGACTGGATGTATTTCTTCATTCAAGTGATCCTTCAAGGAGAATGGTATTTGGATTGGGCAGAAATCATAGCTGAATGTTTACATCAGGGTTTGAGTAATTATCTGGGAAATAAAGAATTTTATATGTCCTCATATCACTTTTACTGCCTGCATCCACAAGGGAGTGGAGAGGATTACCTCATGCATCCTTAGTTGAGGATATCAAAATTTATGATTATTACTCACATTTACAAATGCAAAACTGTTATGAAAATTATGGAAGAGTCAATGATGTTTTCACCGGGAGGATGGTTTATGAATTGATAGGTAATATTAATAAAAGGATGTCCGATGAAGCCATGCAACTAATCAGCATTTATGACAGCTTCTTCATTCAGTTTCCCAGATTTACTTACATTAGAGTTGGTGGTTTTGATGGTGAGCCTGTGAAACTGCCTAGATATGTCTTTGACCGCTTTGTATTGATCGAAGTTTGCAGGCAGTTAGCTCATATAGATAAGAAATTTCCAATGAAGAGAGAGTCTGGTATATCTTTTCCCATTGAACTTGGTCACTATTCATGTCAATCAGTTTCTGATGCTTTAAATCAAGATGTGGGCTTGAAGAAGTTCAATTTTTAGTATTATAATGCCAGACCCACGTTCGATAGCAAAGGTTTTGCTAGAGACAATTTAGATTTTGGAGAGGGATTTTCACACATTCCCCAGATAGAGGACTATTGGGAAGATTGCCCAGATGAATTTGAAGTTAGAAAAAGGCTTTGGTGCAGATTCTCCTTAGGGCAAATAGTCACCCTTAATCTGAATATGAATATCACCAGAATAATAGATGATGAGGAATAGATGATTGATTCTCATTTTGAACAAATAAATTAGCTGCCTATTCCAAAAGTTGATTGGAATAGAGATGAAGAGGATCAGATCAAAGTTAAAACCCTCCCCGTAAGAAGGAAAATTAAAATATGGTTAAGGGAATGGAGACTAAAAAAAGGTTCAAAATGAAGATTCACAGCGGTGTACACCCATTGATGAATCACAATCTCTTGTAAGCTCTTCTAATTAGCTTATTAATATCTGTGATGTAGGTACTCCCAAGTCAAAAACTAAAAAAGGTTCTGTCATGAAAAGGTCTAAGAAAACCCTTGCGACTATTTTGCCTTCTCGCACCACCAGGTCAAGAACTAAAATTAAGAAGAAGGAAATTTCAGAAAGAATAGTTGTGGACTTAAACACCGAAGATGATTCAGGAGAAGTAATGAGTGATAAAGGGTTTGGTTCACCAATGGAAGAAGAAATCAGTACGAACCAACAAGCAGAGATTGCTTCAGATTCTGTTGATCTGATGATAATACCAAATGCGCCTTCTGAACAACTTAATCCTGATAAAGAAGTTCTAGTCACTGCACCTAAATGGTTGGAAAATTCAATTAATGATAAAAGGAAAATAGTTCCATTTTCTTTACCATTGGAAGATATGGTTAGCAAATGTCTGGGAAAGGCTCCAAAATGTAAAAAGCTAAAAACCACTTCCAGGGTGGACATTGACCCTAATACAAGAAATTGGAGTGTAGAGATAGCCCGACCAATAGCTGATGAAGAAGTTTAAGACCCCACAGTCTAGGATTTCACAATAGAAAGAATAGATCTTGGAATTGCATCACGTGCTATAGACGTGTACCATCTTGAGGCATCTATGAAAAAGATGGTTAGCCGTACATGGAAGGATGAAAAAGATAAGAGGGAGTTGAAGCAAGCTTTACGATCAATGGCAGACTATATTGACACCATTCATAATCCAGATCCACAACCCATTTTTCAATTACCTCTGTCTTTTGACCCAAAATCTCCAGTCAATCAGAAAATGCTTGATCAAATACATAGAAACAAGATGGTGACCAAAGTGTTCGATGACTGGATGGATGGTATCATCCAAAAGGGTACATAATATATTAATGAGTTGAAAGGTATATATGATGAAACCATGGCTACTATTGAAGATTTAAAAATACAGAATGCCTCGTGGGAAAAAGATGAAGGGAAATGGATGAGTAATAAATCAATTAGGTGAAGTTCAGAAGTATGGGGTGACAAAATTTTTATCAGAAAGGAATATAACAAGTCTAAATGACAATATGCTATATGTAAGCAGGAGAAACATCAAATGGAGAAACTCAGTGTCTAGACATGGACGAATGGAGTTTACAAAGATGATTAAAGAGATAACTGAGTTTACTCTGTCTTTACAACGTGATTTGGAATGTATCAATGTGAAGTACATAAAAGATGATGGTGAGCCAAAAAAAGATATTGATACTGTGGTACAATCCTTCAGAGAGAAAATTAGTTTTGTTAAAGAAAATGATAACCTGATAATTGATGATTTCTCCTGAATATCAAAAGTGGAATCACTACTTCACCTTTGTGTCGATGCACTCCCAGAGCATGTAGAAAAGGTAGCGAACATTTGAAGAGAAAAGGATGTTTGGAAGGCACGAGTTAAGCATATTGGCACCCCCAACTTCCCAAAAATTTAGGAATTTGTTGCCGCATACCAGGAATGGAAGATGCAACATGTCTCTTCAGCCAAACAAAGCAAATCTAGAGATTCCAACTCGCTGCCCTAGTCATGATCGTGCTTACATAATCTTTTTATTCAGTTATTTAGTTGGATAATTATGTTAAAAAACTTTATCTTTGAATCAACTTTTAAGAAACTAAATCCTGCTATGGGTTAGAGTTTGTTTTAACTTTGGGTTTAAAGAACAGTTAATTAGGGTAAACTATATATATGTTTTTGGTTTTTAAAACTGAGATACGGAGAGATAGAAAAACAAGAAACAAGGAATTTTGGAGTTGAACTTTTATGTTTACAATATATGTGATGTTTGTTTGAAAGGTTTTCATCTGTGAATGAGAAGAAGGAATGATTGCTGCAGACTTAAATCTATGTGTTTAAGTGCTTGAAATCGGGTTTCTAAGTGAACTCTTCTTTTATGTGGTAATTATTCTTTCATTGGATGACTCATCATATATGTTTTATCATTTGCTAGTTTAGTAATACGTGTATATATTTATATATCTGATTATTGTTGAAGATGGAATCTGTGCGTTCTATCACTGAATGATGTTATATGGAAGAAAAGATATCGCATTCATGACATAGTGATGTATGGATGTTAGTTTTCCTTAAATGCTTTATGGTTAAAAGTGTATCCAAATGATTAGAATAGTTTGAATTCATTGAAGACTTAAAAGGGAGCTGTACCTTAATTCAGAGGGGAATTATTCATGATAGTTCACCCAATTACTATTTAACTCATTTGTTCTAAAAAGAAAGGGTTATAGAGTTAGAAGAAAATATTTTTAGAGCAAGACAAATCTATTAACCAACAGTTTTTGGTGACTTTGCTGGGGAATTAAAGTCGTTTGTTGAATGATTAGTCACCCTAATATGAAGCAACGATGGTGTTTCCTCATGAAAATATAATTCCTGTTCTGCAACCTAATCTTGGTTTTCAAGATGAATAGGAAGACATAATTGGTCAGTTAAAAACTCTTGCATGGTGCACTTGTTGAAATATTGATGATTATAGAAGGGCAAGCCGAGTATTAGAAAAGGAAGAAGATTTGGCCAATAATTTGAGATTGCTATTACTCAGACAAAGAAGGAGGCAAGTAGAAAATGCAGTAAGAAATCAAGCCCCTGAAGTCCTAAGAGGTCAAGAATAGCCTAGAAATTAATAACTACTTATCCAGTTACAATATAATAAACTGGAGTTCAGAAGATACACAAGGTCTTTGAGGAGAGAGGGAGTTGAAGACCCTACTTTTCAAATGCTGCAAAGCCTAAATTTTCCTTATATTCCTACTCCTATTAGAAGAGCTAGAAGTAGACCTCCTAGCCCTCCTAAGCCCTCTACATCCTCTGTCTACCAAGCCTTAACTCTTTCTGGTACTGTCATTCCCTCTGCTATAAGCTTTCTACCAATGGTCCAACCTTGGGGAGCAGCTATAGGGCCTCTAAATTTAGGGGCTAACCTGAATCCTCTGCCTAAAAATGCAAGAGAAAACTTACCCAAGTTTAATGGAGATGGAAGATAATCACCGGATGAGCATCTGAATGCCTTTGCCGTAGCATGTGGTGTGTTAGGTGTACAACATCAAGATGTAGCCATAAGGCTTTTTGTGCAAACTCTAAATGATACTGCAGCAGAATGGTTTTATCATCTATCTGACTGTTCAATTACAAACTAGAATGATATGAAATGCATTCAAAAATAGATTCAAAAGCGCAAAAGATGAACATTCCCTTCTTGCTCAATTGACTCAGCTCAAGAAAGAAATACATGAGCCTATGAGGGAATTTATAGCCAAATTCAATAGAATTGTGCACAAAATCCCAAATGCTAAAAGGCCAACTCCTAAGAATCAGAAATGTTTCTTTATCAATTCTATGTCCCCTGATATTAGTTTTCATCTTAGAATAGGTGCAGTTGCCGACTTAGCAAACACACAAACCTTGGCAGTTGGGTTAGAAGATGATCTTCTTATGGCTAGAAAATGGAAGAAAGAAATCCAAGTACCTAATGCTCATCCCTCATCTTCTACAGATCCTGTGGTTCAAAGATTAGTTAATGATATGATTACTTTAAAAAGATAATTGCCTAAGGTTGGTACTTCATTTCAACAACCATATCAAGATGTTAGTAGGAGAAATTCTAATCAACAGACAAATACTGGTAAGACATTGCCACTTACATTAGCACAACCAAGGTTAGCTATTGAAGCTCCTCTAGAAGAGGGAATATGTGTGCCTTTCATTTGACTACTGATCATGATGAAAATTCTTGTCCAGAGATGCTTAGATATGCTCAAATGGCTGCTACTCAAGATGTAATGGGAGAGATTACCGAAGAAGAAAGGAACTCTGAGGAACCTGGCGACAATAAAATACACTTCCTAGAATATGAATCAGACTCATAAAGTGGAGGTGAAATATTGGTTACTCTTGAAGATCCTTCATGTGCTGTGCTTACCAGAAGTCAGAAGAATCTGAGATTTTATAATACTCAAGAAGTGCCTGTTAAAGGTAAGGACCCTCTTATTAGAACCTTTGATACTAATTTGAAGGCCCAAGAAGTTAAATTGTTACAAAGGGATGATCATGAAACTTCTTTTGATATTGTAGAATTTTGTAAGTCCACAAAGATTCAAATATCCCCTGCTGAATACCTTAAGTTAAATCCCAAAGAACTTGATAAATTGGTTAAATATGTAAGAGGTGATCTTTCACAAATTGAGCCCGTAAGTCAACAAAATATTAATGCTGAGTCCCCGATTGCCCAATTATTTTATTCTCCACCTGAATCACCTATATACACTCCTAAAATGGCCGTCAATTCATCTAATGATACTTCTTATATGGTTGATATGAAGCCCAACCCATTTTATGTTTCTTTATTTATAAATGGCCATAAACTCAGTAATTATATTATAGACTTAGGTGCTTCTGATAATATTATGCCTTCTTCTGTAGCCAAAGCCCTAGGCCTATCCCTTACAAAAACATTTGGTAGGTGTTACTCTATGGATGGCAAATAGATTCCTTTGCTCAGACACATTAAAGATGCATGGGTTGCTCTTGTAGCCTATCCTGATAAAAGATTGAAGTTGACTATCTTGGTAGCAGATATTCCTGCTAGTTATGGGATGCTGTTGAGTAGGAATTTTTGCAAAGATTTGGGTGGGGAGATTAAATTGGATTGGTTAGAAGCTACAATTCTAGTGGGAAAATAGAAAGTTAAACTAGAACCTGAAGCTAAATGAAAGTTTACTGTATATCCTTCTGATGATCCTAAATCTCAGATTCTATTTTAAGAATGCAAATTTGGTAATTATTTTCTCTCTTCTGAAGACATGAAGGAAGAATCTGTCCCAAAATCTATTCATTCAGATGATCTATGGACCATGGAATTTGATGGTAGTTGTGCTACCATTGGTTTAGGAGCAGGGGTTGTTTTGATCTCAACTGAAGGTAAAAACTTTCCTTACTCTTTCAAGTTAGAATTTAAAAATACTAATAACACTACAGAGTATGAGGCCCTATTGCTTGGGTTAAATGAAGCCAAAAGAAAATGTATAAAGATGCTCAGAGCAAAAGGAGATGCTGAATTGATTGTTAAATAGGTGAGAGGCATCTTTTCAGTTAAAAATGAAAGATTGAGACATTATGGGAATAGAGTTTGGGACGAGATAGAATATTTTGATGCCTTTTCTATTGAGGTAATTCCCAGAGATCAGAACACACGAGCAGATTCTCTAGTAGTATCAACTTCTCTTCTCCTCCCACACCCTGATTTAAAAAATAATTCATATAGAATAGAGCTGATCTACTGTCCTAATGTCCCAGATAATGTTGAAATTTGGCAAGTTTTTGAGAATGATCGACATATTAGAAACTTCTTGGAGAATACTGAAATGTTCTTGGGGACTTATTTTGAAGGTTCTGAAGCAGAATGTAAAGAATTCAATCCTGATCCAAGGATCAATTCGAAGGACGATGTAATTCAATTAAAAGGAAACAAAATCCCAAGAGGACTGGTCTCTCTTGAACACTTGTTCAGTCGACAAGATGAATATATCAAGGACAAACTTGCTCAGACTCCTGACAAATTGGGAGATTGTGAAAAAATAAACATCGGGAGTGAAATTGATCCTAAATGGGTTTCTATTGGTAGGTGTTGCTCGCCAGAGGAGAAATACAAGTTGATTAATTTGTTGACTAGATATAAGGATGTCTTTGCTTGGTGCTATGATGACCTAAAGGCTTTTAGGGGTGGACAATTCCAGCATCATATTCCTTTAAAAATAGATGCAACTCCATTCAGACAAAAGTTGAGAAACTATAACCCAAAGGTTGCTGAGGCTATCTATAAGGAGGTCGACAAAATGTTGAAGGCTAGGATTATTTATCTGATTCATCTCCACCTGGGTGGCAAACATCGTCCCAGTACGAAAAAAAAATGGAGAAATAAGAATTTATGTTGATTTTAGGCATCTGAATCAAGCCAGTTTGAAAGATAATTATGCCTTACCTGTGATGGATCACATTTTACAAACAGTTACTCGATCAGAGATGATGTCCATGTTAGATGGGTTCTTAGGTTATAATAAAATAAGTGTGGTTGCAGCCGATCAACATAAAACTGCTTTCACTACACCATGGGGAACTTTTGCTTATAACCGTATGCCCTTTGGTTTGATTAATGCTGGTGCAACTTTTCAACGGGCAATGAATTCATCCTTTAAAGATCTAAAAGATAAAATTATTGTCATTTATCTTGATGATTTGACTATTTTCTCTAGAAGAAGAGAAAATCATATGAAAGATCTGGAGACCATTTTGCAAAAGGTGTCAGAGTCATAGGATATCTCTTAATCCTAAGAAGTCAGTCTTCTGTGTAACAGAAGGCAAGTTATTGGGACATTTAGTTTTGAAGGATGGAATCAAGATTGATCCAAAAAGGGTTAGAGCAATACAACAACTAAGTCTTCCTTCAAATAGGACTAGAGTTAAGTCTTTCTTTGACCAGGTTAACTTCCTTAGAAGGTTCATTCTTGATTTTGCTGAGATTACGAAACATATTATAGGGATGATGAGTGAAAAACAGGCATTCAGATGGAATGAGACTGCTAAGAAAGCATTCAAAAATGTTAAAGAGGTGATTGCACAAACACCTACTTTGGTAAACCCTGATTTCCAAAAGGATTTTATTATTTATTGTTATGCTTCAGAACATACCATGTCTGGTATCTTACTATAGAAAAATGAATCGAATGTAGAAGCCCCAATAGCCTTTATGAGTGTTCCTCTCAAGAAGCATGAACTTAAATATTATTTAACAGAGAAGCAAGCTTTTGCTGTGGTAAAGGTTGTCAAACAATTTAGATATTACATACTACATTCTCATTCAATTGTATTTGTCCCTAGTTCGGCTGTAAAGAGCATTCTAACTCAACAGGATGTTGGGATGAATAATAGAGAAACATGGGTTGCTAATATTCAAGAATATGACTTAGAGGTTAGGCCAACCAAATTAGTTAGAGGTCAAGGTCTATGCAAATTGATTGCTGAAAGTAAAGAAGAAGAAGATGAAGAACTTCCCACTGTCCTATTAGTGAGTTTACAAGATCCATGGTTCCTAAACGTGGTACATTATCTTACTTATGGAGACTGTCCTAGTCACTTATCCCCAAAGGAGAAAAGGAATCTGAGGTTAAAAGTAGCGAAATATGTCATTTGGGGTGATGTCTTATACAAAAAGGGACTAGATGGAACCTTTCTGAGATGTGTAGATAAAGAACAACAACACAAGCTTTTGGAAGTTTTTCATAATGAAGCCTATGGTGGACACTTCTCTTCTTCAGTCACAACCTTTAAAATCCTTAGAAATTGTTATTATTGGCCAGGCATGTTCAAAGATGCATACAGATGGGTAGCTAATTGTGAAAAATGCAAAATAGGAAGACCACAACTTGCAATATTGCCTCTGAAGCCTGTTGTTATTGAAGAACCTTTCAAACAATGGGGTTTAGACTTTATTGGGCCTCTTTCACCTCCTTCAAGTGCTGGACATACACACATTCTAACAACAATAGACTATTTTACAAAATGGGTTGAAGTAGTCCCTATGAAGAGAACGACTTCAAAAGTAGTGTGTAATTTTCTCAGAGAGAATATACTAGTGCATTTTGGCATCCCTCAAAAGCTTGTGGCAGATAATGCTACCAACTTTTCCTTGATTGAACTCACTTCATTTTGTTATGAGCATAGTATTTCATTTCCTCACTCATCAGACTATTACCCTCAAGGGAATGGACAAGCTGAGTCTAGTAATAAAAATCTGATAGCCATCATGAGAAAATTGGTGAGTGATAATCCCAAAGATTGGCATAAAAAATTGTACGAAGCACTCTGGGCTGATAGGGTAACCCCAAAAAGGGTAATAGGAATGGAACCTTTTGAGCTGGTTTATGGAATAGGAGCTCAGTTATCATTACCTCTGGAATTATCTGCAGCCAAATTACAAAAGGTCATTGAAGATCAATACTTTCAAGATTCCTTAGAAAAAAGAGTTATGTACGTAACTAGGATTGAAGAGGAAAAAATGAACTAGTTGATCAGATTAATACCCATCAAGCCAGGGTTAAGAAGATTTTTGATCAAAAAACAAGGCCCAAAAAATTCATGGAAGGAGACCAAGTGTTGCTGTGGGATAAGAGGAGAGAACCTAAAGAAGCACATGGCAAGTTCGATTCACTTTGGAAGGGGCCATTCAAAATTCATCAGGTACTGGGCCTTAATTCTTTCAAATTAGAATATCTAGATGGATCTGTTCTACCCCTGTCCTATAATGGATAGGACCTTAAATTATATCAACTGTAAAATAGGTGTCCCCTATTTTGTACATAGTCATTTCTTTGTTGTCATGTGCTGTCGTTTTCCTTTTCCAGTTTTGGTTTGCCTTGATTCTTTTTCTTCTGCTCCTGTGTTTCAGTTTGTGTGTAACTAGAGTTTCTAAGTTCTCTGCAATTTTGTCACAAAATGCATTCCCTAGTCAGAGCCAATGTTATCTTTTCATTCACCCTTATTCAATTTTTCATGATCCTTCCCTAAGCAAAAAGCCGATCTACCATTTTCCCTTTTTCGCCATATGTTTATTCCTTAAGTCGGCTCTTTATCTTTAAAATTCATTCGCCTATTGTCTTATGTGCAAAATTATTGTAGTATTGAACCTTCGAACTTGAACCCTTTTCAAGAGTTCAAAAGTTCAACGGTTTAATGGTTCAATATTCAATGTTTCTTGAGGAGTCATTTACCCTTGGTCCCCTCGCCTAACTCAATTTGTATCTTTGAACATTCAGGTTGAACCTCATATCAGAGTTCAAAGGTTCAAAGGTTCAATGTTCCGTAACGAATATACCTATATAATTAGCCTCACTTTCCCTGAAATCTTCTTTAAGTTAAATTGCGGGAAATTTTAAAGGAGAAAATCATTTAGAGGGAGATATATTCGGAACATCTTATGAAATGGAAAGTTTTAACTTTCAAGGAGTTATGAGTAATGATTACACATCAAGGTCGTGTGTGAGAACTACTTACAATTAATGCATCTGTCAGAGTTTATGTCTTATCAAGCAATTTCAGCACAAATTAATTGATTGAGTAATTATTTGACCTGATTTCATGCCTTTTATCGAGAAAGAATAGGCCAATTTTAACAGTAAAACATACAGGGTGATACAAAAGGAGAACAACGCTAGAGGTAAAAGATTTTTCTTGCCCAGTTTGACAGTGATTTCAGATCCGTTGAAGGTGAGTTTGACTTTTCTTATAGCTGATCCCATTACTTTGTTGAAAAAGAGAATCATTTTGAGTTTCTGGTATTGTTAAAGAAGTTCAAAGCATTTTCCATTCTATTTATCCAATATGTAGCCATGAAAGTTCTCTGTCTTGGTTTCGAACATGGTTCTAGCCTTGTTTGTTCTCTTCCTAAATATGGAGATACCTTTTTAGCTCAGTATGATTTAGAGGATTTTAAGGAAAGGGTTAAAAATCCTATGTCTGCCCCTATGATGGAAAGAATAGTGGAAAGTGGTTTAGTCAAAGCTGCAACCTTTCCTATGGCGGTGCAATGCCCTGAGTTAGTTCTCAAATGTATGAGCAGATATGACCCCCAAAATAGATGCATTAGAGCTTCTGATGGTAATGTGTTATTACCTATTAATAGACAAACCCTAATGGCTGTAATGAAAATCCCACCTAAGGAGCCATACTCTGATCTTAACATTACTTCCTCTTATAGTTATTTTTCATTGAAAAAGGCAAATTGCAAGAGTGTAATTGTAAGAAATTGGCTATTGAAATTTCAAAAGGGAGGTTCGAGACTGCCCAGAGCACTAACAAGAGAACATATGATACCAGAAATAAAAGATATCATGATATTGTTACACAGGTTAAAAGGTAGTTCTCAAGCATTCTATTGGGAGGACTGGATGTATTTCTTCATTCAAGTGATCCTTCAAGGAGAATGGTATTTGGATTGGGCAGAAATCATAGCTGAATGTTTACATCAGGGTTTGAGTAATTATCTGGGAAATAAAGAATTTTATATGTCCTCATATCACTTTTACTGCCTGCATGCACAAGGGAGTGGAGAGGATTACCTCATGCATCCTTAGTTGAGGATATCAAAATTTATGATTATTACTCACATTTACAAATGCAAAACTGTTATGAAAATTATGGAAGAGTCAATGATGTTTTCACCGGGAGGATGGTTTATGAATTGACAGGTAATATTAATAAAAGGATGTCCGATGAAGCCATGCAACTAATCAGCATTTATGACAGCTTCTTCATTCAGTTTCCCAGATTTACTTACATTAGAGTTGGTGGTTTTGATGGTGAGCCTGTGAAACTGCCCAGATATGTCTTTGACCGCTTTGTATTGATCGAAGTTTGCAAGCAGTTAGCTCATATAGATAAGAAATTTCCAATGAAGAGAGAGTCTGGTATATCTTTTCCTGTTGAACTTGGTCACTATTCATGTCAATCAGTTTCTGATGCTTTAAATCTAGAGGTGGGCCTGAAGAAGTTCAATTTTCAGTATTATAATGCTAGACACAAGTTCGATAGCAAAGGTTTTGCTAGAGACAATTTGGATTTTGGAGAGGGATTTTCACACATTCCCCAGATAGAGGACTATTGGAAGGATTGCCTAGATGAATTTGAAGTTAGAAAAAGGATTTGGTGTAGATTCTCCTTAGGGAAAATAGTCACCCTTAATCTGAATATGAATATCACCGGAATAATAGATGATGAGGAACAGGTGATTGATTCTCATTTTGAAAAAATTAAATAGCTACCTATTCTAGAAGTTGATTGGAATAGAGATGAAGAGGATCGGATCGCAGTTAAAACCCTTCCCGTAATAAGGAGAGCTAAAAAATATTTAAGGGAACGGAGACTGAAAAAGGTTCAAAATGAAGATTCACAGCGTTGTACACCCATTGATGAATCACAATCTCTTGTAAGCTCTTCTAATCAGCTTATTAATATCTGTGCTGCAGGTACTCCCAAGTCAAAAACTGAAAAAGGTTTTGCCATCAAAAGGTCTAAGAAAACCCTTGCAACTATTCTGCCTTCTCACACCACCAGGTCAATAACTAAAAGTAAGAAGAAGAAAGAAATTTTAGAAAGAATAGTTGTGGACTTAAACACCGAAGAAGATTCGGGAGAAGTAATGAGTGATAAAGGGTCTGGTTCACCAATGGCAGAAGAAATCAGTACGAACCAACAAGCAGAGATTGCTTTGGATTCTACCGATCTGATGATAATACCAAATGCGCCTTCTGAACAACTTAATCCAGATAAAGAAGTTCTACTCATTGCACCTAAATGGTTGGATAATTCAATTAATGATAAAAGGAAAATAGTTCCATTTTCTTTACCATTGGAAGATATGGTTAGCAAATGTTTGGGAAAGGCTCCAAAATCTAAAAAGTTGAAAACCACTTCCAGGGTGTACGTTGACCCTAATACAGGAAATTAGAGTGTAGAGATAGCCCGACCAATAGCTGATGAAGAAGTTCAGGACCCCACAGTCCAGGATTTCACAATAGAAAGAATATATCTTAGAATTGCATCACGTGCTGCAGACGTGCAGCATCTTGAGGCATCTACTAAGAAGATGGTTAGCCGTACATGGAAGGATGAGAAAGATAAGAGGGAGTTGAAGCAAGCTTTATGATCAATGGTAGAGTATATTGACACCATTCATAATCTAGATCCACAACCTATTTCTCAATTACCTCTATCTTTTGACCCAGAATCTTCAGTCAATCAAAAAATGCTTGATCAAATACATAGAAACAAGATGGTGACCAAAGTGTTCGATGACTGGCTAGATAGTATCATCCAAAAGGGTACGTAATATATTAATGAGTTGAAAGGTATATATGATGAAACCATGGCTACTATTGAAGATTTAAAAATATAGAATGCCTCGTGGGAAAAAGATGAATGGAAATGGATGAGTGTAATAAATCAAATAGGTGAAGTTTAGAAGTATGGGGTGACAAAATTTTTATCAGAAAGGAATATAACAAGTCTGAACAACAATATGCTATATGTAAGAAGAAGAAACATCAAATGGAGAAACTCAGTGCCAAGAGAAGGACGAATGGAGTTTACAAAGATGATTAAAGAGATAACTGAGTTTACTCAATCTGTACAACATGATTTGGAATGTATCGATGTGAAGTACATAAAAGATGATGGTAAGCCAAAAAAAGATATTGATATTGTGGTACAATCCTTCAGAGAGAAAATTAGTTTTGTTAAAGAAAATGATAACCTGATAATTGATGATTTCTCCTGGATATCAAAAGTGGAATCACTACTTCACCTATGTGTCGATGCACTCCCAGAGCATGCGGAAAAGGTAGTGAACATTCAAAGAGAAAAGGATGTTTGGAAGGCACGAGTTAAGCATATTGGCATACCCAACTTCCCAAAAATTTAGGAATTTGTTGCTTCATACTAGGAATGGAAGATTCAACGTGTCTCTTCAGCCAAACAAAGCAAATCCGGAGATTCCAACTCGCTGCCCCAGTCATGATCATGTTTACATAATCTTTTGATTGAGTTATTTAGTTGGAGAATTATGTTTAAAAACTTTTTCTTTCAATGAACTTTTAAGAAACTAATCCCGCTATGGGTTAGAGTTTGTTTTAACTCTGGGTTTAAAGAACAGTTAATAAGGGTAAACTATATATATGTTTTTGGTTTTTAAAACTGAGAAATGGAGAGATAGAAAAACAAGAAACAAGGAATTTTGGAGCTGAAATTTTATGTTTACAATGTATGTGATGTTTGTCTGAAAGGTTTTCATTTGTGAATGAGAAAAAGAAATGATTGCTGTAGACTTAAATCTATGTGTTTAAGTGCTTGAAATCGGGTTTCTGTGCGAACTCTTCTTTTATGTGGTAATTATTCTTTCATTGGATGACTCATCATAGATGTTTTATCATTTGCTAGTTCAGTAATATGTGTATATATTTATATATCTGATTATTGTTGAAGATGGAATATGTGCGTTCTATCATTGAATGATGTTATATGGAAGAAAAGATATCGCATTCATGACATAGTGATGTATGGATGTTAGTTTTCCTTAAATGCTTTCTGGTTAAAAGTGTATCCAAATGATTAGAATAGTTCGAATTCATTGAAGACTTAAAAGGGAGTTGTACTTTAATTCAGAGGGGAATTATTCATGATAGTTCACCCAATTGTTGTTTAACTCATTTGTTCTAAAAAGAAAGGGTTATAGAGTCAGAACAAAATATTTTTAGACCAAGACAAATCTGTTAACCAACAAAAATAAAACAAGGGCTACATTTGTACTGTCATCAAATCAATGTCATAGATCAAATCTTGCCACACCAAAGTCATCAAAAATCATACAAATCACTTTCACTATTATTGTCCAAGAGTAATTTGACAACAAGAGTTCCTACTATCATGAAGGTACAGTAAACTAGATTGCACTGTCATGAGAGGAACATAATCAATCTGAACATAATATTTGTCCTTTCATGAAAGTATAGTAAACTATTCGGAATGGATTTCCAATATTGTTCCTGTCTTGAAACTAGATGGAAGGGTCAGACTTTGTAATGATTTTAGGGATTTGAATAAGGCTTGCCCCAAGGATGGCTTTCCTTTGCCTAATATTGACATCATTATGGACCTTGCAGCGGAGCATACTATGCTATCTCTCATGGATGGGTTTTTTGGCTACAATCAGATCAAAATAGCATTGGAAGACCAGCATAAGACTGCTTTTACATGTCCATGGGGTACATATTGCTGGTGTGTGATGCTATTTGGATTGGAAAATGTAGGAGTGACATACCAAAGAACAATGACAACAATTTTCCATGACATGATGCACATCATCATAGAAGATTATGTAGATGATATTCTAGCCAAATCACTCACAAGAGAAGGACACCTCTACGTATTAGATAAAATATTTCAGAGACTAGAGCAGTTCAACATCCGCTTGAATCCAAAAAAAGGTGTGTTCAGAGTAACATCCGGCAAACTTCTGGGATATATAGTTTCAGCCAAAGGAATTGAGGTGGATCCAACCAAAGTGAAAGCAATAATGGACATGCCAGTGCCACCTAGAAATATTAGTCAACTTAGGTAATTGAAGGCAAGCTACAATCTATCCATTGGTTTATATCACAATTAGTTGATAAATGTCATCCCTTTACCAACCTCCTTTGCAAGAACATTCCTTTTAGATGGGATGAGGGGTGTGAATAAGCTTTTAACCTCCTGAAAAAGTACCTGATGAATCCTCCACTCTTGATGCCTCCAATACAAGGCAAACCAAATTTTCTTTATATTTCAGCTACACCAATTGCTTTAGGGGCTTTATTGGCACAATAGGACTATGAAGGAAAGGAATGGGCCATTTACTACATCAGTCGAATATTGGTTGGCTATGAGTTACAATACACACCTATAGAATGAGTGTGCCTTTCCATAGTTTTTTCTTCCCAAAAACTAAGACATTATATGCTCACACGTTCAATCAAGTTTGTGGTAAAGATAGATCCATTGAAGTATTTTCTCAGTAAAGCTACTCTAATAGGAAGACTATCAAAGTGGGTAATGATTCTCAGCGAGTTCAACATTAAATATGTTGACAAAAGAGCTATACAAGGTCAAGTGATGGCGGATCGGTTAGTTGATGCACCATTGCATGATGACAATCCATTAAGCTTTGAATTTCTAGATGAAGCCATTTTTAGCACAACAACCCAGGCATGGAAACTCTATTTTGATAGATCCTATACTCAGCATGGGTCAGGCGCAGGCATTTTATTGGTCACACCTCAAGGGGATACAATCCTGAAATCATATAGATTACTCTTCCCCTGTACCAACAATGTGGCAGAATATGAGGCATTAGTCATTGGACTTAAACTGGTTGTAGAATGGAAAGTCTGAGAGCTTCATGTGTATGGAGATTCACAACTCGTTATCAATCAGGCAAATGATGACTATCAAACCAAGGATGAAAAGTTAATACCCTACAAGTGTAAGGTAGATGACCTTAAAGAATATTTTGTTGTGATTTCCTTTGAACAAATACCAAGACTAGAGAACAAAGCTGCAGATGCCATGGTAACCATTGCATCACTATTGGATATATTGGAAAATCAGCCGCATTATGAGTTCTTAGTGAAGGCAATGTCTCATCTAGCTTACGATATCCCTAAAACCATAATCATATGCCACATTGTAGGATCCGATCCCCCCTTGTATGGAAATATCTATACCTATCTGAAAGAGAATACCTTACCACAGGGTCTATCCAATAACCAACAACAAACCTTCATCTGGCAAGCCTCTCGCTATACCATAATTGCCAATACCCTTTACAGACGAGGTCTTGATGGTACTCTCCTTAGGTGTCTCGAAAGTGAGGAATATCAAACCGCCTTGAGAGAAGTTCACGAAGGAATTTGTGAAACCCACTCTAGTGGTCCTACTTTGGCTAAGAAACTCATGCGTATGGAATACTACTGGCCAAGTATGGAAACTGATTCTTACCATTTTGTGAAAAGGTGCAAGAAATGCCAAATTCATGGGAACCTAATACATGCACTGACACAAGAGATGCAATCTTTAAAGATTCCTTAGCCTTTCTGTCACTGGGGACTCGACTTAGTGGGAAAGATACACCCCCTATCATCCAATGGCCATAAATTCATAATCACTGCCATTGAGTACTTTACAAAGTGGATCGAAGCCATACCCCTAGCCAATGTCACAGGAAAACAAATTGCCTCATTCATCTTGAAATATATCATTTGCCGCTATGGCATCCCTTTATCCATTATCACTAATAATGGCATACCCTTTAAAAATTAGGATGCTAAAGAGCTATGTGATAAATTACACATCCAATACCACTTTTCCACCTCGTATTACCCCCAAGGAAACGGTCAGGAGGAGGCATCTAATAAAACCATCCTGAAAATCCTAAAGAAGACTGTCAATGATGCTAGCTGTGATTGGAACTTCCAACTAAATCCCATTCTGTAGGCCTACTATACAAGTATCCCCACACCCACAGATGCAACACCATATTCCCTTGTCTATGGCTCTGAATCCATTTTGTCCATTGAAGTCAAGTTACCATCCTTGCGAGTATCGTTAAAAGGTCTAATAATTTTTGAAGATTATTTGATTTCTAGACTACAAGAGTTAGAGCTGTTGGAAGAAAGAAGACAAAATGCCTTTAACCATCTAAAAGCCTATCAACAAAGGATGTCAATAAGTTATAACCATAGAGTAAAACCCAGAGACTTTCAAGTCGGTGACCTAGTTCTCAAGGAAAATCCCAAAAATCAGCAGGATAGGGAAAAGAAAGGTAAGTTTGAACCCAACTGGCTTGGTCCATATGTAATCATTACTGCCTATGGATTAGGAGCCTATCAATTAGTAACATCAGAAGATGAACTTGTTTTATGATCCCATCAATAACATGCATCTTTGCAAGTTTTATACCTAAACCCCAATGCAAGGGACACAAAAAAAATTGTGCAAATAAAAGCAAGTAGTGAAAACTTGGAAACAAGCGCTATTTGTGATAAACTGTTTCCTCCATCTTGTAGGATTGTAGTTTTTTATCCATCTTCTCTACACCATATACCAAAAACCCATACCGACACTTATCATGGCTTGTTGTTCACTTGCCCTTATCGCCTTATCATATTAGGCTGTCCATCCAATCCTTCATCCATCTTGTCATCCGTTGTGACCCTATCATTAGTATCATAGTTGAACTACGTCTCCTCTGAGCTATCACATAGGCAAGGCCATCATTGATGAGCCCCCAAGGCTTCCCTTCCATCCATACCTCTCTTCTTACCATAATAATTACACTGCATCCATCACCAGCGTCAGTTTCCATTCCTGAACTACGTTGCTTCTGAGTCGTCACGTAGGAAAGGCCATCATTGATGAGCTCCCGAGGCTTCCCACCCCCTAGGTCTTAGGTCTACATGGTCCATGTCCCTAAACTATGTTGCCTCTATGTCGTCGCATAGGCAAGGCCATCATCGATGAGCCCCCGAGGCACTAGGTCAGTCCCTTAGGGACCGTTACATCGAGTCTACCATCGATTCATTCCTACGTTTCATCCCTAATAACTAGGTCCTTTACTTGACTGGGGGAAAAATCCTTGACCTAGTTGGGAATTGGATTCTTCAATGTCACAAAATCTCAGAGGATAGCAAACCAGATTGCGATACTGTCTCAAACAACATGCATCACTACAAACAAACCTTTTCAACAAAAAGATTGATGCAAGACATTAACCTGTATTAGACAACAATGTGCCTAAACTATCTAAATGATTATATCTATTTTCATGGCAAGAAAACATATCTATGGCAAGAAGATTTGATGCTTTGTTATAAGTTTAAGTCTTAAGTCTTGATTTTTGTTATCATGTTTCTTATACTACTCGAGGATGTTCAAGACTAGAGGAGCTATGATGGCACATGATTATTTTCATTTGTTTGTTGTTTGTGGATTAATCTTTAGTAATGTGATGACTTGTCTAATGACATGATCAACAAAAAGATCATCGAGGACATTATGGGTCTTACCATGAACGAGTGCAATCCTTTTCTGTTGATACATGCAAGAAATACTTAGGTCATCTAGGTTCAATTTTGACTAGATGCTTGTATTAACTTGCTAAATCAAAATCCATGTAAGAGATACTCAGGTCATCATGGTTTAATTATACCTAGATGCTTGTATTTTCTTAAAACATTTTAAAAGCTCAATGATGAAAAAAGTACTTCAAATACTTGTATACAAGATGAGAATTGAGAAAGCCTCATTTGTGCATGATAGGTTTGCATTTCATGCCATTTATAAGCATTCCATAAATTATCATTTTCCAAGTGTCTTAAGATCCAAGTAAATTTCTTTCATTTTATCCAAATTATCCATTTATCCAAGTCTTTTCTTCCATTTATCTAAATTATTCTTCTAAGTTATCTATTTGTCCAAATCATTAGCATAAATTCTTTTAAGTGTTTCTTTTATTTATGATTGAGTATACTTGGCATAACAAAAACAAATCATCATTATCATTTTACATTTTATAAGCATATCCATCATAAGTTCATTATCATTTAAGTGCATTAGTTGTATTAAGCATTTAGATCATCATAGTGATGCCATTTATCCACATAGGTCTCATGCATAACATTTATCATCAAAAAACTAAAAAAGCATACATATCATTTTCATAGAAGTTGCATCTTAGATCATCACATACATAGAAAATTAAACATCAAGTATTACATTTAAGAATCATCAAAACATTTGCATTAGGTCATCATAAACTGTAAGCATATAGGATCATTGCATATAACATTTTGCATAGATATAAGTAATCATGTGAACCATAGGTGCATCATATCATAAGTGTCATGTACATCATAGAATAAGCATGTTAGAATCATCACAATGTAAGCATAAACAAAAGCATCCATCAATATAGATAACATCAAATAGATCACATCCATCATATAAATAACATCCATCCATAAAAACATATGCATGTAGTCCATCGAACTCCTATAGATCATCATAAAAAATAATAGTAATGTCCAAGTATACAATGATGTCATAAATGTGTATCTCGAGCTGTCAAACATAGTGTATACAAAAATGATATAAACATGATACATGTATCTAAGTGCCTAGGTGGTACTGTCTCCAGAAGGTGCTAGTTGCTAAGGTTGAGGCTGAGGTTGGGGACCTATAGGACGAGGAGGTGGTGGTCCCATAACTCCATTGCTCTCTAACTGTGTCCATCTAGACCTGCTATAGGAACTGGGATGGAAGCTCCCCACTCTCTGCTCTGGGGGTACAACCTACTCATACATGGATCTCCAGTAGAATAGCTCATGTCCAACTCTAACTATCTCTGTAACAGTCTGCCCAGTGGGACCTTGTGTTGTGGTCTATTGTACCTATTGCAGTAGGGTCTCTGCCCTAGTGTATCGCTAAATGGTGGTGTCTCACTCTAAGATAGATATCCTAACATCCCCTGCAGTTGGGTAATCTACTACCACATTGGTCCAAGCTCACCATGTAACTAAGCCACCTGGACTCGTAGGGCAGCCATCTGTCCATCATCCTGTCCCTGTATCGGCACTTGTGCCTGCCCCTAAACCCATGCCTACACTTGAGGCTGCCCCTAAATCTGTCGTATCCCCTCCACCCTCTGTCTCTCTCTTCTCTGCCTATCATCATCCCCATCATCTCCATCATCGCCTCCGCCACCTCCGCCACCCCTGCCACCATCATCTCCTCCACCTCGGCCACCTCTGCCACCTCTACCACCTCGCTAGTGCCTCCCCCTCTGACATGGAGCGTCACCATCCTCCTCCTCCTCATCCTCTAGTCTCGGAGCTCGCTCTTAAGGTCTAGAGTATCTTGGCATAGGATGAGCTGTAAAGTGTGCATCGTAGTCCATAGTCACACTTGCATCCACAATCTGTCTCCGCAAATCCCACACCTGGTATGGAATCTATAGGAAGTTAGTTCTAGCAGTCTCATAAGATGTAGTCATACCCTACCATGGATGCTCCTTGTGCATCCGAGCAAATATGGCGGTACCCTGGGGCATCCCATGGACTCTACCAAACTGTCAGAGCACACGAGAAATGATGTGCCTCTCAAGAATATAGGGAGTCTTCCCTATCAACCACCGTGTCTAGAAATAGTAAGGTAACTTTGTCGCATCCTCCTCCCATGCCTTGTACTCTAGGTATGGTCGTCAATCAACGGCATCTACATTATCCAATGTATGCCACCAATACTCAAGCTTTCCCAGCTTGGGCTAGGAAAGAGTCTCCTGGAACATGTATGAATATGTTCTATCATGGCATCTAATACCCATCCCTATAGGCCATGTGACAGCTATATGCAACCATGCCCAAATCTGTAACAGTGACACTCTAGCAGATAGACTAGCTGCTCCATCATACACAAACTGATTAAGATCATGGTACAAGTGCGCAAGTATGCATGGGCCCCAGGCAAAGCGGGTCCCATCAACTATCATCCTCCCCCATCCAACTGGGAATCCCGTGATCTCCTATCTGGGCACACCACACCTCCAATCAAACCTACTAGTATCGCTGGCAGGGGAACGTAGTAGTCTACCATATCATCCCAGCTGATCTTAGTCCCCTCAAGCTTAGCATCATCAAACACCCGTCTACACTCCATCAATCCTACTCCAGTATGTGGTTCATACTCAACTAACTCACCCTGAATTAGAATCTGCAGAATCTAATGAAAGCCCTCCAATGTCACCGCCATCTCCCTTGTCGACAAGTGAAATGTGCCTGTCTCACTGTGATACCTCTCCCCAAGAGCAGTCAATAATACCAGATTTGCCCGTACCTCAGGCATAAAGAAAACAATCCACAGTCCCACTGATCTAAGCACCAAATGATCTGTATCGGTCAAGTAGGGTCGAAGAAGCTGCATAACAGGGAATCTCTCCTGCGACATCAATACATTATCTAGCTCCTCCTGCAATCAATAAAAAAGTGCGTTAATAAAACAACTAAGCTGCATATCTACAACATCTATCAAACTAGTTATTTATCTATCCTATCATCAAACTTATCCTATCATCTCTTCTGAGATTCTATCAATCTTGAAGGGGTAAAAGCACAAAGCTATGTCACACTTTCAGCCGACTTATCAACATAAGTAAATTTAAGTATTTCTAACTAAAAATCAATTTTGGTCAAACATATGATCTTGTAAGATTCATTCTAGCTAAGTTAGATATGTGCACAACTTTTCCAACTAAAATTGTTGGCTAAATGCATATGTAGCACCACTATTAGGCCAATTTACCAAAAAAATAAAATTATTTGAAAAACTTGATATTTCAACAACTTCTAGTTGTGTAAATAACATTTTAAAAAAAATATAAAAATACCCTTTTGTAGATCTATAAGTTTAGTTTTCGAAAATATATATATTTTAATAGTTTAATTATTATTTATATTTTCCTTTCTATTTTTACTAAAAGTAGGTTATCAACACAAAACATTAGGTCGATTACCATGTCAAGGAAAAATAGTAAAACTTATTAAAAAAATTGAAAAAAATATGATGCACTAGATAAAACAATCTATATCAAGATGGTATAATTTTTTTTCTATTTTATATAAATAGTTAATATGAAAGTTGACGCCGAATGGAAACAACTACGTTTTAATACACACATTTTATTATTTATTTAAAAATATATATTTATCAAAATTGGAAAAATATATATCCATGCACTAAATTTTCAAGTTATAAATACACACAAAAAACATTGAAGAAAAAAAAATTAAATTTACTATATAAAGATTGACGTCTCATTTAACTTCATTTTCAGCGTTTTATCAACAACTAAATTATAGTGTCAATTTATTAAAAACTATATTCAAATAATTTTTAAATTTTTTTCAAAAAATACAAACATAAAATATACTAAAAAATAAATATTTTATTAGTTTACATCATTTCAAAATTCAAAACATATATGTCACTTTTTAGTGATTCAAGTTTAAAAGTTGGATCAGTGTTGGTCGTTTCCTTTATAAAAGTGTGAAACAACTTTGTGCTTTTACCCGAAGATGATCTGTTAGTTGGCCAACATCGATCGAGATGTTGACTTAACCAAACCAACAAAGTAATTGATTACTTTTATCATATGCGCAGCTCTACTTTTCAAAAGCGTAGCTTTATATCATATGCGCAGAATCAGGACCCAAAAGCACAGTTTTATTTTAGATGCGTAGCATCATAACGCATACACCGAAACCCTAGGTAAATGTAAGGAAGAATCTAAATGCACCTAATCCCTCATCATGTGCACTACTTTATTTTGAATGTGTGGCATTATTCTGTATGCACGAGACTATTCTCTAAATGCGCTAATTTAATCATTTGCGTGGAAACCCTAACTAAATGTGCAAAACTATTTATCAAATGCAAAAAAATTGCATATTCATGGATTCCTTTATCATATGCACAGAATCATGTCATATGCGTGTATCTATTTATCATATGCGCTAAAATAATAAAACTACACATTCAAAAATGTAAAGTTTGACCCTAGATTTTGACTCTAATTAATGCACTTTGACTGAAATTAAAAGCATACATACAGAAGGTCCGTACTCTGCTGACCACCCGAATCATTGGATCCTCTCGAACCTGTGACTCTCTATTGGAATCTACTACATCTTCACTGACTGCTCTGCTCTGCTATGTACTAGGTCTCCTATAATATCTCCTCAAATGACAAGTATGCAAATGAATAGAAAAGTGACTCCACATCACTAGTTGTAGCCAAGTGAACCCTAACTGGAGGTGTTTAACCTTGCACATGAGTACCATGTTCTTCGTCCATTTTTCATTCTCTGTCATCCAAATTTTTCACCCGTGTATCGTGTCGTCAATTCTTATTTATCGTGAGATCATTCATCATCCTTGTGCCAAATCCAACCTGCCCAATCTCTTGAGGGGGCATCCTAGCGTTATCAAACTTATACCAGGGGCAAATTGGGGCATGTATCATACTCAGGAAATTCTTATTTTTTGAAACAACGTGATAAAACACATTGTCTCAAAGAGGGGCAAAATGTATAACCTAAAAATGACTTGAGTCGAATTAAATAAATATTTTAATATTTATTTTATTCATGTTCTTCTATCAATAAATAAATATCCTAAAAATGTCTCCAACATAGTAAACTAGATTGCACTATCATGATAGGAACATAATATATCTATTTTGGAGCTTTTGCATCTCTCATCATCCCATAAGGCTATCCTAGAAAAGGTTCTTTTGGAAACCATTGTGCCAACAAATCTAGCCCAAGAGAAATTCCAAGCCATGGTGGGGAATCTTACTACACCCCATTTTCTATCATTTACCGAAAAAGATGATATGTTTGTTACCCAACCTCACAATGCATCCCTTCACATTGAAGCCCTCATTCATAAACATAGAATAAAACAGGTCCTTATAGATGGAGGGGCATGTTTAAATATTTGAACATTAAAATCAATCCTTGCATTGGAGTTCTCTGAGAATGCTGTTGATCCAAAGAAGAAGATCACAATCAAGGCCTATGATGAGGAAGAAAGGACATCTAAAGGCACTATTGTTTTTCCAATATGAGTTGGACTGGTAGAGAAAGATGTGGTTTGCCAAGTGCTTTACATGGAACTAGCCTACAATATCCTCCTTGGCTAACCTTGGATACATGTGATGAAGGCCGTACCATCCACCTATCATCAATGTATAAAGTTCCCACATAATGGCCAAGAGATTACTATCTAAGGTGATCCTGACCCATTCCAATATTGCAACACCATCAAACCAAAGACGAAAGTTGTCATACCTACCAACCATGCAAGCTCATCCTCTACACCCATTACTGACCCAAGTTCCATACCTTCTACATCCAAAACCCATTGTTGTCAGCTAATCGTGATATAAACCAATGGATAGATTGTAGCTTTCCTTGAAATGACCTCAGTTGACTAATATTTCTAGGTGGTGGCATGTCCATTATTGCTTTCACTTTGGTTGGATCCACCTCAATTCCTTTGACTGAAACTGTATATCCCAGAAGTTTTCCGGATGTTACTCCGAACACACATTTTTTTGGATTCAAGCGGATGATGAATTGCTCCAGTCTCTAAAATATTTTATCTAATACCTGCATGTGTCCTTCTCTTGTGAGTGATTTGGCTAGAATATCATCTACATAATCTTCCATGATGGTGTGCATCATGTCATGGAAAATTGTTGTCATTGCTCTTTGGTATGTCGCTCCTGCATTTTTCAGTCCAAATGGTATCACACACCAGCAATATGTACCCAATGGACATGTAAAAGCGGTCTTGTGATGGTCTTCCAGCTCTATTTTGATCTGATTGTAGCCAAAAAACCCATCCATGAGAGATATCATAGTATGCCCCATTGTAAGGTCCACAATGATGTCAATATTAGGTAAAGGAAAGTCATCCTTGGGGAAAGCGTTATTCAAATCCCTGAAATCATTACAAAGCCTGACCCTTCCATCTAGTTTTGAGATAGGGACAATATTGGAAATCCATTCCAGATTGTCAATTGGTCTGATAAACCCAACACTAACAGCTTCTTCAATTCTTCTCTCACTAATAGTGCGATATGCAGATGCATCTTCCTGAGTTTTTGTTTTACTGGTTTAGCTCCTAGAGCTAGTGATAAGTGATGCATTATGATATTTGGATCAATTCAAGACATATTTGCATAGGACCAAGTGAAATTTATCTGTCTCTGTTTGAAGAATTGGATGAATTCTAGTATTTCTTGCACAGATAAAGATTCTACCAGATGGATTATCTTTGGATTGTCTTCTGTGCCAATGCTGATAGGTCCTGCTAGTTCTATCAAAATTGATGATCTCTCCTGATGTGTAAGATTGGGGAGAGTGTCAAGCCTTTCTTCTTTTATTGCCTCAGAGAGGTTTTCACCATTGGATTCATCTTTTTTTTTTTTACTTTTTTCACGATCTAACACTGTTGCAGAGCAATTTTCACCATTAGATCTATTTTTCATTTTTACATTTTTATGACTAAAAGTCTTGGCACTCTCTCCAAAATAATCCATGTCATTGAGTTCTATAGCAAAGCCAACTTTATGATCCCCTGATGGTAAGTGATCCCTTAGTTCTAGATAGTCAATGATAGCATTGTCATTTTGAAAGGTATCTCATTCGGAGACCTCTTGTAGTTCCCAATATATAAGTCCGGGATGTACTAAAGGTAGGGGAACATCGGGTTGGTTTGACTCTAGGGAGATGATGGTTAGGATAGAGGAGTTGTCTAGGTTTGTGGGGGTATTTACAAGGTCTAAAATAGTACTCTCCTCAGTATTGTCTATCAAGTGTGACATTTGACCTTCTTCTTGAGACTCACTCTCAGCATTTTGTGAATCAAACTCTCGCGGTCTAGACCTTGAGATTTGACCTTCATGGTATGTGTTTGTTGAGCTATATGTTTGGACCACATCAATTCCTTTTTCTTCACAAGATATCTCGAAAAGACTATCCCATTCCCATTCGTTAGAATCTGTTTCACTCCCTTCTTGCAATTTGTGAATCTGCTCAACTAGATTGGTGGTGACCTTTTCCTTGTCTTTTATTTGGTATCCTAGCCCTGTAGTGTCTTGGGCTGATAAGGAAGAAGGTTGTATAGGTTCTACGATACCTTCTTTTCTCAAGCCTATGGGACTATGACCGTCATATCCCATTCTTTGCAAGATAGAAAAACCTGGACCATATTGATCAGTTTGTAGTTGGGGTTATTGATCTTGTGGCTTGGATTCCATATCCTCTTCTTCATTGATGTAGAGGTAGGAGGACCAAAAACTCAACTCAACAAATCACTCAAAACAATGTTCACATGACTCATACTTCATGGCACTTGATTGTTTTAAACATACTTCACAAAACGAAACATTGACATGAAACAAATTGTCCTCAATAACTTTAACAAATCAAAGAAATAATCTAATTTATTTAGTGAGTTTGAAGAGAACATTAATACATACTTTTCCTCCAATTTTCATGAAGATCCAATGGTAGGAGAGAAAGTTATGACTCTTTTCCCAAAACTGCAAACCCTAGGCAGTGTTCAGACCCGCCCTCACAAAATTGCAATATCTCTCACAAAACTTAATGAAATCCTACCAAAAAATAATAATTGTAAACTAGAAACACATATATTTCCATCCATCTATTATATGCATCAATTTGAGGCCATACCAGGCCGTACCATACATGTTTTCAGATTGCATTTTCAGAAAATTAAACTCTGCAGACCTACCCTCAATAAAAATGCCATAACTTATTCAAATCTTAATGAAATTTGATGCAACAAAAAGAAATGGAAAGTAGACTCAATAATATTTCCATACATACCAAATTTAGGTCATATACAAGCTGTACAAATCTGTACCAAGCTCTGAAACAGCAATTTAACATTCAGAAATGCAGAAACAAGGGTATCTTTTATTGAAATCACATCAAAATGTAACAACCCACATTCTCCAACCTTCTCCAGCCATCTCCCCTCATGGGATTATATTTTACAAGACATATTTAAGTTTATACAACCACTTTCTAACTTCCCAACCATTCAACTACCCATTTACCCTTCATCTTCCATAAATTATGCACTTTTTTGCAATTTTACAAAATGACAACTTTGACAATTATTGCAATTTTTAACAAATGACTCTAAATTGACCACGTAAACCCCAAAATGGACTCATACATATTCACAATGGTCCATTAGACCTTATTACAACATAAATACACCCAACCAAAGCAATTTTTACAAAAATGGCCTCATGGAGGCATGTAGTCAAACAGATGCTCCTACACCAAACTCCCAGGGGAAAAAGAATTCAAGCCCCATTGAATTATCTTCTTCTTCCTGATCTTCCAATTCTTGTGCCTTCTTCTTGTTAGATTTAGAGCAGACAACTGAGAGGGGTGGGGATGAATCAATTGTCCAAAAGTTTCTTCCAATTAAACACTTTAATCCACTTTGTAACTCAGCAGCATAATAATAAATCAATCATGGAAACATAAATCATTAAATCAAGAGCAGAAACACATTAACACATAAGACACCAAGATTTTGACATGGAAAACCTAGTTAAGGGAAAAACCACTGGGTGACTAACTCAAGATTGTATTCTCTGTTAGAAGAATAGAAAGAACAAAATGGCACATGCCAATTAGGGCTCACTACCTGAGCACACTACTCACAAGAGGCTCACTGCCTATAGGAGACACACTGTCTACATAATAATAAGTATTACATACTTGAACTGAAGAATAGCATCTTCACCATGCTTGAGTTAGTTCCATTTAAGCCCAATACTTCCATTCTAGCTTTCACTCCTCTACTCTCTACAACACTCTCATCTCTACAAGACACCCTTTGAAATGACTTTACAACTCCTTATTTATACAAGACATCGACTTAGGAATTATCATCGAAGTCGACATACATAACAGAGCACGTATATAAATACAACATGACTTATTACAAAAAGACTTCACGCGAATCAACACACTATCAGCCACACAGATCTGAGACTTCAATCTTCATTTAGGAACACACCAATAATATCTTCAAGATCATCTGCAGGATGTGTAACTCATTTGGTCGGCTAGACTTAGGAATAACACCATCATCCGGAAGTAATTCTTCAATTGTGAGTTCAAAATCCAATGCGGACCACCAACATGAACTGGACACGATCCAAAGACCTCCACAAGATTTCCTGAATCACCAAGAACATCCACACTACATCTGCTTACTAAAATCATTCTTTTCTTCATCTGGAACCTCAAGAACACAGTCTGTCATCACTGTCATAATGGAATAGATGCTTGCGGACCTCCAGACCATGAACCAATTGAGTTGTCAATTCACATTGACTTCCTAAACACTTCAACAAATCCGCAGAACAAGATATTTCATTTCCGGATCTCACCAGACCTATCTGTGTCACTCTGTCACCTCTGAACATCTACCAAAACTAGTTTTACTTAAGTGGCCGTAACTTCTTTAGATCTTCATGCAGACCTCTGAAATCTTTACTAGATCATCTTAAGACACATATCTACAAACCCTTTGAAGTGTATCCTCTGATCTTCATATTGTCTAGGCTCTTTAGCTCACTATCTTCACTGTTCTTCTCTGCTCCTTAGCACACAGCTCATCCAATCCTTATCATCAATGCAACATGAGTATGTTGACATTAATGACAACACCGGTTAGGCCCATACTTGCAACACTCCTATCCATCATATTTGAAACTTGTAGATTCCAAAACTCCATTTCTTGTATATATGGTTCAGTATCACTACTTATGCCTTCATATACCTCTTCTTGTTCCTTATAGCCTACGCATACATAATCCAATGAAAAGTTAGAAATAAAATATTGAGACCTTGAGGTCTCCTCTTTGCCTCCTTGCATTACAAAGTCCTCTTCAACCATGTCCTTCAAGACCAATTGCTGCAACCTTCTACCATTATCAGCTTCATTGTTTCTACCTACAACAAATTCTCCACTCATTCCAACCTCACTCTTAATGGCTGCAAACTTTTCCCATAAATCCTCTTCTTCATCCACCTTAACATTATCATTTTACATTTGTGATAGGTGAAAGTCAGGTGTGGAAGATCAGACATAGTCATGAAACCCTAACCCTACCATCATCAAGGAATCTAATCTAAATGAAGCCAAAAGAACAATGCAATGCAAGCATAACATCACCTAGACCGTGCGATTCCTTGTTTGAGAGAGAAATGTGGACTGCTTCTTCAATAATGAACAATCACAAAGCTGAAAGCTGCCATTGATGGATGATAAAAGCTCAAATGCTCGAATGCTCAAGATGATAATGGAGTTGCTATATGATTGCTGGATTGCTAGATTTCTGGATTTCTGGGGGTGTCTCATATGGAATGAGAGGCTGTTTATATAGGACTCAACCAAGATCAATCAACGGTGGAGATTCAAAGGCTATGTGAATGGCTGAGATTGAAAGTTACTAAATTTAGGTCTAATTAGTTGTACATGTGAAGGATTTTAAATGAAAGTTGTCTTACAACACATGATAAATGGGAAATGGACAAGTGTTGAAATGTGATAAATGATAAAGGCTTAATTCAAATAAAGTATTTGAATTAGTGGGATATGAGTTGGAAATTAATTAAATAAATAAAATTTATTTAATTAATATGATAAATGCATAAAATGAGATAAGACATGATGTGGAATTAATTAAATAAATACAATTTATTTAATTAATTGGCTAAGTGAATGAGAATGGGATTTTAATTAAATAAATAAAATTTATTTAATTAATTGGATAATGGATTAGGGATTTAACAAGGTGTCGCTAGACATGGACAAATTTGGGTGTCTACATTTTGCCCCTCTTTGATACAATGTTCGATAGAACGTTGTGTCAAAGAAGATGTGAGATATGTTCGATAAACAAGTTATGCCCCAGTGTAACTGGCAGGTGATGCCCCCTCGAGAGGTAAGCCAGGCGAACCAGGAAAGACTGGGTTGGCGCTCGATAGAAGAAAAGGCAGAAAATAGGGCAAATGCGAAGAAAATAGGCTGTGGTATAGAAGAATTAGGGTTTGGAGAAGGGCTATAAGTAGGGGCTGCAAGGGCAAATAGGCTCATTTGTGCTCATTTGTGCTTAGAAACCTAGAGAAATCCAGAGCTCCTGAGAGTGAGAGTGGCAGAGCTAGCAGGATGGTGATTCCACGCAGAGATCATCGTGCGGAGCGAGTGAGGACACATGGACGACCAGAGGGAGCAGGCGCACCGGTATGTCTCAAAACTTTTCCCAAAAGCGTGCATTTAATAGCCTAGAAGCGTAATTAAGTCACACACGTCACCAAAAGCGACTAGTTTAGGTCTTGGCACATATAGGTCGCTTATGTAGGAGTAGAGGTCGCTTAGAGTAATATAGGTCGCTTATAGGCGCGGGTAGGTCGCTTAGGAAAAAAGTGGGCGCATCCTGTCGGCGGGAAAAAAGCAGCGGAAATGCGCGTGTAGATAAAAACTAGTCGCTTATGAGCAGAGAGTAGTCGCATAGGGTAGTTGAGCTCGCTTAGGACTAGAAATAGACCGCATATGGTTGATAGCGCGCATATAGGGCGAAAATGGTCGCTTAGTGTGAGTTAGCTCGCTTATGATGAGAAAATAGGCGCATATAGGAAAACGGCTCGCTTTTGGAGTAAAAAGACGCGCATGTGGGATAGGGCTCGCAGATAAAGTAAGGATAAACACATATGGTAATAGTGGTCGCTTTTAGGAAAACAGTGAGCGCATGTGCAAAAGAGCTCGCATGTAGGCAAAACAGAGGCGCATATAGTGAAAGGAATCGCTAATGAGCAGAAAGAGGTCGCTTATGGTAAAGTGAACCGCATATGGTAGGTGTAGGAGAAAATAGCAGATAGATAGGCAGATTTGGATATGAATGATTAACGGAATGGACTGACAAGAGTAAATGGATGATGCAGGATGTACTACCGCCATTGCTATCACGGGAGCCCCATCCGAGAGATTTGCGGCTAGTGAGACAGTTGGATGCAGAGGAGCGACTGGTGTTAGAGATTCTGGGCTTAGAGCATGTGTCACGATTAGAGCCAGTGCAGGCACATCGAGGACTGATGATGGCGATGGTGGAGCGATGGATGAGCGAGCACAGTTCATTCTTGTTACCGACAGGAGAGGCGACCATCACCTTAGAGGATGTGTTCCGGATTTTGAGGATTCCGATAGATGGGGATCGGGTAGATTATGATCCGGAGATGGGCCCAGCTGCATTCAGGAGATTGTTTGGGACACCAGACATCGGAGCAGAGGGTTCGGAGATACCGATGGGGAGGATGGAGGAGCTCTGTGACAGGTTGCAGCGAGTGGTAGTGGCTATCATTAGATGGCTAGTGGGTGATAGGAGAGCGAGAGGGTTTCCTGTAGGATGGGGGACAGTGATGGAGGGCATGTTCTCCTATGGCACGAGATATGCATGGGCAGAGTGCGTGTTGGGACAGCTCTATCATTACCTACATGATTGTGCATATATGTTCGGAGCCAGTATGTCAGCAGGAGTGACAGTGTTGCACGTATGGGCTTATGAGCATATTCCAGTGACGAGACCAGAGGGATGGGTGGCTAGAGCAGCAGGAGAGCCATTTGCACGGATGTATAGAGGAGCCTTGACATATCGACAGCGCCGAGGGGTGGTATACTGGCGACGGAGGTTGGATGAGATAGACAGGTTTGTATGGAGGCCATGGCTAGGATGTGAGCAGTGGGAGGAGGAGGATGCCGAGCTTGCTTATGCGAGACAGGCGAGGTACATTTTTGGACGCGGCTTGTACATTATAGAGCGCTATTTGCCAGAGAGAGCCCTGAGGCAGTTTGGAGAGGCACAGGCAGTACCTGTAGGGGATGCCATTTTTGGGAGGACGAGGCAGGAGGTGTTCGATTGGGGTCCAGAGGTTGTGGTGGACACAGCCTTGGCAGAGAGAGATGGATTGCAGCCAGTAGCATGGCAGTGGAGACAGGGTCCGGCAGAGCCGGGTACATTGCCAGAGTATGATGCATACTGGGCGACAGCTAGGCCGACTCGGTTGACACGAGATGGAGAGATTGGGGAGATTGGGATGGAGAGACCAGTTCGGAGGCGACGACGACGGGCTCCACCAGCACAGGCAGTAGTGCCAGCTGCACCAGGGATACAGATGCCAGGGCAGGTGCCAGGTCAGCCAGCTATATTAGCGCAGCCACAGGCACAGATCGGAGCAGGGGATGATGTGGGCATTCAGCAGCTGCGGAGACGGATCAGAGAGGAGAGGAGATGGAGGCAGCGAGCACAGATGAGGCTGAGGAGGGTGGAGATGGATAGGCATCAGGCCGTGATCAGTTTGAGGCATGCTAGAGCACAGGCACAGACTTATCAGGCTCAGCTACAGCTGGGAGCACAGAGAGGAGATGGACAGGATGATGGTGCGCTCGCGAGAGTTACAGGAGAGAGGGATACAGCTAGGCAGCATGAGCAGATGATGAGGCTTGAGCGAGATACTGCAGTACAGCAGGAGCAGGCTATGAGAGCAGAGAGAGATGGTCTGCGAGCTGAGAGAGATAGGGCAGTACAGCAGCTGCAGGTTATGACTAGTGAGCGGGATAGAGCAGTGACTGCCTTGGGGACTGATGGAGCTACTATGTACTTAGCCACACAGTTGACAGCAGTACAGGCCGAGCTTCGGAGAGTGCAGGGTGAGGCTGAGTATTATAGGGGCTTATATTATGGAGCTGTGCCGGCAGAGCAGAGACAGCCTAGCTTCAGGAGCAGGTCAGGGGCTTCGAGCTCACGGAGGTCAGGTGGATCTCGGTCAGTGGCTTCAGTGATGGGGCCACCGAGAGATGGAGGACCAGGTACAGGACCTGTTGGTGGTGGTGGTCAGGGTGAGGGAGCTGGCAGTAGTCGCTAGGGCATACCTTGTTGACATTGTATCATGATGAGGCCTAGAGCCATTGTTGTACATTCATTCTTTTCAGGGCTCAGCTTGTATTGTAGACACTTGTATTTTGACACACATGTATATATATATATATATGGCAGTTTTGGCGATCTATATGATGTTATAATGGTTGTGATGTTGATATTATGATGGCTATGCATGTTATGTGTATGGATTATATATGGATTATGAATGGATATTTATGCAAATGGTAATGGATAGAAAATATTTGAAAATGTAAAGGGTAATGACATGAATAGATGTATGCATATAGGTAGATGGTAAAGAAAAAGATATGTAATGGACTTATGTATGGCTAACACTTGGTTTGCAGGAGCGGGAATATGGACAAAGGATGATGGAGATGATTGATCTTGGCTGAGGATGACGGAATGAATGGATAGATAAAATGGATAAGATGATGATGGGCAGCTTTCAAGTAATTGCTCAAAATGAAAAGAGAAATGCAGTCCTTATGTTTGATATAGCATATGGATGTTATGCACCAGGGTATAAAAGACCAAGGTGTCGAGGTATCCAATGCGTAACTAACGTGTTACAATCTTGTCTGAACGCATGTGGTCAAGATGGTGAGCCAACATGCACAAGATATGAATAACAGCTAGTGTTGGACTTTGACGCTACAAACAATGGTTTGAGCTTATCTCCACTACACATAATGATAGCTTGCTGGTTATATGTATGGAGTTAGTCTTAACATAGAATAGTCTCTAATGCATAAGAGACTGTTTAGCTTCTCAGATGCTAGAGATATTGATATGTAAGATGCTAATCCCAACACGTACAAGATACCAAGACGCATAGGAAGAGAATAAGATCATCCCGCAAACACGGCATACGAAAGCTATATGACCATGCCCCAGTCCTTACTTCATCGCAACATACCAAGATATAAATAGATCAAGGCAGTCTTGACTAGGTGCAGAAAAGGGACAAAAGATAAATCAAAAGATAAAACAAAAGATACTGTCATCACGTTCTCTTGCCAAATTTGGGTGCTCGTGGATAGATTAAGCTGGCGCCTTGTTAAAAGGAAAGCTACATCCTGTTGAAGGCTAAAGTTGTTGGTAAATGGCTATAGCAAATGTTGGCTTAAGGCATGCGGACAAATAGCTTCTGGCTTACCTGTGATTGGTTAAAGTGCTTGAGCTTGTAATATACACATGGTTTGCTTCCTGTTTGAGCTGATCAAAGAGGAGAAGATGGATGATGAATGAAGATGAAGAAGATGGGGGGATCATCGGTGCTTGAGTACTGGAAACTTCCTTCGTATTCCAGACTGCCTACATACCCTGTATCCACGGGATCAAAGCACATTTACGATGAAGATGAGACATGATGAATATGTAGTTCTGGGTTTTATTGATGATGTAAGTGATGAAAGATAGAAGAATATGAGCTGAAAGATTGAAGAATGTTTAGAAGGAAAGATGACCGATGACTGATGAAAGGGGCTATCGTCTTAGCCTGAATCAGAGTGCTTCCTTCGCATCTCAGATTGCCTACATACCCTGTATCCACGGGATCAAGGCGTCAACGATAGAGCTGGATGTAGTTCTTATTGATGTGGCTAATCGATTGGATGTTTGATCAAGCGATGTTTGTTGCGATTGTTGGATGAGTGTGGATGAAGTGTGAAGGTATGAGTCCTGGTTGCAAGTCGTTAGGTCATAGTTGTCGGTGGACATGTGCCATGGCTGAAGTTGATAAGGTGTGCTGTGTTGAAAGCTGAGTTGTTTGATATGTTATGAGCTAGAGATAACAGGATCCACTTCCAAATAAGACTCAACAAATGCCCCCAGTGTGGGATGAGGTTTATTATGCAGAAGCGACAATGCAGAAAAGATGTGGCCAAGATGCTAAGGTGCCAAAAGATATAGATATCACGACAATGTCTCACATATGATAACTAGCATCGGCAAAGGATGAAGAGGAAAGGCTATGTGTGAGATTGCGATAGGGCTTATGAAAATAGCTTATACAAGATGCAGTGGGGAAAATGATCAAACGAACCAAACAAATGAGGGAAGCTGGTCACTACACATAGCGCCTGTGTGCCAGGTTTTCACTATGGTACTTATCCAAGGCGCCTGTTTAACAGGTTTTCACCAGAGGACGGATTATTTATCTTATTTTTGTTTTTTTTTTTTTTTTTTTTTGTGTTTTTGTGGGATAGCTGAGATTCATGGATAAAACTTCTTGAGATGAACGCTGTTGACGGGTTCATCCAAGGGAATGCCTTCAGGTGTTGACAAAGTGTATGCACCAGATCCATAAACCGCTGTGATAATGAAAGGACCAAGCCAATTTGGTTCAAACTTGCCCTGTTTCTCTCGATGTTGTTGATTCCTTTGGTTTTCTTTAAGGACAAGGTCGCCAACCTGAAACCTGCGTTCTCTGATCTTTTTGTTATAACTGCGGCGTAGCCGGTTTTGATAGACTTGAAGATGGTTCAATGCTGTAAGGCGGCGTTCATCTAAGAGCTCAAGATCATGGAGTCGGGAGACTCGATATTCTTCATCTGAAATAGTGTGTTGCAAGGATATGCGCAAAGAGGGGATCTCAACCTCGATAGGCAAAATAGCTTCAGTGCCATAGACTAGAGCATAGGGTGTGGCGCCAGTAGGAGTTCTGACACTTGTTCTATATGCCCATAAAGCAGGATGCAGTTGTAGATGCCAATCTCGACCAGTTTCGTTAACAGTCTTTTTAAGGATCTTGATGATTGTCTTATTAGAGGCTTCCGCTTGACCATTGCTCTGAGGATAATAAGGCGTAGAGAACCTATGTTGAATATGAAACTTATTGCAAAGATCTCTAACCTCTTGGTTCTTGAAAGGCCGGCCATTATCTGTGACAATAGCTTGAGGAACTCCATAACGGCAGATGATGTAATGTAGGATGAATTTAGCTATTTGTTTACCTGTGATGTAGGTCATTGGTATGGCTTCTACCCACTTTGTGAAATACTCAGTGGCAGTGATAATAAACTTATGACCATTTGATGAAGTAGGATGGATTTTACCCACAAGATCAAGTCCCCATTGCGAAAAAGGCCATGGAGTGACAATAGGCTGAAGCTCATGTGCTGGTGCATGTATTAGATCTCCATGTTTCTGACATTGTAGACATCGCTTTGCAAATTGTTGGGCATCTTTTTCCATAGTTGGCCAATAGTATCCTGCTCGCAGAAGTTTCTTAACAAGGCCAGGGCCAGCGGAATGCGAACCGCAGACACCTTCATGTACTTCACGTAAGGCCGTTTTTGCTTCCTCAGAATCAAGACATCTAAGAAGGATACCATCAAGACTTCGGTGATAAAGGGTGTCTCCTAAGAGAGTGTAACGAGAGGCTCGACGGATAAAAGTTTTACGTTGGGTGTTGGATAGTTGAAGAGGCAAGGTGTGATTACGGAGATACTCGTATATATCTTTGTACCACAACGAGTTGGGACCAACAATCTCACATATAAGCTCAGACTGTGGAACTTCAAATGCGGGGATCAAAAGCTGTTCGACCAAGAATTCACATTTATGGGTGTTAGATGGCATGTCTAAAAGAGACCCAATCATAGCCATGGCATCAGCTGCTCTGTTTTGTAGTCTTGGAATTTGCTCAAAGGTAATGTCCTCGAAATATTGCTTAAAATCATCCACCATTAGTTTGTATGGAAGAAGCTTCTCGTCTTTTGTTTGATATTCATCTAAGACCTGTTTGATAACTAGCTGAGAATCACCAAAGACTCGTAACTGTTTGATAGCCCATTGTACTGCCATGCGCAAACCTGTGATTAAAGCTTCATACTCTGCTATGTTATTGGTACAGGGGAATGCTATTCTGTATGATTTAGGTATGCAGTCTCCTTGGGGAGTGACAAACAAGATACCTGCTCCAGATCCGTGTTGAATGTATGATCCATCAAAGTATAGCTGCCATCGTGCTGGGGAGCTGAAAGTAAACAATCCTTCATCAGGGAATTCGGGATATATTGGCTGAATGTCTGTGATAGGTGCTGCAGCTAATTGATCAGCAATGACTTGTCCTTTGATAGCTTTACGGTTCACATATTGTATGTCAAATTCACTCAAGATCATAACCCATTTTGCTAATCTCCCTGTGAGAAGTGCTTTTGAAAGGAGATACTTGAGGGGATCCACATTAGAGATGAGCTTTGTTGTTTGGTTCAACATATAATGTCGCAACTTTTGGGAAGCAAACACTAATGCTAAACAAGCTTTTTCCATGAATGAGTAATTAAGTTCATATCCCACAAGAGTTCTGCTAATGTAATAGATGGCTTGTTCTTTTCCTGAATCATCATGTTGAGCTAGAAGTGCACCTAATGCTGCGGTTGTTGATGATATATAAAGCAGTAATGGACGATCAAGTACAGGAGGTATTAACACAGGAGGTGTTGCCAAGTATTCCTTTATCTTATCAAAAGCCTGTTGACACTTTTCATCCCACTTAAAAGGTTCACCCTTGCGAAGAAGATGCTGAAAAGGATGACATTTATCTGCGAGTTGTGAGATAAACCTGCGGATAGATTGTAGCCTACCCTGTAAACTGCGGAGCTGTTTGAGATTCGTTGGTGGAGGCATTTCTATGATAGCTTTTACCTTAGCTGGGTCCACTTCTATGCCTCGTCGAGACACAATATATCCCAATAGTTTTCCTGATGTTACACCAAATACACACTTCTTTGGATTTAGTCTGACTTGGTATTTCTCTAATCGATCAAAAATTTGTGCCAATACTGGTAGATGTCCTTCCCTTGTCTTAGATTTTCCCAGGATGTCATCAACATAGTCTTCCATGATAGTATGAAAAAGGTCATGAAAAATAACTGTCATGGCTCGTTGATAGGTAGCTCCAGCATTTTTGAGACCAAAAGGCATTACAACCCAGCAATATGTGCCCCATGGACAAATAAAAGACGTTTTATCTTGATCTTCCTCTGCTATTCTGATTTGATTATAACCAGAAAATCCATCCATCAAAGATAGCATTTCATGTCCTGCTGTAAGATCAACAATGTTGTCTATGCTTGGTAATGGAAAATCGTCTTTAGGACATGCTTTGTTAAGATCTCTAAAGTCCGTGCAGCAGCGAACTCGTCCATCTGGTTTTGCTACAGGTACCAAGTTTGAAACCCACTCTGGATAATCAATAGGCTTTATGAACTTTGCTTCTAATAGTTTCTGAATTTCTGCTTTAACCAATAAGGCAACTTGTGGATGCATTTTGCGCAATTTTTGTTTGACAGGCTTTGCATCAGGGAATACTGCTAAATGATGTACCACAAGTGAAGGATCTAGTCCTGGCATGTCTGCATAAGTCCATGCAAAATTTATAGCTCGTCTCAGGAAGAATGCTGTGAAGTTCTTTCGTTCTTGCTCTGATAGTGATGCTACCAAAAAGGTGATCTTCGGATTTTGTTCTGTTCCCAAGTTCATGTCTTGTGATTTTTCAACTAGCACAGTTGATTTCTCATGGTAATCAGCAGTGACAGGAAGATCAAATCCCTCATCCTCAGGTGCCTCAGAGAGGTTTTCACCTTCGGATACGTCCTTTATTTTTACTTTTTCACGGTCAAGAGGCGCCTTGCGGTTTTCACCTAGTGACCTATTTTGTTGAATTTTGTTTATTTCACTTTTGCGACTGAAGGATTTGATACTTCCGCCAAAATATGCTAGTTTAGGTAATTCCATCATGAAACCTGCTTTGTGATCACCCGCTGGGATACCTTGTCTCACACCCATGAATTCTGCAATGGCTTCGTCATTTTCAAATGTATCTAATATCGGTGCCCCCTGTTGGTCCCAATCGATGAGGTCAGGATATACGAGTGAGAGGCTAATGGAGGGATCGTGATGGCTAGAAGAGATTGCGGAAAACATGAAGATGGAATGTTCTTGAAAGAGGTCGGTGATATGAAGGGAGGAGTCGTCGATGGTATCCGAGTTAGAAGTCTCTCCTACCGAAGAAGATCCAACGTCAATATCGGAAATACACTTAATGTCTTTGGATCGCGGTACCTCCGGTTGGTAACCAAGGCCTTGCTTATCAAACTTCTTAGACACAATGAGGGGCTCAATAGGTCCTTGTTCCTGTGATCCCAAGCCGCCATGTCCTTTATAGCCCATGTTCTTGATGATACGAAACCCGTTGTTGTATCGCTCTACTTCAAGTTGGACTTGGTCATTTTCATCAAAGAATATCCAAGAGTTTATGTCCTCAATGTCTTCATCATCCAAGAAACCACCTTTAATGAATACGGTGGGGGGAGCTCTGATAACAGCGGAGGATGAAGTGGGTTTAGATATAGAAAGCTTACCGTGGGATTTAGGAGATAACGGAAGGGTGCCAACGCAACAGGATTCCTGCAATTTGTACTCACCAGGGCCATGTTCGGTATATTTGATATGGAGGTTGGAAGCAGCTTTGCTAGATGAAGGCTTGAGGAGATCGGATGGGTCGACATAGGAGGATGATGGATATGCCTCGGTGTTGAGAGGGATACGGTTTGGACTCTGATATTTAGCTTGAAAAGCACGGCAAAACTCAAATGGATTAGGATCAGCTTGAATGGTAACTTCAACACCCTTATGCGGAAATTTAAGGCATTGGTGATATGTAGATGGAACTGCTTTAAGGGTATGGATCCAAGGGCGACCGAGGATGATGTTGTAAGGCAGATCAATATCAAGGACTTGACAGCGAGTTTCTGTAATGACCGGTCCAACTTGAATAGGCAATAAGATGATCCCTTCAGTATCTCTTTCAGCGTCATCATATGCTCTGATAGTTATAACCTTGGAGGTGTCAACATTTTTCTCAGAATATCCCAATTGTTTGATAAGTTTCAAAGAACATATATTTAGACCAGCTCCCCCATCTATCAAGACTCGTTTGATACGGCGTTGGTTAACAAGTACTTCAATATGGAGGGCCTCATTGTGTGACGGATGCATGGAGGGTTGAAGATCTTTGTCAGAAAAGGTTAAATGACAAGGGGCTGCAATGCTAGCGACCATGGATTGAAATTGTGTGATATTAATATTATTAGGCACCGAAGATTCTTGTAAGGCCTTATCAAGGATAGCTTTATGTGCGGGGGATATGCGGAGCAGCTCAAGGATAGATATGTGTGCGGGTGTTTTGCCAAGGTGATCCAAGAGGTTATAGTCAGAGAGAGATCGAGGAGGATGAGGAGGTGCTCCTTGAACGGTAACTCGACCTCTTCGCGTGGTTACGGCACAATCAGGTGCTCCTTGGATGGTAATGGTAGAAATGCGAGCATGGTCAATGCGGCCAATGGTAGATGATGCATAGCTATAGGGAATAGCATTTCCAGCTTGAAGGTTATTTGTCTGATCATGAGATGGCAGTGGATTCTTGAAAGTCTCTAGATCATAGTTTGATGTGGATTGTTGAGCAGGTTGAGGTGTTGAAGGTGTGACGTTGATTAGACCTTGATCAATGCAGTCTTGGATAACATGTTTTAAGCGCATACAACCATTTGTTTTGTGTCCTTTAACTCGATGGTAATCACAATACTCATTCTCTTTGTACCAAGGAGCTCGAAAGAGTGGTTCGCCATTTGGTGGTGCATCGGGTAGAATAACATCTCCGGCTTGAAGCAGCTTTTGAAGAATAACTTCCATGGGTTCCACTAATGGTGTAAATTGTCGGCGTGGATTAGAAGTTTGGCGTTGGTTTCTTCGTTGTGGAAAAGACTGTCTTGGTGGAGAGGCTGCTTGAATGTTGATAGGAGCTCTCATAGTTTGGATATTCTTTGTATCAACAATACTGTCATTGACAACATTCTTGTTCTTGTTCCAAAAGCGAGACTTATCATTGGAATTTTGGGGAGAATCTTTGTTATCACGAAAGATCTTGATAGTTCCTTTGGCAATTAAGGCTCGTTCAATAATAACTCCTTTGGAAACTAGTTCGTCAAAGGTGCTAGCACTTTGCAATTGTAATTGGAATGACAGCTCAGGATGAAGATTTTGAACAAAGATGTCAAGCTGTTGTTTCTCAGGGATTTCCCATGATAATTTGCTAGCCATATTACGCCATCACTGGGTAAATGAGGAAAAGGTTTCACCATTGCGTTGTTTGTTGTTGACAAGGTCATTCATGTTTACCTCATGTTCAATATTGAAGGCAAAGTGTGATCGAAACTTGGTTGCCAATTCGGAAAAAGTCTTAATTCCTGGAGGTAAATGGGAAAACCATTCGAGAGCTTGTCCTGCTAAGCTTCGAGGAAATAGTCTCAAAAGATATGTATCATCATAGGCAACATCGAGACATGCCACGAAAAAGGCTCGAAGATGGTCATCCGGATTTCCTTTCCCTTTGTACTTATCAAATTGTGGGATTTCAAAGTGTAGTGGAAAAGGTATCATATTAAGAGACTTGTCAAATGGATAAGCGCATATGTTTTCGAGAGAGAAGGGTTTCTTGCCTTGTCCTACCCTTTCATCGATCATCTGTTGGATATCGGCTGGGGATAACTGCTGTTGTTGCAAAGGGGGTGGAGTGTGATATGAAACATATTGTGGTTGCGGTTGTGGTATATGTGGAGTTGTGACAGTTTGTTGTGATTGTGGGATGTACGAAACTGTAACGGTTTGTTGGGGTTGTGTGCCCACAATGTATGTCGAAGGAGTGGTATGTGACATGTATGTGTTAGAGGATTGCTGTCCTTGAGACACAAGTGGTAAGTGGGTGTGCATTACATGAGAAGTGGATGTGGGATTGATAGTAGCAGATGGTTGGGAAGTTGGAATTGAATTCATGACATGGTAAGTGACGGAGGGATTGGTAGATACAACAGAAGGGTGAACATTGGGATTGGTATTTTGGACAATATGAGGATTGGTATATGTCATGTGTTGGGTGATATTAGAGAAGCCTTGGGTAGCATAAGATGGATTGATAGTGTGTGAAGGATTAGAAGAAGAGGACAGCATGGATGTAAGTTGATCAACATAAGCGATCTGATTATTTGGATTGGCTTGAGAAATGAGGGGATCACTCATGTCAATAAGGCTAACATTGGGATTATGGGATAACATGAAGGAATTAGCAGTTGGTGTATGAGATGTGGTAGATTGCAATGGTTGTGAAGCATGGAGGACATGTGTTGTTGGAATGGTTTGAGAGGTATGCACACCATAAGATATGGGAATTGCTTGTGATGCTCGAAGTGTTTGTGCTTGCGTGACATGGACAGCTTGTGTGACATGAGGCATGGAAACAGTCATGGTAGAAGGAGAGATATGTTGAGGGACATGAAAAGGTGGGATGTTGAGATTTTGTGACATGAGAGGAAGCACATTGGTGGGCACTATCAATGGTTCTAAGGTATGCTCTGATCGTGGTAACTCAAATGAAGCAACAAGAGGCAATGAGGATGGTGTTTGCGAGGTAATAGGAGATGATGTGACTATAGTAGATGGTTTATTCGCAACAACAGCAGTAGTGTTGGGATCGTGCTCCCTAATAGTGGATATATCAAAGTCTTTAGGTAGTTTAGCACCCATGCGAGCAAGTTGGAGAAAACAGCGATCAGGCTCAGATATCATGAGTTTCTCAACTTGGTCCCATAGATAGGTATCTTGAAATTCTGATGAGTCGTCTTGAGATTGTTCTTCGAAAGTTTCCAAGGATGGTGGAGGATGCATTTGTTGTGAAGATGATTCGCCCCTAGTGTACCCTTGAGGTATAAACATATGAGAAGGCATACCGGTTGTGAATTGAGTTGCGTCCTTAAGAGGTGTTGTGAATTGTTTCATCTCAGCTTGCAATTTGGCATCCATTTCAGCTTTCAATTTGGCTTCTACTTCAGCTCGATATTGACTCCTAGTTTGAGGCATGATGTTGATGATGAAGTTGAGCTTGTCAAAGTTTTAAGACCCAAAAGATGATAGTTGGCTGATTGGTTGTTGTTTTGGTTTTGCTAGTTTGGCTAAGTTGCTTGGTTGATTTGGTTTGGCTGAGTTGTTGTTGGTTGTCCCTAGAGGTAGCTTAATCACTCAAGGGAAAGATTGTTTGCTGTTGATGTTTGTTGGAGCTAAAGCTAAAAGAGATTGTTTGCTGAAGCTAAAGCTGGAGGTTGTTTGTTGGCTGAAGCTAAAACTGAAGGTTGTTTGTTGATCGAAATGATTGGATTGATGTCTGATTTGCTGGTTGGGATCTCAAAAAGATGGAAAAGCTCATGAGTTGTGATTGATTGATAAGCTCAAAATAGGAGACAAAGTCCAGGTGTTTGCTGTTGATCAAAGGTAAGTCTGAAAGCTGATGTTTGAGGTTCAAGCAAGCTGGTCCTGAGGCTAATTTAGCTGATGCACTGAGATTTGCAAGAATTTTAGCTACAGGCGACTGATGATAGCTCAAAGGCGACTCAGAGGATGCTAAAGGCGATTAATGATAGCTCAAATGCGACCTGGTTTAGTTTCGACAGAAAAATGACAGTGCTAACCAAAAGCGAATGCTATGCCAGAGGCGATGACTGTTGGTTCAAAGGCGATTACTGTTGACTCATAGGCGACTCAGATATCCCTAAAGGCGACAGTCTGTTGTTCATAGGCGAGCTTGTTCAGGAATCAGGCGAATAACTGTGGATTAAAAGCGACTTGGCTCAAATAATATGCGACTGGTAATGAATCATAGGCGACTTGGTTCAGACAGTAGGCGATCATCTGTGGTTCAGAAGCGATTCTGTTCAGGAAAAAGGCGATCAACTGCGGTTTAAAAGTGACTCTGTTTAAGCCGTATGCGGGCAGTTATTGTTTAAAAGCGATGCAATTCAGCCAGAATGCGAGTCACTACAGTTCAGAAGCGATGTTGATGGTCTGTGCGAGCAATTTAGGTTCAAAAGCGACTGTGTTTGTGTACCGGTGGTCTGATTTTTGTAGTTTTTTCAGCAAGAAAACAATGATAACAGTCACTCACACTCACAACAAGCACAAACTGATACAACCTAGGCTAGGATAGGACAGTATCTGTTGAATCCCCTAGCTGCGCCTATTCAAAGCGGGTAGCTCCAGGATCTTGATAGCACCGGCTCCTCCTTACATTTGCACACACTTCTCACGCATACCAAGATCCGGGATTCTTATAAGGCTTGACCCTCTCCAAACCTTTAGATTGTCCCTGCTACCTCGGCTAAGAACCGCATGAATCGGGGCCGCTTCAAGGGTTTTGCCCTCTGCGTCAACAGATAGAAGGTTTTTGGCTACTACACAAAGTTGCTAATAAGGGCATCCGTTCGGGTGGCTATACATGCGGCAGCGCTACTCTCCGTTATGGAGTCTCCCAGCCTCCAAGGGTTGCGCCTTGGAGGGTTTTGGGGGAGGTTGGCTGTCGGTATAACACAACTGCACCCGTTGTTTGTGGCTTTCGACACAAACACTTTTCTTATATAGCGGTTCGGAAGGACTTGGCTTTAGCCCGTTACCGCTTGGGTCGTATCCCTTCTCACACCGGGAAGGCAGGCCCTCTAAAGATAATGACAAGTTCTCATGCACCCAAGATCCATTTGATAGGCAAGGGGAGAGGATACTTTTGTCATTAAATTTGGGTTACAATCAGGCACATGCAAGCAATCAAAAAGATAAATCAAGCACGGAGCAAACAGTAATTCATTTTAAGCACCAAGCCCAAATATGCCTAATTTAGTGAAAAAAACCACAAATCTTGGACCGATCGAACCTGCAATAGATATGTCAGTAGTTTGATAACCTCCTTTCTTGGACAGATCGATAAGATGCTGCGCAGATACCCAGTTAATAGCCAAAAATCAAACTGAAACTGAAACAGGCTTGAAAACAACAGAGCTTTACCAGATGCGACCCACTGTTGATCAAACGCGACCTCTATTATGTCATAAGCGAACGACTGCAGATCATATGCGACGCGCAAAAACACAGAATGCGATGCCTGTTAGCTCATAAGCGATGCATATTTTCAATAAGCGATCGGTTGAGGGCTGGATGCGACCTGTTTCTGCAAAACACAGCCGATAAACAAAAACCCTAGCCAAACAGGCGAATAATATTAGTCCATAAGCGACACAAATGTATTCAAAAGCGGCGTCTGTCGTCTCATATGCGATCGCAGTATACCCGAAGCGGCCTGTTGGAAATCGAAAGCGACCTGTCCCTGCACAACAAAAATAAAAAACCCTAACCTGCACAGGCGAATATTATTAGCTCATAAGCGTATCATATCAGGACAAAAGCGCGCACTGTTAGGTCAAAAGCGATGCGGATTTGTGCAAAGGCGACCCCTGTTAGATTAAAAGCGATCTGATTATGCGCAAAAGCGGCGGCTGTTAGATCAAAAGCGGCAAATACAGTCCTAGGCGATCAGTTTAATGATAAAAGCGATGCGTTTTACCTAAGGCGACGACTGTTAGGTCAAAGGCGATCCAGAGAGGTATATGCGGCCTACTCCAGCTCAGAAGCGACGCAGAAATCCCGAAGCGGCGGATTTTCCTTTAAAAGCGACTGGAATTTTCTGCGAGCACCTGCAAAATCTGATCTTCAAGGAAACAACTCCAAAAAACGAAGTTAATCAGGGACGTGAGTCCCACCGGGCGTGCCAAAATGTGATAGGTGAAAGTCAGGTGTGGAAGATCAGACATAGTCATGAAACCCTAACCCTACCATCATCAAGGAATCTAATCTAAATGAAGCCAAAAGAACAATGCAATGCAAGCATAACATCACCTAGACCGTGCGATTCCTTGTTTGAGAGAGAAATGTGGACTGCTTCTTCAATAATGAACAATCACAAAGCTGAAAGCTGCCATTGATGGATGATAAAAGCTCAAATGCTCGAATGCTCAAGATGATAATGGAGTTGCTATATGATTGCTGGATTGCTAGATTTCTGGATTTCTGGGGGTGTCTCATATGGAATGAGAGGCTGTTTATATAGGACTCAACCAAGATCAATCAACGGTGGAGATTCAAAGGCTATGTGAATGGCTGAGATTGAAAGTTACTAAATTTAGGTCTAATTAGTTGTACATGTGAAGGATTTTAAATGAAAGTTGTCTTACAACACATGATAAATGGGAAATGGACAAGTGTTGAAATGTGATAAATGATAAAGGCTTAATTCAAATAAAGTATTTGAATTAGTGGGATATGAGTTGGAAATTAATTAAATAAATAAAATTTATTTAATTAATATGATAAATGCATAAAATGAGATAAGACATGATGTGGAATTAATTAAATAAATACAATTTATTTAATTAATTGGCTAAGTGAATGAGAATGGGATTTTAATTAAATAAATAAAATTTATTTAATTAATTGGATAATGGATTAGGGATTTAACAAGGTGTCGCTAGACATGGACAAATTTGGGTGTCTACAACATTTTATAAGCATATCCATCATAAGTTCATTATCATTTAAGTGCATTAGTTGTATTAAGCATTTAGATCATGATAATGATGTCATTTATCCACATTGGTCTCATGCATAACATTTATCATAAAAAAATTGAAAAAGCATAGATATCATTTTCATAGAAGTTGCATCTTAGATCATCACATACATAGAAAATTAAACATCAAGTAGTACATTTAAGAATCATCAAACATTTGCATTAGGTCATCATAAATTGTAAGCATAAAGGATCATTGCACATAACATTACACATAGATAGAAGTAATCATGTGAACCATAGGTACATCATATCATAAGTGTCATGTACATCATAGAATCAACATGTTAGAATCATCACAATGTAAGCATAAACAAAAGCATCCATCAATATAGATAACATCAAATAGATCACATCCATCATACAAATAACATCCATGTTCATAAAAACACATGCATGTATTCCATCGAACTCCTATAGATCATCATCAAAAATAATAATAATGTCCAAGTATACGATGATGTCATAAATGTGTATCTCGAGATGTCAAAAATAGTGTATACAAAAATAATATAAACATGATACATGTATCCAAGTGCCTAGGTGGTACTGTCTCCAGAAGGTGCTAGCTTGTGAGGCTGAGGTTGAGGCTTGGGACCTGTAGGACCTGTAGGATGAGGAGGTGGTGGCCCCATAACTCCTTTGCTCTCTGACTGTGTTCGTCTAGACTTGCTGTGGGAACTAGGATGGAAGCTCCCCACTCTCTGCTCTGGGGGCACAACCTGCTCATAGAGGGATCTCCAGTAGAATATCTCTTGTCTAGCTTTAACCATCTCTGTAATAGTATGCCTAGTGGGACCCTGTGCTACGGTTTGCTATACCTGCTATAGTAGGGTCTCTACTTCAGTGTATCGCTGAATGGCAGTGTCCCGCTCTAAGATAGCTATCCTAACATCACCCTGCAGCTGGGTAATCTATTACCGCATCAGTCCAACCTCACCCTTTAGCTGAGCCACCTAGGCTCGTATGGCAGCCATCTTGTTGTACCTTACACACATGCCCCATTTTATGAAATGGAGACCCCCTCTTTTGCTTTGGCTTGGAGTCTCAACCTTTGTTACTTATGATGATGAGAAGGTGAATTTGTGTTTAGAGTGCATGATTTGCTCTATATTTGATTATTCTGCATGATTGGAGTGATTTGATGTCTTTTGTGATTCATTTAGAGGTGTCTTGAGTGGTCTTGTGCTTAAAAGATATCCATTCTTTGGCTTTTGCATTGAAAATGGGTGTTATTGTTGCAAGTATGGGCCTAACCGGTGTTGTCATTGATGTCAACATACTCCTATTGCATTGATGTAAAGGATTGGATGAGTTGTGTGCTGAGGATATTGAGAAAATTAGTCCTATCAGAAATAGTGAAGAGAGTGAAGCTCTATGAAGTGAAGATCCTAGCTAGATGAAGATCAGAGAATGTGCATCAAAGGGTTTGTAAATATGTATCTAAAGATGATCCAGTCAAGATTTGAGAGGTTCGCATGAAGATTTGGAGAAGTTCTGGCCATATGAGTAAAACTAGTTCTGGCAACTGTTCAGAGGTGACAGAGTGACACAAATAGGTCCACTAAGATCTAGAAATGCAATATCTTGTTATGTGGATTTGGTGGAATGTTTAGGAAGTCAATGTGAATTGACAACTCAATTGGTTCATGGTCTGGAGGTCCACAAGCATTTATTCTAATGTGACAGTGATGACAGACTGTGTTCTTGAGGTTTCAGATGAAGATGCAAATGATTTCAGTAAGCAGAAGTGGTGTGGATATTCTTGGTGATTTAGGCAAGCTTGTGGGGGTCTCTTGATTGTGTCCAATTCGTGTTGGCAGTCCGCATTGAAGATTGAGCTCGTAATTGAAGATTTACTCTCAGGTGATGGTGTTCTTCCTAATCATGGCTGACCAGATGTTTTACACATCTTGCGAATGATCTTGAAGATGTTCTGCGAAGCATGGCGTGTTCCTCAAAGAAGATTGAAGTCCTAGATTTGTGTGACCGACAGTATGGTGATACGCATGAAGTCTTTGTAACAAATCAAGTTGTATTTTTGTAACTGCTCTATAATAAAATAAAGTATGTTGTACCGATTTTGATGATTATCCCAAAGTTGATGTCTTATATAAATAAGATTTGTGAAGTCATTTCAAAGTATCCTTGGTTGAGATGAAAAAGTGGTAGAGAGGAGAAGAGCAAAAAGCATAGCAGAAGTGTTGAGCTTAAATGGAACTGTCTCAAGCATGGTGAAGATGCTAATCTTCAGTTCAAGTATGTAATATTTATACTATTCTATAGACAATGTGTCTCCTGAAGGCAGTGGGCCTCTTGTGAGCAATGTGCTCGGGCAGTGAGCCCTAATTGGCAAGTGCCATTTTATTCTTCTTATTCTTTTAACAGAGAATACAATCTTGGGTTAGTCACCCCGTGGTTTTTCCCTTAACCAGTTTTCCACGTTAAAATCTTGGTGTCATATGTGTTAATGTGTTTCTGCTCTTGAGTTATTGCATTGTGCTTCCATGATTGAATCATTATTATGCTGTAGAAATATAAGAAGGATTTAAGTGTTTAAAGAAAAGAAAGTTTTTGTGACAACTGATTCACCCCCCCTCTCAATTGTCTGTCCTAAAACCAACAGTTACTGCATTTTGCTCCAAAATCCCATGTCACTGGATATTACCTTTGAAATTGCTACTGCAGGATGTGTCAAGTTGAAATTCCTAGTTTCCAGGTCTTAAAGTTGTAAAATTATGTCAAATTCCAGTAGATTTCACTAAGGGGTCCATATGATTTCACCCTAATACATGTTCTTGAAGCCTTGATTTGGCTAAGTCTGAAACCCTGAAAATCCTAAAAAATGGCTAAGTCTGAAATCTAATGGAACCTAAAAATTCTAGAATCTGCATATGAAATCCTATGGATCTGGAACCCATCTCAAACATCCTGAAAGTATATTTATTTTTAAATATACTTTCACTCTCTTAAATATATTTTTAAATATACTTTCACCTTGAGAAGTTTAAAATCTGGCGCTAAAAATGACCCAACTGCACTTTGCACCAAAAACAACCCTTACCAACCTTAACACTAAAAAGTGACTTCACTGCCTTATGCTAAAATCAGATCCTACTAACTTGTGCTAAAATGCAGTCCAACCGACCTTATTCACAGCTTGCCAAAGTCTGCGCTAGCCAAAATCCCTGCCGGTAGCATCTATCAAAGCTAGTGCTAAAATCATGGTCAACCGACTCATGCTAAAAATGACCTTCACTGCCTTTTGTCAGTCGGACCCAAAATCCATGCTAGGTCAGATGGAGTTAAAATCTGTGCTAGGTCAGATGGAAGCAAAATCAACTCTAAGTTAGTGACCCCCAAAATCAACGCTTTTTGGTATTTTGGCCTGAAAATTTAGTTTTTCAAGGAGCAAATTGGATTTTCTTGATAGATTTGAATTGCATATCTATTTGTCACATCATGATGAACATTTTACCAAGTGTGTATGGCTTTTTGGCACATTTAACGACAATTAATGCTACTACACATGAACAGTCTATGACCCCCAAAAATCTTGCTTTTTACAGAAAAGGCTAGAAAAACATCAAATAAAAGTCTGTAAATGGATTCTAATGACCACAAAAACTTCCTAGATCAATATATTGGCCAAATGGGTACTTGAAAATTGTAAAAAACTTAAAAAATCATGCAAAAATCACTGGATTTGTGAAGAGGACTATAAGGAAGTAACATTAAGTTTGAGCTATTTTTGATTGATCCATGACTGCAAATGGACATGTTCTGATCCAAATTGATGAAAAATGACTTGTTAAGATGAAATTGATTATTTGCATTGTGAATTGCAAGTATTGGAGGACACATGAGCTTGTTGGAGCCATCTTGGAAGGATGTACACACAGATATGCAGTGCTAACCCAGAAATATAGAAACTTCATTTTATCAACCAAATTGCTACTGCACCTACAAGAGGAAGTTAATATGATGTCCAAGATGATAGAAATAAGTCCCCAGATCTTAAAGACACTGAAGATCATGCCTACATCACTGTTGTTCCTACAGATCTAGTTCAATGCATAAGACATGTTCATGCTTGTTCATAGATATCCTAGTCATCCAGTCATGCAATGTTGGTCAAGCAGGCATCCAATTGGATACACCTTCACCACAAATGTGCCACATATTCCCCTTGATCCACTCAGCACTTGGAATCCATTGAATCCACATCAGCTCAAGTTTTCAAGTGTCATGTGGCTCTATTTTGGCTTTATTAGGCCTTGAAAATTGACTTTTCATCACATACAACCAAATGGGTATCTATTTTGTCTAGATTCAATGTATTTGCAAGCTATTTTTTGTCTTTTTCCTACAAGACAAAAGCAAATCTAAAAATGTAACAAACTGATATATCTCATTAAATGCCATGTAATCTGGACCGTTGGTGTTGAGTTAATCTCCATTGTCCATTGAAAAATTTGGTATGGTACCTTGTCTATAAAAGGGCCATCATTCTCTTATTGTAACAAGGAGGATTTGGTAATGAATTGCTGAGACTCTACCAAAATATAGTCAATACAAAGCAAGTTTTATAGGTTGCTGGGAATTTGTGTTTATGTGTTGTCTCATTTTGGTTTTCATGGTTCATATCAATCTAAATTTAATTAGTTGTGCTTTTGCAACAATGGGTAAATGTTAAGATATCTGATGAATGCTTTGGTCCATACTATTAGTGCTTGCTGATGGTAAGTTGTTGTGTATAGTTAGCCTGGGACCTGTCATTGAATATAGTTCAGTTGCACTCCACTAGTTAAGCTGCGCCATTGTTCGGGTGTTTAATGAGTTAATACAATTTGAAAATCATAAGGATCCTTTGAAGATTGCATCATTTCTTGCAACATTATGGGTTTCTTATCCTGGTGAAACAAGGAATGGTTTATTAAAAGTATTTATCTATCTACAACATTTTACCCCATTGTGACTGTCACTTAGGATATCTTATCCCTTCTCTCTCTCCCTTTCTTTTTGCATTTTCATTACATCAAATTTGTTAGATTTAGGGTTTGAGCAATATTTCATTGCCCATCTGCTAAAATTTTAGACTTCACAGTCTGAACCACCTAGGGTTTCTGCATGTACATTGCTGCCATCTTTCATAAACCCTACATTTCATGTAAAACCCCTTGTTGGTACAGCTGGTACATACCATTGAGTCATTCCATGCAGAGCTAAGACCTAGTTGTATTATCCTTGGGGCAGTCCTATCTTGGATAGGATACATTTTTCAAGAGAGGTGAGATACATGTATTTCACCTACGTTGCTATGTGCTAAAACCACCATCAACACATCTGTCCATCATCCTGTCCCTATATCGGCACCTGTGCCTGCCCCTAAACTTGTGCCTGCACTTGAGGCTGCCCCTGAATCTGTGGCACCCCCTCCACCCTCTACCTCATTCTCCTTTGCCTACCATCATCCCCATCATCTCCATCATCACCTCCACCATCTTCACCACCTCTGCCACCCCCGCCACCATTGTCTCCTCCACCTTGGCCGCCTCTGCCACCTTTACTGCCTCGTCGCCACCTCCTCTGATGTGGAGTGTCATCATCCTCCTCATCATCCTCTAGTATCGGAGCTCTCTCTTTAGGTCAAGAGTATCTCGGCATAGGATGAGCTGTAAAGTGTACAGCGTAGTCCATAGTCATACTTGCATCCACAATTTGTCTCTACAAATCCCACACCTTGTATGGAATCTGTAGGAAGTTAGCTCTAGCAGTCTCATAAGATGCACTCAAACCCCATCGTGGATGCTCCTTGTGCATCCGAGCAAATATGGTAGTACCTTGGGGCATCCCCTGGACTCTACCAAATTATTGGAGCACATGAGAAACAATGTGTCACTCAAGAATATAGGGAGTCCTCCCTATCAACCACCGTGTCTAGAAGTAGTAAGGTAGCTCTGTTGCATCCTCTTCCCATGCCTCGTGCTCCAGGTATGGCCACCAGTCAACTGCATCTACATTATCTAATGTATGCCACCAATACTCAAGCTTTCCTAGCTTGGGCTAGGAAAGAGTCTCTTGGAACATGTATGAATATAGTCTATCATGGCCTCTAACACCTATTCCTATAGGCCGTGTGATAGCGATATGCAACCATGCCCAAATCTGTAACAGTGACACTCCAGCAGATAGACTAGTCACTCCATCATACACAAACTGATGAAGATCATTGTACAAGTGTGCAAGTATGCATGAGCCCCAGATAAAGAGGGTCCCATCAGTTATTATCCTCTCTAGCATCCCCCCCATCCAACTAGGAATCCATGTGATCTCCTGTTTGGGCATACCGCACCTCCAATCAAACCTACTAGTATGGATGGCAGGGGATTGTAGTAGTCTACCATATTAGCCCAACTAATCTCAGTCCCCTCAAGCTCAGTATCATCAAACACCTATCTACACTCCATCAATCCTGCTCCAATATGTGGCTCATACTCAACCAACTCACCCTGAATTGGAATCCATAGAATCTGATGCATGTCCTCTAGTGTCACCGCCATCTCCCTTGTTAGCAAGTGAAATATACCTGTCTCACTGTGATACCTCTCCCCAAGAGCAGTCAACAATCCTAGATTCACTTGCACCTCAGGCATAAAGCAAGCAAACCACAGTCCCACAGATCTGAGTACCAAATGATTTGTATTGGTCAAGTAGGGTCGAAGAAGTTGCATAACAGGGAATCTCTCCCATGACATCAATACATTATCTAGCTCCTCCTACAATCAATAACAAAGCACATTAACAAAACAACTAAGTTGCATATCTACATCTATCAAACCAGTTATTTAGCTATCCTATCATCAAACTTATCCTATCATCTCTTCTGAGATTCTATCAATCTCGAAGATGAGCTGTCAATTGGCCAACATCAATCAAGATGCCGACTTAACCAAACCAGCTTTGTAATTGATTACTTTTATCATATGCGTAGGTCTGCTTTTCAAAAGCATGGCTTTTTATCATATGTGCAGGAGCACTAATCATTTGCGCAAATTGGGGCATATGCGTAGAATCAAGACCCAAAAGCACAATTTTATTTCAGATGTGTAGCATCACAATGCATACGCCGAAACCCTAGGTAAATGCATGGAAGAATCTAAATGTGCCTAATCCCTCATCATGTGCACTATTTTATTTTGAATGCGTGGTATTATTCTGTATGTGCGAGACTATTCTCTAAATGCGCTAATTTAATCATTTGCGTGGATTAAATTCCTAGTTCCTAGTTCCTAGATTCTTTCCAACAACCCTACAAAGGACTCCTTTGACTCTTGTCTTTGGTCCTTGAGAGCATTATGATAGGTGGTTTCATGCTCACACCTTTCTCTCCACCTTATCATCATAGGAGGAACATTTCCCCCTTTTATCTCCCTCATCCCAACTAATCAAATCTCCATCGTACACATCATAAGACTCATTCCTCCACCATGGATCTTTGGACACTTGGATTTGATCCTTCTTGGCCTATAAAAGCAAGTCCCTCACACTCATTTTTCATCACAAGAGCTTTAGTAAGTATATACTGCAAAAATTCCATCAAGCAATCAAGCATGCCTTTGGCTCCCCCATTTGCATTAGTATCATAATCTCCATATCTGTAAATTATCATCTAGTTTCATATCAATATCCATAGCATTATCATGGCTTCATATCAATCATATCATCATTATCTTAGCTTTGCATTGTAGGATTGTCACATTGCATTTTCATCCACAAATCCATTCCTCTCTTTGTCATCTTGGAAAGCAAGGAAGTACACTTTTGAGAGCAACATCGTCATCTGCAAGATCATTGAGAAGATAGGAAATAATGGAACGCACAGGATAATCAGTTTGCAAAGGTATAATCTATGTTTATTGTATTTTTCTTAGTTTCATTGATGTATTGAATTTGAGTAGGAATTCTAGAGTATTTGTGGTATCTTAGTAGGTTCCTACATTAGTTTCACATTATCAATCACAAGTATGATGAGGGGAAGATAGGGGAGGATATGGAAAACTTTAATTTCCATAAAGTCATTCATATCGACTTGTGTGTAGATGTGTGGGTAGGAAGATTTTGGTGGAGGTGGTCGGTTAAATGTGGGATGGATCTCATGAAGGAGGAGAGGATAGTAGAGAGTATTTGGAGGAGGTTGGGCTATGGTGGACATGAGTCCACGATGAGGAAGAGGAAGAAGAAGGTGCACATTTGGTGGAGGAGGACGGTACATGTCCCAACAAAATGCTGGAAGAGGTGGAAGAAGAAATTCTTTCAGCCTAATTCAATGATGGAGTTTGATGTAGGTTGTCTACAACCTGAAAGGGTAGTTCTATTACCCAACTCCATTTTGTGAGTCCTACCAATCTAAATTATTTTACAATTCAGAGGATAATACCTAGCGCTGAGCCTGAGGTATTGTGAATATATACAAAAGCTCAATGTACATAACCCATAGAGAGTTGCAAACAACCAAAGAGAGCTTTATTTGCATCAAAAAGTGTTTATATACAATGAAAAAAGAATTTGAAGAGTCACCGTATCCATGGAATTTGAAATGGATAGTTGGAAGATGACAAAAAACAACTAACAAAAATTCACAAAATCAAAAAATCAAAATTTCAAAAAATTTCAAAATTCGGAACCCCAACTTGGCAGAGTCATAACTCCTAGCTAACTAGTCAAAATCCAAACTTCTGAGAATCATTGGAAATATATCCAAGAGAGCTAGATTGAGTTGTGATGATCCTTGCCTGTGGCTATCACTCCAAGTAGCCAATGAAAGTATTGACCCCAAATTCCACTCTGAAGGCCTTCGAAAATGCCATTTACTGAGATGTAGACAATTCTGAAAAAAATACTAAAAAAATAATAAACTTAGTTGCATGTATAGATGCCACCCTAGTGCTACTAAATCTCTGTGGGATCATTGTATCCCCCTTGAGAGGCAATGGGCCCCATTGCACCTGTGTTGTATCAGATGAGGAAATTGATTCTCAATCTGGTCCCTAGTGAAGAATTTTCCCTGATGGGGAAATTGTCCTACCTGTACCTCCCGATAAAGAGGGATCTATTGATTTTGTAGTGTTTTGCCCAGAACATCAGTAATTTGATCACATGTGAGAGGGGAAATAGTGTCAGGATTCAACTTTGTGGTACTAATGTGTTCTATAACTTCTGAGGTGTCCAACAATGGTGGAAAATATGGACGCAACAACTCAACATTGAAAACATGATGTAGTCCAAGAAAAGATGGCAGATTGAGTTAAAAAGCATTTTCACCAACTTGTTTGAGGATGGTGTGTGGACCATATCAAATGGGACAGAGTTTTCTATGTGGCCCTTTAAGTTTTTCTTTTTGAAGGTGAAGACAAACCTTGTCCCCAACTTTAAACTAATGAGTTGTACGATGTTGATCATGTCTGTCCTTGTATTTATGATTGTTATGTTGGAGTATTTCGTGAACTTACTGTTGAATATGGAATATCTTGGTGATATTCAGATTGCAAGTCAATTTTGGTCAAAAATTTAGCCCTCCTGAGTTGGTCCAGCAAACCATCAATGAAGGTGGCAGGGGCATTGGTCAAGCTAAAAGGCATGACTAGCTACTCAAACAACCCTTCCTTGGATTTGAAAGCAGTCTTCCACACATCTGATGGATCAATTGGGACTTGGTGGTATCTAGATTTCAAGTCAATTTTGGTGAAAAATTTAGCCCCCTTGAGTTTGTCCAGCAAACCATCAATGCGAGGAATTGGATATCGGTTCTTTACAGTGATTTTGTTAAGAACTTGATAATCAATACAAAGTCACCACATCCCATCCTTCTTTTTGGCCAAAATAATTAGACTTCCACATGGTGAGGCACTTGGGGGAATGTGTCCTTTCTTGATCAACTCTTAAATTTTCCATTTGATTTCCTCATTCTCCAAAACTAACCTTCTATACAATGGCCCATTTGGTAATGGTGTCCCTATAATTAGATCAATTCGATGCTTGACGTGACAGTGCAGTGGTACCCCTGTTGGTGAATTGAATACATCCTGATGTGTTAACAATACCTAATCCATCTATTTTTGTTCAATTGTAGTAGTGACCACTTTGGTATGATTGTTAGCCACAACTAACCTTGCCTCCTCATGTCAGACCATTAGTAGGACAAATTTTCTAATGTGAGCAATCAAACGATTACATTATTTTGCAGTAATCAAAGATATCAATTGGTTCTGTAGGACTTACCTCAAGTATTGTATATTTCATTTCTCCCAGCTTAATGATGATGATGCTGCATGGCCTAGACTCATAGACTCCATGGTGCTTGTACATGTATGGTTTCCCCAACAATACATCGCATACATCCAAAGGTGCCACATCACATATCACTTCATATTTGAATGGTTTAATGGAATAAGGTAAGTGACACTGTTCATTCACCTGAATGTTTCATCCTTGACTTACCCATCCCATATGATATGGCTGCGGATGTGGTGCGGTCTACATATTTATTCTCTTAACAGTTTCAATAGAAATCAAATTCTTTTGGCTTCCACTATCAACAATGAAATGAATTGCCTTTCCATTTACCCACATCAGTGAATAGAATAAGTGCTCCTCATCTTCATGGGGAAAGATTTTGGTAGTGGCAACTATGGCATGTGGGTTAGCCTCAATTATTTGATCTCCATCCTTTTGCTCACAAGGGTTTGTAGGCAACGAATCAGGTTCAGTTTCTCCTTGATATATTTCTACCATCAAAGTCTCCGTGGCTTGGCAGTCTTTAGTGTTATGTTTGGGGCTTTTATGGAATTCACACATCTTTTTGTTATCATTAATTTCTATTGATGATGTTTGTGAGAAGTCCTTGGTTGTCTATTTCCCACCAAATTTGCTACCACCTTCATTCTTGGATTTGTTGTTTGAGAAATAATTCTTCTTCCCCTTTTGTTTGAATTTTTCTTCTATCTTTACTACATATTTGAAGGCAGTTCCCAAGGTCTCGATATGTAGGAAATCTATTTTTGTTTGGATATATTGGTGAAGTGCACTGTGATACTTCAATACCCGATGTTTTTCTATGTCAATGATTCCCAACTTTGTTGAAAGTGCATGGAAAGTATTGGTATAATCTTGAACAGATTGGTCCTTTTGTCGAAGTAATTGCCACTCTATGTATTTCAACTCATATGAATCTTTAGGGTAGTATTCCTCCTTGATGTATTCCATCAATTCTCTTCATGTGGGATTGTCATCCACCAGTGCATCAAATTATTAATTGTCAGGGCTATTTCGGGATAGCAATCTATTCTTTCAAGATTGTTTCACATGTTCTTTAGCTTTGAGGAGGGTAAAAGTTATTTTCTCAGCATCTGAGAAGTGATTTACAGAAAAATATTTCTCTAGTTTTGATAGCTAATCATCAACAACATCTATATGAATTTTTCCCTCAAAATTTGGAATGTCAAAAATTTACTTGTACCTTGAAAGGGGCATGAACACCAAATGGTGCTCCAACTACGTTTTGCTTATTACCACGATTTTGTTGGAGCATTCAAGAGAATTGACTCATCAGCTCCTCACATTGCTTTTCCAAAGCTTCTTGTACCATCACCTTGAAAGGGTCGGTTCCATCTCCTTGTTCTTCCATCTTCAGTTGTGTGCATCTCAAAGGTAGGTAATCTTATGGGTCTCGTGTCTACAATCTCAACCTTTGATAACTTGACTGTGTGTGATGTGACATAAATGAGTGGACCACTTTGATACCATTGATCTAAATTATTTTACAATTCAGAGGACAATACCTAGCACTGATCTTGTGGTATTGTGAAAATATACAAAAGCTCAATGTGCAGAACCCATAGAGAGTTGTAGACAACCAAAGAGAGCTTTATTTGCATCAAAAAGTGTTTATATACAATGAACAAAGAATGTGAAGAGTCACCTTATCAATGGAATTTAAAATGAATAGTTGGAATGTGACAAAAAACAACTAACTAACAAAAATTCAAACATTCAAATTTTTAGAAAATTTTAAAATATGAAACCCTAACTTCACAGGGTCATAACTCCTAGCCAACTAGTTGCATTGAGCCTTGCCTGCGGTTACCACTCCAAGCAACCGAAGAAAGTCTTGACCCCAAATTCTTCTCTGAAGGCCTCTGAAGATGCCATTTACTGAGATGTAGATAATTCTTAAGAAAAATACTGAAAAACTAAAAAACTTAGTTGCATGTATAGATGCCACCCTAGTGCTCTTGAATCTCTATGGGATCATTGCATCTCCCTTGAGAGGCAATGGGCCTCATTGCACCTATGTGTTGCAACAGATGAGGAAATTTCTTCTCAATCTGGTCCCTAGTGAACCATTTTCCCTGATGGGGAAATTGTCTTGCCTATACCACTCGGTAAAGAGAGATTTGTTGTTTCTTCAGTGTTTTGACTAGAATATTAGTAATCTAATCACACGTGAGAGGGGTAGTAGTGTCAGGATTCAACTCTATGGTACTAATGTGTTCTGTAACTTCTGAGGTGTCCAACAATGGTGGAAAATATGGTTGCAACAACTCAACATTGAAAATAAGATGTAGTCCAAGAAAAGATGGCAAATTGAGTTCAATACCATTTTCACCAACTTGTTTGAGGATAGTGTATGGACCATATCAAATGGGACAAATTTTTCTGTGGCACTTTGAGTATTTCTTTTTGAAGGTGAAGCCAAATCTTGTCCTCAACCTTAAACTGATGAGATATATGATGTTGATCATGTCTGTCCTTGTATTTCTGATTGCTATGTTGGAGTATCTCATGAACTTGCTGCTGAATATGGCATATCCTCTCAACAAACTTAGTTGCTCTATCTACCTCCTTCTCTAAATGTGTTGATGGGTCACTCAACATGGTTGGTATTGTTAGCAATGCCACATCAATTGGAGCCAATGGTTGGTTGGTAGCCAAGACATACCTCAAATGGAATGTGCCCTGTGGAGCCATGCAATGCACAATTGTAGCTGTATACACCTAAAAATGATGCGACTCTGTCTAAATAAATATTTTAAATATTTATTTCATTCTAATTCTTCTATCAATAAATAAATAAACAAATTTATTTATTTGATTCATATTCCTCTAAGTAATTAAATATCAAAATATTTAATTACCTCTTCTAAAATCAAAATTAAATAAAATCCTTTATTTAATTTAATTCTTCCAAACAATTAAATAATTCTTAATTATTTAATTAAGTCAATTCTTCTTCCAAATTAAAATAAATAAATCAAATTTATTTAAATCCTCTCATTCTCTAAAAATAAAATATAATCAAATATTTTATTTAATTCCTCCAAATCTTGCACAAACAATTAAATAAATTTATTTATTTAATTTGCTTTCTTCTAATTCTTCTAATATCTTCCAGAATCTTCTAAAAATAATTCTTTTTCTTCATGCACACATAATTAAATAATTTATTATTTAATTCTTCTCAAAACATGCAAAAGAAAACCATAAGTCAACTAATTGATTCCAAAAACTCCTGAAATAGAAAAGAGCTTTCTATTTTATGACAGCATATCTTGTCTTCAATAAATAGAAAAATAGTTAACTCAAAATAGCTTTTGTGTGACACTTGTCTTCTTTCTCTTCATGCACATTCTCTCATTCTTTCTCAACCATTGATCTTCTTATTCTTTTTCAACCATTGATCTCCTCTCTCATGAGTCTATAAATTGAACCCTCTTCTTCCATTCCATTCATCCAAACTTTTAGTGTTGTTACTCTGCAGAAATTCCATTTGCTTGCGATCAACTCGTTACTATATCACCATTACCATTGTTGTGAAGTTCATCTTCATTGCAATCAACTATCATGGCCATTCTCACTTGACATCTTGGAATAGCAAGGAGGTGCACCTTCTGAGGGCATATTCATACATAAGAACATTTGTGATAGGCCGCCAATGGAAGCCATGAGGTAAAGAGGTTTGTTGAAGTATTGTTTGTTGTTTTAGATCTTCTTTATTTCTATATTCCATTGAGTTATGGGTATTATTGATGTCTTTTGATATTCACGCATAATTTCCCTTAACATTTTTTGGCGCCCACCGTGGGGCCCTGCCCTGATTTAACCCGAAAGCTGAGTTTTCTGTGCAAAGGTTCTGTACACAGGGGGATTTGGCACATCTGACCCATTCTGATGCACATCTGAGCTTTGTTCTAGCGCATATGATCTTTCAGTGCATCTGACCTCTGAAGCCGTGCATACACCTTTTGTTATGGTGCATCTGATATTCCAGCGCATATATCCTCTGTTTTAGCACTTTTGCTTTCTATTTCTGCACTTCTGATCTCTGTTTCTGCGCATTCATGCTCTTTTTCTGCGCATCTGTTCTGAGCAGTGGTTTTTAGAATATTTTCTATAGCTTTTGTTAATGACTGACACTTTTTCGTAGGGACATTCTCTCATCTTCTTGTAGGATTAGGAGCTGGTTTAGTCATTCTAGTTGCATTGTTAGCACACATTATCTTTTTTTAAAGGAGAGTAAATGGATGTTCATGCAAATCTTACATAGTTCTAATTAGGAAGGGAGTAACTTGAATCTTGTTGCATCAACAAATCAAATCTAGTCACAATTCTAGGAGGATAAAAATGAACCACTGCTATCTTGCTTTTCAAAGTTAACAACTTGCGTGTGTGCCCAAGTAGATAGCTCATGTAGTCTTTTTCATTTTAACTAGGGGAAAAGAACAAGTGTCTTTCATGTTTTTGGGAATGATACCAGGCCTATGCTCTCCCCTATCTTGGGTGACCAAAATGCTAGACATATTATTTTCGTATGTGTTGAACCTTTAGAGAGGCCTGCCCTTGGATACCCGTTCATCCTTGGAAAATGAGCTTAAGTGGTAACAGGCTAAAGCCAAGCCCTAGCAAGCAACTATAAATAAATTGTGTTTGGAGAGAAAGCTTCAAGCAACGAGTGCTACTGTGTTATACCGACAGCCAACCTCCCCCAAAATCCTTCATGGTGTAACCCTTGAAGGCTAGGAGATCCATAATGGAGAGTAGTGTTGCTGCATGTATAACCACTCAAACAGTTGCCCTTACTAGTCATCCTTTGTTTAAGTATACCAAAATCCTTCTATTTGTTGGTGCAAAAGGTGGGACCTTTGAAGCTGACCCGATTCATGTGGTTCTTAGTAGAGATAGCAGAGACAATCCTAAGGTTCGATGGGGGTACGAGCCTTGGGAAACTTAGATCTTGGTATGCGTGAGAAGTGAGTACCGTGGAGGGGAGTCAGTGCTACCAATATCCTAAAGCTATCCTCTTTGAATAGGCACAGCTAGGGGACTCAACAAATATTGTCTTTGCCAGCCTAGGATTGTACTTGTTTTTGTGTCAAAAAGAGTCCAAAAATTACAAAAAAATTCAAAAAAACCATGAAAACATCTTTGTGTTTGCTATGTTTTACTTGCCATAATTGAGAAAATTAGATCAAAAACACCAACTTGCAACCAAAAATTCAAAAAAAAAACCAAAAAACATCAAAAATCGTGCCAAAAACTGCAACAAACAGTCAAGAAAACTAGAACTATGCATCCATCCTATAGAGCTGTGCATATACCTCGACTTGCTACACATTTAGCTAGACTTGCCACACATCTGTCACTTGTAACTGCGCCTTTAAATTTCACTAGAACTGTGCTTTTGATCTGACTTGCTACGCATTTATCCTCTATTTCAGCGCTTCTGTTTCTGCGCATCCATGACAGTGAGCATTTACACACATTTTTAGAGAAAAAATTTAGGCTTTCCAGATACCCATTTCAGCCTTACACCAGTTTCAGAGATTAGATCTACTGTGTAGTCACCTTTCCTGTCCATTTTCATAGCATACCCACTCTTTTGTTAGTCGTCTTGTCCACCTTCCACTAGGTCTTTCCAAAACAAAGTTAGAGTTCCATATCAGATTAGTGCAAGACCTTTTTCAGATCATTTTAGATTCAAGTAAACCTAGTAGGTCACAAAACTTTGCTAGTGGTCTTGGTGCTAGACTAGTCCCTACACAGTAAATGGGTACTAGATACCCTTACTCCTGGCTATCGTCTTGTGTCGACCAACTTGGAATCATTGATCAAAAGAGTACCTTGTTCAAATCTTGTCACAAGTATTCTCTTATCAACAATCTCCAACAACACCTTACCAAAATTTCTAGTTTCATCCCACCTCTTCCCACATCGCCTCACATGGTTTTAACTAGATCTCAGTACTAAAAACAACTTGAAATGGCCGAATCATCAAACCCTATGGTCACTCCTCACGATAGTGATGAGAAATCTCTTGTGAAGAATACCAAGAACCCCTCTAAGATAGGAAATTTCAATGCATTCGAGAAAAAGTGCTCCATGAGGACCCTCACAAGTACTTCCTGTATCTTGCAAATCTAGGACTTAAACTTCCCTCAGACTTTGATCTCAACAAACTGAAAGAGACCGTAGAGGAAACTCCTGAAAAACACACTATTGAGGATAAAGGAAAGAAAGTCGCAGACCCAAACATACCTATGGAAGAAATGAGGAAACAAATCGAGACCCTAACGCAACAAATGACAGATCTCAAAGCAGGTCTGCCTACTAAAACCTATTCCTTGGAAGACATTGCACCATATCCCTTTGACAAAATCTTGAACATGGTACCCTTCCTCTTTTGGTTTGAAGTACCTAAATTTGAAAAATATAAAGGAAAAGAGGACCCAAGGGATCACATTAGGGAATTTAATGCTGCATGCATGGAAGTATCTCACAATGAAACTTTCTTAATGAGACTATTCCCTAGATCTCTAGGTGATCAAGCCATGGAATGGTTCTCACGACTCTCACCGGGTATCAAAACTTTTGATGAGTTAGTAAACAAATTCGTCACACACTTCTCCTACAACATTGAACACAAAGTCTCCATGCTTGACCTATGCAATACAAAGCAAAAAGGTGGCGAATCATTCGCCTCTTTCTTACAAAGGTGGAGACAACTCGCAATCAAATGCCCATATGACATACCTGAGAAGCAAATGATAGAGATGTTTGTCCACAACCTTAACTCCGATCTAAGCTACCAAATACAAATTCAATGCCCTACCTCATTTTTGAAAGTCATTGAGATGGGGCTATTTATCGAGAAAGCTATGATCACCAAGGGGCAAATAAAGTTGTACAAGGACACTCCCAACTCTAATTACACAACGAACAAATCAAAGTTTTGGACAAAGAACAAAAATGTCATCGACGATGGAGTAGTTGATGCCAAAGTGGAGGCACCCAAACAACAACCAATCTTCACTCTCAAAGGAGAAGCAAACAATGCTACGCAAAACAAAACCTTTTCTCATGAGCCAAGGCCATGCTTAAACTCCAACCCTAGGTGAAAATTCACACCACTAGGGGAGTCCCAAGAATATGTGTTAAGAAAGCTATTGGCCAACAATGAGATCACTCTTCCACCAACTAGCGACTATGAACCTCAAATAAAACCTCACAATTGGAAAGATACAAATTTCTATGAATATCATAGAGCAAGAGGCCACATGACCAACAACTGTATCAAACACGTCATTCAAAAAATACTTGACCAAAATCAGGAAGGCACTCAACAACATACCTCTAACGAGACACATGTGGCATACGAAGATCTGCTTCTCAATCACGACCGGCCATACAACAACAACAACAACAACAATAATAATCGCAACAGGTAGAATCAAAACAACGGAAACAACAATGCAAACTACACAAGTGTGCCATTCAATTATACCATCAACTGCATACCAGAGCACATCCCACAAGTCACTATGGTCACATCCAACCAACAATCAGGACCCAACAAAATTGATTGCAACATCATCACCTGCAGTGGTAGGGTCACATTAAATACGCTTCCTCTAGGATCGTCACCTTCTCTGTCTAATCCCCATATGTATAGTATCATAGATCAACTACAAAAAACTCCGGCCCACATATCTATCTTAGAGTTGTCGCATCTATCTCCTTCCCACAAGGAAATTATTGATAAATCCCTAGTGGAAACAACTGTGCCCACAAACCTAGCCAAAGAGAAGTTTCAAGTCATGGTAGGAAATCTAACCTCCTCAGGCACCATCTCATTTACCAAACATGATGATCTCTCAGTGTCTCAGCCTCATAACACACCCTTGTATATTATCGCATTCATTCATAGACATCATATCAAAAGAGTTCTTATTGATGAAGGAGCTGGTTTAAATATTTGCATGGTCAAGCTAGTCCTTACATTGGGGTTCTCTGAAGCTACAGTGGATCCTAGGAAAAAGATCACCATTAAAGCCTATGATGAAAAAGAAAGAACTACTAAAGGAACAATGGTATTACCAATACAAGTGGGTCCAGTAATAAAGGACGTTGTTTGCTAAGTCCTAGACAAGGAGCTAGCCTATAATAGCCTCCTAGGTAGACCTTGGATTCATGCCATGCAAGCTGTGCCTTCTACCTACCACCAATGCATCAAATTTCCTCATTACGACAAACATATCACCATCCAAGGTGATCCGGATCCTTTCTAACACTGCAACACCATCCATTCAAAGTCTGATTGCATCATTCCCAACAACAGAGGCTCTATATCCCCCATCTCACAACAGGGTTCTACCTCTGAAGCTTCTTCATCCAGACTTGAAGAGCATAAAATCACCATCAAATAAATAGGAGTAGGATGATATTCCATCGAGCACAGCCTCAACTTAGCCAAATTACCGCTATCTCCAAGATCCTTTGGCCGACCTACACCTAAATGCATTCTAAAACCTTTTGATCCTCCCAAAGCTCCTATAGCTCCCTTTGTAAAATGGGGGACCCTATCAGATGAAACAGAGGAAAGAGATGTCTTATCATGGCTCTACATAGAAGAAGATAGCACACAACAAGAACCATCTAAGCTCCCAACAGAAATCTATGGGTGTGGTGAGTCTATCCTACATAGAATGGGTTATGACGGACAAGGTCCCATTGGCCTAAGAAAAGAAGGAATAATAGAGCCCATCCAACCCTCTTCATCCTCATTGGCAAGAAATAAAAAGGGTTAGGATACAAGGACAAAGGTAAAGCTAAGGCCAATGCTTGTTTTGTGGAACATATTCATACCCTACAAGAAGATAATGACATAGACTCCAACGAATACGAGTGGGAAGAACTCATAGAGCACTCCTATGAGGATAAAGGAGTTGACATCATTCAAACCTAGAGCCCCTATTGTGAGGGACAAACGCTAATGCATAGACCATTAGAATGTGATTCGCCAACTCCAAAGAGTATAACTTTCTAGGAAGGTCGGAGTTCCATCGCAATAAACAATTTGGAGGAAAGTACCATCTCGGATCTTATCCCTACCAATCTGAATCCTAACTATTTATCCATTCAAACTATCAATGAATCAGATCTATCTTCTGATTCCCTTCCCCTTGTGCATCCTGAACTTATCGACTGGGACTTACAAGTAACCCCACAACTAGACATGTTCCAAAATGATGATCCCTATATTGACTACATGGAAATTAGGGACCACCTATCCGTAGGAGATCATAAAGCTGGTTTTGCCATTGAACTCAACACTGTGGCTTATTTTGGAGAGGGTGCCAAGCCTTCTAGTCACAAAAACATAAAAATGAAAAATGGATCTGGTGGTGAAAACCGCTCTGCGAAAGTATCAAATCCCAAAATAGTAAAAAGAAAGGATGCATTCGATGGTGAAAACTCAATTGTGGCACCTGATGATGGAAGGCTTGACACTCTCCCCACCGACATGCATTAGCAGAAGTCACAGATTGTTGTGGAACCTACAGAACTTGTCAACATTGGAACAAAGGAACAACCTAAGATCATTCACTTTGTAAAGTTTCTAACCCCACTAGAAAAGACTAAGTTTGTACCATTTTTCAAGAAAAAGCAAGTCAACTTTGCTTGGTCATATGTAAATATGTCCAGTCTAGATCCAAATTTAATTCTACATCATCTCCCACTAGATCTAGGGGTCAAACCAGTCAAGCAAAAGCTTAGGAAGATGCATCTACACATTGCACTACTAGTGAAAGAAGAACTCAAGAAACTGTTGGATGTAGGGTTCATCAGAGCAATAGACTATCCCAAGTGGGTATCCAACATAGTACCAGTATCCAAACCTAATGGCAGAGTCAGACTATGCAATGATTTCTGAGATCTCAATAGAGCTTGCCACAAGGATGACTTTTCGTTGCCTAATATTGATATCATAGTTGACTTAGTAGCTGGACACACCGTGCTTTCTCTAATGGATGGCTTCTCTGGGGACAATTAAATCAGGATAGCACCAGAAGACCAACACAAAATAGCTTTCACTTGTCCATGGGGTACCGTATGCTGGAACGTCATGCCATTTGGGTTAAAGAACACAGGAGCAAAATATCAACATGCTATGACCACTATTTTCCATGACATGATGCACGTCACAATGGAAGACTATGTAGATGATATCCTTGCAAAGTCACTCACAAGAGAATCTCACCTGGATGTACTGGAAAAGGTCTTTTAGAGATTAGAACAATTCAAAGTCAGGTTGAACCCAAAGAAATGTGTGTTTGGAGTCACCTCAGGTAATCTCTTAGGCTTCATCGTATCAGCAAATGGAATAGAAGTTGATCTTGCCAAAGTCAAGGCTATCATGGAAATGCCACTGCCAAAGAACATCACTCAATTGTGGTCTCTACAAGGCAAGTTACAAGCAATCCACTGGTTCATATCACAACTAGCAGACAAGTGCCAATCTTTTAGTCATCTCTTACATAAGAACATTCCATTCAAATGGGATGCAAAGTACGAAGAAGCATTTGGAAAACTAAAGGAATATCTCATGAACCCACCTATCTTGATGCCTCCTATCTAAGGAAAACCACTATTACTTTACATATCTTCTACACAGACAGCTTTGGGCACCCTATTAGCACAACAAGATTATGAAGGCAAAGAAAGGGCTATCTACTACATCAATCACACATTGGTGGGCTACGAACTGCAATATTCTCAGATAGAAATATCTTGTCTTGCTGTGGTTTTTACTTCCCAAAATCTATGACATTACATGCTAGCACATTCAGTCAAGCTTATTGCAAAGATCGATCCATTAAAATGCCTCTTAACCAAAGCAGCTCTCATAGGTCGCCTAGCTAAGTGGGTAATGCTCCTAAGTGAATATGACATTGAGTATGTAGAATAGAAGGCTATTAAAGGTCAAATCATTGCCGATTAGTTAGCAGAAGCTCCATTACAAGATACCACACCAATGACATTCGAGTTTCCTGATGAGGCCATATTCAGTATCGCAACGCACCCATGGAAACTCTACTTTGATGGATCCTATACAAACCATGGATCGAGGGAAGGAATCCTGCTGGTCACTCCTCATGGCGACACCATACCTAAGTCTTACCATCTGCTATTTCCATGCACAAACAATATGGTAGAGTATGAGGCCTTGGTCATTGGTCTCAAAATGGCAACAAAATGGAAAATAAAAGAACTACATGTCTATGGTGACTCCCAATTGGTACTCAATCAAGTCAATGATGATTATCAAACAAAGGATGACAAGTTAATCCCATACAAGTGCATGGTTGATGAATTTAAGGAGTACTTTGTGATCATCTCCTTTGAGCAGATACCTCGCATTGAAAATAAAGCAGCAGATGCTATGGTGACCATTGCCTCACTCCTTGAGATCCCAGAGAATGAGTCACGATATGAGTTCTTGGTTGAAACAATTATGCAACCAACTTATGATCTTCCTGAAACCCACTCCATATGCCTCTAATTCGGATCTGATTCACCTTGGTACGGTAAAATCTACACTTACCTCGAGGATAACACCCTACCACCTGACTTGTCTTCTAACCAACGCCGAACTTTCATTCGCCAAACCTGTCGTTATACCATTATCGTTGACACCTTATACCACTGAGGTCTGGATGGTACTCTACTTTGATGTTTAGAATGGGAAGAATCTCAAACTGCCTTATGAGACATACACGAAGGAATTTGCAGAACACAGTCTAGTGGTCCTTCTTTAGCTAAGAAACTCATGCGTCTGGGATAGTATTGGCCAAACATGGAAATAGATTCATATTAGTTTGTGAAGAAGTGCAAGCAGTGCCAAATACATGGAAACCTAATACATGCACCAGCTCAAGAGCTGTGACCTTTAACAATACCTTAGCCTTTCTGTCAATGGGGACTCGACCTTTTGGGCAAAATTCACCCGCCATCATCCAACGGCCACAAGTTCATAATAACCGTCATGGAATATTTTACCAAATGGATTGAAGTAGTTCCCCTCACCAATGTCACAAGCAAACAGATTGCCTCATTCATCATTAATTACCTCATCTGTAGATACGAAATTCCCTCATCCATTGTCACAGATAATGGAAGACCCCTCAAGAACCAGGATGTCCAAGAGCTTTGTGACAAATTCAAAATCCAACACCATTTCTCCACTCCCTCCTATCCACAAAACAATGGACAAGAAGAAGCATCCAACAAAACAATTCTAAAAATCCTCAAGAAGACAATCAACGATGCTGGCCGTGATTGGCACATACAACTGAATCTAGCTCTGTGGGCCTATCGAACTAGTATACACACTCCCACAAGTGCTACCCCTTATGCCCCTATCTATGGTTCAGAAGCCATTTTTCCTATTGAGGTCGAGTTACCATCCCTAAGGGTGTCATTAAAAGGTCTCATTACTAATGAAGACTACAGAGTTTCTAGATTGCAAGAATTAGAGCTGTTAGAAGAGAGATGACAATAGACCTTTAACCATTTATCAATAGAGAATGTCATGAAGCTACAATCATAAGGTCCGTCCAAGAGTCTTTAATGTTGTTGATCTAGTACTCAAAGAAAATCCCCACAATCAACAGGATCGAGAAAAGAAATGAAAGTTTGAACCCAACTAGCTTGGTCGTTATGTCATCATTGCTGCTTATGGATTGGGAGCATATCAGTTAGTGACATCGGAGGGTGAGTTGTTTGATGACCCAATCAATAGTATGCATCTTCTCCGGTTCTATACCTAAGAGAACCCCAATGTAAGGGGGGGATAAAAAATAAAAAAATAAAAAAAATTAGAAAAATACAAAAAAATACAAAAAATACAAAAATTTTTTAAAAACAAATCGTCCTCTGGTGAAAACCTGGGAAACAGGTGCCTTGGATAGGTACCATGATAAAAACCTGGAAAACAAGCGTCATGTATACTTCTAGCTTTCATGCAAATAAAAGCAAGTAGTGAAAACCTGGTAAACAGGCGCTGCTTGTGATGAACAGCCTTCTCCATCTTTGGGAAACCAATCACCTTGTGTCCATTCTTCCTACCATCATTTCTCATCCGATCCATATCTGCTCCATAATAAAGCACCTTGTACAACCTAATGATAACCTATCATGGCTTGATACTTTATCTCTCTTGTCACCCTATCCAACTAAGGTTTTATCCAGTACCATATCTACAGTGTCAGCCTAGTGTAGTGTTTGTTGTCAGTACCATAGGGTCAACCATGAACTACGTTGCCTCTACGTCATCACGTAGGCAAGGCCATTTCCAATACACCCCAAGGCTCCACCTTCCCATCCATCCCATGTCTTTTCATCTATCCTCTAGCCCATCCATGGTCCAAGTCCCTGAACTACATTGCCTCTGCGTCGTCATGTAGGCAAGGCCATTTAGCAATGCACCCCCGAGGCACTAGGTTAGTCCCTTAGGGTCCGTTTTACTAGGCATTCATGCAAGCACAAGAAAAACCCACTTTCAAAATAGAAATCTTGATGCAAGACATTAACCTATCCAATGCAAAGAAAACAAGTGCGTAAAACACTCAAACTGATTCTATCTAAATTATGGCAAGAATAACACATCTAAATGCAAGAATGTTTTGTGTTTGATTAGGTTAACTTACAGAGTCTCAATTTTTGTTATTATGTCTTCCTATGCTACTCAAGGATGCCAAAAGATAGAGATGCTATGATGGGGGCATAATCATTTTCTTGGTTTGTTGTTTGTGGATTAATCTTTAGTAATGTGAAGCCTTGTCTAATGACATGATCAACAAAAGATCATTGAGGACTTCAAAGGTCTAACATGAATGGGGGTAATCCTTGTCTGTTGTTATGCAAGAAATAATCAGGTCATCTAGATTCAATTTTGACTAGATGCTTGTATTAACTTGCTAAATCACAATCCATGTAAGCGATACTTAGGTCATCTCGGTTCAATTATACCTAGATGCTTGTATTTTCTTACAACATTTTAAATGCCCAATGATGAAATAAGCACTTCAAAATACTTGCAAAATACAAGATGGTAAACCATTCCATATACATATCAATAACATATCCAATTACATATTACATCCATATCCCATATGCATAGTATCAATACAAATAAAAGCTTGTTAGTCCTTGTATCGAGTCATTCTTCCATCAGTTAGTCTTCTATCTATCATTGTGTCATTTCTGTGTTGATTGAGTACATTTGGACATACAAAAACATAGCATATAATTTGTATATCATATCACATGAGATAGTCATTAACATGATTAAATCATTTGTGCATTAGGTCATCTGTATACATTTTGTGTCATAACATAGTGTCAACAAAAAAAATCAAAAACATAGATAAGTGCATCACATAAATTGCATAATCATATAGACAACATTTGCATTTACATATTAGGTGCATATCAGAAATCATCCAAGTCTGCATTAGATTGTAATCATATCAAAGAGTCCTAGAATCATATCTCATAAAGCATCATAGTGTCATAAACATCACATAGCATCATATAGACAAAATAAACATGTGCATCACATATAAAAGCAACATAAGGATAAAATGCATCCATGACATATAGCATAAACAACTGCATATATAGATCATCAATAGCTGCATCATCATATAGATATCAAATAAAGCATGTCCAAATGTACAATATCAAAGGTCCATATCTGAGTCAATGTCATATACAGTGTATGCACCACATAAATAGTGATACATATCTCAGTACAAAAATGATACATATACATATCGACCTATCTGAGCCATCAAAGAGTGTATGCATAAGCCAAAAATCTGTACAAGTGCAACTATGGGCTAACCCTACTACCTTGAGCCACTGCTCCCTGCACTATCCCCTCCTCTGTTGGCCCCCAACTACTGTGGGTCCCTCACCAAAACTCCTGACTATGAACCCCCTGCCCTCTATGAAGCCACATACTGGCTCCTATAACTTGGTGCACACTGGTCCACCGACACTGCCCCGTGATACAGACCCCTGTAATATTGAGTTTGGGCCAGTGCTCTCGATAGCTCACCTTGTACCTATGCCAGCTGTGTCTACAACTACTGAACCTGGGCCTATTTCTACTGCACCTGTGTAACCAAGAATGTAGTGGCCTTGTTTGTCCCCAAAGCTGCTAGGGCCACATCTCTCTCCAATCTCAAGGCCCGCTCCCTCACCTTTGCTACATCTCTCTCTCTAGTGAGCCCCAAGATGATGCCTGCATCCGACTCTCTCCAAGACTCTTCCAATTGGAGATGTGCCCTAAGCTATCTAATTTGACCCTATAGTGTTGCAATGGCCTGTTGCTGCTAGTCAGGCTAAGAAGCTTGAGGAACTTGTGCCTGTCCCTACACCTACTATTGGGACACCTATGGCTGAACCACCTGTTGTGGCGGCGGCATATGTCTCTGCTGCCCAACCTGCTGACTAACCTATACCTATGGTGTAGCCTGTGGCTACACTACCTGCTGCTAGTAGGAGGATCCCTCCCCAGACCTCCTCCTCTGTCTCAGTTGGCCTCCATCTCCTCTATCTCCTCCTCCACCTCCTCCATCTCCTCCTCCTCTTCTGTTTCCACCATCATCTCCATCTCCCTATCCTTCTTTCCTCCCCCTCCATCTCCTCCTTCTCCTACCTGCCCTAGCCTCATTGTCCAAGTCCTCCTCATCAAAGCGAGGAGCCAACTCTCTAGGTCCTGAGTACCTTAGGAAAGGATGGGCAACAAACCATTCCTTATAGTCAGGAGTCATCTCTGCATCTATAATCTCTCTCCTCATAGGCCAGGCAACATAAGGCATCTATTGGAACTCTACCAAGGCCTCCTCATATGAAGCAACTGGACCCCATCTGAACCTCTCTGTGTGTGTCCTCACAAAACAGGCTTGTCCCTTAGGCATGCCCTGTATCCTGCCAAACTGCCTTTGCACCCTGCTAACTATCTATCTCTCTAGAATAAACCGTGTCCTGCCAATGAGCCACCGCATTTGAAAACAGTAGGGTAGCTCGTCATCCTCATCCTCCCAAGGCTCAAAATCCAAGTAAGGGTGCCAGACAACTCTATCCACATTGTCTAGCACGTGTCTCCAATACTCAAGCTTCCCCAACTTATGCTGGGAAATAACTCTTGTATACCCATAGCTATATGGCTCATCCCTTTGCCTAGCAAACACACAGATCGACCGAGTAATCACAATGTACTCCCATAACCAAAACTGTAGAAGCAAGACACCTGCAGATAAGCTGGCTCCCCTGTGGTATACTACCTGATGCATCTCCTAATATAAGTGTGCCAAGACACAGACACCCCATGCATAGTGGGTGCCCTCTGTAATCATCCACTCCATGACCTGACCCCAACCAATTAGGAACTCGTGTGACCTCCTATCGGGGCAGACAACACCCTTGATCAACCCAACCACTATCCCTGGGAAGTAGTCATAGTAGTCATGAATATCCTGCCAAGATATCACCTGTCCATCAAGCTCTATATCATGAAAGACTCGCCTGCACTCCGCTAGTCCTGCATACCACTATGGATCATACTCTACCAGCTCACCCTGTATCAACAAGTGCATAATCCTATAGACATCCTCTAATGTAATCGCCATCTCACCAGTCAGCAGGTGAAAGGTCCCATCCTTGCTATGAAATCACTCCACAACAGTAGTCAGTAGACCGAGGTTCGCACGAACCTCGGGCAAGAAGCACACATAATCCAGTCCCATCGTGCCAAGAGTCTCTTGATCCATCTACATAAGCATGTAGCACTGCAACATCGGTAAGGGAAACTGCTCCCTCGACATAAGAACATCTCAAATATCCTCCTACAATTAAGAAAAGCAATACGTCAACCAAATCTGCCTAACTACTCAAAGCTATCTACATCATCATATCATTTACTTAACATATCAAATTGACTAAAGCAACATACATCTCTTGACTAGATTCCTACAATCTCAGAGATCGCTTATCGATTGATGCATCAAACTGTTAGCTATCGTTGCACCAAAAGATCGACCTTTTAATGCCTGATACAACCACTTGACTTAACAAGCACGGGAGGTGGTTAAGCCCTTGTCGCAAACCACCACAGCGCAGTGCTGAACAAGGAGACCAAGGGTCACACCTTGCAACAACCCCCCCCAGTGCAAGCGCGGGGTTTGAACCCATGACCTCAGCTTTGATACCAATTGTTAGCTACCATTGCACTAAAAGATTGACCTTTTAATGCCTGATACAACCACTTGACTTAACAAGCACGGGAGGCGGTTAAGCCCTTGTCGCAAACCACTGTAGCACAGCGCTGAACAAGGAGACCAAGGGTCACACCTTGCAACACAAACAGGATGCCAATTGAGTCAAATTTTGTTAAGTCAACTGACTATCTAAAGCAAATGCGTCGAACCAGAAGGCACATGCGCCACTTCTGACAAATGCATTGCCAATTTGAGTACATGTGCAGTCCCATATAAAAAATGCAACTTCTTAACGCATGCGCTGTATCATATCATGTATGTGTAGTTTCTGCATATGTGTTGCTTCCCATATCAAATGCGCCACTTACTAATGCATGTGCCGTCCCATACTGTATATGCACATAACTTGTAAATGTACTGTTTCATACCGTAAGTGCGTTGAACCATATCATATGCGTAGTTCTACATGGTATATATGTCAAACTATGAACCTGCGCATCTGCTTTCCCTAACTTTCCCTAGCATTTATTGCACTAATAAATGACTCTAGGTGAGTTTTTTTTGAACTACATACCGGTGGTCCTGCCTTAGTTGGCCGATCGAATCGTCAAACCCGCTCAAAGCGGTGCTCCTCACATGGAATATCCATCTCAACGCCGACTGCTCTATGCTCCTATGCTCTCCTAAGCTCTCAAGGACAAATCAGCAAAAGCCAAGTGTGCAAATGACTAGGATTGTGGACCCAGCTCCTATATATAGCAAGCAAACCCTAACTAGCTGTGTGATGACTATGGCTACTTCCTGGACCCATTTCTACTTGTTTCTTTGAACCGTGACCTATTTTTCTTCACTCTAGCATGTTTTTCACCTTCTTCATCGTGAGATTGTCCGTCTCACGTCCTTCTCCCTTCTTCCCATCCAATCTCTCGAGGGGGCATCCTATCGTTGTAACTCATACCAAGGGCAAACTGAGGCATGTATTGTTATCATAAATTTATTCTTTGAGGCAATGCCGTAAACTGCATTGCATCAAAGAGGGGCAAAATGTATACACCTAAAAATGATGCGAGTCTGTCTAAACAAATATTTTAAATATTTATTTCATTCTAATTCTTCTATCAATAAATAAATAAACAAATTTATTTATTTGATTCATATTCCTCTAAGTAATTAAATATCAAAATATTTAATTACCTCTTCTAAAATCAAAATTAAATAAAATCCTTTATTTAATTTAATTCTTCCAAACAATTAAATAATTCTTAATTATTTAATTAAGTCAATTCTTCTTCCAAATTAAAATAAATAAATCAAATTTATTTAAATCCTCTCATTCTCTAAAAATAAAATATAATCAAATATTTTATTTAATTCCTCCAAATCTTGCACAAACAATTAAATAAATTTATTTATTTAATTTGCTTTCTTCTAATTCTTCTAATATCTTCCAGAATCTTCTAAAAATAATTCTTTTTCTTCAGGCACACATAATTAAATAATTTATTATTTAATTCTTCTCAAAACATGCAAAAGAAAACCATAAGTCAACTAATTGATTCCAAAAACTCCTGAAATAGAAAAGAGCTTTCTATTTTATGATAGCATATCTTGTCTTCAATAAATAGAAAAATAGTTAACTCAAAATAGCTTTTGTGTGACACTTGTCTTCTTTCTCCTCGTGCACATTCTCTCATTCTTTCTCAAGCATTGATCTTCTTATTCTTTTTCAACCATTGATCTCCTCTCTCATGAGTCTATAAATTGAACCCTCTTCTTCCATTCCATTCATCCAAACTTTCAGTATTGTTACTCTGCAGAAATTCCATTTGCTTGCGATCAACTCGTTACTATATCACCATTACCATTGTTGTGAAGTTCATCTTCATTGCAATCAACTATCATGGCCATTCTCACTTGACATCTTGGAATAGCAAGGAGGTGCACCTTCTGAGGGCATATTCATACACAATATCATTTGCGATAGGCTGCCAATGGAAGCCATGAGGTAAAAAGGTTTGTTGAAGTATTGTTCATTGTTTTAGATCCTCATTTCTATATTCCATTGAGTTATGGGTATTATTGATGTCTTTTGATATTCACGCATAATTTCCCTTAACAATAGCTATGTTGTACATATGGTAAACTCTCATCCCAAGTACGAGGATGTTTAGATTAATACATCCGCAAAATGTGAATGATCATTTGATTCACTACCTTAGTTTGCCCATCTGTTTGGGGGTGGAAGGCAGTGGATTTTATCAACTTTTTGTCCATCAAGGCCCAGAGTGCTAACCAAAAATTGCTAAGAAATCTACTATCCCAATTAGATATGATGCTTTGTGGCAATCCAAAGTATATCCAAACATTCTCAAAGGAAAGCTTGGCAGTTTCTTTTGCATAGACTCCCTTCTTGCAAGCCACGATGACAACCATTTTTGAAAATGTGTCTACCACCACATACACACAATCATGCCCATGATTTGTAGAAGGGAGTCCAGAGATGAAATCCATCAAAATTGAATGCCAAGGTTTATCAGGGACTAGAAGAGGTGTATGCAATCATTACTTATGGTTGGAAGGCTTTGCAATGGCACAAGTAGTATAAGCTCAGATGAATAGAGTCACATCATGTCTCAATCTGGGCCAATAAAAGTACCTCTAAAGTATAGAAATGGTCTTCTCCACCCCAAAATGTCCTGCAACACGACAGTAGTGTGCCTCCCATAACATCTTTTGTCGCTCCTTAACTAGAACACATATGCGCCCCATGTGACTGAGAATCCCATCCTACAAGTAGAAATCAGGAACTTGTTTACCCTTTGCTAGTTTGTTGTAGATGTTAGCAAAATCAAGATATATGCCATACAACTAAGGCCAATCTGCTATGTGGTGGCCACAAGAATCCAATACCACTGTTAGGGCTATGCGGAGGTCCACTCAAACAATCTACAACTTTGTTAGTAGATCCCTTCTTGTGGCAGATATTGAGGTGAAATTGTTGCAAGTAGGGAGACCATCTTTGATGCCTACCATTTTGTAGCTTCCCTTATGTCTGTAGAAATTGTAAAGGTTTATGGTTTGTGTGGATGATAGTCTCCTTTCTGATGCAAGAGCATCTCGGGTGAACGGGCAATCTTGCAGGTGTGTGCAAGAAGTTGAGTCCACTTTTTAGCCAAAAAGTGGCAGTGTTTTCCTTGATTTTTAGAATTTGTCACATTTGACCTAAAAATTTGAAGCACTTAAAGGTGGAATCTTGAAAAAAGTCAGTAAATATGAAATGTAGTACTTGGAGTCTAGTTTCCAAATATGCAATTTTTTTTAATACCTAGATGATACAAATTGATTCTTAATAAGCGTTTCTAAAAACCATTGTTTAAAAGTCATTTTTTTTACTATACCATGCACGTGTACATCATCCATATTTTGACCTAAATAATCATATTTTTCTAAATCCTGTTGGGAAAAGATTTGTAACTCACTGAAGCACGTTTTCTATATTTTTTTGTAATTTTTTATTGAATTTATTTTTTGTTAATTTTTTATTGGCCATTTTTGGTGTTTTAAAAAATAGTCGTGTATGTCACGCATAAGATGACCTAAACTTATCATTTTTTGAATTTTTTTTTCAAATTGAAAAGAATTGTCTGAAGTACGTTTTTGTACAATTTTTTTTACAAAAAAATATTTTAATAAAAAGTTATTAAAATACTAAAAAACCCTGATAATTCAAGTTTATGGACCTGTTTCATCATAAATTATTTGAAAAAGAGAAAAAATAATCCAATTGTAAAAAAAATTACATATTTCGAATCTACACTATTTCATCTATAATGGGTTTTAATTTCATCAAAAAACTCTACAAAAAAGGCCTTCAGACGTATGCCCAAAGTCACTAATTTGTTGTGACATTGACATGACCTTCAACTTGCAGGTCAAACCAGGTCCAAAGCCAAGGGTCAGGTTCCCAATCCTTTTTTCCAACCCAAAACCCATAGCAAAAATTGGGTCAGAAATTCAAATTTTATGAAATGGGATCCCGTTTCTAAAAAATGGGATCTTGCTTTTGGCTCAGGATCCCAAAGCAAAATGGGATCCCGTTTCTAGAAAATGAGATCTCAGTTTTGGCTCAGGATCCTGAAGCAAAATGGGACCCCGTTTCATAAAAAGCGTGATCCCGTTTTGGTTTACCCGATTTCGGGTTTTTTTCTAAGTCTGAAACTTCCACCTTAAGTGGACTCATCTTTGTGCATTTACCCCTGCATCACCCAAAAACATTTCATTTTCATTTTGGTTTGGTTTTAGTTTTGGTTGGCTTCTCTTGACAGTAAATATGGAAAAGACATTCAATGAGAAAACATTACAATATTGTTTTACGCATATGCTGGCAATGGTGAAAAATCGTAAGGTTCAGCTATGTTTGGCATCACATTCTCGTTGCCGTACATATAAGCTATTCCATAATTTGGGAACTATGCAAGTATCAATGACAAAAATGCCAAAGAACATTCTGCGAAGGGCTAAAGACTACAGTGAAACCACTGAGTTGGAGTTGGAGTCTTATGGTATTGCGGGGACATCTTATCTTACCACCACCCCACATGAGCTTAGGAGCTGATCGGTGGTATAGCAGGGCTTATAAGTTACCACTAGCCTGCTAGACTTCGTGTTGAAGCCTGCAGTATGGTGGGGAACTAATCTTCCGCCATCGCCATCCTACCATGAAAGAGTAGACTATCTATGGGACCGCGAGAGGAATATATCACCATTGTAAATTTAAAAATCGTTATTCATAGCGGGTTCATCCTACGTGTTTTGGGGTATCGAAGGGACCATTCAGGCCATTGGACATCCACGTCATCTAGATGACAGTTGAACTACCATCTTGGCCTTTATAAAATCAACACTTCAAAAGTTAACATAGAGGGGAGAGAGTAGAAGAAATAGAGGGGATAACAAGAAGGAAAATGAACCAGTTGCTTGGTTCTCGGTCAGATACAAAGGCAGTCAATCACAGAGAGAAGGAAAGAATGATTTGAGAAGCCCTCGATAGCTAAGTAGATATATTTTGTATTGCAGATAGATACATATTATATTACAGATGTATGTAATCACAGTTTAATTAAATAAATATCATTTGAGTTCCACATTGTTGTGGACTGTTGTGTTCTTTTTTTTATCTGTCTGCACTGCATCATTTGGTATCAAAGCCAAGTTTCCTAAGCGTGTAGAGGATACACTAGGACTTGTCGAAGGGGAAGTGGAAATGGTTGAAGGGGAGGTTCGTGGGCTATTACAGGTAAGGAAGAATGTCCTGAATAGTAAAGAGCTTGAAACCGTTGGTTTAAAAAAAATGCTACCACATAGGGGAATGCCCAGAATCAAGCAAGTACTAGAATGCTTTCAAGTGTTGATGAGGGAAGACCTGAGAAATGATATCAGGAATGAGGTGAGAAGGGTTACTGGAGATGCTAGAGACTCTGTAAGTGGAGAAGAAAGTGAAGTGGAAGAATAAGAACAAGGCAGAGAAGAAGGACAACCTGAGGAAGCCGAAGACGACAATTTTTTGAGGGCTCTTGCAAAAATCGCAAAGAGTAACAAGGTGGATGTGCCTAATTTTTTTGGAACGTTGAATCCAGAAGAGTTGATTGACTAGATAGGTGAACTAGAAGAATATTTTGAATTGGAAGACATTAAAGACCCTCAGAGGGTTAAGATAGCTCAAACAAAATTGAAGGGACATGCTGTGCTATGGTGGAAGGGATTGCAAAGAGAGCAAGTTGTTGATGGAGATTCCAAGATAACAAGGTGGAATCAGATGGTGACAAGACTAAAACATAAATTCATTCCTAGCAATTATGAATTGGAATTATTCAAACAGTTGCAAAACCTGAAATAGAAAGATATAAGTGCAAAAGATTACACAGAAGAGTTTTACAAGTTAGCAATTTAGTTAAGGAGACATGAGGTTGACAAGGAGAAGGTAGCCAAGTATGTGAATGGATTGTATAGTATAACATTTAGGATGAGATGAGCATGGTGAAGTTGACTTCAGTGGAAGAAGCTTACCAATATGCATTGAAGGCAGAAGAGAAGGAAATGAGAAAGCAAATAAATAATTCTAAAGGTCGAGGAAGATTTGCAGCTGAGAAAGGGGGGTGAGCAGAAACAAAGGAAATGAAATTGAAGAAGAATCCAAGCCTAGATCAAGCCAGGAAATGGGCTAGAATATGAAGGAAAAAGATATACTGGCTAGAGGATGTGGTAGCAGCAGCAGAGGTTTTATGGCCAAATGTTATCAGTGTGGAGAAGCCGGACATCGTGCTTACAAATGTCCTCAAATACAATAAGGCAACAAGAGGAGCACAACAAGAAACTATTTGTCACAGGAGGATGCAAAGAGTATTGCATCCGCGAAAGGTGAAGATCCTGAGGACAGTGAATCTCTCATGATGAGGAGAGTGTTGGTGAACCTGAAAGTGGCAGAGGAAGAACCATCCCAACGAACGAGTCTCTTTTGAAATGTGTACAAATCTGGAGGTAAGTGTTGTAAAGTTATAGTGGATAGTGGTAGTACGGATAACCTAGTTTATGAGGAAATGGTAAGCAAGCTAGGTTTAAAAAGGTGTAAACACATAAATCCCTACAAGGCTTCATGGTTGCAAGAAGGGCATGAGATGACGGTGAGTGAACAATGTTTAGTTACTTTCCAGATTGGTTCTTATAAAGATAAAGTGTTGTGTGATGTAATGCCTATGAGTGCTTATCATTTGTTGTTGGGTAGACCATGGCAATTTGATAGGGAGGCCATTTATGATGGCAAAAAGAATGTGTACACCATCTAGAAAGATAGTCAGAAGTATTTATTAAATCCTCTTAGGGAGAAGGCGAGGCAAATCAAAGAATCCAACTCCATTGTTTGCTATAGTATTAAGAAGCAACGAATAGAGAAAGAGGAAGAGGTTGGACACCATGATTTGAAGATGTTGAAAGGACAAGTTTCCAAACAGAACAGCCGATTGGACCTCAAGTTCTTACAATGGCACCATAAAGAGGAAAGAAATATAAGTCCAAAGGTATTTAGAGGATAGCAATGTGAACCAATATTAAGAAGTAATTCAGAAATTCAACTCAACACAGATGGGGCTGACTACTTGAGTGTGAAGAATGGTGAAGGACAGAAAGATGGTAGAAGGAAAGCTCCCATGGACAAGGAGCAAATTTGGATAAAAAACAAACATGGGATTATAGTCCCATGCACATCTCAATGCTCCTGAGCTCTCTGACTTAGAAACATTTATTTACCCGAGGTGTCTAATGCAGGAGCATCTTGAGTGAATGGGCAATCTTGCATCGCCCAAAATATTTCATTTTTGTTTTGGTTTGGTTTTAGTTTTGATTGGCTTCTCTTGATAGTAAATATGGCAAAGACATTCAATGAGAAAATATTACAATATTATTTTACGCAAATGCTGGAAGTGGTGAAGACTCGTAAGGTTTAGCTATGTATGGCATCACATTCTCATTGCCATACATATAAACTATTCCACAATTTAGGAACTATGCAAGTATTAATAATGAAAATGCCAAAGAACATTGTGTGAAGTGCTAAAGACTACTGTGAAACCGTTGAGTTGGAGTCATGTGGTATAGCGGGAACACCTTGATCTTACCACCACCCTGCATGAGCTTAGGAGCTGGCCGATGGTATAGCGGGGCTTATAAGTTACTGCTAGCCCGCTAGACTTTGTGTTGAAGCCTGCGGTATGGTGAGGAACTAATCTTCTGCCATCGCCATCCCGGCATGAAAGTGTAGACTATTTGCAAGACTGCATGAGGAATATATCACCGTTATAAATTTAAAAACCGTCATTCATAGTGGGTTCATCCTACGTGTCTTAGGGTATCGAAGGGACCATTTAGGCCATTGGACATTCACGTTAGAGATGACGGTTGAACTGCCATCTTGGCCTTTATAAAATCAACAATTTGACATAACATAGAGGGGAGAGAGAAGAAGAAATAGAGGGGATAACAAGAAGGAAAACAAACCAGTTGCTGGGTTTTCAGTTAGATATAGAGGTGGTCAATTACAGAGAAAAGGAAAGAATGATTTGAGAAGCCCTCGATGGCTAAGTAGATATATTTTGTATTGCAGATAGATACATATTATATTACAGATGTATGTAATAATAGTTTAATTAAATAAATATTATTTGAGTTCCATATTGTTGTAGACTATTGTGTTCTTTTTTTAATCTTTCTACACTGCATCACTTTCCCAGAACGTAGTGTTTCTATTGTTTGCAGGCCTACACAATAGCATACAATTCCTTATCATATGTGGGATATTTGCGTACTGTGTCAGAGGAAGTCTCACTATGGTAGGCGATTGGATGCCCATGTTGCATGAGAATTGCCGCTAGTGTATAGTCTGAAGCATTTGTTTCAATTTGATAAGATTGTTACAGATCTGGGAGTGCTAGTACTGGGGCAGAGCATAACCTCCTTTTTAACTACATGAATTCTTTTTGTTGTGCCTCTGTCCAACAAAATTTTGCTCTTGCTCCTCCCCTAAGTACCTTATTCATAGGCCATGCCAAGTGTGAAAAACCAAGTACGAACATTCAGTAGAATTTGGCTAGACCCAAGAAACTATGAAGTTTTGTGAGGTTTTTGGGAGAGGGCCAAGCTTTGAGAACTTGTATCTTTTCAGGGTCCACACGAACACATGTTCTATTGACAATGTATCCCAAATACTAAATACTCTCCATACCAAAGGAACACTTATCTATGCTAGCTTACGGTTTATGTTGTCACAAGGTTGAGAGTACTTATTGAACATGTTACAGATGGTCACCCCATGTTTTTCTCAAAATGAGCATGTCATCCAAATAGACAACAATGAAAGAACCAATGAATGGTCTGAGGACATCATCCATCATTCTAATGAAGGTGGTAGGGGCATTGGTCAAGCCAAAAGGCATGACTAGCCACTCAAACAACCCCTCCTTGGATTTGAGAGTAGTTTTCCACACATCTAATGGCTCAACTGGGACTTGGTGGTATCCATATTTCAAGTCAATTTTGGTGAAAAATTTAACCCCCCTGATTTGGTCCAACAAATCATCAATGTGATGAATTGGATATCAGTTATTTATAGTGATTTTGTTGAGAACTTGATAATCAATACAAATTCGCCACATCTTGTCCTTCTTTTTGGATGAAGCAATTGGACTTCAACAAGGTGAAGCACTTGGGCAAATGTGTCCTTTCTTGATCAACTCTTGATTTTTTTGTTTAATTTCCTCATTCTCTAAAATTGACCTTCTGTACAGTGGCCCATTTGGTAATGGTGTCCTTGGAATTAGATCAATTTGATGCTTGAATTGATAGTGCAGTGGTACTCGTGTTGGTGAATTGAATACATCTTGATATGTTGACAATACCTGATCCATCTGTTTCTATTTAGTTGTAGTAGTGGCCACATTGGTATGACCTCTAGCCACAATTGACTTTGCCTCCTCATGTTAGATCATTAGTAGGACAAAGTTTCCAGTGTGAGTAATCAAACGATTACATTGTTTTGCAGTAATCAAAGATATTGGTTTTGCAGGACATACCTTAGGTATTCTATATTTATTTTCACCCAGCTTGATGATGAGACTGTGTGGCCTAGACTTGAATAGACTCGATGGCACTTGTACATGTATGGTTGTCCCAATAATACATCACATAATCCAAAGTTGCCACATCGCATATCACTTCATCTTTGAATGGCTTGATGGAATAAGGTAAGCGACACTGTTTATTCACCTGAATGTTTCATCATTGACTTACCCATCCAATATGACATGGCTATGGATGTGGTGTGGTCTACAGATTCAAGCTCTTAACAGTTTCAATAGAAATAAAATTCTTTTGGCTTCTGTTGTCAACAATGAAATGAAGAGCCTTTCCATTTACCCACATCTATGAATGGAATAAGAGCTTCTCATCTTCACGAGGCATGATTTTGGTAGTGGTAACTATGGCATCTGGGTCAGCCTCAATTATTTGATCGCCATCCTTTTGCTCACAAGGGTTTGGAGGCAATGAATCAGATTCAGTCTCTCCTTGATATGTTTCTACCATCAAAGTCTTTATGGCTCAGCAGTCTTAAGTGTTATGTCCGGGGCTTTTATGGAATTCACACATATTTTTGTTACCCTTATTTGTTGTTGATGATGTTTGTGAGGAGAAGTCCTTGGTTGTTGATTTCCCACCAAATTTTCTACTACCTTCACTCTTGGATTTGTTTAAGAAATAATCTTTCTTTCCTTTTTGTTTGAATTTTTCTTCTATCTTTACTACATATTTGAAGGCAGTTCCCAAGGTCTCGATATGTAGGAAATCTATTTCTGTATGGATATATTGGTGAATCCCACTGTGATACTTCAATACTTGATGTTTTTCTATGTTAATGGTTCCCAACTTTGCTGAAAGTGCATGGAAAGTATTGGTATAATCTTGAACAGATTGGTCCTTTTGTTGAAGTAATTTCCACTGTATGTATTTCTCCTTATATGAATCTTTATGGTAGTATTCCTCCTTGATGTATTCCATGAATTCTCTCCATGTGGGATTGTTATCCACTAGCACATCGAATTCTTGGCTGTTAGGGCTATTTCTGGATAGCAATCTATTCTCCCAAAATTGTTTCCATGTTCTTCAACTTTAAGGAGGGCAAAAGTTATTTTATTAGCATATGAGAAGTGGCTTACAAAAAACTATTTCTCTAGTTTTGGCAGCCAATCATCAACAACATCTCTATGGATTTTTCCCTCAAAATTAGCTTGTCAAAATTTACTTGTACCTTAAAAGGGGCGTGACCACCAAATGGTTCTCCAGCTATGTTTTTCTGATTACCACAATTTTGTTAGAGCATTCAAGATAATTGAATCATCATCTCCTCATGTTGCTTTGCCAAAGATTCTTGTACCATCACCTTGAAAGGGTCGGATCCATCTCCTTGTTCTTCCATCTTTGGTCGTGTGCGTCTCAAACGTAGGTAATTTGATGGGTCTCGTGTCTGCAATCCCAACCTTTGATAACTTGATCACGTGTGATGTGACAGGAGGAGCAAACCACTCTGATACCACTGATCTAAATTATTTTGCAATTTAGAGGACAATACCTAGCATTAAGCTTGTGGTATTGTGAAAATATACAAGAGCTCAATGTGTAGAACCCATAGAGAGTTGCAGGTAACCAAAGAGAGCGTTATTTGCATAAAAAGTGTTTATATACAATGAACAAAGAATGTGAATAATTACCTTATCCATGGAATTTGAAATGGATAGTTGGAAGGTGACAAAAATAACTAACTAACAGAAATTCAAAAATTCAAATTTTCATATTTTCAAAAAAATTCAAAATTCAGAACCCCAACTTGGCAGGGTCATAACTCCTAGCCAACTAGTCAGAATTTGGACTTCTCAGAATAGTTGGAAAGATATCAAAGAGGGCTAGATTAAGTTGCATCAAGCCCTACCTGCTACTATTTCTCAAAGAAACCGATGAAAGTCTTGACCCCAAATTCCACTCCGAAGGCCTCCAAAAATGCCATTTACTGAGATGTAGACAATTCTAAGAAGATACTGAAAAACTAAAAAACTTAGTTTCTTGTATAGATGCCACCCTAGTGCTCCTGAATCTCTGTGGGATCATTGCATCCCCCTTGAGAGGTAATGGATCCCATTGTACCTATTTGTTGCAGCAGATGAGTAAATTGCTTCTCAATTTGGTCCTTAGTGAACTATTTTCCCTGATGGGGAAATTGCCCTGCTTGTACCACCTAGTAAAGAGTGATATGTTGCTTCTTCAATGTTTTGACCAGAACATCAGTAATCTAATCACATGTGAGAGGGGTAATAGTGTTGGGATTCAACTCTATGGTACTAATGTGTTATGCAACTTCTGAGGTGTCCAACAATGGTGGAAAATATGGACACAACAACTCAACATTGAAAACATGATGTAGTCCAAGAGAAGATGGCAGATTAAGTTCAAAATTATTTTCACCAACTTGTTTGAGGATGGTGTATGGACCATACCGAATGGGACAAAGGTTTCTATGTGGCCCTTTAAGTCTTTCTTTTTGAAGGTGAAGCCAAACCTTGTCCTCCAACCTTAAACTCATGAGGTGTATGATGTTGATCATGTCTGTCCTTGTATTTATAATTGCTATGTTGGAGTATCTTATGAACTTGTTGCTGAATATGGTGTATCTTCTCAAAAAACTTAGTTGCTCTATTTGCCTCCTCTGAATGTGTTAGTGGGTCACTCAACATGGTTGGCAATGCTACATCAATTGGAGCCAATGGTTGGTAGCCAAGACATACCTCATATGGACTGTGCCCTGTGGAGCCATGCACTGCACGACTGTAGCTATGCTATATGTAGACACCCAAAATTGACCCTTTGTATCATTTATCGATTTGTCACATTATTCACCATTGCATATGTCCATTTTGTCTAGCACACTTGTATCAATTATTGATTTTCTTCTAAACCATCTATTTCCATCATTAATTAAATAAATTATATTTATTTAATTAATTTCATCTATTTTCATTATCTTTATTCTTCTATTTTCTATCTATAATTAAATAATCTTTAATTATTTAATATCCCATTATTCTTCTAAAATTAAATCAATTTTCTAAATTTATTTAATTTGCCCCTTTTTAAATAAATAAAATTAATATTTATTTATTTATCTTCTCATCATGCATATAAATTAAATAAATTTATTTATTTAATTTATGTTTATTCTTCCAATTTTCTAAATTTAGCTTTTTCCTCTATCATATCTTATCATTTCCCTCTTTTATCGCTTTCTCCTATGTGTACAAGTTGGCCTTGTCCATAGTTTATTAAAAAAGTAAATACAATCAATTATGCTTGTCATCTAACTCTTAAAATAGAAAAGCATCCTATTTTAAAAAAATCAATCTTATCTCCACCAACAAAACCAACTAAAACATGTAATAAAAGCTATCCCTATGGACACATGTCTTGTACACATTCATCCATCCCTCTTGCATTATCTCAATCGTTCATGTAGCCAACTTTTCTCCATCGTTGATCAATCTTAGTTGAGAGCTATAGATGCACCCTCTCATTTCATTTGATCCAACACAATCTCTATAACATCCAGATTATCATCTTATGCATACCACCTCCATTGGGCATCCATTAGACATTTTGAGCATATCATCTATCATCATGGAAACTTTGGCAACTATGGTTGTGTTGGCAAGAGACACTATATGGATTCATGAATGTTGTCATTGATGGCAACAAAGTTCATCCCACACATCCGCAGGACATGGTATGTCTATACCGGAAGTCAGAGTGAAGAATGTTGTGGTCCGGTAAACAAGAACAGAGTAGTTAGTAAGGTCCGACAGACAGGTTCAGATCTCTCAGTAGAAGTATCTTAGTGAATTACAGATTTGGGGAAGTCAAGAGGAGTATCTTGACTGATAGATTCCAAGGTTTGAGCCTCCGGTGTGGAAAGGATAAAGAGATATGAATGCTTGAGTGTCGAGTTCCCAAGTGACAGTGTGAACAGAGGAAGAACTGACTGGTAGAACATCAGACATTATTCCGGATGTGTTACTGATGTTGGTAAAGGTTATGAAGGCATGAATTATGTTTGGCCAACATGATTAATGATTTCCACAAGTATATCCTTGATCCGTATTACTTGGTGTGCAAGGATTCAGCCGACAGATCAGAGTTTGTGAAAAGATTGACTATTCCAGGTGCCGACTAGAAAGGTGATGAAATCACTTGTGCGGATATATATACAAGGTGGATTTAGTTATGAGATGTGTTGTTGTTGTAAGTGATGTGCGAAGAAAAGTAGTAGAGTTGAATAAGAGCAAAAAGGAAGATCCAGTATGTGAAAGAAGAGCAGCATAAGAGGAGGAAAGATGAAGTGCAACAGATCAGTATACAGAGCCTAACCAGAACTGAACTCCAGCATATGTTGATGCTCCTTATCAGTTCAAGTATTGTATTACATTCTTTATAAATTGTAGACAGTGTGTCTCTTGTAGGAAGTGTGCTTCTTGTGAGCAGTGTGCTCAGGCAGTGAGCCCTAATTGGCAAGTGCCATTTTGTACTTCCATTCTTCTAACAGAGAATACAATCTTGGGTTAATCACCCCGTGGTTTTCTCCTTTAACAGGGTTTCCATGTCAAAAATATTGTGTCATGTGTATTTCTATTTCAAGGTTATGATTGCTTGTTTGAATTGATGTTGCACTAATTATTAAGAAAGTTTAGAAAGCTGAAATAATTAAGATAACTGATTCACCCCCCCTCTCAGTTATCAACAATTGGTATCAGAGCTAAGTTCCTCCTAAACAGAGTCTAACAGCTTGAGGAAGATCTGGGAATCCAAATGGATGCATATGGTTTAAGGGAGCAACTCAAAACTGCCCTTGATGATCTTGAGTAGTCAAACTCTGAAGTCAATGAATTAAAGGAAAGACTCAAACAGGCTGATGATTTTATGAGAGAACTAAGAGACAAATTAAGTCTTTCTATGAAAATAAGAAAGGAGCTACTTCAGCAATTGGCAAGTCAAGGTGAAGCAAATGATGCAAATGAAGATCTGAAGGAGAAAACCAAGTTATGTGAAAAGCTATCAAAAGAAATCATTATGGTAAGACATGAAATGGAATCAAGAGTTATAAAGTTTACCCAAGAGATTGAAGAGAAAAGAAAAACTGAAGATAATCTAAGACAATCTCTCAAGGAGAAATCAGAAGATTGCCACAAGATGGATAGAATTATCAGATATCTTGAATCTGATCTTGAAGATGCTAAAGATAATGAAGAAAAACTTGAGGATCAAATTGTCTCTCTCAAAAGGGATCTTCAAACAACAAATGAATATAAAGAGAAATTCAAGATAAGCTTTGCCCCCCAAATTGAAGTTCTTCTTCAAAGCCAAAAGAGGGTAGATGACAAGTGTGGTTTGGGATATGAGAAAGGAGAAAGCTCCAGATCCGGTCAGAAGAATTTTAGATTAGAAAATCCAAGGAACAGGCCTAGAAGTCCTTTGGTAAGACAGCCTAATGCTCAAAGATATCCATCCTTCAATGGATACTGCCACAACTGCAATAACTTTGGTCATAAAGCTAATCAGTGCAGAAGGAGAATGAATCAGATTAATACATCCTTCTCTGGACAGTGCTTCAACTGCAAAAGGTATGGTCACAAATCTCATGAATGCAGAAATATGCAAATGAACAATTCATTCAATTGTAGATGCTTTGCATGAAATAGAATGGGTCATATGGCTAATCAATGCAGATCAAGAGGATATCAATCAAATATGCAAAGAAATGTTGTTTGCCAAATTTGCAATAGATCCAGTCATATAGAAAAATTCTGCAGAAGCAAGAATCAGGATAAAAGAGGTCCGGTATATTATCAGAATCAAGATAAAGGGAAACAAAAAGTAAGTGCGGATGAAGTTCAAAGTGAGATGAACAAGATTTGGGTGAAGAAAAGTACAGAGAATGTAGGGGATGGATCCGTACCAGACTCTGGTGCTGATATTCCTTTTGGAAATTAAAAAGTGAGCTCTAGCTTAGGGGGAGACACAAAGAAAACCTTGTTCCCCCAGCCAGTCAATTGGTGCCGGAACTAGCACAAGGAGAGCTGTGGATTAAAAGGGGTCATATAAGAATCATCTAAAAGGAGTATGGTAAAGATTTGAGAGATCCGCAAGAAGATTTGAAGAATCTAATCCTACCAGAATTAATCCGGTAAAATAGTCTTCCGATAAAAATAGATTCCTTACAAGTTTGTTCTGGTATGATTCAAACTATGGTGTCTTGATCTGCAAATAGATCAAATGACTAATGAAAGGAAGATAGATTATCACTACTCCCCTAGAATAACTTCAAAATCTATCTCAGTGATCCAGAAAGGTTTTGTCTCTGAATAAGACAAACAAGGCAGATTAGAATGAATTAGGTTGCACATTTATTGCTGAATGAAAATTAGGGCTTCTTAGAAATAAAAGAGTTCATTCACTCATCATTTGTACACTTGCGAAGAAGAGAGAAAAGGAGCTCTGCAACAACTTTTCTCAAAGATCAAGATGATTCTTCATACAGCTCAATCTAGATTTCATCATGTGCCCTAAACAGCGTAAAAGGTATTCTTCATTCTTGATATCTCTCAGTAAGATTCCTTGATGATGGCTACTCTGAATATAGTAAAGATTTATGATAGACCTCGGCCCATATTTAAGAAGCATCCATACAAATCTTTGGAGGTAGATCCCCTAGGAGCCTTCTCTAGTGTTCCGCATGGTGTTTTGCACACAGAAGCTATTAGGGTTTACATACATGCAAATGTTGAAGAGTTTGGGGAATTCAAACTAAGAGATATCTATCACAAACAATTGATAGACGATGCTTTTGAGCTTAAACTAGAATATAAGGGCATCCAAGAGAAACATTTTGATCAGTTCATTCATTTCCCCTACTTTGAAGAAAATGAATGGGTCCGGTATGTGTTGAGTAGGGTACATGACAACTTTCTATGGCTTAATAGACCTTGCAAAATCACCAAGGAAGCAAGTAGAGCAGTAACTAGTTTACACTCCTCCGGAGGAATTCCTATCCTCAAATCTGTCAAAAACAACATTGTAACTGAGGCCACCGGATCAAAATTTGATAAGAGGGCAATGACTATTGAAGATATTACTGACCCAGATATCAAGTATGCATCTATGATAATAGGATACAAGATATATCACTCCAGTAGGGAGAATTCAGTATCTGAAACTGCAGTATACACTGCCTATGAGATGCTGAGAAAGAATGCAGAATATGATCTCTGTGAACTTCTTTTGAGACAATTAATGGAAAACATACAGAAGATCAAAAAGGACAAGAAGAACTCCTTTAAATATGGTGGACTAATAATATGCCTATTTTTCTACTTCATGAATGAGCTACCTGGATCAAATGGATGGGTATGGCAAAATGACAAACTGGTAGCAATTCAAATCGGAGATTACTTGCATGAACTTGGGGATGCTAAAGCAAGAAATATAGCCCTGTGGGGATATTTCAAGAATTTTTAGAACATGATGCAAGCAAGAGAAAGGATTCCCTAGTCTCCTGTTGAGAAATACAAAGACACAATATGTTTTATGGTGGAGACTGATTAGTGCCTAATGGAGGCAGTAGAACGAAGAATTGTATGGATCATGCCCATGGGGTATGAAGTTGATAAACCAATTGTGGAGTTGCATGTTCAACACATGCTAAGGCAGCCAAAGGATCCAAAGGCAGAAAGGTTTGGAACCTTTGAGGAGCTGAGTGTAAAGATTCATGTGGAACTCAGACAACCAGAGATCAAGAGGAAGGTGAGAAAAGAAGTAGAAAATGTTGCCAAAGGCCTTGGCATCTCAAAGGAGGCACTTGATGCCCACAAGAAAAAGATGGAAAGGGCTGAGGAAGAGAAGAAGAAGGCAGAAAAGAAAAATGAGGAAAGTGCTCCGGCAAAACCTTCCACTCGGACCAGATCATCAAAGAGATCTACACCTACCATTGCCAAAGGCTCAAGGACATCAGAACCAGAAGCACAATCATCTGGCAAAGGAGAGAAAAGAACAAAGACAAAATCTACAAGAGCTTATACCAGTCAAAGGGATGAAGAGGAGACTAAATTTGATGAAGAAATCAAGAAAATAAAGAAAAAGAAGAAAACATCTGGTCAACCCTCTACTGGACAGAAGGAAGAAGAAAAGATAGAGGAATATGTTGAAAAACCCACTCTTCACATTGATGACATAATCAAATCAGTCACAGTGGATAGAAATCTTCAGCCAATGGTTGAGTTCTATGATGATTATGGTGAAGCAGATCAGAAGATATTGCAAGATGCCACAGTCAAGTACCTAAATATCTACAACAAAGCATTCATTGAAATTATATCTCTGATCCCCAAAAGCTTGGAGAAGGAACTAGAAATAAGAAAGAACAATGCCCAAGCTAAAGACTTAGAAATCTGGGAACAGTTAGCAATTCAACTATATCCTTCAATCGACCCCAAGACAATGAATATGATATTAAAAGATTGTAAGGATGAGTTCAGAAGCAAAGCAAGGATGAATCAACTTATGCTTGGTGAGACTGACAAGGTAGCCAAGGACACAGAAGAGATCCTTCGAAAGGCCTTCAAAAGATTTAATCTTCCTATTATAGAGGACTTGGGTTTTGACCCCTCGACCACAAGTGTTGCAGAAGAGTCTACTAAGAGAATAACAGAAGAGGTGGCCCTTGAATAGACCAACATCTCTCCTCCGGTTTCCCCTGCTGACTTCGGATCCAAAGGAGAAGAAAGAATAAAGGAGAAAGAAGTAGAAGTGAAGGGAAAAGAAGATATCAGTACAAAGGTTGTGGAAGGGGAGAAAGCTCCAAAAGATAGTTCTGTGTCTGCAGAAGAAAAGAAAAATCTATCTCCGGCAAGAGACATTGCAAAAACTGTCCAAGAATTCCTGAACAAAGAAACAATGGAGATTGATGAACCGGAGCTTCTACAAGGACCATTTAATTTTGATTCTCTTTCTCCGGTACAGACAATGAAGATAGCTTCATTTGCTAATGCAAAGGTTAAATAAAAACTCTTGAAGTCTCACATGGAAGACTGTGAGTTGATAGAAGCTGCATCCGGAGTGCTTGAAAAGATTATGCCATTGTTTCAGAAAGATCCCACAGTCTCCACATCCGGTAATCTCAAAACTCTAGTCAACAGTGTTAGCACACATTTTGATTCTCTAGAGAAGTCAGCTGAAGAAAAGGTATAGAAGGAGTTTTTGGATAAGAGATTCTTTGAAGTATAGGGTCTGATAACAAATGATAGGAAAGTTATGGATATTGGGATAAAGAGCTTGGAAAATGCTCTTAAAGATGGTAGAAATATGTACAAATTTTGCTTATCTTGGCCCATAGTGACCAAAGATATTGAGAGGAAAGTAAAAGAACAAGAGGATAAACTATTAAGTCTGTCTCAAAGTTTTGATCCTCTCTCATCCTCCATAGTAAATCAAGAGTGTCAGACTATTGCAATCACAAATGCAATAAAGAATTTTGAGAAGGAAAGGAAGGACATAATTAGCCGGATGGGTGAACTTAGAAGGATCATTATCCCTAAGTTAGAGGCCATGCATGAGGCCATAAGTGAAGCTCAAATCACAGCCCAGACCAATGATCCAACAGATCTAAAAAGGGCAGATGCGTTTGCATTCCTATTGAGTGGTCATATATCAATTTTGGACAGAATGAAGCAAAGTTGGGCTACAGAATTTGTTCAATTGAAGACAATTTTTGCAGACATACTTAAGTATATGTAAGTATGCCATATCTATATACTTATGCAGCTAAGTATAGTTGAGTTTTAGAAAGTTTTGATATGCGAACCCTACCCTTTGCCATTGATGTCAAAGGGGGAGTGAAGAGCAGTGAAAAATGAGGAATCCAACTAAGGGGGAGCTCCGAAAAATGTATATGAAAATAGAGCATCAGCCAAGGGGGAGCATAGTGTAAACACTTAGTCATTTTTCACTAAGTGTTGCCATCAATGCCAAAGGGGGAGATTGTTGGCAAGAGACACTATATGGATTCATGAATGTTGTCATTGATGGCAACAAAGTTCATCCCACACATCCGCAGGACATGGTATGTCTATACCGGAAGTCAGAGTGAAGAATGTTGTGGTCCGGTAAACAAGAACAGAGTAGTCAGTAAGGTCCGACAGACAGGTCTGGATCTCTCAGTAGAAGTATCTCAGTGAAGTGCAGATTTGGGGAAGTCAAGAGGAGTATCTTGACTGATAGATTCCAAGGTTTGAGCCTCCGGTGTGGAAAGGATAAAGAGATATGAATGCTTGAGCGTCGGGTTCCCAAGTGACAGTGTGAACAGAGGAAGAACTGACTGGCAGAACATCAGACATTATTCTGGATGTCTTACTGATGTTGGTAAAGGTTATGAAGGCATGAATTATGTTTGGTTGACATGATTAATGGTTTCCACAAGTATATCCTTGATCCGCATTACTTGGTGTGCAAGGATTCAGCCGACAGATTAGAGTTTGTGAAAAGATTGACTATTCCAGGTGCCAACTAGAAAGGTGATGAAATCACTTGTGCGGATATATATACAAGGTGGATTTAGTTATGAGATGTGTTGTTGTTGTAAGTGATGTGCGAAGAAAAGTAGTAGAGCCGAATAAGAGCAGAAAGGAAGATCCAGTATGTGAAAGAAGAGAAGCATAAGAGAAGAGGAAAGATGAAGTGCAACAGATCAATATACAGAGCCTAACTGGAACTGAACTCCAGCATATGTTGATGCTCCTTATCAGTTCAAGTATTGTATTACATTCTTTATATATTGTAGACAGTGTGTCTCTTGTAGGCAGTGTGCCTCTTGTGAGCAGTGTGCTCGAGCAGTGAGCCCTAATTGGCAAGTGCCATTTTGTACTTCCATTCTTCTAATAGAGAATACAATCTTGGGTTAATCACCCCGTGGTTTTCTCCCTTAACAGGGTTTCCATGTCAAAAATACTGTGTCATGTGTATTTCTATTTCAAGGTTATGATTGCTTGTTTGAATTGATGTTGCACTAATTATTAAGAAAGTTCAGAAAGCTGAAATAATTAAGATAACTGATTCACCCCCCCTCTCAGTTATCAACAGGTTGTTCACTATTGAGAAGCAATCTACATTCAACCAAGGAATCAATACAATCTAGGTGACATTGTTCTTTGATTTGCTTCCATTTTGTGTCATTTTAGATAGATTTCTTGAAGGTGGTAGGATTGGGTTTTGATTGTAATGCTTGATATTGTTAACCTAATTTTTCCTGCTCACACACTGTACATATGGAAAACTTTCATCCCAAGTGTGAGGATGTTTGGAATGATACATCTGCAAAATGTGAATGATCATTTGATTCACTACCTTAGTTTGCCCATCTATTTGGAGGTGGAAGGCAGTGGGTTTTGTCAACTTTGTGTCCATCAAGGCCCAGAGTGATGACCAAAAATTGCTAAGAAATCTACTATCCCTATCAGATATGATGTTTTGTGGCAATCCAAAGTGTATCCAAACATTCTCAAAGAAAAGCTTGGCAATTTTTTCCATAGAGACTCCCTTCTTGCAAGCCACCATGACAACCATTTTTGAAAAATTGTCTACCACCACATACACAAAATCATGCCCACATTTTGTAGAAGGGAGGCCAGACATGAAATCCATCAAAACTAAATGCCAAGGTTTATCAAGGACTGGAAGAGATGTATACAATCCTTTCTTATGGTTGGCAAGCTTTGCAATGGCACAAACAGTACAAGCTTGGATGTGTAAAGTGACATCATGTCTCAATCTGGGCCAATACAAATACCTCTGAAGTACATCAATGGTCTTCTCCACCCCAAAGTGTCCTGTAAAATGACTCTAGTGTGCCTCCCATACCATCTTTTGTTGCTCCTTAACTGGAACACATATGTGCCCCATGTGACTAAGAATCCCATCCTGCAAGTAGAAATTAGGAATTTGTTTACCCTCTGCTAGTCTATTGTAGATGTTAGCAAAATTAGGATTTTTGCCATAAAATTGAGGCCAATCTGCTGTGTGGTGGCCACAAGAATCCAATACCACTGTTAGGGCTATGATCAAAGGTCTACTTAAATAAACTGCAACTTTGTTATTAGATCCCTTCTTGTGGCAAATATTGAGGTGAAATTGTTGCAATTAGGTAGACCATCTTTGATGCCTATCATTTTGTAGCTTCCCTTGTGTTTGTACAAATTGCAGAGGTTTATGGTCCGTGTGGATGATAATCTCCTTTCTGAGAATGTAGTGTTTCCACTGTTTGTTGCCCTACACAATAACATACAACTCCTTATCATATGTGGGATATTTGTGCACTATCTTAAAGAAAGTCTCACTATGGTAGGTGACTAGATGCCCATGTTGCATGTGAACTGCCCCTAGTGCATAGTCTGAAGCATCTGTTTCAATTTGAAAAGATTGTTGCAGACCTGGGAGTGCTAGTACTAGGGTAGAGCATAACCTCCTCTTCAATTCCATGAATATTTTCTATTGTGCCTCTATCCAACAAAACTTTTCTCTTGCTCCTCCCCTAACTGCTTGATTCATAGGCCATGCCAAATGTGAAAAACCAAGTACGAACCTCCGGTAGAAATTGGCTAGACCCAAGAAACTATGAAGTTCTGTGAGGTTTTTGGGAGATGGCCAATCTTTGAGAACTTGTATCTTTTCAGGGTCCACACGAACACCCATTCTGTCCACAATGTATCCCAAGTATTGAATACTCTCCATACCAAAGGAACACTTATCTCTGATAGCATAGAGTTTGTGTTGTTTCAAGGTTTAGAGTACTTGTTGAACATGTTGCAGATGGTCACCCCATGTTTTTCTATTCAAATGAGTATGTCATCCAAATAGACAATGACAAAAGAACCAATGAATGGTTTGAGGACATCATCCATTAGTCTCATGAAGGTGGCAGGGGCATTGGTCAAGCCAAAAGGCATGACTAGCCACTCAAACAATCCTTCCTTGGATTTGAAAGAAGTCGTCCACACATCTGATGGCTCAATTGGGAGTTGGTGGTATCCAGATTTCAAGTCAATTTTGGTGAAAAATTTAGCCCCCGTGAATTGGTCCAACAAATCATCAATGCGAGGAATTGGATATTGGTTCTTTATAGTGATTTTGTTGAGAACTTGATAATCAATACAAAGTCACCACCTCCCATCCTTCGTTTTGGCCAAAACAATTAGATTTCCACATGGTGAGGCACTTTGGTGAATGTGTCCTTTCTTAATCAACTCTTGAATTTGCCATTTGATTTCCTCATTCTCCAAAACTGACCTTCTGTACATTGGCCCATTTGGTAATGGTGTCCCTAGAATTAGATCAATTTGATGCTTGACTTGACACTGCAGTGGTACCCCTATTGGTGAATTGAATATATCATGATATGTTGATAATACCTGATCCATCTATTTCTGTTCAGTTGTAGTAGTGGCCACTTTGGTATTACTGTTGGCCACAACTGACCTTACCTCCTTAGGTCGGACCATTAGTAGGACAAATTTTTTAGTGTGAGCAATCAAACAATTACATTGTTTTGTAGTAAACAAAGATATTGGTTCTGCAGGACTTACCTTAGGTATTCTTTATTTATTTTTGCCCAGCTTGATGATGATACTGCATGGCCTAGACTCATAGACTCCATGGTGCTTTTACTTGTATGGTTGCCCCAACAATACATCGCATACATCCAAAGGTGTCACATCACATATCACTTCATCTTTGAATGGTTTAATGGAATAAGGTAAGCGACACTGTTTATTCACCTGAATGTTTCATCCTTGACTTACCCATCCCATATGATATGGTTGTGGATGTGGTGTGTGTTGAACACCTGGAATACTGAGAGGGGGTGGGTGAATTAGTATTCCCTAAAATTCATTAACCTTGACAATTTAAACATCTATCCAATGTATTATAATAAATTTGCAATAATGGAAAGGAACGTTGAAAGCATGCATCAAAAGAACACAAGAACACCAGATTTACATGGAAAACCCAAAAAGGGAAAAACCACGGTCAGGCTTAGCTTATTATATATGTTGCAACCTGTTACAAAGTTTAATACAAAATGATGGACTCATTGTCCAAAAGAGAAATGCTCACTACTGGTGGTTCACTACCAAAGGACTCACTCTCCTGAATAGAAAAGAGATAGAAGAAAGGGTAGCTCACTACCAAGTAAGAATTGTTAATAATGCATCTAACCTGTGCTAAAGATATAGTTCCATTGAAGCTCGGAATACTGACTTAACACACTTCATTTTCACTACAATCTTATCTTGCCCTTGTTTGCATTAGATTTCACACACACACACACACACACACACACACACACACACACACACACACACTCACACTAGTTGTCTTACACACCATACTCACCACACAAGAAATCAAACTTTTATATATACCACAATTAAGAAAAACATCAAATAGGTCAGCATAATAGATGTACTATGTGACCTCTTGACATGTCGGCTCAAAACTCAATCCTATAAACTTTGCAGAGAGAACTAAAGTGTGTAACACATTAAGATAGGTTGACATTACTTATAATTACTCCCATAATTCTGCTCCATACATAACTCAACTCCGCACAACCTCAAAACTTTTGGGTTAGCACCACTGGTGAAGTAACAATAGAATGAACCAGCTGTTTACTCACAACTCAACATGGGGACCACCAACATTATTGCCACTTGGAGAACACATATTTCTGACATCTATAAACTTATTCTCAAAACCACCTAGAAAAATACTCATTTGTAGTGGAATGCAGAGCATTCCAACATACCACTAACATTGCCATTACAGAGTCTGATACTCTGTCAACTATATCTTCAACTATGAAGGACTTCAAGCCTTGAAACTTTGGATTTAGACTCCTTCAATATGTACCAAAATTACCTCAGAACCACATGATAAACTTCTTCATAGGGAGTAATGCTGAGCCAAAAACTGATTCACTGAACACTGAAGACTGTACTCCAGGACTTAGACAAATCTGCAGAACAATTGATACTTTGGTCTTCTCCGGACCAACACTACTGCATCTATATAATGTGTTGCCATCAATGACAACACCATACACTATCATGCTCTTCAAAAATCTTCCCACTCAACAATCTCTTCACACTATTCATCATCATGCCTATGTTGCCAACAATCTCCAACAATCTCCCCCTTTGTCATTGATGGCAACATATTCTTAAGCACTCCCCCTTTGACATCAAGGGAAAAGGGCCACTCAATATTAAACTTTTCAGATTACTTTAACTATTCTAACTAATTCCTCTTTGTGAGATAGATACTTATATAAATGAGAGTAGCTCCCCATTACTGCTTTAATCTTATACTCAACATTTCTTCAGAAAAAAAATTATTTAAAAAATACTCCTCATATGTACACTGCAATCAAGAAAGCTATTTACATAGAATAGAAATGTACAACTTAGCTTGAAGAGGCCAAACTGCCTTGATTAGATTCTTTTAATTCTACAAGGTGTGCCTCTAGATCCTTCTTAGTTGTCTCTCACTCCTTCTTAGCAAAGGCAAGTACTTCACACTGATTCTCAAGCTTCACATAGATTTCTTCACCTTCATCTGGAGAACTGGGTACTGGATTCTGTTGTAGTTTTATCTCCGCATTAGCCATAATTCTAGTCAAAGAGGTAAGCCTTACACTTACTATGTCTCAAAGATGACAATATTGCATTATTATCTTTTATTTTTGCTCTTGAAGCTGAAACAACTGTCCACCCAAATTTTCAATTACTAACCTTGTTGTACCATCTGCATCACTGACAGGATCATAGATGTCGAAGGCCGAAGCAATTTGAGACACTATTGAGTCCATCTGGTCCTTAATGTTTTAGTGGAGACATGCCATTTTAAACAAAATTAAAACAAGACTTTTGCTTCTCCCACACAATCTTGAATATATTTTAAGTTGCTCTGCAACTTACCATGTGAAATAGTGCATTTGTTGGAAACATATTCCAACCTCTTGTCATTTATCCTTTTAGTTAATTCCTTTTCTAACTTCTCTTCTAACCCAATAGAATATTCCTTAAAGGAATCAATTAGTAATCTCAGTTGCTACACATTGGATAAAGAGTTGTCAACATTTACACTGGGAAGGCTATCTTGTAGTAATTTTACTACCTCATCAACCATTTTAGCACTTTTTTGATGAGTTTGTATAATCTCTTTTCTTGCGGCGACATGAAATGCATCACCAAGTTGCAGTTTATGCAAGGGAGATATTTTGTCCATGTCAGCTTGTCCTTACTGTATAGGGACTTGCAACAATTGTGCTTACACCAACAGTTGAAACTAAAACTATATATCCAATAGATTTTTCAAAGAATCACCAATTGCATCAGAGGTGTAACATCAGAAAATGTCCCCTTGGGGGCTTTTCCCTCTTTAGGTTTAGATCTCGAGTCTTTTGTGTGCATTTAAGACATCTTGCATCATAATTTAGCATCCTGATGGAATGAACCCTGGGTTTCATGACGAATTGGACCTAGGGGGACCCCTTGAGCTTGACCCTGCCCAAAATAGGGTGGAGGACTTGGGTGCCCATGCCCTAGTCCTGCCCCATTTTGGGGCAATCCCAATTTTTGGGTGTCAGCTTGTGACCATTATTTGGGTCCTATGTTGATAGAGTAAGTTTGAATTACAAAAATCTTTGTGAGAGTATTTGTAGTTGCATATAAAAGCATGTTTAGGCATTCATTTGTAAACTATATTTCAACTAGATGATTACTAGCAAGCTATTGTGTTCTCAAGGTGATTCAAGGCTTTCATTGTGTTGCAAGAGCAGATTTGTGTGGTTTATGTGTTTGTGTTTGCAGATTTGAGCATCCATTTCATCATGGAATGAAGAGCATCTTCCTCCCATGAGATCTTCACTACAAGGTGACATTATATTGTGTTTGTGATTATTATTTCATTTGGTTTTTGCCTGTACCTCCCTAGGCACACACTCTTTATTTGACAAAGGTGTTCAGAGACTTAAGTGTCCTCCGGGGCTTGACTGAGGCAAGCCTCTAAACACCACAACCCCCTCCCAAAGTTTTTCATGGTTGCAGGTTACAAGTTGAGGAGATGGACAAAGTGAAGTTGTAGGAAGACATCTTGGAGTGTTAGAATTGCAAAATAGAAGGAAAATCTACCCCCTGGACTTGGGCGCCTGCTCATTAGTCCTCCAAGTTCCATGATGAAAAAATCTCTGAAACAATAGGAAAGAGTTGCAAACTAAGTTTCTAGATCTTGACAGAAACCAGGGCCTTGGACTTGGGTGCCCGCTCCTATGTCCCTAACTTTTTCGCTTCGGAACCCCGAAAATAGGTACTCTATGATTTGTCATGTTACTTCCCTCTGCAAGAGCTTTTTTTGCAATTCATCTGTTTACTGTCGTATTTGCAAAATTAGGGGTTTAATCGTTAATTGAACATAGGAGAAGGAAAATTGATAATTAAACACCCTAATCCAAACTTCCCTACATTTCTATGTGACCAAGGACCTGTTAGTACTCTGCCACTTGATCCGAAGGTCCTTGAATGTGTTAGGTGAAAGGAGGATTTAAACACTAAACTAACAAATCTAATTTTCCCATAAATATTTTAGTGAACCTTTGTTTTTGGACTTAATTGAAAGTTGGTTGTATTTAGATTTGGATTGATTTCATTCATTCATATAGTCATTCATTTTATTGCATTGAGAAAAATTCAAAAAAAATGAAAATTTTGAAAAAAATTGCATTGTTAGGCTTACTAATTTGCATCAATTCTTTCTAATTTTCCATAATTGATGATTTTTGCATCAGATATGATATAAACTACAGAAAATTATAAACATACAATAATTTGCATTGAATTTTCATCATTTAATTGCTAGGGTTTTGTAGAAATTTTGACAATTTTCATATAACCTAGTAATTCCAAAATCTAGGGTTAGTAGGAAAAATCTTCTTTTAGATTTTTCTACTAATTTTAGAGACTCATTAAAACTTGCATTTGGTTGTAGTCTTGCATTTTAGTGTAAATTTGCATTTTTGCACAGAAAATTTCAACAAAAAACTAGCAATTTTCATGCATTTTCATACATTTTCATTGGCATTTTTTATGTTGAAGCTTGGAATTCATTTTCAGATCTGAGAGTATTTCATTTTCATCATAAATCATACCTCAAAGAATTCATATAACATTTTGTGTCAAGATCTCAAACCTAGGACTTCCAAAACACCAATTTTCACTAAATTTGGCCTTATCAACTCTTTAAACTTGCACCATAGGCATGTTGTGAAGGGAATTTTTGCAGTAATTGGTTTTTATTAGGGTAATTAATTTCTTCCTCTCCTAAAAAACTTCACAACACCTTTTAATTAGCCTCTTGCATTGAAAATTTGGTAAAAAACTACACATTTTTGCTATTTTTGCCTAGGGTTTGGCCTAGTTTGCACTCCAAGTATGTTGTGACAAATTGTATCAATTGAGGTGATTGATATGCTTGATTTTATTTTTTGTATCTCCTAAAATTCATTACAACCCCCCCTTTACTAGGTTTTGGAGTTGAAAAACCGTGAAAAATAGTATATTTTTGCTATATTTTCACTAGGGTTTGACCTTAAGTGGCACTAAAAGTGTGTTGTGTTGGATATTTTGATATTAAGTGGCTTTTATTACTTATATAATTTTATTTCCATCATAATTTTCCTCACAACACCCTTTGTCATGCTCTTTTGCATCGAGATTTGGTGAAAAATTTGCATATTTTGACATATTTTCACTATATTTTGACTTATCGTCATTTGCATCAAGAGTGTGTTGTGAAGGATATTATTACTGTTTTGGATTGATATCAGACATATAATTTTCTGCTCTTTCTTAAAATACTTACAACACCCTTTGATTCCGTTCACTTGCATTGAAAAAACATAAAAAATCAAGCATTTAAGGCCATTTTTGCATATAGTTTTGCATTTGTCTTTTGCACACATTTGGAAAACTTTTAAAATTTGATTTTACATTGATGTTACAAGAAATTTCATTATGGCATCTTTATCTCATTGCTCTTTGGTATCTTTACGTGCATATATCAAGAACTTCGAGAGTTTCTACAAATTTCTTAATATGAATCCTCATGTGCTCACTTATTTACAAGCTATGTATCACAAGGATATATTTAAATGCTCTTCATTTGAAATCATTGACTATGTATCTGATTTTGACAACTTCACCTCTCTCATGAATGCATACCCTTGAGTAATAGAAAATTTGATGAAACACATTAAGAATGATGAGAGTGAAAGTTCTCTTAATGCCTTGGATTTAATAGCTAAAATATATGATGATGACATAGAAAATTATTCCTCCTATGAGGATATACTGGCACAAGAGGATTAAATCATTTGACACATTTCTAAACATTACTCTACCCTCTTTGGAAATGGAACATTAGTGGATAAAGGGCTCCCTCTCAAGAAGGATTCTTCATGGGTAGAGAAATACTATTCACCTAACGATCATTTGGTGCATGAGACCTCTATGGATAATCCATTGGACCTTCCACCTTTGAATAAAAACTCAAGAACCTTTGATGAGAATACTATGGATAGCTCTAGTATGACTAATGAGACAATACCTTCCTCTCATCCCACTACTCTCCCTAGCCAAGACGTAGCATTAGTGAATGAGAAAAGGTCTCTCACATTAAATCCTTTAGGGATGGATGTTGGGTGCAACCAAGAAGGAAACAATGTTAATTCAATTTTCATTAATAGACCTTGTAGCAATATTCCTAAGATGATTGTCTGAGGGGCACCTAGTGCACCCTCTTGCTTAAAGTCGGTGACTACTATTCAAGGTAGACCCCTGGATCACATCTATGACTATGCAAAGCAAATTGCTCAAGGAAATTAGGGTGTACAAAATGTGATTGCTCATACATATAACACCCGTAATAACAAGCAAAGTAAGCAAGCACCACATGTGCCTATCTCTCTTCCATGTTCTCAACCTATGCTCCCTCCATCACCTTGCCTTACCCATAAAAGTGGTCAAGAGTATGATCTTATCAAACAGCTTTGCGCTACTCCAGCTAAGATCTCTCTTTGGGATTTAATACAAACATCGCCTACATACCATGGAATGCTCCAAGAAGATTTACAAAAGGTGATTATGTCACCTACTGCAAAGCCTAATGATGTAGTAGCCGTATTAGATAGTATGCATGCGACAAAAACAAATATTCTCTTTCAACCACATGAATTACCATCAGTCAAAGTTCAAAACCAATATGATCCTCTCGTTATCTTTGTCACAATAAACAAATCACTGGTTAAGAGAGTTATGATTGATAATGGATTAGCTCTTAATGTTTGTGGCTTTGACTTATTACATAAGATTAAAGTTGACACATCACAAATCAAACCATACAGTACTAGCATTCGTGGATTTGATAGTGTTGGACAACAAACCATGTGCACTATAACTCTACCTATACAGGTAGGACCTGTTATGGTGCCTACCCTGATTCATGTCATGCCTTGTTCTTTATCTTACAACATGATTCTTTGTAGACCTTGGATTCATGCATTGGGGGCAGTCCCTTCCACCCTGTGTCGTTCAATCAAATTTATATTCAAAGGTGAACTTCACACTATTCATATTGATCTTGAACCAGATAACTGTTTACATATTGAAAAGCAAAAACTAGTTTACAACCATATGAGCTTAAATAATTTGCAAGGTGATCCATCAATGACTAATGTTGTGCAAGATTCTCAACCATTGAATGCACTTGTTGGTGATGATTGGGGTTCATTGGATTTTAATCCTTGCAGTATAGGAGAATACAAAATTAATAGTCTTGACACATCAAAAAGAGCATCAATCTCACCTAAGCAATCTTTTGAAGCACCTAAGAAACCTAAAGTCCCCTTGGTAGAAAATAAAAACAATACTCTCACTTATACCACAAATTATGACAACTATGAGGCTTCACCATCTTCTAAGGAAATGACATCTCTTTATGGTCAAGGATTTAAAATCCTTTATAACAATTGTGAATATGAAGGTAAGTGATGTGGTCTAAATCAACAAGGGATTTGAGTACCTATAGAATCTGCTTCAACACATTACTCAAGCTGCATTGGATATAATCCTTTTAAAGAAAAGAAAGCTTCCCGTCGTCCCACACTTAATGTTAATTTGACAAGATCAAAACAACATGACAGATATCCCAGACATATATATTCTTAATGATGGTACCCTACAGGTAAGTATCTCTAACCCTTTCTCTCTCTCATGATGTGCTTCCCCCATGATGTGTTATGTGTTGTTTAGGCCTCCTGGGATGACCTTAGATTCTCCTGTAAGGTCCAAGATACCAGGAGATAGCCTTTGTTGTGACCTTCTATTTGTATCATCATTCTTCTATATTGCCTCTCTAATTTCATCGTTGTGTGTTGTATCTTATGGACATAGCATTGTGGTTGGTGACATTTGGGGCACCCTCCTACATGATTGTCCCTAAGACACTTTTTTATCCTCTCTTATTTATTGTTTTCCTTCCTCTAGTGTTTCTATCTAGAAGGCAGATAGCAAAAAACATTTATACTGATGCAGACCTAGTGTCCCTTTCGAGAGCAATCAAAAAATGGACTTAGTTCCTAATATGACAATGGGGTTGTATATCTTATTTGATGCTTGGCTAGTGGAAGCACTCGTGCTTTCTATGTAGTGAATTTGATGATGTTTTTATCTCATTTACAAACCTTAATAATACTACTGCTCTATGCACCTTTGTTTGTCTTTGAATCCGGCCTTGGTGGTGCTCGATTCAGAGAGCTTTGTGATATAACCCCACGGTTATCCTTGAACTCTGAATTCATAGTATAACCTTAGCTCTTTGTGTGGTTAATCATATGCATCGATGTTGTTGTTTATTATGATGTTGTAGACACTAACATGTTTCTTGCAAGGATGTGTTTGTGGGAACATTTGGCAATCGTGAAGTACATGTCACCTCCGGGGGGCATGGGCTTTGTGAAAGTTAGTGTTCCCTTGTTTGTTTTCTTCCTACCTTAACGTGCTTGATATCGATACCTGATATCAACCACCTTAAGGTGGGGGCATATATAAGGTAAGCTGTCTGTTGTAGATGTTAGCAATGTACTTGTCCTCAGGTGCAGTTTGTGTGATGAGTACATCCTGCACTCTAAGTTTGTTTGCAACCAATCAATCAATCAATCACTTAAGCCCTTTGTGGAGGCAGGATATTGTGTATATCCTTTTTATCTTAAGCCCTCTACAGAGGCGAGGATGGTGTATTTCTTAGAGCAGATTGCATCATCCGGTCATTTTCAAAAGTCCTTTGTGGAGGTGGGGAGAGGTTCTGTGACTAACTCAACCCTTAAGTGTGTCTTCGGTTGATTGTTGTGGTGAAGCCCAATAATTGGTGTGTGCCTTTAATGTGCCTAAGATGGTGTTGGACTTAGAAATAGGTACACTCCATTGCTTGTCTTCCGTGTTTTCTCCATGTCTTCAAGTGTGTGTCTTTTGGCATGCTTGCTTTATTTGGCGTATTTGTTGCCCCATTTGTAGTCTAAAGACTTGCTCGATTAGTGCATCCTACATTTTGGGAGGTTTTGTGTCTTGTGTGTGTGTTTCCCCATATATATGGTATAAAGACTTGCATGATGAGTGTATCCTATATTATGGGAGGTTTGTTTACTTTCTAGTACTTACATCTGCATTTCATATATATGAGAAAAAAGAAAAGAAAAGAATCATGCCTGTCTTCCATGCATTAATGTGTCTTCTATGCATTTACTGTCTTCTCCATGTTTTGCATGACTGTAACTGTCTTCTCCATGTTTTGCGTGCCTGTTACTGTCTTCTATGTGATTGGCGTGTCTTCTTTGCGCTTGGCATGTTGCTATGTTTGTGACCTTACTTTAATGCATGTATTGGCCTTGTGTTTATACATACATTAAAGTGGGGGCTAAATGTAACTTTGAAAAATGTCCCCTTGGGGGCTTCTCCCTCTTTAGGTTTAGCTCCTGGGTCTTTTGTGTGCATTTAGGACATCTTGCATCATAATTTGGCATCCCGATGGAATGAACCCTGGGTTTCATGACAAATTAGACCTACGGGGACCCGTTGAACTTGACCCTACCCAAAATAGGGAGGACTTGGGTACCAATGCCCTAGTCCTATCCTATTTTGGGGCAGTCTCAATTTTTGGGTGTCAGTTTGTGACCATTATTTGGGTCCTATGCCGACACGGTAAGTTTGAATTACAAAAATCTTGGCGGGAGTGTTTATAGTTGCATATAAAAGCATGTTTAGGCATTCATTTGTAAACTAGATTTCAACTAGATGATTACTAGCAAGCTATTGTGTTCTCAAGTTGATTCAAGGCTTTCATTATGTTACAAGAGCATATTTGTGTGGTTTATGTGTTTGTGTTTGTACATTTGAGCATCCATTTAATCATGGAATGAAGAGCATCTTCCTCCCATGAGATCTTCACTACAAGGTGACATTATATTGTGTTTGTGATCATTATTTCATTTGGTTTTTGCCTCTGCCTCCCTAGGTACACACTCTCTATCTAATAAAGGTGTTCAAAGACTTAAGTGTCCTCTGGGGCTTGACTAAGGCAAGCCTCTAAACACCACAATCCCCTCCCAAATATTTTCATGGTTGCAGGTTACAGGTTGAGGAGCTGGACAAAGTGAAGTTGCAGGAAGACATCTTGGAGTGTCAGAATTGTAGAACAAAAGGAAAATCTACCCCCTGGACTTGGGCGCCTGCTCATTAGTCCTCTAAGTTCTGTGACAGAAAAATCTCTAGAACAACAGGAAAGAGTTGCAAACTGAGTTTCCAGATCTTCATAGAAACCAGGACCTTGGACTTGGGCGCCCGCTCCTATGTCCTCAAATTTTCTACCTCAGAACCCTGAAAATAGGTACTCTGTGATTTGTCATGTTACTTCCCTCTGCAAGAGCTTTTTCTGTAATTCATCTGTTTACTATCGTATTTGCAAAATTAGGGTTTTAATGGTTAATTGAACATAGGAGAAGGAAAATTGATAATTAAATACCCTAATCCAAACTTCTCTACATTTGTAAGTGACCAAGGACCTGTTAGTTCTCTGCCACTTGATCCGAAGGTCCTTGAATGTGTTAGGTGAAAGGAGGATTTAAACACTAAACTAAACAAATCCAATTTTCCCCTAAACAATAGGATTCATCAACCATTTCAGAGCATCCTTTTTCCTTTTTCTCTTTTTCTTTCTCTCCATAGTCTTAAACAACTTTCTGTTCGTCTGCATCCTTCTTATCTTCTAGAGGGGGCAATATTTCATTCTTTTGTTCCTCATATTTCTCTAGTTTCTCTTGCTTTTCTTTTTCCCTTTGCTCTGTAGTGTTTTGCACATCCGGAGGAGGTAGTTCTTGTTCTACTTGATCTTTTTCCTTCTCTGGAGCAATCTTAACATTATCATTCTCATCTCCTTTAACAATATTTTTGTTTACCAAAGGAGGGTTATTTGTAATAACATTTTCTTGTATATTATCTTCAACAACATGCTCATTGACTTCTGGAGTTGATACATCATGCTACATTTCATTTTCTTTAATCAACTCCATAGCTAAATCTATAACTTTTTGCATTATTTCATTCTTTAATTTCTTTATGTCTTCCATGTCCCTACTCATCAGGGTGCTAACTCTTTGTTTTGTTCTGAATTCCCTGCTATAAATTTGAGCTAATTTGGTTCTATATTTATCAGTGAGAGAAGAACCAATTGTCACCAAGGAAAAAGTCCTAATCTTTACATCTTCCTTAATAGTTTTTTGTCTTCTTGCACTTAGGACTTCTTTCAAGTCATCCGAAAGCTGACTCTCAATGTCACTTAGACCAGTAATAAATATAACCATATAATTCACAATAGCTTTCTGAATGGTAGCTTTATCTTCATTATTTGACTTAGGATACATTCTTGTTGTCTCTTTCAAGCAACCAAATTCTGAAATATTATTAAATAATGCATCTAATTTTAGTAGTTGTGTTCCCTTACCGAAGGGGATTTATCCTTCTTCTTCCCCTTTCCTTTACCCTTAGGAGACTTTTCTTCTTCACTAGATTGCATTTCTCTCTTCTTGAAGATAAATTCTTCCTTTTTATTTTCAACCTCTTCTTCACTTACTGTACCAATAATGTCAATTTTTTCTTTCTTTACACTTGTCTCTTCTTCAGAGGCTTGAGACATTCTCTTCTTCTTCCAGACCAACAGAGGTCCTTCTTCTTCCTCTTCTTCTTTATCATCATGATTGATGTACTTTTCTCTTGTATATTTTTCTTTTACTCTTCTCCTTTTAGGAGGTTGTTGTTGTATAGAGGCACTAGATGCTTCTTTCTTTTCTGAACTTGCTGTAGGCATGGCTCCAGTGGATTTTGGAATAGTAGGAGAGGAAGTAGAGGTCCTAGCTGACCTTCTTGTGATGGGAGACCCTTCTGGTGGAGTAGGTATGCCTTTGGATTTCTCCGTAGGTCTCTTTGGTGAAACCATCTCCTCTAACTAGTTCTTCATCTTCTCAACCTTTTTCTTTATTTCCTTTTCCTTGTGCTTCAAGTGCACTTCACTAGATTTCTCTTCATTGTTGAATGCACAAGACAACTGAGAGGGGGGGTAAATCAGTTGTATCAAAAACTTAAATGCTTACAAACATAATCATATCCACATCAATTCACTTAAACCCTAATTCTGTTATGAAGATTAAACATGAAAAATAAATAATAGAAACTTGATGACATCAACACCATGCACAAGAGGCTTTTGTGGAAAACCCTAAAAGGGAAAAACCACAGTGAGTATTAGCTCACAATATATAGTAGTATGAATACTAAATTACAAAGAGGCTCACTACCCAAAAGAATGCTCACTGCCAAAAGAGGGTGGCTCACTACCATGAACTGATATGATAGCATCTACCACATGCATGAGTTTAGTTCCAATGAAGCACAATACATTTCACCTTCACTGCCTCACAACACAAAAATCTTGATCACCACACATACACATGAATCCTTTAAACTTATTTATATCAATCATCAACCTTGGAACATACATCAAGGTCAGAAACACACTCTATAACCCTTGAAACAATCTCCAAGGTCGGCAAACATACATGATTCAAATTAGGTCTGGACCTAAACATTCTGCAGAGCAAAGGAATGAAGATAAATAACCACACGACTTATCCTGGACCTAAATCCATCTTCACACACTTCAACATGCTTCCACAATCCACGAAGCACATCCACAAGTAGTGTTAATACCCAAGTCAGCCAAACTTGTGTAGACACTAAGAACACTTAGTCACACACTTCCAAGAACACAACCATAGCTTGTGGACCAAGCACAAGCCTTTAACACAATCTAGAAACATCTACATACAACAAGAAATCACCTAAGAGCCAACAAATCCATATACCACAAATCTCACTTGAAGACAGTTCATAGACTACTCACAACAAACACTATCAAGCTCTGATACACAAGACTTTGCTTTCTGGAGCATCAAATCACAAATCCTTTGGATTGAAGGTAGCTAAGGACCTTATAAAAATATTTCCAGAACTATAACACCTGAAACCACTCTGCGGAGAAATGCAGAGCAAAATACTTTCTCTCAGACACCTCTGCACAACCCAAAAACTCTGTCAATTACAGTCTTCAAACTGGTGAACATAACTTCTACTGCATAGTGATCTAGACCACAAAATTCTAGATTTAGCATCTTCAAACATTTCTCCAAAACATATCCAAATCTCACACTCTGGTCTTCAACACAGAAGAAATGCGGAGTAAAAGCTTCGACAATATCCTGTAAGCCAAAATACTTTGTAATACACTATTTCCTCTGGAGATCAAATTTTCTCAAAAGCACTTGGAAAGTCAGCAATAGGGATAATATGCTAACATCATCAACACCTCTATAATTCATTCAAATCACTTTAATATGATAACTCAATCAAGCAACAATCAACAATATCATAAGGCATAGTTGACATTAATGACAACACAAGCATGTCGAATCAATGACAACACCGGTTAGCACATACTTGCAACAATCTCCCCCTTTGTCATTGATGGAAACATATGATGTAAAAAACCATCATGACACAATTCTGCACTAATCCCATTCTCCCCCTTTCTTTTATACATTTTACTCTGTCTTTATTTTTCACATGAACTCTCTCTCCCTTTGACATCAATGACAAAGGGTGATTCACCTTTCTCAAACTTTCTCCCCCTAAATATGATACTGTACATACTTGCACTTGTTCTTAGCTACTCTAAATACTTCCCTCTGACTACAACACTCTTCAATGCCACTACCTACTCCCCCTGAGAGGTATCCTCTATCATCAGTCTAGAAAAGAATGACTCCTTAATCACATTGGACTGATGCACTTCCTTATGCATCTAGTTCAACACAGGAGGGGCAATAACCCCTAACATCTCTTGGAGATACACAAATGTATCCTTAGGAAGAGCTTTGGTGAATATTTCAGTAACCTAATCTTTTGTAGGCACATACTCAAGTGAACACTTCTTTCTCTGCAACCTTCTCTCTCAGAAAGTGATACCTAATAGAAATATGCTTTGTCCTTGAATGCATCATTGAGTTATTTGAAATGTTAATGGAACTGGTATTATCACAAAAAATAGGAATTGGATCCTCATACTCAACTTGGATATCCTTCAGAGCTTGTCTCATCCACAACACTTGTGTGCAACATGATGCTTCTACAATGTACTCTGCCTCTGTAGTAGATAACGTTACTAAATCTTGCTTCTTGCTTTTCCATGAGACAACTCTATCTCCAAGAAAAAACACACCGCCACTTGTACTTTTCCTATCGTCTACACATCCGGCCCAATCTGCATCTGTGTAGGCACTTAGGTTAAAGTCATTGTTCTTAGGATACCACAGACCATGCTCTAGAGTGCCCTTCAAATACCTAAATATTCTCTTTAATGCCATGACATGTGACTCTCTAGGATCTACTTGAAATCTTGCCACACGACAGATTGCATGCATGATATCCGATTTGGTAGCAGTTAAGTATAGCAGTCCTCCAATCATTAATCTATAATTGCTCTGATCAGCCCTAGGGGATTCATCATCTTTTCTCATCTTGCAACCGGTTGTCATGGGAGTACAAACTAGTTTAGATTCTTCCATTCTAAACTTCTTCAACAATTCCTTGACATACTTTGATTATGCAATGAAAATTCCCTTATCTGTCTGATTAATTTGTAGTCCAAGAAAGAAGTTCATCTCACCACACATTGACATCTCACATTCTTTTTGCATCTTATTTGTAAAGTTCTTACACATACCTTCATTTCCACCAAAGATTATATCATCCATATAGACCTTAATAATTAGAATTTGATCTTTTCTTACCTTGATGTGCATATTACTATCTGTAGACCCTTTACTGAATCCCTACTGAAACAAATACTTGTCTAATCTAGCATACCAAGTTCTGGGAGCTTGGTTCAGTCCATACAATACCTTCTTCAATCTGCATACCATGTCTAGTTTATCTGATAATTGAAATCCATTTGATTTCTCTATATATACTTCCTCTTCCAACTAACCATTTAGAAAAGTAGACTTTACATCCATCTGATATACTTTGAAGTCCTTATGTGTTGCATAAGACAAAACAACCTAATAGCTTCTAGTCTTGCCACCAGAGAAAAATTTTCCTCATAGTCTATTCCTTCCACTTGTGAGTAGCCTTTGCATACAAGTCTTGCTTTGTTTCTTACCACTTCTCCATTCTCATTCAACTTATTCCTAAAAACCCACTTTGTTCCAATCACATTCTTATCTATAGGCCTCTGGACAAATTCCCATGTCTTGTTCTTTTCAATTTGCATCAATTCTTCTTCCATTACCTTGACCCAATGTTCATCTTTACATGCTTTAGAGACAGTTTTAGGTTCAACATTTGAAATTAAACAGAGATTTACCTATTCTTCTGCAACTCTTCTTGTCAAAACTCCTTTGTTTTTATCACCAATGATTTGATCCTTGGAGTGATTCTTTTGCACATACTTGGGGGTTTTAGGAACTCTTTCTGGAGCTTCTTCTTCATCAATCTAAACTTCCTTGTCTTTGACTTCTTCAACTACTTCTATATCAGTAGACTCATCTGACTCATATCCATCAGGCTCTGAGATTTTCTGAATATCTTCATCTACTTTTACATTTTCACTTTCAATAATCTTCCTCAACGTTTTGTTGTAGCATTGGTGGGCTTTGCTCTTAGTAGAGTACCTGAGGAATATGCCTTCATCACATCTAGCATCAAACTTTCCCAACTCTTCATTTCTTTTGATATAGCATTTACTTCCAAAAACTTTGAAATACTTGACAATAGGAGTTCTTCCATACCACAACTCATAAGGTGTCTTTGTTCCATTTGCTTTGACTTGCACTCTGTTCTGAATATAGAGAATAGTATGAATAGCTTCTTTCCAATATATTTCTCAAAGGTCAACTTCTTTGATCATAGTTCTAGCAGCTTCCTGATTTGTTCTATTCTTCCTTTCAACTACTCCATTTTGTTGAGGAGTTCTGGGGGCAGACAATTGTCTCTTTATCCCATGTTCTTCACAAAAAGCATTGAATTCATTTGAAGTAAACTCACCACCTCTGTCGGACCTTAGACACTTGATTCTTAATTCCATTTCAGTTTTAACCATTGCTTTAAATGCCTTGAACTTACCTAGGGCTTCTAATTTTTCTCTGAGAAAAGTAACCCAAGTCATTCTTGAATAATCATCAATAAGTAGAATGAAGTACCTATCACCTTGTAGACTTCTTATTCTTGTAGGACCACATAAGTCTATATGCACCAACACCAATAGGATGGTAGGGTTTTGTTCTTTACTTTTGAAACTTATCTTTGTTTTCTTCCCAAATTGACATTTTTTGTAAATGGCTTTAGCGGGCTTCACAATCTTAGGCAGGTCTCTTATAACTTGAATTGAGCTTATTCTCATCATATTATCAAAGTTAATATGACACATTCTCCTATGCCATAACTAGATTTCATTTGTTTGAGCCAACAAACAACAATTGTCAATACCTTTCAAATGATAAACATTACCATGAGTCTTCTTACCGGCAACAATTATTATTCCAGAGCTTTTCCTTATCTCACATCCATTGTCCTTAAACATCAGATTATATCCTTTGTTACACATCTGTCCAACACTTAGAAGATTATGCTTTAAGACTTTGACATAAAGAACATCATCTGTATTATGCTTGCCATCAAAATTAATTGACCCTTTTCCACAAATTGTACCAGCTACATCATCACCAAATCTTACCAGCTACATCATCACCAAATCTAACTAGTCCTTCATCATTCTTTTCCATTTTGAGAAACTTAATCTTATCTCCTATCATGTGATTTGAACATTTGTTGTCAATGATCCATTCATCCTTTTCCTTTCTAGCATGAAATGCAGACATCTCTTTCTCTTCTTCTAGACTTCCTTCCTTCACATAGCTTGCAAGGTTAGCAAAAACAGGTTCTTCTTATATAGAAATATACAAGCATTCACTAGCATTACCATCTTCAAAATTAGATTCATCATTAGTTACACCATCATCTTTAACATAATAACTTTTCTTTACCATCTTACCTCTACCTTCTTTGTTCTTGATCTTCAAAGTTTTATCAGGACATCTTGAAGCATAATGGCCAATCTTACCACAACTGAAACATTTGAAAGGTAACCTACCTCTAGACTTTCCAATTCCCTTTTTCATTCTGTTTACAAAGTTTGCTTCAGTCTCATCAAAGCCTTCCTCATTTGATTCCACAACATACTTGTCTGATCTAATATTTTTTTTTTGACTTGGCTTTAAAGGCAGTCTCAACTTTCACAGAGGCATCAGTAGTGCCAAATTCTCTCATCTCAAAAGCAATCAGTTTCCCAAGCAATTGATCTTTTGAAAGATTACATGTATTTAGCAATTCTTCAATGGTAGACACTTTATGACTATAAGATTTTGGAAGTGTTCTAAGTATCTTATTCACAACTTCTCCATCATCCAAGTTTACACCAAGACCTTTGATGTCGTTGACAACTTCATCCACCTTCTGCATATAGCTTGTTATGTTCTCATCTTCAGGCATCCACATAGTTTCATATTTTGACTTCAAGTTCTACATCTTGGCTTTCTTAATAGATTCGTCACCTTCATAGATACTCTTCAATTTTTCCCAAATCTCATGAGAAGTTTCCAGATCTAAGACTTTTGCCATTTTAGTATTAGATAGAGCATTTAATAGAGCATTTTTGGCTTTACCATTAGTCTCATAATCCCTAATCTCCATTGCAGTCTCTCAATCATTTTCAGGTAAGGTGTATTTATCTTTAACTATTCTCTACACATTGTAACCCAAATAAGTAAGATAACATTGCATTCGTCCCTTCTAGAAGGCATAGTCAATTCCATCAAACCAAGGAATGTTTTTCTTGTGTGCCATCCTAGATCTACCTTAAGATGTTAGGCTTTCTTCCAAGGAACCCTCGCTCTGATACCAATTGTTGAATGCACAAGACAACTGAGAGGGAGGTGAATCAGTTGTATCAAAAACTTTAAACCCTTACAAACATAATCACATCCACATCAATGCACTTAAACCCTAATTCTATTATGAAGATTAAACATGAAAAATAAATAACAAAAAATTGATCACATCAACACCATGCACAAGAGAACACCAAATTTTATGTCGAAAATCCTAAAAGGGAAAAACCATGCTGAGGATTAGCTCACAATAGATAGTAGTGTCAATACTGAATTACATAGAGGCTCACTACCAAAGGGTTCACTGCCCAAAAGAATGCTAAATGTAATAGGCTCACTACCAAAAGAGGGTGGCTCATTGCCAAAAGGGCTCACTGCCAAAAGAGGTGGTTTACTGCCATGAATTGATATGATAGCATCTACCACATGGCTAAGTTTAGTTCTAATGAAGCACAATGCATTTCACCTTCGCTACCTGACAACACAAACATCTTGATCACCACACATACACATGAATCCTTTACACTTATTTATATCAATCATCAACCTTGGAGCATACATCAAGGTCGACAACACACTCTACAACCCTTGAAACAATCTCCAAGTTCAACAAATATACATGATTCAAATTAGGTCTGGACCTAAACATTCCGCAGAGCAAAGGAATGAAGGTAAATAACCGCACAACACTACAACAAATCCCTATGATTAGCTCCCTTTTTTTCTCTGTGTTTTGCTTCCACCCACTGTTTTAATGTATTTTTCTCCATTTTTTGAAAAAGTTGGCTCTATTTTTCAGGATGGTACTATTTTTGGCATTTTTTGTGCCGACCAAAACAAGTCAACACTAAATTAGGTGCCAATTATCGCCCAATTTAATGCCTAATTTAGATCCTACTGTTGCACGTAATTTAACACCAAATTTAATGCCTGATTTAGCACTTGATTTAACACCTTATTTAGTGCCTGATGTAGCACCTAAATATACCACCTGATGTTGCACCTATTTTAGTGCCTAATTTACGGTTACTTGGGTTTAGGAGTATTATTTAGGGTTTAGGGTTTATGGTTTTGGGACTAGAGGTTAAGGTTTAAAGGTTTAGGGTTTAAGATTTAGAGAGACATAGAGGATCAATAGGGAGATATAGAGGAGACCGAGGGGAGAGATAGGGAGATAGAGAGTGAGGGACATGGCCAGAGACATAGGGAGAGAGATTGAGAGGTAGAGGGACAAAGCTGATAGGGAGAGAGGGGAGAGATAGGGAGATAGAGGTTTAGGGTTTAGGGGTTAGGGTTTAGGTTTATTATTTAGGGGTTAGGGGTTCAGGTTTAGAGGTTTAGGGTTTATAGAGAGAGATGAATGATAGTGAGATATAGAGGAGACAGTGGAGAAAGATAGGGATATAGAGGGTGAGGCACATGGCCAGGGACATAGGGAGAGAGATTGAGAGGTAGAGGGATGATAAAGATAGGGAGATAGGGGATATATAGGGAGATAGAGGTTTAGAGTTGCTTGGATTTATGGTTTAGGGGTTTGGGGTTTAGGGTTGCTCTATGTTTGGAGATAGCTAGATAGAGAGAGAGATCATGAGACAAATAGGGAGAGATAGATGAGACATAGGGGAGAGATAGGGAGATATACTAGGGTGAGCAAGATATCCAGAGATAGGGAGAAGGATCGAGAGATAGAGGGACAATATTAGAGATAGGAAGATAGGGGTTTAGGGTTTCTTAGGTGTAGGGTTTAGGGGTTAAGGTTTAGGAGCATTATTTAGGGTTTAGAGTCTTAGGGTTAATTAGTGTTTAGAGAGATCAAGACCAATAGTTGGGAGATATAGAGATCGTGAGGTAAATGGCCAGAGGCATAGCCAAAAGAGATTATAGGGATATATATGGAGAGTGAGGGACATGGATAGAGACACAAGGAGATAGATTGAGAGGTAGAGGAACAATAGAGATAGAGAGATAGGGAGATAGAGGTTTAGGGTTGCTTGGGTTTAGTGTTTAGGGTTTAGGGGTTTTGGGTATGTTTAGGATTTAGGGATTTAAGGTTTCTTAGGTTTAGGGTTTATGGGTTAGTGCGGGGGTTAGGGGCATTATTTAGGGTTTATATATGTTTTAGGGGTTAGGGTTTAGGGTTTAGGGTTTAGGGTTTAGGGGCATTATTTAAGGTTTAGAGGTTTAGGCGGTTGCTCGGGTTTAGGGTTTAGGGGCATTATTCAGGGTTTGTGGTTGCATGTCAAAAGAAGTCTCTCTCTCTCTCTCTATAAATGCCTCAACCCTAAATAATGCCCCTAATCCATAACCCCTAACTCATAACCCCTAAACCCTAAATCTGAACAACCCTAAACCTCTATCTCCCTATCTCTCCCTTATCCCTCTACCTCTCAATCTCTCTCCCTATCTCTCTAGACATCTCACTCACTCTCTATCTCCCAGCTATCTCTCACTCTGTCTCCTCTATCTCTCCCAATCTATCTCCTCTAGTCTCTCTCTACCTATTTATCTCTCCCTATCTCTTGCCTTTCTCTCCTGTATCATTCATCTATCTCCCTATTTCTCTAGACATGTCTCTAGTGATCACTCTCTATCTCCCTATCTCTCCCCTCTGTGTCCTCTAGCTATCTTTCCTTAGCTATATGTCTCCTCTCTATCTCTCTCTACCTAGCTATCTCTCCCTATAATCTAGTCTCTATCTCTTGCCTCTCTCCCTCTATCATTACTATATATTCCTATCTCTCCATTCTATTAATTCTCCCTCTCCCTTATCGATGAAGGAATTAATGAACAAGAAAACTTATAGGACTCTCTTTGCTCTCTCTCTCTCTCTCTTCGTCTTGTTCTCTATCCGTCTCCCTTATCATGAACAAAACAAATGGAAACAAGAAAACTAGCTATAAGGACATGAAAAGAGGGATGAGGATATAAATTGGCAGGATTAAATGGAAACAAGATGATAAAACTAAAGTTCATTGGATGGGAAGAATGATGAGAGGAGAGGTGGAAAATAGTAAAATAGGGAAAAATTGGTGGGACCTAATTAAAGGGAAATTGGAAAGGAAAAGGAAAACTAGGAAAGCTAGGAAAAGGATTTAACTAGATAGGAGATGTAGATAATATAGAGGTTAGAGAGAGAGAGATGGATAGATAGAGATAGAGAATTGCTTGGGGTTAGCAGTCAGGGTTTAGGGGCATTATTAATTTAGCATTTATGAGTTTAGCATTGCTCAAGTTTAGGGTTTAGAGTTTACTACTAGGTGTTTTATGGAAATGTGAACAATAGCAATAACGAACTAAAATCCAATAACACAATAGAAAATGAGACAAATGCAAATAAGCAAAAGACAATACCTTTGCAACTTGATTTACCTCTCTGCTTCCATTATTCGCCTATCTATTCTTGATCTTGATTGTAATGAAGGCCTTAGAAGCGTATACTCCCTTGCTTGTTGAAGATGACAAGAATAGAATGGCTATGATATGAATGTGCTATGAAGATGAGCTTCAAAGCAATGGTGATGATCTCAAGAAAATGGATAGTAATGGGGTGCCAAAGGCATGCTGGTAATTCGACAGAGTAATTGTACTAAAAGCTTGGATTATAGAAATGGAAGAATAGTGTTCCATTTATAGACTCAGAAGAGAAGAGATCAACAGTTGAGAAGAAATAAGAAGATCAATGGTTGAGAATGGTTGAGGAATGTGCGCAAATAGAAAGAGGACAATTGTCCAAGCTCCATCATGCAATAGGGGAGTTAACTGAATAGATTGAAGAGTTAACAGAATAGACCAATTAGTTAAGTGAATTGATTGGGGAGTTAACTAAATAGACCAATCAGTTAAGTGAATTGATTGGAGAGTTGACTAAATAGACTAATCAGTTATGTAAATTGATTGATTAGTGAACTCAAATGACTAATTAGTTAATAGATTTGATTGATGAGTTAACTAATTTTGACTGGAGGATAAATAGGACATGTGGGTGAGGGAATATTAGCTAATTAAATATTAAAAATATTTAATTACATGTGCAACATGGTGAGGTGGAAAAGGTGAGGTGGAAGATGAGGTGGATTTATGAAATTAGGACTTAGGATAGAGGAATTTAGGATTAATTAAATAATTTATGGTTATTTAATTATGTGCGACATTAGAAGAATTTAGGGACTTTAATTAAATAAATTTATTTTATTTAATTATGGGATAATGAATCAATCAAATAAACTTAGAATATTTATTTAATTGATAGAAGAAAATAAGAATTAAGATAAATATTAAAATATTTACTTAATTTGACATGAGCCAATTTTAGGTGTATACATTTTACCCCTCTTTGAAGTGATGTGTTTTATCACACACACAAGCAAGCAAGTATGTACAAATGATACAAGAACAAACAAGGTATTGCCCTTGTCTAGCCATAAATCGATGATAAATCGGTACTGATTGACAACGATAGTGTTGTCATTGCGGGGAAAGATATATCCCTAGATCAACACAAAGATGCGGGAAAGATATATCCCACTGATGATGATGATTGATTGATTTGGTTTACGACTAGATTAGGATCAAGACTATTGATTGTTATTGGATTATTTGACAAGATTGACTTGACTTGAGCGGTATGGATTAATGATGGACCTGAATTTGGATCACTGCTTCAACTGACAACTAGGATTGTTGACGAGAGACACAATGATAGATTGAAATTTGATTTGATAGAAGAAAATGCAAATGAAGGAATCACATGCTTTGAATTGTAGACATTGATACTCTGCATAGAATCTTTATTGCATGGGATATGGATACGGATATGAAATACAAGTTGATACGGTATGGGTATGGATATGGAATGTAATTGGATATTTTATGGATATGGAATGCAAATGGATTTTGCGATCTTGATATTGCAAGTATTTTGAAGTGCTTATTTCATCATTGGGTGATTTTTTTTGGGTACTTTTTCCAAATGTTGTAAGTTAATACAAGCATCTAGGTATAATTGAACCAAGATGACCTAAGTATTTCTTACATGGATTTTGATTTAGAAAGTTAATACAAGCATCGAGGTATAATTGAACCGAGATGACTTGAGTATTTCTTGCGTGTCAATAAACAAGGATTGCCCCCAGTCATGTTAGACCTTTGAAGTCCTCAATGATATTTTGTCGATCATGTCATTAGACAAGGCTTCACATTACTAAAGATTAATCCACAAACAACAAACAAAGAAAATGATTATGTCCCCATCATAGCATCTCTAGCTTTTGGCATCATCGAGTAGCGTAGAAAGGCATAATAATGAAAAATCAAGACTCTTTAACTTAACCCTTTTCACAAAACATTCTTGGATTAGATGTGCTTTCTTGCTATAGTATAGATAGAATTAGTTTGATATGTTTTTGGTCCTTGCTTTGCTTTGTTTTGGAAAGGTTGATGCTTTTGTGTCAAGATTTTGGTTTGAAAGAAAGTTTTGCTGCGTGTGCACTTGTCTTAGTGAAAGGTGTCCTCTTAGAATAGGTGGCATTCAAGAATCCAATTCCACAACCAGGTCAAGGACTTTCCCCCAGTCAGATAAAGGATCAATTTATTGTGGATGAATAGATAAACAGAGACAAAGAGACGAGCCCTAAAGGACTGACCTAGTGCCTTGGGGGCTCATTGCTAAATGGCCTTGCCTACGGGATGGCACAGAGGCAATGTAGTTTGCGGTGAACTTGGTGGACCTAAGACCTAGGCGATGTACAAAGCTGAGGATCGGAAGGACAAAAGGATAGGTGAGATAGGATAGCATGGATGGGAAAGGAGTCTCGGAGGCGCATCGATGATGGCCTTACCTACATGATAGCTCAGAGGAGACATAGTTCGACAACGGTCCAACGGATTGGTTGAGGATGGAAGACAAGATGGATGCAAGTCTGGATGGGCCAAAAGTGATAAGGACAAGCGAGGAACAAGCCATGGTAGGTACACTTAGGCAATCGGATGGACACTTGCTTCTCTTTTTTTTTCTGGAGGTACGAATGAAGGAGAAGGTTGAAAAAGATGGAGAAGGCGGTTCATCACAAGGAGTGCCTGTTTACCAGGTTTTCACCACTTGCTTTTATTTGTACGAAAGCTAAAAGTACACATGATGCCTATTTGCCAGGTTTTCACCAAAAGGATGATTTTTTTGTTGTTTTTCCAATTTTTTTGATTTTTTGATTTTTTTTTTGCTTATTTTTTTTATTTTTTGTTATTTTTGACTCCCTTGCATTGGGGTTTAAGTGTAGAAATTATGAAGATGCATGTTGTTGATGGGATCAACAAACAATTCACTTTCTGATGTAGCCAATTGATAAGCACCTGACCCATAGCCAGCAATGATGACATAGGGACCCAACCAGTTGGGTTCAAACTTGCCTTTTTTCTCTCTATCTTGCTAATTTCTGGGATTTTCTCTAAGTACCAGGTCACCAACATGAAATACCCGGGGTTTTACTCTGTGGTTGTAACTTCTAGACATCCTTTGTTGATAAGCCTTGAGATGGTTAAAGGCATGTTGCCTTCTCTCTTCTAGAAGCTCTAACTCTTAAAGTCTAGATACTCGGTACTCTTCATCTGGTATGAGGCCTTTTAACGATACTCGTAAGGAGGGGATCTCGACTTCAATGGGCAAGATGGCTTCACATCCATAGACCAGGGAGTACGGTGTTGCACCAGTGGGTGTGCGGATGCTTGTGCGGTAGGCCCACAGCGCGGGATTCAATTAGATGTGCCAGTCATGACCAGCATCATTGACAGTGTTTTTCAAGATTTTTAAGATGGTTTTATTTGATGCCTTCACCTAGCCATTTCCTTGGGGGTAATATGGGGTGGAAAAGTGGTGTTGGATATGGAATTTGTCGCATATTTCTTTGACATCTTGGTTTTTGAATGGTCATCCATTATCAGTGATAATGGATGAGGGGATACCATAGTGACAAATGATATAGTTCAGAATGAAAGAGGTAATCTGTTTACTTGTGACGTTGGCGAGGGGATATGGCCTCAATCCACTTCGTAAAGTACTTAGTGGCAGTGATTATGAATTTATGGCCGCTAGAGGATGGAGGGTGTATCTTGCCCACTAAGTCGAGTCCCCACTGACAGAAAGGCCAAGGAGTAAATAAAGGTTGCAACTCCTGTGTTGGTACATGTATCAGGTTCCCATGGACTTGGCATTTCCTGCACTTCTTTACAAAATGATAGGAGTCTTTTTCCATTGTTGGCTAGTAGCATCCCATGCGTATGAGTTTCTTAGCTAGGGTAGGACCACTAGGATGGGTCCCGCATATACCGTCGTGCACTTCACTTAGGGCAGTTTGATGATCTTCACTATTGAGACATCTAAGGAGAGTACCATCGAGACCGTGCCGGTATAAGGTATCATAAATAATAGCATAACGAGATGCCTGATGAATGAAGGTTTTTTTTTGGTTACTTGAGAGATAAGTTGGTAGGATATTGTCTTGGAGATAGGCAAATACTTGTCCATAGAGAGGAGAGTCAGGTCCTACAATGTGGCAAATGATATGGGATTTGGGAGAGTCGTATGCAGGATGAGAGACTGGCTCTACCAAGAACTCATAACGTGATTGGTTGTCCGGGATGTCAAGGAGAGATGCGATCGTTGCCATGGTGTCAGCTGCTTTGTTCTCTATCCTTGGTATTTGTTCAAAAGAGATCTCAACAAAGTATTCCTTGAAGTCATCTACCATTCATTTGTAGGGTATTAAATTCTCATCCTTTGTTTGGTAGTCATTGTTCACTTGGTTGATAACTAATTGTGAGTCGCCATATACTTGAAGCTCTGTGATGTTCCATTCAACTGCCTGCTTGATGCCAATGACCAGGACTTCATACTCTGCCACATTGTTGGTACAAGGAAAGAGCAGTTTGTATGACTTTGGGATGGTGTTACCATGAGGTGTGACCAACAAGATACCTACCCCCGATCTATGCTGAGTGTAGGCCGTGCTGAGTGTAGGAGCCGTGAAAGTATAGTTTCCAGGTTGTCGTTGTTATATGAAAGATGGAGTCATCTATAAATTTGAAATTCAAAGGATTATCATCTATTAGAGGTGCCTCTACTAGTTGATCTGCAAGTACTTGACCTTTTATTGTGCATCTGTCTACATATTCAATGTCAAACTCACTGAGAAGCATAACCCATTTGGACAATCTACTTGTAAGAGTAGCTTTGTTGAGCAAATATTTGAGTGGATCAATTTTTCCTACTAGCTTGATGGAATGCGATAACATGTAATGTCTCCATTTTTGTGAAGCAAAGACTGCCGCGAGGCATGCTCTTTTAATTGGCATGTATTGCAACTCATAGCCAACTAATGTTCTGCAAATGTAATATATAGCTTGTTCTTTCCCTTCATGATTTTGCTGTGCAAGGAGAGCTCCCAAAACTGTTGGTGTGGCAGAGATATAAAGTAACAGAGGTTTACCCTGGATGGGTGGCATCAATACCGGTGGGTTCATGAGATACTCTTTCAACTATTGAAATGCCTATTTGCATGAATCAATCCATTTGAAAGAAATGTTCTTATGTAGGAGGTGCATGAATGGGTGGCACTTGTCTTCCAATTGAGAAATAAACCTTCTGATAGATTGTAGTTCACCCTGTAAAGACCTTAGTTGACTGATATTTTTGGGTGGTGGCATTTCCATGATAGCCTTCACCTTAGATGGGTCTACTTCAATTCCATTTCCTGATACGATGTACCCTAGAAGTTTACCAGACGTGACTCCGAATACACATTTGTTTGGATTGAGGTGCACATTGAATTGCTCCAATCTTGTGAAGATCTTATCTAACACTGCCAAGTGTCCTCTTGTGAGTGATTTGGCCAATATGTAATCCACACAATCTTCCATTATGGTGTGCATCATGTCATGAAAGATTGGGTCATAGCTCTTTGATATGTTGCCCCTACATTTTTCAATCCAAATGGCATGACACACCAACAATAGGTGACCCATGGACATGTGAATGCGGTCTTGTGTTGGTCTTCAGGTGCAATTTTGATCTGGTTATAGCCCGAGAAACTATCCATTAGTGACAACATAGATTGTCCTGCCATGAGATCTACAATGATGTCTATGTTTGGTAGTGGGAAATCATCTTTCGGGCAAGCTTTATTGAGGTCTCTAAAGTCGTTACACAGTCAAACTCTCCCATCTAGTTTGGAGACAGGCACAATGTTGGAGATCCATTCAGGATAGTCTATTGGTCTAATGTACCCAACATCTAGTAGCTTCTTTAGTTCTTCTTTTACCATGAGGGCAACTTGCAGGTGCATCTTTCTGAGTTTCTGCTTAATAGGTTTAGCTCCTGGAGCTAAGGACAAGTGATGCATTATGAGATTCAGGTCTAGTCCTGGCATGTCTACATATGACCAAGAAAAGTTTATTTATTTCCTTTTGAAGAATTCAGTGAACTCTGGTTTGTCCTGTGTAGTTAGAGATTGTGCCATAGGGATCATCCTTGGATTATCGCCTATGCTGACATTGATCTTCTCTATTGGTTCTATCAAGATTGATGATCTCTCCTAATGTGTTAGATTGGGGAGACGGTCAAGCCTTCCATCCTTTGGCACCTCAGAGAGGTTTTCACCGTTGGATACGTCTTTCACATTTTTACTATTTTCATGATCTAATACTGCCACAGAGTGGTTTTCACCATTAGATCTATTTTTCATTTTTAAATTTTTGAGACTGAAAGGTGTGGCACTCTCTCCAAAATAGGCCTTGTCATTGAGTTTTATGGCATAGCCAGCCCTGTGATCCCCTGCGGGTATATGTTCCCTAAGCTCTAGAAAGTCTATGATGGCTTCATCATTTTGGAAGGTATCTAGCTCGGGGGTAGTATCTTAGAGGTCCCAATCTATGAGTTCTGGATATACCAGTGCTAGAGGGTCATTTGGTTAGTTGGGTTCTAGGACATTGATGGTCAAGATTGAGGAGTTAAGATGGTCATTATAGGCATTGACAATGCCCGTGATGGTACTCTCCACTAGTTGATCTGTCAAGTTCGGTATCATTCCTTCCTCTCGAATTGCACTGTCATTATTGTATGGGTTGAACTCTAACAGTTTATCCCTTGTACTTTGTTCCTCATTAGTTGTATGGGTAGGGACATACTTGTGGACCACATCAATATATTTTTCATCACAAGATAGTTCAGAGAGACTATCCCACTCATACTCATTGGAGTCTATATCACTCCATCCTTGTAGTTGGTGAAGTTGATCTACTATGTTAGTAGCAGATGTTTCTGGTTGTTTGTTTTTATGCTTGTCTGATCCCTTGGTCTTTTCTTTGCTGGTGTAGCCTAGCCCTGTAGTATCACAAGCTATTAACATAAGAGGTTGGATAGGTTCAGTGATACCTGCCTTTCTCAATCTGATGGGACCATGATCTTCATACCCCATTCTTTGTAGTATTGAGAATCCTTGACCATACTATGTAGTTTGTACTATGGAGTGATGGTCTTGTTGCTGGGATAGATGGTCTTCATCTTTATATAACTATTACGGAATGTATTTTTCATCACTCTCATCTTCGAGGCTTCCCCATTTGACAAATGGACCCTTAGTAGTTGCTATTTCTTTAGGCTTGCTCATGGAAGGCTTTCCGTTCGATCTAGAGGAGATAGGGAGTTGTGACAAACAAAAGGATTGTGAAATTGTATACTCGCCTAGGCCTTTATCTTTGACTTTGAAGTTGGTTTGTGGTGCCTTTGACGTAGAAGGAAGTGAAGTGGGGTCGACATGGGGTGAAGACGAAGTAGAGGCACAGTTATGGGGAATCACAACTTCAGGTTTAGAATGCATGGTGTTACAATACTAAAACGGATTAGAATCACCTTGGATGGTGATTTCTTGACCTTCAAAGGGGAATTTTATACACTGGTGGTAGGTGGAAGGTACCGCCTTCATAGCATGTATCCAAGGTCTCCCAAGGAGAATGTTATATGCTAGCTCCATATCCACGACTTGACACACAACATCTTTTACGACAGGTCCCACTCTGATAGGTAAAACAACCACTCCTTTTGAAGTTCTTTCCTCTTCATCATAGGCTTTGATGGTGATTTTCCTCTTTGGACCAATAGCTTTCTCTGAAAACCCCAATGCAAGGATTAGCTTTAAAGTGCAAATATTTAAACCGGCCCATCCATCAATTAGAACCCTCTTGATTTTGTGCTTGTGGGTGAAGGCTTCAATGTGGAGAGAGGCATTATGAGGTTGAGTGGGAGACATATCATCCTTTTCAGTGAATGATAGAGAGTGAGGTGTGGTAATGTTACCTACCATGGTCTAAAATTTCTCTTCGGTGAGATTTGTTGGCACGGTGAGATGGGGACAAATGCAAAAGCTCCAAGATGGAGATATGTGCAGGAGTCTTGTGGAGTTGATCTAGGACACTATAATGATTAGACAAAGAGGATAGCTTGGATGGGACTCCCTTAAGAGTAACTTTTCCACTGCGAGTGGTCACTTTACAATCAGGAGTATTATTTAGGGTATTGATGTGTGACTCACTTTTGGAAATGTGGTTAACCACATAGTCAAATCCTACGTTCGTATATTGGTGTTATTATTGCCACTATTATTTCTTCTGGCCCACCCTACTCATAATTGGGAAGTGGATCCTTGAATGCCAAGTGATCAACGTTAGATGCATGTCTGTCGAGTGACACCTTTTTCTGGTCCAATAGGTCTTGAATGGTATGCTTGAGTGCTATGTAATCGTTTGTTTTGTGTCCCTTGTTTTGGTGAAACTCATAGAAGTCATTGTCATTCCACCAGGGAGGTTTGACCTTTGGTTCATAATCTCGTGCTACCAGAAGTGTTACGAGTTGATTTTCTAGAAGCTTCCGTAGGTTGATTTCCAATGATTCCCCTAGAGGTGTGAATTTTCTCCTAGGTTGATAGTTATTAAACTGGGATTCAGTGTTTCGCGGTTTGTTTTGTTGGGGATTGTTTTGCGGACTCGTTAAAATGAAAATTGGTTGTTTTTGTGCCACCGTTTTGGCATCCACCACCCCATCATTTACAACATTTTTGTTCTTCACCCAGAAGTGTGGTTTTTTTGTGTTGGTATTTGTACTTGGAGTGTCTTTGTACAGTTTGATTTATCCTTTCTCCACCAATGCCTTCTCAATGATCAAGCCCATCTCAATGACCTTTCTAAAGGAAGAAGGACATTGTATCTGGATTTGGTAATTGAGGTCATCATGGAGGTTATGAATGAACATTTCCAGCATTTTCTTTTTAGGTATTTGGTGTGGGCATTTGCTTGCCAACTGTCTCCATCTTTGTAAGAATGTGGCAAATGATTCTCCACCTTTTTGCTTGGTGTTACAAAGATCTAAAATTGAGATGTCATGCTCAATATTATAGGAGAAGTGTAGGATGAACTTGTCCACGAGTTTGTTGAATGTTCAGATGCTAGGGGGTAGTCTAGAGCACCACTCCAATGCTTATCCTCCCAAGCTTCTAGGAAACAGTCGCAGTAGGTATGTATCATTGTGGGCAACTTCTATGCATGTTGCACTAAACTATCTAATGTGGTCTCTTGGATCACCTTTTCCTCGATACTTGTCAATTTGGGTACCTTGAACTTAGAGGGAAAAGGTATCATGATCAATGATTTATCAAAAGGATATGGTGAAATATCCTCTAGAGAGTAATGTTTCGTTGATGTGCTAGTTTGCATGTCTATGAACTATTGTTGTAAGGCTTTGATTTGTTGCGTTATTAAGCCTAAAGCGTTGGTGGAGTGAATGGTTGCTTTCCCTTTGTTTACGGTTCATTCTTCTCTTGAACTGTCCTCAGGGATTCTTTCATCTTCAATTTCTTTAAAGGCACTAACATCAAAGTCTTTGGGTAGTTTTGGTCCTTGACTTGCTAGGTAAAGCAAGAATCTAGTTGGGTCTTGGGTGAGCACCTTATCCATTAGTTGTTGGAACTTTTGGTCTTGTTGCGTTTGTAGAAACTCTTCCTGAGTAATCTCCTCATCACTGTCATGAGGGGTGGTGACAAATTTTTCAGAGGTTCCTGCCATTTCTAATTGTTTTTGGTGTTGAGATCTTGTTAGGACCATGCAAAGGTGAGTTTTGGATGGGATGATGTTGAAGTGAAAACTTGTAGTGGCAAGGTTTGAACAAGGGAACTCTTGGATCAAACACATTAAACAAGATGGTAGATACAAAATGATAGTCGAAGTAAGGATGTTGATATCTTATTACTTGATGTTGACTAGTCTTGCACAAGCCCCTACAGAAGTTCTGAAGGATGACTGATCCTTGGTTACGAAGAATTTCTAGGTTTGTTTGAGATTGAATTGATCTAGAAGTTGTTTGCCCTAACTTGAATGTCGATACTTGGTGTGCTTGTTAACTTTGGGAACTCTTGTGAACTGCTATGGAAGTGGATGGAAAAAGTGCTTGCACAGTAAAAATTGATCTCAGAAATTGGAATACAGTTGAAATGGGTACTGAGAAGTTTTGTTTTTTTGACACGTTCTTTCAATTTTTAAAATTTTTTTTTAAAAGTTTGTTTAATTTTTTTTTGTTTTTGTTTTTGGTAATAACATAACACAAAAGCTTTAAAAAAAAAGTAGTCCAATTTTTTTTTTCTGTTTTTTGTAAATTTTTTATTTATTTTTGATTAAAAATTCTTTGCTGTTTTTTTTTATAATTTTATAATTTTTTTTACAAAAATAGGCTGAAAACTAAAAAAAATTTCAAAAATTTTCAAGTAATGAAACTAGGCAAATTATATGGTATTTCTTACCTCCAAAGCCTTCTGGACTCAACGGTGAGCTCGATTTGTGCGTAGGAGGCAGTTTGTGAAAGTCGATTCCCAAATTTTATCTAAAACACACCTGAATTTGCAAGAAAAAACTTCTAAAACAAACACTCACAAACAAGATGGGTCAGATCACGGTGGGTGCCAAAATGTTTTATGGAAATGTGAACAATAGCAATAATGAACTAAAATCCAATAACATAATAGAAAATGAGACAAATGCAAATAAGCAAATGACAATACCTTTGCAACCTGATTTATCTCTCTACTTCCATTGTTCGCCTATCTATTCTTGATCTTGATTGTAATGAAGCTCTCAGAAGCGTATACTCCCTTGATTGTTGAAGATGACAAGAATAGAATGGCTGTGATATGAATGTGCTATGAAGATGAGCTTCAAAGCAATGGTGATGATCTCAAGCAAATGGATAGTAATGGGGTGCCAAAGGCGCGCTGGTAATTCAACAGAGTAATTGTATTGAAAGCTTGGATTATAGAAATGGAAGAATAGTGTTCCATTTATAGACTCAGAAGAGAAGAGATCAACGGTTGAGAAGAAATAAGAAGATCAATGGTTGAGAATGGTTGAGGAATGTGCGCGAATAGAAAGAGGACAAGTGTCCAAGCTCCATCATGCAATAGGGGAGTTAACTGAATAGATTGAAGAGTTAACAGAATAGACCAATTAGTTAAGTGAATTGATTGGGGAGTTAACTGAATAGACCAATCAGTTAAGTGAATTGATTGGGGAGTTGACTGAATAGACTAATCAGTTAAGTGAATTGATTGATTAGTGAACTCAAATGATTAATTACTTAGCAGATTTGATTGATGAGTTAACTAATTTTGACTGGAGGATAAATAGGACATGTGGGTGAGGGAATATTAGCTAATTAAATATTAAAAATATTTAATTACATGTGCAACATGGTGAGGTGGAAAAGGTGAGGTGGAAAGATGAGGTGGATTTATGAAATTAGGACTTAGGATAGAGGAATTTAGGATTAATTAAATAATTTATGGTTATTTAATTATGTGTGACATTAGAAGAATTTAGGGAATTTAATTAAATAAATTTATTTTATTTAATTATGGGATAATGAATCAATCAAATAAACTTAGAATATTTATTTAATTGATAGAAGAAAATAAGAATTAAGATAAATATTAAAATATTTACTTAATTTAACATGAGCCAATTTTAGGTGTATACATTAGGGTTTAGGGTTTATGGTTTAGGGGTGTTTATAATTTAGGGTTTAGGGTTTATGATTTAGGGGTTAAGGTTTAGAGGTTTAGGGTTTAGTGTTTAGAGAGATCAGAGAACCAATAGGGAGATATAGAGAGTGAGGGACATGGCCAGAGGCATAGGGAGAGATATTGAGAGGTAGAGGAATGATAGAGATAGGGCTAGATAGGGAGATTATAAGGAGATAAAGGTTTACGGTTGCTTGGGTTTAGTGTTTAGGGTTTAGGGGTTTGCGGTTTAGGATTTAGAGGTTTAGGGTTTATGGTAGGTTAGGTCCAGGTTAGGGCTTAGGGGCATTATTTAGGGTTTATGGTTTAGGGGTTAGGGTTTAGGGTTATTAGGGGCATTATTTGGGGTCTATAGATCTTCAAGGATGATCTAGATAGTGTGGCTATACACATTGCTACACATGTTGGTGGCTAGTTAGACACATGGAACATCAACAATCACATGTTATGCTTCCATACACATGTGCCACCTAATAACATTTGTACTGCAAAACATGATCATATAATTGGCACTATATGCGCCTAGCGACACATGGTCATGATGTCCACGTACGCCACATGCCGCAATGATCTACTAGTTGGCACCATACAAGTTTGAGTACATCTACATGTAGAATAACTGATGGCATTCTTGAACAAATGCCTACTTTGTACATTTTGTAGAGTAAAAGTGAGGTATATATAACAAAATTTCATGTTACCTCTATGTATATTTCCTTTGTTCATTTTGATTAGAAGTGACATATATGTAATTAGAATCCTTCTATATTTGAATGTGTTTTGGTTTACAGATCTATTTTCCTTTATGTATTCTATGATATTATTACATTAATAGATAATATAGGTTTGTCCCTCAGTTCACCTTGGGATCGAATTAGATGAAATAACATCTTAAGTTGATTGTAAATTAACATGGTGAGCATTTTGTTGATTTTCTTTCTTATTTTCACCCTTTTGAAAACTAAATTTTCTTATTGAAATTTTGAAGGATGCAGAGATCGATATTTAAGTGCATTGGACTTAAGAATTTGATAGTGTATCAAATTCATCATTAGGAATTTGATAGTGTATCTTTGTTGACAAAGTTTGAAATCCAATAACATAATGATGATTGCGCTCATTAATTTGATCCTTGTTTAATGCTCTCCTATTCCTAATTTAGTCTATCTTAATAGTGAAGGAAAATAAATACATGGGCAACCCATAGAGAAATTTGTCATCAATTTTGTTTCTCAAAATTGTCTCATGATATGGTGAAGAAAAAAATTACCAAAGATAAATTGTGTCATTATTCATTGACCCAAAAACTAATGCACTGTTAGAAATGTAGACGCCTAAATCTTACCATGGCCTAACATCATACCAGATCTATCCCACATCTCCTCTTACTGTTGGCAAGAGACACATTGTAGCTTCATGATTGTTATCATTGATGGAAAAAAAGTTCATTCCACACATATGCAGGACATGGTGTGCCTATACCGGAAGTCAGATTGAAGAGTGTTGTGGTCTGGTAAGCAAGAACAGAGTATGTGGCAAGGTCTAACAGTCAAGCCCAAATCTCTCAGAGGAAGTATCTTTTGAAAGTCCAAACTTGGGGAAGTCAAGAGGAGTACCTTGACTAATAGATTCCAGGAATTGAGCCTCTGATGATGCAAGAGGAAAGAGATATAAGCATTCAAGTATTGGGGTCTGGTTTGGTAGAACAGACAAAGGAAGAACTGGCAGGTAGAGCATCAAAAGTTATTCCGGATGAGATGTTGATGGTGATAAAGATTCTTAAGGTATCATTCATGATTGGTCGACTTGTTAGATGACTTCTATAAGTTTATTTTAGATCCGCATCACTTGGTAAGCAAGGATTCAGCCAATAGACTAGAGTTTGGGAAATATTGACTATTCCGGATGCCGACTACAAAGAGGATGAAATCCCTTGTGCGGATATATATATACCAGATGAATTTTGATGAAAATGTGTGTGTGTGTGTGGTGTTAAGTGCGAAGAAAAGAAAAAGAGTAAAAAGAAAGCAGTAAGGAAGATCCGGTATGTGAAAGGATAGCAGAACATAAGAAGAGGAAGGATGAAGTGCAGCAGATCAGTGTACTGAGCCTAACCAGAACTGAACTCCATCATGTGTGGATGCTTCTCATTAGTTCAAGTATCTTATTATTCTTCTTACAACTTGTAGACAGTGAGTCTCTTGTGAGCAGTGTGCTCGGGCAGTGAGCCCTAATTGGCAAGTGCCATTTTGTATTTCTATTCTTCTAACAGAGAATACAATCTTGGGTTAATCACCCCGTGGTTTTCTCCCTTAACAGGGTTTCCACGTCAAAAATATTGTGTCATGTGTATTTCCATTTCATGGTTATGTTTGCTTATTTGAATTGATGCTGCATTAATTATTAAGAAAGTTCAGAAAGCTAAAATAATTAAGATAACTGATTCACCCCCCCTCTCAATTATCAACACTTACAATATAACCACTTTGATAATTCCTCCTAATATTAGTTTAATAAGTCACACTATTTAATTAATAAATCTAACCGTTCTTCTGACATTAATTAAATATTAATCCTTCCTCTAAAGTCTCATCCTTAATTAAATAAATCCACATTTATTTAATTAAATCAATCACCCCAACATTCCCCCACAACTAAATAAATACATATATATCATAGCCATTGTGAAACAATCTTGACTATTTTTGACTATATGTGTGTTTTTGTTTATTACTGCTGTCGCGCAAGTTAATTGATTATCTTTTGCAGTTATGCGGGAATAAGAGGAATACAATATGGCACATATCGTATTCCCGTAGAGTATAAAAGAATAGTTTGTGGCTTGGCGGTAGGAAGCGATTGATATGAAGAAGCTACTGCTACCCCATGGACAGTTCATATCACACTTGCAGTTTAGTGGTGTTCATCTCACGCTTGCGACTAGCAGTGTTAGTCTTTTCCCATGATCCCATGGAAGTTTGAAAAGTAACCGGTGGCATTGCGGTAATAACACTTACCGCATCCCCGCAAGAGTTTCAACTGAGGCCTGCGGTAGAGCGGCAAGAGGAGAATGTAATGGGTTTTCACCCCGCCGTCCTACGACGGTCATTCATAACATTTGCGGTGGGGCGGTAAACAAAAGTGTAGTGGTAATAATTTCCCACAGGTTCACAGGGGTCAATCTAAGCATTTGCGGTCTGGCGGTAAATGATGAAATAGAACTGTAGTGGCTATAAGCCACTGCTATAGCGCAACGGGCATTCATAACATTTGTGGGCGGGTAGTAAACATAAGGACATCAAGTAGTAATCTCCCGCGGTCCTGCAGGGGGCAATCTAAGCATTTGCGGTTTGGAGGTAAAGGATGAAATATAAGTGTAGTGGCTGTAAGCCTCTGCTATCCCGCAGTTGGTCTGGATGAACCTTGCGGTGACACAGTAAAATAAATAAATGGAAAGTACATTCAATGTAGGGTCACAGTTATCGAGAATTACTGTCAAATCTTGAGAAAGGAATTGAATGCTGAGATTTCATGATCTCGTGGCATGAACCAGAGTAATGGTGATATGATGAACTCCTTGCCTGAATAAGATTCAAAGATTTCTTAGCATTTACTCATTTCAAAGAATTCAGATGTAACTTGGAGAAGGTGCAACTCAGCTCGATGTGTTTTCTACAAACTCTAATTGACCGGGTAAGTTCATTCTTGTAGTCTCTGATTAGAAGTTGGTGTATATTTTACTCTATTTTTTAGTTGCTGGGGTTCTTGTAATTACATCTTTTGTTAATATAAAATTTCTCTTTTAAAAAAAGGCTGGTGCTAAGCTTTTTTGTTATACTATTCTTTTATTCCTGTGTCTACCTACATTAATTGGCCATGTCAATTTCATTTGCTCTTTCACTCTGTTTTTCAGTTGCTGGTACAGTAAGTTGAATTTTGAAAAACCCTAGTCTGTTCAAGTCATTAAACATGGCACCCAAGAGGTCTAAGTCTGCCAGTAAAGGCGATGAGCTTGTAGTTCCCAAGAAAAGACCACTTCAACAATCTCTACTAGAAGTATTGCCTCGGTCCATAGACAAGGGTCCAAAGAAGTTGTTCATAGATGCAGTAGAAGGGTGTTGGGATGCTACAATCCCTATCTCCGGGTGGGATTTGTTTTGGTATTTTTATGCAAAAAGGGTTGGCAAGGGACCAATGGGAAATCCATGGAAATTGGATTTGACAAAGTTGGTGGTGCCTATTGTATTTGTGGATGTGGAATTGATTAGGGTACTAGGACAATTATACCATCCTACCACTAAAACAGTTAGAATGCCAAATGGATTTCCATTGGTGACAATAGACAGGAATGCAATTGTTGACTATTTTATGTTGAACAAGCAAGCTCTCACTCAAGTGGATTTGTAGAGATTTGAATGAGATTACACAAGCCTAAGGAAAACACTTCGGAGAGATGAATTACCAATATATATGAGAAGGAGGTCCAACAACAGAAAAATTGAGATTCCATCAAATGCTATTGATCCTTTCCCTATGGAAGAATTTGCTGTATATTTCAAGAGAACCTATTTTGCACTATGCCAGGTCTTGGGAATTGATGCACAAGGAAGAATGCCAACTAGCCTAATGATGATGGCTATGAAAATACAACATCCAGAGGTGAACGCTGAATACAACTTTGTATCTCATATTGAGAAAAAACTGCATGAAGGATTCTTATGTGTTAAGGAGAACAAGCAACCCTTAGATTTCAAATTATATTCTTTATTGTGTCACTTGATTCTGTATCAGAACAAAGGAAGATGGTCAAGAAAAATGGATCTAAGTATGGTTGATGAGAAAGGACAAAGATTGCTGACTCAGTTTTGGTGTTATAAGTGGGATACCTGTTGCCAGAATAATGACTACATTGTGTTTCATGATTTGTTTGTTGTCAAGATATTGAATACTCTTGGTATCTTGTCTCCTAGGTTGACTAAGGAAGTTAGGGTAATGTTGAAGCTGCTTGCACACAGACCAGAGTAGGGCCACAAACATAATTTTGCTGATTGGTTTTTTATGCCAGATCATACTATAATTAGAGTGTATGGTTGCCCCTAGCCACCTCACATATTGCCAAAATTTGTATCAGACAGAATTGTATTCATGGAGTTTATGTTGCAAATGATGTGGATGGAAAAGGAGGTAATGAAAAGACAAAAGAAAGGTACGTTTCTACCTGATGCTACATTTTTTAGTGATTGGTCTATTGGCTCTAACACTCTTGAAAATTTGCAAGCCTTTTTAAAGGCAAAATATTCTTTGAAATTGGGTATCGAGAGGAATTGTGACCCTGAGGGTCATATGAATCTTGTGAGACAATCAATTCTGACTAAAATGGCCATATCCCATCAGGTCCTATTTGATGAGGATGTGATAAGAAATCTTGTCGCTTTTGATGAGGTATACAATAGGAAGAGAAAATGGGATATCTTGAAAAAAATTGAAGATGAAAAGAAAAAGTAGAATCCCCTATTTCTTGGATTCTTTGTTGAAGAAAAAGACCCTTTGAAGAGAATTGATGCAATAATTGATAATTTTGAAAGTATTTATGGTAAATCTGAGAAGCAACCTACTAAGGCTACTAAACTTCTAGTGAAAAGGTCTGCGGGGATTCAGATTCATGAGTGTGCTCCTAATGTTATGTTAGTGCAAGATCCATAGGTCCCAGAATCACCACCAGCAAATAAGGAGAGGATAGAAGAGGTATTTCCACTTGTCCCCTATGAAATGACTGAAGAGGTGGGGGATACTGATGAGGTGGGTAATATCTTGAGGCACATGGGAGATGAGCAAGAGGTTGATCAGCCATTGGTTGGTCAACCCACTGATTTACATAAGCCTGAGGCTAGGAAGGGTGAGAAAACCCAAGCTAAACCAGAGTTGGAGGAGGATGAAAGGATTATAGCATCTATGAGGTTCATAGAAGATGACGACTTCATCAAAACTCCAAAGTTTAAGGATTTTTGGCTGAAAATGAAAATGAATGAATATAATGAAAAAGTTGCAATAAATAAAATGGGTGCTGATGAAACACAACATGATCAAATCATTACACAAATTTTCAAAGAATTGAAAGTAGATGAAATTGATGTGATTCCAGAGGAGGCAAGACAAATGGTGTTGAAAAGTAACATGCTCATCATCCCTGGCCTTGAATTGAAAAAGGTATTTTTGCTTGACCAAGTTAGAAGTCAGGCTGATCCACAACTTGTTTTAGAATTTGATTATGAAGATGGCATAAGTGGATGTGGTTTTAATCCAAAGACAGAGACCCTTGCAATCTGGACTACTCAGAAGAATACAAGCAAACCAAGATTGCTTGATATTGTTCAAGAAATGAGGGGTATAGTTGTGGTAAAGACTTTACAAGATACATCAGTGACAGAAGCAGCTGCTCTCAATGTTCATATTGCTATGTTTACTCAAGCTATTGTGAATAGGTTATAACAAAGGTTAACAGATTATGATCAAACTTAGAAAGTAATGAATGATGAAGTAAACAAATTGTATTTTGAAAATGTGAAATTAAAGAAACAATTGCAAGCTATGAATTCTTCTCAAGGTCAAGCTATTGTACCCTATCAGCCCCCTATGCCACAAATAGCCAGTGATGTCACAATGTCTATTGAAGAATTTAATGCAACAAGATTGAAATTTGAAAAGGAAATTGAAAGTTTGAATAAACAAAATGAAATGACAAAGAATGAGGCAAAGATGAAAGTTTTTGAAATTTTTGAGAAAATTTTGGACCATAGAGTAAAATTGATTGTGGATAAGCTTGGGAGTGTGCATGATTGCTACTCTTCTTTATCTTAGGCCATTGAGCAATTGAAGATAAACTTTTCTGTTTTGGATTTGTTGTTTAAAAAATGGCAACCCTATCATCACAAGTTGGTTATGATGTGCTTAGTAGTGTAAAGGAATCTTGATGCCCCTACATCTTTGAAGTCCACTAAGAAAATAGTCAAAATGATCATTGATGAATACAATTATGTGAATGGGGAAAGCTAGAAGATGCAAGAAAAGATTGATTCTTTTACTACGTTCAAGCATAGATTTATTCCTTTCATATTGACAGAAGAAGCGAAAATCAAAAGTCTTGACACATGGAAGATGGAATTCAGCCAAATAGTATTCCAAGTTATGGGTTATTTGAAGAAGGATGGAGATGTCAGCATTCTCAGTTTCAACATGACATTGGACCGAGTAATTGTGTTAGATGCTCGGTATGCAAAATTTGTGATGGATGTCAGATCTTTGCTTGATAGAAGATGGAAAGATCACCAGGAGAACTTGCTTTAGATTTAGGCTTACCAATGGCCTGGTGATTTTACAATATATAAATGGGAAAAGAAATATCTTAGAGATGAATCATTAGTAGCATAGGTTTAGGAGCATAGGAGCAATGAGCCATATGGTGGCATTAAATAGCACCACCACATCTTGAATACTCTCTTTTTTTCTCTTTATGTTTTCTTCATGTTTTCAAAATGTATTCAAACATATTTGAAAATCTAAATTGGACTTATAAAAGACATATTGTAATATCAAGGGTTAGGAATACAAAGAGCCATTTTGAATGCGAAAGGTTTGAAGCTTGTTGCTTCCTTTATAAAAGGAAACCAAGACCTTATGGCTTGGAATCTATGTAGGATTTTTATTTTTTGAAAGAGACATTGCACTACCTGTACTTTGAAGCAAATCAATATAAAAGTTGCTATTCTCTAGTGGTCAACTTTTGGTTCTCATTTGTTTGTTGAATTGGATTGCCAATAATTTATTTGGTTGTCTCCAATTTACTTTTTCTTTGTTATTCAAATCAAAAGAGACCCCTACATTCACATTACAAAAGAGGATAGGTGATATTTATCAAACTAAAATTATAAAGTAATAAGTTATATCTCAAAAGCTGTTTATATTATTTAAAAATGAAGGAAGGATATTCTACTGTAGAACATTTGGACACCTTTAATATGATTTTGAGTCAAATAGGTTCAATAAATGTTAAAATTGTTGAGGAAGACAAATGTATCTTCTCACTTTTTTCTTTACCCAAAAATTAGGAGAACATAATGCTTGTTATAAATGGTAGTGTTGCAAAGGTGACTATGGAATCCTTTATTGTTACAATTCTCAATGGAGATATGAGGAGAAAGTTCAATGATGAAGTTTCTAAGAATGCCTTGCATGTTCCACAAAGGCCTGAGGACAAAAGTGGATCTAAAGGGGATCAATCCAAGTCAAGAGGAAAATCTAGAATCCCTAGGAAGATAAGAGTAAAGTTTTGGAAATATGGAAAAAAAGGACAAGTGAAGAAGGAATGCAAAAAATTAGTTAATCACTGCCACAATCTCATGGTCATTATTCTAGTAGAAAATCCTAGTTTTCATTCTTTTTTCATAATGCATTAGTTAATCACACACTTCACATTTGACATCATGCTAAAAATATCAAATAAGTTCTGTATTTCTTCTCAACTATTTCATTTCTCTATCTTAATTACTTAATATCTCAATATTTTATTTTATTACTTAATATTATGATCATGATGTCTTTATTAAAAGTGTTGAAAATGAATGGAAACATGAGATCATTGATAACTTGAAGTATATGTGCAATCAATTAGCTAATATAGATGATAATATGTCCACTTCATTTTTCATTGATGGTCTTACTCAAGTACTTATCACAAGATAACATGGCATAGATACAATTAAGGATATATATGAAAAATAATTAAAGATAAACAAACTCCTCATGTGGTAGGCACCAGTCTTTCTCTTTTGAAAATCATTCCCTTGTATATATTTTCAAAATCCAAATTTGTTTTTCTGTTTTAGGAGCAAGGTTTAAAGATTTATAGAAAATATTAATCCAAATCATATGCCAGATGGGGTTAAGTGAAGTGGATGATTTAATTGACAAAATTACATAAGCTCCTTAATCTGTTATGAAGTCGCCAGCAAACTTGAAAGTAAATTATCATTGGTGAAACAAGGTAATGCCCACTATTTAATGAACTTGATGAGCTTATCCTTTGACCTATATCACTTAATACTTCCATCACATAAGGATTATCTATTAACAAGTTATGAAGAACATCAATCAATCCATTTAATTAACATTATTGCCAACAATTCATACCAAAGATTGAACAATTTAAGGATATTGCAATAGGTAATTTGTCAACAATTGAACAATCCATTTAATTAACATTATTGCCAACAATTTAATCATCCTTTTTAAAACATGGATTGCAAATAATTCTAAAAATTTAGAAGTCTTGGTCATTAACATTATTGTCTGCTACAATGTCATCCGGTGTATCATTGTCAATGTTCATATGTTCTTTCAAGTATTGAATATTATTACCATCCTCATCTTGACCTGCATCATCTTCATCATCATTGAAATCTGACTGTAGACCATCTATATTGTTACCAGATGTATTTGGGTCATCATTTGGTATACCATCTATATTGTTGTCTTCCATAACATCATCCAAATCTAGATTGTTGTCTTCTTGTGCTTGAACATAACCATCTTCAACATCACCATGGATGTCAATTTCTTCTATGTTCTCTAATCCCTCTCTCTCATTTTGTTGGCCATCATTGTTTTACTCGGTTTCCACTAATGCATAGTCAAATACATGCCTTAATCTTGGATCATAATGTATGACAAATATCCATTTCGGGTCTAAAATATCTTCATAGAAAAATACCTACACATGAACGATATACATATATTAGACGTATAGTATAACAATTTTATTGATTAATAAACACATGTATATATTCACAATAAACTATGAATTAATAGATTAATGATCACTATTACTTCTTGTTTGAGTTAAAGAAATACCTGCTCACAATGAATTGGTAGAACATAAGGCTCCTTATCCTTTGGTAGGAAACATGAGGAATCTATAGAAAATAATCCACTATGGGTATCATATCTTCATGTCCTCTCAAATGCTTCATACCATCTACACTTAAAAATACAACATTTAAAAGAGTGGTAATCCAACTCAATAATTTCTTGTATTTTCCCAACATATTTTAGATTCCCTTCAATTATATTCTTAGATTTTGAGCTTGATCAACTGGATTGCTTGAAGTCAACCATGATGCTACAATCGAAGGATTGTCTCTTTACATCTACACTTTCTACACGATAATGTCGACCATATGCCCATATTGTTGGATATTTCCTCACATGTGAAAGACCATTTATTTCAGTGAAAACAAATATAATGATGATAATTAAAATAGTTAATAGTGTCAAAACTGTAAGGAAACAACATTTTGTAAAATTCCAACTGTACCTTTCTTTCACATCCTCTAGACATGTTGATTTCATCTTCTGTTATGTTTGAATCTATACCTGCATCTTCTATTTGATTTTTAATTTATTCAATAACCCATTCTAATGTGGAATCTTTGCCCCATTCCCCAAGCAGATTAGTAGGAAGTGGAGTATTCCTTGGGTTCAATCTCTTAAATTGTCTCCTTGCTTCTAACACTTCTCTCTTTTTATCATATAGATCAATCCATTTGTTCATAAAGTGCATGTGGTACAGAATGAACTTGTCGAGTATAGCAATTTCGTCTACACCTATTACATGTCAACATGTTTATTTCAAACTCCAAATGTCATGCTGTTAATTTGACAAATAAATTACAGAGTAAATTAATGATTGCAAGAAAAAAAAACCACACTAATCATGAATTTACTTACTATTTTCTACTTGAACACCATTAGATTGTGGTTTTTCTCCATCAATAATATATGATGCTCGTTCTTCATCCCAGAAGCATGGCCCATCTTCAAAATCCTTACCAAAGAATTCACACAGGAAGAAAAATGCTTCATTCAATACATACCCTTCAGCCATGCAACCCTCTAGATGTGCCTTTTGTCGGACATATCTTTTTAGAGTTTTCATATACCTCTCAAAGAAAAACATCCACCTTGTTGATACAACACCCGCCAATTCAATGTCATCGACTAGGTGTATAAGTAATAGGACTTGTAGGTCCATGAAACTTGTAGGGAGCTCCTTCTCAAATACACATACAATTTCTGTAATTTCCTTCTTCCATTTTGGCACTTCACATTCGTGGATCTCCTTGGAGGTCACCCACCTAATATAAGAATAGTAAATTAGTATGAACCTTTAGTCAAAAATTAAAATGCAATATAATATCTCTGTCTCTCACACATGAACATTTCATATATAACCACATACCTTGTAAATGCTGACAATCAACTTATGGCATTCCTTAAGTCAACTGTAAGACATGAATCCCACCAAATTGCCAATGGTATGATATGCTATCAAACACATTTATGAAAATGTCAGTAGTAATTTTTTCTCACACAACAAAATATCAAAATATATTTAGTACTTAATCAATGTTACCAGTAAATGTTAAATGATGATATATAATACCTTCATAAAATTATGAAAATCATGTGTTTTAAATCCTATGATATGTCCATCAATTGTAAAAACTTTAGCCAATAATGACCCATAGCCGGTAGGTGTCCTTATTGAATGGATGACATTTTTTAGTTGGTCTAGCTCTTTTTTTTTTCAAAATCCATGGAGCTTTTGCATATGTTTCATTTTCCCTGTTTGGCCACAAATATTTTCTATCAATTTTGGTATGTGAAAGAGCAATATCTCTCCTCAAAGACAAGGTGTCATTCTCTTTCCCTGATATATGTTGAAATATAGAATCTGGGACATTTTTGAAGACATGCATAGGATCTAATAGGTGAGATATTAATAGATCCTTCCAGTAAGGGAACTCATAAAATATGGATTTCCTTTTCATTCCTTCTGGCATATTAGCTACAACTTGTTATAGTTCTTCATTTGAATCACCCCGATCAAAAAAATCCTCCCAACCTTTCAATTCAACATCTTCATACTTCTCAATCTAATCACCTGGGCCCATAATCATGGGAGGGCCTCTATTTTCAACTTTTCCATCAAATTGATTCTTTAGGCGATTTCTAAACTTATGATCTAGTGGTAGAAAAACCCTATTGTTTGTGTAAATAAATTTATGTAGATCTTTAGAATACCGCCCTTGAAATTGTTCTGCACATCTTGGACATGCAAATATCCCTTTTGTTTGAAGCCCTACAATTCAATAAGTAATGTTAATAGCATCAAAAAAATAGTATAAAACTAAGTATGAAAGTTGGGATGAAAATAAATTATAAGTGTAAATACGTAAATATTTTATCTTACCAGAATAAACACTAAGTCTTGGGAAATCATCAATAGTCCAACATAGCACACCGTACAACATGAAGGACCTATTTGATGGGGGACGTGATATGTCATACATTCTTATGCTTTTCCAGAGTAGTTGCATCTCATCAATAAAAGGCACAAGATAAACATCCATGTTTTTAACTTGATGTTTTCCTAGAACAATGAGAGTCAGCATAAGGTGCTCCTTTCTAACACTCATCCATGGGGGAATATTGTATACTATCAATCCGACTAGCCAAACACTATAATTTGAGCTCAGGAAAGAGAATGGGAACACTCCATCAATTGCAAGACCAAACCTGATACTACGAGGTTCATCTTTGAATTTTCTTGGCTATTTTTCCTCTATGTTGCATTTCTTTGGAGTCAGTTGGAATTTGAATGAATCCATCTTTACTCCTATTCTTTGCATGCCAGTCCATCAATTGTGCAAGTGACTTGCAACAAAACAATCGTTAAAGTCTAGGTATAATTGGCATGTGACGTAAAACCTACTTTGGAACTATAGGACCTTGTACATCTGTACGATATCTCTTCTCTTTGAATACATGGAATTCTACCTTGTTTTGATATTCATCTTTGTATAAAATGCAATCATTTTTACATGAATGAATTTGCTTATATTCAATCCCCAACTCAACCAACAACAGACGCGCCTCTCTGTAAGTTGATGGAAACACATTCTCTTTAGGGAATATTTTAGTTTTTAGTGCCCTGTAAGATTGCCAGAGATTAAATCAATTGAATGTTTGACTTATGATGAACATGTTTGATATGTCAATCTATACTAGGACTATTTATATACAATATATGGTTTTAAAATCCCCTTAAAGAAATATAAACAAAGTTGATGAATGTTTATGAATTATGTAGACCAATTGACAATTGCAAAGTAAGAAATAGATTTCAACTCACTTCAGTGGGGTAGCGAATCCATTGTCTGACCAACCAAATAGTGACTTGATTTCTAATAATATTAATGTCCATGCTAGTTTTGAGGTTCTACTTGCAGCCGATTTGAACACGGGTGTCTTTGTTGCTTGCTTGATGGAGTCTTTCAGGTTGTTATCATCAACATTACATTGGTGGTAATTACCCCTGCTATCATTGTTACTGTCAACCATATGATCATTATTGTCATCATTGTTTTCATCCCCAAAGAAATTAGTAAGCATTTCATTCAATCCTTCTTCATGCACTGCATTTTCACTATCATGATCATCATCATTAAGCCTAGGTGGCATGTCATCAGTGTATGCAGATCTCATCAGCTCTTCAAATTTCTCATCTGGTAGTATTCTCTTCAATAATGCTCTTTTCACCCTGGTATTATTTAAAGGATGGTTTGGATCAGCCCATCCAAATCTTAATAACCCAATTGGATCTTGGGTATTAGTATGTGTTTCATCAACATCTTCTACCTATCAACAAACGCAAGCATTATTTAATGTTTGGCAACAATTGGATAAATCATAAATGTATCAATTTCAAAGAAATATAATCAAATATGGCTTAACAAATAAAAATATAAATTGTATGAACATATATACATCAATTGAATAATGGAACATTATTTTATAGACTACCTTTTTCATACAATAATTTAAATAAAACACAATTTTGACAACATAGTTTATAAAACATCGGTCCACACTCATTTATTATTCTTTGGTTTTCTGCCCTTAAGAAAATCCTTAGGGAGACCTTGTTCTTCCCTCTTCTTTCACGCAGGAGTGTGTTTTAAGAAGGGGTAATCAATCAATAACTCATCCCCAATGGTAAGGTCCATAATAGCCTCAACCATTATCAATCTATCAACATCTCTTTCCATATCTCCATCTTTATCATTTATAACCTCAACAAATTGACAATTCAGTCTTACAGTAGGGTCCCTTCCCTTACTACTATTTATAAATCCTACAATATTTTTGTGTGTGTATGCATGTCCATCTATATACATAAGATGACCTCTATTCATTTCTTTTCCACTTTCTAATTGGAGATGATGTGTATACATATTCAAATTTAGACCATATGCTGACATGCTAGGCTTATATTCTATTAGCCTTCTCCATTCACCACTGTAATTTGATGGACCATAATACGGCATTAATCTCCTAGTGGTTTGTTCTAAATTGTTTCTATGTTTAGATCCCACATGTACATTTTGGACAATAAAGAGGCCTAGATTCTCTCCATGAATATTGGAGGGTCATATCATGTAGATGTATCCCCAAAATTGAAACACCTCGTACACTCTAGGTAGTTTTTAATCACTAGGCCAAGCACAATATAGTCGATGATCAAATGTCTCTTTGTAAATTGATCTCAAACTTAGGGGAAAGCCATCATCTCCATCACATTCATTCTTGTAGGGTATGTAGTCCACCTTCCCCTTGTCTTTAAGAAAATTATGCATCTTTAAACCGGTTCTTGTTCTATTGCTTGTTTTCATCAATTCCTCATCTTATGAGCTGGTATATTGGCACATATTTTTGTTAGATGTATCATCTGATAAATGATCATTGCCCTCTAGGCTGGAAGTCGGTGATCTAGGAAACTTTAAACCAAGAACTTTATCCTTCAAGTATCCATTACGAAAAAAATTAGTTATTTAAATAATATAAAACAATGTTTAAACGAAGTATACATGTTATTTATATCAATTTAGAAAATTCCTTACCACAATTCCTATTAGATTTGAATCGATTGTAGGAGACATACTACTGACTGGAAGCTCATCATATATGTAATGTCTTTGTACAATCGCTCGTTTGAATTGTTTCTTTCCATGACATACAGAACATCCACAAACAATAATTTTCTCAAAGTATTCATCCCATGTACCATAGTCCTGACCAACCTCTTGTTCAGTGCAATCATTTGTTGTGTCTGTAGGATCCATTGTCATATCCTCTTCCACCTATTGTCGTCTATGTGATTTAACAGTTTTAGGTCCATGTCCACATACATACATTTTGAGTTTTCTAGTTGAATGCTCAAGCTCTGCATTTGCTCCAATCTCCATCTAAAATAATCAACAACATGCATTAATTTATGTCAAGATTTGATAATACATTATAAATTTCAATAATACTATGAAAAAAGATGGTCGTATCACAAAATGTCATCATCTCATTACTTCCTAAGGAAATTGGATTTAAGTACCTATTTTCCCACTTCATCCGTTGTGTCCTCATTTAATGTGACACGATCTATTGCCATGGCCTTGTCTGGCCCCTATAATACACAACATAGTAAATAATGTTTAGTACACCAATTATATAATTTCAATGAATATGCTATCCAACACAAAACCTAACTTTAGTCATAAATTTGACATATTGATATCATGTTTTGGCCATCCTAATTTTCAAACTTTTCCCTCGATCATAGAATCACATTTAATCACCATTCCTATGCATTTTCAACCAATAAGTTTGACCTCAGAGGCCTCATGGATAGAAAAATGACTTTATCTCCTCTATGTTGTAGCATTTGTGAATTCATAAACACCTTCCTCCTTTGGTTGAGATTGCTTTCTCTTCTTACCTCTATTGTATCTACAGATTCCGTTGTCATAGCTATTTCCACCCACTTTCCTCTCTGTGATTTAGTAGTTCTACACCATCCACTTCCTCCCTCCATGGCCTCCTCTGGATACTGTAATACACAACAATGATAATAGTCACAACAACTATGCACCAAGAGAATATTCTTGAATTTATCTTGTTAATACACTAACTTTTTATTAAGATGCACTATGAAAATAAAATAGGACATTGCAACATTTTTCTCTTCAGAAAAAGTTTACACGTGGAATCTTCACAACTAGAGCTCAAATCTTATGATTACATGATGACTACAAATTCACATCAAAAAGACATTTATTTCATATTTGACTCTCCTTTTTATTTTATGGGTCATTTTAAGGTAATCTATATCTCTCCAAGTGGCCACAAAACCTTCAAAACTATCATAGAACCCTCAAAATAGTCTCAAAGAGTCTTTGGCACCAAAATTTTTAATTCTTGATGGAGGGAAGCTTAATTTGGATGTTAATTTTTAAATCACGTCGTTAGATCTTTGTTAGGTTAATCCTAGCCGTTGGATATTCTTTAATTATAGGGACTTTATGTTACATTTCACCATTACCTTCCACTCCAAAATTAATGGTTTCCTTTGAAAAGAAAACCCTCCATTAGCTATCATAACCCCAAATATCCATTGAAGTGAACTTAAACATTATGTGCAATTGCCATTGCTCATATTAAGCACTATGTGAATGAGTCATATGGTACCTGTGCTAAATGTGTAAAGTTTGAATTTTGCTCATATTGTTGGAAAAAGGCCCAAAAAGACATTTGATTTTTGAGTTTTATACTCTATAACATGCATCTCCTTGATCTTTTCATCTAATCTATGACATGTTGTCTTTGCATTTCAATGAGATCAATTCTTGAAAAATGACAATCCAGAGGTTAAAGAGACAAGTTGATACCTTACCTAAGTTGTCATGTTCTTGAAACCTTGTCACTATAAAGAGGAGATATCTAGAGAGTAATGTCACAAGGACATAACCAAGGCATGCACTATTATGAGCCATATGGACAACTTACTACACCATCCAAAACTCCATTTGAACTAGTTATTATGAATAATTCACATTATTGGGGACTGTCATGAAGAAAACACCATGAATAGGATTGTCATAGTCAAAGTGGAGAGGATTGTCTAGTCATTGTATGACTGTCATAATAGCTAGTGGGTTAGTTACCATGCTTCAACCTAAAATAGGTTAATGAGAACATAGAAATGAAAATCACAATACCATAAGCATAATCCATAAGCTGCCACTACAGTTCCAATATCATGTCATCATGATAGTAAGAGAAGAGTTGTTTGGTTTTTCCAAAGCCATATCACTTGCATAAGGATTGTCACCAACCATTTGTGTAAGGTTGTAAAAGAGTGAGTCATTATTGAGCTAATTGAATAAGAGAAGCATGAAGTCAAAATGCTATCATGGAAACAAGATATAATTACTTATTATAAGGACAATCCAAATTTGGTGAGGTTACTTTTTTATCAACTTCCAATCAAAATACATCATTTTGCACTGATTGGCGCTAAATTAGGTGCACTTTGCACCGCTGCCTTTTGCCCCCAAAAATGATTACATTTAGGCCTAAAAGTCAGTGCTAAAGTCAGAGGTAACAACTCTGACTATAGCACTGACTACTGGATTAAAAAAATTAAAAAAATACCCACTTGCGCATACCCCCAAAAAAAAAACTTTATTGTTTTTTGGTGTTCATTTCTTGTTTGCAGATCGAACGTTTGGGTTTTTTGTGTTCGAGCCTTTATTTGGGTTTCTCATTAAATCAAAAACCAAAAAAAAAAAAACTTCCCGCCTGAATGAGAAATTTAATAATTACAGGAGAAAGATGCCACATGAATTGAGGAGAAAAATGCCATGTGAATTAGAGGAGAAAAAAATAGAAAAAATGTTGCGCGAAGAGAGGAGAAAAAGGGAAAAACAAGCAAGTAGATGAGAAATTTGATTTTGTTTGCAACACCATAGGTAAGGTTACAATTAAAATAATTTTTTTTCTTTGCCAAATATATTTTTGTTGCAATTAAATGGAAGGGATTGTGAAGAAAGAGTTGTGAATATTGTTTTGTTTACAGGTGAATCGTTCAAGTCTCATCTGGTTGCAAAGGAGGAGGGTAAAATTGTAGACATTGCATTATTTCCTCTGCATCCAAGAGTAGTGAACGCATTTTTCAAACCCCAATGCCTAGGTTCACTTATCATTACCATCAATCCTTCCTAAAAAAGTAGTTGAGTGCTTTAAGACAAGTCTATTGTGAGCAAACTAAAATTAGGGCTTTTGAGACAAGGGTGAGCAAACTAAAACAGAGGTTGGTCGAGACAATATGAGGAGATAGGGCTTTTGAGACGAGGGTGAGCAAACTAAAATTAGGCCCGAAACTATAGATTCCCTCCCAAGGCACCAATTGATTCATAGGAAAATACTTTATGATTTGCTCTACAAAGTAAAGGTCAAAAACCTTGAGGAATACAAAAAAACTGGACAAAAACTTTCATACCTCGCAGTGTGTACTTCGTTTGCCTCTACAGACTGAACAAAAATAATTTGCCCTAGGTCACCTCAAAATGTCAAGTAATAGAGGGAAGAGAGTAAAGGGAGCAGACTCTGGCCACAATGAGGTAATTTATTGTCAATTTATAGATTTGTAAATGTTCCCATTGTTTGTTTGATTTTTAGTTTTTAGTTTTTTATTTGTAAATTTAAAAGAAGAAATTATATATATATATATAGGAACATGAGACTAACAAAGATAAAGAGGCATTGGCTTCCATATTGGGGCTAGAGGTAGTTAACAAATTGGATGGTGTGGACTTGACAATGCTTGCCAGATACATATAAAAATGATCTGGTAAAGCCCCTGAAACATTACAACCAAATCAACAGTGTCAAAGGGAATCAATTGATTCCCCAACCAATCATGGATTGAGCAAAAGATCTAGGAGGAAATCAATAACAATAACCTCTAAGAATGTGGAATAGGGAATAGAGGCTTCCAATGTCCCACCCACTCCTAGGACACAGACTTCTTCAACCACCACGCCATGTTTTGCATCTTGCATTGGTACTTACGATACCAAGATAGAATACGATGTGGTTTTAGGGGAAGTCCAAATGACAGATACTAGAAAAACATTTGTGAATAGGTTAAAGGAATCATGCCTTCAACGGTTCAAAGACCATCTACAATTGCCATTCTTAAAGATACCGATGCACATGCAAAAAATAGTTATCCAAGACATGGAGACTCAATTTAGCACAGGTTGGTCATAAAGAAGATAAAGCTATGAATGTCTCAAAACTGCAAGAGATTTCGGTGCAACCAAACAAAGAAGATAAAAAAACTCCCTCCCGAGCAAAGGCTCAAAAAAGGCCAATTGATGTAAGTTTGAAGGTATGGAAAGAGCTTGTAAAAGCATATGAGAAGTCTGATGCACGGAGGAAGTCTGGTGAGGAGAGTACGCAGGTATTTGAATTTGCTCATAAGATTATATCAAATTTATTAAACAATTTTTAAATTTTATTTGTGCATAGTTAAATTGAATTAGTATATGTTTCAGGACAAGGCCTCTAAGGCTAGGCTTGACAAACTTCGTGCCACACATCACAGTGGCCAGAAAGGTTTACAGACCTTGATCTATACATTTGTAAGTATATTGAATAAGTTAAATGATATTTTTTTATTTCCTAGGAAAAAGTAAATGATTGAATATTAATTAGTTTAACTAGTCCATGTGCCATTTTTTGATAGGAGGAGAAATATGGCCAGCATCCAAGCCAATTTGAAAAGGAAATGTTACAAAGCAAAAAGTGGACCGATTTTGTAATCTGGATGGAGAATGAGGTATCAACAATTGACTTTCAATAACTTAGTTGGATATTGTTGTGTTAATATGTCAATTTGAATTTCTTGTGTTGAGTTGTTTATTGATGCATAGGATGAGTTCTAAAGTGCTTCTTTGTTGGCCCTAGCGCCCTTAAATGTAAGATTTCTCTTAGATGACAAATGATTACTCTTATATCTTTGGGGACCCTTCTAGGTGCCATTAGGATCATAATGAGTATACTAGTCTTGTTCTTGCTTACAAAAAGTGGTTTCAATTAACCTAATCTTGTGGTCATTATCCACAACATTTTGTGTCTGACATGCTATCTCATATGCTTAAGTTTAGCGGGCTAATAATGAACAGAAAACCCTTGTTTGCCTACCTCCAACTAATGGACTTGTTGGAACCTAAAATTTCCTACCATTTTTTGCAAAAAATCTTAGGTTCCCATGATGAAAAATCTGACTACAACAATAAAAAATGCACCTGTACAATATACTCCAGTGGCCTACTTTGAAGGGTTATAATTTGAAGCCTATTCATTTTTATACCAAACCACTTGGTAGGCATACTTATCTGTCATATGTGAGTGTACATGCTTGATTTCAACTTCCCATGATCAAATTGGACAAGGTTTTGCAGTGCCAAGTTAAAGGGTTCTGGTGGTATCTAGTGGTACCCACCTAGGGTTAGGGTTTTAAGTCGAGTCTGCAAGCCTATATTTTTATTCCTTTAAACCCCTTAAGGCCTTAAGTTTTCTTTTCCTTTGGCCTCATGCACTTTATCTTTTAAAACTACATTGACTTCCTCTATTAAAGGGCAATTGTCTTGAGGTCTTTTTAGAGGAGTGATATGTGACTAGGTATGAAGACTAGGACTTTGTATGTAATCTTAAGCCCTCCTTTTGGATTTGTTGGAAGCCTTCTTCACTGATACATAAGGACTGTCAAGACTCCTATGATAGTGCATTAGAGAGGCATTGAAATCACAAAGGAGATAAATATTATTAGGCCATCACCCAATGTAGAAGGGATTGTCATAAAGAACATGACAGTGTTACCTTGTCATAGTCACTAAGGGGATAGTCTTTGTGGTGGTAATTAAAGTCACTAAGTTTACATCCACCTTCCTAGGGTCTGCAGAAATGCCTGAAGTTGAATATGCCTATTTTAAAGATCTTGCCATGAGTATTTTCCATGTTTTTACAAATGGAGACCTCCCCAATCCTCATCTCAAGTTTCAAATGCACAATGAAACGATGGAGGACAATCATAACTGTCATAATAGTGCATTAGCATTTTTTATCTCAAGGTGGCCCTTGAGACTGCCAAGGGGATGGATATAGAGTTGGGATTATGGTTTCTGTTTAAAAGCCTTGTGTAATTGACCTAATATTTATTTGTGGCAAGGATCCTAATAGTCTAAAGATTACAAATTGTTGTCAAGAAAGCACTGTCATAGTTAAGTGTGGTACAATGATACAATTTCATCTTGGTTGAGTATTGTATAAATCTCAACCTATTTAGAATGCATGGGGTTTTAGGGTGTGGTATCACTATATAGGTAACCATCAAGTGATTTCTTCAACCCAATCTTGGCCTATATAGTACCCAGTGTGAAGAGCAAGATAGTGTTGTCCAAGAACCTTGTTATGGTCACAAATGAGGGTAGTCTTAGCTATTGTAACCATAGTTGGAATCCCTTGTTGTTACCATTACATACGTGACCTAAAACCATGACTCTATGAGTATGAGTTTTTGAAAGCCAAATTCCACAACCTTTGCCACCATCCTCCCTGCCTGTGTCAAAATGAGAGCTTTGGAATAGGGTATGGACATCCATCAATACATAAAGGATAGAGGAATTTTGTCAGATGTTGTAGTTGTAACTGTCCTGTTAGACATGTATGCAAAATGTGGAAGCATAGACAAGGCACATGAACTGTTTGACAGAATGCCTCAAAGAAATGTGGTCTCATGGACTGCAATAATGGTAGGATATGCACAAAATGGATTTGTTGAAAAGGCTTCAGAAATTTTAAAGCAAATGCAATTGGCTGGTGTAAAGCTAAATTCCACAACCTTTGCCACCATCCTTCCTACCTGTGTCAAAATGGGAGCTTTGGAATAGTGTATGGACATCCATCAATACATAAAGGATAGAGGAAGTTTGTCAGATGTTGTAGTTGCAATTGCCCTGTTAGACATGTATGCAAAATGTGGAAGCATAGACAAGGCACGTGAACTGTTTGACAGAATGCCTCAAAGAAATGTGGTCTCATGCACTGCAATGACTGCAGGATATGCATAAAATGGATTTGTTGAAAAGGCTTCAGAAATTTTAAAGCAAATGCAATTAGCTGGTGTAAAGCCAAATTCCACAACCTTTGCCACCATCCTCCTTGCCTGTGTTAAAATGGGAGCTTTGGATAGGGTATGGACATCCATCAATACATAAAAGATAGAGGAATTTTGATGTTGTAGTTGCAACTGCCTTGTTAGACATGTATGCAAAATGTGGAAGCATAGACAAGGTACGTGAACTGTTTGACAGAATGCCTCAAAGAAATGTGGTCTCATGGACTGCAATGACTGCAGGATATGCACAAAATGGATTTGTTGAAAAGGCTTCAGAAATTTTAAAGCAAATGCAATTGGCTGGTGTAAAGCTAAATTCCACAACCTTTGCCACCATCCTCCCTGCCTATGTCAAAATGGGAGCTTTGGAATAGGATATGGACATCCATCAATACATAAAGGATAGAGGAATTTTGTCAGATGTTGTAGCTACAACTGCCCTATTAGACATGTATGCAAAATGTGGAAGCATAGACAAGGCACATGAACTATTTGACAGAATGCCTCAAAGAAATGTGGTCTCATGGACTGCAATGACTGCAGGATATGTACAAAATGGATTTGTTGAAAAGGCTTCAAAAATTTTAAAGCAAATGTAATTGGCTTGTGTAAAGCCAAATTCCACAACCTTTTCCACCATCCTCCTTGCCTGTGTCAAAATGGGAGCTTTGGAATAGGGTATGGACATCCATCAATACATAAAGGATAGAGGAATTTTATCAGATGTTGTAGTTGCAACTGCCCTGTTAGACATGTATGCAAAATGTGGAAGCATAGACAAGGCACGTGAAATGTTTGACAGAATGCCTCAAAGAAATGTGGTCTCATGTACTGCAATGACTGCAGGATATGCACAAAAGGGGTTTGTTGAAAAGGCTTTAGAAGTTTTAAAGCAAATGCAATTGGCCGGTGTAAAGCCAAATTCCACAACATTTACCACCATCCTCACTGCCTGTGTCAAAATGGGAGCTTTGGACCAAGCAATTTGTGGCACTTAAGGTTATGTAATAGAATTTACAGTTGATAGTTAAATTTATAACAAATTTTTTATGATCTTTACTAACATTTATTAGAATTGTTGCATGTTTGACATCATTGGAATGACATATTATCTATAACTTTTTTGAAATTTTATTATGGTATGTGCACTTTGATATGATGTAATATGATTATGGTTTAGTTTCATATATTTTAATATTATATATTTAATAGAAAAATAAATTATTGCATGAAATAAATAACTTTTCATTTTAAATGTTTTTTTTTGCAGAACACGGGTCTTCCAGAAGATCAAGATGATCCTCATGATAGAGATCTAGATTATGTTGGTTCTGGTATAGATCACATGGTAGAGGATGATGATGACGTAGATATAGAAGACACCGAGGCTGATGATGACGATGATGATGACGATGATGATCATGATGATGATTATCACGATGGTGATGATGATTATCACGATGGTGATGATGATGATGAGGTAGTTGCTCGTAGTAGCTAGTGACATTCATGATCATATAGACTACATCATGGATCATTGTTGATATATTGTTATGATGCCTCTTTTCATGGCCACTATCATATGTATCATTTTCACGGCCTACAGTTCCATATTAATGAGTTGTATCATCAATTTATGGATCATTTTAACTTATGTCTTTTGGACATGGATCATCTTGACTTGTATCATTTTGAGTTACATAATTTATCATTTTTACTTATATGATTTATACATGTTATTGATCTACTAGCAATTTGACTTTCACTTGTTTTAGTTATATATGATGATGATCTTATTAGTATTGACTTGTCAATTTATATATATTGAAAGTGGTTGATGATTTTTGGATGGATATTTATTACGTATGATGATTTTAATTTATTACTCAGGATGGATGTTGTCAAATTCAATTAAATTATAGATATTTGACTCACTTGTTTTAATTATAGATGATGATCATGTTATAATAATTATCTTGTTATTTAGTCATATGAGTTAAATAATTAAATTACTTACTCTATAATCATATGAGTTATTTAAGAGGCATGAAATATTTAACTAATTAAATTGAAATAAAACATATTAAATTAATAAATGTAAGCAAAACAAGAAGCATTTTTAGAAGCAAAAAAGGAAGCAACAATGGAAGCCAAACTAGAAGCAAACTAGAAGCAATCTTAGAAGCAAAACTTGGCGTTATCTAGGAAGCAAAAACAAAAGTAATTCAGGTAGCAAATAAAAAAGTAATAATGGAAGCAATTTTAGAAGCAACAAAAGATGCAATAATAGTAGTCATATTAGAAGCAACAAAAGACATAAAAATGGAAGCAAAATTGGAAGCAACAAGTGACGTTATATCCGAAGAAAAACTAGAAGCAACAATGGAAGCAAAACTGGAAGCAAAATTGGAAACAAAACTGGAAGCAAAACCGGACACAAAATTGGTAGCCAAACTGGAAGCAAAACCAAAAGCAAAATTGGAAGTGAAACTGGAAGCAAAATTTGAAGCAAAACCGGAAGCCAAATTGGAAGCAAAAGTGGAAACAAAATCAGAAGCAAACCTAGAAGCAAAATTGGAAGCAAAACTGGAAGCAAAACCAAGAGCAAAACCAGAAGCAAAACCCAAAGCAAAATTGGAAGCAATAGTGGAAGTAAAACTGGAACCAACAATGGAAGTAAAATTGGAAGCAAAATTGGAAGCAAAACCAGAAGCCAAGTTGGAAGTAAAACTGGAAGCCAACCTGGAACCAAAACTAGAAGCAAAACCGGAAGCAACCATGGAAGCAAAATTGGAAGCAACAATGGAAGCAAAATTGGAAGCAACATTGGAAGCAACAGTGGAAGCAAAATCAGAAGCAAAACTGGAAGCAAACTTGGAAGCAACACAAGAAGCAAAACTAGAAGAAAATTTAGAAGCCAAACTAGAAGCAAAAAAAGCCAACATTAAATCCAGTGTTAAACCTAGCACTAACACCCGACGCTAAACCCGGCGCAAAACCTAATGCAAAACCCGGCGCTAAAGCCAGCATTAAAGTGAGATGCAATTGGGCACCAAGTTTGTTACCAACAAAAGTGTTCAATTCATGGACTCAAATGTACTAAAATCTAGCACTATTTTAGGTGCTAATTGCCTATTTTGTTGTAGTGCAACTTATCCTGGACCTAAATCCATCTTCACACTTCAACATGCTTTCACAATCCACGAAGCACATCCGCAAGTAGTGTTAATACCCAAGTCGGCCAAAATTGTGTAGACACTAAGAACACTTAGTCACATGCTTCCAAGAACACAACCATAGCTTGTGGACCAAGTACAAGCCTTTAACACAATCTAGAAATATCTACGAACAACAAGAAATCACCTGAGAGCCAACAAATCCATCTACCACAAATCTCACTTGAAGACAGTTCACAAACTGCTCACAACAAACACTATCAAGCTCTGCACAAGACCTTGCTTTCTGGAGCATCAAATCACAAATCCTTTCGAATGAAGATAGCTAAGGACATTATAAACATATGTTTAGAACTGCAACACCTGAAACCACTTTGCAGAGAAATACAAAGAAAAATACTTTCTCCCAGACACCTTTGCACAACCTAAAAACTTTGTCAATTACAATCTTCAAACTAGTGAACGTAACTTCTACTACACATCGATCCAAACCACCAAATTATAGATTTAGTATCTTCAAACATTTATCTAAAACATATCCAAATGTCACACTTTGGTCTTCAACACATAAGAAATGCAGAGTAAAAACTTAGACAGTATCCTGCAAGCCAGAATACTCTACAACACACTATTTCCTCTGGAGATCAAAATTTCTCAAAAGCACTTGGAAACTCAGCAATAGGAACAATATGATAACATCATCAACACTTCTATAAGTTATTCAAATAGATTTAATATTGATGAGGTATAAACAACCTCATTTTTATAACAAGCCATATAACCCTTTTTATCGTGACCAATCACCTTAGCCATGCCAATTTGTTTATTTTTAGAAACAATATTTATCTATTTTTGATAAAATGATGTATAAATATTTATTTTCAAATCGATTGAAATTAGCACTAATGTTGACTTAGTTTCTATAGAGCTTGTGTAATTATGGAGGGTACCATGTATTGCCTAACGGAAGGAGTGGACTTCAAAGTGGTTGGAGTCAGAGCATCAAAATTTTAGGGCACCAAAAATTTAGGCATACATCATAGACTTTGTTAAGCAATTCTATTATTTTCTGTTGGGCATACTTAAGACTTTACATCTCCACTCCAAGCCATTAATGTGTTTTATTTCAAAGACATCTTGAGTTAGTTTGTAATTCTATTTTTCTTTAAAAGACTTCTTCAATGGCCCACCATTTGAAATTTAGGATTTTGTAGCAGTGCAGTATATATATGTAGTTGCTCAAAACAAGGATCATGCTATTATGTTATGTTCTTATACTATTCAGCTATATTCTATGTTCTGTGATACTTTTATGACATGAATGAATATCTCCAGTCTTATTCTAAGTAATCTTTTTTGAGTAATGGAAGTATTATGAATGAGATTTACTTTGGAGTTGTTGAAGTACTGCATGTGATTTGAATTGATAGTAGGATCTCCCAAGAGCTGGCCACTCGAGGGATTATAGAATAGATAAGTTTCTTTAATTGTTGGTGTTGTAATTTATGTTTTGTGCATGTTCTGTTTAGATCAATGTTACTTTGTGCTTAGCTTTGTTATGTGTTCTTGCAGGTTGTGGTTTTACGTTAATGATCTTTGAATTCTATTTACTTGAATTTATGAGCCATCCACTCCATTCATAAAATTGTTGTTAGCTATTAATTAAAAGATGTTAAATGCACTTTCAATTAGTAGTTAGTTGTCTTTGTTTTGATTTCATAGTTAAACTACAACTATTGATTCTTAGATAGTTTACATGCTTTCTAGATTAGGAATTTAAATGCTTTCTAGTTTAAAGATTTCATGCTTTCTAGTTTAAATTTTGTTTCAAACTTTTCAAAAATTTAGAAAATCTATTACTAAGTGAGATGTCCAAAAATATCCCCTATTGCATATAGCCTTGGACACTACCTAGTCGACATAATTGACATATTTTTAACTAAAGTGTTAGGACCTTACAACAGCCTGTCACTTTTTGGCACCATTGCCAAGGATTGATTCTTTTCTAGTGTTAATAGGAGACTGCTTGGCTACCTCTTTTAGAAAAAAATAGTTGTCAGACTTCTTTTTCTGCATGGTCAAGAAATGAGGTTTGCATGGAAGATGCATACCAAGAACCCCCCAATAGTAGTTCCAACCATAAGTAGGGAGGTAGAAGTCTCAGCTGAAGAACTTAGCTATGAATTGATTGATCAGGATCAAACTGAGACCTCCCAAAATACCCCAGAAGTTTAGCCATCAGACCAGACCTTTGAAAAGGAGATCATTTAGTCAATAAACTCAATCTTTTAGAAGGAGAACATTCCTTTTAACATCATGGCTGACAATCACAATGATGACCCTTTCAATAGATAGATATCAAACCAAGGAGATGGTGATAACCCAAGAAGAAAAGCACAAACATTTACCTATCCTATTGCTCTCAATGAAGATGACGATGCACCCATGAAAAAAATTTCACCATCCATTTTACTGACTTTTAGAGGATTATCCTCTGAAGACCCTGACCAGTTCCTCTTCGAGTTCAAAGTCTTGTATCAGACATATGACTACAAAAATGATAACCAAAAACTTAAACTCTTCCCATCCACTCTGAGAGACATTGCAATGCGTTGGTTCATGGGATTAGTTTCAAGGTCGATAACCATGTGGGACGACATGGAAGCCATCTTTTTAGACAAATATCAGAGTTACTGTAGAGTTAGTGATAGGAAAGAGGAATTTTTCAAACTAAGGCAAAAAGAAGATGAGAGCTTGGAAGATTACCTTGATAGGTTCATCTTTTTAACCAAATGATGTGGTGAAGAAGCCATAAGCCCAGAAATTTTAAAGATCATATTTCTCAAAGGACTTGATGAGGATGCTAGGAGAAGTCTATATTTAATGGGAAAAGGAGATGTCTCCCAACTTGAACTCGGTGATATCACCGAGTTATGCCAAAATTTCTCCCATACTTGAGGAGGTATCTATAAATATAGTTTTTAAGAGTCTCAAATGAAATAGGTAAACTGCGAGAGGAAATAGAAAATTTGAAAATTGACATTCTTGTTCAGCTAAACACCACTCTGGATGGAATACATGCCAAAACATGTAATCCTGAAACCTTAACCATTTACTGCCCTAGGTATCGAAACAAACATCTGTTAAGAGAGTGTCCTTTGGACAAAGCTAACAATTACCAAATTTGTGAAAAGAGTCATGCTACTGACCAATGCAAGATCCTGACTGCAATAAAAAATTCCAAGAAAAGGTCATCTCACATTAAGGAGGAGATCAATTTTGTGGGTCAAAGACCTAGATGGAATTTCTCCTATGGCCAAAATTAAAATCCCTCCTGGTGACCTCCAAATAATTGGAATAATAATCAATGGGTGGCACCTTGGCCTCAAGCACCACCTAATTGGGGACCTTACCCTTGGGGACCACCTGAATGGGCAAATCAGTCTTGAGGAAACCCACAATGGCCAAATCAAACTCAACAACAATGGTATCCTCAAAATCTTGCCCCTCAATGGAATCATACTCCAAATCAGTTCTATCATGGACCAAGGAGGATGCCTAATCCATAGAAAAACCCTTTTCTAGCTCCCCAAAACCCTCAACAAAACAAGCAGGTCAACCAACCACAAATCCCAGCATGACCTATCCCTAACCCAAAGAATAATCGTCAAAACACACTAGTGTATTCCATGGAGCAGGAAAACATGGCTAGTTTTAACACTATATATTATGGAAACCTACAGTTGAGGTCAGGAAAACACTCCAGTAGCCTACCATAGTTGAGATCCTTGATGAACCAAATGCAGAATCTATTGAAGGTACAGAGACACCTTCCATACCTTTAGATAAGAACCTAATGAGTAACCAAGAAAATCTTCTTCAATAATCTTCACCTAAAACTTCTGAGTTACCTTAGGAAGAAGTTGGTCAACGTTCAACAGGTCTTTCAAGGAAGGACTCCACCTTGAAAAAGAGACCTCAAGCACCTTTTCTTGAGCGCCTCAAGGCAACTCCTTTGAATGACCCTCTGGAAATGACCTTACCTACTGAAACTAGGTTAATACAAGAGATTAAACGACTCCATATCAAGATTCCCTTGTTACAAGTGATTAAAGAAATTCTTGAACTAAACTAGCTAGTTAAACAGTTAATGTAGTCTATTTGATTAGGTCCAGACAACTAAGAGGGGGGGGTGAATCAGTTGTCACACATTTACAAATTTTTCTTCCTTTAATCTATCTTTACAACTTATAATAAAATTAATGAAATAAACATTTCAGCATCACATAAGCAGAAACATAAATAACACACTTGACACCAAGATTTTTGACGTGGAAACCTGGTTAAGGGAAAAACCACGGTGGGGGTTAACCCACAAGAATTAATACCATGTTAAAATTATTTTACAAATGGGAATGCACATGCATTTGGGCTCACTACCCAGAGCTCACTACTCAATTGGAGGCTCACTACCTATGAAAGTATTACAAGGGAACAATAGAGATTTGAACTGATCAATAGCATCTACCCATGCATGAATCTCAGTTCTAGTTAAGTACAAAAAATGATGTTACACATTTCATCTTTTCTCTGCTCTTCTTACTGATCTGCCTTCATTTACACTTTAGATTTCTACTCTTTTCACACATACGCCTTCTTCACACACCACACTCTATTAATCATTCAAATTCATCAACTGTATATACCTGCAACATGATCTACAATCATTTTGTAAGTCAACTTCAATCAACACTTAGAACTTTTATGAATGCTCTGCTCTGTTAGCTAGATCTAAGCATATCTTAAGGTGCAGACCAAAAATTGCCCTTGGAAATCATTACTCATGTCAGCCACAATCACTGATCACCACCATTTGTCAAACAAGCAACTTCTATACATCTGGAATCAAGATCTTCTGCAAGGTCTACCTATTCTTCTTCTGTCTGCTCTGTCATACTGGAACCCGGTACTTAGATGCTAATATCTTTTGAATCCTTCATCATCGGAGGACAAAACTCTGGATTTAGAGTGTATTTGCAATGTTGTCAACTACCTTAGATCCGTAGAAAACCATGCCTTTTCACTAGAGAGATCTGGATCAAGATACCAGACTCTGTTACTGCTCTATTCTTAACTACCCAGATGTAGACAAATTCTAATTCTGAATGCCGGTATGAACAACTTGTGTTATGTGGATGTTTGGGATGATGTTAGTTACCATCAAGGACAACACCTATCAATGCAAAGCAGTGTCTCTTACCAACAATCTCCCCCTTTGGCATTGATGGCAACACTTAGTGAAAAATGACTATCTTAGTGCAACTCCCCCTTTGTTTGTACACCCATGCCCTTCACTTATTCTAGTTTTCCCCCTTTGCTGAATTCCTCATTTTTCACTGCCCTTCACTCTCCCTTTGACATCAATGGCAAAGGGTGGGGTCCGCAAGCCAAAACTCTCAAAAATTATGTATATACTACCGCATATGTACAATTAATCATCAAGTTGTAATGCCTGCAAAACTAGTTTTTATTTGTACAAGTTTGGAGGCCCAAGTACTCTTCATTCCATCCAAAATTGAGATGTGCCCACTCAACAAAAATGAATATGCTTCTGCCTTTGATAGATCTGATGGATCACTGGTCTGAACTGTAGTCTGAGCTTCGGATAGGGCATTATGCATTATCTCTAACTTAGGGACAATCAGTCCCCAGAGCTCACACATCCTCTTCATAATGTTACCCTTTTCTTTGACAAGCCTCTTTATCTCATCTGTCAGGCTGATTACTTGACATTCTTGACTTATAGGCGAAACTGTTAGAGGATCAAAATTTTGAGAGAAATTTGACAATTTCTGTTTTTGCTTCTTTATCTTTTTCTCAAAGTCTTCATTTACTTTGGGCCATGATAGACAAAATTTGTGCAAGTCACTTCTATCATTTAGAGCATTCTGAATACTCTTTATGCTAATACCAAGTATTCTTCTATCATTTCCTATTAGGCTTTTTATTTCACAAATTTTCTTATCCAAGAACTCTTTTTGAACTTTTGCCTCTGCAGATTTCTCAAAGGACTCAAAATGGGTATATATAGAACTTACAAGATTTTTTAGATGTTTGGAGGGGGAATTAGATAGACTCTTCTGATAGGCAGGTATCAACTTCTTCAAAATCTCATATGCAAGTCCCAATAGCTCATTGTCCTCTTTGTGGAACTTCAACATCTTTTCTCTAGCCTTTACTTAGGTGAATGATGCTATTTTCATTAGTTGAATTGGAGAGAGGGCATCTGGATTGGCTAGTCCTTGAAGTAGTTCAAGTTCATCAAGCTTAATCACTTCTTTTTCAAGAAGAATTTTCACTGCATCTGTAGTGTCTCTTGCAACATTCTCTGAATTATTCTTCTGTTCATTAGATTTCTCAGTACCTTCTTTGTGTGCTTCAACATTTGCACCATCTTCTTCTACTTTATCTTTCTTTTCTCTTCCTCCTTCTTTCTTTGTTTTATTATTCTCTATGTTCTCTGCAAAGGAACCCTTTTCTGTTTGTTCATCACTTGCTACCTGATTCGGAGGGCTTTGAGAAGTATTAATATTATCTTCTTTTCCCATCTTATTTGGTGGATTAGGAGTATCTCCTGCATCAGCTACTCTATCCATCATTTTTGTATCCTTCTAATTTTCTTGTTCTTCTTCTAGAAAAGAGGCATCACCCAACTGAGATTGTTGTTCAAAGATGTTCTCTTTTTCACCATCCTGAACTTCTTTTGTGACTATGGGAAGATTGTGTTTTCTCAATGCTTTTAAAAGAATTTCTCAAGTTTCTTCAATGATCTCACTTGTTTCTCCCATCATGAGCTTGTTCATTCTATTTTTGCTTCTAAAGTCATCATTGACTTCCTTGAATATCATATTTATTTGATTAGGTGAAATCTAAGGACACAAAGTTATTAGCTCATGTTTCCTGATTTCCAAGTCCTTGCATTTGGCATTTTCTTTTCTCAACTCCAAAATATCAGCTAGACTTTGTGGCAGCTCAAAATTTATCTCAATTAGTGCCTTGTTGTAGATGTTAAGATATCTGACCGTTGCTTCCTCCAACACCCTTTTATCCGCATCACTATATTCATCATAGAATTCAATCACGGGTCTTAGATTATCATCTATAGTGACTGATTTTATCACATCCTCCAGGGAGAGTGTGGGCTTCTCAACATATTCCTCATATGTTTCTTTCTTTTGCTTTTTTCTAGCTCTTTTTCTTTCGAAGGACTTCTCTTGGGTTACTTTTGCAGCATTTGTTCCGGTGGCTTTTATTTCTTTGATTTTAATGTCAGAATTTGTATCTTCTTCCTCTTCTCTTATGCTTTCATAGGTCTGGGATGCTTTTGTTTCTTCCTTTTCTCCCCTTTTCCAGATGATCTTGCTTTTAGTTTTGCAGTCTTGGAAGGTATAGGGGCAGCAGTAGATCTTCTAGTAGTTCTTGAAGTGGAAGAGAGTTCCATCGAAGCACTTGTTTGTTTCTTATTTATTTTCTCTTTCTCAACCTTTTCAATTCTTTCTCTGAATTTCTTCATAGCCTCCTTAGTTAGACCTAGATTTTCAGCAAACTACTCAACTTTTCTTACTTTCCTATTGGTTTTAGGTTCTCTAAACTCAGTATGCAGTTTCAAACTCATCTCCTTATACGTTCCAAATCTTTCAACCGTTGTGTCTTTAGGATTGCTTAGAAGATGTTGAGCATACATATTCAGGATGTTTTCATCTACTTCATACCCCATGGGCATGATCCAAGCAGTTTTGGGTTCCACTACTTCCATTAGACACTGATCAATATCAACCATTAAGCATACTTCATTTTTGTACTTCTCAACAATTGATTCAGGGATTCTTTCCCTTAAGTGCATCATACTCTAGAAGTTCTTGAAGTAACCCCATATTGCAATTTTCTGAGCTTTGAAATCACTAATGTTGCGAAGATGATCTCTGATTTGAATGGCAATTGGCTCATCCTTATTCTAGTGCACACCTCTTACCCTAGGTACCTCATTCATGTAGTAAAAGAATAAACATAGAACCAATGTACCATACTTGAAGGTGTTTTTCTTATCTTTCTTGATTTTGTTCAAAATTTCAATCAGTTGATTCTGTAATAATTCACACAAATCATAGTCAGTATTCTCTTTTAGCATTTTGTATGCAGCATATATGGCTATTCTGGAAACAAAATTTTCTCTGCTTGAGTGGTAGATCTTGTACCCAATTACCATGGAAGCAAATTTAACATCCGGTTCTATAATATCATTTATAGTCATTGCTCTTCTATCAAACTTGGCACCGGTAGCATCTCTCACTGTCTGGTTTTTCACGGCTTTCAGCATGGGCAATTCTCTGGTTGAGTTTAACCTGATTATAGTTCTGATATCATCCTTGGTAATCTTTAATGGTTTTAACAAACAAATGAATTCATCATGCATCTGGCTTAAAACATATCAGACCCATTCATCCTCATCAAATGTTGGAAATCCAGTAACCTAAGTAAAGTGTTTATCTTGTAGTGCCTTATATTCGGGTTTAAGTTCATGATTTTCATCACTGAGTTGTTTCTCAAACAAATCTACATATCTTGAATCTCCAAATTCATCTATGTTTGCATGAATATAAACCCTAATGTCTTCAACATGCAGTACACCATATGGAAAACTCGAAAAGGCACCTAACGGGTCAACTTCTATTGATTTGTGAGGATGCTTCTTAAATTTGGGTCGAGGCCTTTCAGTAATAGCAACAACATGAGTAGCCATCTCAACAGATTTCAGATTCAAAGATTTATAGATAGGTACCTTTTTCTTTCGTGAGGTTAGGGTTGATCAATTTCCAATTAAATTCGCTCTTTTGCACCTCAGTCTTTGGATTTTCATCTCGAATGTTCTTCTTGTTTCCTCTGAATGTAAAGTGATTCAAATGAGTGACCAAGTGACCTTTTATCTTTTGTTACACCTATGTTGGCATTGTAATAAATGTGTTGCCCTAATTATATCTAGTTGCTCTATTTTTTATAGTTCTTCATAAATCACTTCCTAAGTTTTTATATCAACATTTTTCTTTCCAAAAATTTTCCCAAAAGTTCTGACATAGATCAAAATTTTTTTTTTTGTTGTGCCATCTCAAGAACCCACTTTTGGGTTGGGGGGATTTGATTTCCAATACTGCTCCCCCTGAGCCATGACTCCCAAATCAATTCTCGTAGGAATTTTCAGCACCAGATTCCTGTGCAGACCTATCACAATTGTTCATTGTATCTTTCTTTACCCAAGTCTTGTTCATTTCATTTCGTATCTCATTCACATCACTTTTTTTCTTACCTTTGTCTTGTCTTTGTTCATCCAGTTTTTTGCTTACTAGACCTCTTCTTCCATTGTTCCTATTTCTGCAATCTTGCAATATGCCCAGATTTATTGCAATTAAAGCATACAACATTTCCTTTAAAGACTCAATTTACTCTCGATCTGCATTGATTAGCCATGTGTCCAAATCCATTGCAAGAAAAGCAATAGCCATTAAAAGAGTTGCCATTTGAGTTATTTATCATACTTCTACATTCATTGGATTTATGACCATACCTTTTGCATTTGAAGCATTGACCAAAGAAGGATGGACCATTTTGATATACTCTGCTTCTACACTGAGTAGCTCTATGACCATATTTGTTGCAATTGAAACAATTTCCATTGAATGATGGATATCTTTGAGCATTAGGTTGTCTTACCAGAGGATTTCTAGTTTTGTTTCTTTTATTTCTTGGTTGAGTATTTCTTTGTCCGGATCCAGAGCTTTGACCTTTCTCATATCTAAGATCATGCTTGTCACCATTCTTTTTTTGTTTTTCAATTAGGGTTTCAAGCTTAGCTGAGATTAATTTGAACTTCTCCTTATACTCATTTGCAATTTCTAGGTCATGCCTAAGAGTGATAATCTGTCTTTCAAGTTCTCTCTCATTGTTTCAGCTTTCTTGTAGATTAGACTCTAGGAGACCAGCTATACCATCCAGTCTGCAGCATTCTTCAGTTCTCTCTTTCAGATTTTGTTTCATCTCTTCTTTAGTTTTCTTCCTATCTTCAACTTCCCTACTTATATTCATCACTCTCGTTTCCATCTCATTTCTTAGAACAACAACTTGCTTAGCTAATATTTTGCATTCCTTTGTCTTCTCTTTCAGGGCCTTGTCTTCTAATTGAGGAGGTTGATCATTTCCTTTGGATTTGATTAATTTTCCTTTTAAAATCTCAATGAAGTCTTCAGCTTGTTTGAGTTTATCTTCCAGCTCTTGGACTTCTGCCTTAGACTACTCAAGATCATCTAGGGCAAGATTAAGTTGCCCTTGAAGGTTATATTCATCCATCTCCCATATCTTCCTTAAGCTGTTAAACTTTTCAAAAGGAACCTCACTCTGATACTAATTATTGGATTAGGTCTAGACAAATGAGAGGGGGGGTTGAATCAGTTGTCACACATTTACAACTTTTTCTTCCTTTAATATGTCTTTACAACTTATAATCAAATTAATGAAATAAAGATTTCAGCATCACATAAGCAGAAACATAAATAACACACTTGACACCAAGATTTTTGACGTGGAAAACCGAATAAGGGAAAAACCATAGTGGGGGTTAACCCACAAGAATTAATACCCTATTAAAAGTATTTTACAAATGGGAATGCACATGCATTCGGGCTCACTGCCCACAGCTCACTACTCAATTGGAGGCTCACTGCCTATGAAAGTATTACAAGGGAACAATAGATATTTGAATTGATCAATAGCATCTACCCATGTATGAAACTCAGTTTTGGTTAAGTACAAAAACTAATCTTACACATTTCATCTTTGCTTTGCTCTTCTTACTTATCTGCCTTCATTCACACTTTAGATTTCTGCTCTTTTCACACATATGCCTTCTTCGCACACCACACTCTATTAATCATTCAATTTCATCGACTATATATATCTGCAACATGATCTACAATCATCTTGTCAGTCAACTTCAATCAACACTTAGAACTTTTATAAATGATCTTCTCTGTCAGCCAGATCTATGCATATCTTAAGCTGCGGACCAAAACTTACCCTTGGAAATCATTACTCATGTCGGCCACAATCACTGATCACAACCATTTGTCCAACAAGCAACTTCTATACATCCAGAATCAAGATCTTCTGCAAGGTCTTCCTATTCTTCTTCTATCTGCTCTGTCATACTGGAACCTGGTACTTAGATGCTAATAAATTTTGAATCCTTCATCACTGGAGGACAAAAATCTGGATTTAGAGTGTCTTTGCAATGCTGTCAACCACCTTAGATCGGTAGCAAACCATGCCTTTTCACCAGAGAGATCCGGATCAAGATACCAAACTCTGTTACTACTCTGTTCTTAACTGCCTGGACTTAGACAAATTTTGAATCTAACTTCTGGTATGAACAACTTGTGTTATGCGGATGTTTGGGATGATCTTAGTTGCCATCAATGACAACACCTATCAATGTGAAGCAGTGTCTCTTGCCAACACAGTCAAGGTAGGAGGGTCCAATGAGGGACTGCCCAACCTTGTAGCCTTAATCAACTAACATCATGATCAATCAGAGATGCAACATAATTAAATAGTTAACAACAAAATGAAAGAGATTCATCAACACATGACATAAGATATAGCCTGGGAAAACCCTAATAGGGAAAAAACCTAGCCTTTAAAGCTTGTTCTTCTTAGATTATGATCTCAAAACATATTACAGATGCCTCTCAGGATTTACAAACACTAGGATGTAGCCCATAGTTATGAAACATTCATATAACAATATTTTTTCACAATTTTCTTCTCCAGCTTCTCAATTCTCTACTCTACAACTTATCATGTTCTCTGCTCTGCACTCTGCTTCACTTCTTCTTCTTCAAATCAAAACACTTATGAATTTGCTTCAAGTCCTTGCATAATTGTTCATTTCATCACTGTTGCTTTTTACCAAATCATTATCCTCCATTAATATCCTCTGTAAGCCTTCAAATCATTATCAAGTTAGCCTAATTGCAATGACTAGTCATGAAATGTGTGTACACAGATAGGTCAGACCTAAACATAAGGTACTGCTCTGCTAGTACATAAAACTTTATGCAGATCTCCATGAAGGTTGGCCAGGTCCTATAATTCATTAAATAATGTTCCTTTAGGCTCCACAAGTCACTAATTTGCTCCGCAAGATGATTAAACTTCACTAAACACTATCGGCTCTGCTCTCTGAAAACAGGTAAAAAGTAGGTAATCTTCTGATAGCGATATCTCTCTGAAATCAAACCTAAATGATATGAATTTTGGATATGTTGTAGATGACTATGTCTAGATGCTAAGTCCAACTTTACAGCCTCTAATATGTAAATATGATAAAATGTGGTATTCTCTAAGGTCGCCCTCTCAATACTTACAACTTCACTGTTAACTATCCCAATTGTTTTGAATGCTTTTGGATGCTCCTACATCAGACTCTTGGGGTTAATTGAAAAGTGAGCCACTTCACTTTGATCTGTATTATACCAAAATCAATGTTGTTTCTTTAAATAGGTTTGGCGGTCTGTTCACAGGTACTTGCAACTGCCTCAAGATTGGCAGTCTGTTCAAGTCCACCCTACAAAACTACCTCAAGTTCTTCATCTTCTAGTGACCTAGGTTCAACATTCTACTTGCAAGCCTTGCACTGCCTCAATGATTAGTGGTCTGAGCAAGTCTTCTCCGCAAGTTGCGTCAAGTTCTTCATCTTGTCATGGTCTAGGTTTGGTGGTCTACTTGCAAGCCCTACACTGCCTCAATGATTGGCAATTTGAGCAAGTCTTCTCCGCAAGTTGCCTCAAGTCAATACCAATTTCAATCAATTAAGAGTCAATCAATACATACTTGCCTCCTCTAGAATAATCAGTTACTTTCTGCCATCAATCAATATCAGTCACCACATTCTTGAATTCTCTGCAACACTTTCTAATTTTTGACTTCGGATACAATTTCCTTTGCACTCATTAGGATTTCACAGTTTCCTCTCTGCATACACTGCTCCTATACTATTCTCTATTTCCTTATCCATATTTGCCTCTCCAGTACACAAACTTGCTTCTCCGGTAAAGTATCTTGTCATTCCTTCTTTCTCTACAAAATGAACTTCTCTTTTCTACTATGCTTCACAATTATCCCTACAAACTTTCTCTTGCACTGCTTTCTCTGATGATTAGTCTATAACATAACTCTTCTTAAGATCAATGACTCACCTTCTGGTTTCTCTATCAAATTTGATGTCTCAATAGGTTCCTCTTCCTCTGCATAAACTATCTCTGTATCAACAGGCTCTTCTTCTTCTGCATAAACTGTCTCTAAATTATTTACTATGTCTCCTTCATTAGCCTTTCTGGTAACAGGTTCTTGATGACATTCACTAGTTGATTCTTTTCTCCTTCGAACTTGAAAACATGTTCTTTTGAATGGTCTCCTATCAAATCCTCTTTCATTTCTTATGTATCCTTCATTGTGATAAGAATTACAACTACTGCCATTTCTCCCTCTATAGTTTGAATTATTGTCCATGTTTTTCTCTCCAACATATGAATACTTCCATCTATATAACCTTCTGAACATACAAGTGACATGTTTCCATTTTGCTCCATCAATCCATCCATAATCCATCTGTATACAATTTGTCATAGGCTTTCTTCTTCTCATTTTATTCCAGTACATCTTTTTAGAATGATTCCTTAGTCCACAGAACTTACAAGGATGTAGATCCCAACACAATTCCTTTTCATGTCCATGTCTATTACAATGTAAACAATACATACCTTTTTCTTCCCTGGTTTGATTTATTTGAATTTGCCATAACATTTTTACCTCTATCATATCTAAGGCCTTCACTTCTTGATCTTATTACTAGTTCAATAGGTTCTGTAATTCCTTGTTGATGCTTTCCCAATCCGTGTCCTTCATATCCCATTCTCTGCATGATTTTGAAACCAATACCATCACCAACAACTGCAAGTTTATTTACATTGTCATCCTTAAGCTCACTGTCTAAAGAAACTTCTACATCATCACACAAATCATTAGTATCACAAGAAATATCACAAAATTTAGGCTTAGATCTTAGACTTTCATTCTCTTTTCTACATTCTACAAGTGACTGCTGCAACTAATTAACATGTTCTTTCAACCCTGATATTTCATTCTTTTGCAAACTATTTTCCTTTTTCAATTCTTGCAAACTTTCTGCTAGATCTTTGTTTCTCTCTTCCACCTTCCCAAACAACTAAAATCCTTCTTCCAACTCTTCAAATCTCTTTTCAAAATCCTCAAACAAGTTTAGCTCTGCCTCTAGGTCTTCATTTCTCCTCTTTACATTTTTCAGTTCTTCTTTAAGAGCATCATACTTGTCTTCTCCTAGTTCCTTTATCCTTTCCATCAATTTTGAACTACACCTTTTAATTTCACACAATTCTTCCTCCAAAATATCCTTTTTGCATATTAGGGTTTCATTTTCTTTCTTCATCCTTTTTCTAATCTTCCCAATTGAAACAAATCAGATAAATAACTTAATTTGAAAAGCTTACCTAATCTTCCTTGCCTTGATCTTCTTGACACTTGTTACTTCTAGGGTTTCACACTTCTTTCAACACTTTCTTCCTTCCCAACAGATTTGCAACTATCCCAGCATATTCACAACCATCTCTGATACCACTTGATGTAGTCAAGGTAGGAGGGTCCGATGAGGAACTGTCCAACCTTGCAGTCTTAATCAACTAACAACATGATCAATCAGAGATGCAATGAAAGTAAATAGTTAACAACAGAATCTGCATTATGATCTTCATGTTTAGTTCTTGGCCTGAAGGGTCTTTTTGTAATCTATAAAAAACTTTACTATTTTAATATATATATTATGATGCTATATACATCCTTATCGATTCAAAAAAATAATAGTTAACAACAGAAAGAAAGAGATATTCATCAACACATCACACAAGATATATCCTGGGAAAACCCTAACAGGGAAAAAACCCAGCCTTCAAAGCTCATTCTTCTTAGATTATGATCTCAAAACATATTATAGATGCCTCTCAGGATTTACAAACACTAGGCCATAGCCCATGGTTATGAAACATTCATATAACAATATTATTTCATGATTTCCTTCGCCAGCTTCTCGATTCTCTGCTCTACAACTTATCATGTTCTCTGCTCTGCACTCTGCTTCACTTTTGCTTCTTCAGATTGAAACACTTATGAATTTGCTTCATGTCCTCACATAATTCTTCATTTCATCATTGTTGCTTTGTACCAAATCATTATCTTCCATTTATATCCTCTGCAAGACCTCAAATCATTATCAAGTTGGCATAATTGCAATAGTTAGTCGTGAAACGTGTGTACATGGATAGGTTAGACCTAAACACAAGGTATTTCTCCACTAGTACATAAAACTTCATGCGGATCTCCATGAAGGTCGGCCATGTCCTATAATTCATTAAATAATGTTACTTTAGGCTCCGCAAGTCACAGATTTGCTCTGCAAGTCGATTAGACTTCACTGAACACTGTCGGCTCTGCTCTGTAAAAATAGGTAAAAAGCAGGTAATCTTCTGACAACGATATCTCTCTGGAATTGAACCCAAATGACCTAAATTTTAGATATGTTGTAGATGACTATGTCTAGATGCTAAGTCCAGCTCTGCAACCTCTGATATTTAAATGTGGTAAAACGTGGTATTCTCCAAGGTCGCCCTCTCAATACTCTGCAACTTCACTGTTAACTGTCCCAATTGTTTTGAATGCTTCCAGATGCTCCTGCGTCAATAGTTGTGCATAAAAACACCAGGAAGGAAACCAAAATAGATTAATATTGTGTACATCAATGGATACCTATCTGACCTTCTAGCTAGAAAAACCTCAACCCCAAAATATGGTGACCTAGGTAGTCCACTCATAACAGTGACAATCAATGAGGTAGCAATACCTAATGCACTCATGGACTTGGGAGTAGCCATTAATGTCATGATGGTGGATGTTATGGAAAAACTGAGATTCACTGATCTACGTCCCACAACTACCATACTGTAAATGGCAAATCAATCCATAGCTATTCCCAAGGGTGTCCTAGAAAATGTTCTTATCAAGGTTGACGATTGGGAATACTTAGTGGATTTCCAAATAATCATGTCCCTCACACCCAAGGATAGTTACTCGATAATATTGGGCAGACCTTGGTTAGCTACAATTGTAGCTAAGATTGACTATAGAGTAGGAGGAATGACCATTTCAAATGGTCCCAATAGCAAACACTTATTCTTGTATCCCCCTACTCAACCTATTGTGCATAACCAAATTTGGATTGATGAACCAGATGATTCTGACAAACAAGAGAATCTAGCCTCACTTGTTAAGATAGTCATTAAACAACATGGTGAAGAATTGGAAAACAACATGCAAGATCTTGTCATAGACTCAGGTGATGAAGAAATTTTAGAAGTAGAAGAGATTTTAGGACACCCAATCCACATTAATGACATCAAACATGATTACACCAACTTCATAGTGTTACCTTATCCTCTGGCTAATATCATTATGAAAATGGATCACTTCTTCAAAGATATTGCCAGACTCCATAGAATTATACCACATAGCTGTCATCTCAACACCTTAATGAGAGAAGTTCATACTATCATATCCAACTACCCCAGAAGCAAAACTATCATGTTACTATTAGGAAAAACCTTAAATATCAATAGCTGGTTGACATAGTCAGATGAACTCAAATTATTTAACATTTTGATAAATAGATCCAAAGATTTTGCTTGGGATTATATAGACATGAGAGGAATACACCCAAGTATTTGTACCCATCACATCTATACTAAAGATGTTAGACCTATTAGTCAAGCACAACGAAGACTCAACCCTTCTCTCAAAGATATTGTTAAAACAAAGATTGAGAAACTCTTACAATTAGGATTCATCTATCCCATCTTTGACAGTAAGTGGGTTTCACCTCTGGTAGTAGTCCCAAATAAAAATGGGAAGTGGAGATTGTGCATTGATTATAGAGAGCTCAACAAAGCCACCTATAGAGATTACTTTCCTTTACCTTTCATAGACTAGGTCTTGGATAATTTAGCTGGAAGGAAGTATTTCTCATTCTTGGATGGATTCAGTGGATATAACCAAATACAAGTAGTAGCAGAGGACTAGGACAAAACAACTTTTACCTATCCCTAGGGAACATTCGCATATCAAGTTCTTCCCTTCAGGCTATGCAACACTCCTGCAACATTTCAAAGAGCTTTTCTTGCCATATTTGTTGAGCTAGTAAATGATTGTGTGGAAGTGTATATGGACAAATTCACAGTGTATGGTTCCATTTTTTATGAAGCTCTTAAAAATTTAGACAATGTGTTGCAGCGATGTGAGGACCATCAGCGATCCCTGAGTCATGAAAAATGTCTAATAATGGTATAACAAGGGATAGTGTCGGGACACCACATCTCAGCTAAAGGGATAAAAGTGGATCCTAAGAAAATCAAAGTGATACAACAACTAGAGACTCTAAAGAACCAAACTAATGTCAGAAGTTTCTTAGGACATGTTGGATATTACCGAAGTTCATAGAAAACTTTAGCAAGATTGTAGCCCCCATGTTCTCCCTTATCCAAAAGGATATAGATTTTGTCTAGACAATAGAATGTCAAACAACATTTGAGATCATTAAGGAGAAACTCATTTATGCTTCTATCCTACATGGACCTAACTGGAATCTTCCTTTCCATATTTACGCAGATGCTTCCAATGATGCTATTGGAGCAGTTTTAGGTCAGGAAGATGAGAATGGAGGAAAATATGCCATCTATTTCATAAGTAAGAATTTGACTCCCACCAAACAGAACTATACCACTACGGAGAAATAATTCTTAGCTGTGGTTCATGCTATCAATAAATTTTGACATTACATCACAAGGTACAAAGTAACTGTGTTCATAGACCATTCAACTATCAAATACCTAATGAACAAACCTGAAGTAAACAGAAGAATAATCAGATGGTTATTGCTTCTCCAAGAATTCAATGTGACCATCATTGATAAACCTAGGAAGTTCAATGTAGTCGTAGATTTCTTATCCTAGATCAAACAAGACAATAAAGATTGTGCCCCTATACAAGATGAGTTCCCAGATGAAATTTTATTTTCCATCTCCATTAAAACCCCCAGTTTGCAGACATCACCAACTATCTTGCTACTTCTGATTTGCCACCAAACTTTACGTCAAAACAAAAGAAATGCCTCATTCGAGAAAGTGCTCAGTTCAAATGGATTAACGGGATGCTATTTCAATGTGGCCCTGATTTGGTTTTACGATGTTGTGTCAGATCAGATGAAACATACAACATCCTCAGAGCTTGCCATGATGATCCCTCTGGAGGTCATTACTTCGCCAAGAGGACATCCCATAAAATCTTAGGTGTGGGATATTATTGGCCCTCCATGCATAAAGACGTAAAAAACTATGTTCATCACTGTGATGAATGCCAATGAGTAGGAAGACCCACGTCATCCAATGAGATGCCTCTACAGCCACAAGTAGATTTTGAGCCATTTAAAAAGTGGGGATTGGATTTCATTGGTCCCATAGATCCTCCTTCATAGAGTAAAGAATACATTCTGGTTCGTACTAACTATCTGACTAAGTTGGCGGAAGTCCAAGCCCTGAGACTTTCTAGGGAAGAACAAGTTATCGACTTCCTATATAATAGGATTTTTCTTAGATTTGGAGCCCCTAGATCAATTGTCACAAATCAAGGACCCCAGTTTATGTCCAAAGTCTTGCTAGCCTTTACTGATCATTTCCAAGTAAGCCATAAAAATTCATCGCCTTATCACCCACAAGCAAATGGTCAAGTAGAAGTCACTAATAGGGAGCTTGAAAACATTTTGACAAAAATAGTATCATCAGGAAGAAGAGACTGGGCCATAAAATTACTTGAATCTGTTTGGGCATATAATACAACTTGGAAATCAACTACCGGTCTTACTCCTTATGAGTTAGTCTTTGGGAAGAAACCTCTCTTACCCATTGCTTTTGAACTTCAAACGTTTAGAACAACAATGGAGGCAGGCCTCAACCTTGATCGAGCCTAGGTTGAAAGAGTCCTGCAGCTTAGTGAATTAGATGAACTCTGACCAGAAGTTATTCACTAGACTGAGTTAGTTCAACAACAATGTAAGGCCTAACATGATAAACATATAAAAGAAAGAGAGTTCCATAATGGGGATTGGGCACTATTATTTGATTCTAGATACAAATATCAGAAAGTTAAACTAAGAACTCATTGGCTGGGTCCATATGAGATTTTTGAAGTATTTCCAAATGAAGCAGTGCCCCTTAACCCATCAATGGTGACACTTGAACTCTCTTAGTCAATGGTCATCGATTACAAATCTACCACAAACCTATTAAAAAAGAAGAATTCACATGAATGGTAGAAATGCAAGGAGAAACCCACTGTATTGACTCTGCTACGGTAGAGGTAGTATAATTTTTAGTTAAATGTTAAAAAATAAAAATAAATAAATAAATAAATAAAATATATAGGGTGTATGCATTCATGATTATTTTAGAGCATTCTTATTGTGTCTCCATCTTTTTACTTGTCTAAAATTCATTATTATTTTGCAAGACTTCATCTTTGTCCAAGAACTGCATTCCGACACATCTTTCAGCAATGCTCTGAAACTTCGTTCTTCATTCCTGCTGCATCTTTCAACAATGCTCTGTAACTTGTTCCTTCATGTTGTTCCTGCATTCTGGTGCATCTTTCAACAATGCTCTAGAACTTGTTCTTTCATGTTGTTCTTGCATTCTGGCGCATCTTTTAGCGATGCCCTGAAACTTTGTTCCTTCATGTTGTTGCTGCATTTTGACACATCTTTCAATGATGCTCTAGACTTTTGTTCTTGCATTATGGCTACATCTTTCAGTGATGCTCTAGAATTTCTTTATTTATTTTGGCTACATCTTTCAGTGATGCTCTAGAATTTTGTTCCTGCATTCCAGCTGCATCTTTCAGTAATGCTCTAGAATTTCGTTCTTCATTATGGCTACATCTTTCAACGATGCTCCAAAAATTTGTTCTTCATTCTGGCTGCATCTTTCAGCAATGCTCCAAAATTTCATTCTTCATTCCAGCTACACCTTTCAATGATGCTCCAGAATTGTGTTCCTGCATTTCAGCTGCATCTTTCAGTGATGCTCCAGAACTTCATTCTTCATTCTGGCTGCATCTTTCAACAATGCTCCGGAACTTCATTCTTCATTCCAGCTGTATCTTTTAGCGATGCTCCAAAATTTTTACTGTACTCCGGTTGCATCTTTCAGTGATGCTCCATAATTTTGTGATTCCATCTTCTATCCTGAAGAAGGCACACTTCACCAGGTTGCCATAAAGTTGCTACTCTCACAAGCACTGCAAAACCTGACGTAAATGATCTGCATTCTCCTCCTCAGTCCGCGAATAGATCAAAATATCATCGAGAAAAATGATCACGAACCGATCCAAGTAAGTATGGAACACCCCGTTCATGAGACTCATGAACACTACAGGGGCGTTCGTCAAACTGAAGGGTACCACTGTGAACTCATAGTGGCCAATCTAGTTTAGAAAGTAGTCTTATGAATATCTACCTCTGTGATGTGCAATTGGTGATACCTAGATTTCAGATCAATTTTTGAGAACACTCTGGCTCCCTGTATCTGGTCAAAAAGGTCATCAATTCTAGGTAGAGGGTAACAGTTCTTCACCGTCATCTTATTCAACTGCCTATAGTCCATGCACAAGTGAAGAGACCCATCCTTCTTCATGAAGATAACTGGTGCACTCCATTGTGAAATGCTAGGATAGATGTGCCCCTTCTCTAGAAACTCCTCTAACTACAGTTTGAGCTCTTTAAGCTCATAAGTGGTCATCATGTAGGGTGCACGAGACACTGGCTCGGCACCTGGAACTAAGTCAATATGAAAGTCCACCTCATGACTGGGTGGCATCCCTGGTAACTCTGATGGAAAAATGTTGGTGAACTCTCTCAAGATAGGGTGATCATCCAATGAAGCCTCAGGCTCATCCTCTGATCTGTCACTAACTGTGATAGCGAACATCTAACATCCCTTTCACATGCAATGCTTAAGCTGCTGAGCAGATATCATACGAACTGTCGCGGGCTTCCGAAAACCCACTATCTCAACTGATGCACCATGATCATCTACGTAGCTAATCACCTTTTGGCGACAATCTAACTTGGCTCTATGACCCACAAGCCAGTCCATACCCAAAACCACACTGTAGGATCCTAATGGCATAACTCTAAGGTCACAATATGTAGTGAAGGACCCCAAAGAAATCTCACATTCTTGAACCAAGATATCTACTAACATCCTAGCCCTAGAGGCCAACTCAACCTCCCACCTAAAGCCCTGCCTAGAAGCCACCAGCCTGCAACGCTCCACTAACGTCGTAGATATAAAGGAATCAATAGTGCCAGAATAAAAAAGAATAGAAATGGGGGCACCCTCAATCATACCTAATGTCTCAATCACAGATGCCTAATAGTCAGCCTGGCGGTTATCAACCGCTGCAAACATGCGGTGGGACTTGCCCACATCTCCTACCGTCTGCTCTGACCCTCCTGAACGGGGCTGTCCCCCTACCGTGAAACCCTGTGGACACTCTCTAGCCAAATGTCCTGCCCCACCATAAACATAACATGGGCCCCTAGCCTATATCTGCCCTGATTGAGTCCTAGCACCCTGCTGTTGCCCAGTCTGTCCTGTGGACCCTTGTGAACCCCTATACGACTGTTATGACCTCATGGGTCCCAGAGGTGGTCCCTGCTGTCTCTGATCCCTACGCGGGCCCTGCTACTGCCAACCATGATTCTATCCTCCCTCTACTCTCTGCTAGGGTCTAGACCTCTACTGATGCTACTGCTACTGCTGTGGAGGCCTAGGAGGTAATGATGGAGAACTAAATCCTCCTCTCTATGGTGGTGGTGGTGGTCTACGAAAGTTCTGTTGCTGCTGATGACTATGGTCTTGAAACTGCGGGCATGAATTCTGCCCTCATCCCTAAATCTCCTCTGCAATATAAGCCTTCTTGGTAGCCTCACTCATAGTCTGGGGGTCTGCCATATGCACTGGTCCTGCTATCCCTTGATTCAAACCTCTGATGAATTTGTGCACCAGAATTTTCTCATCGTGGAGATACTCTGCATAACATGAAAGCTCAATAAATCAGCTCTCATACTGTGCAACCGTGAGTCCTCTCTGCTATAAGTTGTGGAACTCATCTATCTAGCGCTGACTATAATAGTTTGATAAGTAATGCGCATTAAAGCGCTCTATGAATGTGTGCCATGTGAGTGTGTCTAATGATAACTGGAGCTTGCACTCCTCAGTGCGCCACCAAGTAGCTACTACATCTCTCAGGAGGTGTACTGCCACACGTGCTTTCGTGTTGCTCCCATAAGGTTGCAACGCAAAGCATCTGTCTAGACTGATGAGCCAAGCCTCAGCCTTGGCTCCCTTTGTAGCTCCTGTGAAGGTAGGTGGATTAAGCCTAAGTAGGTCTTTGATGGGATCTCCTTTGTCTCTATGTCCTATGACCAGCTCATCCATACCATACTCATAGGGTCCATGATGTACCTGCTCTACCCTCACAGTCTCATCTCATCTCATATGTCATGAAGGACTCCTACTCCATGCTTTGTAAGCTGACCCTACCTCCTCCACAGTAGTAACTGCTATCTCTACAAAAGGCTCCACACGTGGCACTTCTCACAGATCAATGCGAGGCTCTACACGTGGCTCAACTCACGACTCAACACACGGCTCCTCACGTGGCTCCTCTCGCGGATCAACGTGGGGCTCGCCATGTGGCACTGGTATAACTAGTGGTAGCCTCTCTAACATGGCCTGTAACATCTATAAAATCTGAGGTCCTGTATTGGGTCCTGGTGGTGCCTGCAGTACCGACTGATCTGATAAGGCTGTTGGTCCCTGACCCTTTGCAGAGGAATCACTGTGCACCTCAGTGGATGTAGTGTGATGTGATCATTCTTGTCAAATTTGTCAGGGAGGCATCCTTAAAAAACAAGGTAGGAACTAATTAATCAAAGTTGCGGAATAAGTAACGTGCCCAAATAAGCCTAGTGTTTAAACTTAGGATCTAATACCAAATGTCATGCCCACATTTCCCACGCAGTCACGACACACATCACACAAGTCATGTCCACATTTGTCATGTGGTCATGACACGAAATATCAAAAATTTGACCACGCTTCCCTAGAAACCCCCTCGCACACGTAAGCATGCTCGGTGGTGTTAGGCATAAGGTGTAAACATGACAGTTGAATGCAGGGTAATGCATTCACTTGCGCATACCATTCACAATGAAGGCCAACTAGGGGGTTGATGCGACATGGTTAACGTCGCCAATAGGGTTAGGATCAACGATTGAAACCCTAAGTTAGCCTATGTGAATGATGGGATTTTAACGTAAGTCAAAATCAAAAGCCAAATTCAAGTGCATGAGAAAGATATAATTTATTACAAAAAGTCTAATGTCGATAATTGGCAAAAATAATAATATAATCCTAAACAAGGTTAAATTTCACTAACCTAGCTAAACCCTAAATTCCAAAAAAATCTAGCAGCATAATGCCTCACGGGCGTGAGTAGGGTTTATTATACTAAAACTAATTTTGATCAAAAGTTTACTGGGTTGGTGTTAAATTACCTACGTAACATCAGTTAAATTGGTAGATCAGTCAAATAGATTAATTGTACATTTTTCAACAAAGCTCGATCAATTTGTTCTTCTTCATGTTTTCTATAATTTAAAACATTTTTCAACAAAGCTCGATTAATTTGTTCTTCTTCACGTTTTCTATAATTTAAAATATTTTTCAACAAAGCTCGATCAATTTGTTCTTCTTCACATTTTCTATCAATCAGAGTTATCACTGCATCATTTACATTATTCCTAATTTCTTGGTAGACCAGTTCATGGAAACATGTTATACTAACTTCGTCTGGATAATTTACTAGGTTTCCAAGTTGGTTTGAAACGTCTAATTTAATTTTGTTAAATAATTTACTCCAAAATGATTAAAAAGAATATTAAAATTAAATTAATAACGATGTAGTTTAAATTGTCCTCGTCGAGTTAGGTTTGAAAACAAGGGTTAACCCAATTGTTAAAATAAATACATCTCAATAATTAGATAGTTGTAAAAATTAATTAAAACAAATAAAATCCCTTGTAATAATCAAATTTAAAAAAATCAATAAAATATAAAATCCCTCTAATAACAAACTAATCTATAAATTACCATGCCACTAACAATTAAGTAAAACATTCCCAAATGAATTAAAGATTACCCATTGTATAATTACCAACAATAATTCCATTCTAAAAATAAAGTTTAAAACAAATGAAATAGAAATAATAAAAGAGTGGGAATAAAAAAATAAGGGCACTTTTAGATGTAAGCCCTAAAATTCTCCAACAATAAAATATAATTTCCTTAAGGGCAAAAAGCCCTAACCCTATTTTTTCAAATCTCATTTTCTTTTCTCCTTGTTTGTTTTTCTCCTCTATTTTTTTTTGCCTTCTCTCATTTTGTTTTGGGTTGTGTTTGCAGGTTTAATGGAGGCCATTCATACTAGTGCAAATGATATATATATATATATATATATATATATATATATATATATATATGTGAATATTTTATAAGCTGTGGGCCTGATAAAATAAATATATATTATTTTTAATTTGCTAAAACCTCAAGAGTATTTCGTGGTAGGCAAGAGGAGCGACGTTGTGGGCGGAGGGAACATACAAATAAAATGGCAATGAGACCATATCATTCTTTCATTACTCTATACTTTTTTTTTTCTTCATTCACAAATCAACTAAAATCAGCAATAAAACTTTTATTTCCAAGTGCAATAAGTTTAAACACAACTCAACCAAAATATAGGACTTTACATTCCAAGAGAGGAAGATTTCTTTTCTATTCTAACTATAACATTTACATAAGGCCAAACTTGGCCATATCCTCACATGAGTTCAAAATGACAACACAAGAAGGAAGCTTCATTTTCTTCTACACTTCATAGCTCAAAGAACCTGCAATAACACAAAAAGGGGAAAGAAGCCACAACAACTTGCTCTCCTCCCAAACATTGACTCACTCATGAGTCACCCCCGAGCTAGGAGGTCATCCTCACACTAGGAAAACTCAAACCACAACACAACATTGCATTCAACACCCAAAAATAATTTATTCCCATGGCTTATCACAACACAAGAACTCACTCAAGATGAGTTCAATGGGGTAGGGGAGTGGACATCACTCAACTTCAGAGTGCCACTCCAAAACTTCCCAATACAAATACATCTCAAGGCCTCAAGCCAACACTTCTAAACATAGATTCACAAAGCTTTCTTTTGGCTCTCAAGCCATTTCACATATTACACATATACACATATTGCCCTCAAGGCTACAACTCCACAAAATCTAGGATGTGACCCCGAGGAGGTTCACTCCTCTCCCACCCCACACATGTTGAGCATCTTCTCCCAAGTAGGAGAGGCTCTTACAACTCCCTTACACTTTTTCCCCACAACAACAAGTAAAAACTCAAAATGGAAACTCACACATAGCATCACACAAGTAAATAAAAACATAAGGGAAGGCATTAGCCTTGAATTCCTACCTTATAGAGCCCAATTGGGAGATGGTTGAGAAGAGCTCCTCTAACTCCTCCAAGTTGAGCCACCAAATTTCCTCCAACTTTTTCCCCAAAATAATTAAAATCAATAAAATTGCTAAAAAATCAACAACCCCCATCCCTTCCTTCAAGAGGGATTAAAATAGGCTCTTCTCATGAGCCTTGAGGAATGGGGAGGTGACACATGTCACCTCCTCACTCCTCCTCCCAACTACAAGCAAGACCCTTGGAATAGGTGGTGACACATGTCATTCACCCATCCACCAAGTCTCTCTCTCTTCCACTTGTCCTCTCTTCAACATGTGGGAGAGAAAGGTAGAGCTTAAGAGGGAGTGGGTGCCACATGTGCCCCAATCCTCTCTTACAAAGAAGGACCACACAACCCCAAGGTACCCTCACTAATTGTGGGAGAGACTTGGAGTAAAGTCCTCCACAATTAAGGGGTCTTGGAGACTCCCCCAACCTAGGGAAGAGGAAAGGAAGAGGTTGAGTGTTTGACCCACTCATCCTCTCCCTCCCAAGCTTCTATTTTAGTCACTTTACTTCAGGGTGAAGTTAAAGTGACCAAACGGAAGCTTACCTAGGGTTACACAAGCCCAATTGACCCTTAGGCCCTAGGGGTACAACCCAGGGTCAAGTTTAACCCAAATTTAGCACCTTAGGATGTAGAAAATCACATGAAAAAGGGTCACAAAAAAATAAAACAAAAATTGAGTCAAATAAATATTACACATTTACAACACCATAATACAATCAACTGAAAAAGGGTAGACCTAGCCCAAAGGACACCATACACAAACATTACGAAAATTCATCATGCAATACACAGTTGATCTTGGTTCCTCTTGGAACTAGATCAACTTCACAAGGGAAAATTGTTGTAAGTATGGGCCTAACCGATGTTGTCATTGATCTCAACATACTCCTATTGCATTGATGAAAAGGATTGGATGAGTTGAGTGCTGAGGATATTAAGAAAATTAGTCCTAATCAGGAACAGAGAAGAACAGTGAAGACAGTAAAGTAAAAGTCCAAGATAAGATGAGGATCAGAGGATGTGGTTTAAAGGGTTTGTAGACATGAGTCTTAAGATGATCCAGTAAAGATTTCAGAGGTCTGCATGAAGATCTAAAGGAGTTGTAGCTGCTCAAATAAAACCGGTTTTGACAGGTGTTTAGAGGTGACAAAGTGACACAGATAGGTCCGGTGGGATCCAGAAATGCAATATCCTGTTCTACGGATTTGAGGGAGTGTTGAGGGGTAAGTGCAAAAAGATGGGGGCCAAAAAGTGGCCACATTGTTTTGAATTAAAAAAATACATAATGCGAGTGCGTTATAATGCGAGCACGTTATTACTTCCTATAAATAAAAAAAAGCACTTCACTTCATTTCATTTCTTTTTCCTCCTATATACCCACAGCCTGCAAACCCTAGGAAGCGCGCTCACATTTTGGAGATCTCAATTCAACACAAAAATCTTTGCAATTCATCACCAAAATGCCTCCATGACATCAAGCACGCCAAAGGAGTGAGTTTTGTTTGTTTTTTTGTTTGAATTTGTTTCTAAATAGGTAGGTTTGAGTTGATTTTTGATGTAAATTTTGTTAATTGTCAGGAAATGTTAATGCACCTCCTCCTCCTCCTCCACAAAATCTTGCAGAACAACAACCTCCTCCATCCATTCCTCAACATGCCCCTGGAACACAAGAAAACATAATGGGGCAAATTGAAAACAACAAAAAAAAAATTGAAGATATAATTGCAAGGTTGAAAGATCCTTCCACTTCAACCTTGCATAGGTCCATGCTTGTTGAATCTCTTGAATCTATGTTATCAAATATAGATTCAATTAGCAAGCAAATAACTAGTTGGACAGATAAGAGGAGAGAGTTTAGAGATTATTATGCAGACAAGCTGTCATCCCAAGATGTGAAAAAATTACAAATCACAAAATTAGACTTGTGTTCAATTTTCACAAACCCACAAACAAATCAACCTCCACCCATTACATGCAAGAGGTTCCCTATCTATTGGTGTAACAACCAAGTGATAAGGGACAATTTTGGGCAGAGGTGGTGGATGGTTTTTGACCATCCTCCATGCAATAATAATGACGTCCCGCAATACTTTTTGAGGAAACTCTACTGCGAGTTTGTCCTCAATAAAGTGCCAAACTATTTTGATATGCGGGACTTCTAGGGTAGAGGTGGGGGGTCAGCACAAGATAGACCAGGGGCACGTCTTGACCCACAACGGGTAGTGAGACGAGTAATCAGCAGACCAGCCCATGAGCATGTTTCTATCCCTTCCATTGTGAAGGAGAGTGTTGAGGTCGATACACTTTAGTCCATTAGTGCCTTGACCTAGAGCATCATAGAGCATGTCGGTCCTGCAGCACAGAGTGGGTTGGGAGATAGTGCAAAGAGTAGGGTCCCACCCCATGCTTGTCAGGCTTGCGAGTCAGCCTTTGGTTATGACCCCATGGATAGTCAGGACGCAGGTGCATAGGCTACATCTACAACTGAGCAGATGGTGATGACAGATACCCTCCTGAGTGAGACTTTCAGCCTTGATACTCAGGTAAATATTAGCAAGTTTATTGAATTTAATTTATTAAATTTCATTTTTGAAATGCAAGATTAACTAGTTTAAATTGATGATTTTAATGAAATTTTAGGGTCATAGCGTCGATGTAGTTTTCAGTGGTTCTCCACCTGCATTTTACACTAGATCATCTACTGTCAGGGTATGTAACTAGTAAAAAATTATAAATATTACATGTGAATAGCATCGTTATATGAATGGTATTATAATATTTGATTTTGGATGTTGAATAGGTTAATATTGTAGATTTCATGGCAACACCTGCCAGCGGTGGTGGACTTCAAAGCTTTACAGAGGTAATAAAATAAATAGTTTAATGAATGAATTGTACTTACTAGATTTTTGTATGTGACTTGTGTGCTTTATTGTGTGTACTTCCATGTTTAGATGAATGTGTGTATGTTAGGAGCCATGATTTACATCACTATTATAGTTTTTGTAATTGAATAATGTTGTTTTATTTCCAGATGATGTAGGCTGCGGAGACACCTCCCCATGTTCATAGGGCAATGGAGCATGGTGTGGCCTCTGCAATTCATAGGTCCATGGCATTGACAGGCGTATGAGGTAGATTAGTAAATTTCAATTTACATTCATTGTTATAGTTGTCTATTTTTGAAAAATCAAAAGATTATTGATTTGAAGTTTAATTTCTATCTGGATGGTTTCTATAGGACATGACATCACCACGGCCTATTCCTTCTACTGAGGCAAGTGAGGAGACAAATTATATGGTAGTGGTAAGTGATTATTTTGTTAAATGTTTCATTTTTTATAACATGTAATTTCTATATATTAATGTCTATACTTTTTATTGTAACAGCTAAAGATGCAGGAAGAACTAAATAGAAAGAGCAGCCCTCGAGTTCGTAGTAGACCACCCACATGCGCGTCTCCATCCCCTACAAGATCAAAGGCTGCTCATGATCTATTCTCTTCACCAGCCAGAGGGGAATGACTTTTTATTGTGTTCCTTTGTTGTATGCCTATATGTCATTTGTGGACATATATTTTGTATTGTATATAGTTGACATTGTATGCCTATATGGCATTCTTGTAAGCCTATATGGCTATTTTGAATATATGTTATACTTATATCGACAGATATTGATGTATGCCTATATGGATATTTGGTTAATACAAATCTTTTTTATTGATGGCGTCCATACTTGCATTATAAATCCACGTTTGAATGGATATTTGTAGATGGCTACTTCAAATATTTAAAGTCCAATTGTATTACATAGGATGTTTGTTGATCCAATAAGCTAGCTATTGTTATTCAAGTATCACCTAAACCTCATTTTGGAACTAAAAGATAAAAGTTGTATTTAAAAAAAAAATGAATCATCATGTTGAACAAAAGATATTAATATTCTTTATGAGTAGCATACAATGTCAACTATATGCAATACAAAAAAATGAATCATGTTATTCTTTATGTTTGAGATCCTGAAAATGACTAAGTCTGGTAGCCTAATATCCTGAAACAATAGGATGAATATCCAAGTCATTAGGATGATTTCACCTTGAGAAAAAGTCATTTAGATGAGCGCCTAAAGGAGACTTTCTTAAACATTCAAACATTGAGCAACAAGCATGAAGGGTTAAGGCGCAATTTGCAACTCATAAAGCCTCAAAAGGGCGCCCAACTTGGAGAGAGCATTCATTTAAGACAAGGCGCCCATTGACACCTCTTCCACCATAAAAGTGTGTCTAAGGTGGAAGGAGAACAAGCCTCTAGTAAGTGAAGCACACCTATTGTCTAAACCACCTCATTATGGCGCCCTAGCATGAGGAGGAGTATATAAGTCAATAGGAAATGGCACCTATAATGCAAATGAAGGACTAAGTGGCATTTTCAATAAGCATCAATTCACCTTGAGCTTTCAATAAATACATCAAATTGAGCCCCATAAGCCTAGGTGCCCTTTGCCTTCAAAAGAACCTTGTATTGGCGCCTTAGAAGAAATAAACTTACAATGACAAGTGTTGGAGGTTTCTCATTTTGGATGATGTCTTTTGAGATTAACTACAATGATTGAAAGTTAATATGAGTGGAAAGAACCTATCTTGAACCTTAGGCACCCTTCATGTAATTTCCCACCATCATGAGCATATAGATCTAAGAAGGAGTGAATGAAGGATCTTAACATCAAGAAGCATGTTATCAATCAACTTGGAGAAGTCTTTGACAATAATTATGATGAATTGAGTACATGGAAGTAAAGGAAGTACATATCAACTCCAAAGTGTGCCTAATGATCAATAAGAAATTCTTCCAAAGCAAAGGCGCTCATTGTGAATTTTCCTCCTAGTTTTGGCGCCTTGAAGTCTAAGTGCATGAAAATCATGAGGATGAGCACTTAGGGATGAGATAGTCTTCATAAGAGTTTAAATAAGAACATCATCAAAATGAGCATTGGTAGAGAGACTTGAGACCATCATCAAATAAGCCAAAATATCTATCTCCAATCTAGGCGCAAATTCTAGCTCCTCCCAACTCAAATGACTGCCCAAGTTGAAGTCAACTTTCATCTATACAACCCTCAGATTGTGCCTTGATTGAGGAAGGGATTTGAACCTCAAAATTTAGTCATCTCAATACAAAAGCTTCCTTAAACACTTGGCATTTGATTGAAATCATTGAGAATTAGAAAGAACCACCTAAGGATGTAAGGCGCACTTTTCACCCATACAAGCCTAAAATTGCGCCTAAGGGAAATAACTTGATTTCATATCAATAGGTGAGTGCCTTGAGAGAAAGGATCACTCTAGGTAATTTTCAATTGTTGAAAGCACAAAAATGATAAAGATAAAGGCAATTGAGTTAGGCTCACTTTAGCCTCTGAGGACACCTCAATGAGCACCTTGGGTGAAATTGCATGAGATGACCTTTTGGAGTGAGTGCTTGAAAGATAGAATTCATTCTAAGACATGTCTCATCATTTAGAATTACAAAATTGCAAGTATAAAGACATTTAAATCTAGGCGCACTCTCCATCAGTACAAACCCATTCTGGCGCCTAAGGGAGAAATTGCATTGAAAGACACCTTTTGAATGAATCTCTTAAGGGAGATTGACCTCTTTAAGCCATTACAATTGTTTGAAATCATTTAAAGTGATAAATATGGACCAACTTGTGTTAGGTGCCCTTTGCTCTTCTTTTTACCTATATATGCACCTAGATTTGTAGTAAGATTATTCCATGTTTAAAGAGGATTCCTTTGTGTTATAAAAATGTTTATCATGAGGATTGATGTGTTTCTTGGTTTGTATTGTAGGAAGATTGATGGAAAAGGTAGGAGCAAGAACTTGGAGTCACCTAGAGTCATCATGTAGCTGCTCCAAAGGAGCCTTTCACATTCATTCATGCCAGAGAGTTAAGATGGAAGTAATCACTACCAAGGAAACACCACTTCAAGAGGTAGCTGCTCCAAGAGGTCACAACAAGATATATTTCAAGTCTTCTTCATCAATGACATCACCAGTTGCATCATGTTCGAAGACTTCCATCTATCACTTCAAGTATCAACTAGATTCTTCATCAATCATCACTTCAAGATCAGCATGTAGCCACTCCAAAGGAACTTCTCATCATCATCAAGCATTCCAAAGACATCCATTCAATTTCAAGTCCCTCTGATACATTCAAGCCTCCTTTAGAAGTCATCTACTTCACATATAAGGGAAAGTGTTATCATCAATATCTACACTTCAAAGGACCTTTCAAGTTGGAACACTTCTTCATCAAACATTCGAAGACATCCATCCAAGCTTCAAGTTCTTTCACAATCTTCAAGTCCAGGAGAAATTGCATCTAGTGAACTCATTAATTGGCGCCTGGGAGGAAAAGACCTTAAACTTACATTATTGAGTCAGCACTTTAGAAATTGAGCCATTTGTAGTCAATTGGAGTCATAAAATATCAAAGAAAAATTCAAATTAGACTTAGGTGCCCCTTCATGTAATTTCCCACCATCATGAGCGCCTAGATCTAGGAGGATCATCCAATTGTGCCTAGGAATAAGATACAAGTCCAAGACCTCAAATTTGAGCGCCTAGAAGTGTGATGGATTGAAGAAGCTACATTGGCACCTAAGGGTAAATTGTATCTAATGACATCACCTAATTGAGCACCTAGGAGGTATAAAGCTTAACATTGACATGAGGACAAGTGCTTAGTAAAGGAGAGTTTCTAAAACATTTAAACATGTGAATGAAGTCATAGAAATGCACTAAGTCATCTAGGCGCCATTTTCCCCTTGTGTACCCTTACATTTGCGCCTAAGAAGAAGTTGCTTCAGTTCATTGGAGTGTTTGAGTATTGAGGATTTCTTAGCAATGCTTTGCAACTTTACACATGTCATTCACCCATCCACCAAGTCTCTCTCCCTTCCACTTGTCCTCTCTTCAACATGTGGCAGAGAAAGGTGGATGTTAAGAGGGAGTGGGTGCCACATGTGCCCCAATCCTCTCTTCCAAAGAAGGACCACACAACCCCAAGGTATCCTCACCAATTGTGGGAGAGACTTGGAGTAAAGTCCTCCACAATTAAGGGGTCTTGGAGACTCCCCAACCTAGGAAAGAGGAAAGGAAGAGGTTGAGTGTTTGACCCACTCATCCTCTCCCTCCCAAGCTTCCATTTTCGTCACTTTACTTTAGGGTGAAGTTAAGTGACCAAATGGAAGCTTACCTAGGGTTACACAAGCCCAAATGATCCCTAGACCCTAGGGGTACAACCCAGGGTCAAGTTTAACTCAAATTTAGCACCTTAAGATGTAGAAAATCACATGAAAAGGGGTCACAAAAAAAATAAAAGAAAAATTGAGTCAAATAAACATTACACATTTACAACACCATAATACAGTCAACTAAAAAAGAGTAGACCTAGCCCAAAGGACACCATACACAAACATTACGAAAATTCATCATGCAATATACAGTTGATCTTGGTTCCTCTTTGAACTAGATCAGCTTCACAAGGGAAAACAACACAGTGTGTGGGATGATCTCTAAATTTCTATGGCTTCGTTAGAAACACATGTGCACTCAATTGAAATGTTAATCCGACATGTATATGATAGCCAAACCAAAGTGAAACAAGCACATACAACATCACATGTTCATATAAGCATCAAGGAAATCACATTATAGTTAAATTCTAAATTTTGTATTTCAAACATCCATCCCAAGATAGAATCACATAATAAATTTCTAACTAAAATCACATGCATAGTATTCAAATAACATCATAATGTAAGTCATATGTCTAACATCCTCAGTAAATCCATATGAAGTTCTAATCACATCGTAATCATGCTAAACATAATAAATCCACATACAATATAAAGTCTAATAGTTCTGCAAATCAGGATCAACGGTCCCATAAGTCTAATATGTATCACCTATAGTAAAAATAAAGTAGTCGAATATACGGGAATGAAAAGGGTAGGCCTCACAACACCATGACCTAATTTCTTTGATTTGTAAACACCAAATCCTTAAGAAGAGAAAAACAGACAAGAAATGATAGAAATTTCTCAGGAAATTTGAAAACCCTACACCCTCTAGACATTTTGAGGAAGGAGAGTCATATGGTTTGGTGGCACAAAACCTAAGAGAACCCTCCCCTATGCTGCAAAATTCCATAGAAGCTCCCATCGATGAAGCGCCAGAAAATTTTTCAAACCCTCCAAACCCTGAAGAACAACCCAAGCCATATAGTGTTTCAGAAACCCCTAAAAAGCAAGAAAATGTGGATTTAGTGGAATTCAAGGATGAAAATAGTTGACCCAATAAAAAGGAAAAGAGGCCTAAAATGAAATTGCAGAGACCTCCCCCTTTGAGAAGGAAAAGATTAGCTTCTGATTTTAGTTGTGTTATGGCTTGTGATCAACCGCATGTACCTAAGAAGAAAAGATAGAATAGGTAACCAAGTGAGAACCCAGTCCAGTCAAGTGAATGTCAAACCTTGGGAAGTAATGATGCCCTTGCATCTAAGAGAGAGAGAGAGTGATCCACCTGAGAAGGATCAAGAAGAAATAAGAGAACAAGTCCCAAATTATGTACTTATTGAAGAGGAAGAGGCTCAAGAGAATGAGCCTGTGGAAATATTTTCTCCCACTCAGTAACCATCAGAAGAGCACATAATTGACACATTTCCCCCTCTTGTTAATGATTCTGAAACTTTTGTTCCCCTTATTTCTAATGATACAGAAATCTTTGTTCTCCCTCTTGCCAATGATACAAAAACTTTTGTTTCCCCTCCTACCAATGATACAGAAAGTGAAAAATGTGATCCCTTAAAAGTGGAACTAGAAGGATTAAGGGAAGAAATAGCACAGTTAAAAAATAAACTCCAACAAAATGAGCAGTAGATAGCCAAACAACAACATGAAATGGACATATAGATAAAAATTTTGCAGCAAAAAGATCAAGAAATCAAAACCCTAGGAACTCAATTGGAACAAAAGGGTAAAGTTATTGAGAAATTGCAGTCAGAAATGAAACAGATTGAGGAAAAAGATAAGGAACATTCGGTTAGTTTATCAAAAAAGGATGAACAGATTAAAAATTTGATTGTTAATCTGGTGAAATTCCTTAAATCATTTGTAGAGGAATAGGAGAAACAAAAATTAGAACATAATTTAGCTCTTAGTAAAACTGTAGAGCTGGAATAGGAGTTGCAAGAAATCAGTATTAAGCCAACTATAGAATCAAAAGAGGTACAAAATGAACCGACCAAAATGGAGTGGTTTCAAGTTCACATTCCTCCCATGTTGGCCAAGTGGATGGAAATGTGTTATTTCCTAAGACAAGCAGGGGTAGAAAATGCCAGACTTAAGAAAGAAATGGTATTATTGAAAGAATCCTATGACAGACTCTACCAAGCTAAAACTGATGCATGCAAGATTGGAGAGTTGTTATTAGCGTGTAGGAAGCCATCTAGATTGTATTCTATGTTCCTCAATGAATAGTTATTGAGATAGAAACTTTTGAGAATTTCCTGCAATTTACCCCATGACCCAGATGATAAACAGTTCCTAGAAGCATTCAAAGAGGTACCCCCTGTTCAGCAAAATATGTTGTGTGAATTTTTTATACATAATCTATTTTTGGAAAAATACAGTGATTTATTTATTAACCTTTTTGTGGGAGAGGAACAGCTCAAAGCCTTCATATCTAATATGCAAAATCAACTCCATTGGTAGGATAGGACCAGAGAATATTTACAAGCAGAGAGAACTGTAGGGCTCCAAATGAGATACCCTAATCGTAAGCCCTTTTCCTTCAAAGCTCAATTCTGAAGGATTAAAAGTTATGAAGCTATGAAGGACAAGTATAATTAAAGTATCAAGATTTGTTTTGAAGATTTCAAAGTTAATGGGCCACAATTAATAGACAGGGCATGGAGTGCCTATGAGGAGCTATATACTCCCCTACCTATGTATCTCAAATGAAGGGAGATGATTTCTCCAACCAATCTCAAATGGTCTTATAGAAGAGAAGAAGCCTTGACAAATATATTACAACTCAAGACCAAGTGGATAGGGATGTGATACAGACCTCCATTACTCCTTCAACCACCTCCTGCAGTTTTGGTCACTACAGAGTAAGATCCTAAGGACTTACATGCATGGCAGATGAGGATTAGATTGAACAAAGGTTTCCTTAAGTACCTTGATCATTTGGATGAGGAGGCAGATGACATGTATGATCTTAGGTCCAAATATGATGAACTGAATATAAAGAGGGATGTAGAGAGACAGAGGGCTCATCAGAGAGTAGGAGGACCCGCTCAAGCTTAGGAAGGGGAGGGTGATGAGGTATAAACAACCTCATTTTTATAACAAGCCATATAACCCTTTTGTCCTGACCAATCACCTTAGCCATGCCAATTCATTTATTTTTATAAACAATATTTATCTATTTTTGATAAAATGATGTATAAATCTTTATTTTCAAATTGATTGAAATTAGCCACTAATGTTGGCTTAATTGCTATAGAGCTTGTGTAATTATGCAAGGTTCCATGTATTGCCTAATGGAAGGAGTGGACTTCAAAGTGGTTGGAGTCAGAGCACTATAATTTTAGGGTGCCAGAAATTTAGGCATACATCGTAGACTTTGTTAAGCAATTCTATTATTTTCTGTTGGGCATACTTAAGACATTACCACTCCACTTAGAGCCTTTATGTGTTTTATTTCAAAGACATCCAGTTAGTTTGTAATTCTATTTTTATTTAAAAGACTTCTTCAATGGCATTTACTCGCCATCTGAAATTTAGGATTTTGTAGTAGTGCAATATATATATGTAGTTGCTCAAAACAAGGATCAAGCTATTATGTTATGTTCTCATACTATTCAGCTATGTTCTATGTTCTGTGTTTTGTGATACTTTTATGACATGAATGAATATCACCAGTCTTTTTCTGAGTAATGGAAGTATTATCAATGGGATTTGCTTTGGAGTTGTTGAAGTACTACATGTGATTTGAATCGATAGTAGGATCTCCCAAGAGCTGGCCACTCGAGGGATTATAGAATAGATAAGTATTTTTAATTATTGGTGTTGTAATTTCTATTTTGTGCATGTTCTGTTTAGATCAATGTCACTTTGTGCTTAGCTCTGTTATGTGTTCCTGCAGGTTGTTGTTTTAAGTTAATGATCTTTGAATTCTATTTACTTGAATTTCTGGAGCATCCACTCCGTTCATAAAACTCTTGTTAGCTATTGATTAAAATATGTTAAATGTACTTTGAGTTAGTAGTTAGTTGTCTTTGTTTTGAATTCATAGTTAAACTGCAAGTGTTGATTCTTAGATAGTTTGCATGCTTTCTAGATTAGGAATTTAAATGCTTTCTAGTTTGAAGATTTCATGCTTTCTAGTTTAAATTTTGTTTCAAGATTTTCAAAAATTTAGAAAATATGTTACTAAGTGAGATGTCCAAAAATATCCCCTATTGCATATAGCCTTGGACACTACCCAGTCAACATAATTGGCATATTTTTAACTAAAGTGTTAAGACCTTACGACAACCTGTCAAATATGACAACTCAATCAAGTAGCAATCAACAATATCAAAAGACACAGTTGAAACTAATAACAACACAAGCATGTTGACATCAATGACAACACCGGTTAGCACATACTTGCAACATTCATAAGTTCCAAACCTGTCTACAAAAGGATCTCTTGGTTTTCTCAACATTAAGTCTGCAAGTCCTATGATTATATCTTCTGCTACTTCATATCCCATTTCTGGACGCCAAACTTTCTGGGTTCCACTACTTCCATAATGCACTCATCTTTTCTTAGCATGAAGATAATGTCATTCTTGTACTTCTCAATAACACCTTTTGTGGCATTGTCCTAGGAAGATATGGCACTAATCTGCAAGAAAAAGATTGTACCTGCACAAAACAGCTCAAAACCTTGCCTAAAAGATGTCAAAATGTGTTAGGGAGTCTTAGAAACATGTTTAAGACTAGAATATGTCAGATTGCAACTAGAAAATAGGTTAGTTCATAAGGAAATGACAAAACTATCTTAAGCCTCCACCCTAACACATTCCTATGTAAATTTTGGCATTAGGACCCCTTGTTCTTGATGTACCCTATCAAAAAACAGAGAGGTCAAAGATAAAACAAGTGGTGAAAAGCAAGAAACCACAATAAAAAAATTTCTTAGCCCAAAAAGTGTTAGTAGTTTCGCCTAAATATGGCGCTAAAATAGTCTGTTATGGCGCTACAATAGACTGCTATGGCGCTAAAGTAGTATTCTATATCATTGAACCAAGGATGTGTGGCGTTAAATGACCTGTTTCACCAAAGACCTTCAAAAAACACTCCAAAAACAAGTTAGTTTGGTCCCACCGGGCGTGCCAAATGAAGATGAGAAAAGTTCAAGGACATAAAAACAATGAAAAACAAAGGAAAACACAATGTTATACCTTCAACCTTGAAGCCTCCTCACTCCTTGATAAGGTGGAAGGAGAACCACCCTAATTCTCCTTAGCTTTACCCAACTAGACTTCTTCAATGTGAAATACTCTCTATTGCAACACAAAATCTAGCATGATCTAGCTAAGAGGGTGAGAAATTTAGATGGGTTTTGGCATGATAAACTTGTAAAATCGGATGATGAAATGGCGTGTGGTGGCTTGTATTTATAGGCAAATTGGAGGGATTTTGTTCTAACGATGGAGATTAAAAGTTGAGATCAAGGGTGGAGGATAAAAGATTAGATGGATAGATGAGATTTGATCAACAAATTTGGAGGGTGGAGAATAAAAATGAATCTTTTATTCATGTTTGGGGAAGGCTTTGCATTTAATGAGGATTAAGACAAGTGATGAATTAAAAATTTATTTTTGGGAGGATGTGGAATTAAAAATTCAATTTTATGTGGAGTTCTAAGAGACATGTGACACATAGGCAATTTTAGAATCCACATGTGTGAGCCCATGGCATGGAGAAGAGCTTAGCATGGAAATAGAAAGGTGAGGTGGAAGGGTCATGTGACCCATGGGAATATTTTGGAATTTTTAATTTGTGGGTTATGGAAGAATGGGTTAATGATGCTTTGACTAAGTTAATTAGGGTGATTAACTTAATTAATATGGTTGGAGAATATTAGGAAACAGTTTAATCAAGGTTTAGGAATAATTAAATAATGCTTTATTTAATTAACCCAGGTCTAGGGGCTAGGTAGGCTAGGGTAGCTAATTAAATATTGGCTATTTAGTCAACTAGGCTAGGTGTAGGCTAGTTAGTAGGGCAGATTAATTAAATAAGTGTGAGTGTTGAATTAAATTAATTAATTCAAGACTAGGGATAAATTAATGATGAATGGTTAAGGATAAATGATGTAAGAATAATTAATTAAATAATTATGAATTTATTTAATTAATTTAGATGAAAGGGGGAATTAGTGGTATGGATGATGCATAAATATGGTTGAAGGGTTAAGACATTTTTAGATGTCTACATTTGCCCCTCTTTGACGTGGCATCATAACCTAGTAGGGAAATGGTGTCAAGTCAAAGAATTTTTGCCTCAGCTATTAGGAAGGACTCCCCTAGAAGCTTGCACTATCCTAGCTTAAGACCTTTCAACTGTCATATCTTGTGGTGCACTGATGTAGCAAGGGGGAAGATTGCTCACCGTACTGCTTTATTTGAGATAGGCATTACCTTGGGCAAGATGAAAGCCTCCTTGGTAAGGGGGTAAGGTGGTCCATGATCTTACTTTTCCTATCTATCCAAACTAAGGCATGAAGGTATTAGAGGGGGTGGGAATCCCAATTCTCTTTGACTTGAGATTGACCCATGGCCACTTTGTCAGATCTACAAGGTATGATAATCTTGTTGCAAGTATGGGCCTAATCGGTGTTGTCACTGATGTCAACATACTCCTATTGCATTAATGTCAAGGATTGGATGAGTTGTGTGCTAAGGATATTGAGAAAATTAGTCCTATCAGAAATAGAGAAGAACAATGAAGATAGTGAAGCTCTATGAAGTGAAGATCCCAGCTAGATGAAGATCAGAGAATGAGCATCAAAGGGTTTGTAGATATGTGTCTAAAGATGATCTAGCAAAGATTTGAGAGGTTCGCATGAAGATTGGAAGGAGTTATGGCCATATGAGTAAAATTGGTTCTGGCAGCTGTTCAGAGGTAACAAAGTGACACAAATAGGTCTGATGAGATCCAGAAATGCAATATCTTGTTCTGCGGATCTGGTGGCATGTTTGGGAATCCATTGTGAATTGACAACTCAATTGGTTCGTGGTCTGAAGGTTCGCAAGCATTTATTCTAATGTGACAGTGATGACAGACTATGTGCTTGAGGTTCCAGATGAAGATGCGAATGATTTCAGTAAGCAGAAGTGGTGTGGATGTTCTTGGTGATTTAGGCAAGCTTGTGGGGGTCTCTAGATTGTGTCCAGTTTGTGTTGGTGGTCTACATTGAAGATTGAGCTTAAAATTGAGGATTTACCTTCAGGTGATGGTGTTCTTCCTAATCTTGGCCGACCAGATGTTTTACACATATTGTGGATGATCTTGAAGATGTTTTATGAAGCATGGCATGTTCCTCTAAGAAGATTGAAGTCCCAGAAATGTGTGGTTGACAAGGTAGTGACGCGCATGAAGTTTTTGTAATAAGTCATGTTGTATTTGTGTAATTGCTTTGTAATAAAATAAAGTATGTGTTGTGCCGACTTTGATGATCATTCCAAAGTCGATATCTTGTATAAATAAGATTTGTGAAGTAATTTCAAAGGATCCTTGGTTATGATGAAAAAGATATAGAGAGGAGAGGAGCGAAAGGCAGAGCAGAAGTGTTAAGATTAAATGGAACTATTTCAAGCATGGTGAAGATGCTAATCTCCAGTTCAAGTATGTAATATTTATATTATTCTGTAGACAGTGTGTCTCCTATAGGAAGTGGGCCTCTTGTGAGCAGTGTGCTCAGGTAGTGAGCCCTAATTGGCAAGTGCCATTTTTGTTCTTCTTATTCTTTTAATAGAGAATACAATCTTGGGTTAGTCACCCTGTGGTTTTTCCCTTAACCAGGTTTTCCACATTAAAATCTTGGTGTCATATGTGTTAATGTGTTTCTTATCTTGAGTTATTGCATTGTGCTTCCATGCTTGAATCATTATTATGTTGTAGAAATATAAGAAGGATTTAAGTGTTTAAAGAACAAAATTTTTTGGTGACAACTGATTCACCCCCCTCTTAGTTGTCTGTCCTAAAACCAACAATTGGTATCAGAGCTAAGTTCCTCTAAAAGAGCCTAACCATTTGAGGAGATCCAGGATGTCTTCCTAAAAGAAGGATAGTCTGAGGTTTGATGGAATGAACTACACTCTTTGGAAAAGCTGCATGGAATGTCATTTGTAATGTATGGGATTTTAATATTGGAACATGACTATAAAAGAGTATATTCCTCCAAAGAATGGTTCAACAACTCTAGATGAAATCAGAGATGTTGAAGATAATCTTCGAGCTAAAGAAGCCTTACTAAGTGCCTTATCTGATATAGAGCTAAAAAATGTTATAGATTTAAAAACTGCATATGAAATTTGGTCAAAGCTGGAAATTCTGCATGAAGGAGACAAATATGTTAAATGTACCAAGCTTCAAAGTCTGAAAGGAAATTTTGAAAACCTGAAGATGAATGAAGATGAGAATATCACTACATTTATGCCAAAAGTAAATGGGCTTGTTTGTGGCATTAGATGTGCTAGTGGAACTTTGGATGAAGATGAGATTGTTGCCAAATTTCTCAGATCCTTACCTCTTGCTTACAAACACAAGGTTGCTACTGTTAAGGAATCCAGATCTTTATCAAATATTTCAAGAGATCAATTGGTTGGGAAGTTATCTGCATTTAAATTAGCTTAGTTTGGAGATGCTCCTCCCAAGACTAAATCTACATTCAAAGCTAGTGCCTCTACAAAAGGTAAACAAAGGTATGATCCAGGAGAGAGTTCCTCAAAGAAATTATCATGGTATGAAAAAGAAAGAAAAGATCTAGAAGAAGATGAGGCAGAAGTTGCTCAACTTGAAGCCCTTATTGCAAAAAGATTTCCAAGAGTATCCGGTAAGTATGAAGGAAAATTGCCTTTCAAATGTTTCAATTGCAACAAGATTGGTCATTTTGCCTCAAGATGTCCAGAAAGATTTTCAAGGCCTAACCCTAATAGATCAAGATTTCAAAAGAAGTGTTACTGTGTTCAAGAAGATGATGATGAAGGAGTAACAGATGATGAATCTGAGATAGGAACCAAATTCGGAAGTGACTGGGTGTTTATTGCCATCAAGGAAGAAGATCCAATGCCTATTGAATCTGCCAATCTTAAGGAACAATCTTCTACTGGATTGTTAGACTTAGTACACACTGATCTATGTGGACCGACAAGAATCAAGGGCCTGCAAAGTGATAGATATTTCATGTTACTGATTGATGACCACTCCCGAATGATGTGGGTGACTTTCCTGAAAGAGAAATCTGAAGCTCTTGAGAAATTCAAAATATTCAAGGCTATGGTAGAAAATGAAACTGGGTTAAACATAAAATGTCTTAGGTCTGATAGAGGTGGTGAATTCACATCCGGAGAGTTCATAGAATTCTATGAGAAACATGGGATAAAGAGACAGTTATTTTCTCCAAGGACTCCACAGCAGAATGGAGTAGTGGAGAAAAAGAACCGGACCATCCAGGAAGCCTCTAGAACCATGATGATGGAAGCAAATGTCCCTTAGATCTACTAGAAAGAAGTTGTAAGCACTACTATCTATACTCTTAATCGAGTACAAATCAGAAGCAATACTGGTAAGACCCCTTATGAACTCTGGTTTGGCATCACTCCTACTGTGAAGTATTTCAGAGACTTTGGTAGTAAATGCTACATTAAAAGAGATGAAGACCTTGGCAAATTTGATGCTAGAAGTGATGAAGGAATATTCTTGGGTTACTCTACTCAAAGCAAAGCATACCAGTGTTATAACAAGAGATTAAGAAAGATTGTAGAAAGTACAAATGTGAAGGTTGAGGAAGGCATTGAAAATCCCTCAAGGTTTTATGAGTATGAAGTAGATGATCAGAATGATGTTTTGTTCCAAGAAGTTCAAGCCCCTTCTAAAGTTTAGATTCAGACTGATCTGGAGAATCCTAAAATACAGGAAGAAGAGATAAGTTTGAATGAACCTGTCCAAGAAGTAGAAGTGCAAGAAATTTCCAAAACTCTCAGGTATGTAAGACCAAATCATTCTAAAGACTAGATCATAGGTGATAGAAGAAAAGGTGTTCAAACAAGAAGAAAGATTGCTCAAGATTCAGAGAAGTATTGTCTGATTTCAAAGATTGAACCAAAAATAGTAAGTGAAGCATGCAATGATGAAAGCTGGGCTAAAGCAATGGAGGAAGAGTTGATGCAGATTGAGAAAAATCACACTTGGGATCTTGTTCCCAGACCTAAAAACAAAAATGTGATTAGGACTAAGTGGCTCTTCTAGAATAAACTGAATGAAGATGGTGAAGTAGTCAGAAAAAAGCGAGATTGGTCTGTAAGGGTTATTCTCAAGTAGAAGGAGTTGACTTTGAAGAAACTTTTTCTCCAGTGGCAAGAATTGAAGTAGTCAGATTATTTCTTTCTTTTGTTGCCTTCAAGGATTTCAAAGTATATCAGATGGACGTCAAGTCTGCCTTCCTGAATGGTGATTTGGAAGAAGAAGTATACATTGAGCAACTGGATGGATTTCAATTGTCTGATCATGGTGATATGATCTACAAGTTGAAGAAAGCATTGTATGGACTAAAACAAACCCCAAGGGCCTGGTATGAAAGATTGGATAAACATCTTTTGAAGATTGCTTTCAACAAAGGTACTGCTGATAGTAACTTGTACTTCAAGATTGATCATGAAAATATCCTGATTGTTGAAGTATTTGTTGATGATATCATTTTTGGAGGAAGAGATAGTATGTGCAAGACTTTTGCAAATGAAATGAAAAGTGGATTTGAGATGTCTATGTTTGGGGAAATGAATTTCTTCTTGGTCTACAAATCACTCAAACAAAGAAAGGAATCTTCATATCACAGACCAACTTTGTGAAAGAATTGTTGAAGAAATTTGGGATGGAAGATTCAAAGCCAATGAATACTCCCATGGAAACTGGATGTAAACTAAGCAAAGATGATGAATCTCCTAAGGCTGATTAGAAAAAGTACATGTCAATGATTGGAGGACTACTGTATCTTACTCAAACTAGACTTGACATTATGAATTTTGTTGGTCTTGTTGCCAAATTCCAAGCTAATCCTAGAGAATCTCATGTCATGGCAATCAAGAGAATTCTTAGATATCTAAAGGGAACAGTTGAGTATGGTTTATGGTATCCTAGGGATCATGATTTCTCTCTTCATACATATACATATGTTGATTGGGTAGGAGATGTGGATGACCAGAAGAGTACCAGTGGTGGTGCATTCTTTTTGGGTAAAAGACTAGTTTCTTGGTTGAGCAAGAAACAAGAGGCAATATCTCTGTCCACTACAGAAGTAGAGTATATTGCAGCAGCAGGTAGTTGCACTCAAGTATTGTGGATGAAGCAAATGCTAAGAGACATCAAAGTGGAGTATGAGGAACCTATCACAATCTTCTGTGATAACTCAAGTGCAATAAATATATCAACAAATCTAGTGTTGCACTCAAAGACAAAACATATATCCATCAAGTTTCACTTTTTGAGAGAGTAGGTGAACAAGAATGAAGTCAGATTGGAGTTTGTACCCTCAAAGGATCAGATTGCAGACATCTTTACTAAACCTCTACCTAAGGACTCTTTTGAGTATCTCAGGGAGAAGTTAGGGGTTATTACCCCTCCGGTTCTGAATTAAGGTGCACTGATGTGCATCAATCTGGTGGATCTCACAGTCATATCTTGTGGTCTAGATTGATGATAGGAAGTTGCTACTCAGGGGGAGCAGTCTGTATGATTTTGAAGTATTGATGCAAGCATGTGCCCTTTTCCATTGATGTCAAAGGGGGAGAAAATACATGTGAAAAACAAAGTGGTTGCTATTGATAGAGGGAGCTATGTCAGTCAGTGAGGAGTTCTTGTCTTGATGATTAAAAACAATTTTTCACATCATATGTTGCCATCAATGACAAAGGGGGAGATTTTTGCAAGTACGGGCCTAACCAGTTTTGTCATTGATGTCAACATACTCCTATTGCATTAATGTCAAAGATTGGATGAGCTGTGTACTATCAGAAACAAAGAAGAATAGTGAAGATAGTCAAGCTCTATGAAGTGAAGATCCCAGCTAGATGAAGATCAAAGAATGCACATTAAAGGGTTTATAGATATGTGTCTAAAGATGATCCAGTCAAGATTTGAGAGGTCTACACGAAGATTTGAAGGAGTTATGGCCATATGAGTAAAACTAGTTCTGGTAGCTGTTTAGAGGTAACATAGTGACACAAGTAGGTTCGGTGAGATCCGAAAATGCAATATCTTGTTCTGCAGATCTGGTGGCATGATTGGGAAGCCAATGTGAATTGACAACTCAATTGGTTCATGGTCTGAAGGTCCACAAGCATTTATTCTAATGTGATAGTGATGATAGACTATGTTCTTGAGGTTTCAAATGAAGATACGAATGATTTCAGTACGTAGAAGTGGTGTGGATGTTCTTGGTGATTTAGGCAAGCTTGGGGGGGTCTCTATATTGTGTCCAGTTTGTGTTGGTGGTCCGCATTGAAGATTGAGCTTGAAATTGAAGATTTACCTTTGGGTGATGGTGTTCTTCCTAATCTTGGCCGACCAAATGTTTTACACATATTGCAGATGATCTTGAAGATGTTTTACGAAGCATGGCATGTTCCTCCAAGAAGATTGAAGTCCTAGAAATGTGTGGCCAACAGGGTAGTGATGCACATGAAGTTTTTGTAATAAGTCAAGTTTTATTTGTATAATTGCTTTGTAATAAAATAAAGTATGTGTTGTGCCGACTTTGATGATCATTCCAAAGTTGATATCTTGTATAAAAAAAGATTTGTGAAGTCATTTCAAAGGATCCTTGGTTATGATGAAAAAAATATAGAGAGGAGAGGAGTGAAAGGTAGAGCAGAAGTGTTGAGCTTAAATGGAACTATTTCAAGCATGGTGAAGATGCTAATCTCTAGTTCAAGTATGTAATATTTATATTATTCTGTAGACAGTGTGTCTCCTGTAGGCAGTGGACCTCTTGTGAACAGTGTGCTCAGGCAGTGAGCCCTAATTGGCAAGTGCCATTTTTGTTCTTCTTATTCTTTTAATAGAGAATACAATCTTGGGTTAATCACCCCATGGTTTTTCCCTTAACCAGGTTTTCCACGTTAAAATCTTAGTGTCATATGTGTTAATGTGTTTCTGCTCTTGAGTTATTGCATTGTGCTTCCATGATTGAATCATTATTATGTTGTAGAAATATAAGAAGGATTTAAGTGTTTAAAGAATAGAAGTTTTTGGTGACAACTGATTCACCCCCCCTCTTAGTTGTCTGTCCTAAAACCAACAAATCCTACTTGACTAATATTAGGATTGTTCATGTTCTTGGTGTCTTCTTGTTGAAACTCGTACAAACCAATTTATCCAAAGTCTACCTTGAGTCAAAAGCCATTGTGTTCTCTTGTTTGATTTGTATGTACTTGCCAAGAAACCTTACCAACTTTGTCCAAAAATCACTTGAACAGGTGTTGAAATCAACACTTGAACCATTTGAAATCTAAAAAATTGACCATTTAAAATCCAAAGTTTGAGCCAAAATCCAAAAGATCACAAATTGGTCAAAAACCTAGTTAAAATCTTAAGATTGTCTTCCATTTAGTGCCATAAACTCTTTGTTTAGCGCCATAAAATTGCTTGCCAGTGCTATTTCTGTAGTGCCATAAACCTATCAATCAATGCCATATCCACTATTTCTGCACTATTACTCACTATTTCAGTACCATAATTATCTGGAATAGCATCATTTGCAGGCCATATCCCACACATGCTCTCTGATCTACTCTGGAATCTTTGAGCTTTGTTCAACCTTAGCACCTAGTCACCTTCTCAAAATCACCAAAAAACAAATCCTCCATTTTTGAGTCCAACCCTTCACTACATTTCCATCCACAATCTTTGTCCAAGTCCATCCACATAATTTCATTTAGACTTTAGAGAAAATTCATTTTAATTATTGGACCCTTAACCATAACATTTCAAATCCAAAATCAATTATTGAGTCCAACCCTTGTCCAATACCATTTGCCTCATCCCATTTGACCTTAGACAAACATCATTTTGATCTTTAATCCTTGGTCATACTTCATCCATCAATCAAATATTGTCCCTAACCCTCCAATTTATCTCCATCCTAATCTAAGTCCAAATTCATTATTCTCCATTATCCATTTGACCTTAGAAGAGTATCTTGATTTTCATTTTGGACCATTGCACATCCATTTTCACCAAAATCCCAAAATTTATCCAAATCCAAATCATCCCAACCTTAGCATAAGACTAATCAATCTCATTTCCAAACATCAATCAACATTACCCTTGCCAACTCCATTCTAAATATCAAATTCATATTATCCAAACCCTATCCACATTATCCAAAATCCAACTTCAACATCCAAAATCAAATCCAAATCTATCAATAGCCAAAATCCAAAAAATCATACCTAAAATCAGATTTGTGCAAGAATTAAGTCTAGATCTAATTATCCTCTAATTTATAGGGTACTTCAGACTTTGTCTACCTTAAGTTCCTTTATAAATTAGCCTTTACCAACCCTTAGAATAATTAATTTAGGAGCATAGACAATGCCTAAGTTGATATATTCTAATGTATCCCATTCTTCTTGGTGGTCATTAGTCTACCCTCAAGTAAAATAATCCCTTTCCTCTTTTCTTAAGGTCATTAGTGTACCTTGGGTAAGAGAAGAACATCCTTTTTCAATCCAAAGATCTAGATTTATTTGAGCTCTCCTTTGATTTTAACATCCTCTTCTAAACATCATCAAAATTTTATCCAATATATTTGATCATCCAACCCCATCTATCCAAATCACCTAAGGTTTCCTTGGTTTATTATCATCCAAATTATACCTTAATCATCCATTTCCAAATCAATATCCTAAAGTCATCCTCAAAATTTCCATTCACCCTCACACCCACTTACCTTTGAAATCCTTTTGAAATTCAATCTCTAAGGTTACCAAATCACCCATTCACCTTTGATCCCAAAATTATTCTTAAATTCCTAAGGTCAAAATCCACCTTTATCCATCCCTCATTTTCAATTCATCTTTTCACTTATCCACCATTTGGGTCCAATTTCTTGAAAATAAATCTCTAAGGTCAAACCTTCATCCACTTCTACATCATCAAAATCAAACCTATACATCCATTTACCTTTGGTTCAATAGGTCCTTTTGAAAACCAACTCCTAAGATCTCCCATCCAAAATCATCCTCATATGCCCATCATTTACCCTTAGGTCTAATACTTTGAGATTCATTCTCTAAGGTTAAGCCTCCATTTTTCATCACATCAAAACTATCCATATCTTATCCATTATCACTCATCCTTGGTCCAATATTTTGAAAACCATTTCTGTAAGGTCTCAACCTTTATCCACATTTCAACAATCCAATCAATCCATACCCAATACATTGCATGCCCTTGACAAGGTCCCAAGCTAATAAAATCAAGGAAATGGAACCCTTTAGAATTAATTTTGGGGTTGGGATGCCTCAAACCAATCAAAACAATGTCCCAATAATCCAACAATAATCATCCCTTGATGCCAATGCTATGATAAATCCCTTTGCCAACCAACCACTAGGCCCATCCTCCAACATCAATAATGTGGATCAAGATGTCTTAGATTTTAGGCAAGATGTTGATTCCATGGACATATTAGATAAAGTCCTAAAGTCACATCACACAAAATATCTTGAATTCCTCATTCAAAATGGTGCTCGTATACCCAGCCAACCATCCACTTCGAACAATACCTCATCACAATCATCATCATCCCACAATGTCCCTAACATTTACTAAACTTCAAATGTCACCACATCAACAACTCCTACCAACACGTCAACCACATCAAATCCTACGTCCATATCAACATCTACCATCACTACATATACACCTCAAATCACCCTTAACATTCCCAACAACACCACGTGCACTAGTGCTACCACAAGTGTACCCCAATTTGACGCCAACACCATAGATTTCATGACACATTTATTCTCCCAACCACCTTGCAATATGTCCAACATCCCTAACAATAATCCATGCAACAACCCTTCATCCAACTTCACATACATACAACCTCCAATTTCACAACCACCCATTACATCTTCCATCCAAACCTTACAACAAAATCCCAATCAAAACCAATAAATTCCACCACACATCCTCCAACAACTCCTTTCTTTCCAACAAAATCAAACCCCACAAAATCAAACACCACCCCAACATCAACAAATTCCCAACTTCCTCCAACACCTCATCCAAAATCAACAAACTACAACCACCACCTACCCAAGATTTATCTAGCATTGTGCAAACCTTTATTCAAAAGTTTTATGATATGCAACATGGACACAAAAGAAAGCAATATTCCTTTAAGGATATTTGCCCATACCCATTTGATAGAACCATTCACATGCCACCTTTGCCTAAAAATTTCAAAACACCAACATTTGACAAATACAAAGGGAAAGGGGACCCTAGGGAACACCTTAGGGAGTTTTACATTGCTTTCCTAGAGGTCTCATATGATGACATATATTTAATGAGACTCTTTCCTAGAAGCCTAGGTGGTCAATCCCCCGAATGGTTTGCTCATCTTCCCCTGTGTATCAAAACATTCCATGAAGTTGCGGAGAAATTTGTAAATCATTTCTCCTATAACTTTGAACATGAAATATCCATGACCAACCTTTGCAACACCAAACAAAAGAATGGGGAATCCTTTGCTGCCTTTTACAAAGGTGGGGAAGCTTAGAAAGCAAACTCTCTTGGACAATTCCCGAAAAACCATTAGTCACCATGTTTGTGACTAACCTTAACCAAGAAATGGGCTTCCATTTACAAATCCAATGTGCATCAACCTTTGAGGAGGTTATAGAGAAAGGGACAACCATTGAAAGAGCCCTTATTGCTAAAGGGTCTATCAAAATCTAAAACAATGACAACTGTATACGCCTAAAAATGACACGATTCAGTCTAGATAAATATTCTTAATATTTATTCCCTTCTAATTCCTCTATCAATAAATAAATAACCAAATTTATTTATTTGGTTCATATTCTTCCAACAATTAAATAAAATCCTTCATTTAACTCAATTCTTCCCAAACAATTAAATAATTCTTAATTATTTAATTAAATCAAATCATTCTTCCAAATTTGAATAAATCAAATCAAATTTATTTAAAACCTCTCTATCTCTAAAAATAAAATACAATCAAATATTTTATTTATTCTTCCAAATCATGCACAACAATTAAATAAATTTATTTATTTAATTTGCTTTCTTATCTTCTAAGTTAAATAATTCCAATTATTTAGTTGTTTCTTCCAATAATATCTTCTCTAAATTTAAATAAATCAATTATTTATTTAAATTGCTTTTTCTTCTAAATTGAGTTATCTCTAAATATAATTCAAGCTTTTTGCACATGCAATTAAATATTCCTAATATTTAATAAAATAAAATATCTTCTTATTCTCATGCAAATCCCTTCTTGTTTTAAATCACTTAACTGATTATTATATTCTTTTAATTGCTTTAACTCATTCTTCTATTCTTAGCAAATCCTCTCATGCAAAGGAAAGCAAGACACATGTCTTCTTCTTATTCATTGCACGTTCCTCAATTGTTCTCAACCGTTGATCTTCTCATTTCTTCTATACCGTTGATCTTCTCTCTCTCAAGTCTATAAATTGAACCCTATTCTTCCATTCTATTCATCCAAGCTTTAAGTATCGTTACCCTGCAAGAATTATAGCGTGCCTTTGGCACCAATTCCTTCATTGCTTGTGATCACATTCGTTACTACGCACTACGCACTACTACCATCATTGTGAAGTTCCTCTTCATTGCGATACTATCACTGCCATTCTCAAACCGACATTCTTGAAGCATAGCAAGGAAGTGCACTCTCTGAGGGCCTCATTTCATACATGTAAGAACGATTTAGATAAGCAATCAATGGAAGCTTCGATCTAAGGAAGGTTCTCTAAATATAATTCAAGCTTTTTGCACATGCAATTAAATATTCCTAATATTTAATAAAACAAAATATCTTCTTATTCTCATGCAAATCCCTTCTTGTTTTAAATCACTTAACTGATTATTATATTCTTTTAATTGCTTTAACTCATTCTTCTATTCTTAGCAAATCCTCTCATGCAAAGGAAAGCAAGACACATGTCTTCTTCTTATTCATTGCACGTTCCTCAATTGTTCTCAACCGTTGATCTTCTCATTTCTTCTATACCGTTGATCTTCTCTCTCTCAAGTCTATAAATTGAACCCTATTCTTCCATTCTATTCATCCAAGCTTTAAGTATCGTTACCCTGCAGGAATTATAGCGTGCCTTTGGCACCAATTCCTTCATTGCTTGTGATCACATTCGTTACTATGCACTACGCACTACTACCATCATTGTGAAGTTCCTCTTCATTGCGATACTATCACTGCCATTCTCAAATCGACATTCTTGAAGCATAGCAAGGAAGTGCACTCTCTGAGGGCCTCATTTCATACATGCAAGAACGATTTAGATAAGCAATCAATGGAAGCTTCGATCTAAGGAAGGTTTGCTTTGTTGTTTGTTCATTATTATTGAATTTCCTTAGTTCACTATTTCATTAAAGTTTTGGGTATTTGATAGTGATTATATTGCATATTCATTGTTGATCCAATTTTCCCTTAACATTTTTGGTGCCCACCGTGGGGCCTAGCCCCAAATTTAACCCAAAATCTAAGTTTTGTGTTTTAGAAAGCCGTACATAGGAGAAAATAGTTCATCCATCACTTCCTAACATGCATCTATTACCTTTTACGATGCATCTGCTACTTCAGCACATATATAGTCTATTACAACGCTTTTATCATCTGAGACTGCGCATCTGTTATTGTCGCGCATATACACTATTTTCTAGCGCTTTTATCCTCTATTGCAACGCATATGAATTACAGCGCTTCTATTGACTATTTCTGCGCATTACGGCTTTGAAGCGGCGCATCTATTGTAGACAGTGATTTTAGGGTTTTCTAGGAGATTTTTGCTAACGCTGACATCTTTGCAGGAACTCTCTTGATATGTTTTGCAAGCTAGGTACTGGTTTAGATTCATATAGTTGCACTTGTTAGCTCACATTACTATTTCTAAAAGGGAAAGTAAAATGAATGCTCATGCAAATCTCATGTAGTTTTAACTAGGAAAGTGGTAATTGAATCACTGCTATCTTGCATTGCAACACTGCTGTCTTTTCAAAGTTATTGCTATCTGGATAAAATTGAACTCATCATTGCTATCTAGGTAAAATTGAACCATTGCTATCTCGATTGACCATCACTTCAAATTTAACAACTCATGCTATCGTGGATAAAATTGAACTGATCATTGCTATCTGGGTTAAAACTGAACCATTGCTATTGACCAACATTTTAAAGTTAACAATTCATGCTACGTGGATAAAATTGAACTCATCATTGCTATCTTGGTTAAAATTGGACCATTGCTATCTTTCTAATCACTTCAAAGTTCTGTGCTTGCCCAAGTAGATAGCTCATCTAGTTTTTCTCATTTTAACTAGGGGAAAAGAACCACTGTATACTGTGTTTTGGGAATGATACCAGGTCTATGCTCTCCCCTATCTTGGGTGATCAAAATGCTAGACATATCATTTTTGCATGTGTTTTTCCTTTAGAGGGACCTGCTCTTGGATATCGTTCATCCAAGTAGGAATGACCCTAAGTGGTAACAGGCTAAATGCCAAGCCCTTCCAAGCCACTATAAATAAATTGTGTTTGGAGTGAAAGCTTCAAACAACAAGTGAAGTTGTGTTATACCGACAGCCAACTGTTGATCATGATGTTAGTCATAAACAAACATAGAATAAAAGTACACATTAACCTTTATTCATCTTGAAAGATACGATGAATTTGGAGAATTCATGATCCCAAGTCTCTGGTGATTAGGTCTTAATCTTCTAACGTTACTCAGAGGTTGATGTGTGTTGTTGTTTCCATTTCAGGGCCTTACGTAAATCTCATCAGTAAGATAATGTTTCCTGTAATGATGCTGCACAGAAAGTTATTCTACACAAGATATGCTTCAAATAATGCATCTATCTTTAAATCTTTTTATGATATTTGTCATTTTGACATGCTTTAACCTCAAATATGCTGAATATGTTCAGTTATCTACGGGATGTCTGCATATTTGTATTATTTGCTTAAGATTGTCAACTATTTGCAATTATGATGATGAAATGCTCTAAAATTGAAAGAAATTGAAGGAAATACTTCAAATTAATGTTGAACCTTCAGTTATTGAGCCACATATACATCAAATACAATCATGAAGAGAAGAAATCAAACCATATGTTCACCAGGTCATTCCACAGCTAGATACAGTCAATGCTAACTTTAAAGGAAAAGCATGAAAAAAACACATGCAAACTGATATGCACTCCAAGGGACACAGCAAATCAAAGCATATATCAAGGATTCATACACTGATTACTCAAGATTTATGATGGATTGTAATCAAAACAGTCTTCTTCTTCATTAGGTATGCAAGAACATATATGTATACAACTTTGAAATGAGCCCTGAATATTTCAACAAATAGATTTCAATTAAGTTTCAAATGTTTTAAAATGAGGCATCCCTACACCTTTTATAAAACAAAGTGAGGGAGAGGTTACAATTGATCTACAATCCAGATTTATCTATTAAGATCTATGGTTCACATTTCATTGACTAAGTCAACTCCTTCAACGTGGCACAGGTTGCCAGCTGGCAACCATCTAAATTGCTTATTTCCCTAAGTATCAGATGCTTATGTCTTTTCTTGGTATTGCATCTTCATTTACTCTTTATCCTTTAAGTTCCTCATCTTCATCATCTAGAGCATCAGGATCATCGCTTCCTGAATCTTCATCATCCTGATGACTCTTTCTTTGTATATGAACCTGCATGGACGTCTGGATGTTCTCATAGGATTGTACTACTTTCTCTACTTCCCCACCATCCTGAATTCTTGCTTTGGTGATGGCGTGTTTGTGTATCTGGTATTTGCCTTGGAGAGTCTCTAATTTACTCCTCTTGTTGCTGAACGTTTCATTGTAGTTTTCAACTTTGACTTTGATCCTCATGATCTTGTCCATGACTTCTTTCGTCAGGTGATTTAAAGGGTCATAAGCTACTAGCTGGAAATTTTTATGCAGAGCTTTAATAGCAAACTCTTCATCTTGATTCTCAATCTTCCGCTATATTTCACCTTCCAAGGTCTCCAAGACTTTTGCCTCATATGACATCATGTCAAGCAACTTCATACTGATGTCTCTTAATTTGCTGTTGCATCTTTGGAGCACATCACATTCAAATCAAATGTCTTTGTACCATATATCAATCAAAATGGCAATATTATTATTCAATACTTGGTTATTTATGAGAACCTAAGGATCAATCCTCTTTATTTCATCTAAAGCACTCAATGCTTTCGCCAGCTGAAAGGACCTTCTTCCTGGAGATGCTCAAAGAATTCCACTTCTTCAACGAGGCTTTCACTATTTCCTCCACTCCATCAAATGTGGATAACATCTACTTTCTCATTATGGATGACTCATGCTTCATGAGATCCAATTTATTTACCTCATCTTGAGAAATAGCAGTCAATGGGATTGCATGATCACTTGAAATAGCATTTGGGTTAGTTAACCCTTTTATATAGGCATGCAACTGAGCAATGTGCTCTTTATGCTGCTTATTCTTTTCTTTCTCTCTCTTCACCCTCTGGGTCAATGAATCAATTATATCTTTACCTTCTTGGCCTTCTTGATCTTCATTGGCAAATCCCAAATCTACTTTACTAATCTGGAATTCATCCAGAGTGATCTTGCCTTTTTCTTTGTTAGTTGTAGGAATGACTACCTGTGCAGTTCTCCTGCCCGTAACAGGATCTCTTCTTATTGCAGAAGTTATTCTAGCCTTCCTCTTAGGCTTTATTAAGGTTTCTGAAAATAATGTAGATACATCAAATTCTTGTGCCTCTATACCTGACTCTGCGCCAATTTCTTTCTTGAGCCATTGAGGAATTTGATCCTTTGACTGTTGGCCTCCATCATCATCATGATGATCACCCTGATCTTTGGTATCCACCATCATGTTTGATGGGGAGGGTGATTTTCTTATCTCTTCCTCATGATGCTCTTCATGAAGGTGATCTTTGGGTATATCCTCATGTTGAGGAATTTCTTTTTCTGGAGGGTGATCCTACTGATCATCTGCATGTTTATCATGATCCTAATCTTTTACTTCCTCCATGGGTATCTCGTCCACTTTAGCATTTTCCTTTTCGTGACGTATGCTAGTATCTGTGGATGTTATTTTATTTATCTTAGGCTCATCCACCTGATCTGCAACTATAATCAGCTTTGAACCTGTGTTAATTACCTCTTGAGCCTTATGGTTGTCAGGACCTAATATTTCTTTATCTTCTTTGTCCTTTGGTGGGACTTCTACTGCTTTGGGCTCAATTGATGCATCTTGCTGTTGCTGACCCACACCTGGAGCTTTGCTCTCCACTTCTTTCTGTTTGAGTTCTTCAATATTCTCTGCTTTCTCAGGTGCACCTGTCGTATCCTTAGGATATACATCCTCTACATATGTCAAATCTATAGCTGCAGGACTTGTCACCTGATCAACTAAGGCATCCAACCATATTTGTTGTGCAATGTTTTCCAGGCTCTCTTCCTTTTCTGATTCTATTTGCTTCATCTCCCCTAATACTACCTGGACTAATGGGGTCCCCTGTGGAGTTACTCGGGTGCTAGAAGCAAGGGTTTCCATTCTTTGTGAAGCTACATCCTTCACCATCTCATCATCAGATAGGTCAACTATCTCATCTAATGAGATTAGACCACTTTGAACTACCTTAGAGGCTTCTTTCATTTGTTCTTCTGCTTGTTCAGTTTTAAACTTTACAATGGTGGGAAGTGGAACGTTATGCTACAATTCCCTATTGAGTACTTCTCCACCTGCCCCTTTTAGCATTATAGGGGTTTGTTTTATTTCACCTCTCATTGAAGTTCTTGGTTTCATAGGTGTAGTTGCTATCACCTAAGGTGCTTTTCTTTTTCTAGTGAGGGGTTCAACATTTTCTTCTTCCTCTTCCAGCTCCTCATCAAGAGGAATATCCTCTTCTATATGCGTATGTGAGGCTTGACCCTCCTCATATGTTTCAGTAGGTTGTCTAGGTGGCCTCTAGATCTTTTTAGTTTTTTACTTATCCATTGGAGGCGGTGTTGATGATGCTAATGCCTATCCTGATGCTGATGCCTCTTCAGTTGGCATTATCACTCTTTCAATTATGACCCCTTTTGGTTCATCATCAATTTTCTTACCTCTTGGAGGTCTCTTGCTTTTCTCAGGAGGTGGTACTCTCTCTCCTTTAGACTTCCTCTTCTCATTCAAGAAATCATCATATTCATCTTCAAAAATCTCCTGTCTTTTCTTCTTATTGTCCACCGTGATGGCAACACCTCTTTTCTTCAGTGTATCTATCTAGTCATTGACCCATGCTTGGGTCAGCTGCAATGTCCTACTTGTAAATGGATCTAAGGAGATGTTCTCCTACATGGTGAGATCCGGTGCTGAGATGGTATCATTGTATACCTTTTTCTCCTCATATTCATCAGCCATTATCTTTCCATCATCTTTCTTCAATTGTGCCGGGATGGAAATGTAATCAAAGGTCTTGATCTGGTTGAGTGTAAGCCTTTGATATCTTCTTCTTCTAGCTTCAGCTTCATCTTCACAATCTGCCTAGAAGTCTTCAAGATGTCTTCAATGGATGGGCTTCCCCATGATCCTCTGCATCCTCCCATATGGATCATATGATCTTGTCAATGGAAATGGCTGGAAATTCATCATAGTTAGACCAGCTATGGCCTTCTTAATATTCTTAGAATCTGGGCACATATACCAACCCATTGTAACTGGAAACAATACTGGTGGATGTTTGTTGTTAGCTTTGTAAGCATTCAGTATTGTGGAAATTTGTCTTAGAAATTCCATTAAGACAACTGCATCTGTAGGGTATCTTGGGAGCATGAGAGGCTCTTCCTCAAAGCCTTCAATTCTGATGTAAGAGAAAGATGCAAATTGAATGAACAAGGCTCCATGCCTATATATGACTTCCTGAGCTTCCATGCTTAGTCTTTTAGTTCTATCTTCTTCCATTGTTCTTACCAGATGCATAGAGAATGCATCATTCACTAGTTTGTAATCTTGGAGGTAATTTGCTCTTTGCAGCTAGGGATGATGATCCCATATATGTGCATCATTTGTTGTGCCACCAATTCTCCCAACTGTAGTCAATTCATCAATTGCACCCTTGTAGGCACATGAATAAACTATATATGAGGTCATGTAGAAGGAACAATCTGGACCTCCTAGGTTCATCAGCTACTCATCTAGAGCATCACTTATCATCTTAGCCCACATTGGCTTGTTATCTATGTAAAGGCACATCAGGATGACTGCATACATCCAATCCTTAAAACTTCCAGCATCAGGCTGGCCTGTCACTCTGCTGAGCAGGGCTATCATGTACTGGTATTCATCGTCAAAGTCAAATTTATATAAGTGTACTAGAAGTTTAGCTGCTATAGGATAAGGACTATTCTTTGCCCTCCATTGGTACATTTTCTTCCTAGTAGTCTTCTTGTTATTCTCATATTCTGCTTCTAATTTCTTCAAATCTATGTTGGCAACCTTCTTGCCCAATGGCAAACTAAATGTAGCAGCAAGACCCTTGATAGACATATCAACATATACTCTGCCATGCTTCTCTACCTTCCTTGTTTGTGGGTTATAGTTTCTTGCACATTCAATGACCAGCTCAGAAGTTTCCATGGAATAAGGGAAACCAGCTGCATTCCACATTCCAGATACAAAGACTGCATCCAGCAAGGTGTTGTTACTCTTTTCATCGCTCATTTTAGCTGACCATGTAGCAAGATCTGTATTTCCTTGGTGCGTATCTGTGATGGCACCATATTTAAACTGGACACCCTCAAGTTGAGCAAACATGGGCTTTAGAAATTTTGCCTATGACAACCAACCGCTTATTCGCCATGGATGCCTGCAATTAACAAAACTGGTCTTACAATTGATATCTTACAAGCATGCATATACGTAGTATCTTCATTATTCATCATGCATATGATACTCTTTCAATGTCTCATTTATCCCGATATGCATAATTTAGAACTTCAAACCAGAAAACACCATGATACCAGGATATGCAGAACACGACAACAAAAGGGTTTCAATTACTTACTTGATGTGTTTATCCTCTTAATTATGTTGATAACTGTGTGAAAGGAATTCAAATACCCGCAATGTTCACGTATCCTATTCTGGTACAAGCTACATGCGTCTGCAGGGTAGTTGTATGAGGGTTTGAAAGCATGAAGCTCTGTAAAAATTTGTTTTTATCGCAAAGGTAAATGCAAAAATGACCATGAATTCACCTTTTAATCTTATTTCTCGAGTAAATTAGGGCAAATTAATTGAAACAACTAATTTTCTGAATGAAACTTCTGGATCTCGCTAGGTGTATGAATTGCATTCATAATCAACGGGAACCACCTACCACATTTATGGCATTTAATGTTAAGTTGCAAGAGGAGAGGGATGATCTCTAAAGATTGGGTGATATCCTAAATATCGGGTGATATTCAGAATATAACCCTCTATGTGTAATATGATCATCCGCTCTTGAGTGGGAAAGCCCATGTCGAAACATCGGGTGATGTTGAAAATGTCGGGTGATGTTAAAAGATGACGATCCCCATACCAAAATGACCTCCCTTTTGGAATATCAGGATGATGTCATCAGGATAATGACTTGGTTCATCGTAAGAGCGTCATGACGCTATCATCATGTTATGTAGGAAGGGTCATGCTTGGAAATATACCTCCGCGGGGTAAAAAGGATGGTGATGTCATCGTCATGTTTATTTCTTTGTTTACCGGGTTTGGATGACGTCATCAGGATATTAGTTCACGGTGATATTTTGCGACAGGCTGATATTCAAATATCAGGGTGATATTCAAATATCAGGTGATATTCAAGAATATGATCCTCACAAAATATATGATGTTGTTTGTCAGATAGATATCGCTATCACATAAAGTTGACGTCTGGATGTTCGGAGCAAATGATTTTATCAGGTGATAATATTAGATCGGGGTGATCTTTTATAAGATGACTGATATTAAGAAATATGATCCTCCCCTCAGAATATCAGGTTTGACTAGATCTTTGACTCATCATAACTTTTGTTCCCTAAGGAATATCAGGGTGATCCAAAAGGCAAACCTGCATGAAATTCTATACCTTTTCCAACCATAAGGTTATTGTCATGAAATATTAACTTTGAAAAATTGGCCTTATCATGATGACTTACCCAACCCTTTTATGCAGGATCATCTGTATTGACTTACTTTTACCAGACCACCAGCAAGCAGAAAACACAAGCAAAGCCAAACAAAAAAGTTGGGTCCCTATTTTTTAAGTCAAAATGGGGCGTGTTGTGTAACCACACAACACCAACCTCCCCCAAAACCCTCCAAGGCGTAACCCTTGTAGGTTGGGAGACTCCATAACGGAGAGTAGTGCTGCCACATGTATAACCACTCAAACGGTTTCCCTCATTAAACACCTTTGTTCTAGTTGCCAAAAACCCTTGTTATCCATTTGAAGCCTAGGATTTTGTGCTTGTTTTTCCTTTTAGTCCAAATAGAGTCAAAAAAATTGCAAAAAAATAAAAAACCATAAAAATATTCTTTGTGTTTGTTGTGTTCTCTTGCCATAAATTTAGAAAATCAGATCAGAGAAACCTTCTTGCAACCAAAGTACCAAAAAAAACATCAGAAAAATTCCAAAAATTGCAAAAATATTGAGAAAAGCCAAAGCAGCGCATCCGTCCTCTATTCCTGCGCATTTGTATTGACCTGCGACACATCTGTTTAGACTTATAGTGCATTTACTATCTGTTTCAGTGCTTTTACCTTTTACCAGTATAGCGCATTTGCTGCGACTTACGGCACATATATCAGTTTCTACAGCACATCTATTTCGGTGCATACAGGACAGTGAGCACTTGCACAATTTTCGAGGGAAAAATTTTACCAGTTCTGAGTACCCATTTCAGTCTAGTTTTAGGTTCAGAGATCAGGTCTTACCTTGCAGTCAATTTTCCATCCATTTCATGTCAAAACCTCTCTTTCATGAGTCGTCCTATTCACCTTCTATCAGGTCTTTCTAGTCCAAAGTCAAAAAAGTGTCCTATATCAGGTCAGCATAGGCCCCTTTTTCGTATCACTTTGGATTCAAGTAAACCTAGTAGGTCACAGAACTTTGCTAGAGGTCTTGGTACATGACTAGTCCCTACACAGTAAGATAGGTATTGAGTACCCTTACTAGTGGCTATCATCTTGTATCGGCCATCTTACTTGGAATCATTGATCGAGAAAGTCCTTTGTCCAAATCTTGTCATAAGTATCCTATTCTCAGCAGTCTCCATAGGCATCTTGCCAAAATCTCTAGTCCCATTCCACCTCGTCCCACGTCACCTTGCATGGTTCTTACTAGATCTCAATACAAAAAGCAACTTGAAATGGTCGGGTCATCCAACCACATCATCACACCTCATGATAGTGATGAAGAAATCTCTAACGAAGACTATCAAGGAAGCATCCAAGATCAGAAATTCCAATGCTTACTAGAGAAAGTGCTCCATAAAGACCCGCATAAGTATTTCTATCATCTTGCTAGTCTTGGAATTAAACTCCCCGCGGATTTCGATATGAGCACAATCCAAGAAAATGTAGAGAATGATCATGAAAGGGGAAAGAAAACCCTAGACCCAAATGCAGAGGATAAAGGAAAGAAAACAATAGACCAAAGTGCTCCTATGGAAGAAATGAGGAAAGAACTTGAGGGTCTAAAGCAACAAATGTCAGATCTCAAAACGGGTACAAACACTAAAACCTACTCCTTGGAAGATATTGCACCGTACCCCTTTGATAAAAGTTTGAACATGACAACATTTCCCTATCGATTTGAAGTTCCTAAATTCAACAAATACAAAGGGAAAGGGGACCCTAGAGATCACATTAGGGAATTCAACGCAGCATGCATGGAAGTAGCTCACAATGAGACCTACTTAATGAGACTATTCCCTAGATCACTAGGTAGTCAAGCTATGGAGTGGTTTTCACAGCTCCCACTAGGCATCAAATCTTTTGATGAGTTAGTCAACAAATTTATCACGCACTTCTCTTACAATATTGAACACAAAGTCTCTATGCTTGATTTATGCAACACCAAGCAAAAGAGTGGTGAATCATTCTCCACCTTCCTACAAAGATGGAGACAACTAGCAAGCAAGTGCTCTTACGATGTACCTGAGAAGCAACTAATGGAGATTTTTGTCCATAACCTCAACACCGATCTTAGCTATCAAATACAAATACAATGCCCTACTTCATTTTCAAAAGTCATTGAAATGGGATTGTTTATCGGAAAAGATATGATCGCCAAGGGGCAAATCAAGTTATATAAGGACACAACTACTTCCAACTACACGACTGACAAATCAAAGTTTTGGACCAAGAATAAGAATGTTGTCAACAATGGAGTAGTTGACGCCAAGGTGGCGGATCCCAAGAAACAACCCATACTCACTCTCAAAGGAGAGGCAAACAATGTTACACCCAACAAAACATTCTCTCGGGAGCCAAGACCATGGCTCAACTCGAATCCAAGGCGAAAGTTCACACCACTGGGTGAGTCCCAAGAATCTGCATTAAGGAAGTTATTAGCCAACAACGAAATCTCTCTACCGCCAACAAGCGACTATGAGCCTACAGTCAAACCTCACTATTGGAAAGACACCAACTATTGTGAGTATCATAGAGGAAGAGGACATAAAACCAACAATTGTATTCATCTCAAACATGTTATTCAGGATGTGCTTGATCAAAATCAAGGAGGAACCCAACAACACACCTCCAATGAGACACATGTCGCTTACAGGGATCCACTTCTCAATCATGACAGGCCATACAACAACAGTAACAACAATGGCAATAACAACAATGGCAACAACAACAACAACTGCAATGGGCAAAATCAGAATAGTGGGAATCAGAGCCTAACTGAAATAATTGTAGTATCATTACCCGCAGTGGTAAAGTCATGTTGAATACCGTCCCTCCAAGGTCGTTACCTTCTCAATCCAATCCCCATCAGTATAGCGTCATAGACCAGATTTGGAAGACTCTGGCCCACATTTCTATCTTAGAGTTGTTGCATCTATCTCCTTCCCATAAGGAGATTCTCAATAAAGCCTTAGTGGAAACCACAGTCCCCACTAACTTGGCCCAAGAGAAGTTTTAGGCCATGGTAGGTAATCTGACCTCAAGTACCATATCATTTACCGAGCAAGATGACCTCTCAATGTCTCAACCTCATAACACCCCTCTACATATTGTCACCTTCATCCACAAGCACCGCATAAAGAGGGTTCTCATTGATGGGGAAGCCAGTTTAAATATTTGCACATTAAAGCTAGTCCTTACATTGGGGTTCTCTGAGAATGTAGTTGATCCAAGGAAGAAGATTACTATCAAAGCCTATGATGAAGAGGAGAGAACTACGAAAGGAACAATACTCCTACCCATACAAGTGGGACCAGTGATAAAAGATGTTGTGTGCCAAGTCCTAGATAGGGAGCTCGCCTATAATATTCTCCTAGGAAGACCATGGATTCATGCCATGAAAGATGTCCCTTCGACCTATCACCAATGCATAAAATTCCTGCATAATGGCAAGCAAGTCACCATCCAAGGAGACCCTGATCCCTTCCAGCATTGCAACTCTGTCCTTTCAAAACCTGATTGCATCATACCAAACAATAGAGCATCTACGTCCCCTACCCCACAGTATGATCATACCTCTGAAGCTTCCTCATCAAGGCCCAAAGAGCAGAAGATTACCATCAAAGAAACTGGAGTTGGGGAATACTCCATAGAGCACAGCCTCCATCTAGCCAAGATGTCATTATCTCCTAGATCCTTTGGTCGACCCAAACATTTTCCAAAGCCATTTGCTCCTCTTATAGCTCCTACAGCTCCCTTTGTAAAATGGGGGACCTTATCCGATGAAACAGAGGAAAGAGATGTCCTACAATGGCTTTATACCGAAGAAGAAGAGAACATACAACAAGAACCACCTAGGCTCCCAACAAAACTCTATGGACGGGGAGAAGCTATCCTACACATAATGGGTTACGAAGGACAAGGCCCTATCGGCCTAAGAAAAGAAGAAATCATAGAACCCATTCAACCTTCTTCATCCTCATTGGCTAGAAATACAAAAGGCCTAGGATATAAAGGCAAGGACAAGGCTAAAGAAAATGCTTGTCTTGTAGAAATAATCCATACACTTCAAGTGGATAGTGACATAGATTCCAATGAATATGAGTGGGATGAGCTGACAGAGCATTCCTATGATGACAAAGAGGTCGATACCATTCAAACTTATAGCCCCTATCGTGAGGGACAAACGCTACCGAATAGGCCATTAGAGTCTGATTTGCCTATCTCTGAGAATATGACTTTCAAGGAAGGTTTCAATTCTATCGCAATAAACAATTTGGAGGAAAGTACCATCCTGAACACTCCCCCTACCAATACTCCTAGTATATCCATTCAAACTATCAATGAATCAGATCTATCCTCCGACTCCCTCCCCCTTGTACATCCTGAACTTATTGACTGGGATCTACGAGGAAGCCCTCAACTAGATATGTTCCAAAATGACAATGCTTATATTGACTACATGGAACTTAGGGACCACCTACCCAAAGGGGATCATAAAGCTAGTTTTGTTATTGAACTTAATACTGTGGCTTATTTCAGAGAGGGTACCAAGCCTTCCAGTTGCAAAAATATCAAAGTAAAAACTGGATCTGATGGTGAAAACTGTTCTGCGGTAGTGTCAGATCCCAAAACAGTAAAAAAAAAGGACGCATCCGAAGGTGAAAACCTAACTGTGGCACCTGACGATGGAAGACTTGACACTCTCCCCAATGACATGTACCAGGAGAAGTCTCAGATTGTTGTGGAACCTACAAAGCTGGTTAACATTGGAACAGAGGAACAGCCTAAGATCATTCACTTTGCTAAATCTCTAACCCCACCAGAGAAGACCAAGTTTGTACCATTCTTCAAGAGAAAGCAAGTCAATTTTACTTGGTCATACGTAGATATGCTAGGGTTAGATCCAGATTTGATTCTACACCATCTTCCTTTAGATCCAGGAGTGAAACCAGTGAAACAGAAGCTTAGAAAGATGCATCCACACATAGCACTGCTTGTAAAAGAAGAACTCAAGAAACTACTAGATGTAGGGTTTATCAGAGCTATAGACTATCTAGAATGGGTCTCTAACATTGTACCAGTATCCAAACCAGATGGCTGAGTAAGACTATGCAATGACTTCAGAGATCTAAACAAAGCTTGCCGCAAGGATGGTTTTCCGTTGCCAAATATAGATATCATAGTCGACTTCACAGCAGGGCATACCATGTTATCTCTCATGGATGGCTTCTCAGGATACAACTAGATCAGGATAGCACTAGAAGACCAGCATAAAATAGCTTTTACTTCTCCATGGGGCACTTTCTATTGGAATGTCATGCCATTCGGGCTAAAGAACGTAGGGGCCACATATCAACGTGTTATGACCACTATATTTCACGATATGATGCATGTAACAATGGAAGATTATGTAGATGATATCCTAGCAAAGTCACTCACAAGAGAATCACACCTGGATTTGTTAGAGAAAGTCTTTCAGAGACTCGAGCAATTCAAGGTCAGGTTGAACCCAAAGAAATGTGTATTTGGAGTCACCTCAGGCAAGCTTCTAGACTTTATTGTATCAGCAAATGGAATAGAGGTGGACCTTGCTAAAGTCAAGGCTATCATGGACATGCCACCACCCAAGACTCTTACTCAACCAAGATCTCTATAGGGCAAGCTACAAGCAATCTGTAGATTCATATCACAACTGGCAGACAAGTCTCAACCATTCAGTCATCTCCTGCACAAGAATATTCCATTCAGATGGGATGAGAGATGTGAAGAGGCATTCAACAAACTGAAAGAGTATCTTATGAATCCACCTATTCTCATGCCTCCTATCCAGGGGAGACCACTAATACTTTACATACCTGCTACACCTACAGCTCTTGGGGCTCTTCTACCACAACAAGATTATGAGAACAAAGAAAGAGTCATCTACTATATTAGTCGCACATTGGTGGGCTATGAGTTGCAATATTCTCAAATAGAAAGATCATGTCTTGTGGCCTAAAAAATCTGACATTATATGCTTGTACATCTAGTCAAACTTATTGCAAAAATAGATCCACTGAAGTACCTACTAAGCAAAGCAGCCCTTACAAGCCACCTCTCCAAATGGGTAATGCTCCTAAGCGAATACGACATTGAGTATATAGATAGAAAAGCTATCAAAGGGCAAGTCATTGCTGATCAGTTAGTAGATGCACCACTACAAGACACCACACCAATGCAATTTGAGTTTCCGGATGAATCCTTATTCACTATCTCAACACATTCCTGGAAACTATACTTTGATGGGTCCTACACAAACCATGGATCGGGGGCAGGAATCTTGTTTGTAACTCCTCATGGTGATACCATATCGAAGTCTTACCGTTTGTTATTTCCATGCACCAATAACATAGCAAAGTATGAAGCCTTAGTCATTGGCCTCAAGATGGCAACAGATTGGAAAATCAAAGAGCTACATGTCTACGGTGATTCTCAACTAGTGATAAATCAGGTCAATGATGATTACCAAACCAAAGATGAGAAGCTTGTCCCATACAAGTGCATGATAGATGACTTCAAGGAGTACTTTGTGATCATATCTTTTGAACAGATACTGCGCATTGAGAACAAAGCAACAAATTCCATGGAAACCATCGCCTCTCTTCTTGAGATACTAGAGAATGAGTCATGGTATGAGTTCTTAGTGGAAACTATTCAACAACCAGCTTATGATCTTCTTGAGACCCATTCCATATGCCTTTTAGTTGGATCTGATTTACCTTGGTACGGTAAGGTTTACACTTACCTCAAGGACAACACCCTCCCACCTGACTTATCTTCAAACCAACAACGAACCTTTATACGCCAAACCTCTCGCTATACCATCATTACCGACACCCTATACCGACGTGGTCTAGATGGTACTTTACTCTGTTGTTTAGAACAAGAAGAATCTGTAACCACCTTACAAGATGTACATGGAGGGATTTGCAGAACACACTCTAGTGGTCCTTAGCTAAGAAACTCATGCGTTTGGGTTATTACTAGTTGAACATGGAAACAGATTCATACCAATTTGTGAAGAAGTGCAAGCAGTGTCAAATACATGGGAACTTGATACATGCACCAGCTTAAGAGTTGAAACCTTTAACGACACCTTGGCCCTTTTACCAATGGGGACTTGACCTTGTGGGAAAGATCCATCCACCCTCCTCCAATGGCCACAAACTCATCATAACCGCCACTGAGTACTTTACCAAGTGGATTGAAGCCGTTCCCCTCACCACTGTCACAAGTAAACAAATCTCCTCATTCATTTTGAATTACCTCATCTACAAATACGGGATTCCCTCATCCATTATCACGGATAATGGAAGACTCTTCAAAAACCAGGATGTCCAAGAATTCTGTGACTGATTCAAAATCCAACACCATTTCTCTACACCCTATTACCCCCAAGGCAACGATCAAGCTGAAGCATCCAACAAAACCATCTTGAAACTCCTCAAGAAGACAATCAACGATATTTGCCATGATTGGCACATCCAACTCAATCCCACTCTGTGGGCCTACAGAACCAGTATATGCACTCCCATAGGTGCTACCCCTTCCACCCTTGTCTATGGCTCAGAAGCTATCCTCCACATTGAGGTTGAGTTACCATCTCTCAGGGTGTTGTTAAAAGGTCTCATATCAGATGAAGAATACAGAGTCTCCAGATTGCAAGAACTAGAGTTGCTAGAGGAAAGGAGACAAAAATGCTTTGACCATCTCAAAGCATATCAACAAATGATGTCATGGAGCTATAACCACAGAGTTAGCCCAAGAGTCTTTAAGGTTGGAGATCTAGTACTTAAAGAAAATCCCCGCAATCAACAGGATAGGGAAAAGAAAGGCAAGTTTGAACCCAATTGGCTTGGGCCTTATGTGATTGTAATTGTTTATGGATTAGGGGCATATCAGTTAGCAACATCAGAGGGTGAGCTGTTCAATGACCCAATCAACATCATGCATCTTCGCTAGTTCTATACCTAGGAGAACCCCAATGTAAGGGGGGCCTAAAAATACAAAAAAACTGTCCTTTGGTGAAAACCTGGCAAACAGGCACCTTAGATAGGTATCATGATGAAAACCTAGCAAACAGGCGTCATGTTTACTTTCTAGCTTTTCATGCAAATAAAAGGCAAGTGGTGAAAATTTGGTAAACATGCGTTACTTATGATAAACCACCTTCTCCATCTTTGGGAAACCAATCACCTTGTGTCCATTCTTCCTCATGTCCCATTCGACCCATATCTATCTCATAATAAAATCTTGATGATAACCTATCATGGCTTGATACTCTATCTCTTTGTTGCCTTGTCAACCAAGGTTTGTCCCATATTGTATCCATCGTATCAGCCTAGCATAGTGTCTCTAATCGGTATCCATGGTCCAAGTCCATGAACTACGTTGCCTCTGCATCATCACATAGGCAAGGCCATTATTCTAAATGTGCCCCCAAGGCTCCATTGTCCCATCCATCCCATTTCTTGTCGTCTTTCTTCTAGTCCATCCATGGTCCATTAGGGTTTACCCTGAACTACATTGCCTCTGTGTCGTCACATAGGCAAGGCCATTAGTCCAATGAGCCCTTGAGGCACTAGGTCAGTCCCTTAGGGTCCGTCTCACCAATAAGTATTGTGAAATTTTCTCACCAAGAAAGCAAGTGTAAGCAGAACCCGCTTTCAAGCAAAAATTTTGACACGAGGCACTTAACCTATCCAAGGCAAAGTAGAAAAACACCTAAGGCCTTCTAAAAATGATTTTACTCAAATTATGGCAAGAAACAAACACATCTAAATGCAAGAATGTTTTGTGTTGGTTAGGTTAACTTACGGAGTCTTGATTTATGCTATCATGCCTTTCTATGCTACTCGAGGATGCCAAAAGCTAGAGATGCTATGATGGGGGCATGATTATTTTTCTTTGTTTGCTGATTGTGGATTAAATTTTAGTAATGTGAAGCCTTGTCTAAGGACATGATCGGCAAAAGATCATCAAGGACATCAAAGGTCTAATATGAAAGGGGGCAATCCTTGTTTGTTGATATGCAAGAAATACTCAGGTCATCTCAATTCAATTATACCTCGATGCTTGTATTAACTTGCTAAATCAAAATCCATGTAAGCAATGCTCAGGTCATCTTGTTCAATTATACTTAGATGCTTGCATTAACATACAACATTTGGAAAAAGTACCAAAAAAATCACCCAATGATGAAATAGGCACTTCAAAATACTTGCACAATCAAGATGTCAAAAGAAAACACCATTCACATCCATTATACATCCATAAAAGCATCCATACTGTACCCCATGCAATAAAGATCCAATCAATGCAAAGTAATAATACAAAGTGAAGATTGTGAGTCTTTCTTTCTATCGAGTCATTCTTCTATCAATCAATCTTATATCTATCATTCTGTCATTTCTGTGTCGATAGAGTACATTTGGACATCACAAAAATTGAGCATATAGTTGCATATCATATCATATGAGATAGTCATTTACATGGTTAAATCAGTTGCATACATAACAAGTGCATTAGGTCATCCATATTACAATCATCACATAGTGTCGAAATAGAAAAAATTCAAAAACATAGCTAAGTGCATCACATAAGCTGCATAATCATATAGATATCATTTTGCATTCACACACATTAGAAACATATCAAGTAAAACATCTAAAAACCTGCATGAAGTCATATAGAATCACATAGCATCGTATCCAAAAGATGCATCAAATAAACATCATATAGCATCAAGTAAACATCTAAGTTTGCATTAGATAAACACATACATCGCATCATACAAATAGAAATGCATCATAACTCATACATACATAAAGCCTCAAATAGCGGCATCATCATATAAATATCATAAAAATGTGTCCAAATGTACAATATCAAAATGTCTGTCTCTAAATCAGTGTCATATACAATAAATACATCCCAATGGATGGTGATACATGTCTCAAAATACAAAAATGGTACAAGTCTATCCGGCTATCTGAGCCATCAAAAAGGTGCATAAAACCCAAAATTTGCAAGTCTGCTAGTCTCTGCTATCCCTGTTGCTGTGGACCACTGCTACCGACAGTGTCTCCTCCTCCTCCGCTGGCCCTAGATTGCTATGGGCCCATCATGGAAGCCCCTGACCTTGATACACCTACTCTCTGTGAAGCCATAGACTGACTCCTATAGCTCGGAGCCCTCTGACTGGCAGGCACAGTACCATGATATAACGCTTGATAATACTGTGTCTAAGCTTGTGCTCTGGCAAGCTCACCCTGCACCTGCGCTAGCTGCCCCTGCATCTACGCCAACTCTATCTAATCCTACCCTAACTGTGTCTGCGCTTGCACTAGTTGTGCCTATGCCTGTTGTACCAGCCCAACCAGGAAACTGCTCATTGCATCTATCCCCAGGGTTGCCACTGCGGTATCCCACTCTACTCAGATAACTTGTGTCTGAGCATCTGTCATGTCTCTCTCTTGACTAAGCCCAGCAATGTACTCTGCATCTGTCTCTCGTCAAGCATCAACCCTCCTGAGCTATGCCTACAGCTGTCTAACCTGTCCTCTCAATGTAGCTATGGTCCTCTCATGGACATCTGCCTATGCATGTCCCTGCCCTTGTGGCTGGGGCACCTGCTGCTGTGCCACTTGCTGAGGTGGCAGCATCTGTGCCCACTGTACCTGCGGTGCCTATTGTGGTACCTATTGTGCGACCTGTGGTGGCACTACCTACTAAGCGTGGGAAGATCCCTCCCTGACTCTCTGCCTTTGTCTAGGTTAGCCTCCATCATCTCCACCTCCTCCCCCTCCTCCTCCGTCATCTCCTCCATCTCTGCCACCTCTCCATCCTCCTCTCCCCCTCCCCCCTCCTCCTCCTCCGGCCAACCTGGCCCTCATCATCTGGTCTGCCTCATCTATGTGAGGCACCAACACCCCAAGTCCTAAGTATCTCAGGAACGGGTGATCAATAAACCAATCCTCATAATCCTGAGTCATCCCCACGCATGCTATCTCCCTCCTCATGTCCCAGGCAATGTAGGGTGTCTGCCAAAACTCTACTAAATCCTCCTCATAAGATGCCATCGGTCCCCATCTGACTCTCTCAGCATGTGTCTGCGCAAACCGAGCATGCCCTATGGCATGCCCTGTCTCTTGCCGAACTGTCTCTGTACTCTACCTATAATCTGTCTCTCTAGTATGAAGCATGTCCATCCTATCAGCCATCTCATCTGAAAGTAGTAGGGTAGCTCATCTGCCTCGTCCTCCCACGACTCACAGTCTAGATATGGTCACCAGATGACCACATCTACCCCATCCAAAGCATGTCTCCAGTACTCTAGCTTCCCCAGCCTATGCTGAGATATCACCCCTGCATAGCCATAGTTGTATGGCTCTCCCCTCTGTCTGTCAAACACACATATCGATCTCGTGATCGCTATGTGCTCCCATAGCCAAAACTATAGTAGTGATACGCCTGCAGATAGGCTCGTACTCCTGTGATATACTACCTGATGCATATCATGGTATAAGTGAGCAAGTACGCACACACCCCAAGCATATCGGGTACCCTCTTTCACCATCCTCTCCATGATCCTACCCCATCCAATGGGGAACCCATGCGATCTCCTGTCAGGGCATATGACGCCTCCGATCAGTCCTCCTACAATCCCTAGGAAGTAGTCGTAGTAATCGTGACTATCTTGCTAGGGGATGACCTGTCCAACCAGCCCCGGGTCATCAAACACTCACCTGTACTTAGCGAGTCCCGCACCTCTCTGTGGATCATACTCCACAAGCTCACCCTGAATCGGCAAATGCAAAATCTGGTAGATGTCCTCCAATGTCACGGTCATCTCAAGGGTAGGAAAGTGGAAAGTCCCATCCTCGCTGTGGAACCTCTCCACTGCAGCAGTCAGCAAGCTGTGGTTCACCCGAACCTCGGGCATGAAGCAAATGTAATCTAGTCCCATAGTGCCAAGCGCCTCTCTATCTATCTCAGTCAGCATGTATCTCTGCAACAAAGGCATAGGGAACTACTCCCTAGACTGCAACGTATCTCGTATCTCCTCCTGCCAGCAAGCAAAGCAAGGCGTCAACCTAAAGCTACAAGCACCATACTCAACATATCTATAGAACCATATCAACTAACTTAGCATTTCAAATTGATCAAAACATTACACTACATCTCTTGACTAGATTCTTGCAATCTCAGAGATAGCTTATCAATTGACATGTCAAAGCAGGATGCTAATCGAGTCAATTTTGCTAAGTAATTTGCCTATCTATAACGTATGTGCCACAACAGGTGGTAAATGCACCATTTTTTCACAAATGCGCCATTTTTTGATCTGTGCGCCACTTCTGGCATAAGCACCGCAACAATCCATAGATGCGTTGTCCTATACTATAAATGTGCTGCTTCTACGCATGCGTCGCAACATACCGTATACGTGCTGCATGATTATGCATGCACCGCAGTTTCCTACAAATGCGTGACTTTCACATATGCACTACTTTATCTCATGCATGCGCTACAGAACCATACATGCGTCGTTTCATGCGACATATGCGCCGCTCTATCTTTTAGCGCATCTATCTAGCTAGCCTTTCTCCTAGCATTTATTACATTCAAACTCGACCCTAGGAGAAATTTTTTGAGATACATACCGGGGATCGTGCCTCTACTGGATGGTCGAATCGACGAACGTGCTCGAATCAATGCCCCTCATGTGGAATGTCCATCCTCGTGCTGACTGCTCTATGCTGCTCTAAGCTCTCCAAAGAAAATCAAACTAAGACAAGTGTGCAAATGGATTGTCTTGTGGACCTAGCATGCAAACCCTAATTTGGCTAAGTGGTGACTGCGACTACTTCCCACACCTGTTTCTTCCAGTTTTTCTTCTTGTTTCTCAGAAACGCATCCTGTTTCCTTCATCCCAACCTAGTTTCCCTTCGTCTTCATGAGATTGTCCGTCTCTCGTCCTTCTGCCTTCTTCCCGTCCAATCCCCCGAGGGGACATCCTGTTGTCATAACCTGTACCAGGGGCAAACTGGGGCATGTATCATTATCAGACTATCTATTCTTTGAAGCAACGCCGTAAATTGCATTGCATCAAGAGGGGCAAAATGTATACGCCTAAAAATGACACAATTCAGTCTAGATAAATATTCTTAATATTTATTCCCTTCTAATTCCTCTATCAATAAATAAATAACCAAATTTATTTATTTGGTTCATATTCTTCCAACAATTAAATAAAATCCTTCATTTAATTTAATTCTTCCCAAACAATTAAATAATTCTTAATTATTTAATTAAATCAAATCATTCTTCCAAATTTGAATAAATCAAATCAAATATATTTAAAACCTCTCTATCTCTAAAAATAAAATACAATCAATTATTTTATTTATTCTTCCAAATCATGCACAACAATTAAATAAATTTATTTATTTAATTTGCTTTCCTATCTTCTAAGTTAAATAATTCCAATTATTTAATTGTTTCTTCCAATAATATCTTCTCTAAATTTAAATAAATCAATTATTTATTTAAATTGTTTTTTCTTCTAAATTGAGTTATCTCTAAATATAATTCAAGCTTTTTGCACATGCAATTAAATATTCCTAATATTTAATAAAAGAAAATATCTTCTTATTCTCATGCAAATCCCTTCTTCTTGTTTTAAATCACTTAACTGATTATTATATTCTTTTAATTGCTTTAACTCATTCTTCTATTCTTAGCAAATCCTCTCATGCAAAAGAAAGCAAGACACATGTCTTCTTCTTATTCGTTGCACATTCCTCAATTGTTCTCAACTGTTGATCTTTTCTCTCTCAAGTCTATAAATTGAACTCTATTCTTCCATTCTATTCATCTAAGCTTTAAGTATCATTACTCTGCAGGAATTACAACGCGCCTTTGGCACCAATTCCTTCATTGCTTGTGATCACATTCATTACTACACACTACGCACTATTACCATCGTTGTGAAGCTCCTCTTCATTGTGATACTATCACTGCCACTCTCAAATCGACATTCTTGAAGCATAGCAAGGAAGTGCATTCTCTAAGAGCCTCATTTCATACATGCAAGAATGATTTAGATAGGCAGTCAATGGAAGCTTCAATCTAAGGAAGGTTTTCTTTGTTGTTTGTTCATTGTTATTGAATTTCCTTAGTTCACTATTTCATTAAAGTTTTGGGTATTTGATATTGATTATATTGCATATTCATTGTTGATTCAATTTTCCCTTAACAACAACAACACCACCACCAACACCTCAAACACAAACAATAACGCCCAATCCAATGACAAACCCCACTTTTGGGGTAAAAACAAAAACAGCCTCAACAACAATGTTACTGATGTGAAGGCCATCCAAAATGTACAAAATCCAACTACACCAAGTACATCCACAAACAACGATAATGTAAATGTTCCTAGGGGACCACCAAGGCAAAACAACAACCCGAAGAGGAGATTCACACCTTTAGGGGAACCCATCGAGAATATCTTGAAAAATCTTGTAAAGGTGGATTTGATAATGTTACCCCCTATTCGCCCTTATGATGAAAATCAATTTAAACCCTCTTGGTTTGATTAAAATACCTATTGTGAATATCATCGTGTGAAAGGGCATAAAACATCTAACTGTATGTGGTTCAAACATTGCATCCAAGACCTTGTAGATAGAGGATATATAACCATTGACAAACCTCCAAAATAATCACCTAATGCTAAATTATGAGCATACAAGGATTCTCTTCCCAATCCTAACAAGGGGAAAGCCTCATCATCCAATCAAACCTACAAAGTTATGCCACCTTCCTCTTCCTTTGCTTCTGTTGTGGGTCGAATAGATGATTATTCTAACCATATCAGTACCATCACCATTAGAGCCAAGACACCCAATTGCATCGTCACTACTCATCGCGGCTGCATCTCCATTCGTGGACCCCCAACCAATGTTCAACTTTCTACATCCGCACCCACCAATCCATCATCCACTCACAAATATAACCTCCTAGATCACCTCAAAAAGACTCGCACTTAAATTTCCATCCTTGAGTTGCTTCGTACATAACCCCTCTAGAAGGACATCCTTGGCAAAGCCTTGATGGAAACACCAAGTCCCTACCAACTTGAATGTTGATCAATTCCAAGCCATGGTAGGACACATTGCCTCACCCCATCATCTCACATTTTTGGAGAAAGATCTACACGCATCTAATACCTCACATAATGAAACCCTCCACATTGAAGTCATAATCCATAAACATACCATCAAATGAGTATTAATATATGGTGGCTCCAGCCTAAATCTTTGCACTCTAAAATTGTTAAAACACTTGGGATACTTCGATGTGGTTGTGGACTCTAGTGAGTTTATAACCATCAAAGGATACAATGATACCAAAAGGTTGTCTGAGGGCACCATCAAGCTCCCCATTCAACATTCTTCTCAGCTGACCATGGATCCATGCCATGCAAGCTATTCCATCTACATTCCATCAATGCCTAAAATTCCCATACAATGGAACGTAAGTGACCATCTATGTCAATCCCTGTCCTTTCCAATACTGTAGTTTTTTGGAGGGACATGATCAAAATTTCTACCCATATAATAATGCTACCAAAACATCGACCTCTAACACTAAACCAAAATCATCCACCTCATACATCAATCCTTCCAACATAGCATCCACATCACAAACATCCACCCCGCTTAAGGTCAAGAACAAGGTAAGTGACATGGGATGTGGTGAATATGACCTACATGGCACATTCTGCGTAGGGTTACTCCCACCATCCCCTAAGACATTTGGTGCTCCTAAAGATCATGAAATCTCCACGGTAATCATCAAATGCAAGTCAACACCAACCTTTGAGAAAAAGCACCTTCTTGAACAAGATGTCCTCGAAGACATATCCTCTGGATTATATAAAGATGAAGATGAACAACATGAAGCTCACATCCTCCCAACCGAGATCTATGGAAAGGGCCTCGAGATTGCCAAATACATGGGTTACAAAGGACAAGGTGGCATAAATGAAGATGAGAAAAATTCAAGGACATAAAAATAATGAAAAATAAAGGAAAACACAATGTTATACCTTCAACCTTGAAGCCTCCTCACTCCTTGATAAGGTTGAAGGAGAAGCACCCAAATTCTCCTTAGCTTTACCCAACTAGACTTCTTCAATGTGAAATTATCTCTATTGCAACACAAAATCAAGTATAATCTATCTAAGAGGATGAGAAATTTAGATGGATTTTGGCATGATAAACTTCCTCTAAAATTAGATGATGAAATGGCTTGTGGAGGCTTGTATTTATAGGCAAATTGGAGGGATTTTGATCCAATGGTGGAGATTAAAAGTTGAGATCAAGGGTGGAGGATAAAAGATGAGATGGATGGATGAGATTTGATCAACAAATTTGGAGGGTGGAGAATAAAAATGAATCTTTTATTCATTTTCAGAGAAGGATTTGCATTTAATGAGGATTAAGACCGTTGGAATCATTTGTCATTGTGCCAAAAGCTCGAGCTATCAACACTCGCTACAAATGCCAGACTTAACCCAGATCAACGGGAGCCTCACTACCATGTCACAAATCCTAAGGTCAATGTTGAACACCTCACTGACAAGGGGGCAGCTCACTGCTAACAATCCCCCCCTCAATGCAACCCAAGGGATTCAAACTTGTGACCCATGGCTCTGATACCAATTGTTGGAATAGTTTACTGTTGTGCCAAAAGCTTGAGCTATCAACACTCACTACAAATGTCAAACTTAACCCAAATCCACGGGAGGCTCACTGCCATGTCACAAATCCTGAGGTCAACGTTGAACACCTCACTGACAAGGGGGCATCTCACTACCAACATAAGACAAGTGATGAATTAAAAATTCATTTTTTGGGAAGATGTGGAATTAAAAATTCTATTTTATGTGGAGTTGTGAGAGACATGTGACACATAGGCAATTTTAGAATCCACATGTGTGAGCCCATGGCATGGAGAAGAACTTAGCATGAAAATAGAAAGGTGAGGTGGAAGGGTCATGTGACCCATGGGAATATTTTAGAATTTTTAATTTGTGGGTTATAGAAAAATGGGTTAATGATGCTTTGACCAAGTTAATCAGGGTGATTAACTTAATTAATATGGCTGGAGAAGATGAGGAAATGAGTTAATCAAGGTTTAGGATTAATTAAATAATGATTCAATTAATTAATCCATATCTAGGGGCTAGGTAGGCTAGGTAGGCTAGGGTAGCTAATTAAAGATTGGCTATTTAATCAACTAGGCTAGGTGTAGGCTGATTAGTAGGGCAGACTAATGAAATAAGTGTGATTTATTTAATTAATCAGGTTTGAGGGATTGGACAAATTAATCAAATAAATATTTGCATATTTATTTAATTAATTGAGGTAATGTTGTAAGGTATAGTGCTGAATTAAACTAATTATTAATTCAAGACTAGGGATAAATTAATGATGAATGGTTAGGGATAAACAATGTAAGAATAATTAATTATATAATTATGAATTTATTTAATTAATTTAGATAAAAGGGGGAATTAGTGGTATGGATGATGCAGAAATATGGTTGAAAGGTTAAGACATTTTTAGATGTCTACAGTAATTTTAATCCTAACCATAACTCTACCCTAATCGTAATTCTAATTCTAACCCTAATTTTGATTCTAACCCTAATTCAAATCCTACTTTTAACCTTAATTCTAAATATAATCCTAACCCTAACCATAACTATAAATCTAACTAGAATTGTAACCCTAATCCTAAATGTAATTCTAACAATAATTCTAGCCCTAAACCTAATTGTAATCCTAACCCTAATTCTAACCTCAACCCTAATTTTAATCTTAATTCTAATCCTAAACCTTATCTAACCATAGCCCTAATTTTAATCCTTATTATAATTCTAACCTAAACCCTAATGCTTAGTCTAACTCTAACCCTAACCTTAACCCTAATTCAAACCCTAGCCCTAATCCTGACCCTAATTCTAATCCTAGTTATAATTCTAACCATACTTCAAACTTTAATTGTAAACCTAATTCTAAATATAATTGTAATCATAACCCTTAACATAACCCTAATTCTAACCTAGCCCTAACCTTAACAATAATTTTAAGCCTAAACCTAACCCTAATTATAAAATTGATACATGTAAATTATTTGTGAATATTTTCCCTTGACACACTTTCCAAATTGGACCTAGATCTAGGGCATGTGGGGAAGGAACCCATTACATTGTTATTGATATAATTTTAGTTTAGTAAATTATTTGTGAACATTTTCTAGATGTACATGGAATGAATCGACTACATTGTTATAAACTATTCACTAATTCTAAATTTAATTCAAGGAGAATGTTTTGGTCCCAAACTTCACAATGTTTTAGTGTATTATGTTCAAAGTAATCGTCTCTTTTGCCTCGTCATTTGTAATTATGGCTTGCTCCATTCTATTATTGGTTTATTTGTAAAGATTTTGCATAATATTTTGAATCCTTGCACTCTTTTGAATATATAGACCCTTGCGCAACATTTGGAATACTTGCATTGAATGGATAAATGAATAGTTGTGTACCACTCCCCTGCACATCATTCTTATAGCTTGTGTCATTTTTAGAAGCAATATCTCCTTTCTTTAATGGGTGTACTAGAGTTAGGTCTCAAGTATTATCATTAAATTAGTCTAGGCTTATTGTACTTATTGGTATTTTTACATTGTGAAGATTTGATTAGTAGGAAGATTTGGTTTTCCACATAATTGATTTTTTATGACCTTAAAATGGTTTAATGGTGAGTACGAAAGTTATATTTTTTACATCATATTCATATTATATATATATATATTTACAAATACTTTAAATCACTACCTAAACTAAAATACAAATAACATTTTTCCAAACAAAATATTATTACTTTAATATTATATATTACCATTTTGGCTCACCAACATACAATTTATATAATTAAAATATTTTTTTAAAATAAAAATACTTAATAATAATTGAGAACTACTTTATATATTTAACTATTTTTAGATATATTATGCATCTCCTTTTGAAAAAATGTACTTGGTATCATAATGCTTTTAGTTCTTTTGTATTTGAATTTTAATGCTAAGAAAAACATTTTAAGTGAAGAAAAGCTCTATTAATAAGAATAGTATTTTATAAGTTTAAGAAAAATATTCCTCATCATTAAGTATGTTAGACTAAATCAATAAAAATAAAAATGAATATAACTAAATTTAATTTTCCTTTAACATAATGAAGAAATTAAATTGCAAGAAAATATTTAAATTGAAACAATTAAATGACTTGCTAATTGTTAATCCAATCATTATTTCTAAATAGAAACACAAATAAAATTACTAAAATTATTATGGAGACTCCAACAAAATTTAGTAATTACAAGATAAATGTTAATTTAGTAATTAAAATATAAACGTCACATTAAGGTCAAAAAATAATTTAAAATTAGAAAGTTCACCATTTTAGATAGAGTTCTTAATGAAAATTAAAAAAACTAAATAATCTATTAAGAATGAATCTCTCTAATAAACTATTTCATTTCAATGAAATAAATCCCATCAAGATTAAGGAAATGATTTATTTCTTATTATAGGCTATTGCAGTTAGAGGAAGGACACACACACACACACACACACACACACACACACACACACACACACACACACACACACACACACACACACACACACACACACACACACACACACACACACACACACACACACACACACACACACACACACACACACACACACACACACACACACACACACAGAGAGAGAGAGAGAGAGAGAGAGAGAGAGAGAGAGAGAGAGAGAGAGAGAGAGAGAGAGAGATGAAATAGCTAGCATGATTATATAACAAGGGAGGTAAAACCTTGCATAACATATACAAAATGTGTATACGAAATTCATTTACATATCAAACATGTTGGATCTGTGCTTCTGTTTGTTCAGATTACTTTGCCTGAGGAAATACTTCTACGCATGGTTGGCCACCTACGTAGGGGTTTTGGGAGTATATATCATTTCTTCTCTTTAGGGTTTGTGTATATGTACCTTTCTTTCTGCATTTCGCAGGGGTGGAGGGGAGGATACCATCTGAAACATAACCGACATCTCACAATCCTAAGAAGGATTTCTCTGCCAATACTTGAATTATTGTGAGGGGATTGTGTTGGAGCTCTTTTTCAAGATATTGGTATTGTTGCGATTCAAACCCACGTCCAGCCTGCCGCCAAACAGCTTCCCTCCTCGCCCTCGATATCTTTACATAAGATATCTCTATTTGGTTACATAGGATATCTTTGTTTCATATGATATATTCTATTTTTTTAAATAGATTTTCTAGGGTTTCTTCTTGCAATGAAAATAAGATAGAACTTTTAGGGTTTGGCTTAAGAAAAAGCAAAGAAAGAGGAAGGATTTTCAAGCAAGAGGCTAAGAATTATTCGAGCATATGTAAAGAATGAATTAGTGAATATTCATTTTATGTGGACTTCAGCCCACCGCTATCCTTGACATTTCTTCGAGCCAAGATGTAGACTAGTTGGGAACACATATGAAAGCCCACACTTCGTGTAAAATTCACCAATTGCTCGTGTAGACACTCACTGATGATTTTCAGCTAGTCAATTTGGTGATCTCCGTAGATTAATAAAATAAACCTGCACATCTAGAACTTGAAAACATCCAACTTGGGGCTCCCAACTACTTTGTTTAGCAGGGTTATCATATCTAAGATTTCTTCTTTAAGATAGCTCCTTTTCAGATTAGCAGGTACCCGAGACTTACCAGTCTTTTCTTCTTCTATCTAATGCTTGGCAACATAGGTATGATACCAATCCTTTTTCTCATTATAGTAATTCCAGGCCAAATATACAGAAACATCAGAGTTATCTTCGTATTCTTCCAAATTCAGGGCCGAAGCAACAGATTCAAAATCAATTCTTGCCACCACAACACCACTGGAAGTCTTTATCTCCTGAGAGTCTGGGAAATAACCATTGGCACATGCAACCATTAATTCAAGACAATGGACAACAAGCAGAAAACCACTAGCTTTATGCAAACCGTTGTTGATAATTTTCTCTGCCAAGGGAGTTCTTTTCTTAGACCACATTCTCCTCCAAAAATCATCTAAATCTACATGCCCCAAATTCATATCCCTCACTCTAGAAAGACCATTCTCCGTAATGGAAGCCTCGAGGGTCCCTTGGAATTTAAAATTCATTTTTATGTGTTCTAGAAACCAGGAAACAAGAGACTCGGAGATACATGCAGAGAGTAGAGGATGAAGCAAAACACCAACAGAGAATTCTTTGTGCACATACATGGGAAATAAAATCTCTAACTCCTCAAAGAAGATATGAAACCTTTATAGAGAGAGAAAAGAGTTGCTAGCTATGCTAACTTGTGAAGATGGAACTGTGCTGAAATTTTACATGTAGTAGACTAGCCATTTGTTCTTCTGCAATGCATTCCCTTGCACATAATATTACCTTAGGAGGGCTTAAGAATTAATCCAAGTCACTTCTTAGAAATTCACCCAAGAAAGATATTAAATATTGGCGATGATTTTGCCATTATAACTCATAAATGCATGCCTCGACTTTCCCTCCAAGAATTGTGCCACTGTGTCCGCACGTACCTTGAATTGAATGCAAAGTGACAAGTGTCATTCTTCTGTACAGTATTCTAGCATAGCTAACACCACTTGGGAAAGTGCGCTATGCAAAGTTGGTGAGTCAGGCAAAAGATGAACTTTTGAACTAGGAATTAGAGGTTCAAAACTTCAAGGAATCCCTGACTTCCCGACTACAAAGGAAAGACTTCATATGGAGACACAACAAAACACTAAGTCAGCAAGTCAGGTGATTCAAAAACTTGCAAACCCACTGACTTCACTTCAAAAATACAAAATATTACCGACTCACTAAAGTCACTAAGTGAATTTGGCCTAAAAGGAGGAACTAAATGAAAAAGGCTGACAACGAATGGAAGGGAATAACAAAGAATGGGTTAGGGCACCTTTTTAAAAAAAGGGGGCAAAAACTAGCTCTAATTAGGGACAAGGACTTAGGAGGACACAGAGAACCCAGGCAAAACATGGTGAACAAGCCTTATTCAAAAGGGCAATAGAGTCACACCAAAAATGAGACAACACACAACAAAAGCAGAACGACAAGGAAATAAACTATGGTACAAGGCCAAACTCAGAAACTCTACCAATTACAAAATTTTAGATCTTGCCCATTACAGGCAAGGGGTAGTGGTGTTCCATCAGGGTAAGCTAATAGAAAATCATTCTCTCCCACAACTTCTCTGATCTTGAAGGGGCCTTTCCACAAAGAATCAAATTTCTTGTGTGCACCTTTCAGTTCTCTTCTCCTATCTCACAAGAGTACAGAATCTCCCACGACAAAGTTCCTCTGTTTAGCCTTTTTATCAAAAATCCTTTTTATAGTCTATTGATGCTTAGCAATCCTATCCACAACAACTTCTCTTTGCTCTTCTAGATGGTGCAGATACAATATCCTCTTCTCTAGTGTTGACTGAAACTGTTCATCTTCAATTGCCTTCTACAAATTCATTGCAGATAGTTCTAGTGGAATAGAAATTGCACTATCAATGCCATAGACTAGTTGGAAAGGAGACATACCAATTGCCCTTTTATATGTGATCCTGTCAGCCCAAAGAGCATCATACAAATTTTTATGCCATCCCCTTTGGTTTTCTTCTACCAGCTTCTTGACAACAGAGATGAGATTTTTGATGCTTGATTCTGCCTGTCCATTGCCTTGTGGGTAGTAGTCAGATGAATGAGTGAGGTAAATACAAAAATCATAATAGAAAAGAGTAATCTTTGCAGAAGAAAAACTTGAAGCATTATCAGTCGCCAACTTCTTGGTCACACCGAACCTGACTAAAATGTTCTCCTTAAGAAAGGTGCAAACAACCTCAGAAGTAGTACTCTTCACTAGGACAACCTCTACCCACTTGGTAAAATAATCTGTTGTTGTTAAAATGTGAGTGTGTCCAACACTGGAATTGGGATTAATTGGTCCAATGAAGTCCAAACCCCACTGTTGAAACGGTTCATCTGTAAATACTAGTCTCAAAGGCAAGGAAGCTAACTGAGGTTTACCAGTAAACTTTGAACACTTTTCACATTTTGCTACCCAATCATAGGCATCTTTGAATATGCCAAGCTAGTAAAAGCATTGCCTTAATATCTTGAAGGTTGTCACTAAGGAAGAAAAATGTCCTCCACAGGCTTCGTTATGGAAAGTTTCCAGTAACCTCTTTTGCTGCTCCTTATCCACACATCTTCGGAATGTCCCATTTACTCCTCTTTTATAAAGGTTACCTCCCCAAATAACATATTTATTTGCCTTCAGCTTCAAATTTCTCCTTTCCTTGTTAGAGAGATGAGATGGACAATCACCATAAGTTAAGAAATAAGAGACATTTGAGAACCAATCATCAGTATTACTTGTAAAAAGAACCAAGGTCAATTCTTCATTTTCTCTAACCTCACTTTCAATAATCATTCTGCACAATCCCTTACCTCTAACTAGATTAGTGGGCCTAATCTCAATGTCGTACTCCTAAACTTTAGCTATCCAGGCTCCCATATTATTACATCCAATTTCTTGCTGAGTGAGTATATGATGGCACATCCTTGCCAGTCACCTCACAATATCCAAATTCAGAAAACAAACACAAAGTTCACTACCAGAAATTGACAGGAGAGCCCAAAACAAGAATGACAGGAAGTAATGGACAAGAGATTTCTTATTATTGAATAAAGTTGTTCATTACAAAATATTAACTATCGGCATTATACAATCGGCCTCAAAACAAGAACAAAATAGAAAACAACTCCAAAACAACTCTTCTATGTCGGCCCCCCTTGCCCCAGATCAATCGATCTGCACTTTTTAATTCTCTTAGATCATCCCTCGACCAAATGGAATATTCTAGAAGAAATTAGAAATAGAAAAAATAATTATCTCTACACATCGTCACTACCAGGATAGAAGGAATATGCCAGGAAGGGAAATAGACCATGATTACAAACTGTCTTAAAGAAGTCTGCATAACCATCACCACCATCAGAAATATGGTGATAGACCAAGAAGAAAATAGACCAAGATAAACATGACCACCAGATAATGATCTGCAACGAAAATTTGTCGATGCCCACCAAGGAATGCAGCCGCCAGAAAAGAACATGATCATAAAGACAGAGAGAAAAATGAAGAAGTATGCCCATAATCACCAGCAAGCAAAGAACGCAGATTTATTGCCTTTTCTAAATTGGTCAATTCACAAGAAGGAAATAAAATCTCATATTATTGTTTTATGCCAGTTGGTCCCATCCTTATGCACGATCTGAGGCTTTTTAATATTCTGATATTTGGAAGGAATTGCCAGCCATGACCTTCCTAAAAATAGGCAAGAATAAAATATTGAGGAAAAGGTCAACAAGAGGAAAAGAAGGTAAACCAAACAACCTCCTGTCACATAGGTGACAGGAGCGATAGGAATACAACAAACACCTACAAGAAACCAAAATTGTTAAAACCAAAAAATCAAAATTGAGAGGGACTAGATGCCCCTACATCAAACTCTCGGTTGGAAAGAGATCGTGTGCTCTGGCTCATGAGGTCTTCAATTGAATGACCCAACTTTTTGATCTCATCCTCAGTAAGCCATGATGCATCTTCAAAGGGATGATTGCACCACTTGACAAGATGTAATATTCTTTCTTGCGGGTCTTCTTCATCACTTGTTGATCAAGAATGCATTCTATTTGTTGTGGAACATTAGCTGTCCCAACTTCTTCTTCATGAGATGAATCAGCTACATCATCTTCTTTAACTTCTGTATCTCCTTTATGTGGATATAAATCTACAACATTGAAAATGGGAGATATATTCAACTATTTAGGCAGTGATATCTCATAAGCATTGGGTGAAAACTTCCTTAGTATTTTGCAAGGACCAATCTTTTTCATCTGTAGCTTATTGTATGTCCCTGTAGGAAATCTCTCCCTTCTGAGATGTGCCAACACAAGGTCTCCAACTTGAAATTCCAGCTCTCTTTTCTTCAAATCAGCATGTCCCTTATACTGCAGATTGCTATCTTCAAAATTGTTCTTCACCTTCTCTTGAATGTCATGAATGACTTGAGAAAACTCTTCCCCATCTGCACTTCTTTTCTCCATTCCAGCAAGATCATGAAGTTCAAATACACCTCTTGGGTGCATACCATAAACAACATAAAAGGACTAAAACTTGTGCTTTTATTTGGGGAATTATTATAAGCAAATTCAGCTTGTGCTAACATAAGATCCCAACTTCCAGTTGACTTACCAACAAGACACCTCAACAAATTTCCAAGGCTTCTATTGACAACCTCGGTCTGCCCATCCATTTGTGGGTGATAAGCAGAACTAAAATTTAGATTTGTGCCCAACTTCTTCCATAGAGTCCTCCAGAAATGACCCACAAACTTTGTATCCCTATTAGAAATAATACTTCTTGGAATACCATGCAACCTTACAACTTCTTTGAAAAATAAATTTGCAATGTTAGTTGCATCACTAGTCTTCTTACATGGTATAAAGTGAACCATTTTTTAAAATCTATCAACAACAACAAAGATTGAATCATTACCCCTTTGAGTACAAGGTAAACCCAAAACAAATTCCATACTCAGAATCCCAAGGCCTGGTTGGAACCAGCAATGGCTGATACAAACCAGCATTTTGACTCTTCCCCTTAGCATGTTGATAAACTCTTCATCTCTCCACATATCTTCTCACATCTGCCTTCATCCTTGGCCAATAGTAATGTGTGCTCAACTGTTGAAAAGTTTTATCATGACCAAAGTGACCAACAAGACTGCCACTATGTTTTTCCTTTAACAAATTGTCTCTCATGGAGCCTTGAGGAATACACAACTTATTCCCCTTGAACAAAAAACCCTCTTGTATCATATAATCATTCCATGGCTCTTTATTCCTGCAAACAGGATCACTGCAAGCTGCAAATGCTTCTCCAAAATTTGCATCTTCTGCATACAACTCTTTCAGACTTTCAAAACCCACACTGTTATTCTGTATCTCACATAACAACAAATTCTTTCTACTTAAAGCATCAGCAACCTTATTCATTTGACCACTTTTATGCTTCAAAACAAAATTAAAACTCTGAATATACTCAACCCATTTAGCATGCCTCTGATTCAATTTGTGTTGGCTATTAATAAACTACAAAGCATGATTATCAGTGTACACAATAAATTCCTTGGGCAAAAGATAATGTCTCCATTTCTTGAGGGATTGAACCAAAGCATAAAATTCTAAATCATAAGATGAATACTTCCTCTTTGCATCATTCAATTTCTCACTAAAATAAGCAACCGGTTTTCCCTCTTGACTCAAAATTGCCCCTATAGCCAAACCACTAGCATCACATTCAACTTGAAACACTTTATCAAAATCTGGAAAAGAAAGTATGGGCTGTTCACTCACCTTCTTTTTCAGAAATCTAAAATTTTCTTCAGCCTCTTTAGTCCACACAAATGGTCTTTTACTTCCCTTTATAGTCTCTAAAATAGGCGCTACAACATGACTAAAATTTCTTATAAACTTTTTGTAGAAACTAGAAAGACCATGAAAACTTCTTACCTCCATGATACTCTTTGGTGATGGCCAATCAAGTATAGCCTAAACCTTTTCCATATCCATCTTCAATCCATCCTTTGACACCACAAAACCCAAATAAACAAGTTCAGTCTGCAAAAACAGACACTTCTTCAAATTAATCTATAACTTTTCTTTATGGAGTCTCTTCATAACCTACCTCAAATGATCAAGATGCTCCTCTTTTGACCTGCTAGACACCAAAATGTCATCCATATACACAACCACAAATTTACCAAGAAATGGTTTCAACACTTCATTCATTAAATGCATAAAAGTACTAGGAGCATTAGACAACCCAAAAGGCATAACCAACCATTCATACAACCCATCACTAGTCTTAAAAACAATTTTCCACTCATCCCCAGGTCTAATTCTAATTTGGTGATAACCACTCTTCAAATATATTTTAGAAAAATACATTGACCCACTCAAACAATCCATCAAATCTTTAATCCTAGGGATGGGAAATCTATATCTTATGGTGATTTTATTTATTGCCCTTGAATCAGTACACATACGTCATTCTCCTCTTTTCTTTGGCACCAACACTGCAGGCACAACACATGGGCTTAGGCTTTCTCTTATCAAATTTTTCTCCAAACGTTCATCCACTTGCTTTCTTATCTCTTCATTCTCCATAGGGGTTAATCTATAAGCAGCCTTATTTGGAAGGCTAGCACCCAGAGTCAAATCCATATGATGACTTATGCTTCTGATAGGAGGCAACTCATTAGGCAAATCATTAGCAACAATATCCATGTTCTCATTCAACATATCTTATATCTCAATAGGCAAATCATCCAACTTCGTAGAAGTCATTACACATTATTGTTTAGGAACCAAAGCAAAACCAATTTCTCCACTCTTCAAATCTTTCAAGAATTCTTTACCACTTACCAACAATTACTGTTGCTATCCTCCTATTTTTCCTTTGTGGGCAGCAATGTATGCTTCTCTCCATCCTTCATAATTGTATATATATTTTCCTTCCCATTATGGACCGAATTTCTATCAAATTGCCATGGTCTTCCAAGCAAAACATGGCACACATCCATTGGCATTATATCACATAAAACACAATCCTTATAACTAACAATCTGAAAATCAACATAGGCCTGCTCACTTACCAATATTTGATGGCCTTTTTGTAACCAAGTTACCTTATATGGAGTTGGGTGTTTGATCCTTTTAAGATTCAGCTTCTCTACCATTTCATTGGAAACAATATTGTCAGTATTACCACTATCTATAATGAGCTTGCAACATTTACCATGAGACTTACACTTTGTTATGAACAATGCTTTCCTTTGAATTGGCTCTTGACTCTCCTTCTGTGGTTTCAACAATGTTCTCTTAAGCATCAAGGATTCTCTAGATTCTGCTCCATCCTTGTGATGAATTGGAGATCCTACACTTTCTTGATCAGCCTGAACAACTTGATTGCTCCTTTCAAATTTGGAGTGTCCTCCTTGTGATGATTCAGTACAATCCCAACTCTTGTGCCCAATTTGATTGCACTTGTAATATTTTTTGGAAAATCCTCTTCCTCTACCTTGTGATCCACCTCTTCCATAAGATCTTCCTCCTTTATTATGAAATCCACCTCTATCATTATGGGTTGTCCCACTAGAACTTCTAGCCTCTTCACTTTGGTGATGTTGTTGTCCTCTACCAGATTGTTGTCCCCTTCCTCTAAAACCTCTTCCTCTCTTCTTTTCTTACTGATTCTGCTTCCTTTGCAGCTTCTCTTCTGCCTTTAAGGCAAGCTGGTAAGCCTCTTCTAAGCTTCTAGGAGACAAAAGACTCATCTCATCTTGTAGGTTGTATTTTAAACCATTCACATAACGGTCTATCTTCTCCACATCTTCTTCAACATGCCCAAATCTGATGATGAGCTTGTAAAACTCCTCTGTGTAATCTTTTATTGACATCTCCTTTTGCTTCAAATTCTGTAATCTCTTGAAGAGATTAGCATGATAGTCACTAGGCAAAAATTTAGCCTTCAACTTGGCCACCATTCTATCCCATGAGTTAATCTTTTCCTTATTTCTCTTTCTTCTTTCAGTCTGGACAAAGTCCCACCACATGGCAGCATGACCTTTCAATCTTTTGCAAGCAAATTTTACTTTCTTCTCTTCTACTACATTCTCATATTCAAAATACTTATCCAGGTCATTTATCCAGTCGATTAATTCTTCTCCATTAAGACTTCCACCATATGTTGGTACATCTATCTTAGGTTTGGAACCCAAATTCATCACCGACCTTATCAACCTCTCACCAAATTCATCTCTTGGGTCTCCTTGTCCTTCCACATTTTCTTCTCTCTGTAGTTCTTCTTCCTCGTCACTGACATCTTCGATGTCTGGATTTCCTCTCTTTTGTGCCCTCTCAAGAGAATCCATTCTCTTAATCAAAGTCTACATCAAATTAGGGTCTACATGGTCCCTTTGGCCTTTGCCTTGGCCTCTACCCATGCCCATCCTTCTTGGAGGCATATTGACCACCCTCAATGACCAATTTTAATCTAGCCTGGCTCTAATAGCAATCTAATGGCACAGCCTTTCCAGTCACCTCATAATATCCAAATTCAGAAGACAAACACAAAGTTCACTACCAGAAATTGATAGGAGAGCCCAAAACAAGAATGACAGGAAGTAATGGACAAGAGATTTCTTATTATTGAATAAAGTTGTTCATGAAAAAATATTAACTATCGGCCTTATACAATTGGCCTCAAAACAAGAACATAATAGCAAATAACTCCAAAATAACTCTCCTATGTCAGCCCCCCTTGCCCTAGATCAATCTATCTGCACTTTTTAATTCTCTTAGATCATCCCTCGACTGAATGGAATATTTCAGAAGAAATTAGAAATAGAAAAATAATTATCCCTCCACGTCGTTGCTACCAAGATAGGAGGAATATGCCAAGAAGGAAAACAAACCATGATTACAAACTATCTTAAAGAAGTCTGCATAACCATCACCGCCATCAGAAATATGGTGACAAACCAAGAAGAAAATAGACCAAGATAAACACGACTGCTAGATAATGATTTGCAACAAAAAGTTGTCGATGCCCACCAAGGAATGCAGCTGCCAAAAAAGAACGTGATCATAAAGACAGAGAGAAAAATGAAGAAGTATGCTCATAATCACTAGCAAGGAAAGAATGCAGATTTATTACCTTTTCTACATTGGTCGATTCATAAGAAGGAAATAAAATCTCATAGTATTGTTTTATGCCAACTGGTCCCATCCTTATGCATGATTTGAGGCTTTTTAATATTCTGATACTTGGAAGGAATTACCAGCCACGAACTTCCTAAAAATAGGCAAGACTAAAATATTGAGGAAAAGGTCAACAAGAGGAAAAGAAGGTAAACCAAATGACCTCCTGTCACACAGGCGACAAGAGTGACAGGAACGCAACAAACACCTACAAGAAACCAAAATTGTTAAAACCAAAAAATCAAAATTGAGAGGGACTAGATGCCCCTGCATCAATATACTTTTCACAGCAGATTTCAGAACATACACAACAGCATGTGAGTGCAATATATAAAATCTGAAACTTTTCAAAGCTTTCATCACCGCATATGCATGTTTCTCTAAAGTAGAGTATTTAAGCTCTTATTTCTTCAATGACACACATGAAAGCAATGGGAGCTTCAATCCCCTGTTCATTTTTCTGTAATAAGATGGTAGATAGAGTATGTTTAAAGGCATAACAATAGATGATAAAATCTTTCTAAAAATCAGGATGCACAAGTGTGGGCACATCAGCAATGGCCTTTTTTATGTCCTCAAATTTTTTCTTCCCTTCAGTGCTCCATCTAAAGACGTGATTATTCTTCATCATTTCTGCAATGTGTCTGGTCAGTTCAGCAAAATCAACGACAAACCTCCTTAGAAAGTTTACCTGACCGAAAAAGGACCTCATATTATTCTTGGTTGCAGGCAAACTTAGCTGTTGGATTGCCCTGACTCTCTCTAGATCAATTTTTATGCCATCCTTTGAGACAATATGCCCTAACAGTTTTCCTTCATTGACTACAATGATCAACTTCTTAGGGTTTAGAGAAATACCATTTTCCTTGCAACAATGTAAGATCACCTCCAAGTCATGCAAGTGATTAGCTCTTTTCTTAGATAAAACTATTAAGTCATCAAGGTATACTACTATGATTTTGTTATTCAAATCTCCAAAAGCCAGGTCCATTGCTCTTTGAAATGTGGCCCCAACATTAATGAGACCAAAAGGCATCCTACTATATGCAAAAACACCAATAGGGGTAGTAAAAGTTGTCTTATGCTAATCTTCTCGAGCCACCTCAATTTGGTTGTATCCTGAAAACCCATCAATCATAGACATCATCTCTAAACCAGACATGATTTGTAAAATATGATCCATTACTAGTAAGGGATAATTATCTTTCAGAGAGGCCTGATTCAAATTCCTAAAATCAACACAAATTTGAATCTCCTCATTCTTCTTCCTAATAGGCACAATATTTGCCACCCAAGTAGAGTAGTGAATAGGGTAGATGATTTTAGCCTTCAGCATTTTGTCAATTTCATTTAAGATGGCTTTAGATATTTTTGGATTATAAGTCCTTTGCTTTTGTCTAAAAGGTATGGTGCCAGGCTTCAAGGGAACATGATGTTACATTTCTCCATTTCTAAACTTCTTAAGATCAGCATAACACCATGCAAAAACATCCTTATATTTGATAAGCAGAGAAAGTAAACATTCCCTTTCTTCTTTGGAATAGCATTTACCAATGCACACAATCTTAGGATCAACTTCAGTGCCAATATTCACCCTATCATAATCAGCTGAAGTTGTAATGGAAACTTTACTCTTCTTCTTAAGGTATCAATCATGCCGACTAAAAAGATCTTCAAGAGAGACAAGCCCCTTAGGAATCTTATTTCCTTATAATTGCACAACTCCTAAGCTTGATTCATCAGAGGACTCCATTTCTCCCTCCAAAACATCATTACTATCATCACTACCACCTTCAAAGAACACACTAGCAAATGATTTAGCCTTTTCAAGAAATGAAATAATCTGATGGTCAAAATTAAAAACTTGCCAGTGATTAACATTGTCAGGAACACTAGGCCTATACACTACTTCAATCCTATATGATTTATTCTTAAAATCTGAATGTGGTAGTAAAAGAGATGCGGAAACAGTTAAAGAATTGGCTCTAGTATTTTGTTCTCTGGGTATTGCCTCTATGGAAAAAGCATCAAAATCTTCGATACAATCCGATACTCTATTTCGATAATGCCTTAGTCTACCGTTTTTAATTATGTACAACTTTCTTACCTGCTTAACAATTAACTCAACATCTCCCTTAACCTTTAACTATTTCACACCTCTTTCTCTGGCTAACTCCAGACCCAATAACAAAGCCTCATATTTTGCGGTATTATTAGTGTTCTCAAACTCTAATTTGAAAGAAAAAGGAAAGGAATAACCATCAGGTGAAATCAGAACAACCCCTACCCCTGACCCCATGGTAGAACAACTCCCATCAAATTCTAGAGTCCATAACTCATCAACCAGGTTAGGACTGATTAAACTCATCTCTTCATCCCCTATTGATGTACACATGTAGGTACCTGGTCTAGTTTCTACAACCAAGATATCTACCCTAGGGTCTCCTGATTTAAGTAAGGTAAACTTGGCTTTGGGTTCAGGATTGAGGTGAACTTTCTTCCCTTGCACAGGTATTAGGGCATGAGACCAATCCATTTGAATTTCCCCACCCAAGTCTTTATAGAAACTATGACTTAAGAGCATTCCATAACTGGCAGGTATATCTGCCACAAGAATAGTTAGCTTCAATCGTTTCTTCGAGAAGGCAGCCAAAACAGTATGAGCATCTTTAATTTGACCCAAGATGGGTACCGAAGAACTATCCATTGAGAAACATTTGTCATGGGAGGGCGTATAGGATAATCCTAGGGCTTTAGCAACTTGAGCATGCATAACATTTTCTGAGGCCCCAGAATCAATAACACAATTACTGAGCTTATAACCAGCAATGTACAAGGAGACATAAAAAGGTTCTGGTTTGTTAAAAGGATTCTGGGGACCATGGTCTTGAGAATAGGTATTTGAACAATTTTGGTGCTTGGCAAGCATTTCAGTATCACTAGACACATGAGCATTACTATTTGAAGGGGAGGATTCATGTTTGATATATCTGACCAGTCTATCAAGCTTAGATGGATTAAGCTTAAAATATTTAGCTTGAGAAATCTCAATCTTTGTATTCTTACATGATTCTACAATATCAAATGAAATTAAGACATGAGCTTTAGAAGATGAAGTAGATGGTACCTCGGCAGCTGCAACTTTGGGTGTCATGTTCTCTATTTTCTTAGCCTCATTTTGTCTGGTCAAGATATATTTAGGGGCAGAGGTGGAATTATTGGACTGACCCTGAGTGTTCTGACCTCTTTGTGTTTGTTGACCCCTAGTAAACACCTCACAGTTGGAGTTGTCAACTTTAGTATATACATCTTCTCCACTTCCTTCATTTGATTCATACTTAAAGAAATTCACACCAGCGTCACTAGGTGTGGGAAGTTCCTCCACTAGAGGCTCTTCACTATGTTCATTTGTGGAAAGCAATTGCATAAACAACATCATCTCAGGGCAGGACGCTCAATCATGGTCAGAGGTGAGATGGAAATTGCATACCATATGGTTACTTTTACTCATTGATGTTTCTTCAATAGCTAACCATTGGGTAGGACCTAGCAATTGCAACATCTAATTATAACCCCCTTGAGGAGGTTATTGAGGACCTTTGGGCATCTGACGTTTTAGTGTGATAATGTAATTTGCCAACCTCTGAATAACTGGGTCTGTTGAACTGGTTACTACAGGTTTACCAGTTTGTAACTCCCTTTTCCATTTTCTTGCAGTAATCAAATCATCTTCCACAGTGATAGCCAATGATTAGGCATTGGCTATGTTAGGGACTCCTTATCTTTTAATAGCATAACTGACATCAGGTGGCAATGAATTGATAAAGAAACAGAACATTAATCCATCTCCAGGTCTAACATTTTCAAGGATTCTATTTTCAAGCCTATTGAACTTGGCTACATACTCTCTCATTTGTTCATGAATCTCTTTCTTCATAGAGGAGAGTTGAGCCACTAATTTGTGCTCATCATCGGTAGTTTTGAATCTATCTTCAAATCGCTACCTCATTGTAGCCCAATCTCTAATAGAGGCATTGGGAAGGTGATAAAATCATTCAGCAGCTATGTCAACCAGTGACTCAACAAATAGCATGATAGACACATCTTCATGTTGAACCCCAAGGATGGAACACACAGTAAAGAAAGTATTAAGGTGCTCTTCAGGAGTAACCTTGCCGTCACCCCTAAACTTAGGTAGAATTTTGCCCGATCCCCTAGGCAGATCATGCAGGTTAGCACCAAGGCTGAGTGGTCCGATGTCACCACCCCATGGAACAAGTGGAGGCTGTGGATGAGCCATATTAAAAGGAGGGAAATTTACTTGTAAAGGTAAGACAGTATTGTGTAGGGTCAGGCTTTAACAAGATGAACTAGCGGCACTTCTTATGGGTAGAGGAGAGGATGGTCTGCTCAAAGATTTGACCTTTCTTGTGGAAGGGTAGGGAGAAAAATTTAAAGATTGGAGCAAATCAAAGTCAATATCGGCTATACCCTTTTTCCTATCTCCTCGTGTATATCTTTTCATAGCCCACTTCTATAGATATATTAATAAAACAATTAAGTAGAGTCACCAAACCACTTACTGGTTATTACGGGGAAGAGCTAGTCTTGCAGGATTTTGATTCCCTAGTCTGATAGTAGGGTTTCTTGTCCTATTGTTAGGGACTGCTTGGATTCGTAAAGGCCTTTCTCTCTGTGGCACAGGAACAATTCCTTCAATGAAAATTATCTCCCAGGCATCAGCAAAATGACGTGCATTTTCTGCTATAATTTCACCAAGCTCTTCATCTTCTTCTAACACTTCATAAACTTGATGATACTGTTGATTAGTTCTTTTGGTCTACCAAGCAACAAGCCTAAGGCCATTAATAATGTCTTCTTGGTCTCCTACTAGCCAATCAACATTAGGATACAAAACTGGTGCACATCTTCCACAAAGAACCATAAAGTCCAACCAAGCAACTCACAAAGATGATACAACAAATTTCCCCAGTAGAGTCACCAAAAATTTGTTGGTTAACAGCTTTGTCACCTAACTCTATATACTCATGCTCGGATAAGTGACAAATGTAATCAATAGTTGAGCCCAATATATTGGTATTCTACACAAGCTCTCTGCTTATTTAAAAAGGTGCAACTACTTTGATAGATATTCTGAGAAATATAAACTTGAGGTTGCTTTTAACCAGAAAGCAAGATAAAGGCAGAGCTTTTAACCAAAAATCTATAAAGGCAAATCTACAATTCTAACTCTAACTCTTAGAAGTTCACAGACTTCCAACTGCATAACATATATTGAAGGTATCATTCATACGCACATGAATTCACCACCTTAAATGAAATATCAACAGATAGATTATTCGAAGCAATGAGCAAGATTTACTAACACCCAACCACCAAAACACATGAATACCATTAACATCAACAGAAACACATCCAACTTAAGAAGAACATGAATTTAAATAATCATAACACAAAGTCTATGATCATCCAAATCTCCACTGTATTAACTATATTGTATATATCACAGTAGTTGAAAACCAAAATTATCTATCACCCTTTCTAGAAACAAAGTTTTGCAAAAGATCCATAATTTGACCAGCCATCTAGAATATATAGCTAGGCCAAACCATAACTGTCTGGAAAACCATAACGGCTTCTTGAAATAGTGATTAAAAGATTGTTTAAACAATAATAATAATAAAAGGGCCCTCCAAGGCTAATAGTTTTAGAGAAAGTATGAAATAACTTAGAAACATGAAAATTAAATCAATTCAGAATTTACAAGTCTTCATCGTCATCGTCCATCTCATCCATTTCTTCATCTTCACTTGACTGTCTGCCTTCTCTAGTGACACTTTGCGCTGCTTGAGGTACCTATGCTCGCAATCTGGCTTTGTATGCTTTGAACTTGTTGATAACATGTGTTAACGCCATGCTAGGTGGAGATCCGGTCATGCTGATACGATGCTTCCTTTTCATGATAGCCCAGTTGGAGTCAGTCACTTTATGATATACTTCATCGATACCACCTCTACAAGTGCTAATGTAGGCTACCAATTTAGAAAGTCTCCCCAATGACTCCCTTGTAATTGCATTGTAATTTATTATCTCCTCTGTCACTGCCTTTTTGAAATTTTGTTTGATCACCTTAACATGCAATAGTTTTCATCATTAGATCCATTAGCCTCTACCTCTAAAGTAGAAAAATCTCTTTTAATCCTCATCATCTCTTTGTAATAAACTGTCACTGCCTTTCCCTTCTCTTTTTCAGCTGCAGAAATAATACAAATTTTCTATTCTAATGCATCAGCCCACACAGTGGTATCTAGCTCTTTAGGATCATCTATGACTTCTTTAGCCATTAGAATACCTGAGTCCATGTTGGCAATTTCCTACACTTCCTTAAAGGCTAAATTCAAACTGTGGTGGTCACTTCAAGCTTTCTCAAATTCTACTATCAAAACTTCTCTTTTAGCATGTATGGAATCAAATAATTTCACTACCTCCTTGATAAATATGAGACCATCGAAGATGATCTTCTCAACCCATTGGTCCATAGATTTCCTTAGGGATAAAGAAGTTTTAACTTGTTGAAGCAGATTTGGGTCAAGAGTAGGGAGTTTGACAGTGGAGGAGGTTCTAGTTGAGGGATTTATCACTTCATCAATTGAATTGACAAAAGAGGACAAAGAACTTACATGTGCTGGTAGCTTCAAATTTTCATCTTGCAAGCCTTTCACCCTTTTAGAGTTGTTGTCAACTAAATAGTGCATATGATATAAATCACCTTCAGTAGTTGATGGCCTTAGATCCACTTGGCTTGCTCTGAAGTCTGCTTCATATTTCATCCTCATTTTTCTCAACCAGTGGGTCTGCAATTTCTAAAAACTAATTTCCCGAGGTGGCATCAGTCAGTATTCTAAACATTCTCTTTGCACATTTGGGTTTTGGAACCATCTGCAACAAACTGGAAATAGTATCGATGCCTTCATCAACTGGAATGGTGTACCTCTTCTTCTTTTGGACTACTTTTTTCAACCAGTTTGGGGATGAGACTGGTGCATTAGCGGCATTGGTAGTCGTCATTATCGGTGCAGGATGAGGATTTTGCTCAGGCATCTCTCTTTGTTGAGGGGAATTTGGTGGATCGAGTAATGAATATAATAAATTATCTTCTTCAATTTGCGAGAAGATGAAAGAATCAGAATCACTTACACAATTGCTCAATGGGGGCACATGGTCAGCCTTAGATGATAAGGTAGCCAATCTGGTATTTCTCTTTGTCACTTGAACATCTTGTTCACATGTGGTTTTCAACCTGCCAATCTCCTCAGGTGACCCTTCACCATCACCATTCAATTGTGAGACGACTCTTTGCATAGTCGGGTCCAAACTAGATGATCTTCTATGTGAGGTGGCGGTTTGGGATCTGGCTTGATTCTGAGAGACTGAATCCCTTGGTGTTGTTGAACCAACACACTCCTTGGCCTTTGTCTGTAACCACTTTTTTGTTCTCCTTAAAACATGAAATGATAACAACATAATATCGATAACCTCCTTTTCAGACCATTTTATTGGAGGCAAAGTTTCCCTTGACACTGTATCATATTCTTCACCAAAAAGATCTAAAAAATCATCAATTATATCAGGGACCTGAATGTTCAACTTAAAGGCACGAACTTGATCAATAGTCAACCTCATCCATTTCCTTCTTTGGACTTCTCTTTCATCAGTACAGTCCTCCCAAAAATCTTCAAGTTGAGGAAGGTGTGAGTAGGAACCACCTCAATGCATGTTTTCTTTTATAAAATTTTTGCTGTCAAATGATACACAGGAAGACAAACTATGAAGGTTGAATTCAGACAACAACTTATCCACATTCTGAGCACCATCATTGCTTTTGCATGAATAAAAAGACAAAGACACAAGAAAAGAATATCCTTTCTTTTTCATTGCCTGGTATTTGACATTTACTGTTGCCATTTGGTGGCATATTTCCAACAACACCAAATAATCAGAGGGGTACCGAGGTAATTTTAATGGGGCATTTTTCATAACCCTCGATTCTCAAATATGAGAAGTGATCAAACTAAATATAAATACTCCCAAATTTTGTGACCAATGCAAATGCTTCTACATAAAATCTTTTCTCTATTGAGCCATCAATTCTTTTAGCTAGCATCATTCACATGTCTGAAATCTTTCATACCTTCACTTCTTTGCAATTGAGGAAAAATTTTTTACACAGGTGTACTTGCCGAAGAACTCCTTTGAGTCCTCAGACTAGGCCAAGTAGCCTCTCTTTGAGCCAAGATGTAGACCAGTTGGGAACACATATGAAAGCCCATGCTTCATGTAAAATTCACCAGTTGCTCATGTAGACACTCGTTGATGATTTTTGGCTAGTTAATTTGGTGATCTCCGCAGATTAATAAAATAAACCTACACATCCAAAACTTGAAAACATCCAACTCGGGACTCCCAACTACTTTGTTCAGTAGGGTTATCATATCTAAGATCTCTTCTTTAAAATGGCTCCTTTTCAGATTAGCAGGTAGCTGAGACTTACCAGTCTTTTCTTCTTCTAGCCAATGCTTGGCAATGCAGGTACGACACCAGTCCTTTTTCTCATTATAGTAATTCCAGGTCGAAGATACAAAAACATTAGAGTTATATTCATATTCTTCCAAATTCAGGGCCGAAGCAATAGATTCAGAATCAATTCTTTCTGCCACAACACCACTGGAAGTCTTTATCTCCTGAGAGTCTTGGAAATAACCATTGGCACATGCAACCATTAATTCAGGACAATGCAAGTAGGTGGAAAACCACCAACTTTATGCAAGCCGCTGCTGATAATTTTCTCTGCCAAGGGAGTTCTTTTCTCAGACCACATTCTCCTCCAAAAATCATCTAAATCCACATTCCCCAAATTCATATCCCTCACTCTAGAAAGACCATTCTCCATAATGGAAGCCACGGGGGTCCCTTGGAATTTAAAATTCATTTTTATGTGTTCTAGAAACTAGGAAATAAGAGACTTAGAGATACATGTAGAGAGCAGAGGATGAGGCAAAACACCAACAGAGAAATCTTTGTGCAGATACATGGGAAAAAAAAAATTCTAACTCCTCAAAGAAGATGTGAAACCTTTATAGAGAGAAAAGAGGTGCTAGCTATGCTAACCTGTGAAGATGGAATTGTGCTAAAATTTTGCACGTAGTAGACTAGCCATTTGTTCTTCTACACCGCATTCCCTTGCACATAATATCACCTTAGGCAGGCTTAAGAATTAATTCAAGTCACTTCTTATAAATTCACCCAAGAAAGATATTAAATATTGGCAGCGATTTTGCCATTATAACTCAAAAATACATGCCTTGACTTTCCCTCTGAGAATTATGCCACTGTGTCCACACATACCTCGAATTGAATTCAAAGTGACAAGTGTAATTCTTCTATACATTATGCCAGCGCAACTAACACCACTTGGGAAAGTGTGCTACGTGAATTCAGCAAGTCAGACAAAAGATGAACTCTTGAACTAGGAATCAGAGATTCAAAACTTGAAGGAATCCCTGACTTCCCGAATACAAAGAAAAGACTTCATATGGAGAAACAACAAAACACTAAGTTGGCAAGTCGGGTGATTCAAGAAATTGTGAACCCACTGACTTCACTTCAAAAATACAAAAGATTGCCGACTCACTAAAGTGACTAAGTGAATTTGGCCCGAAAGGAGGAACTAAGTGAAAAAGGCTAACAACGAATGGAAGGGAATAACAAAGAATGGGTTAGGGCACCTTTTTAAAAAAGGGGGCAACAAGGATACAATTAAATATATCCATAAGGTTAGTATTAAGGTTACTATTAAGGTTAGGGTTAGGGTTAGGATTAGAGTTAGGGTCAAAATTAGAGCTATTTATAGGGTTACAATTAAAAATAGAATGAGAATTAGGGTCAAAAGTATGGTTAGGGTTATAATAAGGGTTAGGGTTAGGGTTTGAATTAGGGTTAGGGTTAGAACTAAGGTTAGGGTTAAGGTTAGGGTTCGAATCAGTGTTAGAATTAATTTTATTGTTATAATCAAGTTTATGGTGAGGGTTAGAATTAGGATAAATGTTACGGTTATAATTAGTTTTAGGGGTAGGGTTACAGTTAAGATGAGAATTAGAGTTAAGCCTAACCCTATATCTAGCATTGATTTATAAGCCTAATCATAACCCAATCCCTAAACAAAACCATAATTCTAAATCTGACCTTCATTCAAACCCTAACTCTAATTCTAACAAGTTGTGATAACATTACACATAGCATATTGTAAATTTATAGATAAATATGCTAACCATAACACTAATTTAAATCGTAACTATATCCCTATCCTACATGGAACCGTAACCCTAACTATAATTTGATTCATAAATAAAATATTAAATGTAGCAACATTTATAAACATAACCATAACCCTGATTAGATTAAAACCTTATTCTAATCCTAATTTTAAGCATAACCCTAATTCTAATCTAACCTTGGTTTTGACCCTAACCCAAACCCTAATTATAAATCTAACCCTAATTATAACCATAACAGTAAGATTACACTTAACATTGATTTATAAGCCTAACCCTATATCTAATCCTATTTATAAGGGTAATCCTAACCCAATCCCTAAACAAAACCATAATTCTAAATCTAACTTTCATTCCAACCTTCAAAATTAATATAGATTTATAATTATAATTATTATATTTAATATAATATATAATTATAATTATAATTATTATATTTAATATAATATATAATAATTATTATAATTATATTTAATATAATATATAATTATAATTTTTATTTAATATTTTATAATAATATATCTAACATTTATTATAATATTATATTATATAATTATAATAATTCTTAAGATATATAATATAGTTAGAATTAGGCTTGAGTGCAGATGCTACTAGCATATTTATATTTTAAAAAATATATTTAAAGTACGCCCTTCTCGAGGCACCTATTTTTAATCGATTTACCACATATAAGTGGAATAGGCGCTTGGAGAAGGATATTTCTGGAAGTACTTTAGATATATTTTTTAAAATATAAATATGCTAGTATTAATGCAAATAGAGATAATCTGCGTCTTCTATTTTCTTTGATGTTAGTGGATACTATTTTTTACTTTTTGATTTTTTTCTTTTTTAATAAAAATTCTTTTTTTTAATTTAGTTTATACAAAAATTATGGAATCTTTCAGCTCCTCTCCTCCACCCCTGTTGTGACAAATAACTATTCAAATAAAAATAAAAATAAAGTAAACAATGTAGATAAAATAAAACAATTCTTGATAAAAGTTAACATTTATTTGGGCACATATATGTAAAAATAAATTAGTTCTAAAATAAAATAAAATAACTCAAAATTGATATTTCCAAATATTTTAGATAGATGTATTTAAGATATTTATACTAGCAATAATTATATTAGAAATGTATATAAAGGACCATACAAATTTGTTATAAATATAATTATTATTTTAAAAATATTATATTAAAAAATATAATCATATAAATTGTAAATAAAAAAATTCATGAAATTTAATTTTAAAAAACTAAAAAAATTAAAACTTAAACATATAATTATAAATAAATAAAATTAAAAATGAGAATAAATTTACCACCGTCCAAAAGTAGCTCTTATTTATAATTGCCATATAGACATTAATGCTTGAAATTATTTGGAATGAGTGGATGGATTTTGTAGAATGTGTATCATAGCAAATTGCCAGTGCCCCAATGGGAGTTTTGGAAAATTGTATAGCCATCCCTCAAAGCATGATTGAAATTAGATTTCTATCAAACAATATATGCATTAAGGAATATAAATGGGTTAACAACATACCTTGAAGAAATGTCGTCTTGTGGACTACAATGATTGTAGGATACTACAATATGGATTTGTTTTAAAGGTGTTAGAAATTTCTAAGAAAATGTAATTCACGGGTCTAAAGCCAATTGTCCACAACATCTACCAGCATCCTCTTGGCCTCTACTTTCACCAGAGCTTTGGCATGGTTTCAAAACCTACTTGTTTTTTCGAAATACATTAAGTCGACACTTTCATGAGGATATAAAACTTGTTAGTTTTTCCAGCAGAGACTATGTCAGATGTTTTGGTAGGTTTTAACACCTACTCAATGTGCTGACAAGTTATGAATCAATTGCAAATTCCTGACATACGTTCAAAACATTTTTAAACCCTCCAATTTCTCACTATTCTATTAGCAGTTTGTAAGAGTTTTGAACTATGCACTCGGCACCACACTTAGAATTAGCATTAGAGCCAACAAATTTGAACATTGCAACTCTTTTTCCTACATTTTGGAGCACTCTATACACAAGTAGAAGTTGTATCTATTAGTACTACTAAGGAGGTTGATGAACTAGCAGATAAAGCATATAGGACAACTGATGGATGTATCATACTTTTTCAACCAGAATAGAATTCCTAGCAAATGATAAATGGTGTAGAGAGCTTGTGAATGTTAGCCTCATTCGTTGAACAATTATGGAGGTTGTGAAGCAAATAGTCTTGGCCCAAAAATGGTGGATACCACTTTCTAGCAAAGGCTCACTTTATATTCAGCCATTTCTTATGGGTAGTGTGGACTTGTGCTAAGACTTTCCCCACACTTGAGGTTACCTTTCTCATATATGTTTCTCCTATTTGAAACTATTTTAAAGAAGGCTTAACACCAATTCATTTGAAGCTTAAAACAAAGCATTGCTGTGCCACACATGGTGGAACTCAAGGCATCAAAATAATAGACAACTATGCACTAATTTCAAAAGTATAGTCTAGAGCTAAAGCAAATGGCTTTTCTGATGTGGTCTATCTTAACAAGAAGTATCTTAAAGAAGTTGGTTCTTACAACATCTTTTTGGTGAAGGATAATGTTATTTCTACTCCAGCACTTCATGGAACTATACTTCCAATAATTACTAGGAAAAGTATAATTAAGGTGGCTCGTAATCAAGGTTATGAGGTCTTAGAGCATTTGAATATTTGTAGACGAATGACTTGATGTAGATGAGATGTTTTGCACTCATAGATAGTGGTTGTCTCTCTTGTGAGCAACATCTAGGTTGCCTAAGGCATCTTTTGTCTCATTTGCAACTGTCTATAGTGGAGTTGAAATGATTACATCTTGCTGATGTGGTTTTAAATGGTTGTCGGATGTATCTCTCCACAACTTTAACTATTGGGAGTACTGGGTTTGTTGAGGAGGGTATGGGTAATCAAGTGGATACAAAGCTACTGCTTTTGATGAATTCCCACCAATACATATATGATCCTTTGTGGCACTTATTATGCAGAGTTAGTGACTACAAAGGACTGATGAGCCAATTTCATCATGTGTCTACTACCTTTTTGGCACTTGGAAAGAGATATCAAGAAGCAATTGAAGAGATGACTTCCAAAATGGAGCAAATAAAGATGGAAAGAACTTAATGAAATCCACAACTCAAAATTGTAAGTTTCAAGTTACCTTTTTGTAAAAGGGACTTTTGTCACTTATTGTAACTAAAAGTTAGAAAATAAACTTTATTTCTGGAAAAGTGATGTAAAACATAACCAAAAATAAGGTTTATTTTTCTATTGTATTTCAAAAGGGTAGTTATGAAGTAGTTATCAAGTGGTTACAAGGTAGCTACTAAGGAGAAGCCTATAAATACAAGGCTATTTCAAATGTAACCTAGGAGATTTTTGGAGGAGACTTTTATAGGGGAGGACTTATGAAGAAGCTTTTCAGAGACATTTGATCTAAAACTTTGTACATGAAGGATTTTGAAATTGTATAATTTCATAAAGATAACGAAGAGTGCATTTGGTTCATGTGTTCCAATGCTACTTCTAAGTTATTGTTACTAATTTCTCATATGTTAGATTGGTGATACTTTTGTGTCATTGTGTAAATCATAGGTCATTTGTTGAAACATTTAACTATGTAATTGATGTAATAAAGCACAGACATTTGTTGGTATCTTGATTTGAATGTGTCCAGATAACTTATCTATTCATACATTTAGATTTGTGTGTTATCCTTCCTTCATCATTGTCACATGTTAAAGCATTCATTGTGAAACTCATCATATAAGCTCAAGAACGTGGTTTCTAGCTTTTATGGTGAAACTCCCTTTTAATTTCTCATAAGTTTCTAAAATCCAAACTAGTATTCATGTGTCTACTGTTAGGGTTTCAGTAAATAACCTTTCTTGTTAGTTTTTCTTTTCCTCATTTTTCTACTTTCAGGTTAAAAGTACACAAAAACTACAAATACCCCCCATACGAGGGAGTTTCCCCTCTCTCAAATGCAAAGGAAAGTTGTTGGTCCAGAAACAACATATCCAACTATTGGAACATTTGTCAGTGCCCATTGGGCAAGTCACATTCAAATCTGCAGTGACAAATTTGTTTACCAATAGGTCTCAAAATCCCTAAACTAGCAATTCCTAGTGCTCCCCATGCCACATCCAAAAATATAAGCTTCACAATACATCACGGTGTGTGTGACCGTTGGTCTTGGTTACCCTCCACCCCACGACATTTCCACATACATCTATCCCCCCATCTTATATACCTTATCCCATGTATCTCCCCATCACACCCATATGGTCGATACTTTTGCATAATCCACATCATAATCCAGAGTCCTCCATCCATCCATAATCCACATTATAATCCACTATCCTCCATCTTCATCTATTTCAATGATCTACACACATCCATGTGCATAATGCCACTCGACATGGTCCAGATATGACATCCATCCAAAATGGGACATTATCTACCTTGTTATGGAAACACATGCTTGAGTCTCCATCCTATCCAAAAAGCATAAAAATACCAAAAATAATAATAATAAATAAATTCGTCCAAAGGTGAAAACCACTCCTTGTGGCACCTTGGGCAAGTACCATGATAAAAATCTGGCAAACAAGTGTCATGTGTAATCCTTCTTGGACCACCCATTGGTGTCTTACTCTTGGAGGTAGTTTGTCTCATCTATATCCACATATCACTTTCATCCCATCATTGCTTATCCCACCATCCCCATCCATTACCATCCCATATTCCCTTCCTACTTCTGATCTTGATAAGCATAGGGGCAAAATATCTAAAACATGCTTTAGACACTTTTTGGCATACATCCCTTTCTAAGCACATCCTCCAAACATCCACCCATCCCTTCCAAGAATTCTCTTATCATACAAGCATCATACCTCGAGTGGGGCACATGATTCTTAAGTGACAGTCTTTGGAGATCATCTTGAACCCCTCCATCCATCTATCATGAATCTCCTATCCATAATCTTCTATCACCAATCCTATCACCTTATTCCAATCCTACCTTCACCCTCGCCTCTAGACTTGGTGTTCCCTCGTCATTAGTATCCAACATCTAGGCTATCTAAATGCAATCCAATGCAACCATCCCATAATAAAACCATACCCCTGTTGATTATTAGGAACACTAAGAGGGGTGGTGAATCAATGTTCTATAAATCTTTTCTTGTACTTTTACTTTTAACCATTTCAAAAGAATAATCCAATAGAAGCAAAACATACAACTAAACAACATCCACAAAAGCATGACACATAACACCAAGATTTTACGTGAAAAACCCAAAGAGGGAAAAATGACAGAGAGGATTAGCTCTCATATATATATTGCAATCTTTACAAAACTAGTGTTTAGGCTTGGTCACTCCACGGGCCTAGAACATGTTGGCTTACTACCATGACGTACAACTAGATTTAGCAGACTCACCACCTCAACCCTAAACCTAGTAAGATTACAATGAGGGTTGTTAAACCCTGAAGGCTGTTAAACCCTACTGGAGGCTCTTTGCCAGCTTACTGCCTTGACAACAAAAACTTTCTTCCAATTAGATCACACATGATGACTGAATACTACTTAAGAATCTGCCACTATGTTAGGGTGCAATCATTTAGCAACTGAATTCTGAATCCCAAGTCTTCATCGTTGCTTCTCTTCTAACTCTACTCTTCTATTCGCATGCTTGCATCACACACACACACACACACACACACACACACACACACACACACACACTCCTCTCACACACACCTCAACTGAAGATCATCTCTCTTATATATATATATAATCCACATCATGATTTAATCCATAATCAGGTCGGCATCCAAGAAGTGAAATGTGTACATAGAAAGATGTACCTTGTCTCTCAATCCAATGCACTATGTGTCATGTGGACCCAAATCTTCTCCCAAACATGTTCATATAGGTCAACTCTAATCATTCAATTACTTACATAGATCTTTCACACACTATCCTTTCTTTGCATCATGATTTATCTCACCAGTCAGCCTGTTCCTCAAGAGCATGCTTAACAACTCCATCTGCTGACTTATAACTTTTACTGAGGATCTCAAAACACCTTCCAAATCATATCAAGGACTCTTTACACATTCCCAATCTTACCTTTAGAACCGCAAGGCATTATATCATCTTGTAGAGAAATTCAGAACATTAGAACTCAGACTCTCTCTCTGTCAAACACCATGCCGATACTTAGCAGCTTATAGCTAACCTTCCGGTTGACTTCAGATCTCCTAACTTTGGAATAAGACACTCCATATAAGTGTTTACAATACCTCAACATTGCATCACAAAATACTTATCCCATAGGCATCAACATGAATTTTGGCATGCAATTCATCATAAGTCCCAAATCTTTCTTCCTTGGGATCTCTGGGTTTGCTCAGCACATATTCAACATAGTTTTCTAGTACAACTCCATCTACCTCATATCCCATAGGCATAACCCAGACCGTTCTGGACTTAATGGCCTCCATCAAACACTGATCTTTTGTCACAATGAAGTAGACTGTATCCTTGTATTATTCAACCACTATTTTGGGAATCCTTTCTCTGGCTTGCATTGATCTTTGGAAGCTCTTGAAGTAGCCCCATAGGGCTGTATTCTATGCATCAATGGTGCCTATGCTACTCAACAAATTTCTAATTTGAACTGCGACAGGTTTATCATTGGTCTAGAATAGGTTCTTCATACCAGGCAACTCTTGCATAAAATAGAAGAATAAACACATGATCAGTGTGCCAAATTTAAAGGGGTATTTACCTTCTTTTGTCTTCTTTAGGTTATACATTACTTGTAGTCGAAGCAATTCACAGATGTCATAATCAATATTTTCCTTAATCATTTGATAGGCTATGTAAATGGTCATCCTGAAATAGAGTTCTCCCGGTTTGTGAAATAAACTTTGTATCCCAATACCATTGAGGTAAATCTCACGGCATGATCCTTAATATCATTTATTGTCAAGGCTCTCTTATCAAATTTCGCTCTGGTAGCCGTAATTACTGTATCATTCTTCACAGCTTTCAATAGAGGTACTGATCCGGTAGAGCATAATCTATTGGCTACCCTAATAGCATCTTTTGTAATCTTGAAAGGTCTTTCAAGCCATATGAATTCATCATGAATCCTGCTTAACACATACCGAACCCATTCATCTTCAATAAATGTTGGGAAATTCAAGTACTGAATAAATTTCTTTTCTTTCAATGCCAGATACTCATTATTCAGTTCAAGATTCTCATTACTCAAGTGTTTTGTGTAGAGATCAGTGAACTTGCTATCACCAAATTCCTCTAGGGTAACATGAATATATGCCCTAACATCTTCTGCATGAATGACTCTGTGTGGAACATGAAAGGAAGCTAGGTGTGCGGAAATCGCTTCCTACACTAATCTAATGAGAGGAGAGCTATACAAATTCAATTTAATCCTTACAATTATAGAAACATGAAACATATAACATAGATATTGCAGCAATACACATAGAACCAGAAATAAGATAGAAGAAGAGAGACAAAGATATAACGTGGGGAAAACCCTTAATGGGTGAAAAACCCCACACTCAGAAACCTGCACAATGTATTATCAAAACTGAATATTGTTTACAATACACTTGCAATGCAAGCTTCAATAGTCTTAAACACTCATGTTTGGAGTCAATCCAGTAGGATAATAGTACCTGTCAATCACATACTACTCCTCCTCCAAGCACCTATTTATATAGAATATACAAGGCAAAATTTGCTCTATCTTGGAATAGGCATCCAACTTGGCCTCATGGCCCAAAACCCATGCCTATGGACACTTGGTCAACATTGTAGAACGTTCTTGACACTTGTCCGTAGCCCCCATCCCAAAGAGGTCACCTATTTCTAAAATGGGCTATGACATCTATGCTCTTACGACTCTTACGACTATCATATAATCTGTCATAGCAGTTACAACTTACAGTTGTAAGAGAATCTATCATACACATGCTATAAATAGCATATTCTCTTACAACATGTCATAGTCCACCTTGGGGCACCCAAAGATGCCTTTTTCAAAGATGCTTCATGACACATGTCTTCACCTGTCTTATAAGCTTCTATTTTTGACTCTTACATGTCATAACTTCGTCATAGGAATCCGTCATAACCGTTTCAGTCAACATTCCCTTACACAACATCCAAGATGCTGACACATGGCAAAACACTCCTACCATAAAGTCGGAAACCTATCTCCTCATGTGAGGACAAAATTACAAGTTGTCATCTTCCATGTAGGATGACACATCACCGTGCCACATCCCACAAAATGACAATATGGAATTTACAATTAATTTACAACATAGGCAATGAATAAATAAATACAATCATAAATAATGTAAGGAATTACCAAGGTTGAGACACCTTAATTCCCAACATTCTCCCACTTGTCGAACACCTTGTAAGAGCTAATAGAATAACAGGATTTAACTACTATAGGCCGAGAGGCCGATAGACTCCGAACACCATCTGAACTTCTCTATGCTAATTAGTTTCGTTAATGCATCTGCAACATTATTCAAAGTATCTACCTTCTCCAAATTTACCTTCCCATCCTCTACCATGTCTCGCATGAAGTGAAATTGAACATCAATATGCTTTGTTCTAACATGGAAATTTAGATTCTTCACAAGGTAAATCGCACTCTGATTGTCACAACTTATCGTAATCTGACCTGCATCAACACCAATTGTTGCAAGTATGGGCCTAACTAGTGTTGTCATTGATGTCAACATACTCCTGTTGCATTGATGATAAGGATTGGATGAGTTGTATGCTGAGGATATTGAGAAAATTAGTCCTATCAGGAATAGAGAAGAACAGTGAAGACAGTGAGGTGAAGATCCCAGCTAAGATGAAGATCAGAGGATGCGTATAAAAGGGTTTGTAGATATGTTTCTTAAGATGATCTAGTAAAGATCTGAGAGGTCCGTATGAAGATTTGAAGAAGTTATGGCCACTTGAGTAAAACTGGCTCTGGCAGATGTTCAAAGGTCACAGAATGACACAGATAGGTCCGGTGAGATTTGGAGATGCAATATCTTGTTCTACAGATTTGGTGGAGTGTTTAGGAAGTCAATTTGAATTAACAACTCAATTGGTTCATAGTTTGGAGGTCTGCAAGTATCTATTCTAATATGACAGTGATGACAAACTATGTTCTTGAGGTTCCGGATGAAGGAGCAAAAGATTTCAGTAAACAGAAGTAGTGTGGATGTTCTTGATGATTCAGACAAGCTTGTGAAGTTCTTTGGATTGTGTCCAGTTCATGTTGGTGGTCTGCATTGAAGATTGAGCTCGTAATTGAAGAATTACTTCTGGATCATGATGTTCTTCCTAAGTCTGGCCGACTGGATGAGTTACACATCATGCGGATGATCTTGAAGATGTTATGTGAAGCATGGCATGTTCCTAAAAGAAGATTGAAGTCCCAGATCTGTGTGGTTGACAATGTGATGATCCACATGAAGTATTTTGTAATTAGTCAAGTTGTATTTGCTTTGTAAAGTGTGCCAACTCAAATGATTATCCCTAAGTCGATGTCTTGTATAAATAAGTTGTGAAGTCATTTCAAAAGTATCTTGTGGAGATGAGTGTGTGGTACAGAGGAGCAGAGAGAAAGGCAGAGTGGAAGTATTGAGCTTAAATGGAACTGACTCAAGCATGGTGAAGATGCTACTCTTCAGTTCAAGTATGTAATATTTATTATTCTAAAGACAATGTGTCTCATGTAGGCAGTGGGCCTCTTATGAGTAGTGTGCTCAGGCAATGATCCCTAATTGGCATGTGTCATTTCTTCTTCTTATTCTTTTAATAGAGAATACAATCTTGGGTTATTCACCTCGTGGTTTTTCCCTTAACCAAGTTTTCCACATTAAAATCTTGGTGTCATATGTGTTAATGTGTTTCTGCTCTTGAATTATTGCATGATTGATTTATTATTGTGTCGTTGAATTACAAAGAGGATTTAAGTCATTAATAGGAAGAAAGTTTTGGGACAACTGATTCACCCCCCCTCTTAGTTGTCTGTCTTGAATCTAACAATTGGTATTAGAGCCAAGTTCCTCTAAAAAGAGCTTAACCGCTTGAGGAGATCCAGGATGTCGTCCTACAAGAAGGATAGTCTGAGGTTTGATGGAACCAATTTTACTCTTTGGAAAAGTCACATGGAATGTCACTTGCAATGTATGGGAATGCAATATTGGATCATGGCTTCAAAGAAGTATGTTCCTCTACAAAATGGTCCGAGCACCGTAGATGAAATCAGAGATGCTGAAAACAATCTTCAGACTAAAGAAGCTCTACTAAGTGCCTTATCTGATTCAGAGCTGACAAATGTTATTGATCTAAAAATTACATATGAGATTTGGCAAAAACTAGAAATTCTGCATGAAGGAGACAAGTATGTTAAATGTGCCAAGCTACAGAGTCTGAAAGGAAAATTCAAAAACCTGAAGATGAGAGAAGATGAAAATATCACTACATTTATGCCAAGAGTAAATGAGCTTGTTTGTGGCATTAGATGTGCTGGTGGAATCTTGGATGAACATGAGGTTGTTGCCAAAGTTCTCAGATCCCTTCCTGATTCTTACAAGTACAAAGTTGCTGCTATTCAAAAATTTAGATCTTTTTCAAATATCACAAGAGATCAATTGGTTGGTAAATTAGCTGCATTTGAATTGGCCGAGTTTGGAGATGCACCCCCCAAGATTGAATCTACTTTCAAAGCTAGTGCCTTTGTAAAAGGAAAACAAAAGTTTGATCCGGGAGGGAACTCTTCAAAGAAACTATCATGGTATGAAAAAGAAAGAAAAGATATAGAAGAAGATGAAGCAGAAGCTGCTCAACTTGAAGCTCTTATTGCAAAAAGACTGCCAAGAGGATCCAGTAAGTATGAAGGAAAATTGCCCTTCAAATGTTTTAACTGCAATAAGATTGGTCATTTTACCTCAAGGTGTCCGGAAAGATTTTCAAGAGAAAATCCAAACATATCAAGATTCCAAAAGAAATGTTACTATGTGCATGAAGATTATGATGATGAAGGAGTAACAAATGATGAATTAGAGATAGGAAACAAATCCAAAAGTGACTGGGTGTTTATTGTCATCAAGGAAGAAGATCCAATGCCCTCTGAATCTGTCAATCATAAAATGGTAGAAAGAGCTTTGGCTGCCCAAGTTGAAGAAAAGGATGATTGGGTCATTGACAATGGATGCTCCCACCATATGATAGGTGACAAAAATAAGTTCATAGATTTGGAAAGATATGAAGGAGGAGTGGTAAAATTTGGTGATAATTCTGCTGGCAGAATCAGAGGTAGAGGAACCATTTCTTTTGATGGAAAGAACAAAACCAGTAATGTACTGTATGTTGAAGGTTTGAAGCACAATCTTCTTAGTGTTGGATAGTTGGTGGATAAAGGCTATGATCTCTGATTCAAAAATGGAAAATGCAAGATCTTTGAAAGTTCCGGAATAGAGATTGCATCTGGTACTCAAATAAAAGGTAATATCTTCCACTTGGTTGGTACTGGTAAAAGTTGTTTATTTGTTCAAATTGATCAGAGTTGGTTGTGGCATAGGAGAATGTGTCATGTGAATTTTGATAATATCATCAAGATAAGCAACACTCAGGCTGTAAGAGATCTTCCAAGACTGGTGAAACCTACTAATAGTTTGTGCAAAGAATGTCAGTTGGGTAAACAAAGTAGGGTCACATTCAAAAGTAAGGAACAATCTTCTACTAGATTATTGGACTTAGTTCATACTGATCTATGTGGTCCAATAAGAATCAGGAGTGTGCAAGGTGATAGATACTTCATGTTATTAATTGATGACCACTCTCAGATGATGTGGGTGACTTTTCTGAAAGAGAAATATGAGGCTCTTGAGAAATTCAAAATATTCAAGGCTATGGTAGAGAATGCAATCAGATTAAACATAAAATGTCTTAGGTCTGATAGAGGTGGAGAATTCACATCCGTGGAGTTCATAGAATTCTATGAGAAACATGGGATAAAAAGACAGTTGTCTGCTCCAAGGACTCCACAGTAGAATGGAGTAGTGAAGAGAAAGAACCGGACCATCCAGGAAGCATCTAGAACCATGATGATGGAAGCAAATGTTCCTTAGATCTACTGGAGAGAAGTTGTAAGCACTGCTGTCTATACTCTTAATCAAGTATAAATTAGAAGCAATACTGGTAAGACTCCTTATGAACTCTGGTTTGGCATCACTCCCACTGTGAAGTATTTTAGAGTCTTTGGTAGCAAATGTTACATTAAAAGAGATGAAGATCTAGGCAAATTTGATCCTAGAAGTGATGGAGGAATATTCTTGGGCTATTCTACTCAAAGCAAAGCATACCGGTGTTATAACAAGAGATTGAGAAAGATTATAGAAAGTACAAATGTGAAGGTTGATGAAGGTATTGAAAAACCCTCAAGGTTTTATGAATATGATGGAGATAATCAGAATGATGTTCTGGTCCAAGAAGTCCAAGCCCCTTCTAAAATTCAGATCCAAACTAATCCAATGAATCAGGAAGAAGAGATAAGCTTGAATGAACCTATTCAAGAAATAGAAGTGCAAGAAATTCTCAAAATTCCTAGGTATGTAAGACTGAATCACTCTGAAGATCAGATCATAGGTGATAAAAGCAAAGGTGTTCAAACAAGAAGAAATATTGCTCAAGACTCAGAAGAGTATTGTCTGATTTCAAAGATTGAACCAAAGTCAATGAATGAAGCATGCAATGATGAAAGCTGGACTAAAGCAATGGAGGAAGAGCTGATGCAAATTGAGAAAAATCACACTTGGGATCTTATTCCTAGACCTAGAAACAAGAATGTGATTGGAACCAAATGGGTTTTCCAAAATAAACTGAATGAAGATGGTGAAGTAGTCAGAAACAAAGCCAGATTGGTCTGCAAGGGTTACTCTCAAGTAGAAGGAGTTGATTTTGAAGAAACTTTTGCTCCGGTGGCAAGAATTGAAGCAGTCAGATTATTTATTGCCTTTGCTACCTTCAAGGACTTCAAAGTATATCAGATGGATGTCAAGTCTACCTTCCTAAATGGTGACTTGGAAGAAGAAGTATACATTGAGCAACCGGATGGATTTCAATTGTCTGATCATGGTGATATGATCTGCAATTTGAAGAAAGCACTGTATGGACTCAAACAAGCCCCAAGAGCCTGGTATGAAAGACTGGATAAGCATCTTTTGTAGGTTGGTTTCAAAAAAGGTACTGTTGACAGTAACTTGTACTTCAAAATTGATCATGAAAATATCTTAATTGTTGAAGTGTTTGTTGATGATATCATTTTTGGAGGAAGAGATAGTATGTGCAAAACTTTTGCAAATCAAATGAAAAGTGAATTTGAGATGTCCATGTTTGGGGAAATAAATTTCTTCTTGGGTCTGCAAATCATTCAAACAAAGAAAGGAATCTTCATTTCACAGACCAAATATGTGAAAGAATTGTTGAAGAAATTTGGGATGGAAGACTCAAAACCAATGAGTACTCCCATGGAAACTGGATGTAAATTGAGCAAAGATGATGACTCTCCTAAGGCTGATCAGAAAAAGTACAAGTCAATGATTGGAGGATTATTGTATCTCACTCAAACTAGACCTGACATTATGAATATTGTTTGTCTTGTTGCTAGATTCCAAGCTCATCCTAGAGAATCTCATGTCATGGCAATCAAGAGGATTCTTAGATATCTAAAAGGAACTATTGAGTATGGTTTATGGTATCCTAAAGATCATGATTTCTCTCTTCTTGCATATACTGATGTGGATTGGGCAGGAGATGTGGATGACCAGAAGAGTACCAGTGGTGGAGCATTCTTTCTAGGGAAAAGATTGGTTTCTTGGTTGAGCAAGAAACAAGAGGCAATATCTCTGTCCACTGCAGAAGAAGAATATATTGCAGTACCAGGTTGTTGCACTCAAGTATTGTGGATGAAGCAAATGTTAAGAGACATCAAGGGGAGTATGAGGAACCTATCACAATCTTCTGTGATAATTCAAGTGCAATAAATATATCAAAAAATCTGATGTTGCATTCAAAGACAAAACATATATCCATCAAGTTTCACTTTTTGAGAGAGCAAGTGAACAAGAATGAAGTCATATTGGAGTTTGTGCCTTCCAAGGATCAGATTGTAAATATTTTTACTAAACCTCTACCTAAGGACTCTTTTGAGTATCTCAGTGAGAAGTTAGGGGTTATTACCCCTCTGGTTCTGAATTAAGGTGCACTGATGTGCATCAGTCTGGTGGATCTCACAGTCATATCTTGTGATCCGGATTGATGATGGGAAGCTACTACTCAGGGGGAGCAGTTGGTATGGTTCTAAGTGATGCAAGTATGTGCCCTTTGCCATTGATGTCAAAGGGGGACAGAAGACATGTGAAAAACAAAAAGTGGTTTCTGATCAAAGGGGGATTAGTAAAGGAAGAGAAGCATGTGAATGGTTGTTGTTGATAGGGGGAGTTATGTCAGTGAGGAGAAGTTCTTGTCTTGATGGTTAAAATAGTTTTTCACATCATATGTTGCCATCAATGACAAAGGGGGAGATTGTTGCAAGTATGGACCTAACCGGTGTTGTTATTGATGTCAACATACTCCTATTGCATTGATGATAAGGATTAGATGAGTTATATGCAAAGGATATTGAGAAAATTAGTCCTATCAGGAATAGAGAAGAATAGTGAAGATAGTGAGGTGAAGATCCCAGCTAAAATGAAGATCAGAGGATGCGTATAAAAGGGTTTGTAGATATGTGTCTTAAGATGATCCAGTAAAGATCTGAGAGGTCCGCATGAAGATTTGAAGAAGTTATGGCCACTTGAGTAAAACTAGCTCTGGCAAATGTTCAGAGGTGACAGAATGACACAGATAGGTCCGATGAGGTCCGGAGATGCAATATCTTGTTCTACGGATTTGTGGAGTGTTTAGGAAGTCAATGTACTCTGCTCATGTCCTCCACCTCACTAGGAGATTTTGGGCAATCATTAATAGACAACTTTCTCCCCAAAGAAATAGGAACACATAATGGTCTACAATATGCCATGCTGAACCTATCCAACATGGTCTTCACATACTTACTCTGGCTTAACCAAAGTTTTTTGTTAGTTCTATCTCTTTTGAATTCCATTCCTAGAATGTACTTGGCTGCCCCTAAATCTTTCATTTCAAATTGTGCTGACAATTGAGATTTAAAATCAGAAATCATATTCTTACCCTTCCCAATGAGTAACATATCATCAACATATAATGTAACAATGAGAATATGATCACCATCAAACTTATAATACACACAGTGATTCGATTTTGATCTCACAAATCCAATAGACAACACAAAGGCATCAAACTTTAGATACCACCTCCTAGGAGATTGGTTCAAACCATACAAAGACTTCCTTAACTTGAAAACCAAATTTTATTTACCTTTCACCATGTAATGCTCTGGCTGTGACATGTAGATTTCTTCCTCCAAATCACCATGAAGGAAAGTTGTCTTCACATCCATCTATTCTACCTCTAAGTCATAAGCTGCTACAAGAGATAACAAGAATCGAATGGATGTCATCTTTGCAATAGGAGAGAAGATCTCACCATAATTTATACCCTCTACTTGTGAATACCCCTTCACAACCAATCTGGCCTTATACTTCTCAACACTACCATCTGCACCAAATTTCTTCTTGAACACCTATTTGCATCCAACAGGTTTTTGTCCAGGAGGCAAAGGCACCAAGTCCCAAGTTTCATTCTTTTCCAAAGAAGCCATCTCATCCTCCATGGCCTCCTTCCAGGAACTTGCATCTTTCATATCCATAGCCTTTGATACAGTTCTAGGTTCATCATTGTTAGTAAGCAAAGAAAAAGCACACCTAGAATCAAGAAATGTATAACCAAACCTCTTAGGTTGCTTTCTTATTTGTGTAGACCTCCTTAAGAGCTGAGGTTGAGGTTCAGCTTCTTCATCTGAGCTTTCAAATCTGCTAGAGCTCTCCTCATCATCAGGTCCAACATTATCTTTCTATTCAGTCTTCTCAGGGGTAGCAGGAAACTGAACAACATCCTCTTTCTTTTCTTTTTCTTCTGGCTGTAAAATAGTGGAAGAAGGTGTTAGCTCTCTGAAGATGACACTTCTGCTATACAACATTTTTTTAGCCACAAGGTCCCAAAGCTTGTATCCTTTCACACCGACACCATAGCCAATGAAGATACACTTAACAGCCTTGTTTTCTAATTTTGACCGCTTCTCCCTAGGCACATGTGCATATGCCTTATTGAAAGCTTTCTACTAGACCACACCTCCATGGGTGTCTTTGCAACAAGAGCTGATGTACGAGATCTATTTACAAGATAGCAAGCAGTGGCAATAGCTTCAGCCCAAAACTTATGTTCTAGGCTAGCTCCACTAGGCATACTCCTAGCCTTCTCCATCAGTGTCCTATTCATCCTCTCTGCAACTCCATTTTTCTGCGGGGTGTATGGAGTTGTCTTATGTATTTCAATCCCAAGTTCCTTGAAATATTTATCAAATTCTGTAGAACAGAACTCACCACCATTGTCAGTTCTTAAATACTTAATCTTTTTACCAGTCTGATTTTCAGCAAAGGCCTTAAACTCCTTAAACATACTATAGACTTTAGATTTACTTCTGAGAAAATAAATCCATGTCCTACTGTAGTCATCTATGAAAGATACAAAATATATAGATTTTGATAATGAAGGAACATTAACAAGACCAAATACATCAGAATGAACAAGGTCCAACACACTAGAAGACTTATGAGAACTTGAATAAAACTAAACATGGTTTTGTTTTCCATATATGCAATGTTCGCAAAAGTCAAACTCAAGATTACAATCATCTAACCCCTCAATGAGGTTCTTATTTTTCAGGGTACGCAGACCCTTCTCACTAATGTGGCCAAATCTCTTATGCCATAACATTGTCTTTTCAATAGGAAGCTTAACTTCCAAGGCATGAATACAACCATCAGGACTAGATACAAGAGATTTCTTCACTGCTCGTTCAGATGCTGGGGATGAAGTGACTGCTGCCCTCTTCCTTGAGTCAGAAGAACTACTGCATTGTGAAATGCATGCCTCTAGCTAAAATAGAGTACTTCTCCTAGTACCCTTAGCAAGCACCATAGCTCCTCTAGTCATCTTGCATCCTTCTTTCGAAAAGACAACCTGCACACCTACATCATTCAACATACTTATAGAAAGTAGGTTCCATGCTAAGACTGGGATGTGCATAACCCCAGAGATCCCCTTCACTCATCCATCAGGGAATCAGATAGAGATTCTTCCATGACCAACAATCTTCAGATGAGAGTCATCACCCAGGTACACCTTTCCACCATCAAACTCCTCATACTTCGTAAACCAGTCTCGATGCGAGGTCATGTGGAATGATGCACTAGAATCAATCAGTCACACATCATCAAATGCATGGGTTGCCAGGGCTGTGATGAAAGCATCACCATCATCTTGTGACTTGTTAGAATCTGAATATGGGTTCTTCTTCTTCTTTTTCTTTTCCTCTTTATATTCCTTTCAGAAATGCCCAGTTTTTCCATAGTTCCAACAGAGAACCTTGGATTTTCTAGGAGATTTGGATCTACCCTTCTTACCTTTCTTGTCCTTCTTCTTCCCTTTCTCCTTAAGTCTTCCACGAACCGCAAGAGCCTCTTTGGCTGCCTCAAAAGACTTTCTCTGCATCTCTTCAGATATCAATGAAGATACCACTTCATCCATTTTGAAAGTGGATGTGGTGCTCCCAACAGCCATGACAAGATGATCTCACAAATCTGGCAGAGAACAAAGAAGGGTCATACACCGATCTTCCTCCTCCATCTTCACACCAACGGATGTTAATTGTGCAACCAACATGTTAAAAGCATTTAGGTGATCTACAACAGATCCTCTGTCCTCCATTCAAAGAGAGTACAACTTCTTTCTCAAAAAAAGTTTGTTAACCAGGGATTTGGCTTGATACACATCTCCCAACTTCTTCCAAAGCAAGTTTGTAGTTTTCTCCTGATGGACATTTCACAGGACAGAATCAGCAAGACTAAATCTTATGAGACCCTTAGCCTTCGGACCCTTGAGATCCTAATCAGCTTGTGACATTGCAGTTGGTTTTGTTCCACTGATAGTTTCCCAGAGGTCTTGATCAACAAGCATGTCTTCCATCTTAAGCTTCCACAACTTGAAATTAGTGCCATTGAATTTCTCCACCTTTATCCTTTCGGATGTGCTCGCCATCTCCTTCCTACAATAAGATTCAAAATATTCTACACAGACTCCCACTCAACTTAAGATTAGCTCAAAAAACCCTACCCAACAACTAGGACCAAAGGTGATCAAGCTCTGATACCAACTGAAAGGAAGCTAGGTGTGCAGAAATCACTTCCTACACTAATCTAATGAGGGAAGAGCTATACAAATTCAATTTAATCCTTACAATTACAGCAACATGAAACATATAACAGAGATATTGTAGCAATACACATAGAACCAGAAATAAGATAGAAGAAGAGAGACAAAGATATAATGTGGGGAAAACCTTTATTGGGTGAAAAACCCCACACTCAGAAAACCTGCACAATGTATTATCAAAACTTAATGTTGTTTACAATACACTTGCAATGTAAGCTTCAATAGTCTTTGACACTCATGTCTGGAGTCAATCCGGTAGCATAACAGTACCTGTCAATCACATACTACTTCTCCTCCTCCAAGCACCTGTTTATATAGAATTTACAAGGCAAAATTTGCTCTATCTTGGAATGGGCATCCAACTTGGCCTCATGGCCCAAAACCCACGCCTATGGACACTTGGTCAACATTGTAGAATGTTCCTGATACTTGTCCATAACCCCCATCCCAAATAGGTTGCCTATTTCCAAAATGGGCTATGACAGATGCTCTTACGACTCTTACGACTGTCATAGAATCTATCATAGCAGTTACAACTTATAGCTATAAAAGAATCTATCATACAAATGCTGTAAATAGCATATTCTCTTACAACAAGTCAGTCCACCTTGGGGCACCCAAAGATGCCTTTTTCAAAGATGCTTCATGACAAATGTCTTCACCTGTCTTACAAGCTTCTATTTTCGACTCTTACATGTCATAACTTTGTCATAGGAATCCGTCATAACCATTTCGGTCAACATTCCCTTACACAACATCCAAGATTCTGACACATGGCAAAATACTCCTACCACAAAGTGGGATGCCTATCTCCTCATGTGAGGACAAAATTACAAGTTGTCATCTTCCATGTAGGATGACACATCACCATACCACATCCCACAAAATGAAAATATGGAATTTACAACATAGGCAATGAATAAATAAATACAATCATAAATAATGCAAGGAATTACCAAGGTTGAGACACCTCAATTCCCAACAGAACACATGAGAATGCACCCAACTGTTTGACTTTAGTTGATTTGAATGGGTGTTTTTTGAGTTTTGGTCATGCTCACTCAGTAATATCAACAACTTGTGGTGACGCCATTTCAAAATTTTAATAGATTCACAAAAATGTTTTGAACAAGATCACCTTGTATCGCTAAATTAGGGTTTCCTTTTTCTGAAATTCTTTAGGCCCTTCAATTCTTGATTGTTGTTGCTCAAGGTCTATTCTGATCTCTCTAAATACTTGATGGTTTCAAGTGTAATGTGAAAACAAGTTCCTTTTTATCCTCCGCACGACTTGACCTAGTCATCATTAAATGCTCATTCCCAAAAAGCTATCAAAACTCTTTATTGTAGACCACAGTCGATTAGAATTGCTCGGCAATATGCCACATTGGCCTTTTTTCTTTTGGTTTTTCTTTCAACGGACTTTAATCATCAGATTTCACCACATGACTCATTGCTAGATTCCAGCTCCAATTATCTAGCTGGGGAGATTGGATTTTCAATATTGCTCCCCCTGAGCCAGAGCTCTCTATTTACTCTTCAAAGAAGGTATCCACATCATATGTTGGTGCGGATCCTCAATTAAAATTACTTCCTTATCAACCCAGTGTTGGGAATTACGGTGTCTCAACCTTTGCAAATTCCTAATGTTGTATTTATTTATCCCATGTTGAGTTGGCATAGTCAGCATCTTGTGTATTTGCAGCAGGGTAAATTTTGGTGACTTTGGTAGCCGCGGTTTCCCCCTTCAATAATTAACGGGGGTTTGGGGGTTTCCCCCTTTAATTAATGACAAGTGTCAGTGAGCATCTTTGCATGAGAGAAAGGCATCTTTGGGTGGTCAAGGGAGGTTATGACATGTAAGAGGAATATGATATTTTTAGTCAGTATATGATGGATTTTCTGACAACTATAAGGTGCGTAAGAGCATCTGTCGTAACCTGTCTTGGGACTAGGCACCTACTTCGGGATGGGATGTTGGACAAGTGTTCTTAGGCATGGTTTTGGGGCATGAGTCCAAGATGGATGCCCATCTCTAGAAGGTTCCATATTTGCCTTGTAAACTCTATATAAACAGGTGCTTGGATGGGAGATAAACAACTTTGGTACAAGTACTGTTATGCTGCCAGAATATCTCTAGATTCGACATTCAAAGACTCCTGAAAGAGCATTGGCTCTGAAACTGTATTGTAATCTGTTATTGTTTACTGTAATACATTTGACCTGTGTTTTGGAGTGTGGGGTTTTTCACTCGTAAGGGTTTTCCCCACGTATACCTTGTCTCTCTCTCTCTTCTGTCTACTTTCTGTGTGTATGTGTATTGTTGCTATATCTTTGTTAGATGTTCTATGTTGCTGTAGTTGTAAGAATTAAATTGAATTTGCATACATCTCTCCTCATTAGATTAGTGTAGGAAGCGATTTCCACACACCGAGCTTCCTTTCACCCAGATCTTATCCATTTCTTCCATAGTTTCAATCTGATCAATCTTTTCTTTTCCTTTCTCATTTTTTTGTTTTGTTTTCCTTTCTTCAGAATAGTGATCTTTATTCACATTCATTCTTCTGCAAAACCTTCCAATATGTCCAGATTTGTTGCAATTGAAACATACCACATTATTTCAACTTTGATTCCTTCCATTGATTGAATTTGATCTGCATTGATTAGCCATGTGTCCAAATCTATTGCATGCAAAACACTTTCCATTAAATGATTGACTGTTCCTGATATTTTGAAAATTAGTTCTTACCGAACTTCTGCATTCATTTGATCTGTGTCCCATTTTACAACATGCATTGCACCTAATAGAATTCTAACTCACTTTACTTCTACATACAATAGCTCTATGACCAATTATATTGCAAGTGAAGCATTTACCTTTGAATGATTGTTCATTCCTCCCATTGTTGAAACTTTTCCTGATTTGATTTCTACATTCATTTGCTCTATGACCAATTTTTTTACAATTGAAACACTGGCTAGAGAATGATGGAGTCTTTTGATTTATTCTACTCCTACACTGAGTAGCCTTATGACCAAACTTATTGCATGAATTACAGTAACTATTGAAAGATGGGTACCTTTGAGCATTTGGTTGTCTGACCGGAGGTCTTCTAGGTATTCTTCTTTGATTTCTAAATTGGTATCCTTTGTTTTGCCTTGACTTAGTGCTTATTTTCCTAGAGTTTAAACTTTCTCCTTTCTCAAATCCTAAACCATGTTTGTCATCAGCATTCCTCTGGCTAGCAATCATTTCATCAAGCTTTGCAGTACTTATCTTGAATTTTTCTTCAAAACTTCTGGCCTTTTCCAGATCTATTTTTAAACTTATAATTTCCTTTTCAACTTTAGCAGAATATTCTGATCTATTCTTCACAATCAAATTTAGATCATCTTCTACTCTTGTTCTTTCTGTAACTTCTGCTTCCAAATCATTTAGGGCTTCATTTGCTAATAACAATTGGTCACTGACTTCTTTGTATTTGTCTTTGAATTTCTTGACTTGCTCTTTTAGCTTTAAGATGCATTCATCAGCTTGTTTTAGATTTTCCTTCAAATCTCTAACCTCTGCTTCAGAATTTTCAAGATCCATAAGAACTGCTTCTAGTGGATTGTATCTCTCATAATTTCCATACCTTCTTGCTGCCATGACTAAGATCTTCCTTAAGCTATTAAACTTTTTCCAAGGAACCTTGCTCTAATACCAATTGTTGATTGTCAAGAACACTGAGAGGGGGGTGAATCAGTGTTCTATAAATCTTTTCTTGTACTTTTAATTTTAACCATTTCAAAAGAATAATCCAATAAAAGCAAAATATACAACTGAACAACATCCACAAAAGCATGACACATAACACCAAGATTTTACGTGGAAAACCCAAAGAGGGAAAAACCATGGAGAGGATTAGCTCTCATATATATATATATTGTAATCTTTACAAAAATTATGTTCAGGCTTGGTCACTCCACGGGCCTAGAACATGCTGGCTTACTGCCATGAAGTACAACTGGATTTAGTAGGCTCACTGCCTCAACCCTAAACCTAGCAAGATTACAATGAGGGTTGTTAAACCTGTTACACCCTACTAGAGGCTTACTACTAGATTACTACCTTGATGACAAAAACTTTCTTCCAATCAATCACACATGATGAATAAATATTGCTTAAGCATCTACCACTATGCCAGGGTGCAGTCATTTAGCAACTGAATTTTGAGTCCCAAGTCTTCATCGCTACTTCTCTTCTAACTCTACTCTTATATTTGCATGCTAGCATCATACACACACACACACACTCCTCTCACACACACCTCAACTAAAGATCATCACTCTTATATATCTATATATATATATCCACATCATGATTTAATCCATAATTAGGTTGGCATCCAAGAAGTGAAACATGTACATAGAAAGATATACCTTGTCGCTCAATCCAATGCACTATGTGTCGCGTGGACCCAAATATTCTCCCAAACATGTTCATATAGGTCGGCTCTAATCATTCAATTACTTACATAGATCTTTCACACACTATCCTTTCTTTGTATCATGATTTATCTCACCAGTCGACCTGTTCCTTAGGAGCATGCTTAACAACTTCATCTACTGACTTACAACTTTTACTAATGATCTCAAAACACCTTCCAAATCATATCAAGGACTCTTTACACATTCCCAATCTTACCCTTAGAACCACAAGGCATTATATCATCTTGCGAAGAAATGCGGACCATCAAAACTCAGACTCTGTCTCTTTCAAACTCTGTCAAACACTATGCCGATACTTAGCAGCTTATAGCTAACCTTTTGGTGGACTTCAAATCTCCTAACTCTGGAATAAGACACTCCATATAAGTTTTTACAACATTGCATCACAAAATACTTTTCTGCAGAGGAATGAGAACCACTGCACTAGACCCTGTTCACTGTTCCTGCTATACCTTTGCTTACCTGGACTTAGATATTTCTTCTAAGTGACTTCTGGAGGAAGTCAAGACTTAATCTCTGGAGCATGATACCACAACAATTACTAACATCATATCTGAACCGCATTACACAATCATCATATGTGGAAACATACTATCCGACTTACTATCTTCTACTCAGAATACTTTCCATACTTAGCCATTTTCTGTCAACCAGACCTGAAATCCAATATGCTCTTTTGGAGTTATCTCTTATAGCCATGGTAATAAGTTCTTTGAGCCTTGTTTCCATCAATGACAACATACAAGTCAATACCAGAGTAGTGTCTCTTGCCAACAATCTCCCCCTTTGGCATTGATGGCAACACTTAGTGAAAAATGATTGACTGCTCCCCCTTACTATATACACTTTATTTTCCTACTCCCCCCGAGATGATTATCCATTTTTCACTGGTCTTCTTCTTCCCCTTTGACATCAATGGCAAAGGGTGTGATTTGGAACTAAAAATTTGTCAAAATTTTCAAAATTTTATGTATTCTGCCGCATATTTACAAGTACAATCTTCATCTTAACTTGTGATTGAAGGCAAAATGTCACTATAGATAGTCTTTATTAGAGCTATCTCTCCATTCCATCTATTTCTTGCACTTTCTAGAATGTGGATGTGGCCATTCATAAAAAATACTAGCTTCTCTGCCTTCTGGACATCTGATGGTGTATCAATTAGTGATTGAGATTTCAAGGCCTCATCTGCCAAATTGGTCATGGAATGAATTTTCAGACTTATTAGTCCTTTCAGCTGACATAACTTGTCTTTGATTTCTCCCCTTTTCTTCATCAGAGTGTTCAAATCATTATGGATATTTGCAACTTGTGTTTCTTTGGCATTTATTGACTCGGCTGCTGGATTATGTCTTAGAGATATGTAGCAGTTTGAGTTCCAAGTCTTTGATTTTATCTTCTAGCTTCTTTGTGATCTTTGGCCAAGATAAACAAAAATTATATATTCTTCCAGCTTCTTCAATGGCACTTTGTATGTTCTTAATCCCATTTTCTAACAGAGTTTTGTCTTTGGCTATCATAGTCTTCAACTCAGTCAATCTATTTTAATTAAACTCTTTTCTAACCTTTGCTTCTTCAGATTTTTCAAAAGATTCAAAATGTACACTTACAAAGTTTAATAGCTTTTTAAGATGGTCAGCAAGGGATAATGAGGTATCCCTTTGAAATGATGGCATCAGCTTTTGCAAGATAGTGGATGCTTCATTGACTAGTTTGTTATCTTGATCATGTGATTGTAATAACTCTGACTGTGCCTTGGCCTGAACCATAGATACGAACTTGAACTTTTGAAAAGGTGACAATTAGGCCAAGTTGATTGGTCCTTGAAGGAGTTCAGACTCAACTACAACTTGTTGACTCCCGAAACCAACTGAGACATCTGCAGTGTCTCTTGCTCTCTTAGATACTTCCTCTTAATTTCATTCTAGAGGATCCATGTCCATATTCTCTAGCTAATCTACGTTTTGTTCTAGTGTAGGGCTCCTTATCTATTCCCTATTGTCTTCATCCTCAGCCTATTGCTTAGGAGGCAAATCAATTTTAGTTTCTCCTTGATCTATCATATCCACTGTATCAGTGTTGGGAACTTGATCACTCTGCTCTGGTCCTTAATTTTGGCTTATCTCCAGTGGAGATATGTCTTCATCATTTGCTTCTTTATTGTCATTGTAATGTTAGAAAATGTCCCCTTGGGGGCTTCTCCCTCATATAGTTTAGCTCCCGGGTCTTTAGTATACATTTAGGACATTTTAGTTCATATTTTAGCATCCTGATGGAATGAGATCGGGGTTTCATGGCAAATGGGACCTAGGAGGACCCCTTGAGCTGTACCCTACCTAAAATAGGGGGGAGGACTTGGGCGTCCACGCCCTAGTCCTACCCTATTTTGGGGTAGCCCCAATTTTTGGGTGTCAGTTAGTGACTATTAGTTGGTTCTTTTGCCGACACGGTAAAGTTTGATTTTTAAAATCTTGGCAGGAATGCTTGTAGGTGCATTTGTAAACTAGATTTCAACTAGATGATTACTAACAAGCTATTGTGTTCTCAAGGTGATTCAAGGCTTTCTATTGTGTTGCAAGAGCAGACTTGTATGTTTTGTGTGTTGATATCTGTAGATTTGAGCATCAATCTCCTCATGGCATGAAGAGCATCTTCCTCCATGAGAGATTCACTACAAGGTGACATAATATTATGTTTTTATCATCATTTCCTTTGGTTTTTGCCTCTGCCTCACAAGGGCATGCACTCTTTGTCTGACAACGGTGTTCGGAGACTTAAGTGTCCTCCGGGGCTTGACTAAGGCAAGCCTCTATACACCACAACCCCCAAACCAAGTCTTTCGATTGCAGGTTACAGGTGTTGTATTTGGGAAAAGTGGAGTTGTAGGAAGGATTGGCAAGCATCAAGGATCTAGGATCTGAAGAAAAGTTGGACAAAGGAGCACTTCCAGGACTTGGGCACCTGCAACAGTGTCCTTCGCAGACAAATCTTAGGAAACAAAAGTTACAAGGCTGATCAGTGTCGGGAGGAGGTCTAGATTCCCCAAAAAGTAGGTACCTTAGACTTGGGTGTCTGTACCAATGTCCCCAACTATTTCACCTCAGAACCCCAAAAATAGGTATTATGTGATTTGTTATTTTACCCCCGTCTGCAAGAGCTTTTTTCGTCTTTCGTCAATTTGTTACCGTATTTGCATAATTAGGGTTTTAATGGTTAATTGGACGCAAGAGAAGGAAAATTAATAATTAAATTCCCTAATCCAATTTTTCCTTCATTTGCAAGTGACCTAGGGTATGATAGTGCTCACCACTCAACCCTAGATCCTTCAATGTTTAGTGGAGAGGCAGATTTTAACATCTAAACAACAAAAGATTAACAAAATCTAATTTTACTCTAAACATTTTGGTGAACCCATGTTTTTGGACTTAAATTGCAACTTTTTGAGTGTTTGTCTTTAGATTTGGTGTGATTTCATTCATTTATTTGGTCATTTACTTTATTGCATTGAGAAATTTTTTTAAAAAATAAAAAATTGAAAAAATACAAAAAAAATTGCATTGTTGGGCTTGCTAAATTGCATCAATTCTTTCTAATTTTTCCTCATTCAGATTTTTGCATCAGATCTGATATAAACTTCAGAAAAACCCAAAAAAAATTAGAAATTTACATTGCATTTTGATCATTTAATTGCTAGGGTTTTGTAGAAATTTTGACAATTTTATATAACCTAGTAATTCCAAAATCTAGGGTTTGTAGGCAAAACCTTTTATCAGATTTTTCTAATGATTTTAGGGGTTCATTCAAATTTTTATTTGGCTGTAGTCTTTCATTTTAGTGTGAATTTTCATTTACATTTAAAATATTTGCATTTTTGCATAGAAAATTTCAACAAAACTAACAATTTTGATGCATTTTCATTAAATTTGCATGAGCATTTTGCATGTTAAGGCTTGAAAATCATTTTTAGGTCTGAGAGTAAGTCAATTTCATCATAAATTAGACTTCAAAATATTCACATAGAATTTTGTCCCAAGATCTCAAACCTAGGGCTTCAAAAACAACGATTTTCGCTAAATTTGGCCTTATAGACTCTTTAAACTTGCACTATAGGTGTGTTGTGAAAGATATTTTTGCATTAACTTTCTGTTATCAGGGTAATCATTTTATTCCTCTCATAAAAAGCTTCACAACACCCTTTTATCGGGCTTTTGTAGTGAAAATTTGGTGAAAAACTACACATTTTGGCTATTTTGGCCCTAGGGTTTGACCTAGTTTGCACTCCAAGCGTGTTGTGACAAATTTTATGGATTGAGGTGACTAATATTATTTATATTATTTTCTGTACCTCCTAAAATTCCTTACAAAACCCTTTGTGCTAGGTCTTGGAATTGGAAAACCGTGAAAAATAGCCTATTTTTTCTATATTTTCACTAGGGTTTTACCTTACGTGGCACTAAAATCATGTTGTGTTGGGTATTTTGACACCAAGTGGCTATTATTACTGATATTATTTTCTTTCCATCATCATTTTCCTCACAGCATGATGCAGAGGTAGGAGGACCAAAACTATCCTCAATAACATTAACAAATCAAAGAACTAATCCAATTTCTTTTGTCAGGTTGAAGAGAACATTAATACAGACTTTTCATCCAATTTTCATGAAGATCCAATGGTAGGAGAAAAAGTTATGACTCTTTTCCCAAAACTACAAACCCTAGGCAGCGTTCAGACCTGCCCTCACCAAAATTGTAATATCTCTCACAAAACTTAATGAAATTATACCAAACTAAAATAATTGTAAACTAGAAACAGATATATTTCCATCCATCTATTATATGCATCAATGTGAGGCCGTACCAGGCCGTACCATGCATATTTTTAGACTGTATTTTCAGAAAATTAAACTCTGCAGACCTACCCTCAATAAAAATGCCATAACTTATTCAAATCTTTATGAAATTTGATGAAACAAAAAGAAATGGAAAGTAGACTCAATACTCTTTCCAACCATTTATGGTTTGCTCCTGTATATGTCCATACAGAACTGTATCAAATGCTGCAATGGGACTGTTGCAGGAAAAATTAGAAAATTACAGTCCATAAAACACTCATATCTTTCACAAATCTAAATAAAAATACATGGGACAAGAAGAAAATGGAAGGTGGTTGAAGGATATTACATTTTCAATCCATTAGACATCCATTCAATTCCATACAAGGCCGTACAATAGCAAAAGACAACAAATTTCTGAAGGAAAAGGAAAATACAGGAAAACATTGTTTTTTCTCATTCCATGCTCAAATCTTCAACCACCCACAAATTCTTCATGGTTACAAGGCCTTTTAAAGGCATTAAAACATGTCTCTTCAGTTCATAACTGATTTGGAGTGAACCAAGAGCCAAATGACTCTTCACCTTCTAAGTTTGCATCTTTTTTCTAATTTTACATTAACAACCTTTACATGGTTTGCAATATTTTGTATTTTTGAAACTCCTAATGACCTAAACACATAAAAATGACTTGATAAACCTCATTACAATGTGGAAGCATACAAATTTAATCAAACTCAAAGATTTGTCTAGGGCAATATTAATTTGCCAAGGTGCTCCTGCACCATACAACCAACCAACAAAATTTCCAAGTCCCTTAGAAATATATCTACAACAAAAGTCTCTTTTCTCTGTCTTTATCTTCAATCTTCTCAGCTACAATCTTCCAATCTATAGAAATGGTGACCAACCAACCAACAAAACAAACTACCATCTTCACAGAGCATCCTCAGGCTCCTTCTACTCCCATCAGTGGAGTACTCTTCGGGCTACAACATTAAGTGCTTCTTTAGGTATCCATCTCTCTCACTACTTCACAACAAACCAACTCACCAAACCATTCATCTCACCCAATAGCAGATCCTGGTGATGCACCTACCACTCTCTCCTTAGTGGTTTCTCTATGCATCCTTCTCCAGCCAAATCTCTATTGGAGAATGGTCATGACATACCTCATCTTGTCTGCCCACACACAATCTCAGAAAACATCCTTCTTGCAGCTAGATGGAACAAGCACCTGCAACCAAACAACTAAGAAACACAAAATCCAAAAGGTGTAGATTGCCTCCCTCGGCGATCTATCTACACAATCAAGATCTTCTCGCTCTTCACCTGCCTTCTCAGTGATAGGAAAAAAAATACACACCACCCAAATCTTTCACCAGCTCTGATACCAAAATGATGCAGAGGTAGGAGGACCAAAACTATCCTCAATAACATTAAAAAATCAAAGAACTAATCCAATTTATTTTTTCAGGTTGAAGAGAACATTAATACAGACTTTTCATCCAATTTTCATGAAGATCCAACGGTAGGAGAGAAAGTTATGACTCTTTTCCCAAAACTACAAACCCTAGGCAGTGTTCAGACCTGCCCTCACCAAAAAGGTAATATCTCTCACAAAACTTAATGAAATTATATCAAACCAAAATAATTGTAAACTAGAAACACATATATTTCCATCCATCTATTATATGCATCAATGTGAGGCCGTACTAGGCCGTACCATGCATATTTTCAGACTGCATTTTCAGAAAATTAAACTCTGCAGACCTACTCTCAATAAAAATGCCATAACTTATTCAAATCTTAATAAAATTTGATGAAACAAAAATAAATGGAAAATAGACTCAATACTCTTTCCAACCATATATGGTTTTCTCCTATATATGTCCGTATAGAACCGTACCAAACGCTGCAATGGGACTGTTGCAGGAAAAATCAGAAAATTACAGTCCATAAAACACTCATATCTTTCACAAAACTAAATAAAAATACATGGGACAAGAAGAAAATGGAAGGTGGTTGAAGGATATAACATTTTCAATCCATTAGACATCCATTCAATTCCATACAAGGCCATACAATAGCAAAAGACAACAAATTTCTGAAGGAAAATACAGGAAAACATTGTTTTTTCTCATTCCATGCTCAAATCTTCAACCACCCACGAATTCTTCATGGTTACAAGGCCTTTTAAAGGTATTAAAACATGTATTTTTAGTTCATAACTGATTTGGAGTGAACCAAGAGCCAAATGACTCTTCACCTTCTAAGTTTGCATCTTTTTTCCAATTTTACATTAACAACCTTTACATGGTTTGCAATATTTTGTATTTTTGAAACTCCTAATGACCTAAACACATAAAAATGACTTGATAAACCTCATTACAATGTGGAAGCATAAAAATTTAATCAAACTCAAAGATTTGTCTAGGGCAATATTAATTTGCCAAGGTGCTCCTGCACCACAACACCCTTTGTTATGCTCTGTTGCATTAAATTTTGGTGAAAAAATTGCCTATTTTGACATATTTTCACTATATTTTGACTTGACATTATCTTGGATTTGTATCAAGAGTGTGTTGAGAGTGATTATATTGTTGTTTTGGACTGATATTAGACATATAACTTTCTTCCCTTGACTGAAATCCTCATAGCACCCTTTGTTTCATTCATTTGCATTTGAAAAGTATCGAAAAATCAAGCATTTTGAGTTGTTTTTGCTCTTGTCTTTTGCACCAATTTTGAAAAGATTTCAAAAAATTGATTTTGCATTGGTTTGAGCATATAAACATGGCCTCTAATCATAACAGCAACAATAGGTTCCCTCCTAGACCTTACATGAAAAGAAAGGCTCCTGAACCTAAAATTGTCTTCACCCCTCATGATAGAACAACTGGAGACAAAGAAGGACCTCTTTACATCACTGTGAAAATAATGGGAAACCCCATGAATGGAACTCTTATTGATCCTAATTGCATGACTAATGTTTCCACTGAGGAATTCCTCTTTTCACATCAGTTAATGCAAGGTTCTTATGACCTCTCGAGCATGATGATTAAGACACATAAGGGAACCTTTATCAAGCCTTTGGGTAAGATATCATTGTTAGTAACATTATCCAGAAAACATGTTGATCAATGGTTTGATGTTGTCCCCATTTTTGTCCTCTTTCACATTAAATTGGGACATCCTTGGCTAAAATAAATGAAAGCTATTCCTTCAACAATACACCATTGTCTAAAATTCCCTCTAGATGGCCGTATAATCACCATCCCTCGAAACAAGTATAAACCTTTGGTTCAGCAAAAACATTACAAGTTGAATTACTTTTGGGATAAAACTAAAGCACCTAATCCTCCTACACAAGATATCATTGTTAGTAACATTATCCAGAAAACATGTTGATCAATGGTTTGATGTTGTCCCCATTTTTGTCCTCTTTCGCATTAAATTGGGACATCCTTGGCTAAAATAAATGAAAGCTATTCCTTCAACAATACACCATTGTCTAAAATTCCCTCTAGATGGCCGTATAATCACCATCCCTCGAAACAAGTATAAACCTTTGGTTCAGCAAAAACATTACAAGTTGAATTACTTTTGGGATAAAACTAAAGCACCTAATCCTCCTACACAAGAAACAACAAAAGAGAAAAAAACCCACAAGTGAAGAGAACTTTAGACTGAAAGGACAAGGTCCCTATGCTGAGGTTCCTCCCTCAAAATCCTTACAAGGATCGGGAGGTCATTATCAACAACAAAATGATCCACCGCGACAAATGAGGTTTGATCCTGGCACTTCATCTTCTAATTTACAAAAACCTATGAAAGAGCAAGGCCCTATCTTACAAGAGATAAGTGGTCAAAGAAAGAGAAACAGAAAAGCAAGAGAAAGAAGATAAAGAAGACAAGAATATGCTATAAACCTTGCCTCTCAACAAGAAAACATTGATCCCTACATTCAACCAAACAAAGATGATCCTAATGATGAACACGATATGAACTTAGCTATGGTACCATATGTCCCACTATCCTCCAACATTAGGGAGTGGGAAGATGACGACGATGATTTGCTTATAGACAACTTTTAGCCCGAAAGGGGCCCTATAGGTAAGTATCTCTAACCCTTTCATGATGTGCTTCCCCCGTGATGTGTTATGTGTTTTTTAGGCCTCCTAGGATGACATCGGATTCTCCCATAAGGATCAGGATACTAGGAGACTGCCTCTGTTGTGACCTTATTCTATTTGTATCATCATTCTTCTAAATTGCATCTCTCTCTAATTTCATTGTTGTGTGTTGTCTTATGGACATAGCATTGTGGTTGGTGACTTGGGGGCACCCTCCTACATGACTGTCCCTAAGGCACTTGTTTTCTCCTCTCTTATTTATTGTTTCCCTTCCTCTAGTGTTTCCACCTAGCGGACGGATGACAACAAACATTCATACTGATGCGCACCTAGTGTCCCTTTCAAGAGCAATAAAAAAAATGGACTTAGTTCCTAATATGATGATGGGGTTGTATATCTTATGCGATGCTTGGCTAGTGGAAAAACTCATGCTTTCTGCATAGTGAATTCTATGATGTTTTTATCGCATTTACAAACCTTAACAATACTATTTCTCTATGCACCTTTGTTTGCCTTTGAATCTAGCCTTGGCGGTACTCGATTCAGAGAGCTTCATGATATAGCCCTACGGTTATCCTCAACCTCTGAATTCATTGTATAACCTTGGCTCTTTGTGTGGTTAATCATATGCATTGATGTTGTTGTTTATCATGATATTGTAGACACTAACATGTTTCTTGCAGGGATGTGTCTGTGGGAATATTTGGCGATCGTAAAGTACATGTCACCTCTGGGGGGCATGGGCTTTGCGAAAGTCAGTGTTACCTTGTGTGTTTTCTTCCTACCTTAACGTGCTTGATATTAATAACTGATATCAACCACCTTAAGGTGGGGGCATATATAGGGTAAGCTGTTTGTTATAGATGTTAGCAATGTGTTTGACCTCAGATGCAAAGACTTGCACCCCAGGGTAGTGCATCATGCATCCTAAGTTTGTTTGCAATCAATCAATCAATCATGTAAGCCCTCTGCGGAGGCAGGATATCGAGCATATCCTTTTTCTTAAGCCCTCTACGGAGGCGGGGATGGTGTATTTCTCAGAGTAGATTGTATCATCATGTAATTTTCAAAAGTCCTCTACGGAGGCGGGGAGCAGTTCTGTGACTAACTCAACCCTTAAGCGTGTTTTCAACGATTGTTGTGGCGAAGTCCAATCATCAGTGTGTACCTGTAATGTGCCTGAGATGGTGTTGGACTTATAAATAGGTACACTCCATCGCTTGTCTGCCATGTTTTCTTTGTCTTCAAGTCTGTGTGTTTTGGCGTGCTTGTTTTGTGTGGCGTGTTTGTTGCCCCATATGCAGAGACCAGCGCCCTCAGGTAGTGCTTCCTACATTTTTGGGAGGTTTTGCGTGTCTTGCGTGTGTGTTGCCCCATATATACAAAGACCTGCACCCTCAGGTAGTGCATCATGTATTATGGGGGTTTGTTTACTTTCCAGTACTTGCATTTGCATTTCATATATGAGAAAAAGAAAAGAAAATATATCATTTTTGTCTTCCATGCATTAATGTGTCTTCTATGGATTGACTGTCTGCTCCGTTTTCTATGTGACTGTAACTGTCTTCTCCATGTTTTGCATGCTTGTTACTATTTTCTATGAAATTAGCGTGTCTTCTCCATGCTTGGTGTGTTTGTTGTGTTTGTGACCTTACTTTAATGCATGTATTGGCCTCACGTTTATACATACATTAAAGTGGGGACTAAATGTAACATCAAAAAATATCCCCTTGGGGGCTTTTCCCTCATAAGGTTTAGCTCCTGGGTCTTTAGTATGCATTTAGGACATTTTAGTTCATATTTTAGCATCCCGATGGAATGAGACCTGGGTTTCATGGAAAATGGGACCTAGGAGGACCCCTTGAGCTGTACCCTACCTAAAATAGGGGGGAGGACTTGGGCGCCCGCACCCTAGTCCTGCCCTATTTTGGGTCAACCCCAATTTCTGATTGTCGGTTAGTGATCGTTAGTTGGTTCTTTTGCCGACACGGTAAAGTTTGATTTTTAAAATCTTGGCGGGAATGCTTGTAGGTGCATATATAAGCATGTGTAGGCATTCATTTGTAAACTAGATTTCAACTAGATGATTACTAGCAAGCTATTGTGTTCTCAATGTGATTCAAGGCTTTCTATTGTGTTGTAAGAGTAGACTTGTATGTTTTGTGTGTTGATATATGTAGATTTGAGCATCAATCTCCTCATGGCATGAAGAGCATCTTCCTCCGTGAGAGCTTCACTACAAGGTGACATAATATTATGTTTTTATCATCATTTCCTTTGGTTTTTTCCTCTGCCTCACAAGGGCACACACTCTTTGTCTAACAATGGTGTTTGTAGACTTAAGTGTCCTCTGGGGCTTAATTGAGGCAAGCCTCTAAACACCACAACACCCAAACCAAGTCTTTTGATTACAGGTTACAGGTGTCGCATTTGGGAAAAGTGGAGTTGTAGGAAGGATTGGCAGACATCAAGGATTCAGGATCTGAAGAAAAGCTGGACAAAGGAGCACTTCTAGAACTTGGGTGCCCGCAATAGTGTCCTCCGCAGATAGATCTCGGGAAATAGAAGTTACAGGGCTGATCAGTGTCGAAAGGAGTTCTAGATTCCCTGAAAAAGTAGGTACCTTGTACTTGGACACCCGCACCAGTGTCCTAGACTATTCCGCCTTGAAACCCTAAAAATAGGTATTTTGTGATTTGTTATTTTACCCCCGTTTGCAAGAGCTTTTTCCGTCTTTCATCAATTTGTTTCCGTATTTGCATAATTAGGGTTTTAATGGTTAATTAGACACAAGAGAAGGAAAATTAATAATTAAATTCCCTAATCCAAATTTCCCTTCATTTGCAAGTGACCTAGGGTATGATAGTACTCACCACTCAACCCTAGATCCTTCAATGTTTAGTGGAGAGGCAGATTTTAACATCTAAACAACAAAAGATTAACAAAATCCAATTTTACCCTAAACAGTCATAGATAGTGGGAATATTGTTTTTCTTTAATGCTGCTAGGGTGATTTCCTCTGTTTCCTTAACCGCTTTATCAATTTCTACCAACATCAACAAGTTCATTCTTCTCTTGGTCCTGAAGGCATCTTTGATTTCTTTTGAGATTTTGATCTTCTCCTTAGGAGTGATTTCTGGACATAGTCATAACAATGAGTCCTCTCTCAGCTCAACATCTTTTGCCATAGCTACTTCTTTTCTTGTACTCATTATGTTACCCAGGCTGTGTGGAAGATCAGTAATAATTTCAATTAGGCCTTATTGTAGATGTTTAGATATTCTACAATAGCAGTCTCAATGATCCTCTTGTTTGGAACATTATATTCATCATACAACTGAGCTATGGGTTTTAGATTTCCATCAACTGTTATGGCTTTGAGAACATCTTCAAGGCTTATAGTAGCTTCCTTTGTCTTAGGCTCATCTTGCTTTAACCCTTTCCCAGATCTACTCTTACCGGAGGGCCCCTTTTTGCTAGTTCTTGAGGCTTTTGAGGCCTCAATCTTCATCTTCTTTACTTCCTCATCTGATTTTGTTTCTTCTTCATCAACAATTATATTTGCATGCATTCTCTTGGCCTTAGACTTCCTTTTTTTGGAGCTGGTGGTAGGAATTTCCACTTTTGCAGATAGTGTGGAGCTAGAGGGAGTGTATGAGGCTTCAGCAGAAGTGGGGGCTTTGGTTTTTCTTTTTGCCTTCTCTGGCTTTTCTAGCTCACCTTTGGGTTCTTTGAGAGCCCCAAACGATTCACCTTTTCTCTTTTCTTCAGCTTCCCTAACAGCATGTTCCTTTTCCCTTGCCTTTGCCACTTCTTCTTTTGTGAATTCATGCTTTATGGCAATTTCTTCTTCCACTTTCCTCATTTTCCTAGAGATTTCAGGTTGATTTCAGGTTTTCTTACCTCAACATGAATTTTGACATGCAATTCATCATAAGTCCCAAATATTTCTTCCTTGGGATCTCTGGGTTTGCTCAGCACATATTCAACATAGTTTTCCAGTACAGCTCCATCTACCTCATATCCCATAGCATAACCCAGACCATTCTGCACTCAACGGCCGCCATCGAACACTGATCTTTTTTCACAATGAAGCAGATTGTATCCTTGTATTTTTCAATCACTGTTTTGGGAATCCTTTCTCTAGATTGCATTGATCTTTGGAAGCTATTGAAATATCCCCATAGGGCTGCATTCTGTGCATCAATGGTGTCTATGCTACTCAACAAATTTCTAATTTGAACTGCGACATGTTTATCATTGGTCCATAATAGGTTCTTCATACCAGGTAACTCTTGCATAAAATAGAAGAATAAACACATGATCAGTGTGCCAAATTTAAAGGGGTATTTACCTTCTTTTGTCTTCTTCAGGTTATCCATTACTGGTTGTTGGAGCAATTCACAGATGTCATAATCAATATTTTTCTTAATCATTTGATAGGCTGTGTAAATGGTCATGCCTGAAACAGAGTTCTCCCAGTTGGTGAAATAAACTTTGTATCCCAATACCATTAAGGCAAATCTCAAGGCATGATCCTTAATATCATTTATTGTCAAGGCTCTCTTATCAAATTTCGCTCCGGTAGTCGTAATTAATGTATCATTCTTCATGGCTTTCAATAGAGGTACTGATCTGGTAGAGCATAATCTAGTGACTACCCTAATAGCATCTTTTGTAATATTGAAAGGTCTTTCAAGCCATATGAATTCATCATGAATCCTGCTTAACACATACCAGACCCATTCATCTTCCATAAATGTTGGGAAATTCAAGTACTGAATAAATTTCTTTTCTTTCAATGCCAGATATTCATTCTTCAGTTTGAGATACTCATTGCTCAAGTGTTTTGTGTAGAGATCAGTGAACCTGCTATGACCAAATTCCTCTAGGGCAACATGAATATATGCCCTAACATATTTTGCATGCATGACTTTATGAGGAACACTTAAGAATGCACCCAATTGATTGACTTCGGTTGATTTGAATGGGTGTTTTTTGAATTTTGGTCATGCTCACTTAGTAATATCAACAACTTGTGGTGATGCCATTTTAGAATTTTAATAGATTCACAAAAAAGTTTTGAACAAGATTACCTTGTACCACTGAATTAAGGTTTCCTTTTTCTGAAATTCTCCAGGCCCTTCAATTCTTGATTGTTGTTGCTCAAGGTTTGTTCTGATATCTCTGAATACTTGATGGCTTCGAGTGTAATGTGAAAACAAGTTCCTTTTTATCCTCTGCATGACTTGACCTAGTCATCATTAAATGTTCATTCCCAAAAAGTTGTCAAAACTCTATACTGTAGACCACATTCGATTAGAATTGCTCCACAATATGCCGCATTGGCCTTTTTTCTTCCAGTTTTTCTTTCAATGAACTTTACTTGTCAGATTTCACCACATGACTCATTGTTGGATTCTAGCTCCAATTATCTGGCTCGGGAGATTCAATTTTCAATATTGCTCCCCCTGAACCAGAGCTCTCTATTTACTCTTCAAAGAAGGTATTCGCATCAAATGTTGGTGCGGATCTATCCTCAATTAAAATTACTTCTTTATCAACCTAGATCTTGTCCATTTCTTCCTTAGTTTCAATCTGATCAATCTTTTCTTTTCCTTTCTCATTTTTCTATTATGTTTTCCTTTCTTCAGAATAGTGATCTTTATTCACATTCATGCTTCTGCAAAACCTTCCAATATGTCCAGATTTGTTGCAATTGAAACATACCACATTATTTCAACTTTGATTCCTTCCATTGATTGAATTTGATCTGCATTGATTAGCCATGTGTCCAAATCTATTGCATGCAAAACACTTTCCATTGAATGATTGACTGTTACTGATATTTTGAAAATTAGTTCTTACCGAACTTCTACATTCATTTGATCTGTGTCCCATTTTATAGGATGCATTGCACCTAATAGAATTTTGACTCACTTTACTTCCACATACAACAACTCTATGACCAATTCTATTTCAAGTGAAGCATTTACCTTTGAATGATTGTTCATTCCTCCCATTGTTGAAACTTTTCCTGATCTAATTTCTACATTCATTTGCTCTATGACCAAATTTATTACAATTGAAACACTGACCAGAGAATGATGGAGTCTTTTGATTTATTCTACTCCTACACTGAGTAGCCATATGACCAAACTTATTGCGTGAATTACAATAACTATTGAAAGATGGGTACCTTTGAGCATTTGGTTGTTTGACCGGAGGTCTTCTAGGTCTTCTTCTTTGATTTCTGAATTGGTATCCTTTGTTTTGCCTTGACTCGGTGCTTATTTGCCTAGAGTTTAAACTTTCTCCTTTCTCAAATCCTAAACCATGTTTGTCATCAGCATTCCTCTGGCTAGCAATCATTTCATCAAGCTTTCCACTACTTATCTTGAATGTTTCTTCAAAACTTCTGGCCTTTTCCAGATGTGTTTTTAAACTTATAATTTCCTTTTCAAGTTTAGCACAATCTTCTAATCTGTTCTTCACAATCAAATTTAGATCATCTTCTGCTCTTGTTCTTTCTGTAACTTCTGCTTCCAAATCATTTAGGGCTTCATTTGCTAATAACAATTGGTCACTGACTTCTTTGTATTTGTCTTTGAATTTCTTGACCTGTTCTTTCAGCTTTAAGATGCATTCATCAGCTTGTTTCAGATTTTCCTTCAGATCTCTGACCTTTACTTCAAAATTTTCAAGATCCATAAGAGCTTCTTCTAGTTGATTGTATCTCTCATAATTTCCATACCTTCTTGCTGCCATGACCCAGATCTTCCTTAAGCTGTTAAACTTTTTCCAAGGAACCTTGCTCTGATACCGATTGTTGATTGTCAAGAACACAGAGAGGGAGGTGAATCAGTGTTATATAAATCTTTTCTTGTACTTTTACTTTTAACCATTTCAAAAGAATAATCCAATAGAAGCAAAATATACAACTAAACAACATCCACAAAAGCATGACACATAACACCAAGATTTTACGTGGAAAACCCAAAGAGGGAAAAACCATGGAGAGGATTAGCTCTCATATATATATTGCAATCTTTACAAAAATGATGTTCAAGCTTGGTCACTCCATGGGCCTAGAACATGCTGGCTTACTTCCATGAAGTACAACTAGATTTAGCAGGCTCACTGCCTCAACCCTAAACCTAGCAAGATTACAATGAGGGTTGTTAAACCCTGAGGGCTGTTAAACCCTACTGGAGGCTCACTACCGGCTTACTGCCTTGATGACAAAAAATTGCTTCCAATCAGATCACACATGATGACTGAATACTACTTAAGCATTTGCCACTATGCCAGGGTGCAGCCATTTAGCAACTGAATTTTGAATCCCAAGTCTTAATCACTTCTTCTCTTCTAACTCTGCTCTTCTATTCACATGCTCGCATCACACACACACACACACTCCTGTCACACACACCTCAACTAAAGATATCATCACTCTTATATATATATACATATATATATATACATATATATATATATATCATGATTTAATCCATAATTAGGTCGGCATCCAAGAAGTGAAACGTGTACATAGAAAGATGTACCTTGTCACTCAATCCTATGCACTATGTGTCACGTGGACCCAAATATTCTCCCAAACATGTTCATATAGGTCGGCTCTAATCATTCAATTACTTACATAGATCTTTCACACAATATTCTTTCTCTGCATCATGATTTATCTCACCAGTCGGCCTATTCCTCAAGAGCATGCTTAACAACTTCATCTACTGACTTACAACTTTTACAAAGGATCTCAAAACACCTTCCAAATCATATCAAGGACTCTTTACACATTCCCAATCTTACCCATAGAACCGCAAGACATTATATCATCTTGCGGAGAAATGCGGACCATCAGAACTCAAACTCTATCTTCGTCAAACTCTGTCAAACACTATGCCGATACTTAGTAGCTTATAGCTAACCTTCTGGTGGAATTCATATCTCCTAACTCTGGAATAAGACACTCCATATAATTTTTTACAACACCGCATCACAAAATACTTATCTGCGGAGGAATGCGGACCACTGCACTAGACTATTTCTTACCCGGACTTAGATATTTCTTCTAAGTGACTTCCAGAGGAAGTCAAGACTTAATCTCTAGAGCATGATACCACCAAACAATTACTAACATCATATCTAACCTGCATTACACAATCATCACCTGCAGAGACATACTCTTCAACTTACTGTCCTCTACTCAGAGTACTTTCCTTACTTAGCCATTTTCTATCAACCGGACCTGAAATCCAATATGCTCTTCTGGAGTTATCTCTTCTAGCCATGGTAACAATATCTCTTAGCCTTGTTTCCATTGATGACAACATACAATTAAATACCAGAGCAATGTCTCTTGCCAACAACCCCATCCAAAATCTTCTCCATTTCTGCAAATATCCTAAAATAAAAAAAATAAAAAAATCCAAAAAATCCAAAAAAATTAAAATATACCAAAAAACCAAGCAATAAATCTAAATGCAACTAGTCCTTAACCCATACTAAACTAGCCAAGCAATCTATCCAATAGTTTTGTTTCCAACCTTGTTGCAAACCTATCAATCATAATTTCATCAAACCCAATCAATTCTTGCTTAAGAACGTAAGGCTATCTTAAGTATAGAAATTATCTATCCATCCTAGTTCCTTAATCCATCATCAGTTTTTAGCTTGATAGGGGCAACAACATTATTTTTTTATTCTTTCATGCATGATTGCTTGCTTGTGTGCACTATTATTTCATCTTGCATAAATGTATAGTGTTTTGCGTGTTTAGTATATGCTCTTATTACTCCAGCTAATATTCATATCTTGTGTGTGATGGACTAAGATTTTTGCATCACATCTGTCCTTTGCATCTAAGGACTATACCTTTTGTGCACTAGGACATTAAATCTCTAAGTTTATTTCCTCACATGTCTAGACAAGGTTGTATTACGTTGGGTATAAGAACACCCCTTTGTTTGTATCGTGTCCCTATAGCATATTGTCACCACGACATCATGGTTTTCCATATCATGGTGCCCAACAACATATGCTTTCTTGTGACCTCATCAGGTTGTCTATTCACAATATTTATCAAGGTTCTCAAATGCCTTGTGTTGTGTTGGGGCATCCATCTTTATGCACGAGACACATCGTCACCCTGGTCTCTATACCTTGGTGCATAAGGTCTACTGTTATCTAGATTGATCTCACTATATTACATCATAATGCCCCATTCATCCATTCCATCCCTTATCCTTCCTCCTTCCTAACCAACCCATTTCAACCATTTTGAGAGCAAACCCATGTTCTTGCGAATCACCTGTCCCCTCGAGGGGGCATCACCTCTACCATCATCTCTAAGCCTAACCCTATTCTTCTAAACCAAAGTCTTCTTCTATCAAATCCAACACTATGTTTTAAACTTCTTTGAAATAATGTTACTTAGTCACAACACCATTTCAATCACAATACCATTTCAAACAGGAGAAAAATGTAGACACCTAAAATTGACCATGTCCTTTATACACCACCTAACCTCACTTTCGACATCTTGCAACACCTTGTCAACATCACCTTGTGTCATCTTGCGAGTCTTAATCCTTATGTCCTCCTTTATCCCAAGTTAATTAAATAAATCATATTTATGTAATTCACCTATCCCTTTATCTAGTAGCCTAAATTAATTAAATAAATTTCCCTTTATTTAGTTAATTTAACCTCTTAAGCCTTCATATCGCTATGTTAATTAAATAAACTTCATTTATTTCATTAACATCCCTTACACTAACTTTTCCAATAGCTAGATTAATTAAATAAAACTTATTTAATTAATCCTAACATCCATCTGATCCCATCCCCATAACTAATTAAGTAATCCTTATTATTTAATTAGTTGTCCTAGACACATGTCACTATCCTCACCACTCCATAAATAAAACCAGATTTAAAATTCCTCCACTAGAGGACAAAATTCAAAGTCAAACCTACAACTTAATCTCCACCCTCCATTCACATTTTAATCTTGACCCTTCACACATAAGGATGCCCTAGAAATCCTTATCAAACCCTAATCCAAGCCCTAATTCCTCTCATTCAACCCTCATGTGACACTTGTCACATGACTACAACTCCAATCCAAACCCTAGTCCTAAATCAATCCTAATCATTGATGTTTACTTTCAATCCTAACCCTTCATCGTTTTATCAACTATCTATAAATTGAACCCTCATCTAAGACAAAAGAGAGCTCACTTGATGGCACTCTTATGATTTTTAAATATCCTCTCATCGGGCCTCCATTGCCATTATCTTATGCTTAGTGAGTGCAATCTACATTGTATCTTGATCATGGAGTATAGCTAGAATGCACTGGTGGGTGCATGCATTCTCCACTCTATCATGGAAACTAGAATGGAGTGAAGTTTTGAAGGTATAACTTGTCATTTGTGTTTTTCTTTATGTTTCTAACATCATCTCCATTCTTGTATCTTCAGTACTTATACTTGAACGAGTAATGTTCACTATAAGTTATGCATATTTCAAGTTTCGTGTGAGTGAAACACTACAAGTAATGAATTTCAGTGTGACTGATGTACTTTTTGTGAATGATGCATGTGATGCACTAGGAGTACCTTTTTGTATTCTTACCCTATGAATAGTTATGCACTTAGGGTTCTTGAACACATGACTGTTATTTATTCATTCTTTGTGCACTATGAGATTGTGTATTCACACACTTTGAAATCTTGTTTCCATGCTTCAAACAAGTGATGTTCTTTGAAATCATGGAAAAGATATAATAACATCTTGTGTGAGTAATGCATAGAGTATAATATGCTTGTATAACATGTTTACTACATAACTGAGTATGCAAGTGATGCATTAGGAATATTGAATGCTCATGAGTTAGATAAGAGAGGAAAATTTTCTAGTTTGAATTTTACATATCCTTATTTGAAAATATTTAGAGAAATTGCAGATCCTATTATTTGAAACTTATTTTTAGTGCTATACAGTATGCTTTTATGCAAATGAATCTAAGTTTTACATAAGAAGATTTAAAAAGACTTTAATGGAAATTTAATTATTTATTATAGAATGATAATTGATTTATCTGTGATTTAGTAAGGTAGTCAAGATGATATACTTAACTTTGATGAACTTTCAGGACCACGATGATTCCCTTATGTTATCCATCCTTTCTTTGATGTTGATAAACTCCTTTGACAAACCTTTCTTGATGATTTTGGTTGTGTGAATATTCTTTCTTGTTGATCACCTTATTTGGTTGGGTGATGAGATTTGATCTACTGATCTTTTATTGAACGTATGTGATTTAACTTTAAAATCAAAATTTCTTTTTTTTTATGAACTCTTTATGTTGATGAGTTGGTCTATTTGCCTTATTAATAAACTTGCCAACTCAATGTTGACTTCCTTTCTTGAGGTTGAATCTTGTAGACTAATGTTGTAATCTTTTAACTGATTTTGATTGATCGTGAACTTCTTTGTTGAGGTAATAGCTTATTGTTGAGGTCTTTCCTTTGTTTGATCATTTTAAATCAAGAGACTTCATTTACTTTTGAGATTTGACTCTCTTTGACTTAAATTCTTTTTGTTTATGCTGATTTAACAGTATATTATTCCTTTTGACTTAGTGTCATAATCCTTTGATGATCTTTTTCATTAATTGAAATATTCTTGATACTTAGTGTTGATATCTTCTTCAGTCAAATGTTGAAACTCTTCCTTTTGTTTAGTGTTGTTGATTTTCCAATGATGATAACAAGTAGTATGGGACACTTGTTTTTCATCATAGAATGACAATGTTCAGATGTCTCATGCGGGTAGGCATGTTTGACAAAATGAAAATATTGTTTGTTTCCTTTATGTGAGTAGTTATGTGTGATTTAGAAGGCATTTATACCTCTTGAGTAAGTATGTGGGATATAAATCACGTGTATGTAAATGCCCTTGAATAAGATAAGACTTGTTCAAAAATATTACATTGATAACAAAGGTAGGAGAGTCGAAGATTCTAGAAAATCTATGAAAAAAATCATTGCTTATAGACTTGAAATACCATTATTTCCTTCAATCAAGTTAAGATGTATGTATACACTACTAATGCACTAATGATGTGTGCAAGTGTATGAGTGTTAGACATAGATATTTTGTTGTTATGACCAAATAGGTACTACGAAGTAATCAACATCCATGTTAGGAGGGCATATTATGACATTGAGGTAAAACTGGATTGAAAGACATATGAAACATTATCATGAGTTTAGTCAATTTGATCATTGGGATGATGGTTCTCTTAAGTGGGAATATTTTCAATAATTGATTAATGAATTCAAATATTATTATTTAATCCACTATCGAATAATTCCAACTTATGTGTGTGCGACAAGGACACTCTCTCACTCTCTCGATGAAGAGAAAGTATCATCGAGGCAGAGGGCATCTAGCCAATTGACAGTGACTTGTGTTGAAAGAACTTGTGCACATACCACTTAGACTAAATTGCATTTGCATTCATTTTATTTGCATTAGAATAATCATTTAATTTTTTGCTAATAATTGCAATAAATTAATTAATTACATTTTTCAATTTAAACCTTTTTGAAAATATTCTTTATACTCCACATTAAATAAGTGGTTTCTAATCCAGGCCAAGAAAGAAGTGGTAGTTTTAGCATTTAAGAGGGAATCTTGGGAGTTACTCTTCAAAAATCTTAAATTATAAAATTGTAAGTGGAGATAATGGGAAATAATTGTTTTTCCTATTTTATTCTTTTAACAGATGTTTCGGGAAAATTATTTTCAAAAGGAAAATGGAATTTGTATGTATGATTTTAGGTGGAGGATACTTGATTGGGAGAAATTCATTCAGGTATCTTCCACCAAAGAATGGCTATGAAAGAAAGAAATCTCTGCAAGAATGTTTAAAGAGTAGGCATTCTTTCTCTTGCAGGAGGTTAGTGGTTTCTTCAGAGCTCCAGGTTCTTGCATGATCAATAGGCACCTCCGTCGATGATCATCAACAATGGCAAGTCAAGATTTGTCTTCTATGCCTCTGTTATTTTTTTGTGTCATGTTCGATGTAGCGGTAAGCTCATTTTTAGATTTGATACTTTCCATGGATCTCAGATTAAGATATTTGAGGAAACACCGGTATATCATGATTGTAAGGAAAATCAACGATGTCTCAAAAATTATGTGTTGAAATGGTTTATGTTGGGTTTTGTAACTTCCAATCTACAACTATAGAATTTGATCCTCACCACTCCTGCCTTCTTCTGCATTGAATTTTGAGTGAAGAACATGAGTCGTGCAATTTTTATAGGGTCCAAATCAAAAAGTTGCATTGCTATAATTATTCTTAAGCCTATGAGATGATATCTCTTTGAGGCATTTTGTCAAATAATTCGTAAACGTTGTTTGTGTTTTCACTTCTTGCATAAATGTCTTCCTCAGCTTTCTAACTATTTTATCTATAAACTGCCTTTCTTCTGTGCTTTATTGGATGTCCTTACCCTGTCCCAAATCTCCCATCTTAGCGCTTGCAGAGGAGACGTTGGAAAAGGATTGTGGGATTTAGCTTTACGCCTACCAATTGCATTTGCTTGAAAGTTTCTAAAGCCTTCTCAACAAAATCATTTTGTGCAATCCTGCAATCATTGCATTCCATGAGATGACATCTCTTTGAGGCATTTTGTCAAACGGTTCACGTGGCTTGTCTATGCTTTCATATTTTGCATATATGTCTACCAGGGTACTGGCAACTTCTGCAGCTACCAAATCCACCTTCCTTTATACTTTGTTTCACCATGCCTTCCATTAACCAAATCGACCTCATGCAGTTTATTTCAAAATGCCTTAAAGCATATGTAAACCATAGTTTGAACTTCAGGGGATTTACTTTTTCCATTTATAAGAGAGTTTCTAATCTTGTTTCCATCAGATATGTTTTAGGGATTTATCATTTTTATGGATGTCTTTGCTAAGGATAAGATCTTAGAACTCATCTTTGATCTTGTCTCAGTTATCTATAAGTGTGCAGAGGAATGGCCTTGGAGTTTCTAAAGCCTCTTCTTCATGTCTTTTAGGTGCGGACTATTTTAGATTTATGTTTTCAAAGTTTTAAACTAGGTTTGTATTAGAAAATAAGCGGGATATGGGAGGCGATGACCAACATTATCATCACTAAGATCGGCCTCATTATAGCCTCAGGGTATCTCTATTCGTACATAAACATAGTCATAACAGGAAACAAATGATAGTACGAGTCATTCTTTTCTTACGATGAGGTAATGTCTTCATAAGACATTATTTCCATCATTTCTTTTACCTCACAATAAATTCAATATGAGAGTAACCTGCAGTCAGTAAAAGTAATACAGTGATGTCAAATAAGATTGCACTATTGATAAATTTATTAGTTGTATTAAATCAATAATTAAATTGGGTAAATATTATAAACTTCTATAAGAGCGTAGAGTTCTAGTCCATAAAAGAATACCTATGAGTGTATACGCCATGTATAATCATCTCATGAAGCTTTCAAGCTCATAACACAAGTTTCTTTAACCTTACATAGATCTCTTTGACCATTGTAAGATGTGTTATAAGTTATAATGATGTTATTTAGTCTTTTAATATTAGCAATATAGCAAGTTTGGTTTAAGACGAGAAAATGGAATATCTTTAATAGTCTGATTTGTGTACTATAAGATAAAGGAATTAATTATATATTGGCAGTTTAAATTAAATAGATAGTATTCTTAACTCTAATATCTTGAAAGAATATTGTAAATAATAAGTTTAGTTTTCTTTTTAAGTTTGGTTAAATAACCTAGAATAAGTGCCTATTCATGAATATTGATGATAGTCAGCATTAGTGTTTTGTATTGCTTTAAGAAGTAAATAAGATCAATATGTTAAAAATATTAGGATGGTAGGAAAACTTAGTACTTAAGTAGCATAAATAATTTATACTCCTTGTAATAAATTCTAACCTAGGACAAATCTATAACTTAGTATGTGTGAAATTTGTTAAGAAGCCCACCTAAACATCCTTCTTATAGATGAAACTATGGCTAATCTTATTGATGACTTACATTAAAGATAGTGCATAGTTATTAAATTTGGGTGAGTAATTGGAGGTTAGGTTTAATATGATATAAAATGTTTAGCTATTAACACATATGCTTTCTAAAGCTTTATAATGGAACTAAATGGTTGTCCTATTTTAAATTCCTTTATGTTCCTTATAAATTACTTTTGCAATTGAAATTTATGAAGTTATAATCTATCTTTGTATTTCCTTAAAGGTCTCTTAAATGGTTGTAAACTCTTGTTTATGAATGCATCTTTTAGATGATAAATGGTTGTTTGTAATTGTGATCATCAATGTCATAGAACTGTAGTTTCTCAACTCTCCTTTTGCCTAATAGCAATGTACATCTAATATCTTGAAAGTTTTAACTAAGTTTGGAATTAGTGTTAGAAGGTTTGACTTGGTCTTTTATCTGCCATACTCGCAAGCTCACTTCATGCCTCTCTTCTTATATGATTTAACTAGATTTTACTTAAGTGGTAAATTTTATCTTTGATCACCTGAATAGAAAAGTGGATGTAAATATTTATATGTTTAGATCTTTTGTTTAGAAAATTTGTCCTTGTTTCACCTGAGTGGGCGGTAGCCGACAAGAAACTATGTATGGAATTAGACCCTAGAAAGGGTTGCGTACCCACCTGATTATTTTATTTTATATTATCATGAAAGCATGGATAAGTTTCTACTACATGTTTTCTCTTCAAATGTTTGAATGCTACCTTGAGAAGATGTATATTGTATGAATATATTACCTTCATTGTCATCTTGTATGAAACTATGGATGATGTATGTTGTGAGTTTATTCTTGTATTTCTGTATGATGATTTGAGAAAGAGCATGGACGGGTGTCGAATATGGAAAAATAGAGAAGGGTAGTTTTATTTTTATAACCTATCTACCCATCAATGGCTTAAAAGATGCTTTGGCCAAAGTTTGTTAGTCAATTTAGTAATTGTTACTATTTGATGTTTTATTTCACTCTCTGTCATATCATGATATTAGATCAGTATATGCATTTGATACATGCTATAGAGATGATAGATATATCATGCTGCACCAGATTCCTTCATGCATGTCAGCTTCAGTTTGCTAGACCCCTTGTGAAGGGTCAAGCTTCTCCATTCAGGAGGAAGACTGAGGAGGCATGAGCCTTGTGGCTAGATGGTAAATCACCTTGATGATGCATTCTCTCTGCCAAGATCAATGTCGAAGAAATGGTAAGGCATCGAAAACATTGTATGACATGATTCTCTTTTGTATGATCCTATATAGCTAGATATTGTAAAGGCATAGTCCTTTTTATTAAGCTATTTGATTAGCTGATGTATTGAATGTTTTTTGTTGTACTAATAAAAGTAATTTTCATGAAAAAATTTAATTCTTCCCTTTTCTACACTATTTTATGAGAATAATATTATTTTATTCTCTTATCGATATGGTTCTTACACTTAGGTTGTGGATGTCAGTTTTGAGAACTTTTTTTAAGAGTACATGCATGGTTACGGTTTTTTGTTATCTCATTAAAACAAAAAAGTAAAAGTTAAAAAAAAAGTCTCTGCCTTCCCTACCATTCACAGGAGAAGTCACTCACCAACAATGCTGAAAAAAATAAAATAAAATAGAATCTTTTGGTATTATAATAATTTTCTTCTTGTTGTAATATATATACCCATATTTCTTTCTTTATCGGATATTTTAGATTTACCCTATAAATCAAAACCCTGTAGGATTTAATTTATACAACATAGCATGAGTGACAACAAAACAACCAAGTAAATAATTTTCCTTTTATTTGAATTGCTCTTTGGTTTGGCCACAAACCCTACAGGGTTAAAACCTAGGTTTAATCTTAAATAAAACCCTCTCTTTTGCATGAGAGGTTAGATTTGGAAAACAAAATCAGATCATGTAGAATCTTCAAGTTCCTATAGTAGAAAAATTAAAACCTCTATGAGGTTTTCTTCACCGAGCACTCCTTGCCCTCTTAACCTACAACAGACAAGATCATGTAAAACATGTAACAAGAAAACAATGAGCTAGAAGATAGAGAACCACAAAATGATGAAGACAAAAGCATTAAATAGTGAGGATCAAACCCAAAAGAGAGTTATAGAGCTTACCTTATCTCATATAATCTCCTTCTCTACTTCCTCTTCATTCCACAACAGAAAACCCTCACCCAACAAAATTATTTTAAGAAGGAATGAGAAGATAGAGCTTGATGGAGAGCATTTATATGATTGTTTATCATTTTAGTAAGTTCTATTAATTTATGATCTATGATTTATTTGAGCCCTAAAATGTAGCCAACCTGGCTTTATTATAGAAACAATTGTTTTTATTTAAATTATTTTATAATTTAGAGAGGATTAAAACCTCACTTGCATGTACACAAACAAATGTATACATTTGATATAAAAGCAACATTCATAATAAAATTAATATACACTTCATAAATATTTCATAATTAACAATAATATCATAATTAAATGAAAATCCAAATAACACATTCAATCCATCATCTAAATCATACTAATACAAGATCGCATAAGCACATCACCCTTTAATCAGGTGCTATATAGATTAATCATATACAAAATTGATAACAATAAATTATTTTTAATTAGTAAACTCTAATCTAGAAATTATAATCAAATCAATAATCAGAAATTAATCAAATTTATCATTAATAATCCTTTAAGTTCTATTTCATATTTTTTGAATCCCACAATAAATCAAATTAAACTAAGATTCATCATTGCATGATTAAATCCATACTAAAATCACTCATCATGACATGTTGAAATATGTACTTCTAATCCCATCACATCGATAATGTGAGTAAAACATAGGTATTAACTAACTAAATTAACATCACAACTAATAAAAGCCACTAATCTAGCTATAGTGTTAGTTTCCAAACAAATCCATGATCGTGACAAAATACAAAGAAGAAGTCCCTTAGTAAATCATAAATAAAGCATACTTATCCAAATATAGATGTAGTCACAAGGAGGTATGGGCCTCACATCCTACACCCCTAAAATTAGGCTTCCTCTTGGAAGCCCTTAAGAGATAAGGGTAGAATAACTCACCGTAGTGATAAAGTGTCAAGGTAATGGGGTTGGTAATCTAGATTGTGAAGAGCTAAGTGTAGATACCTAAAATTGACATGTCTTACAACATCACCTTGTCGATACACCACTTGAGACATCTTATGACACATTTTGTCCTAGGAGCCTTACATAATCCTTCCATCACCTAATTAGTTAAATAAATCATATTTATTTAACTAATTCCCATCCTGATCCCATTTATCCCAATAGCCAAATAAATAAATAAAACATATTTATTTAATTAATTCTCACATTTCCTCTGATTTAAATAAATAAAATATTTATTTAAATTAGCCCTAGCCTTTATGTTGGAATTAGTCCAGACAACTTTGGGCGCACTGCCCAGAGCTCACTGCTCAAAAGAGGCTCACTACCTACAGAATTTATGTTTAATATAGAAAGAATTAACTAAGAAATAGCATCTTCTTCATGCCTGGTTCAATCTCATTGAATGCTCATAAAACTTTTGCTCTTTTCCCAAATACTTCTTCACTATCACTTCATCCTTTACTATTCTTGTTCCTGTACTCCTCCTCTTCTCTTCTCTGCCTTTAATCCTTTCTTTGAATTTGATTATTTCGCACAGGGATGATTTTCCACAACTCAACTACACGCCTTTATATGCTTCAACAACCTTGAAATAAACATCAAGGTCGTCACTCCAAACATCTGAATTAATGTGAATCACTAAGCTGTCGGCCAAACATAACTGGAACTTGAATCTTCCTTGATCAACATGCCATGCTCCATAGAATTGCTCTTAGATCATCCGCAACACACTAGAATCATCCAGTCGGCCAAGACTGGGAAAAATAACAACACCAAGAAGAAAATATTCAACTACGAGCTTAGTCTTCAATGTGGACCTCCAACACAGCAGGCACACGATCCAAAGACCTCCACAAGCACATTGAATTTAAAAAAGACATCCACACTCCTCCAAATCATTAGAATCACTTGCATCTTCTCTTGGAACCTGAAGAACACTATTTGTTATGACTGTCACACTAGAAAGATTGCTTGTAGACCTCTAAGCCATGAACCACTTGAGTTGATGATACACACTGACTTCCCAAACATGCCTATAGAACCGCAGACCATAATATTTCAATGTGGAGCAATCCGGACCGATTAACTGTCACTTTGTCTCTTCTTAAGACATTAAAACCCAGTTCTACTCAAATGGCCATAGCTTCTTCAAATCTGCATGCAGACCTCTAAAAACTTAATTGGAGCTACTTTAGACAATCCTCTACACAGCCATATGGTCTGCATACATTGAGCTTCATTAATTTTCTCAATATCCTCAACATTCTGGTCTTCTAAACAGGCAACAAAATAGGATACAGTTGACACTAATGGCAACAAGGATATGTTTACATCAATGACAACACTGATTAGGCACACATTTGCAACAATCTCACCCTTTGTCATTGATGGCAACATATGATGTGAAAAATTGATTCAACCATCAAGACAAGAACTTCTCCCCCTTTCTCTTATCACTTCTACGACTACTTTCTTCACTGCTCCCCCTTTCATTAGCAACTGGTTTTTCACATGACTTCTCTCCCCCTTTGACATCGATGGAAAAGGGTACATATTTGCAATCTTTTCTTCCCCTTTTTGTTTCAGATTGATCTCAAAATTTACATACTGACTACTTCCCCTGAGTAGTATCTCCTTAACATCAATCCAGATCACAAGATATGACTATGAATTCCACTAGACTGATGCATCCTAGTGCATCTTAGTTCTAATTAGGAGGGGTAATAACCATTAACTTCTCTTTGAGATACTCAAAAGTATCCTTGGGTAGAGGCTTAGTGAAAATATCTTCAATCTGATCCTTTAAGGAAACAAACTCCAATCTGACTTCATTCTCATTAACCTTCTCTATCAAAAAGTGAAACTTGATTGATATGTGCTTTGTCTTTGAATGCAACACCAGATTCTTTGAGATGCTTATTGCACTTGAATTATCACATAAGATTGTGACAGGCTCCTCAAACACAATTTTGATGTCCTTCAACATTTGCTTCATCCACATAACTTGAGTACAATTGTTTTCTACTACTATATACTCTGCCTCTACTGTAGATAGGGATATTGCTTCCTACTTTTTGCTCAACCAAGAAACTAATTTACTTCCCAAAAAGAATGTACCACCACTGGTACTTTTCTATCATCCACATCTCCTGCCCAATCAACATATGTATATGCATGAAGAGTGAAGTCATTATCCTTTGAATACCATAAGCCATAATCAAGTGTCCCTTTGAGATATCTAAAAATTTTGTTGACTGCTACAACATGGGATTCTCTAGGATCATCTTGAAATCTAGTAGCAAGTCCAACTGCATTCATGATATGAGGTCTGGTGTGAGTCAAATAGAGCAGTCCTCCAATCATTGATCTATACCTTTTTTTATTTTCCTTAGGGGAGTCATCATCCTTACTCAGCTTACATCTGATTACCATGGGTGTAGCCATTGGCTTTGAATCTTCCATTCCTAACTTTTTCAACAATTCTCTCACATACTTAGATTGAGATATGAAAATACCTTTATCTGACTGAATGATTTACAGACCAAAGAAGAAATTCATTTCACCAAACATGGACATCTCAAATTCACTCTGCATTTGATCAAAAAATGTTTTGCACATACTCTCATTTCCACCAAAGATAATATCATCAACAAATACCTCAATAATCAGAATGTGCTCATGATCAATCTCGAAGTAAAGATTACTGTTATCAGTGCCTTTGCTATATCCTAGCTTTAGCAGATACTTATCTAATCTTGCATACTAGGCTCTTGGGGCTTGTTTGAGTCCATACAATGCTTTCCTCAACCTGTAAACTATATCTCTCTGATCAAACAACTAAAATCCTTCTGGTTGCTCAATGTAGACTTCTTCTATTTCTCCGTTTAGGAATGTTGACTTGGCATCCATCTAATAGACCTTGAAATCTTTATAAGCAGCAAATGCAAGAAATAATCTAACTGCCTCTATTCTTGCCACCAAAGAAAAATTTTCTTTAAAATCAATTCCTTCCACTTGAGAATATCCTTTGCAGACTAACCTTTCTTTGTTTCTTACAACTTCACCATCTTCATTTAGTTTATTCTGAAAGACCCATTTAGTTCCAATCACATTTTTATCTTCAGGTCTAGGAAAAAGATCCCAAGTGTGATTCTTTTCAATTTGCATTAATTCTTCTTCCATGGCTTTTACCCAATTTTCATCATTGCAAGATTCATTTACTAAATTTGGTTCAATCTTTGAAATCAAACAAATTTCCTCTTGATCTTTAGCAATTATTTTCCTAGTTCGAACACCTTTATATCTATCTCGTATGATCTAATCTTTAGGATGATTTGGTCTTACATACCTAGGAGTTTTGGGATTTATTTGAACCTCAGTTTCTTGAGCTTGTTCTTCAACATCTGTACTATCCTCTTGACTCACTAGATTCTTTGGATCAATCTAAATCTGAGTTTGGGTTTGAACTTGTCTTCCTTGACTTTGATTTTCATCTTGTTCATCTAATTCATATTCATAAGACCTAGAATGTCCTTCTTTTCTCTCATCAACTCTAACGTTTGTACTTTCAACAATCTTTTTCAATCTTTTGTTAAAGCACCGGTATGCCTTGCTTTGATTAGAGTAACCTAGAAATATCCCTTCATCACTTCTTGCTTCAAACTTGCCTAGATTGTCATCTCTTTTGATATAGCACTTACTACTAAAAACTCTGAAGTATCTCACAGTAGGAGGATGATCAAACCATAGTTCATAAGGGGTCTTACCAGAATTGCCTTTGATCTGCACCTGGTTGAGAGTGTAGATAGCAGCACTCATAGCTTCTCTCCAATAGACTTGTGGTACATTTTTTTCCATCATCATGGTCTTGGCAGCTTCTTGAATGGTCTGGTTATTTCTTTCCATGACTCCATTTTGCTGAGGAGTCCTAGGAGTAGATAACTATCTTTTTATTCCATACTTTTCACAGAATGTATCAAACTCACCGGAGGTAAACTCTCCACCTCTGTTGGATCTCAGACACTTTATTTTTTTACCAATCTCATTTTCAACCATAACTTTGAACACCTTGAACTTGTCAAGGGCTTCTGATTTTTCTTTCAAAAAGGTTACCCACATCATCTAGGAGTAATCATCAATCAGCAACATAAAATATATGTCTCCTTCCACACTCCTAATTCTAGCAAGGCCACATAGATCAGTATGCACAAGCTATAGCCATCCACTTGAAAATTGTTCTTTACTCTTGAATGAAATTTTATTATGTTTACCCAATTGACATTCTCTACACATGTTATCAACAGGTTTCACAAGTTTTGGAAGATCTCTCAGAACCTAAGTAGAACTTATCTTGACAATATTATCAAAATTCACATGACACATTCTCCTATGCCATAACCAAATTTGATCAATCTGAGCAATCAAACAACTTTTTCCAGAACTACTTAAATGAAAGATGTTACCTCTAGTCTGAGTACCAAATGCAATTTCAGTTCCAGAGCTTTCCAAGATTCTACATTTTCCATCCTTGAATCAGAGATCATAACCCTTGTCAACCAACTATCCAACACTAATAAGATTATGCTTCAATCCTTCCACATACAGAACATCATTAGTGTTATTCTTACCATCAAAAGAGATGGATCCTCTGCCACGGATTCTATCAGCTGAGTTGTCTCAAAATTTCACAATTCCACCTTCATATTTTTCAAAGATTACAAACTTACTTTTATCACCATTCATATGATGAGAACATCCACTGTCAATTACCCATTCATCTTTTTCTACAACCTGAGCAACCAAGGCACTTTCCACATTTGCACAGCTAGCAGATTCAGTAGGCACTAGATCTTCTTCTTTGATAGCAATGAATACCCAATCATTTTTAGTGGAACCTCCATCATCAAATTCATCATCTGTGACTCCTTCACTAGCTTCTTAGACATAGTAGCATTTCTTTTGAACTCTAGGTCTGTTAGGGTTTGGACTTGAACCCCTCTCCGAACACCTTGAGGCAAAATGACCAATCTTATTACAAGAAAAACATTTGAATGGCAACTTTCCTTCATATTTATGGGATCCTCTTGGCAATCTTTTGGCAAAAAGAGCTTCAAGTTTATCAAACTTAGTTTCATCACCTTCATCATCCTTCTTTGTCCCGTCGAAACTGTTAGATCTTCTTGAAGAACTTTCACCCAGATCATATTTTTGTTTTCCATGAATACTAGCTTTAAATGCAAATTCAGACTTAGGAAGAGAATCACCAAACTCACTCATTTCAAATGCTGAAAGTTTACCAACCAACTGATCCTTTGTAATAGTTGTCACAGTCTTGATTTCTTCAATGGCAGTAACTTTATGCTTGTAGGCCGGAGATAAGGATCTAAGCACTTTGGTAACAATTTCTTATTCTTTTGATTTTCCACCAGCACACCTTATACCGCTCACAAGTTCATTCACTTTTAGCATGTAGGAGGTAATATTTTCATCTTCACTCATCCTTAAGCTTTCATATATACCCTTCAGGCTTTGTAGCTTGGCACATTTGACATGTTCATCACCTTCATGTAGTGTTTCCAACTTCTCCTAGATTTCATGCGTGGTTTTCAATTCCATTACATTTGTCATTTCTGTATCAGACAGGGCACTCAACAAGGCTTCTATAGCTTGAATGTTGTTCTCAGCATCTTTGATTTCATCTAGAGTTGTAGGAACTTTTTCTGGAATCTTATATTTATTCTTAGTTATCAACCAGTAGGCATCTCCCATACATTGCAAATGACACTTCATGAGCATCTTCCATAGAGTGTAATTTGTTCCATCAAATCTCAGATTGTCTTTCTTGTAAGTCAACATTTTGGATCTCCTCCAACGGTCAAGCTTCTTTCAGAGGAACTTGGATCTGATACCAATTGCTGGAATTAGGCCAGACAACTTTAGGCGCACTGCCCAGAGCTCACTGCTCAAAAGAGGCTCACTGCCTACGTAATTTATGTTTAATACAGAAAGAATTAACTGAGAAATAGCATCTTCTTCATGCCTGGTTCAATCTCATTGAATGCTCATAAAACTTCTGCTCTTTTCCCAAATACTTCTTCACTATCACTTCATCCTATACTGTTCTTATTCCTCTACTCCTCCTCTTCTCTACTCTGCCTTTGATCCTTTCTTTGAATTTGATTATTTCACACAAGGATGATTTTCCAGAACTCAACTGCATGCCTTTATATGCTTCATCAACCTTGGACTAAACATCAAGGTCAGCACTCCAAACATCTAACTTAATGTGAATCACTAAGTTGTTAGACAAACATAACTGGGACTTGAATCTTCCTTGATTAACACACCACGCTCCATAGAATTTCTCTTCGATCATCTGCAACACACTAGAATCATCTGGTCGGCTGAGACTGGGAAAAACAACAACACTAAGAAGAAAATCTTCAACTACGAGCTCGATCTTCAATGCGGGTCTCCAACACAGTAGGCACATGATCCAGAGACCTCCACAAGTACATTAAATTTAACAAAGACATCTGCACTCCTCCAAATCATCAGAATCACTTACATCTTTTTCCAGAACCTCAAGAACACTATCTGTTATGACTATCACACTAGAAAGATTGCTTGTGGACCTCTAAACCACAAACCACTTGAGTTGATGATACACACTGACTTCCCAAATATATCTCTAGAACCACATATCATAATATTTCAATGTGGAGCAATCTGGACCGATTAATTGTCACTCTGTCTCTTTTGAACATAGCAAAATCTGGTTCTACTTAGATGGCCATAGCTTCTTCAAATCTTCATACGAACCTCTAAAAACTTAACAAGAACTACTTTAGACAATCTTCTACACAGCCATATGGTCCACATACATTGATCTTCATTAATTTTCTCAATATCCTCAACATTCCAGTCTTCTAAATAGGCAACACAATAGGATACAATTGACACTAATGGCAACAAGGATATGTTGACATCAATGACATCACCGATTAGGCACATATTTGCAACACTTTATTATCATCCTCACGCTTGTCCCTCTCCCATAATTTAAGTAATTTTTTATTATAACCCTTTGTCACACTACAATCGTCATTAAATGTCTTGTCACACTATCCCACTTATTTAATTATCTTTTAATCTTAGCCATCCACATCACACAATTGACCTTTCAATCCAAGTCATCAATCCTTATCCCTCATCTCATATAAATCAAGCCTCACCCAAGTCATTGTTGGCAAGAGGCAATGCATAGCATCAATAGGTGTTGTCATTGATGGCAACTAAGATTGTTCCACACATCCATAGTGTAGTATCTGATCTTACCAGAAGTCAGAATGATAATCTAAGTCTGGGAGCCTGAAATAGAGCATACAACAGAGTCTAGTATTTTGGTTAGCGGATCTCTCCAGCTAATCATTATGTGTTGCAGATCTGAAGGAGTGTAGAGGTACACCAGGACAATCTAAATCCACATTTTTAGCCTCTGGTGATAATGGGATCAGAAGTTATGAGCATATGAATACCGGGTTCTTTTATGATAGAACAGTTCAATGAAGAACAGGCAAACTTATGTAAATCCTTGTGCGGACCCAATAGAAGTGTTTTGATGAACTATGCATGAGATAGTATGTTAGTGGCCGACATGTCTAATGATCTACATGTGTTATTTTTGGTACGCATCAATACTGGTGTATGGATCTAGCTAAAAGAGCAGAGCACTCTTAAAAAGTTCTAAGTGTTTGTTGTTGTCAACTAACAAGTGATTGCAATTCAAGATAAGTATATATAGCTGATGATGGTGGATATTTTGTGATGTATGGAAGTCATGGAGAAAATGTGAAAAGAGCATAAATCTAATATCTGAATGAAGGCAAAATAGAGAGAAGAGCAGAATAAAGATGAAGTGTACAAAGTCAGTATTTGCACTTAACCAAAACTGATCTCTAGAATTGGCAAATGCATCTTAGCAGTTCAAAGTCTCTATAAATCTCTTATAAACTTTTCTGTAGGCAGTGAGCCTCCACTTGAGCAGTGAGTTCAGGGCAGTGAGATTGAATGCAAGTGCATTCTCATTTGTAAAATACTTTTAACAGAGTATTAATTTTTGTGGGTTAACCCCCACCATGGTTTTTCCCTTAACCGGGTTTCCACATCAAAATCTTGGTGTCAAGTGTGTTATTTATGTTTCTATTTATGTGACGCTGAAATACTTATTTCATTTATTTGTTGATAAGTTGATTAAAAGAAGAAATAGGTTAAAAAAAGTATCAACTGATTCACCCCCCTCTCAGTTGACCGGACCTATTCCAACAATTAGTATCAGAGCAAGGTTCCTCAGAAAATCCTAACAGCTTAAGGAAAAGATCTTGGAAGAAGTTTCAAATGGGTTCATTAAGAGATCTTCAGTCAGCCCTAGAAGAGATTGCTCAATCTAGAACAAAAATTAGTAATCTGAGAGGTGAACTTAAAGATGTTGATGACACCATTGAAGTGTTAAAAGATAAACTAAAGAAATCCTTGCAAAGAAAAAAGGAGCTACTTCTACAGCTATCCAGTTTACCTGAAGAAAATGTCTTGAATGAAGATTTGGAAGAAAAAACAAAGGAATGTGAGAAGCTCTCAAAAGAAGTTGTTGTCCTAAAAATTGAAATGGAATCTGGGATGATGAGGCAAACCAAAGAAAGTGAAGATAGGAAGAAAATTGAAGAAGATCTAAAACTAAAACTAAAAGAAAGATCTGAAGAATGCTACAAATTGGATGGAATAGCTAGCCATCTAGAGTCTGATCTACAAGAAAGCAGAGACAATGAGAGAGAACTTGAAAGGCAATTAGTCACTCTCAGACATGACCTAGATATTGTAAATGAATATAAGAAGAAGTTCAAATTAAGTTTAGAAAAACTTGAAGCACTACTTGAAGGAAAGAAAAGGGCTGATGACAAGCATGGTCTTGGATATGAGAAAGGTGAAAGCTTTGGATCCGGACAGAAAAATTTTTAGTCTAAGAATGGGAAAAATAGATCTAGAAAACCTCTGGTGAGATAGCCAAATGCTCAAAGATATCCATCATTCAATGGAAATTGTTTTAACTGCAACAAATTTGGTCACAGAGCTACTCAGTGCAAAAGCAAAGTAAATCAAAGAGGTCCATCCTTCTCTGGTCAATGCTTCAAGTGTAATAGGTATGGTCATAGATCAAATGAATGCAGAAGTATGCAAATGAATAATTCCAATAACAGAAGAATTAGCAATTCTTTTAATGGTTACTGCTTTGTTTGCAATAGGTTTGGACATATGGCTAATCAGTGCAAATTAAGAGAAAATTAGGCCTATAGGAAAAGAAATGTTATATGCTTCAATTGCAATAAATCTGGTCATATTGCAAGACTCTGTAGAAGTAAAGACAATGGAAGAAGAGGTCCGGTAAATAGAAAACTGGATGAACAAAGACAAGACAAAGGCAAGGAGAAAATTGATATGAGTGAGACTCGGGACAAATCAAACAAGATATGGGTTGGGAAAGTCACTATGAATGACAGCAATGGATCTGCACCGCAATCTGGTGCTGATAATTCCTCTGGGAATTAAACTAGAAGTCTTGGCTCAGGGGGAGCAGCATTACAAATCAAATTCCCCCAGCCAGCAAGTAAGTGCCTAGATCTAGCACAGTTAGAAAAGAGATCTTGGATTGTTTCAGACCATGTGGAAGGGTTTCCAAAAGAAAAGAGATGGATATGGCAGATTGTAGAGAAATACATGAAAAACTATTCAAAACAAAACAACCAGATTTGCTAGGGCAGGGCATTTATTACAAAGGCAAATTAGGTAATGTGAAGCTTAAAAGGGTCATTCACTCCTCATTTCAAACACTTTGTATGAAGTGAAATCAAGAATAAAGAAGTGGACAAGCTTAGAGATGAAAATTTCCCAAGAGATGGAAGTGAGAAAAGGATTTCCAAGCAAAAACCCTAATCTACGTAGCAAGGTATTTTTTGTTTTCTGTGAAATCTCTTGAGTTCTCAATTTTTGCAAATGCTACACCCCTAGTGGTAGATGTTACTAAGAGACCTCATCCCAAATTCAAAAAGCATCCATTCAAATCTGAAGAGGTTGAGCCGCTAGGTGCTTTTTCTGGAGTTCCATACAGGGTTTTACATGTTGAAGATATTAGGGCTTACATTCACTGCAATATAGAGGAATTTGGAAATTTGAAACTACTGGATTTGTTTGAAAACCACTTGAAGAATGACAGTCACCAATTGAAACCTAAATATAAAACCCTAGAGAGCAAACACTTCATACAAGTTATTGAATTTCTATCTTTTGATGAAAGTGAATGGGTTAGATATGTATTAAGTCGGATACATGATGAATTTATGTGGTTATTGAAGCCATTAAAGATCACAAAAGATGTAATCTGAATTGTGACTGGACGGAATGCAATCGGAGGGCAACCCATGCTTAAAGCTGTGAAAAATCAAACAGTAACTGATGCTACCGGAGCAAAATTTGACAAAAGAGCTATGACTATCAATGACATCATTAATCCAGATGTCAGGTTTGCCTCGATGGTAGTTGTGTATAAGATTTACCACTCTAGAAAGGAGAACTCAGTTTTTGGAATAGCAATTTATGCCGCATATCAGATGATAAAAGAGAATGTGGATTATGATTTGTGTGAGATACTACAAAGCCAACTAATAGAAAATCTGAACAAAATCAAAAGGGACAAGAAAAATTCCTTCAAGTATGGTTCCTTGGTGATATGTATATTCTTATACTTCATGAATGAAGTTCTAGGAGTTCCAGTTATACAATGGACATCAGACAGGCTAGTGACATGGCAAATTAGGGATCATCTACATAGTCTTGGCGATACCCAGACTCAAAAGACTTCTTTCTGGGTTTACTTCAAAAACATCCAGAACTTGATGCATGCAAGGGAAAGAATTCCTAGTTCAGTTGTTGAAAAGTATGAAAATGAAATACGTTTTATGGTAGACACAAATAAATGTTTGATGGAAGCTGTAGAACCAAGGACAATCTGGATAATGCCCATGGGCTATGAAGTGGATGAGGAAATTCTAGACATGTATGCTCAACATCTTCTGAGAAAACCTAAAGACACCTCTGTTGAAAGGTTCGGTACATACAAGGAACTAAGCTTAAAGCTACATGTGGAACTTAGACAGCTGGAAACAAAAAGAAAGGTACACAAGCAAGTAGAGATGTATGCAGAAAGCATTAGGATTACAAAAGAAGCAGTGAAAGAAAATAGACAAAGGATTGAAAAGATAAAGAAGAACATGGAGTAGGCAAAAAGTAAGCCTATAGTTCCCATGGAAGCCCTAAGGAAGACAAGGAGCTCTGCAACTCCTGCTGAGCCTCTCAAGACCACTTCCACTAAGAAGCCGGAAGCCACTCCATTTGGTGAAGGAGGGAAAAGAAATAAAACCAAGGAAACAAGAACCTATAAGAGCTCACAAGATGATGAGGAGACAGAAACAGATGAAGAAGTGAAAGAAATAAGATCCAAAAAGATCAAAACCTCAAAGACTTTGAAAAATCAATCGTCTGGAAGCATGAGGACCAATAAAAAGCAAGTGTCCAGTAAGGTTGCCATGACTATTAATGAAATTGTAAAAATAGTCATTGTTCATATAAACTTAAAACCTATTAGAGTTTACTATGATAACCTTGATCTGACAAATAAGAAAATTTTAGAAGATGCCATTATCATATATCTAAATAAATTTAATAGAGCCTTATTGGAAATCTTACAAGAACTTCCTAAAAGTTTGAGGAAAGTAATGGAAATGAGGAAAGAAGCAACCAAGCAAAAAGATATAGAACTCAGAGAGTATGTTCTCTCCTCTTTGTGCCCTGTGATGACCAGAAAAGAAGAAGATGAAATCCTTAGAGAAGTCAAAGATAAATTTAGAAGCAAAGTCTGGATGAACAAACTAATGCTTGGTGAGACTGAACAAATTGTAAAGGAAACTGAGGAAATTCTGAGAAAGGCTATGGACAAAAATAAATACTACATTGTTTTAGAAAAGCAAGTTGAAGAAGACAATCCTTCTAATCCGGAACAAAAATCTCTAGAAGAAGAAACTGACAAAAGAATTAATGACCAAAGTATTACTCTAGATCCTCTGGAACTTGATTCATCAAATCTAAATATTGGAAAAGTTTAGGAAGAGGAACACGTCAATCAGGAAGACATAGAAATGATAAATAGAATAATTAATGAAGTGATAAATCCTCCACCTAATCACTCTGAGAAGGAAAAGAATATTGCTACCACTCAGAGCCCTTTGGATCAAGCAGCAAGTGGTGAACAAGCAGAAATGAATCTCTCAGAAGAGAACACAGAAAAGATTAATACAGAGAAAGAGGAGGAAAAAGGAAAGAAAGACAAAGCAGAAGAAGATGGTGCAAATGTTGAAGCACCTAAAGCAAATGTAGAAAAATCTGATGATCAAAAGAATGGTTCAGAAAATGTAGCAAGAGACACTGCAGATGCAGTAAAAGGCCCTCTTGAAAAGGAAGTGATTGAGCTTGACGAATCCAAACTACTCCAAGGGCTAACCAATCTGGATGTGCTCTCTCCATTTCAATTGATGAAAATAGCATCTTTGACCCAAGTGAAAGCCTGATAAAATCCCACTTAGAGGACAATGAGCTGCTGGGGCTAGCAACCGAAGTTCTAGAGAAATTAATGCCAACCTATCAGAAGAATCAAAGTGATTCTCCCTCCGGTCATCTAAAAAATATTGTAAGTTCAATAAGTTCACATTTTGAATCTTTTGAAAAGTCTACAGAGACAAAAGTTCAAAAAGAGTTCTTGAATAAGAAGTTTAACCAAGTCAAGAAACTAATAGGGAATGATAGGTTGATCTTAGCCATCAGCATAAAGAGCATTCAGAATTCTCTAAATGATGGAGGAGACATATATAAGTTTTTTCTATCTTGGTCTAAAGTAAATAAAGACATTGAGAAGAAGATAAAAGAAAAAGAATAGAAAATATCAATTCTATCTCAAAATTTTGATCCTTTAACTGTCTCTCCTATAAGCCAGGATTATCAAGTTATTAGCTTGATAGATGAAATAAAGGCACTTGTAAAAGAGAAAAGAAACGCTATCAAGAGGATGTGTGAACTCAGGGGATTGATTTCTCCCAAATTAGAATCCATGCACAATGCCTTATCCGAAGCTTAGAATGTACTTCAGGCAAGTGATCCTCCAAATCTGTCAAAGGCAGAAGCATACTCATTTGTGTTAAATGGGTGCATTTCAATTTTGGATAGAATGAAGAGTATTTGGGCCTCCAAACTTATGCAAATAAAAGCTAGCTTTACATACATCCTCAAGTTCATGTGAATCAAACTTAATGGTTACTAATACATATGCGATAATGTATACAGAAATTTTGGAGAATTTTGATTTGCGGATCCCACCCTTTACCATTGATATCAAAGGGGAAGTGAAGGGCAGTGAAAAATGATGTATTCAACAAAGGGGGAGCATCAGAATAAGTGAAGTGCACAAATGTACAGACAAAGGGGCAGTTGCACAAGGACACTTAGTCATTTTTCACTAAGTGTTGCCATCAATGCCAAAGGGGGAGATTGTTGGCAAGAGGCACTGCATAGCATCGATAGGTGTTGTCATTGATGGAAACTAAGATTGTTCCACACATCTGCAGTGTAGTATATGATCTTACTAGAAGTCAGAATGATAATCTATCTAAGTCTAGGAGCTTGAAACAGAGCATACAGCAGAGTCCAGTATTTTGGTCAGTGGATCTCTCCAGCTAATCATTATGTGTTGTGGATCTGAAGGAGTGTAGAGGGATGCTAGGACAATCTAAATCCAAATTTTTAGTCTCCGGTGATAATGGGATCAGAAGTTATGAGCATCTGAATACCGGGTTCTTTTATGATAGAACAATTCAGTGAAGAACAGGCAGACTTATGTAAATCCTTGTGCAGACCCAATAGAAGTGTTTTGATGAACTATGTATGAGATAGGATGTTATTGGCTAGCATTTCTAATGATCTACATGTGTTATTTTTGGTACGCATCAATATTGGTGTATGGATCTAGCTGACAGAGAAGAGCACTCTTAAAAAGTTCTAAGTGTTTGTTGTTGCCGACTAACAAGTGATTGCAATTCAAGATAAGTATATATAGCCGATGATGGTGGATATTTTGTGATGTATGATAGTCATGGAGAAAATGTGAAAAGAGCAGAAATCTAATATCTGAATGAAGGCAGAATAGAGAGAAGAGCAGAATAAAGATGAAGTGTACAAAGTCAGTATTTGCACTTAATCGGAACTAATCTCTAGCATTGGTAGATGCATCTTACCAGTTCAAAGTCTCTGTAAATCTCTTATAAACTTTTATATAGGCAGTGAGCCTCCACTTGAGTAGTGAGCTCGGGGTAGTGAGCCTGAATGCAAGTGCATTCTCATTTTTAAAATACTTTTAACAGAGTATTAATTTTTGTGGGTTAACCCCCACCATGGTTTTTCCCTTAATCAGGTTTCCACGTCAAAATCTTGGTGTCAAGTGTGTTATTTATGTTTCTATTTATGTGATGCTAAAATGCTTATTTCATTTATTTGTTGATAAGTTAATTAAAAGAAGAAAAAGGTTAAAATAAGTATCAATTGATTCAACCCCCTCTCTATTGACCGGACCTATTCCAACAGTCATTTGGGGGGATCCATCTTCATACACCATTATGCTGTCGAAATGACTCTAGATCTCCATATCCATTATCTTCTATCTATTGTTATGTTACATGAATCATGAGCAATCAACATATCATTATCTATCATTCATCTTAGAGAACATAGCTAGTAGATTAGGGTGCATTCTACTCCATTCTATTGCGTGTGGAGGACTTGGTTTGAAGGTAAGTTATTGGGTTTGTTGTCATTATCTTTATATTGCCTTTAATCCATTTTTCCATCTACATTTTTGGCACGCCCCACTGGTCTAACCTTCACCTTGTGCAAGTTTATGCGCTTTAACTTTGTCCTCCTCTATCTTATTTTTTGTCAAGTTTTGGTAATCAACTTTTGCAGGTTGTCTACTATGTAAGATCTGACCTCATTGTTGAGTTCGGGACACCTTGTGGGTGAAGATCGACATAAAATTTGATATGTTTTGCTCACAGATTTTTTTTTTAAATTTGAATTTTTTTTACTTTGCAGATCTGTACCATATGGATCCATCATACAGTCTGTACATCTCTGATCATATCACTATTGGTTGTGGGTGATAATTTGTAGGGTGTTAATTTTTAGGTTGACTGTGTTCTTTTTTATTTCTATTGACCACCTTCCTCCTATCATCAACTGCTTTGTCCTTTCGGCTCTCGCTGATCCACATCTTGTCGTTGCTTCTATCTTCAATGCCAACCCCTGTGTCGCTACTTTTGCGACACCAAAATCATTTCCTGTCCACTAGTCGCTTCCCCACAAAACACCTCATGATGACCTCCTCCACCTGGTCGACTCCTCTTCACCTCCTGTCAACCCTTACCCTAGATCTCTGCTCCACAAAAGTTGACTAATGTATACTGCAGGCTCACTATATACTCCAGGCTCACTTTTTTGGTTGTTCACTATATATTGTATACCTCCATCGTCGGCCCCATCCTCTTGCCTAGTCACATTCACCACTTCCGCTACCTTAACAACTCATCACCACCCATATTGTTGACCTAGATGCTAATGACTTTGGTCTCCCTTAGCCCCCTATGCTTGTGACCTGTGGTCACATCCGTGACCATGTTAGCGCCCCCCACATTGGAATTTCTTTTTATGTTTTGCCACAGTGTAGCCCCTAGTCACATGGGTGACCAGAGGCCCATTTGACCATAACTGCAAATTAAAACTACCTCATTAAATGCTCCATGTGATCAACTAGACTGCCATCTGTTAATGACTACTTGACTATCAAGATTGTCTTTTAACCTCCGAAGTCCTGGAAGGGCTATTTTTTTTGTCTTTTTTTATAACTTTCTCATAACATGTCAGATTTTCATGAAACTAGTAGCGTCAAAAAGCTGGTTTGCCCATCTTTGCTTTGGCGACAGTCTTATTAGGTGATTTTATCAAATTCAATAGATATTATTAGTCAAATTCACCCCTTGTTTGTAAACTTGAAATCACTATAACTTGTGCAAAACTTATCTAATTTCGATGAAATTTTTTTTGAAACATAGAATTTCCTATAGATTGTGATTATCACATCCAATTTTTTGTTATTGATCATCTTTATCAGAATTTCATCAAATTTCTCTTTTTTCACCTAACACATTGGTTTGCAAGTTTCTTTGTTCTTCATTTTGGTGGAATCTAGGAGGACATAAGGTGCTACACAACATCAACATTAGCATTAGATCTGAAGATAAACATTCTAGGTGCACACAATCCAACTCTTGTCTTTTCATTTGATCAAAATCTTGTTTGTAATCTCACACTTTAATTTGGGCTTAAAACAAACACTTGTTTGCATCATCATACTTGAAATTGGGCATAAAATGAACTTGTGTCTTCATTATCACATTTGGCTTTGGGTTTAAAACGAACTTGTGCTTGCATTGCTTGGTGGATTTGAATGCGATTTAGGGTGTGTATGCTCTTCTCATGTACTTCGTGTATAAAAACATCCTTTAATCCATTCATTTTCACACACATTTCATTTTCTAAGGGTAAATTAACATTGCGAGTGTGAGTCAAGTGTGTGTGTATGCTCTCTCCTCACACTACAAGGTGATCTTGGAGATCAAAAGCACCATTTGACTTGCTTTTGTCACCCTCTTAGGAGGCCTGCTTGGAGACACACCACTCCAAGGGATGAACTCAACTCTTGTGTTCTAGAGGAGTATAAAAAGTGGGGAGTGAATCGAAAGACACACCTCTTGGAAGTTGAAATCTTGTCATTTGGGCTAAGCCCCCAAGAACTTTATACCTTGGAGAAGTGAAGGTGAAGGGTGGGTTACCCCTTTCTCCTGGCTGTGTGGCATTATTTCACTTTCATTTCATAGAATTGGTCCCCTCGTACCTTATGTATATTGGGGACATCCTTAGATCACTTGTTCATCCTAGCTTAAGACCTATTGGCCACACCTATTTGACTAATATTAAGCTTTTTGATGTGTCTTCAAGTGTCTTCATAATCACAACAATTAATCTTCAAATTTAAACTTTCTATTATGTCTTATGTGTGTGATTCATGCATGTACATGTGAAATCTTTTGTTTAAAATTTGCCTAAGTCAGGCTATCAACAATCACATTCCACATCATCCTAAACATCCTTTTCATCACTTCCATCCTAAGCCAAGTCACCTTCATCCTAATACAAACCCTAATTATCCTAGTTATCCACCTTAGCTATCTTAATTATCCATATCATCCACCTCATTAACCCTAATTATCCTACTTGTCCTACCCACATCATCATAATCATTATCCACTCAATCTATTTCAAGAGTCTACCTGGTGCAGTCATGGTAGGAGGGCTCATAGAATGAACTATCTAGACCGTGCAACAAGAGTAAACACAACGGAAACAACTCAAATAAATGGAACAAATATAGATTTAGTCATTTGGTATATCAAAGAATTCAAAACACAGATCCACCGACAACATGCAGGCTTACAATTAGGGTTCACAAGTCTGATTACATACATGCCCAAGATAAGGCTTTTAAACTCCTTCGCACAAACCAAAACTATGAACTATGAATCAATTGATAACTTCTTAACTAACTTCTTTCCTAAGGATCTATTACATCAATATATATCATTTTCAGACCAATAGATTCCTCTGCGTCAACCAAGGAAGGTCACAAACTCCAATGAAGAGTTGTAACATGTTCATAGATAGGTCAGACCTAAATGCATAGAATATTTCCTCAAATGAATGGAACATGTTGAACCTCAAGTAAGGTTAGCCACGAACCAAAGAATATTGAATGATGTGTCATTGAGATCCGCAAGTCAAGGAATGATCTGTAAGCCTTCTCCTCTAGTTGATTTATCAGGAACTGTTAGAATGCTCTGCTATGAGAAAACAGTCAACTTCTGATAGCGATATCTTTCCGATAACTGATCCAAATACTCTAAATTCTTGATATGATGTAGATGCTAAGTCCAGATCCACAAAATGAAAAATGCCAAAATCAGACCACAAGTTGGAAACTGCTACTGACTGAACTGAACTAGAAACTGAAATGCAAATGTTTTTGGCCGACGCAAGATTACTCTTGAAACAGGGATGCTCCTGCATCAGACATCCAGGGTTATTGAAAAAGTGAGTCCCTCACTTTGTTGGGACTAAGAGAGAACCAAGACGGTCCACCTCAGCCTGAGAAATCTAAGATGAATCTTCTTCTGGTCTGCCTTTCCACTTCACAAGATATTCTTTGTATTGTCTTCCTCTAGTGCTGCATCCAACTCTACTATCCAAGATGTCTTCTATCTGCTCCAGTACTCATTGTGGTAATTGTTTCTTCAAGTCTTCTTCCATGTTGTCATTGAACTCTGCTTCATGATACTAATATAAGTCTGTAATGTTGAAAATAGGTGATATACCCAACGTCTCTGATAGCTCTACTTCATATGCATTTCTTGAATCAAATTTCCTGAGTATCCTACAAGGTCCAAACATCTTCATCCTTAACTTGTTATATGTCCCAACTGGAAATCTCTCTTTTCTCAAGTACACCATCACTTCATCTCCCTCTTCATATTCATTATGTCTTTTTTTCTCATCTACCTTCTCTTTGTACTGACTGTTCATATCCTCCAAATGCTTTTTCTCCTGATTATGCACTGTCTTCATGTGATCCGCAAATTCTACTGCTTCTGCACTTCTCTTTTCCTCTGTACTGATATCTCTCAATTCTGTAACTCCTCTAAGATTCACTCTGATAACAATCTCAAAAGGTGTTCTTCTGGTACTCCCGTTTACTAAATTATTGTATGCAAACTATGCTTGTGAAAGAATCAAGTCCCAACTTCTGGTTTTGTCTCCAACCAAATATCTCAATAAGTTTCTCAAACTCCTATTCACTACCTCTATCTGTCCATCTATCTGTGGATGAAAAGTTGAACTGAACTTCAAATCTATCTTCATCTTCTTCCAAAGTGTCTTCCAAAAGTATCCAACAAACTTAGTATCTCTGTCTGAAACTATACTCTTAGGTAATCCATGCAAACTCACAATCTCCTTGAAAAATAGGTCAGCTACATGCATTGCATCAGTTGTCTTCTTACAAGGCATGAAATGAGCCATCTTTGAAAATCTATCAACCACTATAAATATTGAATCATGTCCTCTCTGTGTCTTAGGCAATCCCATTACAAAATCCATGCTTATGTCTTCCCAAGGTCTCTCCGGTACTGTCAAAGGTTTATACAATCCAATGTTCTGACTACTCCCTTTTGCAACTTGACAAACTCTATAACTTTGCACAAATCTCCTACCATCCTTATGTATCTGAGGCCAAAAGTAATTTTCACTTACCAAAGCCACTATCTTATCAATGCCAAAGTGTCCTACCAATCCACCACTATGCTTCTCCTTGATCAAATTATCTCTCATTGAACTTCTAGGTATGCACAACTAACTTCCTTTGAAAAACATATCTTCCTGAATGAAATAATCCAACCACTTACTACTATCTGTCACAATAGGTTCCCTACATGCTTTCCAAGGTTCTGCAAAATTAGTGTCTCCCTCATACATGTTCTTCAATTCATCAAAACGCAACACTTCAACTCTCATCTCTGTCAACAAGTTTCTTCTTCTACTCAAGGCATCAGCAACTTTGTTTGATTTACCACTCCTATGCTTCAAACACAAAAGTATAACTCTGCATGAACTCGACCCATCTCATATGTCTCTGATTCAACTTACCTTGACTATTCAAATATTGCAAAGCTTGATGATCTATATACAACACAAACTCCTTAGGCAACAAGTAATGTCTCCACTTCTTCAAGGCTTGAATTATGGCATAGAACTCTTGATCATAAACTAAATATCTTTTCCTTGCATCATTCAATTTCTCACTAAGATAAGCTACAGGTCTACCTTCTTGACTTAACACTGCTCCTATTGCATTTCCACTAGCATCACAATCAATTTGAAATACCTTATTGAAATCCAGTAATGCCAAAACAGGTTTCTCTATCACTTTCTGCTTCAACAACTCAAAACTTTTATCTGCTCCTAATGTCCACTTAAAATCTTTTATGTCACCTCTCATTGTCTCTGTCATAGGATTACAAACTGAACTAAAATTTCTGATGAACTTCTGGTAGAAACTAGCCAATCCATGAAATGATTTAACCTCTCCAATGCTCTCCGGTGTAGGCCATTCAATAATTTCCCTCACTTTCTCAAGATCCATCTCCAATCCTTCTGTAGAAATCACAAATCCCAAATATACCAATTCTTCCTTCATGAAACTACACTTCTTAATGTTTATCAGTAATTTCTCTTCTCTCAACCTCTGTAAAACTTGTCTAATATGCCACAAATGTTCTTCCTTTGTTTTACTGAAAATCAAAATATCATCTAGGTATACAATTACAAATTTACCCAAGAATTTCTTCAAGACTTTGTTCATCAATCTCATGAAAGTACTCGGTGCATTTGGCAATCCAAAGGGCATCACAAACTACTCATACAATCCTTCATTTGTCTTAAAAGAAGTCTTCCACTCATCTCCTTCTCTAATTCTAATATGATGGTATCCACTCTTCAAATCTATCTTTGTGAAATATCTGGCTCCACTCAAACAATCCATAATATCATCCATCCTAGGTAAAGGACATCTATACTTAACTATGATCTTGTTTATTGCTCTAGAATCAATACACATTCTCCATTCTCTATCCTTCTTAGGTACCAAAACTGTAGGTACTACACAAGGACTTAAGCTTTCTCTGATCAAACCTTTCCTCAACAACTTTTGTATCTGTCTATTCAATTCTTCATTCTCTGCCAGTGTCATCCGGTGTGCTGCTTTGTTAGGCAAACTTACTCCCAGTATAAGATCCATGTGATGACTGATACTCCTTATAGGTGGTAATCCTTTAGGTACATTATCTGATATGATGTCTTCATACTCTGCAGCAACTCTCTTATCTCATCCGGTTTAGTTTCATTCTTCACCGCTTCTGGCTTCTTAGGAATCAAGGCATAGCACATACCTTCCTGTTTCAAACCATCCAAAAATTTCCTTCCATCTACCAAACAGATTCTAGCATTCTCACATACCACATCTTTAGTATTATCTTCTAAAGGAATCAAAGTAATTCTTTTCCCATTTGTTGTTATAGTACATGTATTCTTTCTCCCATCATGAATAGCTTTTCTATCATACTACCAAGGTCTACCCAATAAGATATGACAAACATCCATAGGCATAATATCACACAAGACTTCATCATGATATGATCCAATATGATATTTCACCAAACATTGTTCACTCACCAGTACCTTATGATCATCCTAAATCCATGCTATCTAATAGGGCTTAGGGTGTTTCAATCTTTCCAATTTCAGCTTAGTCACCATCTCCTCTGAAACTAGGTTATCTGAACTACCACTATCAATTACAACTTTACAACACTTACCTCCGGATTTGCATCTAGTTCTGAACAAACTTTTCCTCTATGATGGTTCCTCATTTGTTTCTATTTGAAATAGTTCTCTCCTCATCACCAATGATTCTCCTTTCTCAGGTTTACCAACAAAACTAGGTGATTCAATAGGTTCTTCTTCAACATAGGCTATTCTTCCATTGTTCTTTGTCTTCTTGCTTGTACTACCCTGATTACATTCAAATGCTCTATGTCCTTCACCTCCACACTTGAAACAAGTACCTCTGAATGTCCTCTCATCAAATCCTCTTCCTTCTCTTCTATATCCATCATTCCGGTATGCACTAGGTTTTCCTCTCCGGTAAATTTTTTTGTCATCTCCCTGGTAAGCATTGTTATCTCTGTCATCCTTCTTAAATAGGCTGTCAAACTTGCTCTTCTCTGCAAATGATCTATCATATCTGGAAAATGTTTTACCTCTCTGAAGTTTACCTTCTTGACCTCTCTGTCTCTGATCATGTCTCTTATTCAGCTTCTCTTCAAATTTCAGTGCAAACTGGTATGCTTCTTCCAAAGATGTCATCCTTACCAAGCTTAGTTCTTCTTGAATGTTCAATCTCAGTCCATTGATGTATCTTGCCACTTTCTCCTTGCTTGCTTCACTATGTCTTGTCCTTATGATCATCTTATGAAATTCTTCAGTGTACTCTTTCACAGATTTCTCCTTTTGTCTCAAGTTCTACAATCTTTTCAACAGCTCCAACTCATAGTCAGCAGGTATGAACTAGTTCAACTTTGTCACCATCCAATCCCACTTTGTAATCTTTTCTTTTCCTCTTCTATTTCTTTCTAACTAAACTTCTTTCCACCATATAGCAGCATGTCCTTTCAGTTTTGTCTTCACAAATTTCACCCTTTCTAGATCTTTAACTTCTTCATACTCAAAGTATTCTTCAATATCATTTATCCAGTCAACCAGATCTTCCAGATTCAAATTACCAGTATAAGTTAGCACATCAACTCTAGGTCTATTTCCAATCTTCAAGATAGCTCACAACGTCTTGATTTGATCTAATTCTTCTTCTTCTTCACCTCCTAGGGTTTCGTCAGTTTGATTTGCAGATTGAAATTATTCTTCATCATCACTTTCAACATTAGGTCTAGGTGTTAATCCTCTTCGCCTATCTTCTTCAACAACATCCAAATAAATTTACATTGTTCTCATCAATTCCATCATCTCATCCATTCTATTAGCCATTGTACCAATAGGAGGAACACTTCGCGATGACATCTTCCTAGGATCAAGTGCAAACTACCACAAATTCAGTGACAACTAGCTCTCAATCAATGATCGATTGCGCACTAGTAACCTACCTCGGATCAGCGATCTTCTTACAACAAGATCTTACGGAATCCCCTTCATCAATTCACTCCAAAGAATCAAACTTTCTCTCTGATACCACTTGGTGTAATCACGGTAAGAGGGTTTAGAGAATGAACTATTCGGACCGTGTAGCAAGAGCAAACACAATGGAAACAACTCAAAGAAATGGAACAAATGCAAATTCATTCATTTAGTATATCAAAGAATTCAAAATAGAGATCCGTCAACAACATGTGGGCTTACAATTAGGGCTCACAAGCCTAATTACATACATGTGCAAGATAAGGCTTTTAAGCTCCTTCGCACAAACCAAAACTATGAACTATGAATCAATTGCTAACTTCTTAACTAACTACTTTCCTAAGGATCTATTACATCAATATATATCATTTCTGAACCAATAGATTCCTCTATGTCAGCTAAGAAAGGTCACAAACTCCAATGAAGAGTTGTAACATGTTCACAGATAGGTTGGACCTAAATGCATAGAACACTTCCTCAAATGAATGGAACAATGTGTGGACCCTCAAGGAAGGTTGGCCACAAACCAAAGAATATTGAATGATGTGTCATTGAGATCCGCAAGTCAAGGAATGATCCGCAAGCCTTCTCCTTCAGCTAATTTATCATGAACTGTTAGAATGCTTTGCTCTAAGAAAACAGTCAACTTATGATAGTGATATATGTCTGGTAACTTATCCAAATGCTCTGAATTCTTGATATAATGTAGATGCTAAGTCCAGATCTGCAAGATGTGAAATGCCAAAACCGGACCACAAGCTGGAAACTACTACTGACTGAACTGCTTGAACTAAATTGGAAACTAAAATGCAAACAAACTGAAATGCAAATGTTTTTGGTTGATGCAAGATTGTTCTTGAATCAGGGATGCTCCTGCATCACTACCTGTGTCTTTATCCCTCACCTATCCTCCCGATGGGGCATCATTCCAAATCATCCAATCACCATCATCCTCATCACTTATCTAATCTTATTCATCCATATATCATAGTATTCACCAAATCACATCATTCTCAACAATCCTAATCATCCTTCTTATCCATCCTCATCATCTTAAATATCTAATCACTCCATCCTAATCATCCTAATCACCCTTCTTATCCACCTCATCCCTAATCATTTAAGCCTTCATCATAATCTAATCTATTCCACTTCATCCATAATGCAATAAATTTCATCCACCTCATATCCTAATCATATCCTAATCACTCCACATCATCATTCTAGTTCTAATCCTTCACTTGTCAAAATAGTTGTGATCATTAACAATCCTAGGTCAAATCCAAAACCCAAAATCACAATCCTGGGAGGCCCTCCTTCTACTTCCAATGATGATCAGAATCTTGTAGATCATGATGCATATTTTGAGGAACAAGCTGAAATACAAAGACTTAAACATATGAATAAATCCATTCCACCAATAGAAAACAAGAACCTAGAAAATGATCGTAACACATCATCCACTATACCATCACCTATACAACATCAACAACTTCCACCTCATCCTATGTGTCATCCCCCCACTTCATACCAACCTAATCCATCCACATATTATGTCAATCCTACATCAACCAATCCCACTTCTTCCAATATCAACCAATATCCACATCAATCCATACCCCATGAACATTCAACTACTTATCCCAACATTTCACCTCACCACCAAATCTATTTACAAGACTATCAATTTCCTTCACAACATGAACATGCAACTCCAAGTTACCCTTTGTACCAATATCAAGTGTCCTTAAGTCCTCATTCTACCTTTGACAAGGGAAACACCACTCTAGCTTATGCATCCTATGGGTATCCTCTATCACCATCTAATCCACATCCTAATATATCTAATACTCCTATTATTCATCAACCTGATCCTAATCATAAGCCTACAAATTCTACCCTTATTATCCATCCATTATATTGTTAATCCACCCATATACTTGCTATTACCCAGTTTTGCACCCTTGCATACAGTCGTGAAGCCTCTGCAAACTGGAGTAACATGGGACTGATCTCTAAGTGTGGGACTTTGCTAAGTGAGATCAGACCTCCGGAGAAGGCCGACTTCCTTGTCTAGTTATCACCTAAAACTACTAAATTTTGAGGGGAAAAGGGGGAGAGAAAGCTTGTAATGGAAATGAAATAAAAGCTTGAAAACAAGGGTGATGCACCAGACAGATTTAAAGAAATTTCCACAACACTGAGAAGATGCACAATGTAATCAAATACACCAAGTAGGTATACACAGATTAGATGACTCTAGCAGAGGTGAGAAGCAATATGATTGAGAGGAATGAAACATTCACAGACAGCCGTACACAGATTCACACAGAACTAGAAAAATCAGTAAAGAGGTAAAATTAACTTGCATATATTCAATGGAAAGGTACAGTTACAGCATATGAAAACCCTATTTGGAAACAGAAAAGCCTTAATGCCAAAAAATTTCCAACCTTATTTACAACATTTGAATGCATATATATAGCATTCCAAAACTATACTAAGTCGGTTACAAAAATTTGCTCAAAGAGCTGTCACAGAAAATATCTACATTAATTACAGCCTAGCTGCATCAGTTATGGCGTTGAAAACTAGAATTGGCAGACAAGGAGATATTTTATGGCCTTTAATGCAGCTGCCACTTCTTGAATTTGGAGATGAAGCGGTGGAAAGATATTCTTTGTCATCAATGCGAGCTGCTTGCTCCGTCTGCTACAATGAATGCCCAAAAAATATCTTCATCTGCTGCAAGTCGTCGATGAAATATTCATCGTTCAAAACATGCATCCTCAGATCTGAAAATTGAAAATTGGAAAATTCCCCCAAAAACCTGCTCAAATGAAAGAGGAGGCAAAAACATGCACTTTTGCCTCTTATAGCATGTCAAAATTCGCTGAAATGGGGAAGATACAGGTGGTCAAAGATTTGGTCAACTGCCTGTGTATACTGCATCTGCATCTGTGTGTATATCACATGCATCTTGGTGCCTAAATCAGCATTTAAAAATGTATTCTGCAACTCCTTTGCATATGCATGGTGCCCCATACATCAGGCCCTGTTTGTGCCTTTGTATTTTGAAATTGTATATACATACAATTCCCTCCTTGTATATGCGGGCCCTACCACTTGTATGTGCCTTCTGCATATGATAATATACAAGCTGCGGATCCCAAAATGGCCATTAGCTGCATTTGGTTTCCCTGTCAGGTCCGGCTTGTATATTTTCTCCTTGTACATTTCTTTGTATATACAAATATACAAACGTCTATGCATACAAGGTGAACCTGAAACCTTTATGTGCTGAACCTAATCCTCGATTGAAATCTGCCTTGTATATGCTCCTTCTTATCTTTGACTTGTATATGAGCGATATACAAGTCCATATTCATACAAGCCATGGACTCCAACCCTTTATGAAGCAGATCGAAAGCATTTTTGAAATCCGGCTTGCATATGTCCTTGTATCTTAGCCTGTATGTGCGAACATACAAACACAACATACAAACCCCTTTTATACAAATAGGGAATCTTTGTGGAATATTCCTGCAATGCATAAGTTTGATTATATCTAGCCGCTTGTATGTGCGAACATACAAAGCAAATATACATTCCACTGTAGCACTGCATTTGTATGTTTAGCCTTTGTATTTTGGCTTGTATATTTGCATATGCAAGCCAATATACAAAGGATAAATACACAAGCGGGAATATTTATAGAATATTCCTGAAATGTGTAACCTGATATGAAAAATTCCCTTGTATGCAAGCGCATACAATCTCCTTTGTAAACCTGCAGGTCCCACCATTTGCATCTTGGAGATATACAAACTCCTTTGTATGTTTCTTTGCATCGATCCTTTGCATCTTCCCTTTGCAGTACTATAGCAAATGTACATATTGGCCTTGTATATGCAAATATTCAAACAGAATATGTAAACTTCCTTACATACAAACAGGGCATCTTAGATGGAATATACTCGCGATGTATCTTATACCTTGTAGATTTACTTGCATCTTTACTTGTATATCGCCGATATACAAACCAGGAATATTCCCGGGAATCTGCGAAAGATTCCCCCCTTGTATATGCATTTCCTTAGCCCGATATGCAATCAAAAAATGCATAAAACTCAAAAAATTTCATATTTTCTAAGGCCGATGGAGATTTTCAAGCTCGCCAAAATACACATTTGAAATGTATGTTTGACCAAAACTTTGACCATGGATAACTTCTTTATTTGGCCGAATTTCAAGGTGGTGTAAAAAGCAAAGTTGCCTATTTTTTCAAGCTCTTTCCAATGGTAAGGTTTTTTTAGGCAATTTGACACTTTTCAAATTTTGGGAACATTTTCCAAAGGCTTTTCAAGGACAAAACCAGGTGAACTGTTTAACTCTGGACAGAGGAAAAAATGGGTCAACAATTTGGCGACCTCTGTGGGGTGTTTGCCTGCTAAACATAAGATCAGTTGCCTTATTGCATCCATTGGGCATGGAGTCACACCAAAACACGCTAAAAAACTGAAACTTGCCTCCAAAACACAAAAGGGGAAAAGGCCTGCATTCTCCTAATGACAATGCAGCCTGTGCAGAAGCACTTATGGAAAGCAAGAAATCTAATCTACTGATTTACAAAGCACTCATACCTCAAAACATCTCTTCAGGTGTATCCCATTAACTAGGATAGGCAAATTTTGTCCATCCATACTTGCTAACTAAAATGCATTGTGCTCCTTACAGTTAGTAATGAGAAATGGGCCACTCCACATACTGTCAAACTTGGAATGCTTTCCTGGTCTACTTTTTAATTCATCCCATTTAAGCACCATGTCACCCATTCTAAAGCTTCTGGGGGTGGCCTTCTGATCGAAATTTCTTTTTGTTTGAAGTTGATGATATTCCATAGTCTTCATAGCCTTGTCTCTGATTTCTTCAAGCTCCATAAGTTAAGCATATCTGACAACCATGGGATTCTCTTCTTCAAACATCTCCAGCTGGTTCATGATGTCCAGTGCTGGCAGTTCTATAGAGATAGGCAATCTTGCTTCCTTCCCATATACTAACATATATGGAGAATTTCCAATGGACCTCTTAGGAGTTATTTTGTCTGCCCATAAGGCATACTTCAAATTAGTATGCCAGGTCCTCTGGTTGTCCTCCATTGATCTTTTAATAATCCTTATGAGATTTTTGTTGGTAGACTCAGCCAAACCATTACCCTGTGGGTAATAATTAGAAGAAGTATTCAAATAAGTCCCATTTTTGACAGCCCAATCAGTTATCTTTAGGCCAACAAAGGCTAAAGCATTGTCAAAAATTATTGACTCAGGCACTCCAAATTTGGAAATCAAGTCATGATAAAAATTTAAAATAGCATTTTCATTTGATTCCTTTAGAGCTACCGCTTCAGTCCATCTTGTGAAAAAATCTGTAGCTGTAAGAATCCACTTGTGGCCTGCACTTGATGGTGGATTAATAGGACCTATGAAGTCCATACCCCATCTCATGAAGGGTTGCTCTTTTTGAATTGGCCGTAAAGGTAAGGCTGGCAGCCTTTCTTTTCCTGCAAAAATGGCACATTTTATACACTTCATAGCCCATGCATGGGCATCCTTAAATAAGCTGGGCCAGTAATAGCCAGCTCTCATTACTTTCCAAGTGGTAGTCTTTGGGGCAAAATGACCCCCCGCTGCTCCATCATGAAATTCATGTAGTACCTTGTCAATCTGATCTTTATCAATGCACCTTAACAATACACCATTAAAGTTCTTTCTGAAAAGGATGCCATTTATTAAAACATATGGAACTGATTGCAGTCTATAATATCTTTTTTTAGTTCTATCTAGACCTACTGGACATTTGCCAGTTTGCAAAAATTTAGTCATATCAATAACCCAGCCTGTGTTCGCTACTATTGCATTATCTTGAGGTGCATCCTCAATGGTCAAAACTGGTAGCGAGCTGCTCGCTGAGTCCTCTACCTCTGACAAGCTTGGTTACTTGGATATCCACGTCATATTCCATGACCTTGGTGATCCAACCCGCTCTCTTCTCATTAACATCTTTACTCAACAGGAACTCTTTCACGCTGGGATAAGCCACCATTAAATGTATCTTGTTATTGGAAACAAGATGCCAAAATTTCATGAGGCTTCATATCACTGCAAGGTTGTGCTTCTCAACAAAGCTGTACCTCTGCTCATATTCTTCCAGCCCCTGACTGAAGAAGGCAATTGGCTGCTCAAAGCCGCTACTCTGCTGCTGTACCAAAATCGCAGAGATAGTATCTGGGCCGCCATAAGCATATAGGATAAAATCTTTGGAAAAGTTAGGGTTTATCAAAGTTGGTGCAGCCGCTAACGCCTCCTTAATGGATTCAAAGCTGAGTCGGGCCTCTTTTGTCCAACTGAAAACTATGTTCTTCTTTAACATGGATGTCAAAGGTTTCAAAAGATTTGCAATATCAGGGATGAACCTTCGCAGAAAATTAATTTTGCCAATAAAACTTTGTAATCCCTTCTTATGACTGGGTAAGGGCAGCTCCATAATAGCTCTTACCCTCTCAGCATCAATGGTAATGCCTTCCTTTGACACCACGAGTCCTAACAACTTGCCTTCGTGTATAGCGAAGATGCATTTATTTGGATTAAGGGATATCCCAAACTCTCGGCATCTCTCAAAAACTTACCTCAAGTGGGATAAATGTTCAGATGCATTCTTGGAAAAGACTGTTATATCATCTAGATACACCAGCACCAATTTGTACAACAAACCCTTAAACGCCATATCCATGGCTCTCTGAAAAGTAGAGCCAGCATTTGAGAGGCTGAAGGGCATTCTTTGGTAGGCCATGGTACCCCATTTGGTAGTGAAAGCAGTCTTGAACCGATCCTCCTCCTTAACTAACACTTGATTGTAACCAGAAAATCTGTCAAGCAAAGAAAACCTTTCTGAGCCAGCGACTACCTATAGAATCTGCTCCATTGAGGGCAATGGGTAATGGTCTTTTAGAGAAGCTTTGTTTAGGTCCCTGAAGTTGACACATAGTCTGATTTCTCCATTCTTTTTTCTTACAGGGACAAGGTTGGAAACCCAAGAAGTGTGCTTGATTGGAAAAATGATTTTCCCCTTAATTAGTTTAGTTAGTTCTTTAATCATTAGAGACTCAATCTTTGGGTTTAGGGGTCTTTGCTTCTGCCTCACAGGTTTTGTACCTGGTTCCAACACTATGGTATGCTAGGCAATTTGAGGATCAAAACCTTTCAGGTCTGAATAATCCCAAGCCAACACATCCTTAAACTCTTGACAAAGAGTAATAAAAACTCTTCTGTCCTCAGCTGAGCAGATTTTACCAATTTTAAGAAGCCTACCTTTGAAAATTTCTAACTCCTCATAATGCTCCTCCTTAATCTGCATGCCGGTCTTGTTTTTCTTTAATTGATCATCTATGCCAAAAATAGACTCCAAGGTTACCAATCCTTTAGGCAGTTTGTTTGTTCTCAACTGCACAAATTGATCATTGCCATATTGCTGATTGAGCTTATATTGATTTATCACAGAAAATTCATCTTCTTCTAATAAGAAACGTAGGATCTCCTCATCACTTTCAAAAACTTGCCAGTGAATATTATTATCTGGGATAGAAGGCCTATCCACTATCTTTACATGAGGCTGCACCTTTTCTCATTGAATATCGCTAGGGATATCAAACTGTGCCCCAATCATAGCTAACCTATCAGCATGGGAGTTCTAATTTCTCATAATAGAGGTCAGATTGAAAGCATCAAATTCTTCAATCATGTTCCACACTCTATGTTTATAGCATTTCAGAGCATCATTCTTTGTGAGATGCAGTCCCCTTACCTGATTTACAATAAGTTCACTATCTCCAAACACTTGCAAATAGCCTATTTTCCTCTTTCTTGCCCACTGCAAACCCTGAATTAATCCTTCATATTCAGCAGTGTTGTTTGTACATGCAAAGGCAAAACGGAAAGAAGAAAAATATTTTTCACCCTGTGGGGATACAAGCATTGCACCACCACCGGATCCATTTCTACTCCTAGAGCCGTCAAAAAACATTTTCCATACTTCTCCTTGCTGCCCGGCTTGCTGTCCTGCATCTTTTACCAGATCTGGAATTGTTGTTTCAGGCTCATGTAGTATGTAAGTTCCCATACCAGTTTCTTGTATGTATGCCTGTGGATCATCTGTAACATTTTCTGGGGCCCATTCCCTTAATAACACCTCTGGTATACTTTCAGCTTGTAACTCTTGAGCAGCGACAAGCTCAGGATCATCAGTAATAATATAATTTGCATTAACAACACTTGGTGTGTAGGGCTCTATGTGATGATTTGAAAGCAATTCGGATCTTAGGGTCACCTTAGTGCCATATCTAGTCCTAAAAAACATATGGGACCAATCAAAGGATAATTATCCTCCAATCTTGGCTGTGAACTCTCTTGATAAGCACATGGCAAAATAAGGAGGCAAATCAATGATGAAGATCTCCTAGGAAATGGAAACATTGGGACATGTATGTAGAGTAAGACCTAAGTCTTTTATTACACCCACAGTATTAACAGCTGTGCCATCTAATTGGAGTACACCCTTCTTAAGAGGCTGGTACTTGAGCCCTAATTGGTCTGCGATTTGTTTAGGCATCACAGAATTGCTTGCTCCACTATCCACCATGTAATTATGCACTAATTTGTCTCCAATTATTAATGATACATAGAATGGGAGTGGTTTGGCATTTTGGTTAGGCTACTTGTTGTTATCTTCGGATGAATTGGTAAGGACAGCCTTATTTGGGTTAATAGTTGTATCATTTGATACTTTCAAATCAGATAAGGCGGACTGCAACATCCTCTTTTGGCTGGGGATATCTTGGGAATCCCACATGGACATTGTTACATTCATCTTTTTCATATTTTCAATAATATTGAAAGGTGGAATTGCACTCACCTTCTAATTTGACTTTGTAGCAGGAACCTCCGCTTGCAAATTGGGCATATCCCTCACTGCTGCTAGAATATTTTTTTGTAAAATGTGGGGAATATGTGATGTTGAAGCACCAACATGTCCTTTCTCTTTATTTGCTGCTTGCTCTACCTCATAACCCCTCTTCTTGGCCCTTGTATTTGTTGCCACTGGTGTATTCTCTCTATTCACGCCACAAAATTCACCCTGCTGCCAATTCATGAAGGCAGAATCACTCTGAGGTTGCTCTTGCTACTGCATAGCTCAATCATGAGGTGTATTTAGCTGTGGGGCTATGACATTTTGTGCCATCAGAGCCTGATTTATGACCCCGTTTGAGCAGGCTGACTGATTGTGTGGCTGATTACATGGAAAACACCATTCGTAATCAACTACAAGATTATTCTGAATAGGGACAAGGTCCCTTACTGTATTGATGGGCACTGGATTATAAGGTTGAAAAGGCCTTTGATTGACATTTTGCCTGGGACCCTGATAATTACCTTGATATGGTGGTCTATTGGCTTGGTAAGGCTGACTTTGCCCCTGATATGATTGATTTTGCCCTTGATATGGTTGTTGATAAGGCTGAAAAGGCCTCTGGGATTGTTGTTTCTTTATGTTCACCAGCTCATTTCCAAAATTTTGAAGGATGCCCTTAATCTTTTGTTGACTATTTTTAATCTCTTTTAACTCTTGAGATGAACTAGGGGCAGAAGGTTCAGAATTGACAGTATTAGGTAATGCTGCGATAGTAGGCACAGGGGTAAAACATGGAATTGACAAAGGCATGGAAGCTTGGATCTCAGGAAAAATAGGCACTGGCGGTCTACGTGCTATTTTTCTAGCCTGAATCAGATTATTCTCTACCCTAATTGCTAATTCATAAGCATCTGGTAAACTATTACCTCCTAGTGATTGAATCATTACTGAAATATCACTATTTAGGGCTTTCAAAAAATATAGAAATGCATATTCAACTAGAGGTCTTACCATGGCAGGGATTCTATCCCATGTCTTTTGAAATCTAAAGTTAAAATCCATCATTTGCTCCTGAGGAGCTCTCTTTATAGTGGTCATCTGTTCAACCAATGATAGATTATCTGATTTGTCTTGAAATTGTCTATTTAATTTCTCTCCTAGATCATCCCAAGTTGTAATAGTTTGCACTGGTAGACTCCTGAACCATTGTAATGCCTTCCCCTTGAAAGAGGTAGCCATCAATCTGATGGCTACATTCTCCTGAGTGACATGATGTACTCCACATAGAGAAGCTATATCTCTGATGTGCTCAATAGGAGTAGTCTGATTTTCCCCTGTGAAATAGGGCAAACTCTTCAAAGCTGCCATTGGTATGACATCATGTACCATTAGATTCAAAGGGCTACCCCCATCAAAAGTCATGAATGGCTGATTTCTTGCCATCTGAAGAGCGGCAGGTAGATTTGCTTGAGTTACTACAGGAACTACAGAAGCAACTGGTTTGAAACTTGGTGGAGTCGACTGTACTCTTTTGGAAACTGGAGTCCTTACTACTGTTCTGCTCTGTCTTCTAGGTGGAGAGAGCTGCAAATATTTGAATGGACTTGAACTTGAACTCCTAGTTTGTACCTTTCTCATAAAACATGTAACGGCAGAACTAATCCGCTTGTCCTTCCTCAGCCCGAGTCACCAGATATGCAAACTTTAACCTCTAAAGGTCTGTAATCACTGGCTACACATCAAAACCAGTAATAAGGGTTGTGTTAAATTGATTGTTTTCTTCTGACTTCGAGTCCCACCGGGCGTGCCAAAGTTGTTATCACCTAGTTTTGCACCCTTGCATATAGCCGTGAAGCCTCTGCAAACTAGAGTAACATGGGACTGATCTTTAAGTGTGGGACTTTGCTAAGTGAGATCAGACCTCTGGAGAAGGTCGGCTTCCTTGTCTAGTTATCACCTAAAACTACTAAATTTTGAGGGGAAAAGGGAGAGAGAAAGCTTGTAATGGAAATGAAATAAAAGCTTGAAAACAAGGGTGATGCTCCAGACATATTTAAAGAAATTTCCACAACACTGAGAAGATGCACAATGTAATCAAATACAGCAAGTAGGTATATAAAGTGTATACGCCTAAAAATGACATGATTCATCCTAAATAAATATTCTAAATATTTATTCCCTTCTTCTATTAATTATATAAATATTCCAAATTTATTTAATCGATTCATTGTTCCATAATTAAATAAATTCTATTTATTTAATTAAAATTCTTCTAAATGTCCTACATGATTAAATAATCATAAATTATTTAATTAATCTAAATTCCTCTATCCTAAGTTCTAAATTCTAAAAATCCACATCACCTTTACACCTCACCTTTTCCACCTCACCTTGTCCACCTCATCGGGTTGCACATGTAATTAAATATATTTAATATTTAATTACCTTATTTTCCCTCACCCACATGGCCTATTTCTTCTCAAATCAGAGGTTAGTTAACTAATCAATCAAAAGTGTTAACTAACCTGTCAATTGAGTCAAATCCTCAATCAATTCAGTCAGTTCCATAATTTATTCTTCTAACTGATCAATCAAGTCTGTTAACAGACCAATCAATGGAGTTAACTCTCCAATCAGTTTTATCACATCCCCCCTTTCATGATGGAGCTGGGACACTTGTCACATTTCCACTGGTTGCACATTCCTCAACCATCCTCAGCCGTCGATCTTCATATCTCCTCTCAACCGTTGATTCCCATTCTTCCAAGTCTATAAATGAAGCTTCATCCCTCCATTCTAATCATCCACGCTTTTGGCATCGTTACTCTGCAGAAATATCACCAGCGCGCCTTTGGCACCCTTTTGTCATCTACAAGCTTGAGATCACATACTTGCATTGGAGCTCACCTTCATTGCATATCACCATAGCCATTCACCATCGACTTCCTACGAACAGCTAAAAAGAGTGCACTCTCTAAGGGCTCACTTCATCTGCAAAAGGATGATCTGTGATAGGCGAACAATAGAAGTTTAGAAACGGCAAAGGTTTGCTCTGTATTTGTTCATTGCTTCATTTATTGAATCCTTCTTGTTTCACTATTCTGTTGATGTTTGGGTCTTGTTTAATTCATTTGATTGATCACTATTTTACCCTTACATTTTTGGCGCCCACCGTGGGGCCTTTGCCCCTTTATTTTACCATTTCTGAGCTTTTTTGAAGGCAGGTTCCGTACAGGTTACGCAAAGTCATGCACAGATTACTTCAGTGCATCTGTTCATTTCCACGGCGCATGTAAAGACTGTTACGGCACTTTTGTTGTTTCTGCGCATCTGTGTATTTTCGCTGCGCTTTTACACACTGTTACGGCGCTTTTGTTGTTTCTGCACATCTGTGCATTTTTGCTGCGCTTTTGAAGACTGTTACTGCGCATATATTAATATTGTGCATTCATTCCTTTTAATGGCGCATGCGTGCAATATTGCGGTGCATTTATTAATGCTGCGCTTCTGTTGATTATTTCTGCACATCTGATCACTGAAGCTGCACATTTGTAACAGGCTGAGGTTTTAGTACTTTTCTAGGGGAAGTTGCTAACGCTAACCTTTTCGCAGGTGTTTGCTGGAGCGGTTTTGCAGGATAGGTGCAGGTTTAGTTCCATGTAGTTGCATCTAATTAGTTCACATTTCATTTTCAAAGGGAAAGTAAAATTGATGTTCATTCAAATCTTCATTTAGCTTTAATTAGGGAGGAAGTAACGGGTTTATTTCTTGCTTGCATTGCAAACACCTTCCAAGTTATTGCTATCTAAAGATTAAAATTGAACTCATCAATGATCTTGAAGTTAAAATGAACCATTGCTATATCGTGAGACCTGAATTTCAAAGTTAACAATCTCGTGCTACGCGGTTTAAAAATTGAAATCACTACTGCTTTCTGAAGTTAAAATGAACCATTGCTATATCGTGAGACCTGAATTTCAAAGTTAACAATCTCGTGCTACGCGGTTTAAAAATTGAACTCACTACTGCTTTCTGAAGTTAAAATGAACCATTTCTATATCGTGAGACCTGAATTTCAAAGTTAACAATCTCGTGCTACGCGGTTTAAAAATTGAACTCACCACTGCTTTCTGGGATTTAAAACTGAACCACTGCTATATTGCTGAAATCACTTCAAAGTTCTGTTTGAGTAGATTAGCCCATTTAGTTTTTCACTTTTAACTAGGGTGGATTAATCAGTGTATTATGTGCTTGCGAATGACAATAGGCTTATGCTCTCCCCTCTTCTGGGTGATCAGAGTGCCAGACTTGTCATTCTATCTATTTAACCTTTAGGAGGGGCCTGCCCTTGGATGCATGCTTGTCCAAGTGGGAATGACCCTAAGTGGTAACAGGCTAACGCCAAGCCCTACCAAGCCACTTAAAATAAATTGTGCTTGAGGTGAAAACTTCCTGCAACAAGTGTTGTTATGTTACACCGACGGCCAACCTCCCCCAAAACCCTCTCAGGCGCAACCCTGTGAGGCTGGGAGACTCCATAACGGAGAGTAGCACCGCCGCACATGTAACCACTTGAACGGTTGCCCGAATTAAATACCTCTTGTTTTAGTGGCCCAAATCCCTTATAATCCATTTCTCGCCTAGGATTTTGTGCTTGCTTTTGTCCAAAATAGAGTCAGAAAATTTACAAAAACAATGAAAAACTACAAAATATTCTTTGTGCTTGCTGTGTTTTCTTGCTATTAAATTCATAATATCAGATCAGGAAGACCTTTTCTAGCCAAAAAATACCAAAAATAGAAGAAAAAAACTAAAAATTTTGTAAAAACTTCAGAGCTGCGCATTTACACATTTCTGCTGCGCATTTACAGAGATTTGCTGCGCTTTTGTAATGACTTGCTGCGCATATACCTTTTTTGCTGCGCATGTATGCACTGTTGCTGTGCATATATAATTCACCAGACCAGCGCATTTACTGCGACTTGCGGCGCATTTGTCTATTTATGCTGCGCATCTGTTTCTGCGCATATGCAACAGTGAGCACTTGCCCTATTTTTGAGGAGATATTTTCACCTAATCAGAGCACCCATTTCAGCCTAGTTTCACTTTCTGAGATCAGAGTCAACCTTGCAGTCAATCTCCATCTGTTTCACCCAACTCTTTCTCTTTCATCCATTGTCTCACTCACTTTCTGTCCAAATCACTCTTGTCCCAAAGTCAGCCTATCCCATATCGATTCGGCATAAGTCCTTTTTCATTTCATTAGTGAATTCACGTAAGCCTAGTAGGTCACAGTACCTTTGCTAGTAGTCTTGTTGAACGACTAAGCCCTACACAGTAAGACTGGTATCGACTACCCTTGCTAGTGGCTAGAGTCTTGTGTCAACCGTCTTACTTGAAGTCATTGAGCGAGAGAATCCTTTGTCCAAGTCTTATCCTAGGTATCCCATTCATAATAGTCTTGGTCGGCACCTTGCCAAAATTTCTAATCTTGGTCCACTTCATCCCACCCCACCTTGCATGGTTCTTACTCGATCCCAGTACAACAAGCAAATCGAAATGGTCGACTCATCTGATCACCTTCTCCCACCACGTGATGGTGAAGAAGAGATTTCTCATGAAGAATTAGTGGCGCACATGCAAGATAGAAAACTCCAACGCGTCGTAGAGAAGATGATCCTTGAAGACCCCCATAAGTATTTCCATCATCTTGCTAGTCTCGGAATCAAACTCCCCGCAAACTTTGACATTAGCTCCATCATGGAAAATGCAGACAATGATCATGAGAGGGGCACAAATGACACGGTCCCCGATACAAATGAGAGAGGAAAGCAACCCGTAGATCCAACTACTCCTATGGCAGACGTGAGACAACAAATCGAAAGTCTAAAGCTCGAGATATCCAACCTTAAGACCGGTACAAGTTCTAAGAACTACTCTTTGGAAGATATAGCACCGTACCCCTTTGATAGAAATTTGATCATGAAACCATTCCCCTATCAGTTTGGAGTTCCAAAATTTGACAAATATAAAGGGAAGGGGGACCCTAGAGATCATATCAGGGAATTCACTACAGCATGTTTAGAAGTAGCTCACAACGAGACCTACTTAATGAGACTATTCCCGCGATCTTTAGGTGGTCAAGCTATGGAGTGGTTCTCGCGTCTCCCACCAGGAATCAAAACTTTTGATGAACTTGTCAATAAATTTATAACGCACTTCTCTTACAACATAGAACATGAGGTATCTATGCTAGATCTATGCAACACCAAGCAAAAGAGTGGTGAGTCATTCACCGCCTTCCTACAACGATGGAGACAGCTAGCTAGTAAGTGTTCTTATGATATGCCTGAGAAGCAGCTATTGGAAATGTTTGTCCACAATCTAAACACTGATCTTAGCTATCAGATTTAGATACAATGCCCTACCTCATTCGCCAAAGTCATTGAAATGGGCCTCTTCATTGAAAAAGCTATGATCACTAAAGGAACTCTCAAGCTCTACAAGGACACACCTCCTTCCAATTACCCAACAGATAAATCAAAGTTTTGGACCAAGAACAAGAATGTGGTCAATGATGGAGTAGTGGACGCCAAGGCGGCAGCCCCTAAGCAACAACCCATATTCACTCTTAAGGGAGAAGCAAATACTGGTGCACTCAACAAGCCACCCCCTCGGGAACCTAGACCTTGGTTCAATTCAAATCCAAGGAGAAAATTCACACCATTGGGGGAATCTCAAGAGTCTGCCCTCAGGAAGTTGTTGGCTAATAATGAAATTTCTCTACCGCCAACAAGTGACTATGAGCCTATCGTCAAACCTCCCTATTGGAAGGACACAGACTATTGTGAGTATCATCGAGGAAGGGGGCACATGACTAACAATTGCATCTGCCTCAAGAATGTCATACAGGATATACTGGATCAGAATCAGGGAGGGACACAACAGCATACCTCCAATGAATCTCATGTGGCCTACCGGGATCCTCTTCTGAACCACAACCGGCCGTATAACAACAATCGCAACAATGGTCACAACGGCAACAACTCCAATAGCAATAACAATAATGACAACAATCACAACAGGCCAAATCAGAACAGCGGGTCGAGTAATGCTAACTATGCAAGCGTTCCATTTGAGTACACCATTAACTACATTTCTGAGCATATTCCACAAGTCAATGTCATCTCCCCCCACCAACAACTAGGACCTAACAGAACTGGTTGTAGTATAATTACCCGCAGTGGTAAAGTCACGATCAATACCACCCCCCCAAGGTCATCACCATCTCCATCCAACTCCCGCCCATACAATGTCATCGACCAATTGCAAAAAACTCCGGCTCACATTTCTATATTGGAGCTCTTGCGTCTATCTCCTTCTCATAAGGAGATTCTTGAGAAAGCCTTAGTGGAAACTACTGTCCCCACTAACCTAGCCCAAGAAAAGTTTCAGACCATGGTAGGCAATCTGACATCCTCCACTTCCATCTCGTTTACGGAGCAAGATGACCTTTCCATATCTCAACTCCACAACACCCCTCTACACATTGTCGCATTCGTGCACAAGCACCGCATCAAGAGGGTTCTCATTGATGGGGGTGCTGGTTTAAATATTTGTACTTTGAAGCTAGTCCTTGCACTGGGGTTCTCCGAATAGGCAGTTGACCCAAGACAGAAAATTACCATCAAAGCCTATGACGAGGAGGAACGAACCACCAAAGGCACAGTTGTCCTACCCATTCAAGTAGGACCGGTAATTAAGATGTGGTGTGCCAAGTCCTTGATCGGGAGCTTGCTTACAATATTCTACTAGGGAGACCATGGATCCATGCCATGAAGGCTGTCCCCTCCACCTATCATCAATGCATTAAGTTCCCACACGATGGCAAGCAGGTCACCATACAAGGCGATCCCGACCCCTACCAACACTGCAATTCTTTCCAAGCAAAATCTGAATGTGTCATTCCCAACAACAGAGCCTACATTTCCCCTACTCCGCAACAAGACCATACCACCGAGGCTTCCTCCTCGAGGCCCAAACTGTTGAAACTTACCATAAAAGAAAATGGCGTGGGGGAGTACTCCATTGAGCACAGCCTCAACCTTGCCACCATGCCTTTGTCTCCTCGCTCCTTTGGCAAACCCAAGCATCAACCTAGGCATTTTCCAAAGCCATCTGCTCTTCCTATAACTCCCGCAAATCCCTTTGTAAAATGGGGGACCTTATCTGATGAGACAGAGGAGCGAGATCTCCTGCAATGGCTTTATGCTGAAGAAGAACACACACCCCAAGAGCCGCCTAGACTCCCTACATAACTCTATGGACGGGGTGAAACTATTTTGCACAGGATGGGGTATGAAGGACAAGGCCCCATAGGCCTCAGAAAAGAAGGAATCGTTGAACCTATACAACCTTCTTCATCCTCTTCGGCTAGAAACACAACTGGCCTAGGGTACAAAGGCAAAGGTAAAGCCAAGGAAAATGCCTACCTTGTGGAGACAATTCAAACACTCCAAGTGGATAGTGACACAGATTCAGATGATTCGAATGAGTATGAGTGGGATGAGCTAATAGAGCACTCCTACGATGACAAAGAGATTGACACCATCCAAACTCTTAACCCCTACCATGAGGAACAGACGCAACGGGACAGACCACTGGAGTCTGATTTGCCCCTCCCTGAGATTATGGCTTTCGAGGATAGTTTAGATTCCATTGCGATAAACAACTTGGAAGAAAGTACCACCCAGAACACTACCCCCACCAATGCTCATAACATTTCCATTCACAACATTAATGAATCAGATCTCTCATCTGACTCCCTTCCCCTCTTACACCCTGAGCTTATTGACTGGGACCTGCAAGGAACCCCCCAATTAGATATGTTCCAGAACGATGATGCTTACATTGACTATATGGAACTTAGGGATCACTTACCAAAAGGAGATCATAAAGCTGGTTTTGCTATCGAACTCAATACCGTGGCTTACTTCGGGGAGGGTGCCAAGCCTTCTAATCGCAAAAATATTAAAATAAAAAATGGATCTGACGGTGAAAACCACCGTGCGGCAGTGTCAGATCATAAAATAGTAAAAAGAAAGGACGTATCCGAAGGTGAAAACCCAACTGTGGCACCTGACGATGGAATGCTTGACACCCTCCCTAGTGATATGTACCAGGAGCGGTCATAGATTGTGGTGGAACCAACAAAGCCAGTGAATATTGGAACCGAAGAGCAGCCCAAGATTATCCACTTCGCAAAATCTCTCACACCACCAGAGAAAACTAGGTTTGTACCATTCCTTAAGAAGAAGAGAGGCAGCTTTGCTTGGTCATATGCTGACATGCCAGGTTTAGACCCTAACCTGATTCTGCATCATTTGCCATTGGATCCACGGGTGAAGCCCGTAAAGCAGAAACTGAGAAAGATGCATCCTCATATAGCCCTTTTGGTCAAGGAAGAACTTAAGAAATTGCTAGATGTGGGGTTCATCAGAGCCATAGATTACCCTGAATGGATATCTAATATTGTGCCAGTGTCTAAACTAGATGGCAGGGTTCGACTATGCAACGATTTTAGAGACTTAAACAAAGCATGCCGCAAGGATGACTTTCTGTTACCCAACATCGACATCATAGTCGACCTTACTGCAGGGCATACAATGCTATCACTCATGGACAGATTCTCCGGGTATAACCAAATCAAAATAGCACCGAAGGACCAACACAAAACAGCTTTCACTTGTCCATGGGGTACCTTTTGCTGGAATGTCATGCCTTTTGGGCTGAAAAATGCAGGTGCTACATATCAGTGGGCCATGACAACCATATTCCATGACATGATGCATGTGACCATGGAGGATTATGTTGACGATATCTTAGCAAAATCTCTCACAAGGGACTCACACCTGGACATATTAGAAAAATTATTTCAACGGTTGGATCAATTCCAAGTCAAACTGAACCCGAAGAAGTGTGTGTTTGGGGTAACATCGGGCAAGCTGCTAGGCTTCATCGTGTCAGCAAACGGCATAGAGGTAGACCCGGCCAAGGTCAAAGAAATAATGGACATGCCACCGCCCAAGACTCTAACACAGTTGAGATCCTTACAGGGCAAGCTACAGGCCATCCGAAGGTTCATCTCACAGTTGGCAGACAAGTGCCAACCTTTCAGCCACCTCCTACATAAGAATATTCCATTTAAATGGGATAAGCGGTGTGAAGAGGCATTCAACAAGCTAAAGGAGTACCTTATGAACCCTCCTATACTCATGCCTCCGATCCAAGGAAAACCTTTGATTCTCTACATATCTGCTACACCTACTGCTCTTGGGGCTCTCCTAGCGCAGCAAGACTATGAGAATAAGGAAAGAGCTGTATACTACATCAGTCGAACCTTAGTGGGCTACGAGTTACAATACTCACAGGTAGAACAATCATGCCTTGCTGTGGTTTTTGCTTCACAAAAACTTCAACACTACATGTTGGCACATCCTGTCAAACTCATTGCCAAAATCGACCCACTAAAGTATCTTCTCAGCAAAGCAGCTCTCACAGGTCGACTAGCAAAGTGGGTTATGCTTCTTAGTGAATATGATATAGAATATGTGGACAGAAAAGCCATCAAAGGGCAAATTATAGCTGACCAACTAGCCGAGGCTCCATTACAGGACACTTCACCAATGTAGTTTGAGTTTCCTGATGAGTCTTTATTCACTCTGTCAACATCTCCTTGGAAGCTCTACTTCGACGGGTCTTACACCAACCATGGATCGGGGGCAGGTATCCTGTTTATCACTGCCCAAGGCGACACAATTCCAAAGTCCTACAGGTTGTTATTTCCATGCACTAACAATATAGCAGAATATGAAGCCTTGGTAATTGGTCTCAAGATGGCCACTGAGTGGAAAATCCAAGCACTATGTGTCGACGGTGATTCTCAGCTTATCATAAATCAGGTCAACGATGAATATCAAACCAAAGATGAGAAGCTCATCCCATACAAACGGATGGTCGACGACCTCAAAGAACACTTTGGGACCATCTCCTTTGAACAAATACCCAAGATCGAGAACAAAGCAGCAGATGCAATGGCTACCATAGCCTCTCTTCTTGAAATACCTGAATACGAGTCACGTTATGAGTTCTTAGTAGAAACCATTCGGCAACCGGCTTATGATCTCCTCGAAACCCATTCCATTTGCCTCCTAGTAGGATCTAATTCACCTTGGTACGGTAAGACCTACACTTACCTCAAGGACAATATTCTTCCACCGGACCTCTCTTCCAACCAAAAATGAACTTTCATTAGACAAGCCTCCCGTTACACCATCATAGCTAATACCCTTTACCGACGTGGTCTGGATGGTACTTTACTCCATTGTCTAGAACAAGAAGAATCCATAATGGCCTTGCGAGACATACACGAAGGGATCTGCGGAACACACTCCAGCGGTCCTTCCTTAGCTAAGAAACTCATGCGTTTGGGTTATTACTGGCCCAATATGGAAATGGATTCATATCAGTTCGTCAAAAAGTGCAAACAGTGCCAGATACACGGGAACCTGATTCATGCACCTACTCAGGAGTTGAGACCTTTAACGACACCCTGGCCCTTTTGCCAGTGGGGACTTGACCTTGTGGGAAAGATTCATCCACCTTCTTCCAACGGCCACAAATTCATCATAACCGCCACTGAATATTTCACAAAGTGGATTGAAGCCGTTCCCCTAACCACCATTACAGGAAAGCAAATTTCCTCGTTCATTCTGAATTACATTATCTGCCGATATGGCATCCCTTCATCCATCATAACAGATAATGGAAGACCATTCAAAAATCAGGATGTCCAGGAACTTTGTGAGCGTTTCAAAATCCAACATCATTTCTCCACTCCATACTACCCCCAAGGTAACGGCCAAGCTGAGGCATCAAATAAAACCATTCTGAAAATCCTAAAGAAAACTGTCAATGAAGCTGGTCGCGATTGGCACGTCCAACTCAATCCCGCTCTGTGGGCCTACAGAACCAGTATACGCATTCCCACAGGTGCTACACCCTACGCCCTTGTCTATGGTTCCGAAGCCATCCTTCCCATTGAGGTCGAACTCCCATCCCTTAGGGTGTCGTTGAAAGGTCTCATATCAGATGAAGAATACAGAGTCTCCAGGCTACAAGAACTAGAGCTGCTAGAGGAAAGGCGCCAGAAAGCTTTTGACCATCTCAAAGCCTATCAACAGATGATGTCCAGAAGCTACAACCACAAGGTTAGACCAAGGTGCTTCAAGGTTGGGGACCTAGTTCTAAAAGAGAACCCTCACAATCAACAGGACAGAGAAAAGAAAGGTAAGTTCGAGCCTAACTGGCTTGGGCCCTATGTGATTGTAGCTGCTTACGGCTCGGGGGCATATCAGTTGGCCACTTCAGAGGGGGAGTTGTTTGATGATCCAATCAACAGCATGCACCTTCGCTGGTTCTATACCTAGGAGAACCCCAATGCAAGGGGGCACAATAAATTCAAAAAATCAAAAAAAAATTGAAAAGAGAAAATACAAAAAAATTAGAAAAAAATAGAAAGCATACAAAAAAATCGTCCTTTGGTGAAAACCTAGCAAACAGGCGCCTTGGATAGGTATTGTGATGAAAACCTGGCAAACAGGCGTCATGTTACTCTCTAGCTCCTCGTGCAAATAAAAGCAAGTGATGAAAACCTGGTAAACAGGCGTTACTTGTGATAAACCGCCTCCTCCATCTTTGAGAATCCATTCACCTTGAGTCCATTCTTCCTTCGCTCATTTTCCATTCGACCCATATCTACCCCACAATAAACACTTGACAGTTACCTATCATGGCGTGATACTCACCTTGTGGCCTTATCAACCAAGGTTTTGTCCCATATCGTCTCCTCAATGTGAGCCTACATAGTGTCTCTCGTCGATGTCCATAGTCCAAGTCCGTGAACTACATTGCCTCTGCGCCGTCACGTAGGCAAGGCCTTTATTCTAATGCGCCCCCGAGGCTTCCATTTCTTCCATGGTCCCATTCGTCCTCTTTCTTGTCTTCATTCTTGTCGTCTTTCTTCTAGTCCATCCATGGTCCATTAGGGTTTACTCTGAACTACGTTGCCTCTGCGTCGTCACGTAGGCAAGGCCATTTAGCAATGAGCCCCCGAGGCACTAGGTCAGTCCCTTAGGGTCCGTCTCCCCAATAAGGATTGTGCAATCTTCTCACCAAACAAGCAAATGCAAGCAGAGCCTGCGCCTCAAGTAGAAATCTTGACTGTGAGCATCTTAACCTATCCAATGCAAAGCAAATACCCAAGGTATTCTAAAATGATTTTATCTAAATTATGGCAAGAAAAACACATCTAAATGCAAGAATGTTTTGTGGATTGGAACCATGGTTAAGTTACAGAATCTAGATTTTTGTTATCATGTCTTTCTACGCTACTCAAGGATGCCAAAAGCTAGAGATGCTATGATGGGGGAATGATTATTTTCTTTGTTTGCTATTTGTGGATTAAACTTTAGTAATGTGAAGCCTTGTCTAAGGACATGATCGGCAAAAGATCATCGAGGACATCAAAGGTATAACACGAACGGGGGAAATCCTTGCTTGTTGAAATGCAGGAAGTACTCAGGTCATCTAGATTCAATTTTGCCTAGATGCTTGTATTAACTTGCTAAATCCAAATCCATGTAAGCGATACTCAGGTCATCTCGGTTCAATTATACCTCGATGCTTGTATTCACTTACAACATTTTAGAAAATGTACCACAAAAATATGCCCAATGATGAAATAAAGCACTCTAAAAGCAAAGCATCCATCCTATATCCACATACACATCCATGCAATCCTCATTATCCAAACTATGCAGAGTAAAGATATCAAGTTAAGTTTCTAAGTCATCTTATCACAACCATTCTTGTGTCGATAAAGTACATTTGGACTCCACAAAAACAAAGCATATAGGAGCATATCATATCATTCGTAAGACTAGTCATGCACATGCTTAGGTTCATAGAATACACCATCCAATGCATTAGGTCACCAATACATTTACATCACATCACATCTTAAAGCATAGATAATCACATCAAACTCATATCACATACACATACATTTGCATTAGATCATATAGACGTCCCATAACACAGTTGCACCATCACATAGAAATCATAACACATATGCATACATTTACATTAGAACATATACACCTCCCATAACAAAGTTGCCTCTAACATAGAAATCATATTACATTTTGCATCCATTTGAAAACATTAAATCACATAGACATCATAGAGTAGCATATCACAAAGCATCTCATAGACCATCTAACTATGCACATACATCACATCATACAATAGAAGTAAATCTTCGTCGCATAGATACACAAAACTGCATCATCATATATACTATCATATAAAAGAGGTCCAAATGTACAAAATCATCATCTATCTCTGGAATAAAAGTGTCATATACAATATGCATCCAAATGGATGGTGATACATGTCCCAAAATGTACAAAATCCGGTCTGTGTCTATCCCTACTGCTGTGGGCCGCCATTGCCAGCTCCTGACTGCCAGGGACCCATCACAGAGGCCCCTGACTGTGATGGACCTGCTCTATGAGTCACCCCAGACTGACTCCGGAAGCTCCCTGCCCTCTGGCTCGATGCCACGGCACCATGGTATAACCCTCGGTAATACTGAGCCTGGGACTGTGCTCTGGCTAAATCTGGCTGTGCCTGTGCCAACTGCGTCTGCAACTGGCCAACCTGTGTCTGTGCCTGCTGCACCTGCCCAACCAAAAATGAACTCGTTGCATCTGTCCCCATAGCAGCCACAGCAGTGTCCCGCTCTACACGGATAATACGTACCCATGCGTCTGCCATGTCTCTCTCGCGAGTCAACCCAGTGATCACCGCTGTGTCTGTCTCTCGCCTCCACTCTACCCTCCTCAGCTGTGCCTGCAGCTCTTGCACCAGTCCCCTCAGGCCGGCTATAGTCCTCTCATGAGCCTCTCCCTGTACTAGCCCCTGTGCTACCTCTGCCTGTCCTGGCCCCTGTGGCTGGGGCACCTACTGCTGTGGTACCTGCTGGGGTGGTGGCATCTGTGCCTGCTGAGGTATCTGCTACTGTGCCTCTACCTGCCTTGGCACTGCCTGCTCAGCCTGAACTATCCTCCTCCGTTGTCTCGGCCTCTCTCTGGCTCTACCACCCCATCATCCTCGTCCTCCTCTAACTCCCCTCCGCCCTGGGCCAGCCTCTCCCTCCTCCTCTGAGTCCACCTCGTCAATACGAGGCACCAGCATGCCGGGTCCTGAATATCTCGGGAAAGGATGTGCAGTAATCCAATCCTCGTACTCCTGTGTCACCCTTGCATCTGCTATCTCTCTCCTCATGTCCCATGCCACATACGGCGTATGCTGGAACTCTGCAAGAGCCTCCTCATACGAAGCCATCGGCCCCCATCAGACCCTCTCTGCATGCATCCGTGCGAACATAGCTTGCCCCTATGGCATACCCTGTCTCTGCCCAAACTGTCTCAACACTCGGCCCACCATCTGCCTCTCCAGTATATGCCATGTCCGGCCTATCAGCCACCTGGTCTGAAAGCAGTATGGCAGCTCGTCTCCCTCGTCGTCCCAAGGCTCACAATCCAGATATGGTCGCCAGACGACCACATCCACTCTGTCCAAGGTGTGTCTCCAATACTCTAACTTCCCCAGCCTGTGCTGGGAAATCACTCCTGCATAGCCATAACTGTATGGCTCTCCTCGCTGCCTCACGAAGACACATATCGGCCTAGTCACCGCTATGTGCTCCCACAGCCAGAACTGTAACAGCAACACCCCAGCCGATAGACTAGTGCTGCAGTGGTACACCACCTGATGCGTGTCATGGTATAGGTGGGCCAGTACGCAAACTCCCCATGCATATCGGGTGCCCTCAGTCAGCATCCGCTCCATGATCCTGCCCCATTCAATGGGGAACCCATGCGATCTCCTATCCGGGCATACAACACCCCCGATTAGTCCAGCCACAATCCTAGGGAAGTAGTCATAGTAGTCGTATATATCCTGCCACGGGATAACCTGTCCAGCTAGCTCAGGATCATCAAACACCCGCTGGCACTCAGCGAGTCCCACGTCCCGCTGTGCATCATACTCTACTAACTCGCCTACCACAGGCAAGTGCAGTATCCGGTAGACGTCCTCCAAGGTCACTGTCATCTCTCCCATCGGAAAGTGGAAGGTCCCGTCCTCACTGTGGAATCTCTCCACGGCAGCTGTCAGCAGTCCACGGTTCGCCCCCACCTCGGGCATGAAGCATACATAATCCAAACCCATGGCACCAAGTGCCACTCTGTCAGTCTCTGTCAGCATGTATCTCTGCAATAGGGGCATGGGAAACGTCTCCCTCGACTGCAGTGTGTCCCGAATCTCCTCCTGCAAGAAAGCAAGGCAAAGCGTCAGTCTCAAGCGACATATACCATACTCAACATACCTATTGAACTATATCAACTAAACTTAGCATTTCAAATTGATCAAAACAGCACACTACATCTCTTGACTAGATTTCTGCAATCTCAGAGATAGCTCATCAATTACCGCGTCAAACAGGATGCTAATCGAGTCAATTTGGCTAAGTCCTTTGCTATCCACAGCAAATGCGCCACTACAAGTGGTAAAAGCGCCATTTTTTGGTATATGCACTGCTAAAATCAGCATATGCGCCGCCTCACACAAATGTGCCACCACAGTGCACATATGCGCTGATCTAGCAGATGCGCCGCAACATTCGGCATATGTGCCGGCATATTATGAAAGCGCCGCTACAATCGACATAGGCGCGACATTCACATATGCGCTGCTACTTTCAACATATGCGCAGCTTAAATACACATGCGCCGCCAAATTACCTAAGCGCAGCTACAGTGCGCAGATGCACAGCTTTCATGTATGCGCAGCCGAAACCGGCATATGCGCCGCGCAACGACAAAAGTGCCACTTCGCGGGACATATGCGCCGTTCTGCGTTTCAGCGCATGTATTTGACCTATTTTCTAAGTGCATTTATGACATCCTAAATCGACCCTAGGAGAAATTTTTCGAAGCACATACCGGGGGTCCTGCCTCTGCTGGCCGCTCGAATCGACGGACTCGCTCGAATCGGTGCTCCTTGCGTGAAATATCTGCTGCTCTGGCTGCCATGCTGCTCCAAGTTTGCTCTAGGCTTTCTCAATCCAATCCAGAGTAAACAAGTGTCCAAATGACTATTCTTGTGGACCCAGCTCCTATTTATAGCCTCCAAACCCTAATTCTGGCTAGGTGATGACTATGACTACTTCCCGTGCCCATTTTTCTTCCCGTTTTCTTCCCACCTCCCTGACCGCGTCCCTTTTCCTCCAACCTATCCTAACCCCTTCGTCTTCGTGAGATTGTCCATCTCCGTTTCTTTCACCCTTTTCCCGTCCAATCTCCCGAGGGGGCATCCTATTGTCATTGAACCTGTACCAGGGGCAAACTGGGGCATGTATCATCATTCGGACTATCAAATTCTTTGAAGCAACGCTGTAAACTGCATTGCATCAAAGAGGGGCAAAATGTATACGCCTAAAAATGACACAATTCATCCTAAATAAATATTCTAAATATTTATCCCCTTCTTCTATTAATTAAATAAATATTCCAAATTTATTTAATCGATTCATTGTTCCATAATTAAATAAATTCTATTTATTTAATTAAAATTCTTCTAAATGTCCTACATGATTAAATAATCATAAATTATTTAATTAATCCAAATTCCTCTATCCTAAGTTCTAAATTCTAAAAATCCACATCACCTTTACACCTCACCTTTTCCACCTCACCTTGTCCACCTTATCGGGTTGCACATGTAATTAAATATATTTAATATTTAATTACCTTATTTTCCCTCACCCACATGGCCTATTTCTTCTCAAATCATAGGTTAGTTAACTAATCAATCAAAAGTGTTAACTAACCTGTCAATTGAGTCAAATCCTCAATCAATTCAGTCAGTTCCATAATTTATTCTTCTAACTGATCAATCAAGTATGTTAACAGACCAATCGATGGAGTTAACTCTCCAATCAGTTTTGTCACATCCCCCCTTTCATGATGGAGCTAGGACACTTGTCACATTTCCACTGGTTGCACATTCCTCAACCATCCTCAGCCGTCGATCTTCATATCTCCTCTCAACCGTTGATTCCCATTCTTCCAAGTCTATAAATGAAGCTTCATCCCTCCATTCTAATCATCCAGGCTTTTGACATCGTTACTCTGCAGAAATATCACCAGCGCGCCTTTGGCACCCTTTTGTCATCTACAAGCTTGAGATCACATACTTGCATTGGAGCTCACCTTCATTGCATATCACCATAGCCATTCACCATCGACTTCCTACGAACAGCTAAAAAGAGTGCACTCTCTGAGGGCTCACTTCATCTGCAAAAGGACAATCTGTGATAGGCGAACAACAGAAGTTTAGAAACGGGAAAGGTTTGTTCTGTATTTGTTCATTGCTTTGTTTATTGAATCCTTCTTGTTTCACTATTCTGTTGATGTTTGGGTCTTGTTTAATTCATTTGATTGATCACTATTTTACCCTTACACAAAGATTAGATGACTGTAGCAGAGGTGAGAAGCAATATGATTGAGAGGAATGAAACATTCACAGACAGCCGTACACAGATTCACACAGAACTAGAAAAATCAGTAAAGAGGTAAAATTAACTTGCATATATTCAATGGAAAGGCACGGTTACAGCATATGAAAACCCTGTTTGGAAACAGAAAAGCCTTAATGCCAAAAAATTTCCAACCTTATTTACAACATTTGAATGCATATATATAGCATTCCAAAACTATCCTAAGTCGGTTACAAAAATTTGCTCAAAGAGCTGTCACAGAAAATATCTACATTAATTACAGCCCAGCTGCATCAGTTATGGCGTTGAAAACTAGAACTGGCAGACAAGGAGATATTTTATGGCCTTTAATGCAGCTGCCACTTCTTGCATCTGGAGATGAAGTGGTGGAAAGATATTATTTATCATCAATGCGAGATGCTTGCTCCATCTGCTGCAATGAATGCCCAAAAAATATCTTCATCTGCTGCGAATCATCGCTGAAATATTCATCGTTCAAAACATGCATCCTCAGATCTGAAAATTAAAAATTGGAAAATTCCCCCAAAAACCTGCTCAAATGAAAGAGGAGGCAAAAACATGCACTTTTGCCTCTTACAGCATGTCAAAATTCATTGAAATGGGGAAGATACAGGCGGTCAAAGATTTGGTCAACCACCTATATATATTGCATCAGCATCTGTGTGTATAGCGCATGCATCTTGGCGCCTGAATCAGCATTTAAAAATGCATTCTGCAACTCCTTTGCATATGCATGGCGCTCCGTACATCAGGCCCTGTTTGTGCCTTTGTATTTTGAAATTGTATATACATACAATTCCCTCCTTGTATATGCAGGCCCTACCACTCGTATGTGCCTTCTGCATATGATAATATACAAGTTGCGGATCCCAAAACAGCCATTAGCTGCATTTGGTTTCCCTATCAGGTCTGGCTTGTATATTTTCTCCTTGTACATTTCTTTGTATATGCAAATATACAAACGTCTATGCATACAAGGCGGACCTGAAACCTTTATGTGTTGAACCTAATCCTCAATTGAAATCCGCCTTGTATATGCTCCTTCTTATCTTTGACTTGTATATGAGTGATATACAAGTCCATAGTCATACAAGCCATGGACTCCAACCCTTTATGAAGCAGATCGGAAGCATTTTTGAAATCCGGCTTGCATATGTCCTTGTATCTTAGGTTGTATGTGCGAACATACAAACCCCTTTTATACAAATAAGGAATCTTTGTGGAATATTCCCGCAATGCATAAGTTTGATTGTATCTAGCCGCTTGTATGTGTGAACATACAAAGCAAATATACATTCCACTGTAGCATTGCATTTGTATGTTTAGCCTTTGTATTTTGGCTTGTATATTTGCATATGCAAGCCAATATACAAAGGATAAATATACAAGCGGGAATATTTATAGAATATTCCTGAAATGTATAACCCGATATGAAAAATTCCCTTGTATGCAAGCGCATACAATCTCCTTTGTAAACCTGTGAGTCCCACCATTTGCATCTTGGAGATATACAAACTCCTTTGTATGTTTCTTTGCATCGATCCTTTGCATCTTCCCTCTGCGGTACTGTAGCAAATGTACATATTGGCCTTGTATATGCAAATATTCAAACAGAATATGCAAACTCCCTTACATACAAACAGGGCATCTTAGATGGAATATACTCGTGATGTATCTTATACCTTGTATATTTACTTGCATCTCTACTTGTATATCGCCGATATACAAACCAGGAATATTCTCGGGAATCTGTGAAAGATTCCCCCCTTGTATATGCATTTCCTTAGCCCGATATGCAATCAAAAAATGCATAAAACTCAAAAAATTTCATATTTTCTAAGGCTGATGGACATTTTCAAGCCCGCCAAAATGCACATTTGAAATGTATGTTTGACCAAAACTTTGACCATGGATAACTTCTTTATTTGGCCAAATTTTAGGGTGGTGTAAAAAGCAAAGTTGCCTATTTTTTCAAGCTCTTTCCAATGGTAAGGTTTTTTTTTAGGCAATTTGACACTTTTCAAATTTTGGGAACATTTTCCAAAGGCTTTTCAAGGACAAAACCAGGGGAACTGTTTAACTCTAGACAGAGGAAAAAATGGGTCAACAATACTTATGAAGGATATGATCCAATGTGATGCAGAGGTGTTAGGTCTCCAAAGATAATCTAACAAGATCAAAGGGTTTCAATAGTTTGCGGGCTTCAACCAATAAGACTTCTCTAGCCTTCCTCTTGTCCTAAACTCCACCAAAGGGCTCAAGTTTGGATTCCAACTTCTTAGATGAACTCTAGCATCTTCTAGGGTCTCAACCTACCCCTACCAACAAGGTTCCAAAGGTTTCACAAACCAATTGGATAGATTCTTGACAATTCCCCTTAAACAGGCCTAATCCTTGTAGTCTTGTTCAGCGACTAAACTGTACTTTTCTCCAAACTTTCCCAAAACACTTTTGAAACAAATGACTGATTTGGATACCCTCTATTGAGTTCTAAAACATATCTCAAACTCACCTACTGTTGTTTTGGACGAAATGTGACTGTCCTAACACCCTGCTGCCAACTCCTCTTAGCCAACTTTATGAATTCCATGATCAAGAGATTATCACTCCACCTATCCATAATCCCATAATTATCCATGAGAAAGAAACCTCCATTACACCTATCCATCTTCCATATAGTCCTATCCATGATCCCAAAACATCCACTTCCCTTGATGAGACACTTGGTTCAAAGTACGGAAAACTTACATACTAAAATTAGTATTACAAAAAGTAATGCTCTTTCTAAATGAGGAAAGTAAATCATTTATGATTTTCAAATATCCATAATTGTATAAAATAGCAAGTTTATAAAAATGAAGTACAATTTCCATACACTAAAAAGTGTTACAATTTTAATTACATACACCAATCAGGGTGTTACAATACATTTGTTTCAATGTTACAAGTAAGATATTGCATTAATACATCAATGAAATATATTACATTTTACAAATCGGCTATGCTAGCCATACAAGAATAATACAATGAAATAAATATCCATAAAGAATCATATAACATAAAATCTCTGATCTCGACCGTTGTCTTCCGCAAGCCGAGGCCAAGAGTGTGGTTAAGGTGCTTTTTCCACCCAACCACGAAGTACTGGACTTCCCCAGGTTTCTTCCTAATTTGAAGAAAACACTGACCCTGCACAAGGAGCCTAGCAACCTGGAACGGTATAAGAAGGAGGGGATCTCTCGATGCATGACTGTTGTCTATAAGCATTCTTAACCTAGAAATGACATAACTCTTGGAAGTAGGATGTGGAAAAGACATATGAATCTAGGATTTTTAATAAAAATCAATCTATTTCAATGGTACAATAGCTTGGCCAAGCAATAACAAAAGTGGTAGTTTTATAAAAAGTAAAACTACCATCTCTGTGAGCCCACATTCGGCATCCTTTCCCGAAAGTACATTACTTTACCAAATAAATGCAAAGAATAGTTTATCCAAGATTTAAAGATTTACCATTACAATGTTCATGCTGAAAGCAAATACCATTTACATCAACCAATTCTCTATTCTAGTTTGCATGTTTGTCTAAGTTTACTAATCCAGTGTTATGCAATGATCTAAAAGTGAATAAGTGGTTTGCCTTAATTTCGATTGGACAAGATATTTCTACTAGTTTTCTTTGTTGTCAGTTTATTTATCATTTCAGAGGTTTTGGTATGTTCTTCAGGTAGTGCTCAATTTTAGATTAAGTGTAATTTCTAATTGAATAGACTTTTATGTGAAAAAAAATATAAAGAATAAAATTTATAATATAATTCCATTCTTCAAATCCAAATTTGCAGCTAATGGGTATATATATATATATATATATATATATATATATATATATATATATATATATATATATATATATATATATATATATATATATATATATACTTGAAGAAAATTTTACAAAGCATATATGTAATTGTTGTATATCAATCAGTCACTATGCATTTATGTGCATATACAGTGCTGACAAACCGAATACATATATGCACAGTGATTGATTGATGCACAATAGCTACATATATGCTCTGCAAAATTTTCTTCAAGTATATATATATATACCCATTAGCTGCAAATTTGGGTTTGAAGAATGGAGTTATATTATAAATTTTATTCTTTATATTTGTTTCCACATAAAAGTCTATTCAATTAGAAATTACACTTAATCTAAAATTGAGCACTACCTGAAGAACATACCAAAACCTCTGAAACGATAAATAAACTGACAACAAAGAAAACTAGTAGATATATCTTGTCCGATCAAAATTAAGGGAAACCACTTATTCACTTTTAGATCATTGCACAACATTGGATTAGTAAACTTTATATATATATATATATATATATATATATATATATATATATATATAGACATGTATATATATAGACATGTATATATATATACACATGTATATATATATACACATGTATATATATATACACATGTATATATATATACACATGTATATATATACACATGTATATAAATACACATGTATATATATAGATGTGTGTGTATATATATACAAATATATATATGTAGATGTGTGTGTACATATTTTGTATATATTCACACATATTTTGTATATATGTACACACACATCTACATATATATATATTTGTATATATATACACACACATCTATATATATACATGTGTGTATATATAGATACACATGTATATATATACATGTGTGTATATATATATACAAATATATATATGTAGATGTGTGTGTACATATATATACAAAATATGTGTGAATATATATATTCACACATATTTTGTATATATATGTACACACACATCTACATATATATATTTGTATATATATATATACACACATCTATATATATACATGTGTATATATATAGATACACATGTATATATATACATGTGTACATATATAGATGTGTGTATATATATACAAATATATATATAGATGTGTGTATATATATATACAAAATATGTGTGAATATATATAAGATTCAAAATTATCAATACATATACAACGAATAATGATAAACTGACTGATATAGCCGAATCGAATATGAGATAGCAAAACAAATTTAAGTTTTCTGAGTTGGGCAAACTGTCCATAAGGAAAGGTCATTGTCGATTAGGGATGGCTCTCCCCATAGGTTGTGAGGCCTGTGGGGGGCATCGGTCCCATCTACGGCTCTTCCATGGGGTCAGCCTTAGGCCCCCCAAATATTTCTAAAAAAAATTATATTATTTCTCTTTTTTATATATATAACATTTCAAGCTAGAATTTGTACAGCCACCACCATTTTTATAAATACACTATTAATAAGTATTATATAGAAATAACTATATTACATATATAAATATACAACATAATTTTTTATGATATACTTACAGAATAACAAAAGAAATATCAGACATATATATACATGAAAAATATATAGTTTTGAGTAGTATTTTATCTAAATACCCAATATTTATACACAAAACATATAGCAAGAAGATATTCATAAGAAACTAATTTTAACAGAGATTGATCAACCATCACTCATCTGCACAAATTGAGAGAAAAACATTTGGGTTTGCATAAAAACCTGTAAATACGTCTGTTGGTAGATGAATCCCTCCCAATCCTATGCTCTCCTTCTTGATTTTCCAAGACTTCCCTATTTGCCCCAAATCTGAAATCTTCTCTATCTGTGCTCTAATCTTTTTCAGAATCCTTTTTTTTTTGTGTCCCCGAATGTGAAGTTTTTCTTCCTTTTTATTATTTGTTTTTTCCCCCTCTCCCACACATAGTCTATCAATAGACAGATATCAATTATCCTCCATTAATTCATTCAGAAAAAGAACAACATGCAGAGGTCAATGTTGCAAGAGCAAGAAGTGGCTGACAGAGCCGTTACAACAATAAAGAAAATAATAATACAAAAAAAAACTAGTCACTTGTTTCTAAAATTAAGTCTTTCTATTTTATTTTTATTTTTCTATTCACTCCCATCTTTTGTTTTGCTTTTTCTGAAATCTATATCATATTCTTCAATTAAAACATATTTTCTTTTTCCCAAAACTCATACTAATGTCTAATTAATTTTTATTAAAACTGTTATTTCTAAATAAAGATAATAGTAATTTTAACTTCAAATAAACTCAATAAATAATTTAAAACTACTTTTATTTTCACTATGAGGATTCAATATTCACTAACAATAAATTAAATAATCGACTATAACATATCAAATAAGAAGCAATATAATATGATTAATTAATGCAATTCTAATGCAACTATATGCATCTAAGTGTCGGTGTGTGTGAGAGAGACCACTCCATCTTAACCTTGCCAGACTACTAATCTCCTCTACCTTAACCACACCCTTGTCTTCAACAACTTGCAACTCATGCAAACTCAAATTTCCCATTAATAGGTTAGTGTCCAAATAGTCAAAGCATTGCATTTCATCATTTAAAAATCATTTCATCATTTTGGAATAGAATAATATTCATTACATTTCCTTCTTTCAAAATATATTAACATTTACTTATTTCATCTTTCAAAATAATATAATATTTATTTAATCCAGATCAGAACTAAATAACATATATTTAATCCACACACGTAATTATCCATAAATAGTTCCAAATAAAGTAAGTTCAAAAAGCATCAAAGTCTGAGACGTGACATCCTTTCCCACTTGGAAGAGACATCGTCTCAATCTCTTATTACAAAACATCTACATAAAAGGTCTTATACAACCAATATCAATAACATAATAAAAGTCGTTATATGCAATAATGAAAATATGCTAAAATCTAAGATGCAGGAATAATCCATCAAAATCTTCCGCATTCTCCCATGTGGCACTATCCACCGAATATTGGTCCCACTGGAACCTTTACTGCACAACATTGCAGTTCCGTAACTTAACATTGCACCTCTCCAAAATTTTGGTGGGCTCCACCAGTACCACCCTTGGATCCTGAACATGTAATGCATGCCAATCAAGAATATGAGAAGCAGCTAGATGATATGGCTTAAGCACAGAAAATGTAGCCGGGATAGAGCCAGTGGTAGAGAAAGCCTGTAAGCAACTGGATTGATAACCTCCAAGACATCAAATGACCCAACATATCTAGGGGCAAGTTTAGACCCTTTTCCAAAAGAGATAGAACTCTTTTATGGTCACACCCTCAAAAAGACTTTATCTCCTACTGAAAATTACCTAAATGTTTTGTTTCTATATGCAAAGCTCTTCAACTTTTCCTTGATTAGCTTCATCTAATCTTCCATCTCTCTCAACATCTCTGGCCCAATGACAATCGGACTATCTTCCACCTTATCCCAGATGATAGGTGTATGACATTTGTGGCCATACAAATCCTCAAAAGGTGTCATTCCTAGAGAGGCGTGAAAAGAGTTATTATAAGTAAATTCTACTAAAGGTAGGTACTCCTCCCACTTATGTTATTGATCCATGTAGTACATTCTAAGGAGATTCTTTACTACTTGGTTCACCCTCTTCCTTTGTCCATCGGTCTAAGGATGATATGCTAAACTAAATTTTAGTTTTGTCCCCAAAGAAGCATACAATGTAGTCCAAAATCTAGAGGTCATTTGAGTGTCATGATCAGAGATGATCATTTCTAGCACTCCGTGCAATCAGAAAATCTCTTGCACAAACTTTCTTGCTAAAACCAATGATCCATCCTTAAGATTCCTAGGTATGAAGTGAGCTACTTTAGTCAATTTATTAAAAACAACCAATATGACATCATGTCTGGTCTTGGTCATAGGTAACCCTTGAATGAAATCCATAGTAATTGTTGAAATTAGGACAGACAACTGAGAGGGGGGGTGAATCAGTTGTCTCAAAACTTTATCTTTTTCTGTATTTGATCTTCTTTACAACTTATTAGTAGATTAATGATATAACCATGAAAGCATGAATCAATAACACATGAGCAGAAACATAATCAACACACATAACACCAGGATTTTTACATGGAAACCCAGTTAAGGGAAAAACTACGGTGGGGGTTAACCCACAAGATTTTATACTCTATTAAAAAGTATTACAAAATGGGAAGGCACATGCTTTCAGGTGCACTACCCAGAGGTCACTACTCAAAGGAGGCTCACTGCATACAAAATTGATTACAAGAGTTCACTGAAATGTTTGAGCTGAAGAAAAGTATCTAACTATGCAAAATTATAGTTTCGGTTAAGCTCAGTACACTGACTTCTCACACTTCATCTCTTTCTGCCCTAATTTACTATTTTGCCATGATTCAGAGCTTAGATCTCCTTGATTCACACTTGATACTACTATACTTCACACTTATCCCTTCATATTCACACTCTCTTTTTCCAAAATGCTTGAATCCATCGATCATATATATCTGATACATGAAATTACATCAACTGCAATCAGCCTTAGGAAAAATTGGAAACTATTTGAAGAACACTATTTTGTCAGCTGAATTCATGCACAAACATCAATGTGGATCAAGACTTATGTATCCAAGTTACCTCACATGTTGGCCAATACCATTGGATCTCATAAATTGTGCAACCAACCACTTCTCTTCATCTGCACAAGGATCAAACACCTAGTCAGCCTGTTCTTCACTGGACTGAACTGACTGATCAAACCAGATACTCAGATGCTTGTAACTTACAATCCCTTCATCACCAGAGGCTAAAATCTTGGATTTAGGTAGCCCTGACATCCCCTAACATTCCCTGAAATCTACAGATCAATATGATTACCTGTGGAGAAATACGGACCAAAATGTTGAACCCTGTCAAATGCTCTGTTCCTATCTATCCGGACTTAGACAAATCTGCAATCTGACTTTTGGTATGGTCACATGGTACGATGCATATGTCTAAGATAGATTTAGATGCCATCAATGACAAGACTTGATATGTCTAGTAGTGTCTCTTGCCAACAAGCTCCCCCTTTGGCATTGATGTCAACACTTAGTGAAATGACTAAGTGTTAGAACAACTCCCCCTCACTATGTACACTTGTGATTTCCAATGCTCCTCCTTAGCTAAATTCCTCATTTTTCATTACTTTTCACTCTCCCTTTAACTTCAATAGAAAAGGTTGAGGTCCGGATCCAAAAATTCACACAATACTCTATACATACTTCCGCATATGTACAAGTAATCCTTATGTTTTAACTACATAAAATTAAACACATCACCAAAAATGTTCTTCAACTGTGCCAACTCACTGTCCCAACTTTTCTTCATGCCATCCAAAAATGAAATATGACAACTAAATAAGAATGCCCGTGACTCTACATTTTATAGATCAGTGGGATCACTTGTCAAAGTAGCAGCTTGAGCTTCTGTCAATGCATTGAACATTGTTTCTAACTTAGGGAGAATCAGTTCCCAGAGTTCACACATCATTGCCACAATGTTTTCTTTTTCCTTCACAAATTTCTTTATTTCATCAATCAAGTTAACTACTTGACATTCTTGACTTGCTGCAGATATTGTCAAAGGATTAAAGGATTGAGATACTTTTGATAATTTTTGCTCTAACTCCTTTATTTTCTTTTCAATGTCTTCTACAACTTTTGACCAAGATAGATAGAATTTGTATACATCTCCTCCTTGAGTGAGGGAATTTTGAATATTCTTTACACTAGTATCTAACATAATTCTATCATTGGAAATTATTCTTTCCAGTTCACTAAATCTTTTATCATTAAACTCATTCTAGACTTTGACTTCTGCTAACTTTTTAAAAGACTCAAAGTGAGTACTTAAAGAGTTTATCAGACTCTTCAGCTGACCGGAGGGGGATGCTGATGAATCCTTTTGAAATGTAGGCATGATCTTCTCAAAAATATCAGATGCCAGATGAAGCAACTCACTATCTTCTATATGAAACTTCAAGATTTCCTCTCTGGCCTTAGCTTGTGCAAAAGAGGCCAACTTCATCTTCTGTACCGGAGAAAGAGTATCAAAATTGATTGGACCTTGTATTATATCAGGATCTTCTGCAACTTGTTTGTCTTTCTCCAAAATCTCTTTCACTGCTTCTGCAATGTCTCTTGCCCAATATGATGTTTTAGTTTTATGCTTATTAGGGCCAACATTTTCTCCCTTCCTGGAGTCAACCACATTGTCTTGCTTATCATTTTCACTCTTTTTCTCTGCTTCAGCTCTCCCTGCATCATCAGCAATGTCTTCTACATTCTTTTCCATAGAATTTTGTGTATCCTTAGCAGCATCATCATTATTTTTATCAAATTTCTCAATGTCTGGAATGAAGGAGTCAATTTCATCATCAGTTTCTTCTTCTTGATCTTCCTTGTCCTTAACCTCTTTTGCTTTCTGCTCTTTATTCTTTTCAGAATCATCTTCAGTAGGATCATTTATTCCCATACTCATTTCTACATTTTCCTCACAAGATTGGTTCAGAGGATTTTGAGTGTCCTCTACACCATCAACATCATCTTCCTTTACCATCTCTTCATCTCCTTTGTTTGATATTTCCTCTTCCAGAACAGAGAGGTCATCTACCTCAACTTGCTGCTCATTCTCTTTCAACTCTTCTTCATTTGGAAGGGATGTATCATCAGGTTCCTTAGTGACCACATAAAATTTGTTCTTGTCAAGGGCTTTTCTCGGAATTAACTCTATTTCTCTGACCACTTCATCATTGTCTCCAATCATTAGCTTATTCATCCTTTCCTTGCTTCTAAATTGATCTTTAACTTCTTTGAAAATTTTATCTGCCTCCTTACTAGAGATGACTGGACAACACATGTTCCCTTAACTCCAAATCCTTTGCTTTATTAGCTTCTTTTCTCATCTCCAAGATGTCAGTTAGACTCTTGGGGATTTCAGATAAAATTTCAACAAGTGCTATGTTGAATGTGTTCAAGTACTTAATAGTAGAATCCTCCAGAATTCTCTTGTTGGCTTTGTCAAATTTGTCATAATATTTTGTTATGGGCTTCAGATTCCCACGAACAGTTATTGCATTCACAATATATTCAACTAACAGGGTAGATTTTTCAGTCTTTAGCCTTTTGCTTACCCTTACACTTCCAGAGGGCTTGTCTTGGGCAACCCTTGATGCATCTGCTTTCTTTCACTTTGTGCTTCCAGAGGGCTTCTCCTTGGATATTTTAGAAACCTTAGTGCCAGAGTCCTTCAACTCTTTAATTTCATCATTTGAGTCAGTATTTTCTTCATCCTCCTCCAAACTGACATATGACCTCTTGGCCATTACTTTTGTTCTTTTTCCTTCCTTCCCGGTAGGTTTTTCTTTGAATTTCTCTACAATAGGAGAAGGTGATGCATCGAAGGTTGTACCAAAACTCCTAGTAGTCCTTGCTTTAGAAGTGGATTCCACCGAAACACTTCCATGTTCTCTGTCCCGCTTCTCCTTCTCAGCTTTCTCTATCCTTTCCTCGTTTTGTCTCACAGCTTCTTTTGTTATGCCAATGCTTTCTGCATACATTTCAACTTGTCTTTGAATCTTTCTCTTAGACTTAGGTTTCTGGAGTTCAACATACAATTTCACACTAAGTTCAGCATATGTACCAAATCTCTCAACAGAGGTCATACATTTCCAGTATCTGTTCATCAACTTCATACCCCATGGGCATGATCCATACAGCCATTGGTTCAACTGCTTCCATCAAGTATTGATCTGTTTCCACCATGAAGAAAATTGTATTCTTGTATTTTTCTACCATAGATGTAGGGATTCTTTCCCTTGATTGCATCATGTTCTAAAAATTCTTGAAATATCCCCAAAGTGCAGTCCTTTGGGCATTGGAGTCACCAATATTGTTCAAGTGTTCTCTTATTTGTATGGCAATAGGCTTATCACTGATCCAACACATGCTTTTCTTGCCGGGTAACTCATTCATGAAATAGAAGAACAAACACAATACCAATGTACCATACTTGAATGTATTCTTCTTGTCCTTTTTTATCTTGTTCAGGTTCTCCATTAACTAGTTTTGCAGTATCTCACACAGGTCATAGTCAGCATTTTCTCTTAACATCTAATAGGCAACATAAATGGTTGTACTAGATATAGAGTTTTACCTACTGGAGTGGTATATCTTATAACCAATCACCATAGAGGAAAATTTTACATATGGATCAGTTATATCATTTATTGTCATTTCCCTCTTATCAAATTTTGATCTGGTAGCTTCAGTCACAGTCTGATTCTTCAGTAATTTTAACATTGGCATTCCACTAGACGAATTCAATCTTGGTACATCCTGGATAGCATCCTTGGCGATCTTGAAGGGTTTCATCAACCACATGAATTCAGCATGCATCCGACTCAGTACATACTAGACCCACTCATCTTCACCAAAGGATGGGAACCCAATAACCTGAATCAGATGTTTGACTTGCAGCACCTTATACTCAGGTTTAAGACCATGAATTTCATCCCTTAGATGATTCTTGAACAAATCTACTAAGTTCAAATCCCTAAACTCATCTATGTTGGCATGAATATAAGCCCTAATATCTTCAACATGCAACACATCATGTGGAACATTTAAAAAGGCACCTAACAGATTGACCTCTACTGATTTGTGTGGATGCTTTCTAAATTTAGGTCAGGGCCTTTCGATGATGTCAACAACCAATGAAGTAGCCATATCTAGAGAATACAAATTTAGAGAGTTTTACAAAGAATACCTTGTTTTGCTGGTTAGGGTTAGTTGTCAAATTCACTTTTCACACTTCAAGTATTTGAAATCTTAGCTTAGACGCTCTTCTCCTTGTTTTCTTCAAATGCAAAGTGATTCAAATGTTGAGTAAATGACCTTTTCTGCTCCGCAAAACCTAATTCACCATTGTAATAAATGCTCTACCCTAATACATCTTGTTACACTATTTCTGCATATAGTCAATCTTCAATTGCTCTGCAATCAATCGCATTAGCTTCTTTTGTTCCAAAATTTGCTTCAACGAATCTGCAATATTCTTCCCTTTCTTCCATCATCATGCCAAATTTAGGCACCCACTTGCTGGCAGGGGGAATTAGATTTTCAATACATCTCCCCCTAAGCCAGAGCTCCTGATGCAATTCTCAGAGGAATTATCAGCACCAAATTCTGGTGCAGACCCATCACTGTCATTCATTACACTTTTCTTCACCCATGTTTTGTTCATTTAATTTTGGATCTCATTCACATCTACTTTTCCCTTGCCTTTATCCAACTTCTGCTTTGTTTTTTATTTACCTTTCTGTGAGTTCTCCTTTTTGCTTATGCAAAATTTAGCAATATGTCCAGATTTGTTACAGCTGAAACACACAATCTTATTTTTCTGACAATTACATGTTGGAGTAGGTTTAGATTTGCATTGCATTGCAATATGAGCAAACTTATTGCAAGTAAAACATCTTCCATTGAACACTTGTTTGTTCTTAAGAGGATTCCTTGATCCACTTTTGCATTCCTCAGCCTTATGACCTATCCTTTTGCAATTAAAGCATTGACCGAAGAAAGATGATGCATTTTGATTTACTTTACTTTTGCATTGATTAGCTCTATGACCATACTTATTGCATTTGAAACAATTGCTATTGAAAGATGGATACCTTTGAGCATTAGGTTGTCTTACCAGAGGTCTTCTAAGATTCCTTATTTGATTTCTTGCTTCAGGATTTCTTTGACCGGATCCAGAGATTTCACCTTTCTCAAATCTCAGACCATGATTATCATCTTCCTTCTTCTAACTCTCAACCAACATCTGAAGTTTGGTTGAGCTTATCTTGAACTTTTCTTTGTACTCATTTGTAATTTCTGTCATGTTTGAGAATGACAATTTGTCTTTCAAGTTGATCCTCATTATCCCTAGTTTCTTGTAGATCAAATTCTAGATGACCAATTATTCTGTCCAATCTGCAATACTCTTATGTTCTTTCTTCCAGGGATTGATTTAGTTTTTCCTCAGTCTTCTTCCTTTCTTCGATTTCCTTGGTTAGCCTTATCACCCCAGATTCCATCTCATGTTTTAGGACAACAACTTCTTTTGCTAACTTATCACATTCCTTTGTCTTCTCCTTCAGGGCCTCATCCATGTCATTGTCTTCATTTTGATTTGCTAGCTAATGAAGTAGCTCCTTTCTCTTTTCATTAGATTTGCTCAGTTGTCCTTTTAAGGTCTCAATGAAATCTTCAGCATCTTTGAGGTTCTCTTGTAGATCTCTGATTTCTAGTTTGGACAGGTCAAGATCATCTAAGGCTACTTGAAGTTGTTGATTGATACCATAAGAGTGGTTGAATGAACCCATTGAAAACACCTTCCTAGATCTTCCTCAAGCTGTTAAACTTCTTCTAATGAACCTCGCTCTGATACCAATTGTTGAAATTAGTACAGACAACTAAGAGGGGGGGTGAATCAATTGTCTCAAAACTTTATCTTTTTCTATATTTGATCTTCTTTACAACTTATTAGCAGATTAATGATATAATCATGAAAGCATGAATCAATAACACATGAGAAGAAACATAATCAACACACATAACACCAGAATTTTTACGTGGAAACCTAGTTAAGGGAAAAACCATGGTGGGGGTTAACCCACAAGATTTTATACTCTATTAAAAGTATTACAAAATGGGAAGGCACATGCCTTCGAGTGCACTGCCCAGAGCTCACTACTCAAAGGAGGCTCACTACCTACAAAATTGATTACAAGAGTTCATTGAAATGTTTGAATTGAAGAAAAGCATCTAACTATGCAAAATGACAGTTCTGGTTAAGCTCAGTACACCGACTTCACACACTTCATCTCTTTCTGCCTTGCTTTACTATTCTACCATGACCTGGAGCTTAGATCTCCTTGCTTCGCACTTGATACTACTATACTTCACAGTTATCCCTTCATATTCACACTCTCTTTTTCCAAAATTCTCAAATCCATCGATCATATATATCCACTACATGAAATTACATCAACTACAGTCAGCCTTAAGAAAACTTGGAAACTATTTCAAGAACATTGTTCTGTAATCCATGCACAAACATCTCTGGCCTAATGACAATTGGACTATCTTCTACCTTATCCCAGCCGATAGGTGTATGACATTTGCGGCCATACAAGTCCTCAAAAGTGTCATTCCTAGAGAGGCGTGAAAAGAGTTATTATAAGCAAATTCTACTAAAGGTAGGTACTTGCTACGCCCTTAATCCTATAGTGTATATAGGGTTATGAATAGTCAGCTTGTGGCTATCTTAACTCTTAATTAAGTCATATTATTATTAGTTTATTCTTATTTAGTTGTTTAGGTCAGCCTAAGGCTTATATAGGCCCATCTAAGTCGGCCTAGGTGATATCCTAGGCATAAATAGGTATATATAGGAGGTAGTGAGTCTTATTTCATGATATTCAGTATTGTGTTCTCATTGAAGACTATTGGAGGTATCCCCCTCGAAGTGGTTTTGGAGGTTGCCCCCTCGAAGTGGCATATTATTATCAAGTGTTTGCAGCATATTTACTATTATATTCAGATATTGTGCAAGTTGTTTCATTACAAGTGGTATCAGAGCATGATCTTGGCACCGTGAAGACAAAAACTAGGCAATTTTTTTTCTGATTTGGAGGTCATTTTGGAAAGCGCATAACTTTCAAATTTTGGCAAATTTTTTTCTGATTTTAAAAAAGTTTTTGAAGAACATATTGAAGCTACTACAGTCCAGAATTTAGAGCATTTGGAGCAAAATTAAGCGAGTTATAGCAGAATTAGGGTTTCTGCCCTTATTTTTTGAGAAGCGTATATATCTCTTATTTTGTCAAATATCTGAAAGATTTTTTGTGGGTTTTTCAATATAATAGTGAAGCTACTACAGTCCAGATTTGAGATAAATTGGAGTAGAATAAAGGGAGTTATTTATAAATTAGGGTTTCCACCAATTTCTCTCTCCAGGCTGCACAATTTTGAATTTCTTCACAATTTTTTCAGGGAAGTGAGATCTTGGCCCTGGTAAGTTACGTAAAAATTTCAAATTGATTTGATTTGTTTTGTGTGATTTATTACAAAATTATTTTTTCCAATCATGACGAGTCCTTCAACAAGGGGCAAAAAGAATGTTACCACACTGGGAAAAACTCCAGGCAAGGAGGAGGTGGAAAATGAGGATGTTGATCAAAAAGAATATGAAAATATACTTGAACTTATTCATAAAGAAAATAGCAAGATGAAAGGTGAAATCTTGTCCATTATGGGTGAACAAATGAAAGGGTTGGCAAAGTCATGTGATATTGAGAAAATTCTGGAGATACTTTCCAAACATAAGAAGTCACAACACCAAGATGTGGAGGAAGAGGATTCTACAAAAGGGAAGGGTGTTTTTGGGTTTGAATCAAATCTCAATATGGATCATCACACCACTCATTTTATGGCAAGGAATTTCACACCAAAGTTGGATATGCGAAAGTTTGATGGTCAAGATCCTACCAATTGGCTCTGTCAAATGGAGCAATTCTTTGATATCCACCATGTTCCATGTCAACAAAAGGTGGCCATGGCTTCCTTATACTTGGAACCTGATCAATTCATTTGGTACCATTGGCTATGTGAAGAAAAGAAAGCAAAAGGATGCATTGTCACTTGGTCAGTTTTCCAAGAAGAACTCATTACTCATTATGGTGAAAATCTTATGGATAGCTACTTCAGCCAAATTACCAAATTAAGGCAAACAGGGATGGTCAAGGATTACATTCATCAATTTTGTACTTTGTCTTTAAGAGTGGAAAATGTGTCTACAAAAATTTTGTTGGAGCTACTCATTGGTGGCTTAAAGGATCACATTAAATATGAGGTACGCATGTTTCGTCCAAATTCCATCTCAGATGCAATGATTATGGCAAGGCAAGTAGAGGAAAAATTTATGGTTAATAAAAGGAAAGGTTTTATAAACATAAGAGATAAAAGCACTCCTACATAGTCACTTCCACAACCTACTAGGCTAACACCACAACAAATTGAAGAGAAGAGAGCAAAAGGATTGTGTTTTAATTGTGATAGCAAATATAGTAGAGGACACAAATGCACTGAAAAGAAATTGTTCTATATTGAAGGGCCAAGTGAGGAAGAAGAAGAGGTACCAATAGTAGAGAGTGACAATGAGATAGAGGAGTCAAGAAATACTCAACCAATCATTTCTTGCCATGCACTTTCAGGTCTTAGTACCCCACAAACTCTCAAGGTAGTGGGTTTCTTAAAGAAAGAAAAAGTAACAGTGTTGATAGACTCAGGTAGCACTCATAACTTCATCAACAAAAAGTTGGCCACTCATCTAAATTGTTTTATATATCCAGCTCCAGAATTTCAGGTCTTGATTGTAGATGGCGGTACTATTAGTTGTTCAGGAAAATGCCATAGCATTAAATTATCCATGGGAGATTATCATCTTAATTGTCCAATGTATGCTATCTCAATGGGTGCAGCAAATATTGTTTTGGGAGTACAGTGGCTCACCACTTTGGGAACAATTGAATTGAACTTCCAAGAACTATTCATGCGCTTTCAATCAAAGGGAAGAACAATAGAATTACGAGGGATGCATACAAAGTCACCACAGATAGTAAGTTCTTACCAAATGCAAAAGATGTTGAAGAAGGGGGTAGATGGGATGGTAGCCCAATTATTTTCATTAGAAGCATATCACTCAAAGGCTTCTACACCATTGGATCTACAAGCAATTATAGATAAGCACTCTATAGTTTTTGCGGAGATGCCAAAAGGATTGCCTCCTAGGAGAGATCATGATCATGCCATTCAACTAGTACTAGGGCGCCAACCACCCAATATTAGGCCCTACAGATATCCATATGTTCAAAAAAGTGAGATTGAGAAGATAGTTCAAGAGATGCTAGAAGCAGGCATTATCAGGCATAGTCAAAGTGCTTACTCATCTCCTGTGGTAATGGTGCGTAAGAAGGATGAAACTTGGAGGATGTGTCTAGATTACAGGGAGCTTAACAAGTTCACCATAAAAGATAAGTTTCCTATTCCAGTAATTGATGATTTGTTAGATGAGCTTAATGGTGCCATTTTTTTTACAAAACTTGATCTCCATTCTGGTTATCATCAAATTAGAATTAGAGATGAGGATGTACATAAGACAGCTTTTAGAACCCATGAGGGCCACTATGAATTTTTGGTAATGCCTTTTGGTCTCACTAATGCACCGTTGACATTTCAAAGTTTGATGAACTCTATCTTCAGGCCATTTTTGAGGAAATTTGTTTTGGTATTTTTTGATGACATCTTAATATATAGTAAAACATGGGAGGAACACTTGCAACATGTAAATCAAGTGTTGGACATTTTGAACCAGAATCAGTTGTATGCTAAACCATCCAAGTGTATCTTTGGTGTCAAAGAAGTGGAGTACCTTGGTTACATTGTGTCACATGAGGGAGTCAAGGTGGACCCTCATAAGATCCAAGCAATTGTAGAGTGGAAAATTCCTAAGACCCTTAAGAACTTACAAGGTTTTTTAGGGCTTATAGGGTATTATCGCTGATTTGTAAAGAATTATGGTAGCATAGCATCTCCTCTCGAGCATTTGAGAAACTAAAGAAAGCCATGTGCACAACTCCAGTCCTAGCTACCCCAGATCTTTCTAAAACATTTGTTGTTGAATGTGATGCTTTAGGACATGGAATAGGAGTAGTACTTATGCAAGAAGGAAAACCCATAGCATTTGAAAGTCGCCAACTCAAAGGTAAGAATTTGTTGAAGCCAGTTTATGAGAAGGAAATGTTGGCTATCTTGCATGCAGTCAAACAATGGAGACCTTATCTAATGGGATGACACTTTAAGGTCAAGACAGATCATGACAGTCTCAAATATTTCTTGGAACAGAGGTTATCATCTGAAGAACAACAAAAATGGGTCACAAAGATGTTGGGATATGACTTTGAGATCATATATAAGAAAGGCAAGGAGAATGTTGTGGCTGATGCTCTATCAAGGCGTGATGAACCCATAGAGTCATTTTTATTTGCCATTTCCATGTTACAAGTAGACTGGGTAAATGAGGCAAGAGAAGAGTGGGAGAAGGACATAGATACTCTAAGGCTCATTGAGAAACTCCAACAGGAATCAAGTGTGTTTGACAAATTTTCATGGAATGGAAATATTGTATGGTACAAGGAGAGGTTATACCTTTGCAAGAATTCAACTCTTAAGCTTAAGGTGTTGGAAGAACTACATGCTTCTCCAATAGGTGGGCACTCAGGATTCCTCAAAACTTATCATAGAATCAAGCAAGATTTCTTTTGGGAAGGGCTAAAAGGGGATGTTCAAAAATTTGTAGCTGAATGCATGGTATGTCAACAACATAAAGGGGAGACAGTTAAGACTCCGGGTCTTCTACAACCCTTATGTATCCCAAGTCAAAGGTGGGAGGAGGTATCTATGGATTTCATCACAGGTTTGCCTAGATCTGAAGGAAAAAATGTCATCATGGTTGTTGTGGATCATCTCACCAAATATGGTCACTTTTGTGCTTTGGCACAACCATTGGCAGCAAGCACTATAGCAATAGCTTTTATGAATACTATTCAGAAACTACGTGGGACTCTGAAAGTTATAGTTAGTGATCGTGACCCTATATTTACAAGTAATTTTTGGACTGACTTGTTTTCATGCTTGGGCACTCAGCTTGCTCATAGTTCATCATATCACCCCCAGTCAGATGGACAGACAGAAGTGGTCAACAAATGCTTGGAAGGCTATCTCCGTTGTTTTGCTTTAGATAAACAAGAGAGATGGGTGCAATGGCTACCACTGGCAGAATGGTGGTACAACACTTCTTTCCATACTTCTTCCAATATGTCTCCATTTTTAGCACTATATGGTTACCACCCACCATCAATCATCTCTTCATTGCGGGCACAACCAAAGGTTCACATAGTCGAAGAACACATCCATCATTAGCAAGAGGTATTGGCTAGTCTTCGAGAGAACTTGGCAATGGCACAAAACAGAATGAAGCAACAAGCTGATCAACATCGTAGTGAAAGAACTTTTGAAGTGGGAGATTGGATCTTTGTACGACTATAACCATATAAGAAAATGTCTCTAAAATAACAACATAAAGCTAACAAGCTGGCACCCAAGTACTATGGTCCTTATAAGGTGTTGCAGAAGATTGGCAATGTAGCATATAAATTGGAGCTTCCCATATCAAAAAAAATTCATCCAGTTTTTCATGTTTCCTGCTTGAAGAAGGTTATTAGGAATAAAGTGGTAGCACAGACTAAGTTACCTGAGCTTGATGAGGAGGGAAGAATAGTTGTGGATCCTGAGAGAATTATTCAAACACGCACCAAGAAGCTGAGGACAAGGGAAATCATAGAATATCTCATTAAATGGAAGAACTCTCCAGTTGAGGAAGCTACATGGGAGAATGAGGAATTCATGCAAAAGCATCCACATTTGGTCAGCATTGAGGACAATGCTTCTTTGAAGAGGGGGGCATGCTACACCCTTAATCCTATAGTGTGTATAAGGTTATGAATAGTCGGCTTGTGGCTATCTTAACTCTTAATTAAGTCATATTATTATTAGTTTAATGTTATTTAGTTGTTTAGGTCAGCCTAAGGCTTATATAGGCCCATCTAAGTCGGCCTAGGTGATATCCTAGGCATAAATAGGTATATATAGGAGGTAGTGAGTCTTATTTCATGATATTTAGTATTGTGTTCTCATTGAAGACTATTGGAGGTATCCCCCTCGAAGTGGTTTTGGAGGTCACCCCCTCGAAGTGGCATATTATTATCAAGTGTTTGTAGCATATTTACTATTATATTCAGATATTGTGCAAGTTGTTTCATTATAGTACTCCTCCCACTTATGCTATTGATCCATGTAGTACATTCTAAGGAGATCCTTTACTACTTGGTTCACCCTCTTCATTTGTCCATCGGTCTAAGGATGATACACTGAACTAAAGTTTAGTTTTGTCCCCAAAGAAGCATACAATGTAGTCCAAAATCTAGAGGTCATTTGAGTGTCACGATCAGAGATGATCATTTCTAGCACTCCGTGCAATCAGAAAATCTCCTGCACAAACTTTCTTGCTAAAACCAATGATCCATCCTTAAGATTCCTACGTATGAAGTGAGCTACTTTAGTCAATTTATTAAAAACAACCAATATGACATCATGTCTGGTCTTGGTCATAGGCAACCCCTAAATGAAATCCATAGTAATTGTTGAAATTAGGACAGACAACTGAGAGGGGGGATGAATCAGTTGTCTCAAAAATTATCTTTTTCTGTATTTGATCTTCTTTACAACTTATTAGTAGATTAATGATATAACCATGAAAGCATGAATCAATAACACATGAGCAGAAACATAATCAACACACATAACACCAGGATTTTTACATGGAAACCCAGTTAAGGGAAAAACTACGGTGGGGGTTAACCCACAAGATTTTATACTCTGTTAAAAGTATTACAAAATGGGAAGGCACATGCTTTCGGGTGCACTACCTAGAGGTCACTACTCAAAGGAGGTTCACTGCCTACAAAATTGATTGCAAGAGTTCACTAAAATGTTTGAGCTGAAGAAAAGTATCTAACTATGCAAAATTATAGTTTCAGTTAAGCTCAGTACACTGACTTCACACACTTCATCTCTTTCTGCCCTACATTACTATTTTGCCATGATCTGGAGCTTAGATCTCCTTGATTCACACTTGATACTACTATACTTCACACGTATCCCTTCATATTCACACTCTCTTTTTCCAAAATGCTTGAATCCATCGATCATATGTATCTGCTACATGAAATTACATCAACTACAATCAGCCTTAAGAAAAACTGGAAACTATTTCAAGAACACTATTTTGTCAGCTAAATTCATGCACAAACATCAATGCGGATCAAGACTTATGTATCCAAGTTACCTCACATGTTGGCCAATACCATTGGATCTCATAAATTGCTTGACCAACCACTTCTCTTCATTTGCACAAGGATCAAACACCTAGTCAGCCTGTTCTTCACCGGACTGAACTGTCTGATCAAACCCGATACTCAGATGCTTGTAACTTACAATCCCTTCATCATCGGAGGCTAAAATCTTGGATTTAGGTAGCCCTGACATCCCCTAACATTTCCTAAAATCTGCAGATCAATATGATTACCTGTGGAGAAATACAGACCAAAATGTTGAACCCTGTGAAATGCTCTGTTCCTGTCTATCCAGACTTAGACAAATCTGCAATCTGACTTCTAGTATGGTCACATGGTATGATGCAGATGTCTAAGATAGATTCAGTTTCCATGAATGATAAGACCTGACATGTCTAGTAGTGTCTCTTGCCAACAATCTCCCCCTTTGGCATTGATGGCAACACTTAGTGAAATGACTAAGTGTTAGAATAGCTCCCCCTTACTATGTACACTTGTGATTTCCAATGCTCCTCCTTAGCTAAACTCCTCATTTTTCATTTCTTTTCACTCTCCCTTTAACTTCAATGGAAAAGGTCGAGGTCTGGATGCAAAAATTCACACAAAACTCTATACATACTTCCACATATGTACAAGTAATCCTTATGTTTTAACTACATAAACTATGTTCTTTAACTCTGCCAACTCACTGTCCCAACTTTTCTTCATGCCATCCAAAACTGAAATATGACCACTAAATAAGAATGCCTGTGACTCTGCCTTTTATAGATCAGTGGGATCACTTGTCAAAGTAGCAGCTTGAGCTTCTGTCAATGCATTAGAAGTAGTCCTTGCTTTAGAAGTGGATTCCACCGAAACACTTCCATGTTCTCTATCTTGCTTCTCCTTCTCAGCTTTCTCTATCCTTTCCCTGTTTTGTCTCACAGCTTCTTTTGTTATGCCAATGCTTTCTGCATACATTTCAACTTGTCTTTGAATCTTTCTCTTAGACTTAGGTTTCTGGAGTTCAACATACAGTTTCACACTAAGTTCAGCATATGTACCAAATCTCTCAACAAAGGTATCTTTTGGTTTTCTTAGAAGGTGTTGAGCATACATTTCCAATATCTGTTCATCAACTTCATACCCCATGGGCATGATCCATACAGTCATTGGTTCAACTGCTTCCATCAAGTATTGATCTGTTTCCACCATGAAGAAAATTGTATTCTTGTATTTTTCTACCATAGATGTAGGGATTATTTCCCTTGATTGCATCATGTTCTAAAAATTCTTGAAATATCCCCAAAGAGCAGTCCTTCGGGCATTGGAGTCACCAATATTGTTCAAGTGTTCTCTTATTTGTATGGTAACAGGCTTATCACTGGTCTAACACATGCTTTTCTTGCTGGGTAACTCATTCATAAAATAGAAGAACAAACATAATACCAATGTACCATACTTGAATGTATTCTTCTTGTCCTTTTTTATCTTGTTCAGGTTCTCCATTAACTAGTTTTGTAGTATCTCACACAGATCATAGTTAGCATTTTCTCTTAACATCTAATAGGCAGCATAAATGGTTGTACTAGATATAGAGTTTTCCCTACTGGAGTGGTATATCGTATAACCAATCACCATAGAGGAAATTTTGACATATGGATCAGTTATATCATTTATTGTCATTGCCCTCTTATCAAATTTTGATCTGGTAGCTTCAGTCACAGTCTGATTCTTCAGTAATTTTAACATTGGCATTCCACTAGACGAGTTCAATCTTGTTACATCCTAGATAGCATCCTTGGTGATCTTGAAGGGTTTCATCAACCACATGACTTCAGCATGCATTTGACTCAGTACATACTAGACCCACTCATCTTCACCAAAGGATGGGAACCCAATAACCTGAATCAGATGTTTGACTTACAGCACCTTATACTCAAGTTTAAGACCATGAATTTCATCCCTTAGATGATTCTTGAACAAATCTACTAAGTTTGAATCCCTAAACTCATCTATGTTGGCATGAGCATAAGCCCTAATTTCTTCAACGTGCAACACATCATGTGGAACATTTGAAAAGGCACCTAACAGATTGACCTCTACTGATTTGTGTGGATGCTTTCTAAATTTAGGTCAGGGCCTTTCGGTGATGTCAACAACCAACGGAGTAGCCATATCTAGAGAATACAAATTCAGAGAGTTTTACAAAGAATACCTTGTTTCACCGGTTAGGGTTAGCTGTCGAATTCACTTTTCACACTTCAAGTATTTGAAATCTTAGCTTATACGCTCTTCTCCTTGTTTTCTTTAAATGTAAAGTGACTCAAATGTTGGGTAAATGACCTTTTATGCTCCACAAAACCTAATTTTCCATTCTAATAAATGCTCTACCCTAATACATCAGATTACACTGTTTCTGCATATAGTCAATCTTCAATTACTCTCCAATCAATCGCATTAGCTTCTTTTGTTCCAAAATTGGCTTCAATGAATCTGCAATAGGCTTCTCTTTCTTCATTCATCATGCCAAATTTAGGCACTCACTTGCTGGCAGGGGGAATTAGATTTTCAATACAGCTCCCCCTAAGCCAAAGCTCCTGATTCAATTCTCAGAGGAATTATCAGCACCAGATTCTGGTGCGGACCCATCACTGTCATTCATTACACTTTTCTTCACCCATGTTTTGTTCATTTCATTCTAGGTCTCATTCACATCTACTTTGCCCTTGCCTTTATCCAACTTTTGCTTTGTTTTTCCTTTACCTTTCTGTGAGTTCTCCTTTTTGCTTCTACAAAATTTAGCAATATGTCCAAATTTGTTGCAGTTGAAACACACAATCTTATTTTTCTGACAATTACATGTTGGAGCAGGTTTAGATTTGCATTGCATTGCAATATGAGCAAACTTATTGCAAGTAAAACATCTTCCATTGAACACTTGTTTGTTCTTAAGAGGATTCCTTGATCCACTTTTGCATTCCTTAGCCTTATGACCTATCCTTTTGCAATTAAAGCATTGGCCGAAGAAAGATGATGCATTTTGATTTACTTTACTTTTGCATTGATTAGCTCTATGACCATACTTATGGCATTTGAAACAATTGCCATTGAAAGATGGATACCTTTGAGCATTAGGTTGTCTTACCAGAGGTCTTCTAATATTCCTTCTTTGATTTCTTGCTTCAGGATTTCTTTGACTAGATCCAGAGATTTCACCTTTCTCAAATCCCAGACCATGATTATCATCTTCCTTCTTCTAACTCTCAACCAGCATCTAAAGTTTGGTTGAGCTTATCTTGAACTTTTCTTTGTACTCATTTGCAACTTCTGTCATGTTTGTGAATGACAATTTGTCTTTCAAGTTGATCCTCATTATCCCTAGTTTCTTGTAGATCAGATTCTAGATGACCAATTATTCTATCCAATCTGTAATACTCTTATGTTCTTTCTTTCAGGGATTGATTTAGTTTTTCCTCAGTCTTCTTCCTTTCTTCGATTTCCTTGGTTAGCCTCATCATCCCAGATTCCATCTCATGTTTTAGGACAACAACTTCTTTTGCTAACTTCTCACATTCCTTTGTCTTCTCCTTCAGGGCCTCATCCATGTCATTATCTTCATTTTGATTTGCTAGCTGATGAAGTAACTCCTTTCTCTTTTCATTAGATTTGCTCAGTTGTCCTTTTAAGGTCTCAATGAAATCTTCAGCATCTTTGAGGTTCTCTTGTAGATCTCTGATTTCTACTTTGGACAGGTCAAGATCATCTAAGGCTACTTGAAGTTGTTGATTGATACCATAAGAGTGGTTGAATGAATGAACCCATTGAAAACACCTTCCTAGATCTTCCTCAAGCTGTTAAACTTCTTCTAAGGAACCTTGCTCTGATACCAATTGTTGAAATTAGTACAGAGAACTAAGAGGGGGGGTGAATCAATTGTCTCAAAACTTTATCTTTTTCTATATTTGATCTTCTTTACAACTTATTAGTAGATTAATGATATAATCATGAAAGCATGAATCAATGACACATGAACAGAAACATAATCAACACACATAACACCAGGAGTTTTACGTGGAAACCCAGTTAAGGGAAAAACCACGGTGGGGGTTAACCCACAAGATTTTATACTCTGTTAAAAGTATTACAAAATGGGAAGGCACATGCCTTCGGGTGCACTGCCCAGAGCTCACTACTCAAAGGAGGCTCACTACCTACAAAATTGATTACAAGAGTTCACTAAAATGTTTGAATTGAAGAAAAGCATCTAACTATGTAAAATGACAGTTCCGGTTAAGTTCAGTACACCGACTTCACACACTTCATCTCTTTCCGCCTTGGTTTACTATTCTGCCATGACTTAGAGATTAGATCTCCTTGCTTTGCACTTGATACTACTATACTTCACACTTATCCCTTCATATTCACACTCTCTTTTTCCAAAATTCTCAAATCCATCGATCATATATATCTGCTAGACGAAATTACATCAACTGCAATCGGCCTTAAGAAAACTTGGAAACTATTTCAAGAACATTGTTCTGTAATCCATGCACAGACATCAATGTAGACCAAGACTTATGAATCCAATTTACCTCACATGTCATGCAATACCACTAGATCTCATAAATTACTCGACCAACCACTTCTCTTCATCCGCACAAGGATCAAACACCTAGTCAGCCTGTTCTTCACCGGACTGAACTATCTAATCAAAACTCGATACTCAGATGCTTGTAACTTACCATCCCTTCATTACCAGAGGCTAAAATCTTCGATTTAGGTATCCCTAACATCCCCTAACATTCCCTCAGATCCACAGCTCAATATGATTACTTGTGGAATGCAGACCAAATTATGAACCTTGTCAAATGTTCTATTCCTATCTATCCGGACTTAGACAAATCTACAATTTGACTTCTGGCGTGGTCAAATGGTATGATACGGATGTGTGAGATAGATTCAGTTGCCATCAATGACAACACCTGACATGCCTAATAGTGTCTCTTGCCAATAGTAATTACCTTCCATTTATATTTTGGCACTCTATGTGGGTATAAAAGTCTCACCGGATGCACATGCTCAGCCTTAACTCGTTGGCATTCCAAACATCAGGCTACAAAAGTTGTAACATCCCTCCTAAGTCCTAGCCATAAATACAATAGCCCGAGTTCCTCTATCATTTTTGTTACACAAGGGTGCCCTGAATAAGGTGCATTATGAAATTCTTCTAGCACTAGTTCTCTTAACTCTGTTGAGTTAGGAACATACATCCGTCCCTGATATCTTAAGAGTCCATCAAACTCAAACATGTATCCATCAAATCTATGATTTGAAGGATCCTGCTCTAGGGCTTGTTTCACCCTTTCATAATGCTCATCTCCTAGCAATGCCTAAATCACCTATTGTCTAAAATTTGATCACACTGATCATGGCTGCAAGATGTCTCCTTTTGCTTAGGGCATCTACTACTCTATTTTCCTTTCCTTTTATATATTCAATGGAAAAGTCATATTCACTCAAGAACTCCAACCATCACCTCTATCGAGCATTCAGGTTGGGCTAAGTAAATATGTACTATAGTCCCAAATGATCTATTTTTAGCTCGAATGGCTTCCCCAAAAGATAGTGCCTCCATGTTTGAAGTGTGTGCACTATGGCAGCCAACTCTAAATTGTGAGAAGCATAGTTCAGTTCATGTTGCTTCAACTTTCTATATTCGTAAGCTACCACTTGATCATTCTGCATAAGAACTACTCCTACTCCTTCCCCTGAAGCATCTGTTATCACTGTAAAGTGCCCATTTGGATCCAGCACAATCAAGATAGGTGCAGAAGTAAGTTTCTCTTTTAAAAGTTGAAAAGCCTACTCACACTTATCGCTCCATTCAAATTTCTTTCCCTTTCTCTGGAGTGCAGTGATGGGTGCTGCAATTGTTGAGAACCCCTTGAAAATTTTTTGATAATAGCTGGAAAGTCCCATAAAGCTTCGGACTTCTGAAACATTATGTGGTGCTGGCCACTCCATGATCACCTTTATCTTATCTGAGTCCACTACTATCCCCTCAGCTAAAATAACATGGCTCAAATAGTGTACCTTAGTCTAGTAGAAAGTACATTTTGAAATCTTCCCATAAAGTTTATGATCCCTCAGATGCTGCAACACCATTCTCAGATGTTTGTCATGCTCTTCTTCTGATTTGGAGTATATCAATATATCATCCAGAAAAACTAATACAAAGTCATCCAGGAAGTCTCGAAAGACATTGTTCATCAAATTTATAAAAGTTGTTGGGGCATTGGTTAGCCCAAACGGTAACACCGTGAACTCATATTGTCCATATCTTGTTCTGAAAGTAGTTTTGGATATATTTTCATCTTTTATTCTTAGCTGGTGGTATCCCAATCTCATATTGATCTTTGAGAATACCTTAGCTCCTTTCATCTGGTCAAACAATTCATCAATTCTAGGGAGCAGATATTTATTTTTTATAGTGGCCTTGTTCAGCATTCTATAATCAATACACAACCTCAAGGTGTCATCTTTCTTCTTCACAAATATGATAGGTGCTCCCCAAGGAGACACACTAGGCCTTATAAATCCTTGCTTAAGCAATTCTTGCAACTGTGCCTTCAGCTCATACAATTCAGTGGTGTTCATCATGTATGGTGCCTTCAACTGAGGTTCAGTTCCTGGTAATAATTCATTCATGAAATCAAATTCCTGTTTAGTTGGTAACTCCGTCAGTTCATCAGGAAATACATCTTGGAATTCCTTCAGAATGGGATGATCTTTAATTGATGACTCTGAGTTATCAAGGTCCCTGACCTTTGCTGCATAAATAGTGCACCCTTTCTTGTTAGCCTTTTTCAACTGCATGGCGGAAATCTACCAGAGTTCTAAGGGTCTTTTTAATCCATGAATCTCAACTCAATTGCCCTAATCATCTAAGCACTTTACTAATTTCTCTTAATAATCTACAATGGACTTATCCTCAGTAAGACAATTCATCCCCAAAATTATGTCATATGACCCTAGGGGTGCCACATATAAGTTGACCTATGTCTCAAAACTAGGAAGTTCAAGTTCACTGTAGGCAAGACATTGTTCTACTTTTCTCTCTACCTGGTTTCCATATTGGACCTTCCATGAGTTAGCCATATATCCTAGTTTAACTAACAATTTTCAAATAACATTTGGATCTACAAAACACTCAGTGGCGCCAGTATCAATTAAAATTGAAACAGGGCATCCAAAAAGCTTACCTGAACACTGAATTGGCATAGCCTGGAATTCAGCCTGGTGATTATCAACCGTCACATGAATGTGATGTTGGTTTCTGTTCTTCTGATTATGCCCCCTTTGAGGACACACGCTGGCATAATGGTCACCACCGCATGTGTAACAAACACCACAGGGTGCTCTAGATCTATCTGAAACATTTCTCCTATTATTGTTGTTATTATTGTTATAATTGGCACTCTTGTTGTTGCTCTAATTTCCTTCATTGCGGTCTTGAGAATTGTTTCCTCTCTTGATATTTTTGATCTGCCTATTATTGTTATTGCCCTGATTGTTCTAATTCTGATTATTATGATTGTTTCCTTGAGATTTCTTATTACCATACTTGGCATCTCTACTCTTCCTGTAATTTGCAACCTATTATAATTTATGTTCCTGCTTGATTGCTTTTTCAAAAACCTCATCCATGGTGGAAGGATTATGAATGTCAACATCAGCTCCAATTTGAGGCCTGAACCCCATTATAAATTTGTGAATCCAAAACCTCTCATCCTGCTGATACTGAGGCACGTACTTGAGCAAGTGAGAAATGTTTTCCCAATATTGGGTTACTGTCATTCCCCCTTGGGTAAGATTCTAGAATTTGGTCATCTTCTTGTCAAAATATAGCTGTGATAGCCACCTTTTCCTAAACAACTGCAGAAATTTCTCCCATGTCACCTCACCAGGTAACAGCTGCTTCTCAGCCTTTTCATTATCCCACCAAGTGGCAGCCTCACCGGTGAGTTGATACGATCCCCATATAGCCTGTCTCATTAGACAAATTCTATAGGAAAAAGTATTTCTCCATCTCAATTATCCAGGCTTCTGCCCCATCCCCAATTTTTTTACCATTAAATTTTGGTAGGGTGACCATTTTAAGGTCCTTGCCTAGTTCCTCGACTATCCTCTCCTAGTTAGTCATGTTTCTTCTAGTTTCAGGGTTTCCTCCACCTATATCACTTCTATTACCCCCATTCCCAATTAGGTTATGTCCTTCTTGACTCGCACGGAGTTCCTATTCTAGACTGTCCATCCTAACCCCTTGTTGATTAAGGCTATGATCTGGTCCAGTCTTTCATTCAGATCACCACAGGATCCTCCTCCTCATTGGTAAGTCTACCTAGTTTCCATCCTAATCAATCTGTACACATTTACATTCTTAGCGTAATTAGGTGAAGGTCCTAGAGTTGAACCTAGGGCTTTGATATCAAATGTAAAGTTCAGAAAACTTACATACTAAAATTAGTATTACAAAAAGTAACACTATTTCTAAATGAGGAAATTAAATCATTTACGATTTCCATAAATCCATAATTGTATAAAATAGCAAGTTTATAAAAATGAAGTACAATTTCCATACACTAAAAAGTGTTACAATTCCAATTACATACACCAATCAAGGTGTTACAATACATCTGTTTCAATGTTACAAGTAAGATATTGCATCAATACATCAATGAAATGTTATTACATTTTACAAATCAGCTATGCTAGCCATACAAGAGTAATACAATGAAATAAATATCCCTAAATAATCATATAACATAAAATCTCTGATCTCGACCATTGTCTTCCGTAAGCTGAGGCCAAGAGTGTGGTCAAGGTGCTTTTTCCACCCAACCATGAAGTACTGGACTTCCCTGGACCCTTTCTTCCTAATTGGAAGAAAACATTGACCCTGCACAAAGAGCCTAGCAACCTGGAATGGTATAAGAAGGAGGGAATCTCTCAATGTGTGCATATTGCCTTATGCATTCCTAACCTATAAATGCCATAACTCTTGCAAGCAGGATGTGGCAGAGATATATGAATCTAGGCTTTTTAATAAAAATCCATCTATTTCAATGGTACAATAGCTTGGCCAAGCAATAACAAAAGTGGTAGTTTTAGAAAAAGTAAAACTACCATCTCTATGAGCCCACATTCGGCATCCTGTCCTAAAAGTACAGTACTTTACCAAATAAATGCAAAGAATAGTTTATCCAAGATTTAAATATTTACCATTACAATGTCCATGCTGAAAGCAAATACCATTTACATCAGCCAATTCTCTATTCTGGTTTGCATGTTTACATCTAAGTTTACTAATCCTGTGTTATGCAATGATCTAAAAGTGAATAAGTGGTTTCCCTTAATTTCAATTGGACAAGATATTTCTACTAGTTTTCTTTGTTGTCAGTTTATTTATCATTTCAGAGGTTTTGGTATGTCCTTCAAGTAGTGCTCAATTATAGATTAAGTGTAATTTCTAATTGAATAGACTTTTATGTGGTAACAAATATAAAGATTAAAATTTATATTATAATTCCATTCTTCAAACCCAAATTTGTAGCTAATGGGTGTATATATATATATATATACTTGAAGAAAATTTTACAGAGCATATACAATGCTGACAAACTATTCATACATATATGCACAGTGACTAATTGATACACAACAGATATATATATATATATATATATATATATATATATATATATACTTGAAAATTTTACAGAGCATATATAGTGCTGACAAACTATTCATACATATATGCATAGTGATTGATTAATACACAACAGTTATATATATATATATATATATATTGGAAAATTTATCAATGCATATATAGCCAATAATGACAAACTGATATATTCACTGACTGATATACAATAGATTGAAATGTATATATATGTATATATAAAAGATTAAAAGTTATCAATACATACACATCAAATAATGATAAACTAACTAATATAGCAAAATTGAATATCAAATAGAAAAACAAATTTAAGTTTTGTGAGTTGGGCAAACTGTCCATAAGGAAAGGTTATCGTTGATTGGGGACGGCTCTCCCCATAGGCTATGAGGCCTTTAGGGGCGTCAGCCCCATCTACGGCTCTTCCATGGGGTCGGCCTTAGGCCCCTCAAATATTTCTAAAAAAATGTTATATTATTTCTCTTTTATATATATATATAACATTTCAAGCTAGAATTTGTACAAACATTGCCATTTTTATATATATGCTATTAATAAGTATTATACAAAAATAACTATATTACATATATAAATATACAGCATAATTTTTTTTTGATCCGTACTTGCTGGAGGTCACAAGGGGGACCTCCTCCCCATCAATATATCCACTTAATCATACTTAGTCAACTTAGAAGCCACATAGAAACCACATGTTACTTGGAGGATTCGAACTTGGATCTCCATCATGAGAACCATTTGGCCTATGCCATTTAACCACAACCTCGTTCACAATATACAACATAATTACAATATATATATATATATATCATAGTATATTTTATGATATACTTACAGAATAACAAAAGAAATATCAGACATATATATATACATGAAAAATATACAGTTTTGAGTAGTATTTTATCTGAATACCCAATCTTTATACACAAAACATACAGCAAGAAGATATTCATAAGAAACTAATTTTAATAGAGATTGATCAACAATCACTCATCCACACAAATTGAGAGAAAAACATTTGGGTTTGCATAAAAACCTATAAATATGTTTGTTGATAGATGAATCCCTCCCAATCCTCTGCTCTCTATTTGCCCCAAATCTGAAATCTTCTCTATCTATGCTCTAATCTTTTTCAGAATCCATATTTTTTTGTGTCCCTGAATGTGAATTTTTTCTACCTTTTTATTATTTGTTTTCCCCCCTCCCCCACACACAATCTATCAATAGATAGATATCCAATATCCTCCTTCATTAATTCATTCATAAAAGAACAACATGCAGAGGTCAATGTTGCAAGAGCAAGAAGTGGCTGACAGAGCCATTACAACAATAAAGAAAATAATAATACAAAAAAACTAGTCACTTGTTTCTAAAATTAAGTCTTTCTATTTTATTTTTATTTTTCTATTTACTCCCATCTTTTGTTTTGCTTTTTCTGAAATCTATATCATATTCTTCAATTAAAACATATTTTCTTTTTCCAAAACTCATACTAATGTCTAATTAATTTTTATTAAAACTATTATTTCTAAATAAAGATAATAGTAATTTTAACTTCAAATAAAATCAATAAATAATTTAAAACTACCTTTATTTTCACTATGAGGATTCAATATTCACTAACAATAAATTAAATAATTGACTATAACATATCAAATAAGAAGCAATATAATATGATTAATTAATGCAATTCTAATGCAACTATATGCATCTAAGTGTCGGTGTGTGTGAGAGAGACCATTCCATCTTAACCCTTCTAGACTACTAATCTCCTCTACCTTAACCACACCCTTGTCTTCAACAACCTGCAACTCATGCAAACTCAGCTTTCCCATTAATAGGTTAGTGTCCAAATAGTCGAAGCATTGCATTTCATCATTGAAAAATCATTTCATGATCTTAGAATAAAATAATATTCATTACATTTCCTTCTTTCAAAATATATTAACATTTACTTATTTCATCTTTCAAAATAATATAATATTTATTTAATCCAGATCAGAATTAAATAACATTTATTTAATCGACACACATAATTATCTATAAATAGTTCCAAATAAAGTAAGTTCAAAAAGTATCAAAGTCTGAGACGTGACACTTGGCTCCCAAGTGAACATAGATGATCAAACAAATATCTTGGATCTTAATGAGCATAATGATAATCAAGATCCCAATGATCCTTCATCACCCACTATCGACTTTATTTCAAATCCACAATCATATCCCCTTGGTCTTACCATCTTCATCCATTAGTGTTCTTCCCTAGGAAAGCAACAACCACTAGCCACCACCTCACCCTCCCCATAAAATAAGGAGCTCGTGTCTAGTGTTCAAAACACCCCTAATCCCCTTGTCCATTGCATACTCCAAAATATGAATTATCAAGGGAAAGTCTTAGGCCTTCATTAACAATGTATTTTGGAGCCTATCCATGTCAAAGTCCCTTCACAATCATATGGCCTTGGTTATATACCCCAATTAAAACAATCTAAAGATGTTGGTACTTCCTCCATGCCTCTTAAATCTACCCCTTTCCATCACAAATCACATCATACCCCCAAAGCATATGTTGCAATCCCTCCTCCATTACCCTACAAATCCCAAAAGCATGTGACCATACACCTTCCTCCATCCACTTTACCTCCACTTCTTCCAACTCCTAATATCCCTCAATCCACGTTACCTATACTTCTCCCAACACCTAATATCCCTATCACCCATTCCACTTATCCATTTATCCATAAATCCACTTTTAATCCCTCCATCCATAAATCCCCTCACATTCCTAGTCATGATCAACAAATGCACACAGTGACCAAACATAAAGTTTCCACCAATTCCAAGGGGTTCTAAAAAAAATTTGGATGCCTCTACCCATAAAGCAAAAAATCCTAAAAATCCTCATGCCTTAGGGCACCAATGCAAAGAATTGAAGCCAAATCCATCTAAAAGTCTACACAAGCCCATACCTCCACAAGGAAAGTGCAAAACTAAAATGGTTTGGGTACCTAAGAAAAAATAAATTAAGTCAAATGAAGCATCCACATCTCAAAAATCCCAATAATCCTCTTCCATCTAAAAATCCCAAAAATCTTGTTTCATTCAAAAATCTCAAATTCCTTCATCCCACAAGCAAAACAAAAATCATAAAAATCCTAAGTCTATGTGGGTACCTAAATTTCTAAATCGACCATCCCATAAGCAAACATCTCCATTGCTTCCTACACCTCCTACAAATCAAAAGCTTCAATGTTTATCACAGTGTGTGCAATCATTGGTCTTGATTCCTTTCCATTCCACAACATTCCCACATACCTCCATCTCCCCATCTTTTATCCACTATCCTACATATTTCATTCCTCCCCTTCCTATGGTCCATGCTTTTGCATAAATCCTCCATAATCCACATCATAATCCACTATCCTTTCCTCCATAATCAACATACATAATCCACATCATAATTTGTTAGACACACTAGGATACTGAGAAGGGGGGGAATCAATATCTAAACAATTCTTCCAAATTAACAAATTTAACTTATCCAGAGCAGATCAGAACTTAAGCATCACAATATTAACATAAACATGAAAGATTAACACAATTCACAGCAACACATAACACCACATATACATGGAAAACTCTAGAAGGGAAAAACCATGGTGAGGATTAACTCACAATATATGAAGCTCAAATAATAACTTTGTTTTAGGGGCCTTAACCCAAGGAATCTACTACTCCCTAAGTAACTTTGATTTAGAGTCACTTCCAAGGAAGCTTCTACTCTCTAATGACTTTGTTTTAGGGTCTTTCACCCAAGGTAGAAACTACTCCATAATCTGAGAACAAACTCAGAAATGATTACAATATGACAATCTTTCAACTGTCTAAAAACTGCCTTTGAAGCTCACACATGATTATTGCACTTTTGTCTCTTCACACTTTCCTTTGAAGATATGATCAGTCAAGCACACTCTATACTTGATCACTGTCTCAAATAAGTATTCAAGATGAATCTGGATATCACCAACAACAGCTTCTCTTTCTCCCATAGTCGCACATCAATAATACATTTATTCTTCTTTTCTCTGCTTGTGAGCCTTGTTTCCAACTAGCAATCACACCTTCCACATTCAATTTGATCTCATATTTATACATGATATTACATTGATTACATAGCTTGTCAGCTAGATAAAACATGAAAAATACATTTACTGGTCGACTATACAATATACAATATGAAATGTGTAGAGATAGGTCTAATTAGGACAACACATTAAACTTGAAGATGAGAAAAACTAGAAGATAGAAAAACATGAAAGAAACACAAAATAAGGTGGATTATACCTTCACAAATATTCGAGTCTTCTTTACTCCTTGATAAGGTGGAGGAGCTTGCACCCAAAAGATCTCCTAGCTTTACCCAATGTTGATGATTTGTGGTTATGGATTGCTCTTGTTTACTCAACACAATATGAGGATTTCATAAATGATTTGATGGAGATCAAGATGAGATGATATGGCTATGGGATGAGGGATGATTTTGGCATTATGAGGTTAAGATGAAGGAGATGGGGAGATATTTTGGCATAGTTTTGATGCTATGAAGAAGTGATGATAATGGCTTAGATGAGGGATCTATTTATAGATTTTTGGTAAAATGATGGAGGGTGAGGATTGAAAATTTAGATCAATGGCTAGGGATGCTTGAGGATTAGGGTTTGGATTGGAGTTGTAGTCTTGTGACAAATGTCACAAGAGGGTTGAATAAGGGAGATCAAAGGCTAAGATTTGATCAACAAGATTGGATGGCTCCCATTATTTGTGAATTTTTAATTCACATTGGGAAGGATGAGGAATAAAAAATTTATTTCCATGGGAGCGTGTGAGGATGATGTGGACTTGTCAATGAATTAAAAATTCATTTTTGAGGGGGAAGTGTTTGAATAAAAAATTAAGTTTTATTGAGGAGTGTGAGGACATGTGACACATGCACATTTTTGGGGCCTTACATGTGTAAGCTAATTTCATGGAGAATGTTTTATCGTGAAAATAGAAAGATGAGTTGGAAGGGTCATGTGACCTTTTGAATAAAAATTTGATTTTTATTCAAAGTGTGTGGGAGGATGGGTTAAACAAGGTTTGACCATATTAATTAAGTGTTTAACTTAATTAATATGGTTGTAGAAAATTAGTTAGTGGGTTAATGGAGGATTAAAATTAATTAAATAATGATTTATTTAATTAATTTAGGTCTATGGGTCATGTAGGCTAGGGTAGCTAATTAAATAATTGCTATTTAATCAACTAGACTAGGTTTAGGTTGATTAGTAGGGTAGATTAATCAAATAAGTATGGTTTATCTAATTAATCAGGATTAGGAGATGAAGAAATAAACTAAATAAATATTAAGAATATTTATTTAATCAATGAGGATATAGTTATAAGGTATAGTGATAAATTAAATGAATTAATTGATCACAAAGGATGGATAAATGGCTAAGGGTAGATGATTAGGGATAAATTAATTAAATAAATTATATTTATTTAATTAATAGGAGGGATAATTGGTAGTGTAGAGATATGGGAAATTGGCTTGCAGGGCAAGTCAGTATTAGGTGTCGACATTTTACCCCTCTTTAAAATGGTGTTGTGGCTAAGTAACATTATTTCAAAGAAGTTTAAAATATAGAGTTGGATTGGATAGAAAAAGAATTTGGTCTAGAAGAATAGGGTAAGGTTTAGGGATGATTGGTAAGGGTGATGCCCCTCGAGAGGACAGGCGGGTTGCAAGAACATGGGTGTGCTCTCAAAAATGGATGAAACGGATTGGTTGAAGTGGTTGGAGGATAAGGGGTGAGATGAAATAATGATGATTTTGGATAGATTGGTTAATGGATGATTATTGTGTTGAAAATGATTTAGAGAAATCCTAGGTTTGTTATAGCAAAGTGGATATTTTCACCAAGGTATAGAAGACTAGGGTGATGATGTTAATCCAACATTTACATGGGCTAGACATGCGGACAAGAGGGTGATCCCATGCATGCCCTAGATAGTACACCTTGTCTAGACAAGGGAAGGGGACTCATAGCATAAGCCCTTAATACACAAAAGGTATGAATAAACTTAGATGTAAAAGGATATCAATATGCTAGAACTGACCCACTGATCCACAAGATATGAATACTAGCTTGGAGTAATGATACCAACCCACAAGCACAGCATATGAAAGCAAGATTATGCCCCCATTCTAGATGTTTTCACCACAAACCATGATATAGTGAGATCAAGTTAGTTTTGATGTGATCTTTGAATAGGATAAAAGATAAAAATCAATAACCAAAAGACCAACTGACCCAACAAATAGCCATTGTATCTCTTACCAAGATGGATGATGATTTGATGATAGATTTTGCCTATTGTAAGAACGACATATCCGTTAAGGCAGGAATTAGTGGATGATTGGATCATGCCCATTGTAGGAACGATATATCTTAGGGCATGGTTTTGATAGTTGATGTTGTAAGATTGGCACAAGATATGATGGTTACAAGTTGTGCTTGATGTTGATTTGATAGTTGATGATTTTTGTTAAGGGATGATTGCTTTGATAGGTGATGCAATGATTTGGATATTTCTTTTGGATCTAGTGTAAGCTCAAGGGATAGGGACCATCCAAGTGGGTTGGATAGGTGCATCTTATGTACTTGAGTACTGGAAACTTCCTTCATATTTTAGATTGCTTACATACCCAGAATCCACGGGATCAAGGCACATTAAGATGTAGGTGGTGATGATATGTAGTTCTGATTTGTGATGATGATGTGGGATGATTGATTGGTGATAAGATGTTTAGATTGGTGATGTGATAGAAGATGTAAGATGATGTTGATTTTAGGATGGATATTTTTGGGATTTTGTGGATATTTTGATTTTTTGGATTTTGTAGATTTTATGATTTTTTTAGATTTTTGAATTTTTGGATAGGGAATGGTTTATTATGAGATGATTGCATTGATTTGTGTTTAGATAGCCTAGATGCTAGATACCAATGACAAGGGAACACCAAGTCTAGGGGTGAAGATGAATAAAATGATAGGATTGGGTTGGATTGGCGATGAAAGGATAATGGATAGGAGATTCAGAGATAGATGGATGAAAGATAGAGATAAGGGATATGATGTGGGTACATGATAGATGGGTGGAAGTGTTTAGGATGATTTCCAAAGGCTATGTTGAAAAGCATCATATGTCCCATTCAATGCATAGGATTTTGTATGATGGGCTCATGTTTAAAGGGATGGATAGACTTTGTAGTAGATAGATGGATGGAGGATATGCTTGGAAAGGGAGGTATGCTGAGAGGCATCTAAAGCATGTTGTTGATATTTTGCCCCTTGTATTTATCAAGATCTAAGGAGGGAGATGATAGGAGGAAGATATAATGGATTGGATGGACGAAGATGGCAGATTGGAATATAATAAGCTAATGATAAGATAGTGGATGAGATATGCAAAGGATATTATGGATGTGGATGTGATGCAGGAGCATCCAGTGGTGTAAGGGCAATCTTGCATCACCCAAAAAAAGATGTATTTCAAAATTATTGATGTTCTTTCCATTTCTTTTCAAAATTTGTGGTTCTAGTTCCATAATCGCTTTAATAATGTAGAACTTTTAGTTTTTTCAAACTGCTAAAAATAGTAACCTGCGATTTTTAGAAAGTCTAAATTTGGGCACGGATTGAAGTGAAAATTTATAGGAAGTTACATAACAGAAATATAAGACCTTTGGCGAAGGAATCATGCAAAGATCATTTGCGAGCTGAAAGCTTTTAAAGTTTCTATTTCCTGAAAAATGCCTGAAAATTATTCAAACTTAGGTTTGAGGCACTAAACGGCCCCGTATGGGCCTGAAAATGGCCAGAACTAGTAGAGCAGGTTCTTAGCGTGTAGAGCACTCTGCAATCTTTCCGACGCATAAAACGGTTCGTCAATCAGACTCCCAGATCAAAAGTTATGGCTCCAAGAAGTTGACCTATTTTTGGAGGGAGATACAAATTTTGAAATTAGGTTGTTGGCCACCAAAAAGCCTATTAATAACCATTTTTGGGAACCCTGGGCAGTAGTAGAGTTAAGGGGGGAAGTGTAGAGTCAAGAATAGGTGGGAAAAATAGAAACCCTAGCTATTTTGGGGTTACAGAAGGTAGATGATTCTAGAGTCTAGGAATAGGAAGTTGTAATGTATTGCAGCCTGTGGAGGGTTGATTCCTCTGACTGTATTTGAGCTTCTATAATGTAATAAGTTGTCTAAATCAATAAAGAAAGTTCTATTTTCTATATGAAATTTTCGTTGTTGTGTGTTTTATGATTTACCCCCTTCATCAAGTGGTATCAAAGCAAGGGTTCCTGAGTGTGTAGATAGATCACTGACCGTGAGGTAGTTTGCACTAGGACCTGAGGTTGTCAGTTTGTTGTGGAGACCAAGATGCCTCCACGAAGAAATCATGTTGGGAGGAATGCTTTGTTGGAAGAGGGTTTTAGAGTCCTACAAAGGCAAATCGATGCATTGCAAGAGGAGCTACGAAGAGGGTTTGAGTCGAGGACAAGGGAAGAAAGTGAAGATGAAGCTGAAGAAGAGCTATCTGAAGAAGAACAAGAAGCTGCTAGAGATCCTTCAAAAGTTAGATTGTTGAGGGCCATTTCAAAGATCGGAAAGAGGCCCAGGATCAAAGTTTCTACATATTTTGGAGATTTGAATCCAGAACAACTTATTGATTGGATCAATGACATGCAGGAGTATTTTGAGTATGAAGATGTGGAGGACCCAAATCGGGTTAAGTTTGCAAAAACAAAGTTAAAGGGCCATGCAAGTATTTGGTGGAAGGATGTCCAATTAGAGAGGAATAGAAGAGGAAAAGGAAAGATCACCAGATGGGATTGGATGGTGGAGAAACTGAAGAAGCAGTTCATTCCTGTGGACTATGAAATGGAGTTGTTGAAGAAGCTACAAGGATTGAAGCAAGGTAACAAGTCTGTCAAGGAGTATACAGATAAGTTTTATAAGATTACTATCAAGACAGGCCATGCAAATCCCAATAAGGAGAAGGTAGCCTGTTACATTAATGGGTTGAGACCAAGTATTCAGGAGGAATTGAGCCTGGTCAGAATGACCACCATAGAAGATGCATACCAGTTTTCCCTGAAGGTGGAAGAGAAGCTGAAAAAAAGATTTGACAGCAAGCAAAGGGGAAGAGGTCAAGTCGGAAGGACTGGTGGAAGACCCTATGGGGGGCGAAATGAAGATTCAAAGAAAAGTGAAGAAGCCAACAACAGTTGAAATCAGAGAGGATATAATACCTACCACCCTCGTGACCAGAATAATGGTGAGCAAAGAGGAAGAGGAAGAGGCAGACCTGGGCAAGGACCTGGAAGAGGAGGTTTTAGAGGAACCTATTTCCAATGTGGAGAAGAAGGGCATCGAGCATACGAGTGTCCGCAACATCAAGGAAGGACAAATAGAAGACCTGAAGGCAATGCACGAGTTGCACATGTAGATGAAGATGTACATTCTGAGCATTCTGAAGATGTTGAAAGGGGAGAAACCCAAGTTTTCAGAAGAACCTTGCTGAATGAGGAGAAAGAACCCAATCAAAGGAAGAGTTTATTCCACACAAGGTGCAAATGTGAAGGTAAGTGTTGTGATATTATTATTGACAGTGGAAGCACTGATAATCTTGTTTTAGAGGAGATGGTCGACAAGTTGAAGTTGACAAGAAGAAAGCATCCGCATCCATATTGGATTGCATGGTTGCAGAAGGACCATAGAGCTTTAGTCAATGAGCAATGTTTAGTGAAGTTCAAGATTGGTGACTACCATGATGAGGTGCTGTGTGATATCATACCAATGGATGCATGGCATATGCTATTGGGGAGGCCGTGGCAGTATAATAGGAGCATTGTCCATGATGGTCATGCAAACACATATTCCCTAACAAAGGATGGAGTTCGTCATAAGTTGAAGCCCTTGAAGGAGGTGGAAGAAAAGGTATGTAGCACTGCCAGAATTTGCTTGGTAGATGGTAGGAAATTTTTGGAGGATATGAAGCATGAGCGTCATTACTTTGCATTGAATCCTAAGATTAGTCAGGAGAACTGTGAAGATGTACCAACAGAAGTTTCAGATATGTTGGAAGAGTTCCAGGACATTATCTCTGATAATGTGCCAGAAGGTTTACCACCAGTAAGGAAAATAAGTCATCAAATGGATTTGATACCAAGAGTCAATTTTCCAAACAAGGCAGCCCATAGAATGACCCCTGCAGAGAATTAAGAGCTAAACAAACGAGTTCAGGAGTTGTTGAGGAAGGGACTGATAAGGGAGAGCCTAAGTCCATGTGCGGTACTTGTAGTACTAGCACCAAAGAAAGATGGAGAATGGAGAATGTGTACAGACTCTCAAACCATCAATAAGATCACAATCAAGTACAGATTTCCATTGCCCAAAATGGATGACATAATGGATTGTTTGAGTGGAGCCAAGTAATTCACGAAGATTGACCTGAAGAGTGGGTATCACCAAATCTGTATTAGAGAAGGAGATGAGTGGAAGATAGCCTTCAAAACCAAAAAGGTTTGTATGAGTGGTTAGTCATGTCATTTGGGCTAACCAATGCACCGAGCACATTCATGCGGCTCATGAATGAGGTACTGAAAGAATATTTGGGAAGTTTTGTTATTGTTTTTTGGGATGATATTTTGATTTTTAGTAAGACTTGGGATGAGCATTTGATGCATATTAGAAGAGTTTTAGAGAAGCTGGGGGAGGAGAAGTTGCTAATTAATCTGAAGAAATGTAGTTTTGCAAAGAAGGAGTTGGTATACCTAGGATTTGTTGTCTCAAAGGAAGGTCTTAAGATGGACCCAGAAAAAGTAAGGGCTATCGTTGAATGGCCTACGCCAAGGATTGCAACGGAGGTAAGATCTTTTCATGGTTTGGCAGGTTTTTATAGAAAGTTTATCAAGAATTTCAGTAGCATTTGTGCACCCCTAACTGAGACAATGAGAGGGGATAGAAAAGAGTTTAGATGGACTAAAGGAGCAGACAAGAGCTTTGATACATTGAAGCAGAAAGTCATAGAACAACCTGTTTTGGCACTTCCAGATTTCAATAAGGTATTTCAGGTAGATTGTGATGCTAGTGGTAGTGGTATAGGAGTTGTTTTGAGCCAAGAAGGTAAGCCCATTACCTATTTTAGTGAGAAGCTTAATGATGCCAAGAAAAAGTATTCTATTTATGATCAAGAATTTTATGCAATAGTTTAAGCTTTGAAGAAATGAAGACATTATTTGTTACCAAAAGAGTTTGTTTTATATACTGATCATCAGGCTTTGCAGTATCTTAATAGTCAAGGGAAGTTGAGCCAAAGGCACTTAAAATGGGTTGAGTTTTTACAGAGTTATACCTTTGTTTTGAAGCACAGGAGTGGGAAGTCTAATAGAGTTACAGATGCCTTGAGCAGAATGCAAAATTTGTTGATAGAAATGAAGATAGAGGTTGTTGGGTTCGATGAGGTCAAAAGTTTGTAACCTGAAGATCCAAATTTTGCAGAGGCTTGGAAAGCTTGTCTGGAGCCTGTTACTTTGGACAGGACAAAATGGTTGGATTTCATAATCCAAGATGGCATGTTGTTTAGAGGAAGCCAGTTGTGCATTCTGAGGAGTTCCATGAGAGAGAACCTGATTAAGGAGAAGCATAGTGGAGGATTGGCTGGACACTTTAGTCGAGATAAGACCATTTCTATTGTTGGTAAAAATTATTATTGGCCATAGTTACAGTAGGATGTGAGGAAGTTTGTGCAGAGTTGCAGAGTATGTCAGATGGCAAAAGGAACAAGTCAGAATACAGGGTTGTATCAACCATTACCTGTACCAGAGAAGCCATTGGATGATATTAGTATAGAATTTGTTCTTGGTTTACCAAGGACACAGAGAGGGCATGATTCTATTTTTGTGGTGGTGGACAGATTCTCAAAGATGGCACATTTTATTCCTTGTAAGAAGACTAATGATGATGTTCATATTGCAGAGTTATTTTTCAGGGAGGTGGTGAGACTACATGGTCTACCAAAGAGCATAGTTTTAGATTGAGATACCAAGTTTGTTGGTTATTTCTGGAGGACATTGTGGAAGAAGTTGAAGGCAGATTTGAAGTTCAGTTCTGCACACCATCCACAGATTGATGGACAGACTAAAGTGGTGAATAGGAGTTTGGGTAACCTACTACGATGCTTAGTAGGAGATAAGCCCAAGGGATGGGATTTGATTTTACCAAAGGCATAATTTGCTTACAACAATTTTGTCAATAGGAGTACTGGTAAATCACCATTCCAGATTGTATATGGGAATAGTCTAAGAAATGCTTCAGAGTTAAGGAACTTAGATAAAGGAGAAAAGACAAGTGCCAAGGTTGAAGACTTTGCAGAACACATGAAGAATTTACATGAAGAGGTGAAAAAGCACATTAATAAGATGAATATTCAGTACAAGGCTAAGCAGATCAGAAGAGGAGATATAAGGAATTCCAAGTAGGAGATGAAGTCATGGTTCACTTGAAAAAAGAAAGGTTCCCAATTGGAACATATAATAAGCTAAAAATGAAGAAATTTGGACCATGCAAAATTTTGAAGAAACATGATTCAAGAAATGCATATGAGGTAGAGCTACTGAGTGGGATCAATATTTCCCCTGTTTTCAACATTGCTAATTTATCAAAATATCATGAAGATGGAACAGAGGATGGAACAACAGAAGAACAGTGGAGTATTCTGGCATCTATTTCAATGGAGATAGAAGAGATCTTGGATAGCCGTGTGGGAAGAAGTACTCAAAACAGGCAATATGAAGAATATCTGGTGAAATGGAAAGGAAGACCTATTGAAGATTCTTCTTGGTTGTCTAAGGCAGAGATTGACCGTCTGGTTTTCCTCACACAAACACCTGAGACGTGACAGGGTCACTTCTCAAATTACCCTGGGTGTCTGATGCAGGAGCATCCAGTGGTGTAAGGGTAATCTTGCATCACTCAAAAAAAGATGTGTTTCAAAATTGTTGATGTTCTTTCCATTTCTTTTCAAAATTTGTGGTTCTAGTTCCATAATCGCTTGAATAATAATGTAGAACTTTTAGTTTTTTTAAACTGCTAAAAATAGTAACCTGCTATTTTAGAAAGTCTACATTTGGGCACGAATTGAAGTGAAAATTTACAGGAAGTTACATAACAGAAATATAAGACCTTTGGCTAAGGAATCACGCAAAGATCATTTGTGAACTGAAAGATAATAAAGTTTTCGTTTCCCAAAAAACACTTGAAAATTATTCAAACTCAGGTTTGAGGCACTAAACGGCCTCGTATGGGCCCAAAAATGGCCAGAATTGGCAGCGCTGGTTCTTAGTGCATAGAGCACTCCACGAGCTTTCTGATGCATAAAACAGTTCATCAATTAGACTCCTAGATCAAAAGTTATGGCTCTCGGAAGTTGACCTATTTTTGGAGGGAGATACAAATTTTGAAATTAGGTTGTTGGCCGCCAAAAAGGCTATTAATAACCATTTTTGGGAACCCTGGGCAGTAGTAGAGTTAAGGGGGGAAGTGTAGAGTCAAGAATAGGTGGGAAAAATAGAAACCCTAGCTGTTTTGGGGTTACAGAAGGTAGATGATTCTAGAGTTTGGGAATAGGAAGTTGTAATGTGTTGCAGCCTGTGGAGGGTTGATTCCTCTGACTGTATTTGAGTTTCTGTAATGTAATAAGTTGTCCAAATCAATAAAGAAAGTTCTATTTTCTATGTGCAATTTTTGTTGTTGTGTATTTTATGATTTACCTCCTTCATCAGGATGAAAGACCCCCAAGTGTAGGGATTCAAAATGGATGGAGAAGGGATTACGCATGATGCCCACAAGGGGTTTTCATCATGGTACTTGCCCAAGGTGCCATGAGGGGTGGTTTTTACCATTGGACAGATTTTTTCTCTTTACTATTTTCTTAATTTTTTAATTTTTTTGATGAAATGGGGACTCTAGCATTTGTTTCCATAGAAAGTGGAAGATAGTCCCATGTTGGATAGCATTATGAATGATGATTGCATGGATGTTGGTGGATAGGAGAAGATGGAATGGATGGTGGATAGTGGATTATGATGTGGATTATGTAAGGTTTATGCAAAAGCATGTACCATAGGAAGGTTATGGGGAAGATATGTAGGATAGTGGATGAAAGATGGAGATATGGGGCTATGTAGGAATGCCATGTGGTGGAGGGGTGTTGAAATTAGGGCAGAAAACTAAGAGGGGGGGTGAATCAGTTGTCACAAAACTTTATCTTTTACTTCATTTAATCTTCTTTACCACTTATTAACAGATTAATGATATAACCATGAAAGCATGAATCAACAACACATGAGTAGAAACACAATCAACACACATAAACACTAGGATTTTTACGTGGAAACTCGGTTAAGGGAAAAACCACGGTGAGGGTTAACCCACAAGATTTATTATCTGTTAAAAGAATAGAAAGATGAGAAGGCACCTGCCTTCGGGTGCACTGCCCAGAGCTCACTGCTCCAAGAGACTCACTATCTACAAAACATTCACATAATTAAAACTGGAAGGTTGAACTAAGAAACAACATCTTCTCCATGCCAAGGTTCAGTTCCATTAAAACTCACAACACCTCTGCTCTGCTCCCAAACACTTCTTCGCTACCTTCTCATCTTCATTGCTCTTCCTCTTCTTCTGCTCTGCCTTTGGACCTTTCTTAGAATCTTATCATTTTCACTCTAGGACAAATTTTACATGACTCAACTACAAGTATCTATACACTACATCAACCTTGGAATGAAAATCAAGGTCGGCATTACAATCATCAACCATTGGAACAATCTCCAAGGTTGGCATTACAAACATTTACAAAAAGACTTGACTTAATACAAAATGCTACATGCAGACCACTACACTATCAGCCAAACATAGCTAGGACTCAAATCTTTCTCAAACAAAATGCCACACTCCATAGAACTTCTCTTAGATCATCCACAACACGCACCAAGCATTCGGTCGGCCAAGACTGGAAAGAATAGCAACACCCAAGGAGAAATCTTCAACTACGAGCTCAATCCTCAATGCGGACCACCAACACAATAGGCACATGATCTAGAGACCTCCACAAGCACAATCAAATCAGTAAGAACAACTGCACCAGGTCAAATCATGAGAATCACTTGCATCTTCATTTAGAAACTTAAGAACACTAACTGTCATGACTGTCACACTAGAAAGATTACTTGCAGACCTCCAAACCACGAACCACTTGAGTTGAGGATAAACATCAACATCCCAAACATACCTCTAGATCCATAGACCATAATATTCCAATGCAGAGAAATCTGAACCAAATTCATGTCACTCTATTACCTCTGAACAACTGCAAAACCTGGTTCTACTCAGATGGCCATAACTTCACCAATCCTCCATGCAGACCTCTCAAATATTAACCGGAGCAACTTCATATAATCATCTACAAAACCCTTGAGTCTACAGACTCTAATCTTCATCTTGTAGCAATCTACTCTACTGAACTGCACTATCTTCACTATCTTTGACAAAGAGATATGTTGACATCAATGACAACACATCATAGGCACATATTTGCAGCAATCTCCCCCTTTGTCATTGATGGCAACATATGATGTGAAAATTGCTTCAACCATCAAGACAAGGACTTCTCCCCCTTTCTCTTATCACACTTGCAACCACTTTCTTCACTGCTCCCCCTTTCACTAGCAACTACTTACTTCCAAGTTTTTCACATGACTTCTCTCCCCCTTTGACATCAATGGAAAAGGACACATATTTGAAATCATCTCTCCCCCTTTTTGTTTCTTAGAAAAACCAAACTAAACTCCAAAATTAACATACTGACTACTCCTCCTGAGTAGCATCCCCTTAACACCTATCTGGATCACAAGATATGACTGTGAGTTCAATTGGACTAATGCACACTAGTGCACCTTAGTTCTGAACAAGAGGGGTAATAACCCCTAGCTTCACTCTAAGATACTCAAAAGTAACCTTAGGTAGAGGCTTAGTGAAGATATTCACAATCTGATCCTTTGAAGAAACAAACTCCAATCTAATTTCATTATCATTTACCTTCTCTCTCAAAAAGTGAAACTTGATGGATATGTGCTTTGTCTTTGAATGCAACACTAGATTCTTTGAGATGTTTATTGCACTTGAATTATCATAGAAGATTGTAATAGACTCTTCAAACACAATTCTGATATCCTTCAACATTTGCTTCATCCAAAAAACTTGAGTACAATTATTTGTTGCTGCTATATACTCTGCCTCTGCAGTAAACAAAGATATTGCCTCATGCTTTTTGCTCAACCAAGAAACCAATCTCTTTCCCAAGAAAAATGCATCACCACTAGTACTCTTCCTATCATCCACATCTCCTACCCAATCAACATCTATATATGCATGAAGAGTGAAATCATCATCCTTAGGATACCATAAGCCATAATTAGATGTTCCCTTTAGATATCTAAAAATTCTTTTGACTGCTACAACATGAGATTCTCTAGGATCCACTTGAAATCTAGCAACAAGGCCAACTGCATTCATAATATTAGGTCTGGTATGAGTCAGATAAAGTAGTGCTCCAATCATTGATCTATACTTTTCTAATCTGCCTTAGGGGAATCATCATCTTTACTCAACTTGCATCTGGTTATCATAGGAGTACTCACTGGTTTTGAATCCTCCATTCCAAACTTTTTCAACAACTCTTTTACATACTTAGACTGAGATATGAAGATGCCCTTATCTGACTAAATAATTTGCAGATCCAAGAAGAAATTCATTTCACCAAGCATGGACATCTCAAATTCACTTTGCATCTAATCAGCAAATTTTTTACACATGCTCTCATTTCCACCAAAGATGATATCATCAACAAATACCTCAACAATCAAGATGTGTTCATGATCAATTTTGAAATAAAGATTACTATTAGTTGTGTCTTTGCTAAAACCTAACTTTAGCAAATATTTATCTAATCTTGCATACCAGGATCTTAGGGCTTATTTAAGTCCATACAATGCTTTCCTCAATCTGCAGACCATATCTCCTTGATCAGACAACTGGAATCCTTCTGGTTGCTCAATGTAGACTTCTTCTTCCAACTCTCCATTTAGGAATGCTGACTTGACATCCATCTGGTAAACTTTGAAATCTTTATAAGCAGCAAAGGCAAGAAATAATCTGACTGCTTCGATGCTTGCCACCAGAGAAAAAGTTTCTTCAAAATCAATTCCCTCTACCTGAGAATATCCTTTGCACACCAATCTTGCTTTGTTTCACATAACTTCACCATCTTCATTCAATTTATTCTGGAAGACCCATTTAGTTCCAATTACATTTTTGTTGTCAGGTCTAGAACAAGATCCCAAGTATGCTTCTTTTCAATTTGCATTAATTCTTCTTCCATTGCTTTTACCCAACTTTCATCATTACAAGCTTCACTCACTGAATTTGGTTCAATCTTTCAAATCAAACAATATTCTTCTTGTTCTTCAACAATTTTTCTTCTAGTTTGAACACCTTTATTTCTATCTCCTATAATTTGATCTTCAGAATGATTCAACCTTACAAACCTGGGAGTTTTGGGATTTTCTTGAACTTCTGATTCTTGAACTTGTTCCTCAACATTTGCACTAACTTCTTGAGTCACTAGATTCTTCGGAGCAATTTGAATCTGAGTTTGAGTTTGAACTTGCTTTCCTTGGTTTGGACTTTCATTTTGATCATCTGATTCATATCGACAAGACTTGGAAGGTCTCTCCTTGCTTTCATCAACCTTGACATTAGCACTTTCAACAATCCTTTTCAATCTCTTGTTAAAGGATCGGTATGCCTTGCTTTGATTAGAATAACCCAGAAAAATCCCTTCATCACATCTTGCATCAAATTTGCCTAGATCTTCATCTCTCTTGATATAGCATTTACTACCAAAAACTCTGAAGTATTTCACAGTAAGAGCATTACCAAACCACAATTCATAAGGTGTTTTACCAGTATTACCTTTGATATGCACCCGATTAAGAGTGTAGACATCAGTACTCACCACCTCTCTCCAATATACATGTGGGACATTTGCCTCCATCATCATGGTTCTAGAAACCTCTTAAATAGTTAGGTTCTTCCTTTCCACAACTTTGTCCTGCTGAGGAGTCCTAGGAGCAGATAACTACCTTCTTATTCCATGCTCTTCACAAAATGCATTAAACTCATCGGAGGAAAACTCTCCACCTCTATCAGATCTTAGACACTTTATTTTCACACCAATCTCATTATCCACCTTAGCCTTGAACACCTTGAATCTATCAAGAGCCTTTGATTTCTCTCTCAAGAAGGTGACCCACATCATCCGAGAGTAATCATTAATCAGCAACATAAAGTATGTCTCCTTGCAAACTGCTAACTTTGGTAGGACCACACAAATCAATGTGCACAAGTTCCAACAATCCATTTGAAAATTATTCTTTACTTTTGAATGTAGCTCTGTTCTATTTTCCCAACTGACATTCCTTACACATGTTATTAGAAGGTTTCACAAGCTTTGGAAGATCTCTCACAGCCTGAGTAATACTTATCTTGACAATGTTATCAAAGTTTACATATACATTCTCCTATGTCATAACCAACTCTGATCAATCTGAGCAATTAAACAACTTTTACCAGCACCACTTAAATGAAAGATATTACCTCTAGTCTATGTACCAGATGCAATCTCAATTTTTGAGCTTTTCAAAATTCTGCATTTTCCATCCTTGAATCGGAGATCATACCCTTTGTCAACCAACTGTCCAACACTAAGAAGATTATGCTTCAACCCTTCTACATAAAAAATATCATTAGTGTTATTCTTACCATCAAGAGAGATGGATCCTCTGCCATGGATTCTACCAACTAAATTGTCTCCAAACTTCACAATTCCACCTTCATATCTTTCCAAACTTACAAACTTACTTTTATCACCAGTCATATGATGAGAACATCCACTGTCAATCACCCATTCATCCTTTTCTTCAACCTTAGTAGCCAAGACACTTTCCACATTCACACAACTCGCAGATTCAATAGGCATCGGATCTTCTTCTTTGATAGCAATAAACAACCATTCATTTCCAGAGGTACTTCCCATATCAGATTCATCATCTATGACTCTTTCATCAATAGCTTCTTAGACATAGTAGCATTTCTTTTGAACCCTAGGTCTATCAAGGTTTGGCTTTGAAACCCTCTCGAGACATCTTGAAGCAAAATGACCAATCTTATTGCAAGCAAAACATTTGAAATGCAACTTTCCTTCATACTTATCGGATCCTCTTGGTAATCTTTTAGCAATAAGGGCTTCAAGTTCTTAAAGCTCAAATTCTTCTTCTTCAAGTTCCTTCCTTGCCTTCTCATATCTGGTTAGCCTTCTTGAAGAGCTTTCACCTGGATCAAATCTTTGCTTTTCAAAAACAGTCTTTAAATGCAGATTCTGATTTAGGAAGAGAATCACCAAACTCACTCATTTCAAATGCTGAAAGCTTGCCAACAAACTGATCCCTTGTAACATCTGTCATAGTCCTGATCTCCTCAATAGCAGCAACTATGTGCTTGTATGAAGAAGGTAAGGATCTAAGCACCTTGCCAACAATCTCTGATTCTTCCAATTTTCCACCAGCACACCTAATACTGCACACAAGTTAATTCACCTTCTACATGTAGGAAGTGATGTTTTCATCTTCACTCATCCTCAAACCTTCATATCTACCCTTCAAGATTTGTAGCTTAGCACATTTGACATATGCATCACCTTCATACAAAGTTTCCAACTTCTTCCAGATTTCATGAGCAGTTTGCAATTCCAAGACATTTGTCATTTCTGTATCAGTCAGGGCACTCAATAATGCTTTCTTAGCCCAAATGTTGTATTCAACTTATTTGATTTGATCTAGAGTTGTAGGACCATTCTGTGGAGTATACTTAATCTTAGTTATCAACCAATAAGGATCACCCATGCATTGCAAATGACACTCCATGTGATTCTTCCAAAGAGAGTAATTTGTTCCATCAAATCTCAGACTATCCTTCTTGTATGTCGACATCTTGGATTTGCTCAAGTGATCAAGCTTCTTTTAGAGGAACCAACTCTGATACCAATTGTTAAAATTAGGGCAAACAACTGAGAGGGGGGGTGAATCAGTTATCACAAAACTTTATCTTTTGCCGCATTTAATCTTCTTTACCACTTATTAATAGATTAATGATATAAGCATGAAAGCATGAATCAACAACACATGAGCAGAAACACAATCAACACACATAATACCAAGATTTTTACGTGGAAACCTGGTTAAGGGAAAAACACAATGGGGGTTAACCCACAAGATTTATTCTCTATTAAAAGAATAGAAAAATGAGAAGGCACCTGCCTTCGGGCGCACCATCCAGAGTTCACTACTCCAAGAGACTCACTATCTTCAAAACATTCACATGATTAACACTGAAAGGTTGAGCTGAGAAACATCTTCTCCATGCCAAGGTTCAGTTCCATTGAAGCTCACAACACCTCTTCTCTGCTCCCAAACACTTCTTTGCTACCTTCGCATCTTCACAGCTCTTCCTCTTCTGCTCTGCCTTTGGACCTTTCTTAGAATCTTATCATTTTCACTCCAAGACAACTTTTACACGACTCAACTACAAGTATTTATACACTACATCAACCTTGGAATGAACATCAAGGTTGGAATTACAATCATCAACCATTAGAACAATCTCCAAAGTTGGCATTACAAACATTTGCAAAAAGACTTTGACTTAATACAAAATGATACATGTGGACCACTACACTATCGGCCAAACATAGATGGGACTCAAATCTTCCTTGAACAACATGCCACTTTCCATAGAACTTCTCTTAGATCATCCGCAACATGCACTAAGCATCGGTTCGGCCAAGACTAGAAAGAATAGCAGCACCCAAGAATAAATCTTCAACTACAAGCTCAATCCTCAATGTGGACCACCAACACAATAGGCACACAATCCAGAGACCTCCACAAGCACAATGAAATCAACAAAAACAACTGCACCACTTCAAATCACCAGAATCACTTGCATCTTCATTCAAGAACTTAAGAACACTAACTGTCATGATTGTCACACTAGAAAGATTGCTTGCAGACCTTTAAACCACAAACCACTTGAGTTGATGATACACACCAACATCCCAAACATACCTCTAGATCTGCAGACCATAATATTCTAATGTGGAGCAATCTGGACCAAATTCCTATCACTCTGTTACCTCTGAACAATTGCAAAACCCAGTTCTACTCAGATGGCCATAACTTCACTAATCCTCCATGCGGACCTCTCAAATCTTAATTGGAGCATCTTCAGATGATCCTTTACAAAACCCTTGAGTCTGTAAACTCTGATCTTCATCTCAGAGTAATCTACTCTACTGAACTGCACTATCTTCACTGTCTCTGACAAAGAGATATGTTGACATCAATGACAACACATCATAGGCACATATTTGCAACAAGGGGAACCAAGACCAATGGTTGCACACACCATGATGAATTTTGAAGCTTGTGTTTTGGATGTGGGGTGGGTAGCAATGGGGATTGGGATAAGGGATTTGAGGATGGTCGATTTGGGGTTTTAGGGACCCAAATGGACTTAGGAATGGTGGAATTTTTAGATGGGGAGTGGAATGTTTGGGATTTTTGAGATCTGTATGTGGATGCCTCATTTGGATTGTTTGCTTTGTGCTTAAGGACCTACACCATTTTTATTTTTACTTTTTCTTTTGATGGTGTGGGCTTTGGTAGCCTTTTGGATTTTTTATTTTGTTTGAGAGAGATAGCATCTTTAGGCTTTTGTGGATGTTTTTCTTTATGTATAGAGGCATCCAAATTTTTATCTTTGAATCTCACAGGTGTGTTGGTAGCTTCTAGTTTGGATGATGTGTGCTTTTGTTGGTCTTGATTTGGGATTTTGGGGGATTTATGGGTAGAGGGGTTAAAAGTGGATTTATGGATAAATAGATGAGGGGATTTGAAGATAGGGATATTAGGAGTTGGGAGGATGGGAGGATAAGGTGATTTAATTTTAGGAGTTGGAAGGTGTTATGTCAAAAAATGTCTCCTTGGACTTTTTCCTCCTAGGTTTAGCTATTGGGTCCCTTGTTTTGCATCTTTCATGTTCATTTTGACTCCCAAAATAAAATGGCCTGAAACCCATGTCACATGGGGCATGAAGGACATTGTGGCACTTAGCCCTACCTTGAAAAAGGACCTATGCACATGGGCACTAGCGCCCTTGTCCTACCCTATTTTAGGCAGGTCCCAAATCTTAATGTCAATTTTGTGACCATTGATTAGGTCCCATGCCGACATCTTAAGTTTGAATTACAAAATTCTTAGTGGGAATGTGTTTAGTTGCATATATAAGAATGTTTAGGGTTTCATTTGCAAACTAGAAGATGATTATGAACTTTTGGCAAACTTATGATTTTAGATCATTCAAGATATTCATTGTTGCAGAGTAGAGCATTGTTATTGTGTTTTTTATTATATATTTAGCTTCATCTTCTCATGTGATTGAAGGATTTTCATCTACATGCGAGCTACACCTCCAAGGTGATATCTATTTGTATTTGAATCATTTATCAATTTGTTTATTCCTCTATCCTGCGCAGGGATACACACTCTCTATCTGACAATGGTGTTCGGAAGACTTGAATCTCTTCGGGGCTTGACTGAGGCAAGCCTCTAAACACCACAATCCCCAACCACTCTCCTTGTGTTTGTGGGTTACAGGTGTCACATCTTGATGAAGTGGAGTTGTAGGGAACAATAACATAGTGCACAATTTTGGATCTCTGAATAAAAGCGCTGCTCAGACTTGGGCGCCAATGCTAATGTCCTCCGAGGTTGAAAACATAGAAATCATTTGAACAGTGATGATCAACATCTAAAGAGGCTCTGACATCCTAAAGATCACCCTACCTTGGACTCAGGCTCGAGTGTTAGTGTCCTCCGCATATCTCAGGATAGAAATGGAAGATACAGTGAATATCAGTGTCTGAAGGAGATCAAGATTTCACAAAGAAAACACTACCTTGGACATGGGTACTAATTCTAGTGTCCCTGAGTATTCTACATCTCAAACTTCAAAAAATGGTCAGTTATTAATCTCTACCTACTACCTTAGTCTGCAAGCATTTGTCGTAATTCATCATTTTACTTACTGTTTTGCATAATTAGGGTTTTGAGGGTATTTAAGCATTAAATTGATACATTAATTAAAAATCTCTAAATTTCCACATCATTTCAATTGACAGCCTAACCTGTAGGTGAATCCTCTTGCAAAGGTGTGATTCAACACGGTTGATATGTCCTTAAATGTTTGTTGAGAAAGGAGGATTTAATCCTAGTATTCATTGTCCCCCTTTTTCATATAAAACATTTTGGTCAACCCGTGTTTATTTGAATTTTTTAACTTTCTAAGTGTTGTACTATAGATTTGCATTCATTCATCTTATTGCATTTGAAAATTTACCAAAAAAATGAAAATTTTGAAAAAATTGGCATCTTAGGCTTGTATTTTGGCATAATTTGAAATAATTGGCATTTAATTTCATTCAATTTCTATTATTTTCATTAGATTTGATTTAAATTGCAGAAATTCATCATTATTTTAATCACTTGCATTGTATTTTCATGCTTAATTTGTTAAAAATTGCTTGAAATTGTGCATTTTTCATAAAAACCTAGTTTTACATTAGCTAGGGTTTGTAGTTAAAATCTTGTTTTAGATTTTACTACTCTTTTAAACACTCATTTAGGACTTATTTCTAATTGTATTGTTTTATCATAGTGTCTTTTTTTGCAAAAACTCATGTCTAGGGTTTGAAAACCTTGCATTTTCACTAGATTTTGCCTTGTCATCTCTCTAGATTTTCATTATAGGTGTGTTGTGAATGATAAATTGCTGCATTATTGGATTGATATTGAGCTTATTATTCACTTCCCCTCTTTAATTTCTTCACAACACCTCTTATTTTAGACATTTGCATTGAAAAAAAAGGTGAAAAAAGTGAACATTTTAGGTGCATAAACAAGCATAATTTGTCTTGTTTCATTGCATTCAAATCTAAATATATAAAATCATCAATTGGGCCTTCTTATGTTGTATTTTTTTCCTCCTATCCATTGTGTTTGTTGTGAATTTTGTGTGTCCTTTTATCCCTCTCCCTCAAACAAGTGCTTGGGAGTGAAATAGTCATGCATCTCGGGTGTGTTAAGTAGCCTATAACTTTGCATGTCTTGTCTTATTAAATCTTATTGGACATTGATGTTACAAGACATTTCATTATGGCATCTTAATCTCATTTCTATTTGGTATCTTTACATGCATATATCAAAAACTTTTAGAATTTTCTACAAATTTCTTAATATGAATCCTCATGTTCTCACTTATATACAAGCTATGTATCACAAGGATATATTTAAATGCTCTTAATTTGAAACCCTTGACTATGTATCTAATTTTGACAACTGTACATCTCTCATGAATACATACCCTTTGGTAGTAGAAGATCTAGCAAAAGACATTGACAATGATGAGTGTGAAAGTTCTCTTAATGCTTTGGAACTAATAGCTAAAATATATGAGGATGATGATGATGATGATGATTTTGTAAGTTATCCTACTTTGCCTATAGTTGAATGTCCAAGAACCCTAATGAGAAGACTATGGAAATATCTCTATTAATGATACAACACCTAACCTTCCTAATTACACATTACCTTTCTTTCATTCCAATGCTCTCCCTGGCCAAGATGACACATTAGTGGATGAGAAAAGGTCTCTCACATTGAATACTTTAAGGATAGATGGTGAGCCTAATCAAGAGGAAAACAATGTTAATTCAATCTTCACTAATAGACTTATCCACCCACTAAGGGGTTCCTAGACAAGTGTAGCAATATTCCTAAGAGGGTTGTACGGGGGCACCTAATGCACCTTCTTGCTTAAAACCGGTTATAACAATTTGAGGAGATCGAAAACCACCTCGACCACCAAATTACATCCTAAACTATGCAAGACAAATCACTCAAAGAAATCAAGGTGTTCGAAATGTGCCACAACATCCCATGATTGCTCACACATAAAACACTCGTAATAAAAAGTAAAGTAAGAAAGCACCTCATGTGCCTATCTCTCTTCCATGTTCTCAACTTATGCTCCCTTCTCTGCCTCGTCTTACTCATAAAACTGGTCAAGAATATGATCTTGTTGAACAACTTTGCGCTACTCCGTCTAAGATCTCTCTTTGGGATTTAATACAAACATTGCCTACATACCATGGAATGCTCCAAGAAGCTTTACAAAAGGTGATTATACCACCTGTTGTTAAGCCGAATGATGTAGCAGCCTTGTTAGATTGTGTGCATGCGATAAAAATAGATATTCTCTTTCAACCAAATGAATTACCATCAACCAAAGTTCAAAACCAATATAATCCTTATAATCTTTGTCACTGTAAATAAAAAAATTGATAAAGTGAGTTATGATTGACAATGGATTGGCTCTGAATGTTTGTGGCATAGACTTACTACACAGAATCAAGATCGACACATCTTTAATCAAACTGAATAGGATTACTATTTGTGGCTTTGATAATGTTGGTAGACAATCTGTGGGCACCATAACTTTACCTGTAAAGGCTAGACCTATGACATTATCTACCCTTTTTCATGTCATGCCCAATTTTCTTTCATATAATATGATTCTCAGTAGACTGTGCATTCATGCCATGAAGGTAGTTCCATCTACCCTTCATAGATCAATAAATTTTATCTATCAAGACAAGCTCCACATCGTGAAAGCCAATCCTAAACCGGATAGTTGTTTACATATTGAAATGCAAAAACAAGTTAAAAATCAGCAAAGTATAAACAACTTACAAGTGGATTCATCAACACCTCTTGCCACAGATAATGTTGTGCAAGACTCTAAAACATCGAATGCACTTTTTGGTGATGATTGGGGTTCATTAGATTTTAATCCTTGCAGTGTAGGGGAATATAAAATTAATAACCTTGAAAAATCAAAAGTCGCATCAATCTCATCCAAGAAATCTTTTGAAACACCTAAGAAACCTAAAGCCTTTGTGGTAGAAAACAAAGGCAATACCCTTAATTATACTACAGATTATGAGACCTATGAGGCTTCACTTTCGTCTAAAGAAATGGACTCTCTCTACGCTCGTAGATTTTAGATTTTGTATAAAAATAATGACTATGTAGGTAACGGTTGTGGTGTAAATCAACAAGGAATCAGAGTACCTTTACAAGTTGCTGGAATTAATTATATAGTCGGTATTGGATACCACTCTTTGAAGCCCACTAAATCCTCTCATTGTCCTAAACTTAATGTTAATACAATATCAACAAGAAAACAACATGAGAGATATCCTGGCATGATAGACAATCTAATTGTCCGCCATGAGCTATCCCTATGAATCAGGTAAATATTTCTCCATCTTTAAGCCACACTCATTGTAGCAAATATTATAGTTGCTCTCAAGGGTGGCCTTCTCCTAGATATGTATGTTCCTAACATTGGGTTGTATCAGGTAAGTATTTCTAACCCTTTACCTTTGTATTGTGTTTCCCCCGTTATGTGTTATGTGTTGTTTAGGCCTCCTTGGATGACCCTTGATACTCTTGTAAGGTCAAGGATACTGGGAGACTGCCTCTGTTGTGACCATTCTTCTATTTGTATCATCATTCTTCTATATTGCTCCTCTCCTCTATTTTCATTATTGTGTGTTGTGTCTAGGGGCATAGCATTGCGGTTGGTGACCTGGGGGCACCTTCCTATGTGACGACCCTAAGGCACTTGTTGCTCCTCTCTTGATTTATTTTTTACCTTCCTCTAGTGGTTCTATCTAGCTGGAGGATGACGAAAAACAAATAATACTAATACGGACCACGTGTCCCTTCAACGAGTAAGCAAAAATGGACTTAGTCCATACATGATGATGGGGTTGATATATATTATTCGACGCTTGGCTAGTAGAATCACTCCATGAAATATATTGATGATGTTTTATTGCACTAACAAACCATAACAATATTGATGCTATGTGCAATTTGTTTATCTTGGATCTCACCTTGTTTACACTTGGCTCTAAGATCTTTGCGGTGTATCCCCACGGTTATACTCAGGTTCCAAATCCATAGTGTAACCTTGGATCTTGATGTTATTATGTTTATGCATTTCTTTTGGATTGTGTGATGTGGTTATTATCTTAGAGAAAGATTTCTAACCTCTCTTCTTGCAGGAAATTATGTGTTTGTGGGAACATTCGGTGATCGTAACTTAGTGCACATCACCTCTGAGGGCATGGGCTTTGCGAGAGCTCTTATTCCCTTGTGTGTTTTATCTCTACCTTAAAGTGCTTGATACTAGTACATGACATCAACTACTTTAAGGTGGGGGCATATATAAGGTAAGTTGTCTGATGATATTGATTTTGATAAAGCGTGTTTGCATATACATTGATCTATTGTGTATACCCCCTTTTCACTGTAAGGCGTCTCCATGACATGGGTGGGGTTGTATACTTTTGAGAACATGCTTCCTTTTCACTATAAGGTGTCTTTGTGATGCAAGTGGGATTGCATTTTGAAAGCCCTCTACAAAGGCGGGGATGGTGTATCTCTTGAGCTAGTGTACATCCTGTCATTTCTAAAAGTCCTCCGAGTAGGAGGGGTTGGTGTATCCTCCCTTAAGCGTGTCTTTGGCGGTTGTTGTGGAATAAGCCCAACCATTAGGTGTACCTGTAATGTGCCTGAGATGGTGGTGAACCTAGCAATAGGCTCCTTCCATCTCTTGTTTTCCATGTCTTAGACATATAGTATGTCTTTAGCATGTTATATGGCGCTCATGTTTTCAGTGTGTCTTCTTCATGTTTGTTCCCAAGTATAGTCAAAAGAGCATGGTGAAAGCTGTTGCAAGTATGAGGTAAGCCAGTGTTGTCATTGATGTCAACATACTCATATTGCATTGACAAGAAGGATTTGATGAGCTGTGTGCTGAGGATATTGAGAAAATTAGACTCAGTCAGGAACAGTGAAGAACAGTGATGAGAAGAAGGTAAATGTACTGTATAGGTTGCGAACCGGAGGATGCGGATTAAAGGGTTAGTAGATATGAGTCTTGAGATGCTACAGTTAAGATTTCAGAGGTCCGCATGAAGATCTGAAGGCGTTGTGGCTGCCGGTATAGAACCGGGTCCGGCAAGTATCCGGAGGTGACAGAGGATCACAAAAAGGTCCGGTGAGGTCCGGAATTGTATTATCATAATCTGCGGATTGGAAGGAGTGTTTGAGATGTCCTTGTGATGTGTCATCCTGATTTGTGTGTGATTTGGAGGTCCGGAAGTACCTCTTGCATTATGACAGTGGCGACAAACTGTGTTCTTGAAGTTCCGGATGAGGAAGACAAGAGATCCCAGTAAGCAGAGGAAGTGCGGATGTATCCGGACATTCAGACAGACTTGTGAAGGTTCTTGAATCATGTTTAGGTTGTGTTGTTGGTCCGCATTGATGGTAGAGCCCGGAATTGAAGTTATTCTTCCGGATGAAGTTATTGCTCTGTTTAGCCGACCGGATGAGTTGTTCATCCTGCGAATGTTCTTGTGATAGCCGACCGGATGTGTTATTCATCTTGCGGATACTCCTATGGTTGTTTGCCGACTTAGATGCTTGTTCCTAAGTCGATGTCTTGTATAAATAATGATTTGTGAATTCATTTCAGTGTGTGGCATGTGGATGAGCATGATATAGCGAAGAAAGGTGCGAAAGGCAGAGCAGAGATTGTTGGGCTTAATTGGAACTGATCCGGACATGGTAGAGATGTCATTCTCCAGTTCAAGACTGTGATTTTTATCACTTTGTAGACAGTGTGTCTCCTTGTAGGCAGTGGGCCTCTTTGTGAGCAGTGTGCTCGGGCAGTGAGCCCTTATTGGCATGTGCCATTCATTTTTCCTTATTCTTCTAACAGAGAATAAATCTTGGGTTAATCACCCCGTGGTTTTTCCCTTAACCGGGTTTTCCACGTCAAAATCTTGGTGTTCAATGTGTTGATGCTTATCTGTTCTTGTGTTTATGTATTGTGCTTCCATGAATGATTATTTGATATGCTGCTAACTAACAACAGAGAATAAAGTGTTTGAAATAGAACAAGTTCTATACAACTGATTCACCCCCCCCCTCTCAGTTGTATGCCCTAGATCCAACAATTGGTATCAGAGCTAAGTTCCTCTGATAGGAGCTTAACCGCTTGAGGTGATCCAGGATGTCGTCATACAAGAAGGATAGTCCGAAGTTCGATGGAACCAACTTCACTCTCTGGAAAGGTCGCATGAAGTGTCATTTGGAATGTATGGGAAAAGCATACTTGGCTATGATTTCAAAACCATATATACCCCCACAAGGTGGTCCGACAACTCCAGATGAAACCACAGAAGCTGAAAACAATCTGCGGACCAAGGAAGCTCTTCTAAGCGCATTGAATGACTCAGATCTCTCGAATGTCATTGACCTACCAACTGCATATGAGATCCTAACTAAACTGGAACTTCTGTATGAAGGAGATGAGTTTGTCAAAAGTGCAAGGTTGCAAAGTCTGAAAGGGAAATTTGAAAGATTGAAAATGAGAGATGATGAAAACATTACTACCTTTATGCCAAGAGTAAATGAGCTGGTATGTGGAATCAGAAATGCTGGTGGAACTCTAGATGAAAATGAGATTGTCTGCAAAATCCTAAGATCCCTTCCTGCTGCCTACAAAATCAAAGTTGCTGCCATTGATGAATTCAGAGCCCACACAACTGTCACAAGAGAACAACTGGCTGGCAAACTAGCTGCATTTGAAATGACCGAGTTTGGAGATGATCCACCCAAGACTGAATCTGCTTTTAAAGCCAGTGCCTATGTGAAAGGCAAACAGAGATTTGATTCGGGTGAAAACTCATCAAGAAAAATGTCATGGTATGATCAAGCAAGAAGAGACATGGAAGAAGAAGAAGCAGAAACAGCTCAACTTGAAGCCCTCATTGCAAAGAGACTGCCCAGAGGATCCGGTAAGTATGAAGGAAAACTACCTTTTAAGTGTTTCAACTGCAATAAGATTGGTCATTTTGCCTCAAGATGTCCGGAGAGATCTGCAAGATCTAATACTCACAGACAAAGGTTTCAAAAAAATTGCTATTATGTTCATGAAGAAGATGACAATGAAGGAGTAACAGATGATGAATCAGATCCAGGAAGCAAATCCGGAAATGAGTGGGTGTTTATAGCCATCAAGGAAGAAGATTCCTTGCTCTCTGAATCTGTCAATCACAAAGTTGTTGAAAAAGCCTTGGCTGCTCAAGTAGAAGAAAAGGATGATTGGGTTATTGACAGTGGATGTTCTCACCATATGACTGGTGACAAGAATAAGTTCTTAGACTTGGAAAGATATGAAGGAGGAATGGTAAAGTTTGGTGACAATTCTGCTGGCAGAATCAGAGGTAGGGGAACTATTTCCTTTGATGGTAAGAGCAAAACAGGTAATGTACTATATGTTGAAGGATTGAAGCACAATCTTCTCAGTGTTGGTCAGTTAGTGGACAAAGGCTATGATCTCCGGTTCAAGAATGGAAAATGCAGAATCTTTACAAGCTCCGGAACTGAAATTGCATCCGGTACTCAGACAAGAGGTAACATCTTTCATCTGGTTGGTTCAAATAAAAGTTGTTTGTTTGTTCAAATTGATCAGAGTTGGTTATGGCATAGAAGAATGTGTCATGTAAATTTTGATAACATCATCAAAATAAGCAATACTCAGGCTGTGAGAGATCTTCCAAAGTTGATAAAACCTACAAACAGTGTGTGTAAAGAATGTCAGTTAGGCAAACAAAGCAGAGTCTCTTTTAAAAGCAAAGATCAGTCTTCTACCGGATTGTTGGAATTAGTACATACTGATCTATGTGGTCCGACAAGAATCAAGAGTCTGCAAGGTGATAGATATTTCATGTTGTTAATTGATGATCATTCCCGGATGATGTGGGTTACCTTTCTAAAAGAAAAATCAGAAGCTTTTGAGAAGTTCAAAATCTTCAAAGCTATGGTGGAGAATCAAACCGGATTGAAACTAAAGTGTCTAAGGTCTGATAGAGGTGGTGAATTTACATCTGGTGAATTCATTGACTTTTGTGAGAAACAGGGTATAAGGAGACAGTTGTCTGCTCCTAAGACTCCACAGCAGAATGGAGTAGTTGAGAGAAAGAACCGGACCATCCAGGAAGCTGCTAGGACAATGATGTTGGAAGCAAATGTTCCTCAAATGTTTTGGAAAGAAGCTATCAGCACTGCAGTCTACACTCTCAATCGAGTTCAAATCAGAAACAACACCGGTAAGACCCCCTATGAACTTTGGTTTGGCATCACTCCTACTGTGAAATATTTCAGGGTATTTGGTAGCAAGTGTTATATTAAAAGAGATGAAGATCTAGGAAAGTTTGATGCTAGAAGTGATGAAGGAATTTTCTTGGGCTACTCCACTCAAAGCAAAGCATACCGGTGTTACAATAAGAGATTGAGGAAGATGATAGAAAGCACCAATGTAAAGGTTGATGAAGGAATTGAGAAGCCTTCAAGATTTTATGAATTTGATGAAGATGACCAAGATAGTGTTCAAGGACCTCAATCCTCTCCGGTGAAACAGAGTCAGCCTGATCCGGTAAATCAGGAAGAAGAGTTAGGTTTGAATGAGTCTGATCAAGAAACAGCAGTACTGGATACTCCCAAAATTCCAAGGTATGTAAGACTGAATCACTCTGAAGATCAGATCATAGGTGACAGAAGCAAAGGTGTACAAACTAGAAGGAATATTGCTCAAGATCAGAATGAATGTTGTCTGATTTCAAAGATTGAACCTAAAACAATAAATGAAGCCTGCAATGATGAAAACTGGACCAAAGCAATGGAAGATGAATTGATGCAAATTGAGAAAAATCATACTTGGGATCTTGTTCCTAGACCTAGAGACAGGAATGTAATTGGAACCAAGTGGGTCTTCCGGAACAAACTAAATGAAGCTGGTGAAGTAATCAGAAACAAAGCTAGATTGGTCTGCAAAGGCTACTCTCAAATAGAAGGAATTGACTTTGAAGAGACTTTTGCTCCGGTAGCAAGAATTGAAGCAGTCAGATTACTTCTTGCATTTGCTGCCTTCAAAGATTTCAAGGTATATCAGATGGATGTCAAGTCTGCCTTCCTAAATGGTGATCTGGAAGAAGAAGTCTACATTGAACAACCGGATGGATTTCAATTGTCTGATAATAATGATATGGTCTGCAAGTTGAAGAAAGCTTTGTATGGATTGAAGCAAGCCCCAAGAGCATGGTATGAAAGGTTGGATAAGCATCTTGTGCAGATTGGATTCAACAAAGGTACTTCTGACAGCAACTTATATTTCAAAATTGATCATGAAAACATTCTGATTGTTGAAGTGTTTGTGGATGATATCATTTTTGGAGGAAGAGATAGTATGTGTAAAACTTTTGCAAATCAGATGAAAAGTGAGTTTGAAATGTCTATGCTTGGTGAAATGAATTTCTTCTTGGGTCTGCAAATTACTCAAACAAAAGAAGGGATCTTCATCTCTCAGACCAAATATGTGAAAGAATTGTTAAAAAAATTTGGTATGGAAGACTCAAAGCCTATGAACACTCCTATGGCAACCGGATGTAAGTTAAGCAAAGATGATGATTCTCCAAAGGCAGATCAGACAAAGTATAGATCAATGATTGGTGGATTGTTGTATCTCACTCAAACTAGACCAGATATAATGCAAGCTGTTGGTCTTGTGGCAAGATTCCAGGCTGATCCTAGAGAATCTCATGTTATGGCAACCAAAAGAATTTTTAGATACTTGAAAGGGACAGTTGAGTATGGTCTATGGTATCCTAGAGATCCGGATTTCTCTCTTCATGCTTACACAGATGCAGATTGGGCAGGAGATGTGGATGACCGGAAGAGCACTAGTGGTGGAGCATTCTTTTTGGGGAAGAGATTGGTTTCTTGGCTAAGCAAGAAACAAGATGCAATATCTCTGTCTACAACTGAAGCAGAATACATTGCAGCAGCAGGTAGTTGCACTCAAATCTTGTGGATGAAGCAGATGCTAAGAGACATCAAAGTTGAATATGAGGAGCCTATTACAATTTTCTGTGATAATTCAAGTGCAATTAATATTTCCAAGAATCCGGTATTGCATTCTAAGACTAAGCACATATCTATCAAATTTCACTTTTTGAGAGAACAAGTAAACAAGGAAGAAGTCAGATTGGAGTATGTTCCCTCCAAGGATCAGATTGCAGATATCTTTACAAAACCTCTTCCCAAGGACTCTTTTGAATATCTCCGGGAGAAGTTAGGGGTCATGGCCCCTCCGGTGATGAACTAAGATGCACTGCTGTGCATCAGTCCGGTGGCTATCACAGTCATATCTTGTGATCCGGACTAAGGGGGAGCAGCTGGTATTATTCTGATGCATGAGAGTTGCAAGTATGAGCCCTTTGCCATTGATGTCAAAGGGGGAGAGAAGACATGTGAAAAACAAGTGGTTGATGATCAAAGGGGGAGCAGCAAAGGAAGACATGTGAAGAGTTGTTGTTGATAGGGGGAGCTGTGACAGAAAAGAGAAGTTCTTGTCTTGATGGTTTTTCACATCATATGTTGCCATCAATGACAAAGGGGGAGATTGTTGCAAGTATGAGGTAAGCCAGTGTTGTCATTGATGTCAACATACTCATATTGCATTGACAAGAAGGATTTGATGAGCTGTGTGCTGAGGATATTGAGAAAATTAGACTCAGTCAGGAACAGTGAAGAACAGTGATGAGAAGAAGGTAAATGTACTGTATAGGTTGCGAACCGGAGGATGCGGATTAAAGGGTTAGTAGATATGAGTCTTGAGATGCTACAGTTAAGATTTCAGAGGTCCGCATGAAGATCTGAAGGCGTTGTGGCTGCCGGTATAGAACCGGGTCCGGCAAGTATCCGGAGGTGACAGAGGATCACAAAAAGGTCCGGTGAGGTCCAGAATTGTATTATCATAATCTGCGGATTGGAAGGAGTGTTTGAGATGTCCTTGTGATGTGTCATCCTGATTTGTGTGTGATTTGGAGGTCTGGAAGTACCTCTTGCATTATGACAGTGGCGACAAACTGTGTTCTTGAAGTTTCGGATGAGGAAGACAAGAGATCCCAGTAAGCAGAGGAAGTGCGGATGTATCCGGACATTCAGACAGACTTGTGAAGGTTCTTGAATCATGTTTAGGTTGTGTTGTTGGTCCGCATTGATGGTAGAGCCCGGAATTGAAGTTATTCTTCCGGATGAAGTTATTGCTCTGTTTAGCCGACCGGATGAGTTGTTCATCCTGCGAATGTTCTTGTGATAGCCGACCGGATGTGTTATTCATCTTGCGGATACTCCTATGGTTGTTTGCCGACTTAGATGCTTGTTCCTAAGTCGATGTCTTGTATAAATAATGATTTGTGAATTCATTTCAGTGTGTGGCATGTGGATGAGCATGATATAGCGAAGAAAGGTGCGAAAGGCAGAGCAGAGATTGTTGGGCTTAATTGGAACTGATCCGGACATGGTAGAGATGTCATTCTCCAGTTCAAGACTGTGATTTTTATCACTTTGTAGACAGTGTGTCTCCTTGTAGGCAGTGGGCCTCTTTGTGAGCAGTGTGCTCGGGCAGTGAGCCCTTATTGGCATGTGCCATTCATTTTTCCTTATTCTTCTAACAGAGAATAAATCTTGGGTTAATCACCCCGTGGTTTTTCCCTTAACTGGGTTTTCCACGTCAAAATCTTGGTGTTCAATGTGTTGATGCTTATCTGTTCTTGTGTTTATGTATTGTGCTTCCATGAATGATTATTTGATATGCTGCTAACTAACAACAGAGAATAAAGTGTTTGAAATAGAACAAGTTCTATACAACTGATTCACCCCCCCCCCTCTCAGTTGTATGCCCTAGATCCAACAAAAGCCACTCCTATGTTTGGGATTTGTATGGCATGTTTCTTCCCAAGTTTAGTCCAAAGAGCGTGGTGAAATGGCCCTCCCATGCTTTGGGATTTGTATGGCGTGTTTGTTCTCAAGTGTACTCTAAAGAGCGTGGCGAAATGCCCCTCCTACACTTTGAGATTTGTATTACGTGTCTGTTGCCCCATATGTAGTCCAAAGATCATGGTGAAAGCCCCTCCTACATTTTGGGTGGTTTGTTGCATTTTTACTTTCCATGCATTTGCATTTGTATTCATTTATATATGAAAATGAAAATGAAATAATCACTGCATTCACTGTATTCATTATGTTTTGCGTGTCTTCAATGTTGTCTTCTATGTGTTTTGTGTGACTATAACAATCTTATTTGTGTTTTGTGTGACTGTAACCATCTTCTCTGTGTTTTGTGTGGTTGTTACTACCTTCATTGTGCTTAGTGTGTCTACAGCGTGTTTTCTCTATTGTCTACCTGAGACTAGGGGCTAGAAATAGTTCCTCAACCTTTGTATATGCATTAGCTCTAAGTGCTTGGCATGTTTGTTGTGTTTTGACCATACTTTAATGCATGTATGGGCCTTGTGTTCATACATACATTAAAGTGGGGGCTAAATGTTATGTCAAAAAATGTCTCCTTGGACTTCTCCTAGGTTTAGCTCTTGGTCCCTTGTTTTGCATCTTACATGTTTATTTTGACTCCTGGAAGAAAATGGCCCAAAACCCATGTCACATGGGGCATGAAGGACATTGTGGCACTTAGCCCTACCTTAAAAAAGGACATGTGGACACGGGTGCTAGCACCCTTGTCCTGCCCTATTTCAAGTAGGTCCTAAATTTTAATGTCAGTTTTGTGATCATTGATTAGGTCCCATGCTGACATCTTAAGTTTGAATTATGAAATTCTTGGCGAGAATGTGTTTAGTTGCATATATAAGCATGTTTAGGGTTTCATTTGAAAACTAGAAGATGATTGTGAACTTTTGGCAAACTTATGATTTAGAGCATTCAAGATATTCATTGTTGCAGAGTAGAGCATGGTTATTGTGTTTGTGATTGTAGACTTAACTTTATCTTCTCATGTGATTGAAGGATTTTCATCTACATGTGAGCTACACCTCTGAGGTGATATCTATTTGTGTTTGAATCATTTATCAATTTGTTTTTGCCTCTATCCTATAGGGATACATACTCTCTATTTGACAATAGTGTTCAAAAGACTTGAATGTCCCTCTAGGGCTTGACTGAGGCAAGCCTCTAAACACCACAACCCCCAACCACTCTCCTTGTGATTGCAGGTTATTGGTGTAGTATTTTGATGAAGTGGAGTTGCAGGGAATAGTAACACAGTGTGCGGATTCCAGATCTTTGAAGAAAAGCACTACTCAGACTCGGGTGCCAATTCCAGTGTCCTTCGAGGTTGAAAACAAAGAAATCATTTAGACAGTGACCATTAGCATCTAAAGGGGCTCTAACATCCTGAAGATCACCCTGCCTTGGACTCAAGCTCGAGTGCTAGTGTCCTCTGCATATCCTGGGACAGAAACGGAAGATACAGTGAATATCAGTGTCGGAAGGAGATCAAGATTTCATGAAGAAAACACTACCTTGGATAGGGGTGCTAATGCCAGTGTCCCTGAGTATTTCGCATCTTGAACTTCAAAAAATGGTTAGTTATTAATCTCTACCTACTACCTTAGTATGCAAGCATTTATTGTAATTCATCATTTTATTTATTGTTTTGCATAATTAGGGTTTTTAGGGTATTTGAGCATTAATTTGATACATTAATTGACAATCTTTGAATTTCCACATCATTCCAAGTGACAGCCTAACATGTAGGTGAATTGGTGTAGTCACGGTAGGAGCGTTCACATAATGAACTATCCGAACTGTGCAGCAAGAGTAAACACAACAGAAACAACTCAAAGAAATAAAGCAAATGCAGATTCAGTCATCCAATATATCATAGAATTCAAAAAGAGATCGGTTGGCAACATGCGGGCTTACAATTAGGGCTCACAGGCCTGATTACATACATGCGCAAGATAAATCTTTGAAGCTCTTTCGCACAAAATCTAAACTATTAACTTATGCGTATGCTTACAACTTGATAAATACTTTCCTAAGGATCTATTACATCAATATATATCAAGTCCATATCAATAGATTCCTCCACATCGGCCAAGGAAGATAACAAATTCTAAAGAAGAGATGTAACATGTGAACATAGATAGGTCAGACCTAATTGCATATAACACTTCTGGTAAATGAATGGAATGATATGCAGATCTCCTGGGAAGGTCGGCCATGAACCAAAGACCATTGAATGATGTGTCATTAGGCTCCTCAGATCGGGAAATGCTTTTGCAAGTTTCTCGTTTACCTGGTTGCCAGTGAATATCAGGATGTTCTGCTCTGAGAAATAGTCAACTTCTGATAGCGATATCTTTCTGGTATTGACATGCGGATCTTTGAATTCTAGATATGATATAGATGAATGAATGTAGATGCTAAATCCAGCTCTACAGGATCTAAAATGCAATTGTGGAGAAATGCCAGACCAAAAGCAGGAACTACTTTTGACTGAACTGCCTGAACTAAACTAGAAATGAAAAGAAACAAATTAAACTACAAACAAACTAAAATACAAATATTTTTGGTTAATGCAAGATTGCTCTTGAACCAAGGATGCTCCTAGAACAAATATCTGGGGTTATTAAAAAAGTGAGTCCCTCATTTTGTTGGGGCTAGGGGAGAACCAAGACAGTCCACCTCAGCCTGAGAAATCCATGATGAATCTTCTTTTGGTTTGCCTTTCCATTTCACAAGATATTCTTTGTATTGTCTTCCTCTAGTGTTGCGTCCAACTCTACTATCCAAGATGTCTTCAATTTGCTCCAGTGCTTGTTGTGGTAACTGCTTCTTCAAGTCTCCTTCCATGTTGTCACTGAACTATGCTTCATGATACTAATAAAGGTCTGCAATGTTGAAAATAGGTGATATGCCCAATGTCTTCGGTAGCTCCACTTCATATGCATTCCCTAAATCAAATTTCCTAAGTATCCTACAAGGTCCTGCTTGGGGTAAAATTGGATTTTTCAATCTTTTGTAGTTTAGATGTTAAAATCCTCCTTTCACCCTAACATTGAAGGATCTAGGGTTGAGTGGCGAGCACTATCATACCCTAGAGTCACTTGAAAATGAGGGGAAACTTGGATTAGGGATATTAATTATCAATTTTTCCTTCTCCTATGCTCAATTGACCATTAAAACCCTAATTATGCAAATACAACAACAAATTAATGAATTACGGAAAAAGCTCTTGCAGACGGGAGTAAAATGCCAAATTACAGAATACTTGTTTTCGAGGTTCCAAAGCGGAATAGTTGGGGACACTAGAGTGGGCACCCAAGTCCAAGGTACCTACTTTTTCAGGGAATCTGGACCTCCTTCAGACACTGATCAGCCCTGTAACTTCTGTTTTCTAGAATCTATCTACGAAGGACACTAGAGCAAGCACCCTAATCCCAAAAGTGTTCCTTTGTTAGTCTTTCTTTCAGATCCCAAATCCTTGATGCCTGCCACTCCTTTCTACAACTCCACTTTTCCCAAATGCAACACCTGTAACCTGCAATCAAAAGACTTGGTTTGGGGGTTGTGGTGTTTAGAGGTTTGCCTCAGTTAAACCTCGGAGGACACTTAAGTCTTTGAACACTGTTGTCAGACAAAGAGGGTGTGCCCTTGTGAGGTAGAGGCCAAAGACCAAAGGAATCAATGATAAAAACACAATGATATGTCACCTTGTAGTGAAGCTCTCATGGAGGAAGATGCTCTTCTTTCCATGAGGAGATTGATTCTCAAATCTACAAATATCAACACATAAAACATACAAGTCTGCTCTTGCAACACAATAGAAAGCCTTGAATCACCTTGAGAACACAATAGCTTGCTAATTGGAATCTAGTTTACAAATGAATGCCTACATATGTTTATATATGCATCTACAAGCACTCCCGCTAAGATATTTGAAATTCAAACTTACGGTGTCGACAAAGGGACCTAATAACGATCACTAATCGACACCCAGAAATTGAGGCTACCCTAAAATAGGGCAGGACTAGGGCATGGGCGCCCAAGTCCTCCCCCTATTTCAGGTAGGGTATAGCTCAAGGGGTCCTCCTAGGTCCTATTTGCCATGGGACTTAGGTCTCATTCCATCAAGGTGTTAAAATATGAACTAAAATGTCCTTAATGCATGCTAAAGACCTGAGAGCTAAACCTTATGAGGGAAAAGCCCCCAAGGGGACATTTTATGACGTTACATTTAGCCCCCACTTTAATGTATGTATAAACATGAGGCCAATACATGCATTAAAGGAAGATCACAAACACAATAAACACACCAAGCACAGAGAAGACACACCGATCACATAGAAGATAGTAATAGGCACACAAAACACGGGGAAGACAATTACAGTCACACAGAACACAGAGCAGACAGTTAATGCATGGAAGACACATTAATGGATGGAAGACAAAAATGATATGTTTTCTTTTCTTTTTCTCATATATATGAAATGTAAATGCAAGTATTGGAAAGTAAACAAACCTCCCAAAATGTAGGAAGCACTACTCGATGGCACTGGTCTCTGCATATGGGGCAACACACATGCAAGACACGCAAAACCTCCCAAAATGCATACCGCATATGGGGCAACAGATATGCCAAACAAAGCAAGCATGCCAAAACACACACACTTGATGACATGGAGAAAACACGACAGACAAGCGATGGAGTGTACCCTATTTCTAGGCTCAACACCATCTCAGGCACATTACAGGCACACACCGACGATTGGGCTTCATCACAACAATCACCGAAAACACGCTTAAGGGTTGAGTTAGTCACAGAACTGCTCCCCACCTCCGTAGAGTACTTTTGAAGTGCAACCCCACCCGTGTCATGGAGACACCTTATAGTGAAAAGGAAGCATGGCATACCACCCCACCCATGTCACAGAGATGCCTTACAGTGAAAAGGAGGTATGAGCTTAAAAGTATACAACCCTACCCACATCATGGAGACGCATTATGGTGAAAAGTAGGTATACGCAATAGATAGATTGATTGATTGCAAACAAACTCAGGATGCAGGAAGTACTCATCGTACTAGCCTACACCTAAGGACAAGCACATTGCTAACATCTACAACAGACAACTTACCTAATATATGCCCCCACCTTAAGGTGGTTGATATCGGTTATCAATATCAAGCACATTAAGGTAGGAATAAAACACACAAGGGAACACCAACTTTTACAAAGCCCATGCCCCCTGGAGGTGACATGTAATTTACGATCGCCAAATGTTCCCACAAACACATCCTGCAAGAAACATGTTAGTGTCTACAACATCATGATAAACAACAACATCAATGCATATGATTAACCACACAAAGAGCCAAGGTTATACAATGAGTTCAAAGTTTGAGGATAACTAGGAGCTATATCACGAAGCTCTTCAAATCAAGTACTGCCAAGGCTAGATTCAAAGGCAAACAAAGGTGCACAGAGCAGCAGTATTGTTAAGGTTTGTAAATGTGATAGAAACATCATAAAATTCACTACATGGAAAGCAAAAGTGCTTCTACTAGCCAAGCGTCGGATAAGATATACAACCCCATCATCATATTAGGAACTAAGTCCATTTTTTGATTGCTCTCGAAAGGGACACTAGGTCTACATCAATATAAATGTTTGTCGTCATCTGCCCGCTAGGTGGAAAACACTAGAGGAAGGGAAACAATAAATAAGAGAGGAGAAAACAAGTGTCTTAGGGACAGTCACGTAGGAGGGTGCCCCCAAGTCACCAACCACGATTCTATGTCCGTAAGACACAACACACAATAATGATATCAGAGAGGCAATTTAGAAGAATGATGATACAAATAGAAGAAGGTCATAACAGAGGTGGTCTCCTAGTATCCCAGACCTTACAAGAGAATCAAGGGTCATTCCAGGAGGCCTAAACAACATATAACACGTCACTGGGGAAGTACATTACGATAGAAATAAAAGTTTATAGATACTTACCTATTAGCACCATCATTAAGAACAAACATATCTGTCATGTTGTTTTGATCTTGTTGAACTAACATTAAGTTTGGGAGACGAGAAGCTTTCTTTTCTTAAAAGGATTATATCTGATGCCACTTGAGTAATGTGTTGAAGCGGATTCTATAGGTACTCTAGATCCTTATTGATTTACACCACATCCCTTACCTACATATTCGCAATTGTTATAAAGGGTCTTAAATCCTCGACCATAGAGGGATGTCATTTCCTTAGAAGATGTTGAAGCCTCATAGGTGTCGTAATTTGTGGTATAAGTGAGAGCATTGTTTTTATTTTCTACCAATGGGACTTTAGGTTTTTTAGGTGCTTGAAAAGATTGCTTAGGTGGTATTGATGCCACTTTTGACTTGTCAAGGCTATTAATTTTATACTCCCCCATACTGCAAGGATTAAAATCTAATGGGCCCCAATCATCACTGAAGAGTGCATACAATGTTCTAGAGTCCTGTATAACATTACCTAATGATGAGTCAGCTCGTGAACTATTTAAACTCGTATGATTGTAAATTGGTTTTTGCATTTCAATATGTAAACAGTTATCTGGTTCAGGATCTGCATGAATAGTATGAAGTTTACCTTTGAATATAAATTTGATTAAACAATGCAAAGTGGAAGGAACTGCCCCCAATGCATGAATCCAAGGTCTACCAAGAATCATGTTGTAAGATAAAGAACAAGGCATGACATGAATCAGGGTAGGCACAAGCATAGGTCCTACTTGTATAGGTAGAGTTATAGTGCCCACGGATTGTCGTCCAACATTATCAATGCCACGAATGCTAATCTTGTTTGGTATGATTTGTGATGTGTCAACCTTGATTTTGTCTAGTAGGTCAATGCTACAAACATTAAGATTCGATCTAGGGTCGATCATAACCCATTTTACCAATGTTTTGTTTATTGTGACAAAGATTATAAGAGGATCATATTGGTTTTGAACTTCAATTGATGGTAATTCTTCTGGTTGAAAGATAATATCTATTTTTGTCGCATGCATACTATCTAATATGGTTGCTATGTCATTAGGCTTAGCAGTAGGTGGGACAATCACCTTTTTCAAAGCTTCTTGGAGCATTCCATGGTATGTTGCCGATGTTTGTATTAAATCCCAAAGAGAGATCTTAGCCAGACTAGCACGAAGCTGTTTGAGAAGATCATACTCTTGACCACTTTTATGAGTAAGATGAGGTGGTTGAGGGAGCATAGGTTGAGAACATGGAAGAGAGATAGGAACATGCGGTGCTTTGTTACTTTGCTTGTTATTACGGGTGTTGTATGCGTGAGTAATCACATTATGGTGTGGTTGTTGTAACACATTTTGAACACCTTTAGCCATAATCACCGGTTTTAAGAAAGAGGGTGCACTAAATGCCCCTCAAACAATCATTTTAGGAATATTTCTATGAAGTCCATTAATGATTATTGAATTAACATTGTTTTCCTCTTGATTGCACCCAATATCCATCCCCAGAGGATTTAATGTGAGAGACCTTTTATCATCCACTAATGCTACACCTTGGCCAGGGAGAGTAGTGGGATGAGAGGATAGTACATCATCACTATCATCATCATACTCTATGGTGGAAAAGGGCTTTTCACTCTCATCTTTCTCGTGAGTATTCCTAGAGACAAATTTGGTTAAATCATCTAATATCAGAGGATATGCTCCTATGAGTAAAGTGAAGCTACTAAAATCATGTGTATAACAAAGTAATTTCAACTCATATGTAGAACATAAAGAAGCATCAATACCACTAATATAAGCTATGTGTTCTAGAACATGAGGTTTCTCATTAGTGAAATTAGCAAATTTTTTAAAATCTAGGATATACTCATGTAAAGATTTCAGAGATGAATAACATGAAGATGCCATAATGAAATGCAAAATCATATTTTAAAAATTTTCCAAGAGTATGCAAAAGATAAGTGCAAACTGTATGCAAAATGACTTAAAATGCTTGATTTTTTTGTACTTTTTCAATGCAAATATATGAAAGAAAAGGTGTTGTAAGGATTTTTATTAGGGGTAGAAAATAATATGTCCGATATCGGTCCAATACAGAAATAAGATCCTTTACAACATACTTTTGATGCAAATCTAAGATGATGCCAAGTCAAATTATAGTGAAAATATGTCAAAATAAGCACTTTTTCACCAAAATACAAATGCAAAAGAGCACAACAAAGAGTATTGTGAGGAAAATGATAATGGAAAGAAAATAATATCAGAAATAAAATCCTCTTGGTGCCAAAATACCCAACACAACACGCTTTTAGCGCCACTTAAGGTCAAACCCTAGTGAAAATATAGCAAAAATGAGCTATTTTTCATATTTTTCAATTCCAAGACCTAGTAAAGGAGTTATTGTAAAGAATTTTAGGAGGTTAAAAAAATAATATCAATAATATCAGCCACCTCAATACATAAAATTGATTACAACATGCTTGGGGTGCAAACTAGGTCAAACCCTAGGGCCAAAATGTGTAGTTTTTCACCGAATTTTCACTACAAGAGCCCGTTAAAAGGGTGTTGTGAAGATTTTTATGAGGGGAAGCAAATTATTACCCTGATAAAAGAAAATTGATTCAAAAATATCTTTCACAACACACCTATGGTGCAAATTTATGAAGTCGATAAGGCCAAAATTGGTGAAAATCGTTGTTTTCGAAGCCCTAGGTTTGAGATTTTGGAACAAAATGCTATGAGAATGGTTTGAAGTATGATTTTTGATGGAAATTACATAATGTCAGATCTGAAAATGATTTTCAAGCTTAATCATGCAAAATTACCATGCAAATTTAATGAAAATGCACCAAAATTGCTAGTTTTTGTTGAAATTTTCAATGCAAAAATGCAAATAATTTAAATTTAAATGCAAATTCACACTAAAATGCAAGACTAAATCCAAATGAAAATTTTAATGAGCCTTTTAAATCAGTATAAAAATCTGAAAAAAAGATTTTGCCTACAAACCCTAGATTTTGGAATTACTAGGTTATCTAAAAATTGTCAAAATTTCCACAAAACCTTAGCAATTAAATGATGAAAATGCAAAGAAAGATTTTGAATTTTTATATTTTTCTATAGTTTATATCAGATCGGATGCAAAAATCATGAATTAGGAAAAATTAGAAAGAATTGACACAATTTAGTAAGCCCAACAATGCAATTTTTTGTATTTTTCCAATTTTTTCAATTTTTTTGAAATTTTTTCAATGCAATGAATTAAATGTCTATATGAATGAATGAAATCACACCAAATCTGCAGACAAACACTTAGAAAGTTGCAATTTAAATTCAAATACACGGGTTCACCAAAATGTTTAGGGTAAAATTGGATTTGTCAATCTTTTGTGGTTTAGATGTTAAAATCCTCCTTTCACCCTAACATTGAAGGATCTAGGGTCGAGTGGCAAGCACTATCATACCCTAGAGTCACTTGAAAATGAGGGGAACTTGGATTAGGGATATTAATTATCAATTTTTTCTTCTCCTATGCTCAATTGACCATTAAAACCCTAATTACGCAAATACGACAACAAATTAATGAATTATGGAAAAAGCTCTTGCAGACGAGAGTAAAATGCCAAATTATAGCATACCTATTTTTGAGGTTCTGAAGCAGAATAGCCAGGGACACTGGAGTGAGTGCCCAAATCCAAGGTACCTACTTTTTTGGGAATCTAGACCTCCTTCGGACACTGATCAGCCCTGTAACTTTTGTTTTCTAGAATCTGTCTACCGAGGACACTAGAGCAAGTGCCCAAGTCCCGGAAGTGCTCCTTTGTCTATCTTTCCTTCAGATCCTGAATCCTTGATACCTTCCACTCCTTCCTACAACTCCACTTTTCCCAAATGCGACACCTATAACCTGCAATCACAAGACTTGGTTTGGGGGTTGTGGTGTTTAGAGGTTTGCCCCAGTCAAACCCCAGAGGACACTTAAGTCTCCAAATACCATTGTTAAATAAAGAGGGCATGCCCTTGTGAGGCAGAGGCCAAAGACCAAAGGAATCAATGATATGTCACCTTGTAGTGAAGCTCTCATGGAGGAAGATGCTCTTCATGCCATGAGGAGATTGATTCTCAAATCTACAAATATCAACACATAAAATATACAAGTCTGCTCTTGCAGCACAATAGAAAGCCTTGAATCACCTTAAGAACACAATAGCTTGGTAATTGGAATATAGTTTACAAATAAATGCCTACATATGTTTATATATGCATCTACAAGCACTCCCGCCAAGATATTTAAAATTCAAACTTACCGTGTCGGCAAAGGGATCTAATAACGGTCACTAACCGACACCTGAAAATTGGGGCTGCCCTAAAATAGGGTAGGACTAGGGCACGGGTGCCCAAGTTCTCCCTCTTATTTTAGGTAGGGTACAGCTTAAGGGGTCCTCCTAGATCCTATTTGCCATGGGACTTAGGTCTCATTCCATCAGGGTGTTAAAATATGAACTAAAATGTCCTAAATCCATGTTAAAGACCTAGGAGCTAAACCTTATGAGGGAAAAGTCCCCAAGGGGACATTTTTTGATGTTATAGGTCCAAACTTCTTCATCTTCAACTTGTTATATGTCCCAACTGGAAATCTTTCCTGTCACAAATACACCATCACTTCATCTCCAACTTCAAATTCCTTATGTCTTCTCTTCTCATCATCCTTCTCTTTGTACTTATTGTTCATATTCTCCAAATGCTTCTTAACCTACTCATGTACTATCTTCATATGATCTACAAATTCTTTTGCTTCTGCACTTCTCTTTTCTTCTATGTTGATATCTCTTAGTTCTGCTACTCCTCTAGGGTTTACTCTGGTAACAATCTCAAAAGGTGTTCTTTTGGTACTCCTTTTTACTGAATCATAGTATGCAAACTTTTCTTGTGAAAGAATCAAATCCCAACTTCTTCTCTTCCCTCCAACCAATCATCTCAACAAATTTCTCAAACTCCTATTCACTACCTCTGTCTGTCCATCTGTCTGTGGATGAAAATCCGAACTGAACTTTAAATCTGTCTTCATCTTCTTCCAAAGTGTCCTCCAAAAGTATCCAACAAACTTTGTGTCTCTGTCTGAAACTATACTCTTAGGTAATCCATGTAATCTCACGATCTCCTTGAAAAATAGGTCAGCTACATGCACTGCATTGGTTGTCTTCTTACAAGGTATGAAATGAGCCATCTTTGAAAATTTGTCAACCACTACAAATATTGAATCATGTCCTCTCTGTGTCTTAGGCAATCCCATCACAAAATCCATGCTTATGTCTTCCCAAGGTCTCTCCGGTACTGTCAAAGGTTTATACAATCCAGTGTTTTGACTACTCCCTTTTGCAACTTGATAAACTCTACAACTCTGTACATATTTCTGAACATCCTTATGTATCTAAGGCCAAAAGTAGTTTTCACTCACCAAAGCCATTGTCTTATCAATGCCAAAATGTCCTACCAATCCACCACTATGCTTCATTTTGATCAAATTATCTCTCATTGAACTTCTAGGTATGCACAATTGGTTTCCTCTAAACAAAATATCTTCTTGAATGAAATAGTCCAACCACTTACTTCTACCTATCACAATAGGTTCCTTACATGTTTTCCAAGGTTCTACAAAATTAGTGTCTCCCTCATACATGTTCTTCAATTCATCAAAACCCAACACCTCAACTCTCATCTTTGTCAACAAGTTTGTTCTCCTACTCAATGCATCAGCAACTTTGTTTGATTTACCACTCCTATGTTTCAACACAAAAGTACAACTTTGCATGAACTCTACCCATCTCATATGTCTCTGATTCAAATTACCTTGACTATTCAATTATTGCAAAGTTTGATGATCTGTATACAACACAAACTCCTTAGGCAACAAGTAATGTCTCCACTTCTTCAAGGATTGAATAATGGCATAGAACTCTTGATCATAGACTGAATATCTTCTCCTTGCATCATTTAACTTCTCATTGAAATAAGTTACAGGTTTGCCTTCTTGACTTAACACTGCTCCAATTGCATTTCCACTCACATCTTGAAATACCTTATTGAAATCCAGTGATGCCAAAACAGGTTGCTCTGTCACTTTCTACTTCAACAATTCAAAACTTTTATCTACTCCTAATGTCCACTTAAAATCCTTTCTGTCACCTCTCATTGTCTTTGTCATAGGGTTACAAACTGAACTAAAATTTTTGATGAACTTCTGGTAGAAACTAGCCAATCCATGAAATAATCTAACCTCTCCAATGCTCTCCAGTGTAGGCCATTCAACAATTGCTCTCACTTTCTCAGGGTCCATCTTCAATCCTTCCACAAAAATCACAAATCCCAAATATACCAACTCTTCTTTCATGAAACTACACTTGATGTTTATCAACAATTTCTCTTCTCTCAATCTCTGCAAAACTTGTCTAATATGCCATAAATGTTCCTCTTTTGTCTTATTGAAAATCAAAATGTCATCCAAGTATACAATCACAAACTTACCTAAGAATTCCTTCAAGACTTCATTCATCAATCTCATGAAAGTACTCGGTGCATTTGTCAATCCAAAACGCATCACTAACCACTCATACAATCCTTCATTTGTCTTAAAAGTAGTCTTTCATTCATCTCCTTCTCTAATTATGATATGATGCTATCCACTCTTCAAGTCTCTCTTTGTGAAATATTTTGCTCCACTCAAATAATCCATGATATCATCCATCCTAGGTAAATTAAATCTATACTTAATTGTGATCTTGTTTATTGCTCTGGAATCAGTACACATTATCCATTCTCCATCCTTCTTAGGTGCTAACACTACAGATACTGCATAAGGACTCAAACTTTCTTTGATCAAACCTTTCCTCAACAATTCTTGTATCTGTCTATTCAATTCTTCATTCTCTACTGGTGTCATTCAGTGTGCTACTTTATTAGGCAAACTTGTTCCCGGTATAAGATCCATGTGATGACTGATACTCCTTATAGGTGGCAATCCTTCAGGCACATTATCTAATATGATGTCTTCATACTCTGTTAGCAACTCTCTTATCTCCTCCGGTTGTAATTCTTCAGTCTCTTTCTTCAATGTTTCAAGCTTCTTAGGAATCAAGGAATAACACATATTCTCATGTCTCAAAACATCCAGAAATTTTCTTCCATTTACCAAACAGATTCTAGCATTCCCACATACCACATCTTTAGGATCATCCTCCAAAGGAATCAAGGTAATTCTATCATATTGCCAAGGTCTACCCAACAAGATATGACAAACATCCATAGGCATAATATCACAGAAGACTTCATCATGATAAGATCCGATATGAAATTTCACCAAGCATTGTTCACTCACCAGTACCTTATGATCATCCTGAATCCATGCTATCTAATAGGGCTTAGGGTGTTTCAATCTTTCCAACTTTAGCTTAGTCACCATCTCCTTTGAAACTAGGTTATCAGAACTACCACTATCAATCACAACTTTACAACACTTACCTCCTGATTTGCATCTTGTTCTGAATAGACTCTTCCTCTACGGTGGTTCCTCATTTCTTTTTGTTTGAAATAGTGCTCTCCTCATCACCAATGATTCTCCTTTCTCTAGTTTACCAACTGAACTAGGTGATCCAATAGGTTCTTCCTCTACATAGGTTGCTCTTCCACTGTTTTCTATCCTCTTACTTGTACTACCCTAACTACATTCAAATGCTCTATGTCCTTCACCTCCACACTTGAAACAAGTACCTCTAAATGTCTTCCTATCCAATCCTCTTCCTTCTCTTTTGTAGCCTTCATTCCAGTATGCATTAGGATTTCCTCTTCGGTAAAAATTTCTGTCATCTTTTTGGTAAGCATTGTTATCTCTGTCATCCTTCTTCAACAGGCTGTCAAACTTGTTCTAATCCAGATATGATTTGTCTCCTCTAGAAAATGTCTTGCTTCTCTAAAATTTACCTCCTCTGCCTCTCTGTCTCTGATCATGTCTCTTATTCAGCTTCTCTTCAACTTTCAAGGCAAACTGATATGCTTCTTTGAAAGATGTCATCCTTACCAAGCTTAGTTCCTCTTGAATGTTCAATCTCAGTCCATTGATGTATCTAGCCACTTTCTCCTTTCTTACTTCACTATGTCCTATTCTTATGATCATTTTATGAAATTCTTCTGTGTAGTCCTTCACAGATTTCTCCTTTTGTCTCAGGTTTTGCAATCTTTTCAACAACTCCAACTCATAGTCAGCAGGTATAAACTGATTCTTCAACTTTGTCACCATGCTATCCCATTTTGTAATATTTTCTTTTCCTCTTTTGTTTCTTTCTAACTAAACTTCTTTCCACCATATAGAAGCATGTCCTTTCAACTTTATCTTTGCAAATTTCACCTTCTCTGGATCTTCAATTTCCTCATAATCAAAGTATTCTTCCATGTCATTTATCTAGTCAATCAATTCTTCAGGGTTCAAATTACTAGTATAGTTCGGCACATCAACTCTAGGTCTCTTTCCAATCTTTGAAATAGCTCACAACATCTTTACTTGATCTAATTCTTCTTCTTCATTACCTCCTAGGGTTTCGCCAGTGTGTTCAACAGATTGAAATTCTTCTTCCTCATTGATTTCAACATTACGTCTCGGTGTCAGTCATCTTCACCTATCTTCTTCAATAGCATCCAAATGAATTCGCATTGTTTTCATCATCTCCATCATCTCATCCATTCTACCATCCATTGTTCTAGCAGTATCTCTCCTCAGCGGCATTCTTCCTAGGATCAAATGCAAACTGCCTCAGGTTCGGTGATCGGGCTACAAGGTGACAAATGCCTCACAATCGGTGATCGGTTGCAACACAAGTAACCTGCCTCAATTCAGAGATCTATCCACAGCAAGATCTTATAGAATTCTCTTACCAACTTCACTCAATTCACTCCCAAAAGATTCAAACTTTCGCTCTGATACCACCTGGTGTAGTCACGATAGGAGGGTTCACAGAATGAACTATCCGAACCATGCAGCAAGAGTAAACACAATGGAAACAACTCAAAGAAATAAAGCAAATGCAAATTCAGTAATTCAATATATCATAGAATTCAAATAGAGATCAGTCGGCAACATGTGGGCTTAGAATTAGGGCTCACAAGCCTGATTACATACATGCGCAAGATAAAGCTTTGAAGCTGTTTCGCACACAATCTAAACTATGAACTTATGTGTATTCTTACAACTTGATAACTAATTTCCTAAGGATCTATTACTGTTACATCTCATACTTTTGATACTTGATTGAATGGTTAAAAATGCAATAATTACATTGATTGATTAAATTGATCGCTTCGGCTCTTTTGGTTGCTTCAGCTATATTGGAACTAACTTATTGATGGTTTTATGAGTTTGACATTTGCAGTCTTATCGACGACAAGAGCATGGTTTAGGTAGGGGAGACCTAGCTTCGTGGCAACAGATGTCAGGTTTTATCTGGTGTTCGCACACATGCTCACATAGATTTCATTCTTGTTTCGATGGATGTTTTCATTGCATGATCGATTTGGTGGACGTTTGCATTACATGTTAATTCGATAATATTGATCTCTTGCCCTTCATTTAATTTTATCGACATTGTGCTTTATCTCTACTCTAAGCTCGATACCTGTTTTGAAGAAATAAATAAGTTAGTTTTAAAATTTGATCTAAATCTAGATATGCGACATTAAAAATATTATTCCTAAGATATTTTTTTTTTTTAAAGAAAGAAAATGGAGATATAATTTTTTTTAGATAAATAAGTCATTATAAATAAATTATTGTTTATTTTTTTATGACTCATTAAATTATAAATCTATATAAAAATATAGATTGCTAAAGGAATATTTTTAGCTTTTTAAATATAAAACATATATAAAAATGAAATTTTAGTTTTAAATCTTAATAAATATAAGAATAGTTATATTCTTATATTTGGTCATGTTACGCATGTGAAGGGGGAGGGGCTTTGCATGAGTATTAAAAGAATTTTTATTAGGGTTTTGGGGGATATAAACGAGGTAGAATCTTGTAAAAAAAAAGGGAGAAGAGATATAATTCAGAGAGGATGGAAAAAGAAGGGAGTACATTATTCACGGTGGAAAGCAAAGTCACAGAGGATAAGAATATAGAGAGAGACGAAGGAGAAACTAGATCGCCATTCTTCTACGGGTTAGCATTACCCTATAGGTATTCTTCATGATTTTGATTTTCTTTTTGTGTAAAGCTTTTATTCTCCTCCAATGACAAAATCGCCCAAATCTGGCCTGAGCACCTCTTCTTCTGCCTAAAAGAACACTAGAATATTGACGTGTATCCTTTGAGTGTTGATAGTCTTATTCTATGTATTGAAAGCCTTTTCATTCAAGGAAGAAATCCGGTTCATTGTATTTATATGTTGAATTGTTATTTATGTAATCCTCCGTCAAAAACATCCTTTTTCTTTAAGTCGTTTACTGTTAATTATACATAGTTTATGTTTTTTTTTGGCTGATTTCTTTCCTATTTACTGTCATTAATGACAACTTGAAGCTGCTACTGTAGTATATATGCCATCCATACTTGTATGCATTCCAACGGTTGGTATATTCCATTTACGGTAGTGATGGTAATTCACCAATAAGATAGCCATCCATTTGTGTATACCGATTCAGTTTGAAGAAACCAATTACTGTAGTAGTAAGCTAATTCATCCTTTATGAAAGTCATTCCCTGAAAATTATGTACGTTGATCCATCAATTGTAAACCGATCTCAACTATAATGTATACCAAACATTGTTTATCGAATGTCGATTACCTATCGTCTTTTTTTTGGTATGCTATTATTGAGGGTATCATTTAAAGCGACGATCTAATTAGGAGAATCGACCTCCTCTATTATAAACTCTCTGTGTTATTAGAACAATTCCAGGATAACAAAAAAATTCATAGTATAATGAAAAATAATCTCTGAGAAATATAAAACTTTCCCCGTATGTTTATACCGAAATCCTTATTTACGCCGTTTATTGCATGAAGATACACATTTTCTGTATATTGTATCATCTTCTGTTAGATATGCCGAATGCGGTTCATAATCTAATTCCTGAAGACATTTCGGTTAATCATACTTCAAAACTTTTCTATTGTTACAGTTATTTTCTGTTTAATAGATGACATCTTGTAAATCGACCATCTCATTGAGAGATCGGCCTCCCCTGTCAAAGCCAATTATTGTATAATGTAAAACATCCTCTGAATAACTCAAATATTTTTTTTCTGTATCATGAATACTATTTACCGTATATATATAGTAAAAAGCTCTTAATCTGTTAACTAAATTTGTTAAATTCATATCAACTTTCTTCTTTTTATTAGATATTGATTTTCAATTACTTCCAAAGAGAAGACAGCCGTATAGAAAACCTTCTTATCTTTTAATTATGGAAAAATCGTTATTTTAACTCTAAGACATCATAGAAACAACTAATTATTTTTGGATTCAATTAAACTATCAAATTTCTCTTTAAAACGAACCAATTTTTTTCTCTTGTACTTCGGATTGCTCAAATGAAGCTTATTTTGATTTTCATTGGAATTGTATCATGAAAGAAGAAATTTTGATGAGATCTTTTAATTGTTTCTTATAAGATTTCTGTCAGAATGATGATTACTATGCTTGGGGTGAGATTGTTTTATTTCCTTTTATGCTTACCTTTGTCTCTAAGTTAAAGAATTTAGAAAGATTGCCTTCTGGGACGGGTGTCGAATATGGGTTATCAGGGAAGTAAGTTTTCTTTTTCAAAACTTACATACCATTACTTCAATGTAATGCTTTGGCCAAAGTGATTGAGTGTTGAAATAGACACATACACCATTGAAATAGATGGGTGATTGCCTAGATGTTATGTTATAATTTCGTTGCCATATCCTATTGATGTGATTTTGCATTCATGATAGTAGTGCATGTAGATTGATAGGCACACACCAGATTCCACCCTGCACTTGTTTACAGGATGCTAGGCTCTTCGAGCAGGGTCGGGCATCCTTCAGTTTGAAGGATACCAGGGAAGTGCAAGCTTCATGGTTGGGCGGAAAAAGTGCCTGAACCATGTTCTTGTCCTTCGACGCAGCAAATGGCCGGTTGGTCGATGGCGGTTGAGGACTCCTTGATAGTTTTATTTGACATTGAAGATAGTTGTACCTCTTGTATCAAATGATTGTAAGGCTTGATGCCATTATTCGACACTTGTAATATTTTTTTACATACTCTGTAAATGACTTCAAATGTATTTATATATGCATTGTAATTATGGTTGTACTTTTACTTATGAATCTAAAACTTGCTTGGACTCTTGAATGTTATCTTAGTATCTTTCCTTCGGAATGATGAATAGAAGTTTTTTTTTTTTTTTTTTTCCGTATTTGTTTTTACTTTCAGTAAGTCTATGTTTTACTCCAGTTTCTTGTGATGTGAATTTTTAGTACTTTACATTTGGTATCAGAGTGACGGTTCTACTCTAGGACTTTATGGAACCATTATGCTAAAGTTGTAACTCACTGAAGATAATTCAGCATGAACACTAGGAACTCTGGACATAGGGGAGCAACCCTAGGATCTGGCAGTAACCCTGATACTGGAAACAATGAAGAAGCCAATGTTGGAAACAATGCTGGCACTGATGCAGGAGGGGCTAATGCTGGAAACAATGAGGGAAACAATAATAGCAATGCTAGACAGAATGGTGAAGGACAGAATAATCAATTGACCCAAATCTTAGCTCTTCTGAATCAACAGGGAACTAGAATGAATACCTTGGAAGAGGAAATTAGAGGCATAAAGGGAAATAGGAATGAGGGAAGAAGAGAAGAAGCTCGAGGTCCTAAGGGTGAAGTAAATGGAAACAATAGAAATAAGATTGTTGAAGAATTAGGAAAATATCTTAAAAAGGTTACACCTCCTAAATTTGATGGTAAGACTATTGGTGACGGAGCTAAAGCATGGATCATCGACATGGAAAAATACTTTGATCTCCGTGATTTGTCTACTGAAACTAAAGCTATTTGGGGATCTTACCAGCTTACAGAAAGAGCAGCTACTTGGTGGGACAATGAGAAAGCTGAAAAGAAACTACTTCTGGGAGAAGTCACATGGGATCATTTTCTTGAGCTCTTCCGAAAGAGGTGGTTACCACAGCTCTACTTTGACAAGAAAATGATGGAATTTCAAAACCTCACTCAGGGAGGTATGACGGTGACTCAATATTGGGAGAAATTCTCTCACTTATTGAAATATGTACCATAGTATCAGCTTGATGAAAGGTTTAGAATCTGCAAATTCATCTTGGGTTTAAGGCCGCAGATTGGATCAGATGTTGACATGCATAATCCATTAACCATGGATGAAGTGTTCAAAAAGGCTACCAAGCAGGAACAGAAACTACAATAGATCTCAAATTATCGTAAGAATTAGGATATGAAGAATGGGAACAAAAGGTATCAGAATGACAGTGGCAACCAAGGAAATAGTAAATGCTAGATAAGGAATCTTAAGAAAGGCAATAACTACCAGGAAAAGAACAATGGAAACCATGGTGGAAATAATAATAGGAGAGGTAGTTATTGTAACAATGGTAACAATAATCAGAGAGACAATCTAGCTAGGCATAGGGGACCCAGAGATGGATGTTACACTTGTGGAGGAGAGCACTATGCTAGCGCATGTCCTTGTCGAGCAGAGAATCAGAGAGATGGAAATCGACAGAGAGCTCCTCAACACCAGATTCATGCAGCAATGGATCATTGACAAGCAGATTTCCAAGCTACACCCATTCAGATGTCTGGTAAGCTCTTTGGCCTTCCAATTTCTATTTTAATTGATACAGGAGCTACATAATGTTTTGTTGATCCAAAAGTTGTAGCTAAGTTAACTGTTAAACCTGGACACATGGAAAATCCGTGGATGGTGTAGTATGGTAACAATGCAGAGAGAAGGGTAGATTCATGTCTTGTATGCAGTGAAATAGATCTTCCCACTTTCCAAACTCAAGTCAATCTTTATGTTGCACCTCTAGGATCTTATGATGTGATTCTAGGAATTAATTGGTTGTCAGAACATAAGTCTATAGTAGATTGCGAGGAGAAAGCAGTGAAATGCCTTGATGACTTTGGGAACCCGGTAGAAATTCATGGATCATGAACACCCCTTAAGCTAAGACATATATCAGCCATGCAATTGAAAAAGGCTAAGAGAAAGGGTTGTTCTATCTATGCAGTAAAGATAAGAGATCTAGATAATCATGAACCATCTTTTGATCAGTATCCTATCCTTAGAGAATTTAAAGATGTCTTTCCTGATGAGTTGATTGAACTACTACCTAAAAGAGAATTTGATTTCTCTATAGATCTAATGCCAGGAACAGAACCACAGTCTAAAGCACCTTACAGGATGACAACAACAGAACTATTTGAACTCAAGGCACAATTAGAGGAATTGTTAAAACAAGGGTTTATCAGACTTAGTGTGTCACCTTGGGGAGCACCAGTAATCTTCGTTAAGAAGAAGGATGGAACGTTGAGGTTGTGCATTGATTATAGAATGCTCAACAAGGCAACTATCAAGAACAAATATCTACTTCCTAGGATTGATGAATTGTTTGACCAGATGAAAGGTGCAAAGGTATTCTCTAAAATAGACCTTAGATCCAGTTATCATCAGTTACGGATTAAGGATGAGGATATTTCTAAAACAGCATTCAGAACACGATATGGTCACTATGAATTGACCGTAGTACCATTCGAGTTAACTAATGCCCCAACAGCATTCATGAACTTGATGAATAGTGTATTCAGGGATTGCCTTGATGAGTTTGTTCTGGTCTTTCTAGATGACATTCTGATTTATTCTAAGTCATTAGAGGAGCATAAAAGACACTTGGGAATAGTCTTGCAACGTTTGAGGGAAAGAAAACTTTTTGGCAAGTTATCTAAGTGCACATTCTATTAGAGTAGAGTGCACTATCTGGGCCACATACTTTCAGCAGATGGGATAGCAGTAGATCCTGAAAAGATCAAGGCAATAATGGAATGGCCCGCACCACAAACTGTGACTGAGGTTAGAAGCTTTATGGGGTTGGCAGGATACTACAGGAAATTTGTAGAAGGATTCTCAACAGTTGCAGCATTCATAACCGTGTTGCAGAAGAAAGGTAAGAAGTTTGAATGGACGGATAATTGTGAACAAGCTTTTCTGTTGTTGAAAGAAAGACTAACATCAGCACCTATTCTAACCATACCTAATCCTAATGGTTATTTCTTAGTGATTACTGATGCTTCTGGTGAAGGTGTGGGAGGAGTGTTGATGCAGAAAGGAAAAGTAGTGGCATATGAATCGAGGAAACTGAAACAACATGAGTTAAATTATGCACCGCACGATCTTGAGTTGTCTGCCATTGTTCACGCACTTCAAATGTGGAGGCACTATCTCTTGGGTAAGCCTTTTGAGCTTAAGATAGATCATTTAGGGCTCAAATATATCTTCACCCAACCTAATCTCAATGCTCGACAAAGAAGATGGTTAGAATTCCTTAGCGAATATGATTTTGGAATCGAGTACATAAAAGGTAAAGAGAACAGGGTTGCAAATGCTCTTAGCAGAAGATGACATCTATCAGCCATAGTGACTTCTAGATCTAATCTGAGACAATAGGTAATCCAGAACTTGCAAGGAGATGAGCACTATGAAAGGGTTAAATAAGCATTAGAAGTAGACTCTACAGATCATCGATTTGATGGATATGCAATAGAATCAGATGGGCTTTTGAGATATCAGGCAAGAATATATATCCCAAATTCAGGTGAATTGAGGAAGTTAGTTCTCGAGGAGATTCACAGTGCTCCATATTCTGGACACCCAGGTGTGACAAAGACAATGGAAGGATTGAGGCCATTGTACTTTTGGCCTAAGCTTAAGAAGGATGTGATAGAGTTTGTAGCTCGATGTTTAGAGTGTCAACGTGTTAAGGCAGAACATGTCCATCCTGTAGGATTGATATATCCACATAGCATACCTGAGTACAAATGGCAGGTGATTAGCATGGACTTTATTTAGGGATTGCCCATGTCAAAGAATTGGCATGATGTCATTTTAGTGGTGGTTGACAAACTAACGAAAGTGGCTCATTTCATTCCAGGAAATCTCATGGATGGGTCGTTGACTTTATCAAAGAAGTTTGTACAAGAGATCTTTCGACTACATGGAGTGCTAGAGATGATCATTTCAGATCGTGACACTCGCATGACCTCTAGGTTCTGGATCACACTTAATGCAGCATTGGGAACTAAGTTGAACTTTAGTACAGCTTATCACCCTGAAACAGATGGTCAAACAGAAAGAGTAAACCAGGTAGTAGAGGATCTTCTGAGGATGTATTATATGGACCAGCAGTACAAATGGGAGGAATATCTACCCTTGGTAGAGTTTGCTTATAATAATTCCTACCATGCATCTTTAGGAATGGCACCTTTTGAGGCTCTTTATGGTCGCAGGTCTAGAACTCCAATCAGTTGGGACAGGATTGAAGACCAAATAGTAGTGGGAGCTGAAATGTTGAAGGAAATGGAAGATCAGATGAGGCTAATCAAAGAAAAATTGAAACAAGCCTCAGATAGACAAAAGAGTTATGCAGATAAGAACAGGACTTTTAGGCAATTCTCCGTGGGTGACAAAGTGTTTTTAAAGGTCAAGCCACATAAGACTTCGATTTCGTTTGGCAAGGCATCCAAGCTAGCTCCAAGATTCGTAGGATCTTTCGACGTTCTTGAAGTGATCAATCCAGTTGCATACAGACTTTCATTGCCACCAGCTCTCGCCAAGATCCATAATGTTTTTCATGTGTCATTGCTCAAATCTTATCATCCTGATGTTTTGCATATTCTTGATTGGCATGTTCTGCAGGTACAAGATCCAGGAGTGGTGCTAGTGGAGCCCATTCAAGTCTTGGAGAAGCGCAATGTTAAGTTGTGTAATTATGACATAGTGCAGTATAAGGTCCAGTGGGACCAGTATTCAGTGGACAGTGCCACTTGGGAGGATGCTTCTGATATTGATAGAGCTTTTTCACATTTGGGAAATTAGATTAGATGTTTATTTACATGCACATTCAGATATTATGATACTCAGATGATGATACATTATTGTTTTGATTTTATTGTTTACGCGATGTAATAAGACATCGAGACGATGTCTCTTCCAACTGGGGAACGATGTCACGTCTCATACTTTTCATACTTGATTGAATGGTTAAAAATGCAATAATTACATTGATTGATTAAATTGATCGCTTTGGCTATATTGGAACTAACTTATTGATGGTTTTATGAGTTTGACTTTTGTAGTCTTGTTGACGACAAGAGCATGGTTCAGGTAGGGGAGACCTAGCTTCATGGCAACAAATGTCAGGTTTTATCTGGTGTTCGCACACACGCTCACATAGATTTCATTCTTGTTTCGATGGATGTTTTCATTGCATGATCAATTTGGTGGATGTTTGCATTACATGTTAATTTGATAATATTGATCTCTTTCCCTTCATTTGATTTTATCGACATTGTGTTTTATCTCTACTCTAAGCTTGATACCTATTTTGAAGAAATAAATAAGTTAGTTTTAAAATTCGATCTAAATCTAGATATGCGACATTAAAAATATTATTCATGAGTTTTTATTTTTTTAAAAAGAAAGAAAATGGAGATATAATTTTTTTTAGATAAATAAGTCATTATAAATAAATTATTGTTTATTTTTTTATGACTCATTAAATTATAAATCTATATAAAAATATAGATTGCTAAAGGAATATTTTTAGCTTTTTAAATATAAAACATATATAAAAATGAAATTTTAGTTTTAAATCTTAATAAATATAAGAATAGTTATGTTCTTATATTTGGTCATGTTACGCATGTGAAGGGGGGGGGCTTTGCATGAATATTAAAAGAATTTTTATTAGGGTTTTAGGGGATATAAACGAGGCAGAAGCTTTTAAAAAAAAAAGGAGAAGAGATATAATTCAGAGAGGACGGAAAAAGAAGGGAGTACATTATTCACGGTGGAAAGCAAAGTCACAGAGGATAAGAATATAGAGAGAGACGAAGGAGAAACTAGATCACCATTCTTCTACGGGTTAGCATTACCGTACAGGTATTCTTCATGATTTTGATTTTCTTTTTGTGTAAAGCTTTTATTCTCCTCTAATGATGAAATCGCCCAAATCTGGCCTGAGCACCTCTTCTTCTGCCTAAAAGAACACTAGAATATTGATGTGTATCCTCTGAGTGTTCATAGTCTTATTCTATGTGTTGAAATCCTTTTCATTCATGGAAGAAATCCGGTTCATTGTATTTATATGTCGAATTGTTATTTATGGAATCCTCCGTCAAAAACATCCTTTTTCTTTAAGTCGTTTACTGTTAATTATACACAGTTTATGTTTTTTTTGGCTAATTTTTTCCTATTTACTATCGTTAATGACAACTTGAAGCTGCTACTGTAGTATATATGCCATCCATACTTGTATGCCTTCCAACGGTTGGTATATTCCATTTACGGTAGTGATGGTAATTCACCAATAAGATAGCCATCCATTTGTGTATACCGATTCAATTTGAAGAAACCAATTACTGTAGTAGTAAGTTGATTCATCCTTTATGAAAGCCATTCTCTGAAAATTATGTACGCCGATCCATCAATTGTAAACCGATCTCAACTATAATGTATACCAAACATTGTTTATCGAATGTAGACTACCTATCGTCTATTTTTTTTGGTATGCTATTGTTGAGGGTATCATTTAAAGCAACGATCTAATTAGGAGAATTGACCTCCTCTGTTATAAACTCTCTATGTTATTAGAATAATTCCAGGATAACAAAAAAATTCATAGTATAATGAAAAATAATCTCTGAGAAATATAAAACTTTCCCCGTATGTTTACACCGAAATCCTTATTTACGCCGTTTATTGCATGAAGATACACGTTTTCTGTATATTGTATCATCTTCTGTTAGATATGCTGAATACGGTTCATAATCTGATTCCTGAAGACATTTCGGTTAATCATACTTCAAAACTTTTCTATTGTTACTGTTATTTTCTGTTTAATAGATGACATCTTGTAAATAGGCCATCTCATTGAGAGATCGGCCTCCCCTGTCAAAGCCAATTACTGTATAATGTAAAACATCCTCTGAATAACTCAAAACCAAAAAATTTTTTTTTGTATCATGAAAACTGTTTACCGTATATATATAGTGAAAAGCTCTTAATCTGTTAACTAAATTTGTTAAATTTAGATCAACTTTCTTCTTTTTATTAGATATTGATTTTCAATTACTTCCAAAGAGAAGACAGTCATATAGAAAACCTTCTTATCTTTTAATTATGGAAAAATCATTATTTTAACTCTAAGACATCATAGAAACAACTAATTATTTTTGGATTCAATTAAACTGTCAAATTTCTCTTTAAAATGAATCAATTTTTTTCTCTTGTACTTCGGATTGCTCAAATGAAGCTTATTTTGATTTTCATTGGAATTGTATCATGAAAGAAGAAATTTTGATGAGATCCTTTAATTGTTTCTTATAAGATTTCTATCAGAATGATGATTACTATGCTTGGGGTGAGATTGTTTTATTTCCTTTTATGCTTACCTTTGTCTCTAAGTTAAAGAATTTAGAAAGATTACCTTCTGGGATGGGTGTCGAATATGGGTTATCAGGGAAGCAAGTTTTCTTTTTCAAAACTTACATACTGTTACTTCGGTCTAATGCTTTGGCCAAAGTGATTGAGTGTTGAAACAGACACATACACCATTGAAATAGATGGGTGATTACCTAGATGTTATGTTATAATTTCCCTGCCATATCCTATTGATGTGATTCTGCATTCATGATAGTAGTGCATGTAAATTGATAGGCACACACCAGATTCCACCTTGCACTTGTTTACAGGATGCTAGGCTCTTCGAGCAGGGTTGGGCATCCTTCAGTTTGAAGGATACCAGGGAAGCGCAAGCTTCATGATTGGGCGGAAAAAGTGCCTGAACCATATTCTTGTCCTTCGACGCAGCAGATGGTCGGTTGGTCGATGGCGGTCGAGGACTCCTTGATAGTTTAATTTGACATTGAAGATAATTGTACCTCTTGTATCAAATGATTGTAAGGCTTGATGCTATTATTCGATACTTGTAATATTTTTCTACATACTCTGTAAATGACTTCAGATGTATTTATATATGCATTGTAATTATGGTTGTGCTTTTACTTATGAATCTAAAACTTGCTTGGACTCTTGAATGTTATCTTAGTATCTTTCCTTCGGAATGATGAATAGAAGTTTTTTTTTTTTTTTTTTTTTTTTTTTAAGTAAGTCTATGTTTTACTCCAGTTTCTTGTGATGTGAATTTTTAGTACTTTACAATTACATCAATATATATCAATTTCGGATCAATAGATTCCTCCAGGTCGACCAAGGAAGATCACAAATTCCAAAGAAGAGATGTAATGTGTGAACATAGATAGGTCAGACCTAAATGCATATTACACTTCTGGTAAATGAATGGAATGATATGCGGATCTCCTGGGAAGGTCGACCATTAACCAAAGACCATTGAATGATGTGTCATTAGGCTCCTTAGATCAGGAAATGCTTCCACAATTTTCTCCTTCAGCTGGTTGCCAATGAATATCAGGATGTTTTACTTTGAGAAATAGTCAACTTTTGATAGTAATATCTTTCTGATATTGACATGCAGATCTCTGAATTTTGGATATGATGTAGATGAATGAATGTAGATGCTAAATTGATGAAGGGGGTAAATCATAAAACACACAATAACAAAAATTGCACACAGAAAATAGAACTTTATTTTATTGATTTGGACAACTTATTACATTATAGAAGCTCAAATACAATCAGAGGAATCAACCCTCCACAAGCTGCAACACATTACAGCTTCCTCTCACAAGACTCTGAAATCATCTTCCATCTGTGACCCCCAAATCTACTAGGGTTTTTGTTTTCCCACCTATTCTTGACTCTACACTTCCCCCCTTAACTCTCCTGCTACCCAGGGTTCCCAAAAATGGTTATTAATAGCCTTTTTGGTGGCCAACAACCTAATTTCAAAATTTGCTTCTCCCTCCAAAAATAGGTCAACTTCTAGGAGCCCTAACTTTTGATCTGGGTGTCCGATTGACAAATTATTTTATGCGTCAAAAAGGTCGTGGAGTGCTCTATGCGCTAAGAACCCTTTCTACTAGTTCTGACTATTTTCGAGCCCGTATGGGGCTGTTTAGTGCCTGAAACCTGAGTTTGAATAATTTTCAGGCATTTTTCAAGAAACAGAAACTTTAATATCTTTCAGCTCGCAAATGATCTTTGTGTGATTCCTTTGCCAAAGGTCTTATTTTTCAATTATGAAGCTTCCTATATATTTTCACTTCAATCCGTGCCCAAATGCAAACTTTCTAAAAATAGCAGGTTGCTATTTTTAGTAGTTTGGAAAAACTGAAAGTTCTACATCATTATTCAAGAGATTATGGAACTAGAACCACAAATTTTGAAAAGAAATGGAAAGAACATCAACAATTTTGAAACACATCTTTTTTTGGGTGATGCAAGATTGCCCTTACACCATTGGATACTCCTACATCAGACACCCAGGGTAATTTGAGAAGTGACCCTGTCACGTCTCATGTGTTTGTGTGAGGAAAACCCAAACGATCAACCTCTTCCTTAGACAACCAAGAAGAATCTTCAACAGGCCTTCCTTTCCATTTCACCAGGTATTTTTCATATTGCCTGTTCTGGGTACTTCTTCCCACATGGCTATCCAAGATCTCTTCTATCTCCTCTATTGTAGTAGATGCCAGAATACTTCATTGTTCTTCTGTTGGTCCATCCTTTGTTCCACCTTCATGATATTCTGATAAATCAACAATGTTGAAAATAGGGGAAATGTTGATCTCACTCGGTAGCTCCACCTCATATGCATTTCTTGAATCATGTTTCTTCAAAATTCTGCATGGTCCAAATTTCTTCATTTTCAGCTTATTGTATGTTCCAATTGGGAACCTTTGTTTTCTCAAGTGAACCATGACTTCATATCCTACCTAGAATTCCTTATATCTCCTCTTCTGATCTTCCTTAGCCTTGTACTAAATATTCATCTTATTAATGTGCTTTTTCACCTCTTCATGCAAATTCTTCATGTGTTCTACAAATTCTTCAACCTCAGCACTTGTCTTTTCTACTTTGTCTAGATTCCTTAACTCTGAAGCATTTCTTAGACTATTTCCATATACGATCTGAAATGGTGATTTACTAGTACTCCTATTGACAGAATTGTTGTAAGCAAATTCTGCCTGTGGTAAAATCAAATCCCATCCCTTGGGCTTATCTTCTACTAAGCATCGTAGCAGGTTACCCAAACTTCTATTCACCACTTCAGTTTGTCCATCAGTCTATGGATGGTGTGCAAAACTAAACGTCAAATCTGTCTTCAACTTCTTCCACAATGTCCTCCAGAAATAACCAACAAACTTGGTATCTCTATCTTAAACTATGCTCTTTGGTAGACCATGTAATCTCACCACCTCCCTAAAAAATAACTCTGCCATATGAACAGCATCATTAGTCTTCTTGCACGGAATAAAATGTGCCATCTTTGAGAATCTGTCGACCTCCACAAAAATGAAATCATATCCTCTCTGTGTCCTTGGTAAACCAAGAACAAAATCCATACTAATATCATCCCATGGCTTCTCTGGTACAGGTAATGGCTGATATAGCCCTGTATTCTGACTTGTTCCCTTTGTCATTTGACACACTCTACAACTCTGCAAAAATTTCCTCACATCCTGCTGCAACTGTGGCCAATAATAATTTTCACTGACAATAGCAATGGTCTTATTGTGACCAAAGTGTCCAGCCAATCCCCCACTATGCTTCTCCTTAATCAGGTTCTCTCTCATGGAAATCCTTGGAATGCACAACTGGCTTCCTCTAAACAACATGCCATCTTGGATTATGAAATCCAACCATTTTGTCATGTCCACAGTAATAGGTTCCAATCAAGTTTTCCAAGCCCCTGCAAAATCTGGATCTTCAGGATACAAACTTTTGAGCTCATCAAACCCAACAATCTCTATCTTCATTTCTGTCAACAAATTCTGCCTTCTACTCAAGGCATCTGCAACTCTGTTGGACTTCCCACTCCTGTTCTTCAAAACAAAAGTATAACTCTGCAAAAACTCAACCCATTTTAAGTGCCTCTGGTTCAACTTTCCTTGACTATTAAGATACTGTAAAGCCTGATGATCAGTATATAAAACAAACTCCTTTGGCAACAAATAATGTCTCCATTTCTTCAAGGCCTGAACTATTGCATAAAACTCTTGATCATAAATAGAATACTTTTTCTTGGCATCATTAAGCTTCTCACTAAAATAGGCAATGGGCTTACCTTCTTGGCTCAAAACAGTTCCTTTAGCACTACCACTAGCATCACAATCTACCTGAAGTACCTTATTGAAATCTGGAAGTACCAAAACAGATTGCTCTGTGACTTTCTACTTCAATGTATCAAAGCTTTTATCTACTTCTTTAGTCCATCTAAACTCTTTTCTATCCCCTCTCATTGTTTTAGTTAGGGGCGCACAAATGCTACTAAAATTATTGATAAACTTTCTATAAAAACTTGCCAAACCATGAAAAGATCTTACCTCAGAAGCACTCCTCAGCGTAGGCCATTCAATGATAGCCCTCACCTTCTCTAGGTCCATCTTAAGACCTTCCTCTGAGACAACAAATCCCAAGTATACCAACTCCTTCTTTGTAAAGCTACATTTCTTCAGATTCATCAACAACTTCTCCTCCCTCAACTTCTCAAAAACTCTTCTGATATGCATCATATGCTCATCCCAAGTCTTACTGAAAATCAAAATATCATCTAAATAAACAATAACAAAACTTCGCAAAAATTCTTTCAATACCTCGTTCATGATCCGCATGAATGTGCTCAGTGCATTGGTTAGCCCAAATGGCCTAACTAACCACTCATACAAACCCTCCTTTGTCTTGAAGGCTGTCTTCCACTTGTCTCCTTCTCTTATACGAATTTGGTGATGCCTACTCTTCAGGTCAACCTTTGTGAAGTACATGGCTCCACTCAAACAGTACATTATGTCATCCATTCTAGGCAATGGAAATATGTACTTGATTGTGACCTATTGATGGCTCGAGAGTCTATAGACATTCTCCACTCTCCATCTTTCTTTGGTACTAATACTACAGGTACCGCACATGGACTTAGGCTCTCTCTTATCAATCCCTTCCTCAACAACTCCTGAACTTGTCTGTTCAACTCTTCACTCTCTGTTGGAGTCATTCTATGGGTTGCCTTATTCAGCAAACTGGCTCCTGGTATCAAATCCATTTGATGACTTATCTTCCTCACTGGTGGTAAACCTTCTAGTATGTTATCAGAGACAATATCTTCAAATTCTTCCAACATTTCTGAGACTTCTGCTGGTACATCTTTACATTTCTCTTGACTAGTCTTAGGAATCAATGCAAAGCAATGACTCTCATGCTTCATACCCTCCAAAAATTTTCTACCATCTACCAAGCAAATTATGGTATTACTACATACCTTTTCTTCCACCTCCTTCAAGGGCTTCAACTTGTGACGAACTCCATCCTTTGTTAGGGAATATGTGTTTGCACGGCCATCATGGATAGCGCTCCTATCATACTGCCACAGCCTTCCCAATAACATATGACATGCATCCATCAGTATGATGTCACACAACACCTCATCATGGTAGTCACCAATCTTGAACTTAACTAAACACTGCTCATTGACCAAATCTCTATGGTCCTTCTGCAACCATGCAATCTGATATGGATGCAGATGCTTTCTTCTTGTCAACTTCAACTTATCAACCATCTCTTCTAAAACAAGATTATAAGTGCTTCCACTATCAATAATAATATCACAACACTTACCTTCACATTTGCACCTTGTGCGGAATAAACTCTTCCTTTGATTTGGTTCTTTCTCCTCATTCAACAAGGTTCCTCTGACAACTAGGGTTTCTCCCCTTTCAGCATCTTCAAAATGCTTAGAATGTGCATCTTCATCTACATGTACAACTCGTGCATTACCTTTAGGTCTTCTATTTGTCCTTCCTTGATGTTACAGACACTCGTATGCTCGATGCCCTTCCTCTCCACATTAGAAACAAGTTCCTTTGAAACCTCCTCTTCTAGGTCCTTGTCCAGGTCTACCTCTTCCTCTTCCTCTTTGTTCACCATTGTTCTGGTCACGAGGGTGGTAGGTATTATCTCCTCTCTGATTTCGATTGGTGCCAGCTTCTTCATTTTTCTTTGAATCTTTATTTCAGCCCCCACAGGGTCTTCCACTAGTCCTTCCACCTTGACCTCTTCCCCTTTGCTTACTGTCAAATCTTTTATTCAACTTCTCTTCCACCTTTAGAGAAAACTAGTATGCATCTTCTATGGTGGTCATTCTGACCAGGCTCAGCTCCTCTTGAATACTTGGCCTCAACCCATTAATGTAATGGGCTACCTTCTCCTTGTTAGCCTCTGCATGACCGGTTCTGATAGTAATCTTATAAAACTCTTCTGTATAGTCCTTAACAGACTTATTGCCTTGCTTCAATCCTTGCAGCTTCTTCAACAACTCCATCTTGTAGTCCACAGGAATGAATTGCTTCTTCAGTTTCTCTACCATCTGATCCCATCTGGTGATCTTTCCTTTTCATGTTCTATTCCTCTCTAACTAGACCTCCTTCAACCAAATATTGGCATGGCCCTTCAATTTTGTTTTTACAAACTTGACTCGATCTGGGTCTTCCACATCTTCATACTCAAAATACTCCTCCATGTCATTGATCCAATCAATAAGCTGTTTCAGATTCAAATCTCTAGAATATGTAGAAACTTTGATCCTGGGCCTCTTTCCAATCTTAGAAATGGTCTTTAACAACCTAACTTCTGCAAGATCTACTACAGCTTCTTGTTCTTCCTCAGATAGCTCTTCTTCAACTTCATCTTCACTTTCTTCTCTTGTTCTCGACTCAAACCCTCTTCATAGCTCCTTTTGCAATGCATCAATTTACCTTTGTAGGGCTCTAAAACCCTCTTCCATCAAAGAATTCCTCCCAATACGATTTCTTCATGGAGGCATCTTGATCTCCGCAGCAAACCCACAACCTCAGGTCCTGGTGCAAACTGTCTCACGGTTAGCAATCTGTCTACACACTCAGGAACCCTTTCTCTGATACCACTTGATGAAGGGGGTAAATCATAAAACACACAACAACATAAATTGCACATAGAAAATAGAACTTTCTTTTATTGATTTGGACAACTTATTACACTACAAAATCTCAAATACAATCAAAGGAATCAACCCTCCACAGGCTGCAACGTATTACAGCTTCCTCTCACAAGACTCTGGAATCATCTGCCATTTGTGACCCCCAAATCTTCTAGGGTTTTTATTTTCCTGCCTATTCTTGACTCTACACTTTCCCCTTTAACTCTCCTGCTACCCAGGGTTCCCAAAAATGGTTATTAATAGCCTTTTTGGCGACCAACAACCTAATTTCAAAATTTGCATCTCCCTCCAAAAATAGGTCAACTTACGGGAGCCATAACTTTTGATCCGGGTGTCCAATTGACGAACTATTTTATGCATCGGAAAGCTCACAAAGTTCTCTACATGCTAAGAACCCACTTTGTCAATTCTAGCCATTTTCAGGCCCGTACGGGGCTGTTTAGTGCCTCAAAACTGAGTTTGAATAATTTTCAAGCATTTTTCAAGAAACAGAAACTTTAATATCTTTCAGTTTGCAAATGATCTTTGCGTGATTCCTTCGCCAAAGGTCTTATTTTTTAGTTATGAAGTTTCCTGTATATTTTCATTTCAATTCGTGCCCAAATGCAAACTTTCTAAAAATAGCAGGTTGTTATTTTTAGCAGTTTGGAAAAACTGAAAGTTCTACATCATTATTCAAGAGATTATGGAACCAGAACCACAAATTTTGAAAAGAAATGGAAAGAACATCAACAATTTTGAAACACATCTTTTTTTTGGTGATGCAAGATTGCTCTTACACCACTAGATGCTCCTACATCATAAATACAACTCCATAGGATTTGAAATGCAATTGTGGGGAAATCCCAGACCAAAAGCAGGAACTGCTTCTAATTGAACTGCCTAAACTAAACTGGAAATGAAAAGAAACAAACTAAACTGCAAACAAACTAAAATGCAAATGTTTTTAGTTGATGCAAGATTTCTCTTGAACCAAGGATGCTCATGTATCAGGAATCCTCTTGCAGAGGTGTGATTCAACTCAGTTGATATGTCCTTGAATATTTGTTGAGAAAGGAGGATTTAACCCTAGTATTCATTGTCCCCTTTTTCATATAAAACAGAAGGATGGGAGGATAAGGGGATTTGAGGATGGGGATGTTAGGAGTTGGTAGAAGTGGAGGTAAAGTAGATGGAGGGATGTGTTTGGTCACATGCTTTTGCAAATGATATGACAATGGAGGAGGGATGGTGACATCTGATTTGGAGGTGCAATGAGGTGTACCATGTTTTGGATTGTATGAGTGGGTTTTGGAAGGTGTGTGAGTGGTGCCAACATGTTTAGATTGTTTTCCTTTGGATGTATAGCCAAGGCCATGCGAGAATGGATGGAATGTGGTGTGGATGGGCTCCAAGATGCCTTATTCATGAAGGCCTGATCCTTTGCCTTGATAGTTCATATGTTGGAGCATACGACATGCAATGGGATGTTTGGTGCTTTGGAAACAAGATGCGAGTCCATTATTTGTTGGGGAAAGATAGGTGGTGGGTGGGATTTGTTCACCTCCTACGAGGGAGCTACCATGGATGAAGGTGTTTTTGCCAAATGGATAAGAGGATGGATTTGTAGTGGGATTGGTAGATAAAGGGGTGATAGAAGATGGTGTGCGATCAATAGGTTGATCACTAGATGGAAGGGGATCAGGGATAGGATTAGATGGGATGGTTAGATCTTGATTAGGATGAGGAGTTGATGTGTCAACATGCTTTAGATTTGACTCTTGACATAGCTCATGTGTTCAGATAGAACTAGAAGTGACTTGGATAGATGTGTTGGGTGCTTGCATGGATGTGATAGGTGCTTGACTTATGGGTTCTTGAACATGACTACATGATGGTTCTTGACTTATGATAGTAAATTGTTCAAGAGGTTTGGTAGGTGTTGGATTGCATGGGGGTGTTTGATTCCTTTCCAATAGCCAATGGATGACATCCTTCATGAGTGTATGGGTTGAAGAACAATATAATGGATGGATAATAAGGGTGGATGGTGTAGGATTAGGATTGGGATTGGATAGGTGAGTGATGGGATTAGGTAGTGATGGTTCTTGGATGGGTTAAATGATAGGCATTGGATTAGATGGTGGTGTTGGAGGGGTGGGGGATTCCATATCTTTGCTTTTTCTTTGGATAAAATCCCTCAAGGATTTGTTGAATGTTGTGGGCTTAGAATTTGGAAAATTTGTTGGTGGATTAAATGGTAAATTAGATGGTGGATGGGTGATAGGGATTGATGGATTGGGAGATTATAATAGGATGATGGATTAACGTTGATAAGGTTAGAGGGATATTGTGGTGGGGGGATTGGAGAAATTGATGGATAGGAAGATGGAGGATTTTGTTGTGTGGTTACACAACACGCCCCATTTTGACTTGACAAAACAGGGACCCAACCTTTTGTTTGGCTTGGCTTATGTTTTCTGCTTGCTGGCGGTCTGGTAAAAGTAAGTCAATATGGATGATCCTGCATAAAGTGGACTAGGTAAGTCATCATGATGAGGTCAGTTTTTCAAAGTTAATATTTCATTATAATAACCTCATGGTTGGATAGATTACAAAATTTCATGCAGGTTTGTCTTTTGGATCACCATGACATTCCTTAGAAAACGAGAGTTATCGTAAGTCAAAGTCCTGGTCAAACCTGATATTCCGGGGGAAGGATCATATTTCTTAACATCAATCATCTTATGAAAGATCATCTTGATCCAATTTTATCACCCAATAAATCATTTGTCCAGAGATCTGGACATCAATTTTAGGTGATAGAGGTATTTACCCTTCGAACAATGTCATATATTTTGCGGGGGTCATATTTTGAATATCACCCAATGTTCTGAATATCACCTTATCTTTTGAATATCATCTTATCGCAAAATATCACCCTAAAGCCAATATCCTGATGATGTCATATAGTCTCAATGAAATAAGAAAATTGTCATGACGATGACATCATCATCCTTTTAGCTCACGGAGGTATATTTCTAATAGCGATCCTTTCTACAGAACATGATAGTGCGACAACGATGAACCAAGTTATTATCCTGATGACATCACCCCGATATTCCAGGGAAAAGTCACTTTAGTTTAGGGGGTGATATTATAAACATCACCAGACATTCTGAACATCCCCTGATATTTTGAATATCACTCGATATTCTCAACCTGACCCGATCTATTGACATAAGTTTTCTCGCCAATGGGGAAGATCATATTGCACCGAGAGGGTCATATTCTCAATATCACCTGATATCCAGAATATCACCTGATCTTCTGAAGGTCACCCCGCCCCTTTTGTCACCATGACATTAAATGCGTGCAAGTGCAGTAGGTGGTTCCCGCTGATTACAAATGCGATATATACACTTGGCGAGATCCAGAAGTTCTGTACAGAAAATTAGTGGTTTTAATTAATTTGTCTGGATTTGCCCTAATTTGCCCTAATTTTCCTTAAAGAAAAGGTTAAAAGCAAATTTACAGAGTTAATTTACACTTACTTTGTGATAAAAACAAGTTTTTACAAGGCATCGAGCTTTAAAACCCTCATACGACTACCTGCGGACACATACGGCTTGCAGCGGAACAAAACACATGAACATCACTGGTATTTGAGTCCCTTTCACGTAATCATCAGTATAATTAGGAGAATAAGTGTAATCAAGTAAGTAATTGAAAAACCCCCTCCTGTCATTTCTGCATGTCCAGGTAGTATGATCTCTACTGGTTTGAAGCTGTGAATTATGCATGTTGTAATGAAGTGATGATAAATGAGTATAATGTGCATCACGCCTTGAGAATATATTGTTATATGCATGCATGAGAAATATGGTATGGTAAGATTGGTACTGTTTATTGCAGGAGACCATGGTAGACAAGAGACTGAGCAAGTCAGAGGCTGAATTTCGTAAGCCCATGTTTGCTCAACCTGAAGGTGTACAGTTTAAATATGGTGCCATCATAGATACACACTAAGGAAACACTGATTTGGTGGCATGGTCGACTAAGATGAGTGATGAAAAGAATAACAGCACCTTGTTGGACGCAGTTTTCGTGTCAGGAATGTAGAGTGCTGCAGGATTTCCTTACTCTATGGAAGCTCCAGAATTAATTATTGAATGTGCAAGGAACTACAACCCACAGACCAGAAAAGTAGAGAAACATGGTAGGGTTTATGCTGATCTATCTATCAAGGGGATTGTAGCCACTTTCAATTTGCCATTAGGGAAGAAGGTATCTAGTATAGATTGAAGAAGTTGCAAATTGAATATGAGAATAACAAGAAAACTGCTAGAAAGAGAATGTATCAATGGAGGGTGAAAAACAGTCCTTACCCTGTCGCTGCCAAATTGCCAGTGCATCTGTATAAATTTGATTTCGATGATGAATACCAATATATCATAGCCCTACTCAGTAGAGTGACAGGTTAGCCTGATGCTGGAAGTTTTAAGGATTGGATGTATGGGGTCATCCTAATGTGTGTTTATACAGACAACAAGCCACTGTGGGCAAAAATGATAAGTGATGCCCTACATGATCAACTCCTGAACCTAGGGGGCCTGGAATGTGTGTTTTACATGACTTCATATGTGGTATCTTCATGTGCCTACAAGGGTACATTTGATGCACTTACAACAATAGGAAGGATTGGTGGGACTACTAATGATGCCCACATATGGGATCGTTATCCTCAGCTGCAAATAGTAAATTTCCTCCCTGATTATAAATTAGTGAATGATGCATTTTCTATGCATCTGGTAAGGACAATGGAGGAAGACAGGACTAAAAGACTAAGCATGGAAGCTCGGGAAGTTATTTACAGGCATGGTGCCTGGTTTATACAATATTCTACTTTCTCCTATATCAGGATAGAGGGTTTTGAAGGTCAGCCCCTCATGCCCCCCAGGTATCCCACTGATGCAGTAGTGTTAATGGAGTTTATGAGGCAAATATCCACAATACTGGATGCTTACAAAGCAAGTAATAAGATTCCACCAGTATTGTTTCCAGTAGCAATGGGCTGGTATATATGCCAGGATTCTGAAAACATAAAGAAAGCCATAGTTGTCTTGAGTATGATGAAATTATAGCCATTCCCATTGGCAAGATCATATGATCCATATGGCAGGATGCAGAAGATCATGGGGAAACCCATCCATTAGAGGCATCTTGAAGATTTTTGGACAGATTGTGAGGATGAAGCCGAAGCTAGAAGAAGAAAATACCAGAGGTTAACCCTCAACCAGATCAAGACATTTGATTGCATCCCAATGCCTGCGCAATTAAAGAAAGATGATGGCAGGATCATGGCGGATGAGTATGAAGAGAAAAAGATATATAATGACACTATCTCAGTGCCTAATCTTACTCAACTTGAGGATATTTCATTGGATCAGTTCACGGGCAGGACCCTACAGTTAACCCAGTCTTGGGTAGATGACCAAATAAATGCACTGAAGAAGAAGGGTGTAGCCCTTACAGTTGATAATAAGAAAAAGAGAAGATATTCCTGATGAGGAATATGATGATTTCCTAATAGAGAAGAGGAAATCTAAGGGAGAAAGGTTGCCACCCCAGCAACAACAAAGCAAGAGACCCCCCAGAGGTGAGAAGACTAATAATGAACCTAAAGGGGTGATAATTAAGAGAATAATGGTAACAGCTGAGGGTGCATCAGGACAAGCATTGGCTGCATCAACACCGCCTCCTATGGATAAACAAAAAGCTAAAAAGGTCCAGAGGCTAGCTGTTGAAACTATTGAAACATATGAAGAGGGTCAGGCATCACAAAAACAAACGGAAGAGGATGTTCCTCTTGATGAAGAGCCTACAGAAGAAGACCCAATGCCCCTCCTTAGAAAAAGAAAAGCACCTCAGGGGATGGCCTCCACACCTAAGAAACCAAGAACATCCATGAGAGGTGAGATAAGACATGATCCTATAGTGTTGAGGGGAGCGGGTAGTGAAGTGTTCAAGAAGGAACTACAACATAATGTGCCACTTCCTACCATTGTTCAGTTTAAGACTGAACAGGCTGAAGAACAAATGAAGGAAACCACTGGCACAAGTCAAGCAGGTCATTTCTCATTAGATGAGACTATAGACCTATCAGATGATGAAGTGGTAGACAATGTTGCCTCGCAATGAATGGAGACTCTTGTTGCTAACACCCGCATAATGCCACAAGGAACACCATCAGTACAGGCGGCAGTGTTAGAAGAACTGAAGCAAGTAGAGCAGGAGAAAGAAAAGAGCCTAAAAAAGGTAGCCCAAGAAATGGGGCTTGATAAATTAGTGGATCAGGTAACTAGCCCCGAAGTGATAGATTTAACACATAGGCAGGATGTAGCACATCCTGAAAATCTAGTGGAAACACCTGAGAAAACAGAAGATATTGAGAAAGTCAAGCTTGTAGAAGTGGAAAGTCACACTGCAGATATGGGTCAACAACAACAAGATACATCTGCTGAACCCAAAATAGTGGAAGTACAAGAAAAGGGAAGAGAAGAAAAGGATACATCAATTGATCTTGCCCTAAAAGTTCAAGAAGCAATTAATACAGGTGCGGAGCAGATTGCAGCTTCAAATCAGGTTAATGCACATAAGATAAACATAATAACATCCACTGATACAAATATGCCTCAGGATGAGGAAATCACCAAAGTGGATAAGGTACAGAAGGAGGCAGTGCATGATCATTAGGTGGAAGCATCGCAAGATCCTCCATCTCAAAAAGAAACTCCTCCAGAAAAAGAAATTCCTAACATGAGGAAGTACCCCAAGATCACCCTCTTGATGCAGAGCATCATGAGGAAGAAATAAGAAAGTCAGCATCTCCATAAAAGTAGATGCAGTTGCTGAAGATCAGGATGATCATGATGATGATGGTGGACGCCCAGGATCCGGAGACCAAGTTCCTCCATGGCTTGAAAAAGAGATAAGCACAGAGTCCGGATTGGAGATACAGGAGTTCGATGTTTCAACACTATTTTCAGAGACTCTAATGAAGCCAAAGAGGAAGGCTAGGTTGACTTTGGCCATAAGAAGAGATCCTGTTACAGGCAGAAGGACTGCCCAGGTAGCCGTTCCCACAGTTGACAAAGAGAAAGGTAAGATCACTCTGGATGAATTTTAAATTAATACAGTAGATTTGGGATTTGCCAATGAGGATCAAGAAGGCCAAGAAAGAAAAGATATAATTGATTCATTGACCTAAAGGGTGAAGAGGGAAAAAGAGAAAAATAAGTAGCATAAAGAGCACATTGCTCAGCTGCATGCCTATATAAAAGGGTTAACTAACCCTGATGATATTTCAAGTGATCTTGCAGTCCCATTGACTGCTATTTCCCAGGATGAGGTGAATAAATTGGATCTCATGAAGCATGAGTCATCAATAATGAGGAAATGGATGATATCCACATTTGATGGAGCGGAGGAAATAGTGAAAGCCTCTTTGAAGAGGTGGAATTCTTTAAGCATCTCAAGGAAGAAGGTCGACAAATTACAGATGGATACAGGAAGAAGGTCCTTTTAGTTAGAGAAAGCATTGAGTGCTTTAGATGAAATAAAGAGGATTAATCTGCAGGTTCTCATAAGTAACCAAGTATTAAATAATAATACTGCCATTTTGATTGATATATGGTACAAGGACCTCTTATTTGAGTGTGAAGTGCTCAAAAGATGCAGCAGCAAATTAAGAGACATCAGTATGAAGTTGCATGACATGATGTCATATGAGGCAGAAGTCTTGGAGACCTTGGAAGGTGAAGTAGAGGGGAAGATTGAAAATCAAGATGAAGAGTTTGCTATTAAAGCTCTGCATAACAATTTCTAGCTAGTAGTTGATGATCCTCTAAACCACCTGACGGAAGAAGTCATGGATAAAATCATGAGGATCAAGGTTAGCGTGGAAAACTACAATGAAACATCTAGCAGAAGGAGGAGTAAATTAGAGACTCTCTGAGGCAAATACCAGATACACATGCACGCCATCACCAAAGCAAGAATTCAAGATGGCAGGGAAGTAGAAAAGACAGTACAATCTTATGAAAATATCTGGACATCTATGCAAGTCCATATACAAGGAGAAAGTCATCAGGATGATGAAGATTTGAGAAGTGATGATCCTGATGCTCCTGATGATGAAGATAAGGAACTTGAAGGATAAAGAGTAAATGAAGATGCAATACCAAGAAAATACATAAGCATCTGATACTTAAGAAAATAAGTAATTCAGATGGTTGCCAGCTGGCAACCTGTTCCACGTCAAATGCTGACAACGTCAAAGATGAATATCCACTGTTGATCTTAATAGATAAATCTTGATCATAGATCATTTTGTAACCGCTCCCTCACCTTATTCTATAAAAGGTGCAGGGATGCCTTGTTTTGAATATTCAAAACTTAATTGAAATCTGTTTGCTGAAATATTCAGGGCTTATTTCAAAGTTGTTGTATACATATATGTTCTTGCATACTTAATGAATGAGAAGACTGTTTTGATTACAATCCATCATAAATCTTGAGTAATCAGTGTATGAATTCTTGATATGTGCTTTGATTTGCTCCATCCCTTGGAGTGCATATCAACTTGCATGTGTTGTCTTCATGCCTTTCCTTTGAAGTTAGCATCGACTGTATCTAGCTATGGAATGTCCTGGTGAACATATGGTTTGATTTGTTCTCTTCATGACTATATTTGATGTGTATGTGGCTCAATAACTGAAGGTTCATCATTATTTGAAGTATCTTTTCAATTTCAGAATAATTCACCATCACAATTGCAATAATTGACAATCAGAAGCAAATAGTAATAAATATGCAGATATCTCGAAGATAACTAAAAATTAGTAGCATATTTGAGTTAAAGCATGTCAAATTGACACATATCATGCAAAGATTTAAGTACAAATATATCATCTGGAGAATATACTGTGAAATAACATTTCTTTGTAACATCTTATCAGATCCTGTTGATGAAAGTAAGGCCCCAAAATGGAAAACAGCAATGCACATCAACCACTGAGTAACGTCAGTAGGTTATGAACTAATCCACGGAGACTTGGGATCATGAATTCTTTAAATTCATCGTATCTTTCAAGATGAGTAAAGGTTGTTGTGCAATTTTTATTCTATGTTTGCTTATGACTAACATCATGATCAACATAAATTGGCGCTAGAAGGAGGGCCTTAGGGTGATTTGTTTTGCTTCAAAGGATTGATGATTCTCTATACTTAAGATAGACTAATGATCTCAAGCAAGAGGATTGATTGGATGATTATATATATTTAAGGTAGACTAATGACACTTAAGTAATAGAGTTGATTGGTTTTATTTGATTGGATGACTTACTTGCTCAGATAGACTAATGATCTCAAGCAAGTTTGGATAAAGGTTGATAATGATCAACTAAGGTCTTGATTTTTTATTGGGTTGATTTGGATTTGGAGTTTGATAATGATGTTGGGGGATTTTGATAATGATGTGGATAGTTGTGGTTGGGCTTTTGGATGAGAGGATTGATGGAGGATGAAGGAGACTAAGTCCTTAACCAAGGTTTGATTTGCAAAAGGATGATTTGTTGATTAAGGATTAGGGATTGGGATGTTTGATTGGAGTGGATAATGGATGAGGGATGATTGATGTTGTATTTTGATTTGAAGATAAATTTGGATGAAAGTTTGATTTGGCTAGGATCTTGATGAAGGTTTGGATGAGATGAGTTTGATTTGGACTATGGATTAGAAGATGTTAGGATTTTGATTTTGGAGATAGATTTGATGAAGATTTCGATGATATTGATTTTGGTTGGAAGGTATATTAGATGAAGGTTTGGATAAGATGTGATCAAGTTGATAAGGGAGTTTGATTAGTATGATGGTGATGAATTGGATTAAGGATGAGAAATAGATAGGATAGATGAATAAGATGGTTGAAATGAAAAGGATATGATGGGATGAGTGATTAGGATGACAATATGGGATTAAGCTCAAAGATGGGGATTAATTAAGCTCAAATGATGGGATTTGATAAATGGAGGGGGTGGTTTTGTGGTGTTGGAAGGAAAAGCCCAACCCAACATTTTTTATGTTTTTGATGGAAATTTTAATTTTTTGGACACAGAGAAAAAAGGCGCTAAAATAGATGTAGAAGGCACTAAAATAGAGGGAAATGGTGTTGAAGTATGAACAAATGATGATAAAGGATGAACAAATCGCGCTAAACAGAGGACTGAAGGTGTTGAAAGACTGTGAAGTTTTGGAAATGGTTGGATTGATGGATGAATTTGATTTTTCTTGGCTCAAAGATTTCTAGCAAGAGATAATGCAAGAAAGAAGACATAATGGCTAACTTTAATGCATAAAATTGATTTTTGATTCACGGGTTTTGACATAGAAAACACACCATTCACGCGAACATTCCTAGATTTATTCAAGTGGGTGTATACAAGATTATTAGCTCATCTCACTACCTTTATGTAGGCGTGACATGCAAGTCCCATGAGGATGAGATAACTGTCTTTGATCACCCAAGATCACTCTTACGTCACGAGGGGAGAGCGTACACAGCATGCATGTTCATTTCTAGAGGGAATTTGCACTTGATGATAAAATCAATGTGGCTTGTGCGATGAGTAACTTCTTGGTCCCTATAGGTATCTGGTGAATCACAATCTCATATGGCTGAGAGGTCTTAAGCTAGGATTGAATGAGCTTCTAGGGAGTCCTCTATATACCTAAGGGTACGTGAGGCACAAACCATGAACACTAGTCCATTAAAGGGATGTGGCACAAGCGGTTAAGAAAGAACCACTTCACCTTATGTCTGGAATCACCCGAGGCCCCAAGGCTATCCCAATGACAATGCAACTAGATTGAGGTACAACTTTCACTCTCCCCCCTTTGATATACCGCACCAGTACACGTGGTTGAGGTCATCCCTTCATGGGATGAAATTATCAAATAGGCTTCCTAAGAAGAAACCACCCTTGCTTTTGATCACCCAAGATCGCATGAAGCACAAGGGGAGAGTATACACAAAAGGTGACCCCTTCAGGATAACACTTAAAAGTAATAAAAAGTTCACAAATAGACTTTTGATTCCCAAGATCACCCTAAGGTGTGAGGGAAAAGCATATGTCTATAGGTGAACAAGACAAAGCATACAACATTAATTCCCAACTAAACTAAAATTAATGTGCCTAAAAGCTAGTGATAAAAAGATGCTTTGGCAAGTGATTTTGCACAAAAAGTTAGTAGTTTGATAAAATGTGCTTTGACATGCATTTTAGATACCTGCAAGAAATTGTTAGATGCCTACAAAAGATTGAAGAATCTGTCAGAAAAATGGCACTGATACAGAGATGGATGGCACTAAAGTAGAGGATGGCGCTAAAATATTGATGTATGGTGCTAAAACAGAGGATGGCGCTAAAATATTGATGGATGGTGCTAAAACAAAGGATGGCACTAAAATATTGATGGATGGTGATAAAATAGAGGATGGTGCTAAAATATTGATGGATGGTTCCAAAGCAGAGGATGGCGCTAAATTTTTTTAAAATGGCGCTAAAAGTTTTGTTACCTATCTTACCTAGCCGACTGGTTCAATGGCATCGTTCTATGTGTAGATAGCACTAAACCACAAAGTTTCCCTAAAACCTACTCAAAAAAGGATGTTAACTTGAAATAAACCAGTCAAATGAGGCTAGAAGGCCTCCTTCCTGTCCACAAACACCAAGAATCAGATTAGAGCAAAAAGAAATAGTTGGTGTAAAGTAAAATAACTAGGGTTATGTAATAAACCATTTTCAAGCATTCCTAGCTAAATATCAGCATTATGACCCCCTATATCTATGTATTTTTGATGAAAACAGAGAGCATAAGATTCTAAAACATGCTAAAACTTCCAAAAACACCTTAAAAAAATTTATGAACCCTAAACTTTAGAAAAAAAATACGTGAGAAAATAGCACCAAAATAGGAAGAAATGTCACCAAAACAGTGAAAGATGGCGCTATTCCACGGACAAATGGCGCCAAACCAAGAGATTTTAGCACTGAAACTCCTGCTTGTTCGGCTCCTTTCAAGAAACTCAAACAAAATGGTTAGATTGGGACCATGGTTTCCCACTGGGCATGTCAAATGAAGATGAGAAAAACTAGAAGATAGAAAAACATGAAAGAAACACAAAATAAGGTGAATTATACCTTCACAAATCTTCGAGTCTTCTTTACTCCTTGATAAGGTGGAGGAGATTGCACCCAAAAGAGCTCCTAGCTTTACCCAATGTTGATTTGTGTATGTGGATTGCTCTTGTTTACTCAACACAATATGAGGATTTGATAAAGGATTTGATGGAGATCAAGATGAGATGATATGGCTATGGGATGAGGGATGCTTTTGACATTATGAGGTTAAGATGAAGGAGATGGGGAGATATTTTGGTGTAGTTTTGATGCTATGAAGAAGTGATGATAATGGCTTAGATGAGGGATCTATTTATAGATTTTTGGTAAAGGATGGAGGGTGAGGATTGAAAGTTTAGATCAATGGCTAGGGTGCTTAAGGATTAGGGTTTGGATTAGAGTTGTATTCTTGTGACAAGTGTCACAAGAGGGTTGAATAAGGGAGATCAAAGGCTAAGATTTGATCACCAAGATTGGATGGTTCCCATTATTTGTGAATTTTTAATTCACAATGGGAAGGATGGGGAATAAAAAATTCATTTCCATGGGAGAGTGTGAGGATGACGTGGACTTGTCAATGAATTAAAAATTTATTTTTGTGGCGGAGTGTTTGAATAAAAATAAGTTTTATTGAGGAGTGTGAGGACATGTGACACATGCACATTTTTGGGGCCTTACATGTGTAAGCTAATTTCATGGAGAATGTTTTATCATGAAAATAGAAAGATGAGTTGGAAGGGTCATGCGACCTTTTGAATAAAAAAAAAGTTTTTTATTCGAAGTGTGTGGGAGGATGGATTAAGCAAGGTTTGACCATATCAATTAAGTGTTTAACTTAATTAATATGGCTGTAGAAAATTAGTTAGTGGGCTAATGGAGGATTAAAATTAATTAAATAATGATTTAATTAATTAATTTAGGTCTAGGGGTCATGTAGGCTAGGGTAGCTAATTAAATAATTTCTATTTAATCAACTAGGCTAGGTCTAGGTTGATTAGTAGGGTAGATTAATCAAATAAGTATGATTTATCTAATTAATCAGGATTAGGAGATGGAAAATTTAATTAAATAAATATTGAGAATATTTGTTTAATCAATGAGGATATAGTTATAATGTATAGTGATAAATTAAATGAATTAATTGATCACAAAGGATGGATAAATGGCTATGGGTAGATGATTAGGGATAAATAAATTAAATAAATTGTATTTATTTAAATAATAGGAGGGATAATTGGTAATGTAGATATATGGGAAATTGGCTAGCAGGGAAAGTTAGTTTTAGGTGTCTACAATACTAGCAGAAGACACAAGCCTTGTGAACCCCAACACTTGCCTAGCTAGGTCTAAAATATTCTTTACAGCTTCAAACATCAAGGAATTACCTCTGCAAACTTTGCTTATTTGAAAATAGGACAACTTTAATGAAAACTCATGAAAACTTGAAGAGTAATGGCCATATCAATTCAAAAACCTTGTGTGATACTAGAAACAAGATAGATCTTCGTGAAACTCTTCCAGATGAGTCCACAAGACTCACACAACATCCCAAAACACTGCTTTGCCACTGCACATCAAGGAATTGTGTCGCACAACTTCAAATGTTAACACTAAGAACACTCTATTATCCAGAGCACACTACAACATGTTGTCAATTGAAAAACTGAGCTGCAGACCACCAAGAAGCTTGAAATAGGAAAGAGGAATGCAATTCACATTCAAGAACATGTCCACAAAACTGCAAGGTCAAGCATTCACTTCCAGAGGAATGCGGAGCATTCCAACAAGCCTTCAACACTACCTCACTCTGTCAGGACAAATGACGATATTCTATTGTCTACCTATGAAGATGAGACCTAAAATGGATGCAAATTACACCTAAAATGCACCCAATCTCAAGTCCAAGGGACATCAAGATTGGACTAAATCACTACTATGCTTTTATACTAAAACATGCACCCTATCTAAGCAAACTAGTGATGATATGTCCTAGATAGATGATAAACTAAACTAGACTATGTTGAATTGCACTAAGAGCTATAGATGTGAGCACTCAAATTGACAACATAACATTGCACAAAATGACTTGTTCCAAATGGGAGGTGGAGGCCTCAATTTATAGATTTTTGGAGATTGGATTGGAGGGATAGGATCACTTTGAAGGATCAATGGTGGAGATTGCTTGAGGATCCTCAAGCAAGGAGAATTGGACAAATGGCATGATTGGATTGGATGAGAAGGTTACCCCAAGATTCAAGGGATGATCAATGGATGAGAATGCAAGTTTGAATGGATGGATGGCCAAGATTGAGTAGGTGTATGACATGTAAGGACTCATTTATGAAAAGGTAAGGCTTGGACTTTGTGAGGAATTTTAAATTCCATGGAGAGGACAAGTGGAATTTAAAATTAGAAGAATAGTGTTCAAATATTGCCACATGGAATTTTAAATTGAGATGAATAGTGACCATGGAGTGGGGTGGAAGAAAGAGGACAAATGTACTCAATTTGGAAGAATTGTCCATGCTTCCAAAGTATCACTTGTCATGTACATGTGTGTACATTGGATGACAAGTGGACCTCTCAAAACATGGGGATTTGTAATGATGAATTAATTAAAATTAATTCATGTGCACATGGATTAGAAGAAAATAATTATGATTACAAAAAGTAATCAAAAGTGCACAAAAATATGGAATTAAATAAATATGGTAATTTATTTAATTTTTGGCATGAACTATAGTAAAAAATATTTAATTTTCAAAGTATAGTAGAAGAACTGATTTTTATGAATGGATAAAGGCGTGGAATAAATTAATTAAATAATTAAAAAATTATTGAATTAATAATCAGATTGGACGAAGTGATGTAGGTGGACTAGAATTGAATGCGCTCGTGGATGAAGTTAGTTGTGACCATTTTCAAGTGTCTAGATTTTGCCCCTCTTTGAGATGATGTTCAAGATGATAAAATATGTGTTGAGTAACATCATTTCAAAGAATTTAAGGAAATGGATAGAGGAAAAGGATAATAATGGGATGATGATGCCCCCTCGAGAGGATAGGCAGGTTAGACAAACAGGAGTATGCTCTCAAAAGGAAACGTATCAGTCAAAGGTGAAAGAGAAGGGAATGGATATTGAATGATGAAGCTATGAGTAGGATGTGATTATGATATGATGTAGAATGACAAGAATAATGATTACGATGTTGATTAGAATGAAGGTGTCAAGAATGAATGTGTTAGTGGGAATGTGGAGAATGTTTAGAATGAGGGATGACTAGGAAGATCTACTCCCTGTCTCTTCTTTTACAACCGTGTCTTTACCAAATGAGACTTGTGAATTGTAGGATGCTGTGGGGATGTTAATGGAAGGTGATGAGAGTTAGACAATGATAGAGGTGAATGATAATAGTTTGCAAAAATTCTAGCTCCAAGAGGGTACTCTTGTCTACTAATGACCTTTCAAAGCACAAATTGGATTTGTCAAAACCTTGAGGTATGGAAGAAATGATTGATTAGAGTGAACCCATGGCTTTCATAATTCACTTGAAAGGATGAAATTAAACTCACCTTGAGGTATTAAGCCCAAGTTGTGATTGAGTTGAAAAAGATATCAAGGTCTCTTGGTCTAGATTTGTACCTATGATATAGTCAAGGTTTGACAATTTATCCTTATGTTTCAACCTTAGGAAGACTATGTTTGGGAACCTCTATTGATGTCCAGGGATGAATGAAATGAAATGTTGTGATGAAATTTGGTAATAAAGGAATGAAATTAAATATGTAGTGGTGTCTTTGACACAATTGCAATTAGGGGGGGAGGAATCCATTGGGTTGGGTACTGATCCGCTAGGCTGGGCACTGATTCGTGCCCCTCTGGCGCATTGGCGCCTATTGGGCGCTGATCTGTGCCCCTCCAGTGCATTGGTACCTATTGGGCACTGATCCACCTGGCTGGGCGCTAATTCATGCCCCTCCAGCGCATTGGCGCCTATTGGGCACTGATATGCTAGGCTGGACGCTGATCCATGCCCCTCTAGTGCATTGGCTCCTATTGGGCACTAATATGTGCCCCTCTTTGGTTTTTTCTTTTTGTATTATTTGAATGATTAGTGCAGACACGGCGGTAGGGGAATGTGATGGCTCGGGGGCATCGGCTCGGGATAGGGTTAGTAGGATGGAGCCAGGCCTAGGTACGAGAACAGGGACAAGGACAGCTCCGCCTAGGGGCATGATGTATACATGTACTATTTTTTGATAGGTCTGAGGAGCTCATTTTGTAGCATGATCACCCTTTTGATATATATATATATATGAGATGAATTGTTTAATCGATGGACTATGTTTATGGATGGATGCATTGATTTATGCTATGGTATTTGTGATTGGATGCATTTATGGATGTGTTTATATGATGGATTTAGATGTTATGATATATATATGATGGATGCATGGATGTATGATGATCAGTTATATGCTTGTGATGTTATTTGATATGTATATGTTTGTGATGATGGAGATATGACTTGACATGTGTTTGGATGCAGGATGGAGAGTATGCATATTTATGATAGGTGAATTTAAATATTATGTATGATGTAGGCATGTGCATATAATGTTAGGATAGATGAATTTATGTATGATGCATACATATGCGTATATGTTATGTGGTGATATGTGGATATATGCTAATGTATTTGTGACGCAGGATGGGCTACTCACATGCATGTGATGCAAGATGACAGGTGATCATAAGACACCAATAGAACCTTGAAAGTGGTCACAAAATGATGGGAAGTGAACATATGGTAGAAAGAAAGGGGGGATGTGAATGTAAGTGTTAATGAATCTTGGAGACAACCAGAGAGGGATAGGGTGACAAGGGTAAATGCAAATGCAAGGAACAATGTCATATTACGATATTCTGCCAATGATAATAAAGTTGAGTGCTACTGTTGATATAGCATGGGATGTTATGCACTAGGGTATGTGGAACCAAGGTGGCAAGGCATCCATGCATAGGACTTGACTCTACAAACAATAGGATGAACCCACTCATGCACATAATAGTACAACCTTGTCTAGACGAGGGAAGGAGACTCATAGCATAAGTTCTTAATGCACCAAAGGTATGAAGAACCTTAGATATAGAAGGGGAACAATATGCTAGATTTGACCCTACGATCCACGAGGTATGACTACTAATACAGAGTAATGAGAACCTCCCACAAGCACGACATACAAAAGCAATGACCATGCCCCATTTTGGTTTGTTCGCCACATGCCATGATATAATGAGATCAAGGCAGCTTTGACATAGTCCAAGAATGATGCATAAGATAAAAATCAAAGACCAAAAGATTGACTGACCCACAACACAACCATTTTATCTCTTTCCAAAGGATGGATGAAGGATTGATGATTTTGCCCATTATATGAAGGATGCATCCTAGGACAAGAATCAATGATGGATTAAACTAAGGATAGGCAGAGTGATACGTGCTGCTAGTTATGGAAAATCCAATATGTTGGTGAAAGATTTTTCGTGAGAGTGTTATGCTTTGATGAGATGCCCAGCAAGTATATTGATTGTAGGTCAAGTGTAATCAACAAGCTCAGAAAAGTGGGACCACCCAAATGGGTTGGATGGGTGCATCATATGTACTTGTGTACTGGATACTTCCTTCATATTCCAAACTACCTACATACCCTGTATCCACGGGATCAAGGCACATTACAATGCAGGTGGTGGTGATATGTAGTTCTAGGAGACTTGATGATGTAAGGATAGGGGTTGGTTCATTTGGAATGATGAGATATAGTGTAGATGACGTGGATGTTAGTTTGTCGATGGGTATCATGGTATAAAAATTGTGATATGTAGAGAATGGTATTGGTGTAGTAAGGGGTGTGATGTGGCGAAAACATTAAAGGGACCAAGGTCATGGATGGGTAGGAGGGTAGAGTGAGTGACGTAATGGTGACATGGAAAGATGGACATTTTTGGGAGATGAGAGATATTTTGGGAATGATGGACAATGGAAGCTCAGACGATGGGTTTATTCCGCAGCTCAGATGAGGGGATAATTAGATTGGATAGTACTGGTGAAAATGGGAAGGTGATTTAAATAATGGATTTCAGTTTGAACCTACACATGATGCCTGCAGACAGGTTTTCATCATGGTACTTATCCAAGGTGCCACAAGGAGTGGTTTTCACCATAGGACGGATTATTTCTCTTTACAATTTTTTTTGGAATTTTTATATTTTTTGATTTTTTTGTATTTTTGACATGGGGTATTCAGTGAACTAACTGTGGAATCGTTTCAAGTGAATGATATTCATGGGCTCCTCTAGTTCTTCTCCTTCAAGGGTGGTGAGGCGATATGCTCTAGAGCCATACTTTGCAGTGACAATGTAGGGTCCTAGCCAATTAGGCTCAAATTTTCCTTTCTTTTCTTGCTCAGATAGATTCCTTTGATTTTCTTTCAAGACTAGATCTCCTACTGCAAACTCCCTAGAACGGATCTTCTTGTTATAGGATTTGCAAGGCCGATTTTGGTATGCTTGGAGGTGATTAAAGGCGTTGAGGTGCCATTCATCCAATAGCTCGAGCTCTTGGAGGCGTGCAACACGGTATTCTTCATCAATGATGACATTACGCAAGGAGATGTGCAAGGAGGGCAATTCGATCTCGATTGGCAGGATGGCTTCTGCTCCAAAGATAAGGGAATATGGTGTAGCACCTGTGGGTGTGCAGATACTAGTGAGATAGGCCCAAAGGGTGGGATGGATATGGAGGTACAATCACGGCTAGTTTCATTGACAACTTTCTTGAGGATTTTGAGTAGGGTTTTATTAGTTGCCTCAGCCTATCCATTACCTTGTGCGTAATATGGAGTGGACCAATGATGTTGAATGTGGAATTGTTCACAAAGGTCCTGAACATCATGGTTTTTGAAAGGTTTACCATTGTCAGTGACAATGGCGGATGGGACACCATAATGACAAATGATATGGTAAAGGATAAACTTGGCGATTTGGTTTCCTGTGGTGAAAGTGAGAGGGATAGCTTCAACCCACTTAGTGAAGTATTCAGTGGCAGTGATAATTAATTTGTGTCCATCCGAGGAGGATGGATGGATTTTGCCAACAAGATCTAGGCCCCACTAAGAGAAAGGTCATGGTGTAGTAATAGGTTGCAACGCCTGAGAAGGAGAGTGAATGAGATCTCCATGCTGCTGACATGGCTTGCACTTTTTCACGTACTCACATGCATCATGTTCCATAGTAGGCCAATAATATCCAGTACGCAAGAGATTCTTGGCTAACACAATTCCACTTGTGTGTGCTCCATAGATACCTACGTGGACTTCGTGTAAGGCAAGGGAAGCTTCTTCTGTGTTTAAGCATCGAAGAAGAGTGCCATCATAGCTTCGGTAATAGAGGGTGTCGGCAAGGATAGTGTAGCGAGTAATTTGGTGAATGAGGGATCATTGTTGTTTGTGGGTGGATTTGAGAGGGAAAGTTTGATGTTGGAGGTAAGTGTAAATGTCATCATACCAAGGATTTTTCGGACCAACAATCTCACAAATGAATTTTGACTCAGTGACATGATATGCTGGAATTAAGAGTTGTTCCACAAGAAACTCGCATTGATGGCTGTCTTGAGGCATATCCAGAAGTGAACCAATAGTAGCCATGGCATCAGCTGCTTTGTTGTGAAGATGAGGTACTTGCTCAAATTGTATGTATGTGAAGAATAGTTTGTATTCATGAACCATTTGCTTATAGGGCACTAGCTTATCATCCTTTGTGAGAAACTCGTCATTCACTTGTTTGATGATCAATTGAGAGTCTCCATAGACCTGTAGTGGTGAGATATTACATTGCATGACTGTTTTGAGACCAATGATTACAGCTTCATATTCGGCTACATTGTTTGTACAGGGGAAAGCAAGTCTGCAAGCTTTAGGGATGTAATCGCCTTGCGGGGTCACCAACAATATCCCTACTCCTGAACCGTGATTAGTGAAAGATCCATCAAAGTATAGTTTCCAATGTGTTGATTCTACCATGGTCAGGATGGCCTCATCTAGAAAGTTAATGGATAGTGGCTAATAATCTGTAAGTGGTGCTTCAGCTAGTTGATCTGCCACAACTTGTCCTTTGATTGCTTTTCTGTCAACATACTTAATATCAAATTCGCTCAACAACATGACCCATTTTGCCATTCTCCCCATGCATGCAGTCCTAGAAAGGAGGTATTTAAGAGGATCAACTTTAGAAATGAGCTTGATAGAATGACTTAGCATATAGTGTCGTAACTTTTGAGAGCAGAAAACGATAGCTAGACATGCGCGTTCCATGGGGGTGTAATTAAGCTCATATCCAAATAAAGTCCTGCTGATATAGTATATAGCTCTCTCACGACCAGTATCATCTTGTTGTGTTAAGAGTGCCCCCAATGCTACTAAAGTTACTGATATATATAATAATAGGGGCTTTCCAAGGATAGGCGCCATTAGGGCCTGTGGTGAAGCAAGATACTCTTTGATGTGGTTGAACACCTGTTGACAATTCTAGTCCCACTTAAAGTGTGCATTTTTGTGAAGTGAATGGGGAAAAAGATGGCATTTGTTTGCAAGTTGAGTGATGAACCTTCATATAACCTGTAGTTTTCCCTGGAGACTTTGGACTTGTTTGAGCGTCTTTGGAGGAGGCATTTCTATTATGGCCATGACCTTAGTAGGATCTACTTTGATGCCCCTGCAAGAGACAATGAACCCCAAGAGTTTACCTGATGTTACGCCGAAGACACATTTCTTAGGGTTGAGAGAAAGCTTGTACTCTCTGAGCTGTGCAAAGATCTATCGCAGGATCACACGATGTTCTTACCTGGTTCTAGATTTCCCTAGGAGATCGTCTACATAGTCTTCCATTATCTTATGTATCATATCATGGAAGATTGTAGTCATTGCACATTGATAGGTTGCCCCCACGTTCTTTAGACCAAAGGGCATGACTAGCCAGCAGTATGTACCCCAAGGATGGGTAAAAGCTATTTTGTGTTGATCCTCGGGAGCAATTCTAATTTGGTTATATTCAGAGAAGCAATCCATGAGGGAGAGCATCTTGTGTCCTGTTGTGAGATCTACAATCATGTCAATGTTAGGGAGTAGAAAATCATCTTTGGGACATGCTTTGTTAAGGTCTCAGAAGTCTGTACTGTTATCCTATTTTCCTCTACTCAGAGCTAAATAGCCAACCTGGTATTTTCCTTGAAAATCCTTTGAAATGTTCCTATAAAGCTTAAAGTGCCCAATTTCCTAGGAACCTCACCTAAAAAACCTTACCATTGGAAAGAGCTTGAAAAATAGGCAGGTTTGGTTTTTACATCACCCTGAAATTTGACCAAACAAAGAAGTTATTCATGGTCAAAGTTTTGGTCAACATATAGTTCAAATGTACATTTGGCGGGCTTGAAAATCTCCATCAGCCTTAGAAAATGATGAAAAAATTAGGTTATATGAATTTTTTGAATGTATATCGGGCTCCAAAGGTGCATATACATTTAGGGAATCTTTCGCAGGTCCTCGGGAATATTCCTGGTTTGTATGTCGGCGATATACAAGCAAGAGATGCAAGTGAAACATACAAGGTATATTGTGCATTCATCGCATATTCCGTAAAGATTCCCCATTTGTATGTTTCAGAGGTTTGTATATTTTCCTTTGTATTTTCAACATACAAGCAAATATACATTTGCTGGAAGGATACAAGGGCAGATACCAGGATGGAATATACATCACAGATTCTCAGAATATTCGCTAAATGTATATCGGGTCTGCATGTATGTAGGGGCTTGTATATTCAGATATACAAGTGAAGATACAATCAAATATACAATGAAAAGATACATCGCGGGCATATTCCGTAAAGATTCCCTGTTTGTATGTGAAAGGGGTTTGTATATTATGTTTGCATACAAGGTGCAAATGTACATTTGCTACAGTGCCACAAGGAAAATATACAAGGACATTTGTATATTGCCAACATACAAGAGGTGGAGCCCGCCCATATACAAAGAGGATTGTATGTTTCGACATACAAAGGATCAGATGAATAGTGGATTGTATATCACGCATATACAAGGCTAAATGTACATTGGTGATATACAAACTGGATTTCAAACGAATATCAATTCTGACACATTTAGGCTTCAGGTCCGGTTTGTATATACAACAATGTTTGTATGTTCGCACATACAAAGAAATATACAAGGAGAAGTGATACAAGGTGGACTCGGTTGAGCAATGAAAAGCAGCTAAAGGTCATTTTCGGGTCCGCACTTGTATATCGGTGTTGTATGTGTTCATATACAAGCAGAGGATGCATTTCCATATACAAGCCGGATTTCAGGTAAGGCTCGAACGCAGTTCTTGCAGTTTCAAGTCCAGTGCATTGTATATGTGGTTGAATATTTTCATATACAATGCGATATACAAAGGGAAAGTGCAACTTTTGAGCGCCACTTCTCAGACCAACTCAACAGCAAATCAGTGGGTGCCACATGGCAGTAGCGATGCATATGCAAAGGCTCTTGCGTATACAAGGCAGTTTCAAATGCATTTTCTAAAAGCGATTGCAGAGGCCTTTTAGTGCCAAAAGCAGAAATACATACAAAGTTTTCAAAACATGCAAAGATAGGATCAGAGGTATTTTCAGAGGCCGATATATACACAGATGTAGAAGTGATATATACAGGCAGTTGACTAGAACTTTGACTACCTATATCTTCCCTGTTTCAGTGAATTTTGACATGCTGTAAGAGGCAAAAAGGCTTGTTTTCACCTCCTCTTTCATTTGGGTAGGTTTTTAAGGGGATTTTCCATTTTCCATTTTTTGGATCTGGCTTTGCATGTTCGGGCTGATTGGGCATTTCAGCAGCCGTCTTGAAGTTTTGAGGGTTTTTTCTCCTCACAGTGGCTCGAGTTGGTGAGGTTCTGTAGGTGCATTCATGGCGTATGGGCTCTTTGTCTTGCAGGACCAAATTTCTATGTGTTGGACGGTGACTTTGGAGGCTGTTTCTCCATCCCCTGTCCTGTCTCGCATCATGGATGCCGTCTTCCACATTTTCTCTTGGCGACAGCATGGTCCATGTCCCTTCACCATGCCTCTACCCATACTTTCCTGATTTTGGCATTTATGGCCTCAGTTATGTGATTCAGTGACTCCTTGCCCTTCTGGCAGGGGTCTGGCTTATAAAAGGCATGTAGAAAGCTCTTTTATGAGAGGATGGTTGATGTTTGGGCTGTTATGCTGCTGATTTTCTTTTATAGTCAGACCTCTTAGTGTAATTGCAAGGGTATGGGAATGTGACTCACTGTGCCTGAATTTGGCCTCTGTTGTCTTCCTTTTATCCATCAATGAATGTAATTAGCTATGTTGGTATACCCTTGCTATGAAATATTTCTGTATTGTATTGGTTTTCTGGGCCTTCATGATTAATAGATGATGACTTCTTGCCTCTTTTATCTCTGGATTTCTGTGTTTTAATTGAAAGTTGTAATCTGTTCTGTGGGTAAAACGGCCCCTCTGCAGGTATAACCTTCACACCGAAGCCTCAAACCAGTCCTAAATCTGTGTGAATCTCCATTCAGTAGCAAAAGAATCATTGTTGTGTCCATGCCATGATCACCATTGCTCACTAAATCTGGTGTATCACCTTTCTCCCCTTTCAGTTTTCCTTCTAACTCTTTCCCCTGTAAGTTGTTTAGCACTAGGTTTAGTATCACTGCTCTCAGTAATAGGCTTAGAGCAAGGAAACAACCTTCTCTGGAGGTCTGATCTCAAAATGCAAGGTCCCACACTTCGAGATCATTCCAATGTTATTTCAGGTTGCATGAGGTTTCACAGCTGCATGCAAAGGGTGCAAATCTAGGTGATAACAGTTTTTGGCACGCCCGGTGGGACCAGAATTAAGAATTCCAAATCAGGTAATACATTTTGGTTACTAGTTTTGATGTGCAGCCAGTGATATCCAGACCTGTAAGAGGTTGAAACTTTGCATATCTGGTGACTCCAACTTTGGTCTAGCAGAACCGTTGTATCCCTACTTATGAGAAGAATACCTACAAGGAGCAGCGCTTCACCTTTCGAGTATCTACAATTATCCCCGCCTAGGAGAGGAGGGGTAGCAGCTGAGAAGCACAAGAAGACTCATGCGCAGTCTAGGAGAGCCAAGTTGACTCCCCCTACCGTTGGAACTCACACTACCTCAAGGCCTTCAGTCATAATGATTCCTGCGGCAAGAAATCAACCTTTTGTGTCTTTCAATCAAGGCAGCCTGTTGAATCTAGCTCAGCATGATGACATCCCTGTCACTGCCCTGAAGAGTTTACCGTTCTTTCATGGTGAAGATCAGACCACTCCAGCTGAGCATATCAAGGACATCGCAAACCTGTGCGCCGTCCATCATGTGATAGAAGAAAATGTAGCAATTAGGCTACTTGCAGCATTCCTGAAAGGCAAAGCCCTGCAGTGGTTCAGAAGTCTGCAGGTGAATTCCATAGATTCCTAGGATCGCTTGGGGGAAGAATTGTGCAGTTTCTTTAAGGACAAATTAGACCATCTGTCGCTGATGGAGCAACTATCCACAATCAAGAGAGCCCCTCACGAAGTAATGTCAGACTTTAACCACCATTTTCAAAAGACGTGGGATAGAATCCCACCAACGGTAAGGCCTATAGCTGACCACACATTTCTATATTTTTTAAGAGCATTAAATAGTGACATCTCTGTCATGATTCAATCCATGGGAGGATTCTCCCTACCACAAGCTTATACCACAGCCATTAGGGCTGAAAACAGCATCATTCAAGCTGGCAAAATTGTGCCTAGGCGTCCTTTGCCTATTTTCCCCACTATTCAGCCACCTTACCCAACATATGTGCCTCCAATATCCGTTATACTTGCCACGCCAACATTACCAGCAGCTAATGTGCAGCCAAATAGGTCAGAAAGTGCTACTCCAAATCAATCTTTTGAGCTGCAAGAGTTCAAAGGATTATTACAATCTTTTGGTAATGAGCTAACAAATATGAAGAGGCGGCAGTTCCAGAATAGACAGTCATATCAGCCACATAGTCAGGGACAAAACCAACCTTGGCAGGCCAATAGACCACCTTACCAGAACAATTATCAAGGTGCTAGGCAGAACATTAATCAGCGGCCTTTCCAGCCTTACAATCCTACATCCACCAGTGTCGTTAGCGACATTGTCCCTATTCAGAACAACCTAGCATCTGAGTATGAATGGGGCTCTCCAAGTAGTCAGCCACACAGTGAAGCAGCATGCCCAAATGGAGCCATAAATCAAGCTCTGACAGTACAAAATGTTGCAATTTCACAGCCAAGCACATCTAATGAGGGGATTGTACAGCCTATTGAACAACCCCAGCATGATACTGCCTTCATGAATTGGTAGGAAAATGAGTTTTGTGGCATGAACAGAGACTACACTCCAGTTGCAGCAAACACGAGAGCCAAAAGGAGGAGTCATGAGATGGATCAGGCAACAAGTAAAGAAAAAGGACCGGATGATTCATCTACATCCCAATTTCCCCATGTGCTACAAAGGAATACTCAAGCAGCTACCAGGGAGCAGCCTCATTTACAGGTTGATATTGCTGCCGCCAAGCCGCATCGGAAGGTAAGTGTTGCTGTACCTTTCAATATTATTGAGAATATGAAAAAGGCAAATGTGACAATGTCCATGTGGGATTCCTTGGCGATCATGGGCCAAAAAGACATGTTGCAGTCTACTTTATCTAGTTTAAAAGTGTCAGATGATACAAATGTTGACCCAACCAAGGCTGTCCTTACCAATTCACCCCAGGATTGCAGCAAACAGTCAATCTAGAATGTCAAACCACTTCCATTCTATGTGTCATTAATAATAGGAGATAAGCTAGTGCACAATTGTATGGTTGATAGTGGTGCAAGTAGTTCTGTTATGCCAAAATAGATTGCAGACCAACTAGGATTGAAATACCAACCCCTAACTAAGGGCATGCTCCAGCTAGATGGCATAGCTATCAACACTGTAGGCGTCATAAGGAACCTAAGCCTCACCCTACATACCTGTCCAAACTTTTCAATCACTCAGGAAGTGTTCATCATAGACCTACCTCCCCATTTTGCCATGTGTTTGTTGAGGGAGTTCACAGCTAAGATAGGAGGATATTTATTCTCAGACTGGTCCCACATGTTTTTTAGGACCGGATATGGCACCAAAGTAACCTTGAAATTTGAATTGATTTCAAATCACCACATAGAGCCCTACACTCCAAGTGTCGTTAATGCAAATTGCCTTATCTCTAATGACCCTGAGCTTGTGGCTGCTCAGCAACTACAGGCTGAAAGTATACCAGAGGTACTGTTAAAGGAATGGGCTTGGGAAAATGCTATTGATGGTCCTGAAGAACACATGCAGGAGACTGGCATGGGAGTGTACATACTGCATGAGCCAGAATCAGAAATTCCAAGCCTTGTAAAGAGTTCAGAGTTATAGACGGAGAAGCAAGATCAAGTATGGAAAATGTACTTTGATGGCTCTAGAAGTAGGAATGGGTCAGGTAGCAGTGCTATGCTGGTGTCTCCTCTTGGTGATAGGTATTATTCTACCTTCCATTTTGCCTTTTCATGCACCAACAACACTGCTGAATATGAGGGGTTAATCTAGGGTTTGCAGTGGGCAAGAAAGAGAAAGATTAGTTGTTTACAGGTGTTCAGGGATAGTGAACTCATTGTAAATCAAGTAAGAGGATTGCATGCTACAAAAAATAATGCCTTGAAATGCTACAAGCATAGGGTGTGGGACATGATTGAAGAGTTCGATGCTTTCAATCTGGTCTCTATTCCCAGAAATTGAAATTACCAAGCAGATAGGTTGGCTGCAATTGGGGCTTACTTTGACATCCCCAGTGATATCCAAAGGGAGAAAGTGCAGCCTCATGTAAAAATAGTGGATAGACCCTCTATCCCTGACAATGACATTCATTGGCAAGTCTTTGAGAGTGATGAGCAAATCCTGCGTCTTTTGTTAGAAGAGGACTAATTCTCTGTGGTGAACCAAGATAAGCTCAGACAGCAGTATGGCAATGATCAAATTGTCTAGCTTAGAACAAACAAGCTGCCCAAGGGACTGGTAACATTGGAGTTTATCTTTAGCATTGATGATCAGATAAAGAAGACCAAAACTGGCATTTAGATAAAAGAAGAGCATTACGAGGAGATGGAAATCTTTAAGGGTAGGCTCCTTAAAATTGGTAAAATCTGCTTAGCTAAGGACAAAAGGGCTTTTATTGCTCTGTGCCATGAATTTGAAGATGTGTTTGCCTGGGATTATTTAGACCTAAAAGGTTTTGACCCTCATATTGCCCAACATACCATAGAATTAGAGCCAGGGGCAAAACCTATAAGGCAGAAACAAAGACCCCTAAATCCAAAGCTGGAACCCCTGATGATTAAAGAATTAACCAAGTTGATCGAGGGAAAGATCAATTTCCTGATCAAACATACTTCTTGGGTCTCCAACCTCGTCCCTATTAGAAAAAAGAATGGGGAGATCAGACTGTGTGTTGATTTCAGAGATCTAAATAGGGCCTCCCTGAAGGACCACTACCCATTGCCCTCAATGGAGCAAATTCTGCAAATGGTAGCTGGCTCAGAGCGATTCTCCTTGCTTGATGATTTTTCTGGTTATAATCAAGTGTTAGTCAAGGAAGAGGATCAGTATAAAACCTCTTTTACTACCAAATGGGGTACCATGGCCTACAAGAGAATGCCTTTTGGCCTGTCAAATGCTAGCTCAACTTTTCAGAGAGCCATGGAGATGGCTTTCAAGGGTTTGTTGTATAAATTGGTGTTGGTGTACCTTAATGACATAACAGTCTTTTCCAAGAATGTGTCTGAGCATTTATTTCATTTAAGGCAAATGTTTGAGAGATGCAGAGAGTTCAGAATATCTCTCAATCCCAAAAAGTGCATTTTCGCTGTGCATGAGGGCAAGCTGTTAGGGCACGTTGTGTCAACAGAAGGCATTACCATTGATACAGAAAGGGTAAAAGCTATTCTGGGATTACCTTTACCTAGCCACAAGAAGGGACTTCAGAGCTTCATTGGCATAATTAATTTTCTATGAAGGTTTATACCAGACATTGTAAATCTTCTGAAGCCTTTGACGTCCATGTTAAAAAAGAATGTAGTTTTCAGTTGGACGAAGGAGGCCAAGCTAAGCTTCGAGTCCATAAAAGAAGCGTTATCAGCTGCGCCAACCTTGGTGAATCCTGATTTCTCCAAGGATTTTATTTTATATGGTTATGGCAATCTAGATACCATTTCTGCAATCTTGGTATAGCAAAAAAGCAAAGGATTTGAATAGCCAATTACTTTTTTCAGCCAGGGCTTAGAAGAATATGAATGGAAATATAGCTTCATTGAGAAACATATCCTTCCAGTGGTGAGGAGCCTTAAGAAATTCAAACATCTTATTTCTAATAATAAGATACATTTAATGGTCACTCATCCTGGTGTGAAGGAGTTCCTATTGAGCAAAGACACCAATGAGAAAAGAGCTGGTTGGATCACCAGGGTTATGGAGTACGATGTGGACATCAAAATAACCAAGCTTGTTCAAGGAAGAGGACTCAGCGAACAGCTTGCTACTAGTTCAGAAAAGGAAGCAAGCAAGGAAGAAGCGGTGTTCATGGCCATAGAAGATGAGCAGTAGGTTGAAGCAGCAGTCGCGGGCACCAATTGGGTTAGTAATATGATCCATTTTTTGCAGACGGGTGAATGTCCAGTAGGGTTAGACAGAACCAAGAGAAGGTACTTTAGATTACAATCTATCCCATATGTCCTAATCAATGGCATCCTTTTTCGGAAGGATTTTAATGGCATATTATTAAGATGCATTGATGAAACTCAAACTCACGAAGTGCTGCGGGAGTTCCCTGATGGAACAGCGGGGGGTCATTTTGCCCCCAGGACTACTGCTTGGAAGATTATGAGAGTTGGATATTATTGGCCTAGCTTATTCAAGGATGCTCACACATGGGCTAGAAAGTGTATGAAGTGTGCCCTTTTTGCAAACAAATCATGGTTGCCAGCTCTACCTCTGCGACTAATTCAAATAGAGCAGCCCTTCATGAGGTAGGGTATCGATTTCATAGGCCCCATCAATCCACTGTCCAGTGCAGGCCACATATGGGTGCTTACAGTAACTGATTACTACACAAGATGGACTGAGGCAATGGCCCTAAAGGAATCCAATAAAGATGTTGTGTTGAACTTTTATAGTGATCTGGTAGCTAGATTTGGGATACCTGAATCTATCATCTCAGATAATGCCTTGGCTTTTGTCAGATTAAAAATAACTGGCTGGGCTGTGAGGAATGGGATATACTTGGGCACTTCATCAAATTATTACCCTCAGGGTAATGGCCTAGCCGAGTCCACAAATAAAAATCTCATAAGGATCATCAAGAGAACCATGAAGGATAACCAAAGGACTTGGCATACTAATTTGAAATCTGCTTTATGGGCAGATAGAATCATTCCCAAGAGGTCCATTGGGAACTCTCCATACATGCTTGTTTATGGAAAAGAGGCAAGGTTGCCTAAATCTATAGAGCTGCCAGCTCTGGACATCATGAGCCAGCTGGGGATGCTTGAGGAGGAGGATCCCATGGCGGTCAGATATGCTCAGCTCATGAAACTTGAAGAGATAAGAGATAAGGCTAAGAAGGCTATGGAATATCATCAGCTTCAGACCAAAAGAAGTTTTGATCAGAAGGCCACTCCTAGAATCTTTAAGGAAGGGGATTTGGTGCTCAAGTGGGATGAATTAAAGAGCAGGCCAGGGAAGCACTCCAAATTTGATTGCATGTGGAGCGGCCCATTTCTCATCACTGAATGCAAGGAGCACAATGCATTTCAGTTGTCAAATATGGATGGACAAAATTTGCCTATCCCAGTCAATGGGATACACCTTAAGAGGTGTTTCGAGGTATGAGTACTTTGTAAATTAGTAGATTAGGTCTCTATGCTTTCAATAAGTGTTGTTACACAATAGTTTAGATGCCTTTTCGTTTTCCCTAAGTGTTGTCTAGCACAGTTTGTGGGTTGCTGTCAGCTTTTTGTTTGGCCTCTAGTCTTCCTGTGTCCTTCATTGTTGTCATGCTGGGTTTTGGGGTCAAGATGTTTGTCAAGGCACTTCAAGTTTCTTTTGACTCCATGCCCAATGAATACCAGGCCACTGATCATTTGTTTAGGCAAGCAAACACCCCATAGAGGTTGCCAAAAATGTTATCCTATTTTCCTCTGCTCAAAGCTAAATAGCCAACCTGGTATTTTCCTTGAAAATCCTTTGAAATGTTCCTATAAAGCTTAAAGTGCCCAATTTTCTAAGAACCTTGCCTAAAAAACCTTACCATTGGAAAGAGCTTGAAAAAATAGGCAGGTTTGCTTTTTACATCACCCTGAAATTTGACCAAACAAAGAAGTTATTCATGGTCAAAGTTTTGGTCAACATACAGTTCAAATGTACATTTGGTGGGCTTGAAAATCTCCATCGGCCTTAGAAAATGATGAAAAAATTAGGTTATATGCATTTTCTAAATGTATATCGGGCTCCAAAGGTGCATATACATTTAGGGAATCTTTCGCAGGTCCTCAAGAATATTCCCGGTTTGTATATCGGCGATATACAAGTAGGAGATGCAAGTGAAACATACAAGGTATATTGTGCATTCATCGCATATTCCGTAAAGATTCCCCATTTGTATGTTTGGGAGGTTTGTATATTTGCCTTTGTATTTTTGACATACGAGAAAATATACATTCGCTGGAAGGATACAAGGGCAGATACAAGGATGGAATATACATCGCAGATCCCTGAAATATTCGCTGAATGTTTATTGGGTCTGCATGTATGTAGGGGCTTGTATATTCAGATATACAAGTGAAGATACAATCGGATATACAATGAAAAGATACATCGCGGGCATATTCCGTAAAGATTTCCTATTTGTATGTGAAAGGGGTTTGTATATTGTGTTTGCATACAAGGTGCAAATGTACATTTGCTACAGTGCCACAGGGAAAATATACAAGGACATTTGTATATCGCCAACATACAAGAGGTGGAGCCCACCCATATACAAAGAGGATTGTATGTCTCGACATACAAAGGATCAGATGAACAGTGGATTGTATATCACGCATATAAAAGGCTAAATGTACATTGGTGATATGAAAACGAGATTTCAAACGAATATCAATTCCGGCACATTCAGGCTTCAGGTCCGGTTTGTCTATACAACAGTGTTTGTATGTTCGCACATACAAAGAAATATACAAGGAGAAGTGATACAAGGTGGACTCGACTAAGCAATGAAAAGCAGCTAAAGGTCATTTTCGGGTCCGCACTTGTATATCGGTGTTGTATGTGCTGATATACAAGCAGAGGATGCATTTCCATATACAATCCAGATTTTAGGTAAGGCTCGAATGCAGTTCTTGTAGTTTCAAGTCCAGTGCATTGTATATGCAGTTGACAATTTGCATATACAATGCGATATACAAAGGGAAAGTGCAACTTTTGAGTGCCACTTCTCAGACCAACTTAACAGCAAATTAGGGGGTGCCACATGGCAGTAGTGATGCATATGCAAAGGCTCTTGCGTATACAAGGCAGCTTCAAATGCATTTTTTGAGAGCGATTGCAGAGGCCTTTTGGCGCCAAAAGCAAAAATATATACAAAGTTTTCAAAACATGCAAAGACAGGATCAGAGGTACTTTCAGAGGTTGATATATACACAGATGCAGAAGCGATATATATAGGCAGTTGACCAGAACTTTGACTGCCTATATCTTCCGCATTTCAGTGAATTTTGACATGATGTAAGAGGCAAAAAGGCTTGTTTTTGCCTCCTTTTTCATTTGGGCAAGTTTTTAAGGGGATTTTTTAGTTTCCATTTTTCAGATCTGGCTTTGCATGTTTGGGCCAATTGGATGTTTCAGCGGCCGTCTTGAAGTTTTGAGGGGTTTTTCTCCTCACAGTGGCTCGAGTTGGTGAGGTTCTGTAGGTGCATTCATGGCGTATGGGATTTTTGTCTTGCAGGACCAAATTTCTATGTGTTGGACAGTGACTTTGGAGGTTGTTTCTCCATCCCCTGTCTTGTCTCGCGTCATGGCTGCCGTCTTCCGTGTTTTCTCCTGGTGACAGCATGGTCCACGTCCCTTCACCATGCCTCTACCCATACTTTCTTGCTTCTGGCATTTATGGCCTCAGTTCTATGATTCAGCGACTCCTTGCCCTTCTGGCAGGGGTCTGGCTTATAAAAGGCATGTAGAAAGCTCTTTTATGAGAGGATGGTTGATGTTTGGGCTGTTATGCTGCCGATTTTCTTTTGTAGTCAGACCTCTTAGTGTAATTGCAAGGGTATGGGAATGTGACTCACTGTACCTGAATTTGGCCTCTGTTGTCTTCCTTTTATCCATCAATGAATGTAATTACCTATGTTGGTATACCCCTGCTATGAAATTTTTCTGTATTGTAATGGTTTTCTAGGCCTTCATGATTAATAGATGCTGACTTCTGGCCTCTTTTATCTCTGGATTTCTGTGTTTTAATTGAAAGTTGTAATTTGTTTTGTGGGCAAAACGACCCCTCTGCAGGTATAACCTTCACACCGAAGCCTCAAACCAGTCCTAAATCTATGTGAATCTCCATTCAGCAACAAAAGATCACCATCACTCACTAAATCTGGTGTATCACCTGTCTTCCCTTTCAATTTTCCTTCTAACTATTTCCCCTGCAAGTTGTTTGGCACTAGGTTTAGTATCATTGCTCTCAGTAATAGGCTTAGAGCAAGGAACCAGCCTTCTCTAGAGGTCTGATCTCAAAACACAAGGTCCCACACTTCGAGATCATTCCAATGTTACTTTAGGTTGCATGAGGTTTCACAGCTGCATGCAAAGGGTGCAAATATGGGTGATAACATGTACAACAACGGATGCCACTGGGTGTCTTAGTAACCAGCACAATATTGGAGACCCATTCTGAATAATCAATAGGGCGAATAAAGCCAACATCTAGTAATTTATACAGCTATTTTTTGACGAGAAAGGAAACTTGAGGGTGCATCTTGCGGAGTTTCTGCTTAACAGGTTTTGCATCAGGATGTACCACAAGATGATGAACGACCAAAGATGGATCCAATCCTGGCATGTTGGCGTAGGACTAAGTGAACACATCAAGTGTTTCATGAAGCACTGTGGAGATATTAGATTTTTCTTCTGTACCGTGACTTTCTGCTAGATGTGTGAGCTTAGGTGATTCTTGCATGCCGAGGTTGATTTCTTGTGTACCTTCAATTAGAATGTTGGAATGCTCTTGCGAGTGAGATGGTATTGGAGGAAGATTGAGATCCTCATCTTCTAGCGCCTCAGAGAGGTTTCACTAGGAGATACATCTTTATTTTTCTCTTTTGTGTCTGAAAGTGCCTCAGAGAGGTTTTCACTGGGGGATGATTTTCTATTTTTTGATTTTTGCTTTTTTGGACAAAGGATCTCTTCTTCCCCAAAATAGACATTAGTGTGCAAGCATATGTCATATTGTGAGGTGTTGCGAAGTTCTAGAAATGCGGAGAGAGCCTCATCTTTCAGAAATACGTCGAGAGGCGAGGGTCCTTGACAATCCCAAGCAATGTGTTTGGGATGAACGAGGGGAAGGTGAATAACAAAGATGGCATTGTCGGGGAAGATGCAAGAATGGTCCAGATCTTCACATGAAGCTATGATGACACTCGACGTGATGTTTTCAACACTAGAAGATAACTTTTTTACCTGTACCGAGGTTTTAGCGGGTCCATGAATTGTCACAGTCAGTGGAGGATATCCTAAACCAAAGTATTGATCATATTTCTTGGGAGATGTAGGATCAACCGGCAGTGGCTCTGTAACACCTTGTTCATCGGTGCCAAGTCCTGTTCAACGGTAAGGCATTTTGGTACAAATTTGAAATGGTACAGGGTATTTTTCTTTGAAGTATTCTAGATTGATAGGTGCTGGGGTAGTTTCATCATGATATAACCAATCACTTAGAGCTATTTCTTTGGCTTCTTCTCTAGAGACCTGTGCTGGTACAGAGGGAATTTTATCATTGATCCTACGCTGCTATTCTTTTTCCTTCAGAAGATGACGGCCATAGGAGCAAGGGACAATGGTAACTATCCCACATGGAAGGCATTGTGAAGCTCATACTCACCACACCCTTTGTCTATGATCTTGACCTTTTGGGGTGTACAAGTGGAAGATGAAGTGGAAGCTTGTGATTGTTCTATGGTGACTTGCAGCATGAATGACGATGTGGATGGAGTGGATGAGGGATCTTTAAAATGATCCACATAGGTACTTAGACAATGGAATTGTCGATCATAGACAACCTCTAAGGCCTTGCAATATTCAAATGGCTGTTGATTAGCGGGAATGGTGACTTCCACATTGTAATGAGGGAATTTGAGGCATTGATGGTAGGTGGACGGAACGGCTTGCATAGCATGTAACCATGGTCGGCCTAGGAGGAGATTATATGGAAGGTCAAGATCAATCATGTGACATAGAGTGGGCATGGTGAGTGGGCCTACCTTGATAGGGAGGCATATAGTGCCTTCAGATTCCCTCTCCGTGTTTTCATATGCCTTGATGGAGATAACCAAAGATTCCAAGTCAGCCATTAAATACCCTAGGAGTTTTATGAATTTTAATGTACATATGTTCAAGCTACATCCATTATCCAAGAGAACCCTCTTGACTCTATGGTTAGTGATTTGGACTTCAATATGAAGGGCTTTATTATGTGTGGGGTCAATAGGTGGCATGTCGGCATGACTAAAGGTGAGATGATAGGATGATGATAGTTGAGCAGCAAGGTTTTGGAATTGGGTGAGAGGTATGTCAGTAGGAACATGAGACTCTTGGAGAGCCTTGTCAAGTATTTCTGAGTGATGGCAGATGTCCTAAGGAGTTCCAAGATGGATATTTGAGTGGGGGTCTTTCCAAGATGGTCAAGGAGGTTATATTGGGAAGTGGTGGTAGCGGAGGATGGGGATGGTCCCTTCATAGTTATACGCCCATGGCAGGTGGTAACAACACATTTGGGGGTGGTATTTTTGACTTTGATGGTGGTGACACAAGTAGAATTGAAATCAATTCTACCCACTATATTATTGTAGGGAGGTGGAACATTGTTGTAGTTGATGTTGGCTTGGTTGTTAGGATTAGTGTTGGAGGAAGATGGTTTGGATGTGGTTTGGTTATTGTTGTGGTGGGGAAGAGGGTCTTGATAGACACCTAGGCCATCATTGGGTGATGTATTATCATGGTCTTCCATTTGGATTTTGCCGTGTTCAACGAGATCTTAGACATAGTTTTTTAATTTCATGCATTTTTTTGTGGCGTGGCCCTTGATGCAGTGGTAGTCACAATATTCATTCTCCTTGTACCACACGGGCTTAGGTTTATTTTTCGTCAAATGGTTTTGTTATAGGGAAATCAACCATACCGGTATGGAGTAGCTTTTGGAATACAACCTTGAGTGGCTCACCCAAGGGGGTATATTTGCGTTTTGGATTGTTAGGAGGATTTCTCTTTGGAGGAGCGGGCGGGACCGATACATTGTTAGAAACATTTTTAGAATATGTTTGTCTCTTTTGGTTTAGGAGAGGCGATTTGGATGTACTTGGAATCGGTAGCACCATCTCCTACAGTGTTCTTGTTTTTAGCCCAAAATTTAGGTTTGTCGTTGAAGGTTTTGGCATTGTCGTTCTTGTTGTAGATTTTGACTAGACCCTTCACAATAAGGGCTTTTTCGATAGTGACCCCTTTTTCTATAATTTCGTCGAAGGTTGAGCATAGTGATCTCATGTTCTACATTGTATGAGAAGTGGGCGATGAATTTCTCTGAAAGATCAGTGAAATTGGATATGGAGCCATAAGGTAAGTGCATGAACCATTCTACGGATTGTCCTCCTAGGCTTCATGGAAAAAGATGAAGGAGGAATTGGTCATCATAGGGAACTTCTTGGCATGCCATGAAGAACTCCTTGATGTGGTCACGAGGGTCTCCTTTTCCTTTGTATTTATCAAATTTTGGGATTTCAAAGTGTTGAGGAAAAGGTGTGATGGCAATGTTTCTGTCAAATGGGTAGGGACATAAGTCTTCAAACTTATATTGTTTCTTTTGGCTCCCTAGTTGGATATTTTTAAGGGCATTTTCCATATCTTGCCATTCGTAGTCGAAAGGGTTAGTAAGAGGTGGTTGTCATACTTGGTGGAGTGGAGGTTGTTGCATTGATGATTGTTGGTGTTGAGAGTGGACATATTGTTGTTGTTGTTGGGAATGGGTATATTGTTGTTGTCTGTGAGGTGGAAGACTTGTGGTTTGTGTGTAGGTGTGAGAGCCGTGTGTTTGTTGTTGTGGGATGACTTGTTGAGTTCAAGGTTGGACATATTGTTGATGTTGAACACATGGGGGTAGGCCTATGGCTTGTGTGTAAACATGGGACCCATATGCTTGTTATTACGGGATGACTTGTTGAGTTTGGGGTTGTAGCTATTGTTGGATGTTGTAAGGAGGTTGCATTAATAACTCATGGTGGGGTTGATGCGTGGAAGATTGATATGTGTGTGTGGGATTAGCATAGTTTGTCAATGGGTTTTGGGGTTGGTTGAGTGGATTTGCAATGGGTGTTTGAGTTGTGGGTGGTGCTACTGTTTGTGTGATGATCGACCTTGGTGGAATGTTTAGTGGAGGGAGAGGTTGTGATACAATCGTGATGACTTCTTGTTGATGGTTTGGTGGAGGTGGTATGGCAGTGATGGTGACATTATAAGGTACCCCAGAAATGGGTACATCAGAAGGTAGCAAGTCATAAGGTAACCTGAAGGGAGGATTGGATGCTTGTGGTTGTGCAACATTCTAGCCCTTATGTTTTGTCCCAAGGTGTGAATGAAGGCTATGTTGGAAGCAAAACTAGCCCAAGGATTATCGTAGATGGGTTCGTTAGGATTAGGGACACGTCCCAATGGTTGATCATGGATTGGTGTTGGTGGTTTGTCATGAGATGGTTTTTGGTCATATGAATATGGAAGGCGTGCACCATGTTCAATGAGACGTTGAAGAAATTCATCCTTATGGTTGTTAATGAATTGGTCAAACTTGTCATGTAACCTCTTTTTGTTAAGGAACTCAACAAAGGTGGGGGAAAAAGTTTGATGAGGATGAGTGGATGCTTCACCCATTTTGGGTTGGTTGACATATTACTCCATGTTACTTGTGGTAGAGCCACTAGGAGAGGGGTTGATAACAGGCGTCCATTTTCTTAGCTTGTGATCATGTGACAGGAGGCATAAAAGGTGAATTTGGGTCAGATTTGGATGATGAGGTCCTGATGATGAGATATGGAGATAGGTCCAAAATCTAGATCAAGATGATTAAAGGCCGATGGTTGTCCTATATACTTAGGGTAGACAAAGAGCCTAAGAAAGAGGACAATAGGATTATTTTACTTGGGGTAGACAAGACGCACCAAGCAAAACAAGATTTCTTGGAATCCACTAACTTAGGAGTTGTCTAGATTCCTAAGCTAATTTATCCAAGGGGGTCGATGATTGATCTAGAGTTTTTTCCTTAGGATTTGTATGTGGTTTGGATTGATTAGGATGGATTTGGATGAGGATATGGTTGGTCTTGATTGATTCAAGGGTAATGATCTATTATGGATTGATTGAGGATGATAGGATTATTTTAGGATGATAGGATTGAATACGTCTAGTGATGTAAATGAAGTTCTGGCTAATGATGTCTAAGGTCCAATGGTGAGGATAATGATCAATGATTAGGATGAATCACAAGCTAAGAGTAATGAATGGATAGGGACATCGATTGAGATGGCATGTAATGTCAAAGGATGGTGTGGAATGGGGGTTGTTGACAACTATAAGGACAAAAGTTTGACTTTGTGATGAATTTTTGGATTGGGCACTGATTAAGATGACTAGGTGATGATACAGAGGTTTAGGCACCAATGCAGAGGATTAGGCGCTGATGTAGTAGATTGGACGCTGATGTAGTGGATTGGGTGTTGATACAGAGGACTGGGCACTGATGTAATAGATTGGGCATTAATGCAGAGGATTGGGCCCTGATGTAGTGGATTGGGCACTGATGTAAAGGACTGGGTGTTGATTTAGTAGATTGGGTGCTGATGTAGAGGACTGGGTGTTGATGTAGTGAATTGGGCATTGATGTAGTGGACTAGGTGCTGATGTGGAGGGCTAGGTGCTGATGTAGTGGATTGGGCGCTAATGCAGAGGAGTAGGTGGTGATGTGGAGGGTTAGGCATTGATGTGGGACAATGATGGTTTCGTGTGATTTTTAAGGTGATGAGTTGGATTTTTGAAAAATTTTGGGCTTGGGATGTGATGTTTTTGGAGTTTGGAGGTTTGAATGTTTCAATAGTTTGCTCTTTCAAATGGCTCAAATGATGTTTGGGTGATGTCAATGAGAGTCTTCTTTGGAAAGTGATACAAGCATTTCAAACAAGTGCATACAATGTCCAAAGGTTTTGTTGTGAAACTAAACAATCATGCACAACCTAAGGCAAGGATAGGATAATATTTGTTGGATCCCCTAGTCGTGCCTATTCAAAGTGGATAGTGTTTATGGTGATTGTTAGTCATAACAATACTCATAAAAATTTGCACAACAAACCTTTATTATCTTGTAAAGTATGATCAACTTAGAATAAATTGATGACTCCAAGTCTCTATTGATCAGGTCATGATCTTCTGACGTTACTTAGAGGTTGATGTGACATTTTGTTTTCCATTTCAAGGGGTCTCACATTGTTTGAATGATCGATTGTATACCTGCTTACTGCAAATTCACTTCACAAATGATGTTATTTTCACTATGCTCAACAAATTATGATTATATTTATAAGTTTGATCAATTCTTCTGAGCATCTACTTTCTTGAACTGTATATACTTTTGCACTTTGTATTTAATCAAATGATGTGCCTACAAGTAGATATTCATATGTGCATCATGGATATTAATGTGTATTTGCATGATATTTGTCATTATTGACATGCTTCTGCTTAAAATATGCTCTGTGTGTTCAATTATTTACAAGATATAGGCATATTTCATGTTTATTTGCTTTAGATTGTATGCTATTTACAATTATGGAGGTGATTTGTAATGAAATTTAAAGAAATTCAAAGAAATACTTCTAATTTTAGTGAACCTTTAGCTATTGAGTCACATACATTCAAGATACAGTCATGAAGAGAAGGAATCAAACCATAATTCACCAGGTTGTTCCACAACTAGGTATGGCTGGTTCTAACTTCAAAGGAACAAGGAATGAAAACAACACATGCAGATTGATAAGCACTCCAAGGGACGCAGCTAATCAATGCATATATCTAGATCTCATTCACTGACTACTTAGGATTTACAATGATTTGTAATCAAACAACTTCTCTTTCATTAAGTATGCAAAAACATGTACATTCACAATAACCTTGAAATTAGCCCTGAATTCTTCAGCAGTCAAATTTCAATTAAGTTTCTAATGCCTAAAAGAGTGCATTCCATCCCCTTTTATAGAGTAAGGAGAGGAGGCAGTTACAAAATGACCGATGGTTAAGATTCATCTATTCAGATCAACGATCCACATCCTTCATTGACTTAGTCAACACCTTCCTTCGGAGCACAAGTTGCCAGCTGGCAACTATCTAACAAGACTTATTTACTTATAAGTAGCCTATGCATATGTTTACATTGTGATGCATCTTTGCTTACTCTTTATCTCCTTCTTCTTCATCATTCTCTACATCATCCTCATCTTCATTGTCACTGTCACTTTTATGTAGATTATCTCTTATATGTGTCTTTATTGCTGCCCTGATGGATTCATATGATTGCACTATTCTATCAATCTCACCTCCATCTTGGACCTTGGCCTTTACTATTGCATGCCAGTGAGAATGAAACTTAGCCTGAAGGGCATCCATCTTATTCTTTCTACTATTCAAGGTTTCATTATATGTTTCCACCCTGACCTTTATTCTCGTGACCTTGTTCATCACTTCTTTTGTCAGGTAGTTCAGGGGGTCCTCTGCAACTTTCTTGAAATTATCATGGAAGGCTTGGATAGAAAAATCTACATCCTGATTTTCAATCTTCCCTTCTACCCTCCCTTCCAATGTCTCTAGGGTTTTTGCCTCATGTGCCATTAGATTGTGCAGTTTGACACTTATATCCCTGAACTTTCCACTACATCTCTTCAGTGTATCACATTCAAATCTGGTATCTTCATACCAGATACTTAGCATTTGGGAGGTGTTATTATCTAGTATATTGTTACTTATCAATAAATGTGTATCAATCCTCTTCATTTCACCTAAAGCATCTAGGTGTTTCTCCAGTTTAAATGACCTCCTACCTACTTTATTTTGTAATTTATCTACCTTTCTTTTCAAGGCACTCAAAGAATTCCACCTCTCCAAAGAGGTTTTTACTACATCCTCAGCTTCAAAAATGGATGACATCATCCACTTCTCCATTACCTGTGCTTTATGCCTCATCAGCTCTAACCCTGTAACCTCCTCTTGCGCGGGATAATTGTTTACTAAAGATCAGGGTGATATGGTCAACCTTTGACCACAAAGCCAAATCAGGTCATCAAATTAAGATCAGGGACACTTTGAAATGTGACCCCCTTGGGGATAGATTATGATGACATCATCATGCCATTAATGCTCTTTAGTTATCGGGTTTTGGCGACGTCACCATCATATTGAGAAATATGATGAATATTTGGATATATGACCCTTCATGGGTTGAGTGAGATGATTACATCATCACCAAGGTGATTTCTCTCATTCATTGGAACTAAATGACATCATAGTCATACTGATATGACCCCCCCCCCCCCGGCGAATACATGAGGTTCTTGACGGGTAGATACCTGTTCCTATTTAATTTTGATGTTCGCGTATCGAGTATCTAATGGTTATCGCGTGATTTTCTAAGTCTGGATCATGTTAGCGAATATAACTGATGTTTAGAAATATGACTCCCTAAGGGAAATATTAAGGTTGATCTATCTTTGACTCAACATAACTTTCTACCCTTAAACAATATCAGGGTGATCCAAAAGGCAAACCTTCTTGGAATTTTGTACTCTTTCCAACCATGAGGTTTATGATAACAAATACTAACTTTGGCAACTAACCTCTTCTTGTGGTGCACATACCTCAGATGACATACATGACTAATTTTACCTAACTGCCCAAAGAAAGAAAACAAGCAAGAAAAAGTAGAAAAGTTGGGTCCCTATTTTGCTAAGCCAAAATGGGGTGTGTTGTGTAATCACACAATAGATAGCTCCATGATCTTGGTAGCACCGGCTCCCCTCCACGGCACTCACTTCTCACACATACCAAGTTCTGGGTTTCCCAAGGCTCATCCCCCACCAAACCTTACGATTGTCCTACTATCTCTACTAAGAACCACGAGAATCAAGGTGGCTTCAAAGGTCCCACCTTCTGCGCCAACAAATAGAGGCATTTGGGCTACTAAAACAATGGTTTGTAGTAAGTGCATTTGTTTAGGTGGCCATACGTGCAGCAGTGCTACTCTCCGTTATGGAGTCTCCCAGCCTTCAAAGGTTGTGCCTTGAAGGGTTTTGGGGGAGGTTGGTTGTCGGTATGACACAACAACACCTGTTGCTTGTGACTTTCATCACAAGCAAATTATTTTATATAGCGGCTCGAAAGAGCTTGGCTTTAGCTTGTTGTCGCTTGGGTCGTTCCCACCTTTCAAAGCGGGGTGGCAATCCCTCTAAAGGCTCAACAAAAGCAACACAAGTGTAAAAATACTTTTGATCCCCAAGTTCATACAAAGATGCGAGGGGAGAGCATACGCATTTTTAGGCTTGGGTCACACTAAACAAGATTCATTTTTTAGCTCTTGGATTATGTTGGGGGTGATTTATGCAAGTGTTGTGAGAAGTTTTTGATTCGTAAGGTCACCAAATGGTGCAAGGGAAGAGCATACACTTTCACAATACAAACACAATCACAAGACACTTCACACAAATTATTCATTTTCTTGCTTAGATGAGTGAGAATGCAATTTGTGGTTCTTTTTAACCCAATGAGTGAATATGCAAGTTGTTGTTCATTTTAAGCCAATGAGTGAAGATGCACGTTGTTGTTCTTTTTAACCAATGAATGAAGATGTAATTTGTTCTTTTTACACCTTATGAGTGAAATATGCAAGTTGTTCTTTTTACACCTTATGAGTGAAATATGCAAGTTGTTGTTTGTTTTAACCTTATGAAGGTGTGATGATGCAAATTGTGTTCTTTTTAAGCCTTGTAAACATGCCTATGATTAATCAAGCAATTTCACACAACAACAACACCAAATGCTTTTAAGCTAATAAACAACCCTACAATTAAGAAGTTAGTAGTTGTAGACAAGTCTTCGATAGTCGAATGAGGCTACAAAACCAAATGTTAGACAAAAAACACTATTTTTGGTTAGGCGCTAATCTGGGAGATTGAGTGCTAATACACTAGATAGGTGCTGATATAGAGGGCTAGGCGCTGATCTGAGATAGGCAGCACCTTCCCCTTGTAAATTTGATTTTTTCTACAAAACAAAGAGCTAAGGTGGCCAAGAAGTTAGTAAAACATCAATTAACACATTATGGAAACATAAACTAATGACTTTGACTTAAAAATCATGGAAGTGAGTGATTTTACCTTATCTCTGAATGGGCGCTGATTTGTCAGGCTGGGCGCTGATTTGCCAGATAGGCATTAATGTTCCAGATAGGTGCTAATTTGCAGAAATTAGACACTGATCCGACCTGTCACAAGAAAAACAACACAAGACATGCAAATTTTTTAGCTAAAAGGTGGTGGGGGTCCCACCGGGAATGCCAAAATGTCTACCTATGAAGATGAGACCTAAAATGGATGAAAATTACACCTAAAATGCACCCAATCTCAAGTCCAAGGGACCTCAAGATTGGACTAAATCACTACTATGCTTTTATACTAAAACATGCACCCTATCTAAGCAAACTAGTGATGATATGTCCTATATGGATGATAAACTAAACTAGACTATGTTGAATTGCACTAAGAGCTATAGATGTGAGCACTCAAATTGACAGCATAACATTGCACAAAATGACTTGTTCCAAATGGGAGGTGGAGGCCTCAATTTATAGATTTTTGGAGATTGAATTAGAGGGATAAGATCAATTTGAAGGATCAATGGTGGAGATTGCTTGAGGATCCTCAAGCAAGGAGAATTGGACAAATGGCATGATTGGATTGGATGAGAAGGTTGCCCCAAGATTCAAGGGATGATCAATGGATGAGAATGCAAGTTTGAATGGATGGATGGCCAAGATTGAGTAGGCGTATGACATGTAAGGAATCATTTATGAAAAGGTAAGGCCTGGACATTGTGAGGAATTTTAAATTCCATGGAGAGGACAAGTGGAATTTAAAATTAGAAGAATAGTGTTCAAATAGTGCCACATGGAATTTTAAATTGAGTTGAATAGTGACACATGGAGTGGGGTGGAAGAAAGAGGACAAATGTACTCAATTTGGAAGATTTGCCCATGCTCCCAAAGTACCCCTTGTCATGTACATGTGTGTACATTGGATGACAAGTGGACTTCTAGAAACATGGGGGTTTGTAATGATGAATTAATTAAAATTAATTCATGTGCACATGGATTAGAAGAAAATAATTATGATTACAAAAAGTAATCAAAAGTGCACAAAATATGGAATTAAATAAATATGGTAATTTATTTAATTTTTGGCATGAACTATAGTCAAAATATTTAATTTTCAAAGTATAGTAGAAGAATTGATTTTTATGATGGGATAAAGGCGTGGAATAAATTAATTAAATAATTAAAAATTATTTAATTAATAATCGGATTGGATGAAGTGATGTAGGTGGACTAGAGTTGAATGTGCTCGTGGATGAAGTTGGTTGTGACCATTTTCAAGTGTCTACATCTATCATGCATACCTTTCATAGTAGAAGGGCAAATGATCTAAATCTCTGGAATTATCATCTTCACTGGAATCTTACATACCATAAGAACTGCATAGCCGAATCTACAAATGTAGAGGAATGTAGAGCATTCCATCACATCATATTGTTAGAGCATGAACCAGAACTCAATCACTTATAGCTTTCACTGTGGAGGAGAAAACACTCTAAAACTTAGGATCTAGCACATTTATATCATACTCAACTCAACTCTAGAATTGTAAGATCATATCTTCAATCTCAGAGGAATGCAGAACATTCCATTATCATGCTTTCACAGAATCAACACTGTCTTCAAATTGTTAACAAAAAAACATCCTTTTGTTGATCAAAACACCATGCAACTTGGAACACACATAAGATAACATTGTACGAAGCTACGTTCCAAACCACAAAAGCTCAATAGCAAGATAATAAAAATGTAGAGCAACCTTCTAGACAGTCTTCAAGAGCAAACACTCTGAAACAAGGATTGTCACCTTCTCCCGGAGGCCAAGTCTTCTTTGTATTACCATATACAATTCAGGATTAGTAGGAATGACCATTCAACATGCTTCAAATCATCAGCAACACAACTATTTCTTCTAATTCTCATTAATTATGCTTCAAATCAACTCTGTTTGGATTAGGGATGTAACATTGAGCTTTCTCTTTCTTAGGAACATGACATCCAAATATGAGCATTCTCTTACTCTCAGTGTATGCAATGTTGACATCAATGAATGTCGCTATGTTGACATCAATGACAACATATGTGGCCAACAATCTCCTCCTTTGTCATTGATGGCAACATATGTTCCCTCTTAGACTTTCTCTCCCCCTTTGACATCAAGGACAAAGGCATCCACTACCTGCTTATTCTCCCCCTTTCATCGACAATCATTTTTTCTTGCAAGCTCACCCTATCACCAGTCACCACTACCTACTTCCCCTGAGAGGTAGCCATCATCAGTCCAGAATTAAGATATAGCATGAATACCCCCTGGACAGATGCATCACTATGCATCTTTAGCAAGAAGAGGGAGGGACAATTACCCCTAACCTCTACTGGAGATCCTCAATTATGTCTTTTGCAAGAGCCTTTGCAAAGATATTTGCAATCTGATCCTTGGTTGGAACATATTCCAACTTCACTTCCTTGTCTGGAACCTGCTCTCTCAAAAAGTGATACTTGATTGCTATATGCTTGGTTCTTGAATGTATCACTGGGTTCTTGGAAATATTGATAGCACTTGTATTATCACACAAAATACGAATAGGCTCATCATACACTACCTTGCTATCTTTTAGTGTTTGTTTCATCCACAATACTTGAGTGCAGTAGGAGGCTGTTGCAATATATTTTGCCTCTGCAGTAGATAAGGACACTAAATCTTACTTCTTACTCTTCCATGAAACCAAATTGCTTCCTAGAAAGAAAGCAGCACCACTTGTACTTCTTCTATCATCAACACAACTAGCCCAGTTAGCATCAGTGTATGCACTCAAGTCAAAGTCATTACCTTTTGGATGCCATGGACCATAATATGGAGTTCCTTTCAAGTATATGAATATCCTTTTTACTACCTTCTCATGTGTTCACTTAGGATTGGCTTGATATCTAGCAACTACACATACTGCATGCATAATGTCAGGTCTAGATGCAGTCAGATGCAACAATGCTCCAATCATAGACCTATAAATAGACTGATCCACCTCTAGAGACTCATCATCTTTGCTTAAGTGGCATCCAATGACCATGGGAGTACTCACTGGTTTTGAATCCTCCATATCAAATTTCTTCAACAATTCTTTGACATACTTTTCTTGAGAAATAAAGATACCATCATCTAGCTAAGCAATTTGAAGACCAAGGAAGAATGGCATCTCACCAATCATAGACATCTCAAATTCTTTTTGCATTTCCTCTACAAACATCTTACACGTATCATAATTTCCACCAAAAATGATATCATCAACATAAATTGCAACTATCAAGATCATGTATCCTTCTTCCTTTATGTAAAGATTGTTATCTGTAGTACCTTTCTTGAAGCCTTGCTGAAGTAAATATTTGTCTAATCTTGCATACCAAGCCCTATGTGCTTGCTTGTACCCATACAAATCTTTCTTGAGTCTAAATATCATGTCTAGATCTTCTGATATCTGGAAACCATTTGGTTGCTCAATGTAAACCTCCTCCTCTAGGTCACCATTCAGAAATGTTGACTTGACATCCATCTAATATACCTTGAAGTTCTTGTGAGCAGCAAGAGCAAGGAACATTCAGATTGCCTCCATCCTAGATACTGGAGTAAAAATCTCCTCAAAATCAATGCCTTCTACTTGAGTATATCCTTTGCATACTGATCTTGCTTTGTTCCTTACAACTTCACCTTCTTCATTTAGCTTGTTCTGGAACACCCACTTTGTTCCTATAATATTCTTATTGGCAGGTCTGGGGACCAATTCCCATGTCTGATTCTTCTCAATCTGATCCAGTACTTCTTCCATTTATTTTATCCATTCATCATCTTTGTTATCTTCGACAAAGGTCTTAGGTTCCACCTTTGATAATAAACACAAGTTTGCTTGTTCATGTGTCTTGACAAACCTTCTCCTTGTCTACACACCTTCATTTTTGTCTCCAATGATCTGTTCTACTGATTGGTTCTTCTAGACATACTTTGTTGGAGTCTTAAGTATTTGTTCAGGTTCCTATTACATTTCTTCTTTTATTTCTTCTAATTCTTCATCTTCAATTCAAGGAAATATATTAGATCCAGTATCCTTTGAATCCTGTGTGAACTGATACAAGTCTTCATCTACTTTCACATTTGTGCTCTCAATCATCTTTCCCAACCTTTTGTTGTAGCATCTATAGGCCTTTCTTTTGTTTGAGTAACCAAGAAAGATTCCTTCATCACATCTTGAATCAAACTTTCCTAGATCTTCTTCATCTCTTTTGATATAACATTTGCTACCAAAGATCCTGAAGTATCTGATAGAGGGAGGTCTTCCATACCACAATTCATAAGGGGTCTTAGTGTTGTTGACCCTTAACAGAACTCTATTAGTTAGATAGATAGCAGTGTGAATTGCATCCTTCCAGTATACCCCAAGCATATTTGCATCTTTCAACATTGCCCTAGACATTTCTTGTACAATCCTATTCTTTCTTTCCACTACCCCATTTTGTTGAGGGGTTCTAGGAGCAGACAAGTGCCTCCTAATGCCATGATCTTCACAAATTTTTTCAAATTGAATTGAAGTAAACTCACCTCCTCCATCTAACCTCAAGCATTTGATCTTAGCATCCATTTCATTTTCAACCAAGGCTTTGAAAATTTTAAACTTATCAAGAGCATCAAATTTTTCTCTTAAGAAAGTAACCCAAGTCATTCTAGAATAATCATCAATGAGCAACATAAAATACCTTTCACCTTGTTGACTCCTTACTCTTGTGGGTCCACATAGGTCTATGTGAATCAACTCCAATGGCTTTGAGGAAGAGTACTCCTTGCTTTTAAAACTTGTCTTTGTTTGCTTTCCCATCTGACATTCCTTGCATACAATGTTTGCAGGCTTGATTATCTTAGGCATATCTCTCACTACATGAGTAGAGATGATCCTTACCATATTATCAAAGTTATCATGTCCCATTATTTTATACCACAACCAACACTCACTGGATTGAGTCAACATACATGTTTTTCCATTTGCTTCTTTCCAGTGATAGATATCACCGCATGTCTTAATACCTTCTGTAACTAGCTTTTCGGATCCTGCTTTCCTAATTTCACAACCATTAGCATGAAAAGTAAGATTGTAACCTTTTCTTCACATATGACTGGCACTAAGAAGATTGTGCTGTAATCGTTTGACATCGAGAACATCCTTAGTCTTGTTCTTTCCATCAAAAGAAATGACACCTTTTCCACATATTTGTGCTAACTCATCACCTCCAAACTTGACAGCTCCACCATCCCACTTCTTAAGTATTATGAGCTTCTCTTTGTCACCAGTCATATGATTTGAACAACCACTATCAATGACCCAAGCTTTGGTCTCTTCCTTTGCATGGAAGGGAGTCCATACAACCATTGTTTTTTCACTATTTTGAACAGTCTACAAGGTATCAATTTTTCCATATTTTCCAACCTCATTCTTTTTGTCACCAACACTCATGACGAAGAAAAGTGTTTCATCATTTGAATCATCATGATCCTCATCTTCTGAAGAACAACTATCTTCTATGGAGAACATACTTATTTTGAATTTACTATTTTTGTTACTTCTCCTATATTCTTTAAGAGGACATTTGGAAGCAAAGTGACCAACTTTTCCACAATTGAAACATTTGAAGGGTAACTTACCTTTGTACTTTCTAGAGCCTTTCTTCAGGTTCTTACAAACTTTTCTTTAGCATCATCTAGGCTTTCATCTTCATAAGCAATTTCTTCTTTTGCCTTTTTATTGACTTTGAAAGCATCTTCTTTCTTTGGCACATCACCTTCAAACTCTCTCATTTCAAAAGCAGTAAGAGTCCCAAACATTTCATCTAACTTGAGTATTTATCTAGATCAGTATTCTCTTCAATAGCAGATACTTTGGAACTGTAAGATTTGGGAAGAGATCTCAATACCTTTTTAACAATTTCATCTTCTTTTATTCCCCCTCCAAGACCATTGATACCATTGATTACTTCATTCACTCGGAGCATAAAAGCAACAATATTTTCATCTTCTGACATCTTTAGGTATTCTAATCTATTCTTGAATACTTGCATCTTGGCTTGCTTCACTTTCTTATCTCCTTCATAAAGAGTTTCAAGTTTATTCCAAACTTCTTGAGTTGAGCTACAACTTATTACCTTTGAAAGTTTTGAGTCAGTTAATCCACTCATGATGGAAAACTTGGCCTTGGCATTATTTTCATACTTCTTAACTTCATCTGCATCTATTAGAATAGAGGCAGGGATAGAGTAACCTTTCTTGATAGAATCCCAAACTCCACAGCCTAGTGAATTGATGTAGCTTTCCATTCTTACTTTCTAAAAAGCATAATTTGATCCATCAAACTTAGGAATCTTGTTGGGTCCTCCTGATGCCATCTCGGACCTTCCTCAAGTAGTTAAGCTTCCTTCAGAGGAACTTGGCTCTAATACCAATTCTTAGACACACTAGGGTACTGAGAGGGTGGGGGGCGAATCAGTGTCTAAATAATTCTTCCAAATTAACAACTTTAACTTATCCGGAGCATATCAAAACTTAAGCATCACAATATTTGTAAGATCCCTAATCAGATCTACCCTAGTTTTTTATTTTATTTCTAACTTTTACTTCCAAACCCTAGTTCTGATAATAAACTAAATTCTAATTTTTCCTATTTTTTTTCCAAACCCTAGAACTGAAATTTGATTTTCTATTTCTAAATTATGAATGGCTTCTGACAGCAAGCCAAAGCATGTCAATTGATCAAACAAACTTGTCGATTATGTATCCTTATTAAGATAACAAATTATAAATTCAAATGCATAAGATTGCCATCAAAATGTAAAAATAAATGACTTATGAATCTGATTTTTGAATATAATAACTATTGCAAATGAATCGGATTATCTAGAATTGCAATTGCATCAAGCTTATTGGCTCAAATAGGCTTGAACATGACCAAAAAATCTTTGTTGTTACAATTAGACTTAAACATAGACTCATACATACCAAGGATGGAGAAGAATGATGTCTAATAACAAACCCTAGATTCCCAAAGTATGGCTATGCAAACATCTGCTCCAATATGATATAAATCATATGGGTAAACCCTAGCAACTATGGTAGCAATACCAAGGCTGAAACTTCATATATTCTCCACTACTCTAATTTCATTATGACATCAGTTCCCTTTTTTTTCAATGGCAGTGAATAATGCTTATGATAATGGCGATCCTTCAAGCATATGGCAACTCTTCCAAACTGTTCTGAGTACTGACAAAAAAGAATGGCATCTTATTTATGCAAGGACAGTTTGATATAAGCTGGAATAAATCTGTAATGATGCTTGTTCCACAAACCCTAGGTGCACTTGTCCAAAAATTTTATTTTCACCTCCAAAACCCTCAATGTGCAGTACTTTCCAAACTAGCCTTACAAACAAAGTGAAAAAGAATTGCAGTATCTTCAATTTCTAGCTCCTTGTGCCAATAACCTATAAAATACTCAATAGTAAACCCTGATTTGGATTTACCTCTCAAGGAGAGTTGGGTTTTCGTCCAACCCTTGACTTTTAGAGGTTTTTGTCCCTAGAAACAATTCAAAACCAAGTTGTAGATCTGTAAAGGCAAAATACATAAAATATAATACTCGATCATGTAAAAAATGATTTCCAACTGCTCCTTTTAAAGCCCTCAAGTAGAGTGCTCCAAATAGGTCCCACTTAAACTTTATTAAATGAAGGTTTTTATGTACACAATGTCACATTATAACATAAAGTGTTTTTGGCCAACTTAAGTAACTTTTATAAAATACTTTCATAAAGTAATTCAAAATTAGAACACTTTATAAAGCCAACTTAAGAATATAACCACTTAAGTTACTTTTTGCTCCTTGTTTCAACCAATCATTCCCTTAGAATGTGATTTAGCCCATGGGAATAGTGAAAAGGCTAAATACCCAACTCAAATGTGACCATTATGGAAATGGGGACATTACTGTCCTCCCACCCCGTGATTGCTTGTCCTCAAGAAATTGAATGAACCAAATCAACATTAGGCCTGACATACCAATAATGCTCGGATCCCAAATCAATCTTGGACTTAGATGTGGCTTTTCCTATGACTTGCCATGTTGTCCAATGTGTGCAAAGTACCCATACTCCCGTTGCTCCACTCTGATATAAATAGTACCATACCAAAATTTGTGAAGCAACTCATCAAAATGCATGCCAATCATACTACCACCTGGATCCTAAAACATGATGTAATCATCCAAACGAATCATGAAGATGTAGATATCAAAAAATGTACCATCAACACTGAAATTCCTTCTAACACTGGATAGTATCATGGTGTTGTGATAGATGTCAAACACAAGTGCTTGGAAGAATATATCCAACCCTGATATATTGTTGTTATAAATTAGAACAACAACATACAAACTGCCAATGCCATTGATAATGATGCAAAAAGTTCCATCCATAACATAGAATGATAGGAGATCATCACCATGCTCATCTCCAACAATAGTGTAATAATCCCAACTCCTCCAATTTGTCCAAGTAGCTGATATCATGCATGTATATTCAAAAAATTCTATGCCCAGCAATATAGGACAACCATCAATCAATAATGGATTAACAAAAAAACAATGCTCTCCAAGAATGTTTTGATCTTCACTCAAATCTGATTCAAAATTTACTTCATCTATCCATGTGTTCATTGTTGGAAACACGGTTGTCGTTGCACCAAAAGGTCGACCTATTAATGCTCAATACAACTGCCAGAGTTAATGAATCCACGGGAGGCGGTTAAGCCATGTCACGAATCCCACGAGAGATGTTGGCTCACTGCCAAAAATCCCCTCCCAGCATAACTCACGGGGGAGATTCAAACCCAAAACCTTTGGCTCTGATACCAATTGTTGGAAACATGGTTGTCGTTGCACCAAAAGGTCGACCTATTAATGCTCAATACAACTGCCAGAGTTAATGAATCCACGAGAGGCGGTTAAGCCATGTCATGAATCCTGCGAGAGATGATGGCTCACTGCCAACATTCATATCATTACTAACTGGTTCTAAACATGTTGTCATACTATTATCTTGCTCCTTCATGCTTGGAGTCTTCATTAAGCCCTCCAAATGACGTGTCTCATCAAACTCATCACTACAATCATGTGAACAATATGAATTTTTTGATTCATATAAATTTGATGGTTCTTTATGCTTGGTTGTCATAAGAGGCTTATTCATGACATGTTCAACCTCCATAACATCTTCCTTTTGAAGAAAACAACTTCTAAGGTAGGGTCCCCTTTCTTTTCTTGCTAGATCTATGTGATTGACTTGTTCTTTGACTTGTTGAAGGTGTTGTTTTGCATGGGCAGCCATCAACTTAGCCTCCTTGGCTCTTTGTATCCACTCATTCATTTTTTTAGACTGTCTTACTTCTTCTATGCCAAAGTACACAAATTCAGTACTCTTATGGTTAAAATCTTCATTAAAAGATTCATTTCCAACACTTGGATTTTGGATGCCATCAATAGGAGATACAATAACACTAACTTCTTCATGAGTAGGGGTTGCTATCTGTTTAGGGTTAAATTGGATTTGTTGATCTTTTGTTCTTTAGATGTTTGAATCCTCCTTTCACCCTAACATTGAAGGATCTAGGGTTGAGTGGCAAGCACTATCATACCCGAGGTCACTTGCAAATGAGGGGAAGCTTGGATTAGGGAATTAATTATCAATTTTTCCTTCTCCTATGCTCAATTAACCATTAAAACCCTAATTACACAAATATGACAACAAATTAATGAATTACGGAAAAAAGCTCTTGCAGACCAGAGTAAAATGCCAAATTACAGAATACTTGTTTTCAGGGTTCCGAAGCGGAATAGTCAGGGACACTGGAGCAGGCACCCAAGTCCAAGGTACCTACTTTTTTAGGGAATCTGGACCTCCTTCAGACACTTATCAACCTCGTAACTTCTATTTTCCAGAATCTATTTGTGGAGGACACTGGAGCGAGTGCCCTTGTCCTAAAAGTGCTCCTTTGTCTGTCTTTCCTTCAGATCTTGAATCCCTGAGGTCTTCCAAGCCTTCCTGCAACTCCACTTTTTCTAGCTATGACACCTATAACCTATAATCACAGGACTTGGTTTGGGGGTTGTGATGTTTAGAGGTTCACCTCAGTCAAACCCCAGAGGACACTTAAGTCTCTGAACACCATTGTCAGATAAAGAGGGTGTGCCCTTGTGAAGCAGAGGCCAAAAACCAAAGGAATCAATGATAAAAACATAATGATATGTCACCTTGTAGTGAAGCTCTCATGGAGGAAGATGCTCTTCATGCCGTGAGGAGATTGAAGCTCAAATCTGCAAATATCAACACACAAAACACACAAGTCTACTCTTGCAACACAATAGAAAACCTTGAATCACCTTGAGAACACAATAGCTTGCTAGTAATCATCTAGTTTACAAATGAATGCCTACACATGCTTACATATGCATCTACAAGCACTCCCGCCAAGATATTTGAAATTCAAACTTACCGTGTCGGCAAAGGGACCTAATAACGGTCACTAATCGACACCCAAAAATTAGGGCTGCCCCAAAATAGGGCAGGACTAGGGTGTGGGCGCCCAAGTCCTCCCCCCTTATTTTAGGTAGGGTACAGCTCAAGGGGTCCTCCTAGGTCCCATTTGCCATGAAACCCAGGTCTCATTCCATTGGGATGCTAAAATATGAACTAAAATGTCCTAAATGCATGTTAAAGACCTGGGAGCTAAACCTTATGAGGGAAAAGGCCCCAAGGGGACATTTTCCGATGTTACATTTAGCCCCCACTTTAATGTATGTATAAACATGAGCAAAATACATGCATTAAAGTAAGGTCACAAACACAAAAAATACACCAAACACAGAGAAGACACTCCAATCACATAGAAGACAGTAACATGCACGCAAAACACTGAGAAGATAGTTACAATCACGTAGAACACAGAGCAGATAGTTAATGCATAGAAGACACATTAATGCAAGGAAGACAGAAATGATATCTTTTCTTTTCTTTTTCTCATATATATGAAATGCAAATGCAAGTACTGGAAAGTAAACAAACCTCCCAAAATGCAGGAAGCACTACTTGAAGGCACTGGTCTCTGCATATGGGGCAACACACACGCAATACACACAAAACCTTCCAAAATGCATGAAGCACTACTCAAAGGCACTAGTCTATGCATATGGGGCAACAAACACACCATACAAAACAAGCACGCCAAAACACACACACTTGAAGACACGAAGAAAACACAGCAGACAAGCGATGGAGTGTACCTATTTCTAGGTCCAACACCATCTTAGGCACATTACAGGCACACACCGACGATTGTGCTTCACCACAACAATCGCTAAAGATACGCTTAAGGGTTGAGTTAGTCACATAACCGCTCCCCACCTCCGTAGAGGACTTTTGAAAATGACAAGATGATGTAATCTGCTCTGAGAAATACACCATCCCGGCCTCCGTAGAGGGCTTAAGAAAAAGGATATGCTCGATAACCTGCCTCTGCAAAGGGCTTACATGTTTGATTGATTGATTGCAAACAAACTTAGGATGCACGATGCACTACTCTGGGGCACAAGTCTATGCATCTGAGGTCAAACACATTGCTAACATCTATAACAGATAGCTTACCTTATATGCCTCCAACCTTAAGGTGGTTGATATCAATTATTGATATCAAGCACATTAAGGTAGGAAGAAAACACACAAGGGAACACCGACTTTCGCAAAGCCCATGCCCCCCGAAGGTGACATGTAGTTTACGATCGCCAAATGTTCCCACAAACACATCCCTGTAAGAAACATGTTAGTGTCTACAACATCATGATAAACAACAACATCAATGCATATGATTAACCACATAAAGAGCCAAGGTTATAAAATGAATTAAGAGTTTAAGGATAACCATAGGGCTATATCATGAAGCTCTCCGAATCGAGTACTGTCAAGGCTAGATTTAAAGGCAAACAAAGGTGCACGGAGCAACAATATTGTTAAGGTTTGTAAATGCAACATAAACATCATAAAATTCACTACACGGAAAGCACGAGTGATTCCACTAGCCAAGTGTCGGATAAGATATACAACCCCATTGTCATATTAGGAACTAAGTCCATTTTTTGATTTCTCTCGAAAGGGACACTAGGTCCGCATCAGTATAAATGTTTGTCGTCATCTGCCTGCTAGATGAAAACACTAGAGGAAGGGAAACAATAAATAAGAGAGGAGAAACAAGTGTCTTAGGGATAGTCACGTAGGAGAGTGGCCCCAAGTCACCAACCATGACACTATGTCTGTCAGACACAACATGCAACAATGAAATCAGAGAGAGGCAATATATAAGAATGATGATACAAATAGAAGGTCACAATAGAGGTGGTCTCCTGGTATCCTGGTCCTTACGAGAGAATCTAAGGTCCTCCCAGGAGGCCTAAACAACATATAACACATCACGGGGGAAGCAAACCATGAGAGAGATAAAGGGTTGGAGATACTTACTTGTAGGGTCTTCATATTACATCTTGGAGCTCTCGAACCTCTTGGAGAGGTACTCAATCATGTTTAATGCAAAATTTGAGTGGTTCTTATGAAAGTCTTGTTTGTTATCATATGATGCTTGTTCATTAAATCCTTGTTTAAATGAGACTTTTTGTTGCTTATGAGGGGGAGAACCACTATTATTTCTGACTATTGATTGTCGTCTTTCTCTTTTATGATTTTTAGCAAGTTTTTGTTGGTAAATCTTTCTAGAACAGTAGCAGGATTCATCCCGTACCATCTTGCTCATCTGTATCAATTTTTGTTCTTTCTTTTCAAAGGTATTTTGATTATCTCCTGATCCATATAGGGATAATAGAGGAGGAACCTTAGCCTAAATTCTATTTCTTCGTGGACGAGGTGGGTTATCCATTTGTTTCTTGTCAACTTCAATCATACCCATGATACTATCATAGTCCAAGTAATCATCCTCATCTACTTCCACTAAATCTTGTTCCACCATATTATTTTTGGTATACTTAGGAAAAGGATTAGTGAAGATTTGTAAATTCTAATTCCGTAGAGCAACTGACTTATTTCCATTATCATCCACACCTAATACCTGGATGACATTTGAATCAATAAGGTCCTGTATCTCATGTTTAAGATACATACATCATTCAGTGTCATGTCCTTGCATTCGATGATAATGACAAAAGACATTAGCATCAAAGTAAGGTCCTTGTTTACTAGGATCAATAGGCTTAATCAGGGGAAGCTTCATAATGTTATTACTCACAGCTTGATTCATGATAGAATGATATGACTCAAATATCAGAGTAAACTTCCTCGGTTGATACGATTGTTTCTTCGGATTGTTTATAGCAGACACATATGTATTTGGTCCATTGATCTTGATGAAACCCTTGTTATTGTTCCTTTTAAAGTTGTTTTGTGATGATCCACCCATGGATTGTCCAACTTAAGCCGATGAGTTTTGGTTTTCATATTAACTAGACGAAAGTTGATAATCACGAAGGGCAGTGCATAAATGTTGAAAGGAGTTGTACTTCATCAAGATAATCTTATCACAAATATTAGGTTGTAGATTTGTAATGAATATCTTTTGAACATCCTCATCTTTCATCTGATATTGAATTTGAGTATAAAGGCCTTGATACCAACTAATGAATTCAGTCAACTTTTCTTTCGGACCTTGTTTGCATTGAACCAAGTCAATAAGAGTGATTTGGGGTTCGATATTTTCTTGAAAATGTTGTAAAAATTGATCAATCAACTACGAAAAGGAGTGAATTGAATTTAGAGGCAAAGAACAAAACCATTCTAGAGCAGTATCTTTGAGAGATCGCAGGAAAAGTTTTGCTAACAAATCCTCTTCAAAATAGAAATCACTACACATAGCTATGAATGCTGCCACATGGATATTAGGATATCCTTTTCCACCATATTTTTCAAAGCGATGAGTTTCAAACCTCTTAGGCATAGGGGTTCTCAAGATTGCATATGATAACGGATTACGGGCATGATATGTTGGTAGACTAGGTTGCAAAGAATTGTCAAGTTTGTTACCTTTTGTTGCAAAGCAATCATGCCCTGTAAAAGTTGGTTTAGGATGGCATCATTGGGAGATGCGGTTTGTTGTGAGGAATTGGAACCAAGGTGAGGAGGTGATTGAGCTTGAGATATAATAGGCAGAGGCTGAGGTAATGGTGGCTGGCCATAATGATAGGTGGAAGATGGTTGCGAATATGTAATAGGTAGCTAGAAATGAGTTGAATAGATAGGAGGTTGAGAATAATTATTCATAGAAGATGTCCCTTTAGGAATCAAATTCTGATAATTAAATCCCACAGCTTTGTAATTAGTGCCATTAGATACTCCAATACCAGTGGTAGAATTACTACAAGCATTCGCATTAGTTAAGATCGTCGATGTAAAAGTGGATACTCTTGTAGTTGGTATAGGTGCCGAAACTTGAGTATGAGATGGTGATAAAGTGTTATTTATCATTTGCGCACATTCAGTCACCAGCATGATATTGGTTTGTACAATATGTGCTAGACCATGAAGTGCATTAACACCATCTTGTCCTTCTTTTATTAATTCTCTTATATTATGAATTGTAGGAACGGCTTCTCCAGCTATTCTCTCAGTTTCCATAAATGATTGAAATTCAACTAACTCTTTATCCAATTTTTCTATTTGCTCATCTGATACATATCCTATTGCCTCAATAGTATCATCAAAATCATGAAAAGTATGTTCTTCCATTGTACTTGTAATGGGTGGAATGTCTTGTAATGTTTGGGTTTCTCCTTTTGTAAAGAAGGTGTTCAAAGTACCAATTTCTTCAAGAGCACTAGATCCCATGTGTCTTATGCTTCTTCTTAAAGGAATATTTCTCTTAGAAAAGTGAGTTATTAAACTCATGCAGCAATATGCTCACTCTCAACACACTCTTGATGTCAATTTAAGATGTTGCCAAGTCGATTTATAGTGAAAATAAGTCAAAATAGGCACTTTTTTCACCAAAATTCAATGCAAAAGAGCATAACAAAGGGTGTTGTGAGGAAAATGTTGATTGAAAGTGAATAATCTAAGAAATAATAGCCTCTTGGTGCTAAAAATATCCAATACAACACACTTTTAGTGTCGCTTATGGTAAAACCTTAGTGAAAATATAGCAAAATATGCAATTTTTCATGTTTTTTCAATTCCAAGACCTAGCAAAAGGGCTGTTGTAAGGAATTTTAGAAGGTACAGAAAATAATATCAATAATATCATTCCCCTCGATCCATAAAATTGAACATAACACGCTTGGAGTGCAAACTAGGCCAAACCCTAGGGCAAAAATTGTCAAAATGTGTAGTTTTTCGCCGATTTTTCACTACAAGAGCCCGTTAAAAGGGTGTTGTGAAGATTTTTATGAGGGGAAGAAAATTATTACCCTAATAACAGCAAATTAATGCAAAGATATCTTTCATAACACACATATGGTGCAAATTTATGAAGTCAATAAGGTCAAAATTAGTGAAAATCATTGTTTTCAAAGCCCTAGGTTTGAGATTTTGGAACAAAATGCTATGAAAATGGTTTTAATTCTGATTTTTGATGGAAATTACATACTCTCAGATCTGAAAATGATTTTGAAGCTTAATCAGGCAAAATTCCCATGCAAATTTAATGAAAATGCACCAAAATTGCTAGTTTTGTTGAAATTTTCAATGCAAAAATGCAAATAATTTAAATTTAAATGCAAATTCATACTAAAATGCAAGACTACAGCCAAATGCAAATTTGAATGAGCCTCTAAAATTAGTATAAAATCTGATAAAATATTTTTCCTACAAACCCTAGATTTTGGAATTACTAGGTTATCTAAAAATTGTCAAAATACAAAACCCTAGCAATTAAATAATGAATATGCAAAGAAAGATTTTGAATTTTTGTATTTTTCTGTATTTTATATCAGATCTGATGCAAAAATCATGAATTAGGAAAATTTAGGAAGAACTGACACAATTTAGTAAGCCCAACAATGTAATTTTTTTGTATTTTTCTAATTTTTTCAATTTTTTTGAAATTTTCTCAATGTAATAAAATAAATGCCTATATGAATGAATGAAATCACACCAAATCTGTAGACAAACACTCAGTGAGTTGCAATTTAATTTCAAAGACACGGGTTCACCAAAATGTTTAGGGTAAAATTGGATTTGTTGATCTTTTGTTCTTTAGATGTTTGAATCCTCCTTTCACCCTAACATTGAAAGATCTAGGGTCGAGTGGCGAGCACTATCATACCCTTGGTCACTTGAAAATGAGGGGAAGATTGGATTAGGGAATTAATTATCAATTTTTCCTTCTCCTATGCTCAATTGACCATTAAAACCCTAATTACGCAAATACGACAACAAATTAATGGATTATGGAAGAAGCTCTTGCAAACAGGAGTGAAATACAATACCTATTTTGGGGGTTCCAAAGCACAATAGTTGGGGACACTGGAGTGGGCGCCCAAGTCCAAGGTACCTACTTTTTTAGGGAATCTGGACCTCCTTTGGACACTGATCAGTCCCGTAACTTCTATTTTCTAGAATTTATCTGTGGAGGACACTGGAGCGAGCACCCTAGTCCCATAAGTGCTCCTTTGTCCATCTTTCCTTCATATCCTAAATCCCTGAGGTCTTCCAAGCCTTCCTGCAACTCCACATTTTCTAGATGCGACACCTGTAACCTGCAATCACAAGACTTGGTTTGGGGGTTGTGGTGTTTAGAGGTTTGCCTCAATTAAACCTCAGAGGACACTTAAGTCTTTGAACACCGTTGTCAGATAAAGAGGGCGTGCCCTTGTGAGGCAGAGGTTAAAAACCAAGGAATCAATGATAAAAACACAATGATATGTTACCTTGTAGTGAAGCTCTCATGGAGGAAGATGCTCTTCATGCCATGAGAAGATTGAAGTTCAAATCTGCAAATATCAACACACAAAACACACAAGTCTACTCTTGCAACACAATAGAAAGCCTTGAATCACCTTGAGAACACAATAGCTTGCTAGTAATCATCTAGTTTACAAATGAATGCCTACGCATGCCTATATATGCATCTACAAGCACTCCCACCAAGATATTTGAAATTCAAACTTACCATGTCGGCAAAGGGACCTAATAACGGTCACTAACCGACACCCAGAAATTGGGGCTGCCCCAAAATAGGGTAGGACTAGGGTGTGAGTGCCCAAGTCCTCCCCCTCTATTTTAGGCAGGGTACAGCTCAAGGGGTCCTCCTAGGTCCCATTTTCCATGAAACCTAGGTCTCATTCCATCAGGATGCTAAAATATGAACTAAAATGTCCTAAATGCATGCTAAAGACCCGGGAGCTAAACCTTATGAGGGAAAATCCCCCAAGGGGACATTTTCTGATGTTACACTATCTCATGAGAATGATTAGATAAGGTGTTGTTGTCCCCAAATAGAATTTTACGATTGTTATTACCCTCTATTATGCCATCTTTGGAATTCTCAAACACCACCAAATATTGTCTTGCCTCATGTCCCTCCCATATGATAAGAGGTGGTAATGTCTCAAAAATATCTTCATCTTGTATGCTCTAATTTTCAAAATTAGATTGTATGTATTTTTGATTTGTCATTTCACACTCAAATGGAATTAGAAAGCTGATGTTCAAATATTGAAAATCTAAACTTTTATCAAACACCTTTGGAGTGCTTTCATTACTCTCAACCCAAGTTAGATGCTCTTCATCAAATGTTGGCCCAAAAAAATGATTTTCTACAATTATCGTTGGTGGTTCCCACCTGGATTTAAGGTTTCAAACACAGGCTCTTTCATTTAAATCCAAAAAATTCTAAGTCCGTCGGCCTTCACATTTTTATGCATGTGTCTTTGTATATGGCCGCTTGTATGTTGCCATTATATCTAATCCGCAGATGCATATATACAAGGCCGGACCCGAGAGGAAATTTCAATCATCTTGTGAAAGTGGAAAAATGGTTGTATGCATCATTGTATGCATATCGAATTTGTGTGTCATTCAGATACATTTCTGGATGTGAAAATGTGGTTGTATATCGCATATTCTAGGTTAGATTCTGCGTTGTATCAAAAGTATTGCATGTTCCATTGTATATGATGTTGTATGTTTGATATACAACTGGCTAGATACAACGCCGGACTTCAAAAAGATTCAAATCAGGTTGAATAATTGTCGGGCCTACAGGTGTACAAGGGGGATTGTATGTATGTTTGATATACAATATGACATACAAAGCATAATGTATAATCCTGGACTCCAAAGTTTATCAAATCGGGCCTGGCGAGCATGGATACAAAAGCAGAGTTGAAAAGTCAAAGGCAGTTTCCTTTGTATCTTACATTGTATCTCCAATGTACAACTGCATATACAATGGAACATACAAAGGGCTAGAGTCAAAATTGCTTCAAATTTGTTGTATGTGTAGGCTGATATCCACCATTGTATATTGTACATACAACTGCACATACAATCTGAAATATACAACGGGCATATACAAGGTGAAATATACAAGCAGGCAGGTGCAAAAGTGGACGCAGCCGAAAAGTAAATTGCATTTATGAGTTGGGTGAAATCTGTGGTTGTATATTGGGGTTGTATGTACTCAATATACAATCAGACATACAAGTGAAGATATAATGAAATATGCAAAGCAGGAGCGGTCAAAGTCAACAGTCTTCAAGAACATGGTGGGGCCCGCACAGTTGTATGTCCTGCGATTGTATGTATGTGCATATACAATGCAAGATACAAAAGGCACATGTACAATCTCGGATGCGAAAAGAGAATTTGTTGTGGCTAATAAGTGGTTGGGATCCGAGGTAGTATGTTGCACATTGTATGTGCGATATACAAGGCAATATGCAAAAGGAGTTTGATACAAATCCTGGACCCGATAGAGATTGCAATTTGTTTTATGAAGATTTGGGGTCCGTGCTTGTATGAAGGGTGATTGTATGTATACACAACCTCATATACAACCATAGATGCAAATGTTGATACAATGGATTGTCGATGAAGATGCAAATACACAGCAATGGAGGACCAATCAGGGGGTGACACGTGTCCAAAGGCAGTTGTATGTATATACAACTGCATATACAAAGAGTTGAAGGTGAAAAGGCAAAATGGGCGAAAAAGGTAAAATGTATCTTCACGCTGTGAAAAGTCAAAGGTACAAAAAGATACCTGCGTGTCGCATTTTCATTGGCCAATGACTTTTCAAAGCTGGTGACTGGATTGCCTGATCAAATTAAAGCCGCAGATCTTAGCGAGAGGAAATGAATCGATGGTCATTGTTCAAAATGTCCAAAGGAGGAATTTTTGTGTTCGTAGTTGCTTTTCAAATGGAAGGAACTTCAAGAACATGTGAACCATTGTTGTATCCCAAAATTGGTAGGTTGGGCATTAATGGCAAATTTGTAGAGGTATGGTCGATGAATGACAGGCCAGCTACCATTTTTAATGGGAAAATCTCCAGTTGGCTGTACATTCCCCGATTTCACCTGTTTTTCCTCCTTTTCTCTTCCTGGAACATTGAATGTTTTTGGCGCCATTCTCATGGTGCATTGTATCTAGCAACATTTTGAAAATGGCATCTACCTTGATTGTTAAGTAATGTTCTGGGTATATCAGGACTGTGTCACTCATTTTTCTGTTGGTTGAAGACTGGGCAAATTTTGGTGAATAATAAGGTACAGTTTTGTTGGTGGCTTTGTTGGGTGTCTTGTGAGTTTACGAATCATATGTTGAATGTTTTATGCATAGTTTTTTTGGTTTCATGTTGTTTTTATATGAGAAATGCATCGTTGCATGTGTTCGGTTGTTTGTCTCCAAGTTGGGGGCATCTTTTCTTTTGAATCTAAATAGCTAAGGGATATTTGGGATTTAGGAACATGGATGTTCTGTGTTGAATGTTTAATCTCTTATCTTTGTTCAAGGAACAAATTAAATGTTTTAGGTTAAGCATTGGGAAAGGTATGCTGCAACAAGGATATCATCAAGTATGAATGACTAAATACTCAGTCTTGGGAAGTATCTGTAAGGCAGACACTAAAAAAATTTCCCCTTGAAACTTAGTTATTGATTCAAGTTTATGGTAATCATTCACATGTGTATGTCTATTGACTCCGAGCCCCGAGATAGGCACCAGTCTGGTCTTGTATTGAGGTTACAACCCAAGGTCCCAGTCTTGCATCCAAATACAAAATACAAACTCAAACTTCAAATATAAACCTTTAGGACATTAGAAGTAGTTTTAGGACTAAAATCCTCCGTTTCACAACTGAGCATAGGCCCAAAGCTAGCCCCTTTGCACTTATTTTATAGTTTTGGTTTGCATAAGAGAGGATTTATCTACTTTGTGTCAACATCCCAGTAAGTTTACATGCATATTTTATGGATGTTGAATAGGGAATACCCCCTTGGTTCTACAGAGCCTAAATATGGAGAGGAGATATTTATAGAGTCTATCTCCTGTACTGTTGGCCCCTGGCCCAAAAATCCTGTTGATCAATGATGGCTACCTTGTAGGGATAACTGGGAAGCATCCAGTTTGGGAAAAAACCCAATAGTCCCAAGGCTGCAAGGTGATTATTTATTCCCTTCTTTGGCAGTTGCTTGAATGTTATGTGTTTCTTCAAGTCTTGGCAACTCACCAAATGTAGCATCTTCTTCATGGCTGCACCTAGTTCTTTCACAAGCAATTTGATCTTCACAACCCACAAATTCATCCTTATGAAGTTCATCAACCATTTGTTCGAATTCCATACCTCTTGCATTGTTTTCTTGCTCTTTAAGGGTGGCTGCAACACATAACTAATTTTCTATTTTGTGTATTAAGTAGTGAGCCATACTTAATTAAAGGCAAAGATCAACAATCTCCCTATCTTTGTCTTCCACCAACTTAACAACCATGTCTCTATCTCTAAGCAATTGCAAGTAGTCATCTTTCATTAATTCTATTGCTTCCTTGATATTGTGCAAGTGTGTATGAGCAATTCCACTTATCATTCCCTTATGCCTCTCCTCAATTTGGGCTATCCAAATGAGGTCTTCAATGTGTTTGAGTATTATCTATCCTTGATAATACTTCCACTACTTTTTCTTCCTTTACCTTAAATTGATCTTCCAAATCTTCCAATACTAAAGGCCTTTGTTTCCATTCATCAAAGTGCCCTTGGTTGCCATGTACCAACTTTTCTAATTTGTCTTCATGTAGCTGATCTAACATGGCTGGTTTGTCTTCAACCTTCATGTGCTCTTCATCTTGGGCTTCAATAGATGACTCTTCTTCATTAGGGCATCCACTTGTATGAGTAGGTGTCTAATGTTCAAGGCATGTGAAGCAAAGTTGTTCCTTTCTCAACTAATTTTTACTCTTCTTATGATCATTTATAGGTTGCAAATCATTTGGAAGTAAATCACCTATATACTTATCAAACTCACCATAGAGACTGCTAGAAACTTCACTTGTAGATACATCAAATGACTTTCTTTCAATCTTCTTTTGTAGAGACATCAAATGTCTTGATATAGAATCTATAAACTGTTGTGAGTTTCATTTGTGTTTAACAAGAAGTCTTTCCATCCATTGTTGTGTCTTGTAGTGTTGGAAATTGTCCCCTTGGGGGCTTTTCCCTCATAAGGTTTAGCTCCCGGGCCTTTAGTGTGCATTTAGGACATCTTACTTCATAATTTGGCATCCTGATGGAATGAGCCCTAGGTAACATGACAAATGGGACCTAGGAAGACCCCTTGAGTTGTACCCTGCCCAAAATAGGGGGGAGGACTTGGGCACCCGCGCCCTAGTCCTGCCCTATTTTGGGGCAGTCCCAATTTCCAGGTGTTGGTTTATGACCGTTATTTGGGTCCTTTGCCGACACGGTAAGTTTGAATTATGAAAATCTTGGCGGGAGTGTTTGTAGTTGCATATAAAAACATGTTTAGGCATTCATTTGTAAACTAGATGGCAATTTTGATGTTCAAGTGTTCTCAAGGTGATTCAAGGCTTTCATTGTGTTGCAAGAGCAAACTTTGTGTGGTTTATGTGTTTGTTTGCAGATTTAAGCGTCCATTTCATCATGGAATGAAGAGCATCTCCCTCCCATAATATCTTCACTACAAGGTGACATTATATTGTGTTTTCATTATCAATTCCTTTGGTTTTTACCTCTGCCTCACTGTCTATTTGACAATGGTGTTCAGAGACTTAAGTGTCCTCTGAGGCTTGACTGAGGCAAGCCTCTAAACACCACAACCCCCTCCCAAAGTCTTGTGATTACAGGTTACAGGTGTCGCATTTGGGAAAAGTGAAGTTGTAGGAAGGATTGTCAAACATCAAGGATTCAGGATCTGAAGAGAAGCAGGACACCAGAGCACTTCTAGGACTTGGGCACTTGCACTAGTGTCCTCTGCAGACAAATTTTTAGAAACAAAAGTTACAAGGCTAATAAGTGTCGGAAGGAGGTCCGGATCCCGCAAAGAAACTAGTACCTTGGACTTGGGCGCCCACACCTTAGTCCCCTACTGTTTCACCTTGGAACCCCAAAAATAGGTACTCTGTGATTTGCTATTTTACTCTTGTCTGCAAGATCTTTTTCGTTATTCGTCAGTTTATTGTCATATTTGCATAATTAGGGTTTTAATGGTCAATTGAGCATAAGAGAAGAGAAAGTGGTAATTAGATTCCCTAATCCAAGTTTCCCTACATCCCACAGTGATCTAGGGTATGATAGTGAATTGCCACTCGACCCTAGATCTTTGAATATAAAGTGAAAAGGAGGATTTAAATATCAAAACACTAAAACATTAACAAATCCAATTTTCCACTAAACTGGTAAACCCATGTTTTTGGACTTAAATTGCAACTTGTTGAGTGTGTGTCTTGATATTTGGATTGATTTCATTCATTCATATAGTCTTTCATCTTATTGCATTGAGAAAAATTTAAAACAAAATTGTATTGTTTGGCTTACTAAATTGCATCAATTCTTTCTAAATTTTCCTAATTCATGATTTTGCATCAGATCTGATATAAAATACAAAAAAATACAAAAATTTAAAAAATTTCATTGCATTTTCATCATTAATTTGCTAGGCTTTTGTAGAAATTTTGACAATTTTCATATAACCTAGTAATTCCAAAATCTAGGGTTAGTAGGCAAAATCTTCTTTCAGATTTTTCTACTAATTTTAGAGGCTCATTCAAACTTTCATTTGGCTGTAGTCTTGCATTTTAGTGTAAATTTGCATTTAGATTTAAAATATTTGCAGTTTTGCATAGAAAATTTCAACAAAAAACTAGCAATTTTCATGCATTTTCATTAGATTTGCATTGGCATTTTACATATTAGAGATTGAAAGCCATTTTCAGATCTGAGAGTAATTAATTTCCATCATAAATCAGACTTCAAAACATTCACACAGCATTTTGTCCCAAGATCTCAAACCTAGGGCTTCAAAAAAATAGTGATTTTCACTAAATTTGGCCTTATTGACTCTATAAACTTGCACCATAGGCGTGTTGTGAAAAATATTTTTATATTAATTGGATGTTATCAAGGTAATCATTTTCTACCCCTCATAAAAATCTTCGCAACACCCTTTTAACGGGCTCTTGTATTAAAAATTCGGTGAAAAACTACAGATTTTGGTTATTTTTGCCCTAGGGTTTGACCTAGTTTGTACTCCAAGCATGTTGTGATCAATTTTATGGATTGAGGTGACTAATATCGGTGATATTATTTTTTGTACGTCCTAAAATTCCTTACAACACCCCTTTTTCTAGGTCTTGGAATTGAAAACTCGTGAAAAATAGCCTATTTTTGCTATATTTTCACTAGGGTTTTACCTTAGATGGCACTAAAAGCATGTTGTGTTGGGAGTTTTGGCACAAAGTGGCTGTTATTACTGATATTATTATTTTTCCATCATCATTTTCTTCACAGCACCCTTTGTTATGCTCTTTTGCATTGAGTTTTGGTGAAAAAAGTGCATATTTTGACATAATTTCACTATATTTTGACTTGGCATTACCTTGGATTTGCATCAAGAGTGTGTTGAGAGTGATCATATTATTGTTTTGGACTGATATCAGACATATAATTTTCTACCCCTGATCAAAATTCTTACAACACCTTTTTGTTTCATTCATTTGCATTGAAAAAAGTACAAAAAAATCAAGCATCTAGGTCATTTTGGCATCAAATTTGAAAAGCTTTTAAAATCTAAGTTTACATTGAAAATAATGCAATGGCACCTTCATGTCATTTTTCTATGGTATCTCTGCATTCATTTATCAAAGATCTTGATTTTGACAAATTCCTAATTCTCATGAGTGAACATCCTTTGATATTAGAAGATTTAACCAAATTCATCTCTAGGAACACTCATGAGAAAGATGAGAGTGAAATGCCTTTTTTTGCCATAGAACATGATGATGATGATGTGCCTTACTCTCATCCCATTGCTCTCCCTGGCCAAGATGTAGCATTAGTGGATGAGAAAAGGTCTCTCACATTAAATACTTTAGGGATGGATGTTGGGTGTAATCAAGAGGGAAACAATGTTAATTCGATACTTATTAATAGACTTGGCAGTACTATTCCTAACATGGTTGTGCGGGGGACACCTGATGTACCTTCTTGCTTAAAGCCGGTGATTACGGTTCAAGGTGTTCAAAATGTGTTACAACAACCACACCACAATGTGATTTCTCACACATACAACACCTATAATAACAAGAAAAGTAACCAAGCACCGCATGTGCCTGTCTCTCTTCCATGTTCTCAACCTATGCTCCCTCAACCACCTCATCTTACTCATAAAAGTGGTCAAGAGTATGATCTTGTCAAACAGCTTTGCGCTACTCTGGCTAAGATCTCTCTTTGGGATTTAATACAAACATCGCCTACATACCATGGAATGCTCCAAGAATCTTTGCAAAAGGTGATTGTCCCAACTATTGCTAAGCCTAATGATGTAGCAACCGTATTGGATAGTATGCATGCGACAAAAATAGATATTCTCTTTCAACCACAGGAATTATCGTCAATTGAAATTCAAGACCAATATGATCCTCTTATAATCTTTGTCCTAATAAATATAATGTTGGTAAAACAAGTTATGATTGATAATGGATTGGCTCTTAATGTTTGTGGCATTGACTTATTACATAAGATTAAAGTTGATACATCTACCATCAAGCTGGAAGCGTTAAGTATCCGTGGTTTTGACAATGTTGGACAATAATCCATAGGTACTATAACTTTACCTATACAAGTGAAACCTGTGATTGTGCCTATCTTGATTCATGTCATGCCCAGTTCTTTATCTTACAACATGATTCTTGGTAGACCTTGGATTCATGCATTGGGGGTAGTCCCTTCCACTCTACATCATTCAATCAAATATATATTCAAAGGTAAACTTCATACTATTCATGTTGATCCTGAACCAAACAACTGTTTACACGTTGAAATGCAAAAACTGGTTTACAATCATCTCAGCTTAAACAATTTGCGAGGTGATCCATCAATGACTAATGTTGTGCAAGACTCTCAACCATTGAATATACTTGTTGGTGATGATTGGGGTTCATTAGATTTTAATCCTTGCAGTACAGGGGAATACAAATTTAATAAACCTGACACATCAAAATTTGCATCGATCTTGTCTACACAATCTTTTGAAACATCTCAAAAAAAGAAAGCTTCCTTGGTTGAAAATAAAGACAATACCCACACTTATACTACAAATTATGATACCTATGAGGCTTCACCTTCTAAAGAAATGGACTCTCTATATGGTTGTGGATTTCAAATCTTGTACAAAAATAACGACTATGTAGGCAATGGTTGCAGTGTAAATAAACAAGGAATTATAGTACCTTTACAAGTTGCTGGAATTAACTACACAACCGGTATAGGATACTGATCTTTGAAACCCACCAAAGCCTCTTGTCATCCTAAACTTAATGTTAATAGAATATTAAAACAACTTGAGAGATATCCTAAATGTGTATGTTCTTAACGATGGTGCTACCAGGTAAGTATCTCTCACCCTTTATCTCTCTCATGATGTGCTTCCCCCGTGATGTGTTATGTGTTGTTTAGGCCTCTTGGGATGACCCTAGATTCTCCTGTAAGGTCCAGGAACAAGGAGACTGCCTCTGTTGTGACCTTCTTCTATTTGTATTATCATTCTTCTATATTGCCTCTCTCTGATTTCATTATTGTGTGTTGTGTCTTACGGACATAGTGTCGTGGTTCGTGACACTGTGGGCACCCTCCTACGTGACTGTCCCTAAGACACTTGTTTTTCCTCTCTTATTTATTGTTTCCCTTCCTCTAGTGTTTCCATCTAGCGGGCGGATGACAAAAAAACATTTATACTGATGCGGACCTAGTGTCCCTTTTGAGAGCAATAAAAAAATGGACTTAGTTCCTAATATGACAATGGGGTTATATATCTTATCCAATGCTTGGCTAGTGGAAGCACTTGTGCTTTCCGCGTAGTGAATTTCATGATGTTTCTATCATATTTACAAACCTTAACAATACTACTACTCTATGCACCTTTGTTTGTCTTTGAATCTAGCCTTGGTGGTACTCGATTCGGAAAGCTTCATGATATAGCCCCATGGTTATCCTTGAACTCTGAATTCATTGTATAACCTTGGCTCTTTGTGTGGTTAATCATATACATTGATGTTGATGTTTATCATGATCTTGTAGACATTAACATGTTTCTTGCAGGGATGTGTTTGTGGGAACATTTAGTGATTGTAAAGTACATGTCACCTCCAAGGGGCATGGGCTTTGCAAAATTTGGTGTTCCCTTGTGTGTCTTATTCCTACCTTAACATGCTTGATATCGACAACTGATATCAACCACCTTAAGGTGGGGGCATATATAAGGTAAACTATTTGTTGTAGATGTTAGCAATGTGTTTGTCCTCAAGTGTAAAGACCTGCGCGATGAGTGCATCATGTATTATGGGAGGTTTGTTTACTTTCCAGTACTTGCATTTGCATTTCATATATATGAGAAAAAGAAAAAGAAAATAAATCATGCATGTCTTCCATGCGTTAATGTGTCTTTTATGCATTGACTGTCTTCTCCATGTTTTGTGTGACTGTAATTGTCTTCTCCGTGTTTTGTGTGCATGTTACTGTTTTCCATGTGATTGGCATGTCTTCTCCATGTTTGATGTGTTTTCTATGTTTGTGACCTTACTTTAATGCATGTATTGGCCTTACGTTTATACATACATTAAAGTGAGGACTAAATGTAACATTGGAAAATGTCCCCTTGGGGGATTTTCCCTCATAAGGTTTAGCTCCCGGGCCTTTAGTGTGTATTTAGGACATCTTACTTCATAATTTGGCATCCCGATGGAATGAGCCCTAGGTAACATGACAAATGGGACCTAGGAGGACCCCTTGAGTTGTGCCCTACTCAAAATAAGGGGGGAGGACTTGGGTGCCCGTGCCCTAGTCCTGCCCTATTTTGGGGCAACCCCAATTTTTAGGTGTCAGTTTATGACCATTATTTGAGTCCTTTGCCAACACGGTAAGTTTGAATTATGAAAATCTTGGCGGGAGTGTTTGTAATTGTATATAAAAGCATGTTTAGTCATTCATTTGTAAACTAGATAGCAATTTTGATGTTCAAGTGTTCTCAAGGTGATTCAAGGCTTTCATTGTGTTGCAAGAGTAGACTTTATGTGGTTTGTGTGTTTGTTTGCAGATTTGAGCATCCATTTCATCATGGAATGAAGAGCATCTTCCTCCCATGATATCTTCACTACAAGGTGACATTATATTGTGTTTTCATTATCAATTCCTTTGGTTTTTGCCTCTGCCTCACAAAGGTACGCACTCTCTATTTAAAAATGGTGTTCGAAGACTTAAGTGTCCACTAGGGCTTGACTAAGGCAAGCCTCTAAACACCACAACCCCCTCCCAAAGTCTTGTGATTGCAAGTTATAGGTGTCGCATTTGGGAAAAGTGAAGTTGTAGGAAGGATTGGCAGACATCAAGGATTCATGATCCGAAGAGAAGCAGGACATCGGAGCACTTCTAGGACTTGGGCACTCGCACTAGTGTCCTCCACAGATAAATTTATGGAAATAGAAGTTACAGAGCTGATAAGTGTCGGAAGGAGGTCCGGATCCCGCGAAGAAACTGGTACCTTGGACTTGGGCACCCGTACCTTAGTCCTCGACTGTTCCACCTTGGAACCCTGAAAATAGGTACTCTGTGATTTGCTATTTTACTCTCGTCTGCAAGAGATTTTTTCTATTATTTGTCAGTTTATTGTCGTATTTGCATAATTAGGGTTTTAATGGTCAATTGAGCATAAGAGAAGAGAAATTGGTAATTAAATTCCTTAATCCAAGTTTCCCTACATCTCATAGTGATCTAGGGTATGATAGTGAATTGCCACTCGACCCTAGATCCTTGAATGTAAAGTGGAAACGAGGATTTAAACATCAAAACACTAAAACATTAATAAATCCAATTTTCCACCAAACATGTCTCAACAAGGTCCATCTTTTATTTTGTTGGTGAGGCAAGAAGGAAAGTAGGTAATATTCTTCCATCCATAATTCTAACCATTGTTGTACTTGTTAAGTCTGAATTATACCCACAAGCTAGTAAGATCTAGGCTTTGATACCATTATAAGATCCCTAATAAGATCTACCCTAGTTTTTTTATTTTATTTCTGACTTTTACTTCCAAACCCTAGTTCTAATAATAAACTAAATTCTAATTTTTCTTATATTTTTTGCCAAACCCTAGAAATGAAATTTGATTTTCTATTTCTAAATTATGAATGGATTTTGATAGCGAGCCAAAGTATGTCAATTTATCAAACAAACATGTCGATTATGTATCCTTAAGAAGATAACAAACTATGAATTCAAATGCATAAGATTGCCATGAAAATGCAAAAACAAATGACTTATGAATCTGATTTTTGAATATAATAACTACTGTAAATGAATTAGATTATCCAGAATTGCAATTGCATCAAGGTTATTGGCTCAAACAGGCCTGAACATAACCAAAAAATCTCTATTGTTACAATCAGACTTAAACATAGACTCATACATACCAAGGATGGAGAAGAGTGATGTCTAATAACAAACCCTAGATTCCCAAAGTATGGTGCTGCAAACATCTGCTCCAATATGATATAAATCATATGGGTAAACCCTAGCAACTATTGTAGCAATACCAAGGATGCAACTTCATATATTCTCCACTACTCTGATTTATTTATGACATCAGTTCCCTTTCTTTTCAATGGAAACGAATAATGCTTATGATAATGGTGATCCTTCAAGCATATGGCAACTCTTCCAAACTGTTATGAGTGCTGACCAATGAGAATGACATCTTCTTTATGCAAGGATAGTCTGATATAAGTTGGAATAAATCTGCAATGATGCTTGTGCCACAAACCCTAGGTGCACTTGGCCAAAAATTGTATTTTCCACCTCCAAAACCCTCAATGTGCAGTACCTTCCAAACTAGCCTTACAAACAAAGTGAAAAAGCACTGTAGCGATGGTAGGGATCATTGTAGCAGCGGTACATACTACCATAGCAATCTTAAAAAAATCATTAAATCTCCAAAATCTTCAATTTCCAGCTCCTTCTTGTGCCAATAACCTATAAAATGCTCAATAGTAAACCTTGATTTGGATTTACCTCTCAAGGAGAGTTGGGTTTTTGTCCAACCCTTGATTTCTAAAGGTTTTTGTCCCTAGAAACAATGCAAAACCAAGTTGCAGATCTGCACAGGCAAAATACATAAAATATAATACTCAATCATGTGAAAAATGATTTCCAAATGCTCCTTATAAATCCCTCAAGTGGAGCGTTCCAAATAGGTCCCACTTGAACTTTATTAAATGAAGGTTTTTATGTACATAATGCCACTTTATAACATAAAGTATTTTTGGCTGACTTAAGTAAGTTTTATAAAGTAATTTAAAATTAGAACACTTTATAAAGTCAACTTAAGAATAGAACCACTTAAGTTACTTTTTACTCCTTGTTTCAACCAATCATTCCCTTAGAATGTGATTTAGCCCATGGGAATAGTGAAAAGGCTAAATACCCAACTCAAATGTGACCATTACGGAAATGGGGACATTACAATATTAACATGAACATGAAAGATTAACACAATGTACAACAACACATAGCACTAGATATACATGGAAAACCATAGAAGGAAAAACCACGGTGAGGATTAACTCACAATATATGAAGCTCAAATAATAACTTTGTTTTAGGGGCTTTAACCCAAGAAGCTGCTAGTCCCTAAGTAACTTTGATTTAGGGTCACTCCCAAGGAAGCTTCTACTCCCTGATGACTTTGTTTTAGGGTCTTTCACCCAAGGAAACAACTACTCCCTAATCTGAGAACAAACTCAGAAATGATTACAGTATGACAATATTTCAACTGTCTGAAAACTGCCTTTGAAGCTCACACATGATGATTGCACTTCTGTCTCTTCACACTTTCCTTTGAAGATATGATCAGTCAAGCACACTCTATACTTGATCACTATCTCAAATAAGTCTTCAAGATGAATCCAGACAACATCAACAATATCTGCTCTTTCTCCCACAATTGCACATCAATAATACATTTATTCTGCTTTTCTCTGCTTGCAAACCTTGTTTCCAACTAGCAATTACACCTTTTGCATTTAATTTGATCTCATATTTATACATGATATTACATTGATTACATAACGTGTCAGCCAAATAAAACATGAAAATTACATTTACTAGTTGGCCATACAATATACAATATGAAACATGTAGAGATAGGTCTAATTAGGACAACACATTATACTAGCAGAAGACACAAGCCTTGCGGACCCCAACACTTGCCTAGCTAGGTCCAAAACATTCTTCACATCTTCAAACAACAAGGAATTACCTCCGCAAACTCTGCTCATTTGAAAACAGGACAACTTTAAGGAAAACTCGTGAAAACTTGAAGAGTAACGATCATATCAACTGGAAAATCTTGTGCGATACTGGAAACAAGACAAATCTTCGTGAAACTCTTCTAGATGAGTCCACATGACTCATACAACATCCCCAAACACTCCTTTGCCAATGCACATCAAGGAATTGTGCTGCATAGCTTCAAATATTAACACTGAGAATACTCTGTTATCCGGAGCACATTGCAACATGCTGCCAATTGAAAATTGAGCTGCGGACCACCAAGAAGCTTGAAACAGGAAAGAGGAATGCAATTCACATTTAAGAACATGTCCACAAAATTACAAGGTCAATCATTCACTTCCTGAGGAATGCAAATCATTCCAATAGGCCTTCAACACTGCCTCACTCTGCCAAGACACATGCCAATACTCTATCATGCATAACTTTCACAGCGGAAGGGTAAATGATCTAAATCTTTGGAATTATCATCTTCATTGGAATCTTAACATACCATAAGAACCACATAGATGAATCTACAAATACAGAGGAATGCAAAGCATTCCATCACATCATATTGTCAGAGCATGAACCAAAACTCAGTCACTTATATCTTTCACTGCGGAGGAGAAAACACTCTGAAACATAGGATTTAGCACATTTATATCATACTCAACTCAACTCTAGAACCGCAAGATCATATCTTCAAACTTGGAGGAATGCAAAACATTCCATTATCATGCTTTCACAGAATCAACACCATCTTCAAACCGTTAGCAGAAAAACATCCTTCTGATGATCAAAACACCATGCAACTTGGAACATACATAATATAACATTGTACGAAGCTATGTTCCAAACCGCAGAAGCTCAATAGCAAGATAATGAAAATGTGGAGCAACCTTTTGGACAATCTTCAAAGAGAAAACACTCTGAAACAAGGACTGTTATCTTCTCTTGAAGGCCAAGTCTTCTTTGTATTACCATATACAATTCAGGATCAGTAGGAATGACCATTCAACATGCTTCAAATCATCAGCAACACAACTGTTTCTTCTAATTCACATTAATCATGCTTCAAACTCAACTATATTTGGATTAGGGATGTAACATTGATCTTTCTCTTTCTTAGGAACATGACATCCAAATATGAACAATCTCTTACTCTCAGTGTATCTAATGTTAGCATCAATGATCCTGCTATGTTGACATCAATGACAATACATATAGCCAACATAATCCACTATCCTTTCCTCTATAATCCACATCATAATCCACTATCCTTCCATAACCCACATCATAATCCACTACCTTCCATAATCCACATCACAATTCACCATCTACCTACTCCATCTCCCACTCATGCAATCCCTTACCAACATCTATGAGCATAATGACATTTGACATGGTCCATGTGTGATATCCCTCTCTAATGGGACTATCACCTTGCATGGAACTAGATGTTTGAGTCCCTCTTTTCCATATCCACCTATCCCATCCAAATATCTCATAAAATAAAAAAAAGAAGAAAAATCAAAATAGTAAAGAGAAATCCTTTTGTCCAATGGTGAAAACCACCCTTGGTGGGGCCTTGGATAAGTAACATGATGAAAACCTAGCAAATAAGCGTCATGTGTAGGTTTATTATCTATGTGAGTTAGACTTGGAGGCACATTATCTCATCCATACCACACTATCATTTTCATCCTATCATTTCCCATCCTATCCTACCATCCTTATCCATTATACCCACATACTTATCATATTGAGTCCATCCTCCCTTTCTCCTTTTGATCTTGATAAAGATATGGGGACAAATTGTTGAAAACTGCTTTAGACATCTCTTGGTATACCTCATCCTTTCCAACCAAACCTATCATCCTATTTTCATAAGCTTTGTCATATTACACCTAGAATGGGGCATGTTATTCTTATGTGACATAGTATTTGGAGATCACATCCTAGCTCCCTTATGATTCACCCATCCATCCCATCCACTATTGCTTATCCTTTTATCCATCCATCTATCATGAGTCTTCCATATTATTTATTATCACCCACCCTTTTATTCATTCATCCAATCCCACCTCCATCCCTTGCATGTAGACTTGGTTTTCCCTTGTCATTGGTATCTAGCACAAAGGCTATCCAAATTGTAATCTATTGCCATCCCAAAAACAATTCAAAAAATAAAAAAAATAAATATCCATCTAACCAAAATCAAATCAAATCAATCCATCAAATCAATACATCAAGACAAATATCCAACAAAAATCCATTGCAATAAACCCAAATGCAAGTCATCCTTAATCCATACCAATCAAATTAATCAATCTAGCCAAATTATCCAATCACATCCTTTGGTCTTAATCCTAATCTTATCATAAACTAAATCAATCGATCATCATCACCAATCAATCATTAATGGGATATATTGTTCCCACTTCCTTGTGTTTCTCTAGGGATATATCGTTCCCCATAATGACAACACTATCATCAATCAATCCATCGATCATTGGTTTACATCTTGACAGGGGCATTACCTTGTTTGTTTTTGTATCATTTGTGCATGCTTTCTTGTGTGTGGTATCATTTTATCTTGCATTTGTATCGAATCCATATCATTATAGATAATATTCATATCTTGTGTATGTTGGAATAGCTTTTTGCATTATCATTTGCATCTAAGGTCATATCATACCTTTTGTGCATTAGGACTTTAATGCTCTAAGTTTTCTTCCTCATACATCTAGACAAGGTTGTATTATGCTAGGTGCACAAGACACATCGTCACCCTGGTCTTTATACCTTAGTGCATAATGTCTAGTGCTATATCAAACTTCATGGTTGTTCACCTTCATTGCAACATAACGTATCATTCATTTCTTCTATTAATTCCCTTATCTTTCTTCCTTGACCAATCCCTTTCATTTCGAGAGCCTACCTGTGTTCTTCCAACCTGCCTATCCTCTCGAGGGTGCATCATCATATCCATTACATCATCATCATATCCTTACATCATTATCCTATCTTCCTTGTCACTTTTTCAAGTGGCTAGGGCATCCTTTTCCTCCATCCATACCTTATCTTCTTTGAAATGATGTTACTTCTCTTAGTCGCAACACCATCTCAAAGAGGGGCAAAATGTAGACACCTAAAATTGACATGTCTTACAACATCACCTTGTTGATACACCACTTGAAACATCTTACAACACCTTTTATCTTAGAAGCCTTACATAATCCTTCCATCACCTAATTAGTTAAATAAATCATATTTATTTAACTAATTCCCATCATAATCCCATTTATCCCACTAGCCAATTAATTAAATAAATCATATTTATTTAATTAATTAGATCACCTTTCCTCCAATTTAAATAAATAAAATATTTATTTAATTTAGCCCTCACCTTTATTCTCATCCTCACACTTTTCCCTCTCCCATAATTTAAGTAATTTTTTATTATAACCCTTTGTCACACTACAACCGTCATTAAATGCCTTGTCACACTATCATACTTATTTAATTATCTTTTAATCTTAATTGTCCACATCACACAATTGACCTTTCAATCCTAGCCATCAATCCTTATCCCTCATCTCCTATAAATCAAGCCTCACCCAAGCCATTTGGGGGATCCATCTTCGTACACTATTATGTTGTCGATATGACTTTAGATCTCCATATCAATTATCTTCTATCTATTGTTATGCTGCAGAAATCATGAGCAATAAACATATCATTATCTATCATTCATCTTAGAGAACATACTTAGTAGATTAGGGTGCATTCTACTCCGTTCTATCGCATGTGGAGGACTTGGTTTGAAGGTAAAGGTATTGGGTTTGTTGTCATTATCTTTATATTGCCTTTGATCCATTTCTCTATCCACACTAAGTAATCGAGATAATCAACAATTAATTAATACCTTAGATTCTATCCTCCCTATGAGAGCAACCATACCTCTACATATGTCGAACAAGTAATACATCGTTACCTACATTGACATTCATAAGGCAAGGGTGCCCAAAAAACTAATATAACTCTTGAAGTGTCATCACACATCAACTAGAATCATATTGGTGCATACTAGAACATAATAGTTATTAGACTATTACTTGCAACATATCAAGCACCCAATTTCTTTAAACTTAACTTACTAAACTCACATGTCTCAAAGGTATATAGAATTAAAACAATAACTTCTCACACCTTGCAACATGAGTTCACTCAAGGGAATTTATGAGAATGAACAGGGCTCAAATGCTTTCAATTAACCATGAATGCATATATAAGTAGCTAACTAACTTTCAATGGAATAATCACCATCTAAATATGCATGGTGCCAAAGAAGTCTCACTTCTCTAGGAAGGATTGATACTATACATATCCTAGTGCTATAAGGAAAGATGAGGGTATACATTCATGGATCCAAGGGAAAAGAACTTGACCCTCCTATATTAGTCTATTTGTAGGCCTTAATCCTTCAAGAATCCCCAAGCCACCTTCTCCCCCCATACAACTTACTAGGGGCCCCTTTCGAAATGATAATTTAATACATGTAAATCTTCACACGTACCATCAGTAACAATTAAGCAAAGGCCTCAGAGAATAATAATTTTCAAAAGATACATTTATTAAATAAAATCCAAAATGAAATCTCATAAAGATAATAAAAATTCAAGGTTGGCTACATTTTAGGGCTCAAATAAATCATAGATCATAAATTAAAACCTCTACCAGGTTTCTCCTTGCCCTCTTAAACTGCAACAAACAAGATCATGCAAAACATGTAACAAGAAAATAGTGAGCTGGAAGACAAAGAACCACAAAATGATAAAGACAAAAGCATCAAAATAGTGAGGAGCAAACCTGAAAGAGGGTTATAGAGCTTACCTTACCTCACATAATCTCCTTCCTTGCTTCCTTTTCATTCCACAATAGAAAACCCTAACCCAACAAAATTATTTTAAGGAGAAATGAGAAGATAAAGCTTGATGGAGAGCATTTATATGTTTGTTTATTATTTTAGTAAGTTCTATTAATTTATGATCTATGATTTATTTGAGCCCTAAAATGTAGCCGACTTGGTTTTATTATAGAAATGGTTGTTTTTATTTAAATTGTTTTATAATTTAGAGATGTAGATCATATTTTGAAGAAAATTTTAAAAAATAAAAATAAAAAAATTAGAATTTATTAAAAGAAAATTAACTTAATTTAATTTTATCTTGCATTTAAATCTTTTATTTAAATTTTCACATTTAAACCACCTTGTAATTTAAATTTAAGGATTAGACTATGTCAAAGATGGTATAATTATTAAATGGAGAATAATTAGATTAGTTAATTATTTAAAACCTTATTAAATTTAAGTTCCCTTATTAAATAAAGTAAAATATTAGATAGTTAGGAAAATAGACTTTCCTAAGATATTTTGTATGATTGATTTATTTTAAACCCATAACATTGGTTTATTCATTTATCCTAACTATTATTGCCTTACAAATTGTCTAAGTAGTAATCCTTGGATATCAGGTTAAATCTCATAATTAGACCTAGGTATTTGATTTAATGTCTTAGAACAATGTCCTAGTCGATTTAGGTGACAATTTATTGACACATTCACCTAGAAATTATAAGGGATAATACTTGAATGAGTATGTCATACCTAGCGTCATCATTATCCTCGTTAGGTAACTATCAAGATTATTCGGGGTGATGTGACAAAATTCCACCACCTTTCTTCGAAGTTCTTTACCTTCACTTTATGCGATGTGCGCACATTCATTGTGCGTGCTTCAGTGTGGTGTGTATGAATTGTTCACTTCTTTTATGAGGAATTGTTCACAATATCCTCAACTCTCGTGAATGGCAAAGGTAGAAGGGAATCAAACACCTTCTCCCTACTAAGGGAAAGCATTAAGGTTCACTAACCACTAGGTCTAGGGTAGGAACCACTAGATTTCACAAATCATTTACAAAACTACCGAATATCTCAACAAAACATTCTATCCTTCATAATGATGATAGAGGGCATTCATACCTTTCCAAAAAGGTAAATAAGTCCTTCCCAACACCGATTTTTAGTATTTAATCTCACAAATACAATTTAGAGTAAAATAATCATAACTCCAACAAAACGTATTATTTCTCCAACTTCTAATACACAACAAAAGACAAAATCATTATCTACAAAAAAATTTGAATGCCTTCCAAAATTCACAGCATTTAAGAAATTATAAGAAAAAGAGTGAAAACTACAATCTACACTACCCTCATAGAATCACCGGAATCACACAAATTTATTTTCTTTTACAAATATATTTACCCTAAATGAATTTGAAAAAAATTGGTTTATATCTTTTCATTACCACAATTTTAACTCTGAAGTATTCCATATAGAAATATGGTACTAAGAAAGTTTGTATAATTCAGCTAATTTATGAGCACTAGGTAATAGCACCATAACTAGGTAATAGCACCATAATCTTAAAAAGTTAAAGGACTGTACGCGAATCTAATTGAAAACTGGAAAATATTTTATGTACTTGACCTGTACGTTTTCAAATTACTCACGCTTAGATGATGTTACTCAAAACCTATTATAATATCAAGTGGCCGTTACATAGGCAAAGTTCTTTATACGCGCTTTGTGGCAGCGGCAAGAAAACGCCATTAATGTCCTGAAAATCATTCCACTCTTTGCATCTCTTTCGTCCACAACTTAACCGAGCTAATTACACTGAGACAGTAAATCTGCATTTTGAGTTTTGGTGAGAAACTTGGCAAATTCTAATGGATTTGGGAGTTAGAGGGAGAGGGAGAGGGAGAGAGAGATGCAGGGGGAACAGAAGAGGAAGAGGCGGAGGCGGAGGCAGAGGCAGAGGCAGAAGCAGAAGCAGCTTGAATATATTTAATTTCCCACCTAAAGTATGGAAGTTGTTTTCTAGAAAAAGTTGCAGACCCACAAATCAATCACATGAGGTAATGGCTTTTCCTACAAAATGTGGTCTATAGTATCTGCTTGGTGGAATTTGGACTATCAGGAGTCTAGTCAATGCAAAGTTTCTGCACTTTCTCATCTCAGCAATCTACTTTATAACATTATGATTTAACAATCTTAATTGCTTATTTTCTTTGTATGTCCACTTGTAGCAGCTGATGAATTATTGCATCCTTTGTGAACATTAGCTTGTGGAATTCTGAGACTTATTCAACTTCGTTTTCTTTCTGAATAATATGGCGCTTGAGACTCTCAAGAATTCTCCATTAATCTTTCGGTGATTTTATGCGGCCTGCTATGAGTTTTATCTGATCAGATATTTGACTGTAAATAGTTTCTCTGACTCGTTTAGTTTTCTCGTCCAATCCCTACTTTTTTGCATGCTCTCGAACTACGTTAAATCCTTGACGTATTGTTGCTTTTGCCCTATGCCCTTTCGGTTTGCCTCATCACAACACCTATGTTGCTGTGATCGACCCTCCTCCACCCAGGATTTTCTCTCCAAGCCCTTTGTTGTATATGATAGGTCCTGTTTCATTTCTGCCACATTGCATTCCTTGGGCATTGCCCCCTTAGCACCCTGTGTGCAAATGTCTACATGATTTGCTCGATCACCTTACCTTTTAGGATCACCATTTGTGGCTCCTTTCTCGATGGTGTAGCTACCAATCCTTGGCTTTTATCTATCAGTTGATCTGAGGTTGGTCATTCTTAAACATCATCCACTTCAACAGTCAAAGGTTAACTTTGGTCAATACAAAATAGGACAAATATTTACCACTTTTTGGTGTGGATGAGGTGTAAAATTCCTATTGAGTGTTTGACCAATAAACCGGATGATTTTTAAATAGAGTCTTTGAGGTCTAGGGAGGCTCATGGGGCAACACTCTAAAACGGACCTAAAGTGTTATGTGTGGATATGGTTTGAGAGTGATAGAGTGCAACAATCACAACAATCAAAGTGTTGAGACAGAGAATAAAGGGACAATAGAATACCATGCTAGAACTATAATTGCAAGATTGTACCATGCAAAGTTTTGTTAAATAATCTGAATTAGATGTATCAACCTGGAGGCTCTTCTATGAGTTCTTCTATCTTGCACTCTGATGAATAACTATATTAAATTAATATGCAAAGAGAAAAAGAGATGAAAAAGTGTCATGGAAGTTACAAGAACACAACTGTTTGTCTACTAGTTTAGATTCTTTGTTTGTTGTCTTCCGCTTGTTGGAGTCGTGCTCTAGAATATTGAGACTTGTGTCCTTGTGGTATGACTGCTTGTGCTTGGGATGATCTTGAAGCTAGTGGTGAAGCCAACATGTGGCAGAGAGAGCTGCCATCGTATTGCATAATGATCAAAGTGCCAAACACTCCTGGAATAGTTGGCTTTCCTTTTGAAGTGATGTTCTTCATTGCTACAAGTCGAGAGAGAAGACGTGGATAGTGTTCTTGAAACATAAGGTTAGCTGTACCATTTCCCTTGGGAAGGAACTTGACCTGAGTGGATAATTTTATGGGTTCCTTGTGCGTTTGACCATCAATGACTTGATCCTCATTTTCTAGTATGCTTCAACTAGCTAAAGTTCTTTTGTTTCCAACAAAGGTGGAAAGTAATGGCCCAAGGGTTTTGCATTCAAGACTAGATGCAAATCAAGATAAGTTAGAAGATTGAGTTCAAAGGTGTTATCTCCAACCTTCTTAGTAATGGTGTATTGACTATATTGCAGAGGGCAGTTTTTTGTGGTAACATCATTGAATCTTTCCTTCTGCAAATGAAGCCATAGCATATCAACACTTTTGAAGTGACGTGGCACCTGATGTTGATCATACCATCGTTTGTATTTAGCATTGGACTTCTACAGAATGGGTTTGCATTTGTTGTTGAATGTGCTCAATTAATTTAGCTATTTTATCAAATTCCTTTTGTGTTGCAGAAATTGCTGGCAATAAACGATAAGTTACATCAATGGGCATCACTGGTTGGAAACCTAGACCAACCTCAAATGAGCATTCATCCTAATTGTGATGCCTCTTGGAATTGTTCATTTTGAGAAGATGAGCAAATATCCTTTAAACCACTTCTATCTGTCCATCAATTTGAGGATGAAGAGTGGTAGACTTGGTTAGCTTTATGTTTGTCATTAACCAAAATACTTTCTAGAAATTGCTCAAGAATTTGGCATTGCTATCAGATCTGATGGTGGATGTTAATCTAGAGTTAACCTATACATTCAAAAAGAATAGTCGAGTTGTTTCCTGTTTATATACCCTTATTACGAGGCATGCCTTTCAGTCTTTGAGAATTTATCTATTACTATATACACACAATCATGACCATGCTTGCTAGTAGCTAAACTGAAAAAGAATGCATGGAAATTAGTTCCCAAGTTTTGTTTAGTAATTGTAAATGTGTATACATCCTTGTATTCCTCTAGTACTTGATTGAATTGTTGCCTTTTTGTTGAAGGAGGTGTATCATTAGCTTGTACAACAACAAAGGTCTTCTTAGATTCAAGTCTCACCATTAAGACTACAAATTACTTGCTGGAAGTCACTAAATTCCTGCCTTGCTTGGCTCGCATAAGTGAAATCTAAGGGACTACTTCCAATGTCTGGTATCTATTTTCTCCAATATTTTCGACAAATTTTCTAAGATTTGCTTCATAGATTTCATGGCAATGGAAAATATATGGTTGCTTGAGTTAAACATCACATATCTCTAATGGAGCTAGATAACAAAGGATGACATCTTGAAAATGCTTGAAAATTTGCTGCTAATGCTCTATTTAGGCCCCAGGGGACTAGATACCGAGGTACAACTTATTTTTAGATGCTTAGTTTAGTAGAGATTTGTGGGGAACAATTAATGCCTCTTCAAATATTCTTATGACCTTGAATATGTTTTTTCTACTTTTCAATTAAAGATGTTTTGGTGCTATTGTATTAGTGTGATGGACGTCCCTTGACATCTGTTACTTTATATCTCTAATTAATCTCCTCACGCCCATTTAGGTCAATTAGAGTGAGACATCCAATGATTGTAAAATATTGACATTGACAGTGGGAGATTAGTCGTTACATGTCTCAAGACCAAGTTGTGTGACATTTAGGTCAATTAGAGTGAGACATCCAATGATTGGAAAATACTGACATTGATAGTGGGAGATTAGTCGTTACATGTCTCAAGACCAAGTTGTGTGACCAGCTTGCATTATTAGATCAATAATTGACAAAGAGTAATTGCTGCTTCTCCCTTCTTTTGGCCTCTAGCTTTAGCTTAGAATTGAGTCACTAGCTATTTTACCTCTTTCAAGCAGCATCTAGCCTTGAGTATTAGAAGAGATTCCTCAAATTCATTGAAATACAAGATGGCCCATCTGAGGATCACTCCACATAATTGATATTGTAGTTGAGGGTTGAATAAATAGCCAATCGTTCAGTTGATCAAATTGTAAAAACACTATGGAAGCAAAAACATGAACAAATTCAAAGTAGATAATAGGACATTCTCTATTAATTCTGTGAAGATTCAATATATCAATTACCTTGCAGAAATACATAAACATGCTGCTCTTCTACACTCTACTCGCAAACTATAATTACAAGCACACACTCTTCACCAATCTTGACTTCATAACTTCTTGGCAATCTCTCTTGCAAGTTGCACTCACTCACTTTTCCAACTTGACTCTTTCCTATTCCAAAAGCCCACACAACCTCCAAAGGCCTAAAAAGGCTACTAAAATCCCCAAGAGCCTCTATCTCTCATTCAGATCGAATATGTATCTTCATGGCTCTTGTTCTTGTGGGGAATATCAAACAGTTCACGTTCCACCCATACCAAGATTGTAAGCATTAAGCTCAAATCCTAGCTATACAACTGCAAATTGACTAAATCAACACATTATACAACAACTTTCTCTCACCTAGGCAGTCACGTGCTGTTTTAGGCAAGCGACTACAAAATGGCTTCAACATGGTGTCCTGGGCGAGAAAGCACAAATATCTAATTGCATCATTGTGTTCATCTTGAAAAATTATACACCTGAAAAAATGAAATGAAATTATGAGTCATATGCAAAAGTTATGGTGTCCACAAGATGTTGCATCTGAGTTACCACATTATTGATTTCCACATGGTGTTGTGTGTACGACAACACATTCTACATGGACTAATAACACTGGTGCTTCTCTCTGAAGGTATACAATTTCAAAATAAAAGCATTCCATTTAGAGTCTGTATGGAAAAGTTATGATCTCTGCAAGTTGTGGGTCTCTAACAAGCTATCAAAGCCACAAGAGCATAAAATGATCCCTAAGATGATCATTGTAAGACGGTTCTGACATGATCATTTTCTCAAGCTTGAACAAAATATTTTCATTATGATATGTTTGCAGAAATGCATAATGGTCCCAATCTTGAAGGATAAAGTTAATTTTCTAGGGATGCTCTTGCATCAATGACATTCTTAGACTGAGCCATTCTCTCGATACAGACCTCCACTACCATTTCTTACTATACAATGGCTAGAAAGATTATTGATGCTTCATCTCATGATGAGTATGATCAAGGGCTTTTTACTATGTTGAAGCAGCTTATCTAGCTCTGTTCTATTTTCAGATGAGTTTATACTTATATGCCTTTTCACTTTTATAGGTTTTGCTTCTCTAATTGTTTAGGGATTCATCTTACTTTTGCGATTGTTTTTTGTACTATTGAGTCCCATGCGCCTGTTTTCATCACTTCTGGAAACTAATTGTCTTTTCTATTTCTTTCTGCATCTAAAGGAAATATTTTCGATGTCCAGAATGTAATTCCAAGAGTATTGTATATTGTGAAGAATAATCTACAAGAAAGGGTTTCCCTAATTTAAGTGTACACAAATTCCATGATTCATTGCTATTTTCCCTTAATGAAATCCATCAATTTTACATTTTTCTCTAGGTTTCTGAATCATTTCAAAACAACTCTTCACCCTTGCATTCAAGTGGAAGGATGGGATGCCCACTCGAATTGGAGCAGGCTGAAATCCTTGGGTTGCACCGAATCCCAAATTTTGAAACTACATGAAGTACAAGATAGCTTTTGACTAAACTTAATCCCTACTTTATTAAATTCTTAATAGAAATTCAAACATAAAGTAGCCTTTTTTACGTAAAAATAAATTATTTTGACCTTCCTACATCCTTCAGGTACTATTACCTCACATGCATTTTGGTACTCTCCACTATTCTTTCATACAACCATTCTCACTCACAAGAACTACATCCTTGTGATTTCTTTTCTATGTAACAATGTCCTTGAATTCAATGCCTACAGTTTTCAGCTATTCAAGATATAATTAATTTCTCATTCATTTGAAACTGCTTTCTTGGAGTTCTAAAATGAGAACCCATGAATAATGAAAGCAATTCTGTGCATTCAAATCCTTATTTAACTAAAATGCTTAATGCAAGGGGACTGTATGCAATCTGGTGTAATTTATTGCAATAATAGAGGAGTGTGTTGTGACCCTAAAGACCATCATTCTTGATTTATTTAGTGGGTGCTAATTGGTTGGCAACAAGTACCTTGATGAGGATGGGTGCTTTTGGACATCACCACAGGTAGAAATGGTGACGTTTTCTGCCATGTCTTAGACATCCTAAATACATGACAGACATTCGTGTGACATTCACAATGTCATTGGATGCAGGGGGCATCCTCCACCCCTGACAAAAAGTACTTGGTAAATTTGACATGTACCCACATACCTTGGTAGCAATGCTTTTATCTTTAAAGTTGGTCATTTTGCATTTAACAAATATTGGCATGCTAATGCTTCAATCCACAGGGAATTTTTGGATAAGTCCTATTGGTTCCTAGAAGAAGCTATACAAACATGATAACATGTTACGGTACTCTTTACCCCCAAGACAACAATGATGACACTGATGTCATGTTACAATCTTCTCTTTGGTCATTTCTGAACATTATTATTTAAATTTTTTATCCTTCCTTTTTCCCTTCTCACCTATTGTAGATGATTCACATAATTTAATGTTTAATTGGTTTGCTGTTGTAGGATACAGTAGGAAATGAGTTCCTTGCACTTACCATGGAAGAGGAGGCTGAAGTCAACAATGCTCTATCTGCCTCCAACAGGTATTATAACCTCTACATCATACCATCAATTTTCATATAGGGTATGTGGGACTTACATGATATTCTCATCTAAAAGTAAGTTAGCTATGGGCTAAACCTTCAATGTTGATATGTTGTTTAGCAAAAAAGTTTTGGTGATGCACAGAAGTTCAAAGATAGAGATAAGAAAAGAAGACATTCGATGTCTCTTGCCAGGAGCGTGGTTAAATGATGAAGTAAGTCCTTTGAAAGTCATTGCATCTTTGTTTTTAAATGTAAGATACTATATGTTTAAAACCATTCATAATATGACATTCTAGGTAGCAATTTTTTCATGTTAAACACGTATTTTCTGCTGGCAGGTGGTAAACTTGTACTTGGAATTATTAAAGGAGAGGGAAAAAAGAGAACCCACTCGATTCTTGAAATGCCACTTCTTTAATACATTTTTCTATACAAAGGTATGCTGTGATTGGATTTGTAGAAGCTTGCTCAATGAGAATGACTGAAGTGTTTGTGGGTGGACTTTTGAAAGGTGGCATATTTTGATATGATACTGAGCAATTTTATTTAACCCCTACAACGTGCTTCTTTTGTACTGATCTAATGCAATGCATTTAATTGTTAGCTTTTTACTCAAAGGGGCAAATATGATTATAAAGCAGTCAAGAGATGGACAACTCATAAAAAGCTTGGCTATAACCTACTTGATTGCGACTCAGTAATGCCTTCACTTTTCTCCCGTTTAAAATTTCTGATGTCGTGGAATGTAATTGCAGTTTTGATCATTTATATTGTTTATGCAGATTCTTGTTCCTATTCACAAGTTTTCCCATTGGGTGTTGGCTGTCATCAATATCAAAGAGAACAAAATCCAGTATTTTGATTCGTTAAATAACAGAGATGGTCATGTCTTTAAGGTCTTGGTGTGTTCAACTTCCTTTTCAGCCCCTGCTTGTGCTTTGAATTGTTTTCAATTTTTATATTTTATATTGTAGTTATTCTTTATGGTTAATTTATTATAAAATTATTTAACAATTCTTTTCTTTTCTTTTCTAGGCCAGATATATTAAAGATGAAGCCGCGGATAAGTGTAAGAATTCTCTGAATTTGGATACTTGGAAATACGAATATGTGGAAAATATTCCCTTACAGACAAATGGGTATGCTCAAACACAACAAACTAATAGCGACTTGTTCTTTCCTAATTCCTAGAGAATTTGCATGAGAAATATGCATTCACCAAATGTCAGTGTATTTCTTCCCCTTGAAGATGTTCAATCTCATCTACGTTGTGCCATTAAGGTTAAGCCATTGATACCTTTGCAAGTGTATTCCCACCTTCCAAATTATACATGGGTGTTCTCCAATAAAATGTACTTCCTCGCTAACTTTGCCCCCTTCAACAATAACATAGCATTATGACACAGCTGAAGGTACAACATTTATTTTTTTGGTAAGTGCCACAAATAGACGAACCCAAAGAAAGTATTGAGCACGATAAGCCTAGTTATAAATCATTATTTGAGATTTTTTAATATCATTTTGCGAAAGATCCTCCACCCGGTTGAACAGTCTAACAATTAGCCTCACCAAGAGCTGATCTATTTCATTGGTAATTTAACATAAATAATTAGTACATATAATTTAGGATGAATTGGCAGACTTTAGTCACAAGATAATAGAAGTAATGAAGACAAAATACTACATAAAATATGAAAGTTAGGATTAAAGAGCTATCAAAAGATGCTTTCCTCATTGTATACAAGCATTGGCTTGATTGTAATCTCTTCTGTCACCTTTGCTGCTGGCTGATGAGATTTCCATTTCCTTCAAGTGTTTCTCTCCTTATACATTGTCCATTATTCCGCCTCCTCCAGCTTTTAAGTTCGGAGCTGTACAGGATTCCTACAAGCAGTCAATGTCATCACTTGTCACCCTTAATTTCATTATCATAATGTTCACCTCACAGACCTGCAACTTCTTCAAACATTGTAGATGGCCCAATGGTGATAGGTTTATTTTCTTCCCTTTCAGTGCTATCTACCGCATTCTTCTACCCAATTTGCAACTTGAACCACATCTTAATGCCAAATGGAAATGCAAATTTTCCAAATGGTCCAAGATAAGTGTGGAACTTTGGAAGTCTAAAATAGTTTCTCAATCACTGTTCATTGCATGGAAACTCCTTCATTATAAACTCCCTGTGGGTGAGAGAATCTGACTCATCACTGTTAGCCCCAGCTCCTGTCTAAATTGCAGCAAGAAGGTATCTATAAAGCATACTTTTTGGGAATGTAGGAGCTAAAAATTCTTGGAGAGATGTGTAGAATGACCTACCTGCTGTTTTCTCTCGCAGATTGTCTTAGGAAGTTGCCGTGCTGGTCTTAACATTTCCAGAAATCCTTTTCTGAATCATTTAGATAGCTGGCTATTAGTCATTTATGGAAATTGAGGCGTATTTCTGTTTACCTTAACAGCAGATTTCCTCAAGCAATTGCCATGTAAAGGCTTTATTGTAGCATACTTATTCAGAAGGCCAATCTTTCCCAGATCATGCAGGACTGGCTTATAGCCGATAAGGAACTCAGGAGGCAAGTGAAGAGCATCCAAGCCCAAGCCCAGATTGCAAAACTGGAACTAAATCAGGAGAATCTCATGGAGAAACTGTAAGACATTAGTTCTGATACCAAACTACTCTCTTCCATGGGTGTGGCTCTTAAAGAAGGCAAACTGCCTCTGGCAAGCTTTCAGTATATCAAGAATATGCACAAACTCCATGCAAGTTATGGCCTTCAAACTTGGTGTAGATTCCAGCACTCCTATTATTGGGGAATAGTGTGTTTTCTCTTTGCTTTTTGTGCTCCGTGTCATAAGGAATGGCTGTCTGTTGTGTTATGCTACTGATCTCTCTTTGATCACTGTATATGAACTTCTTTTAAGTGTTTTCAGCTTAACACAGTTAAGAAAGGTGTTAACAAATACCTCATTGTCGTATCTAGGAGCCTATGCATACTATACAATATCATTTCATCAAATCAAAAGCATGGCCTAAATCTCTAAGCTCTCATAAATAACACATTGCCAAAGCTGAAAATGAAACCAGATCCTTTCTTACTCACTGCAATTCTGATACCACATAATGTGTTATTATGCAAGTCTCTGTTTATAGCTTGTTTCGCTTAGCATCACCAATAATCTCCACAAGAACATTGTCCATGCTTGAAATGATGGAAACAGTTCACATGTCTCACCACAATTTCTCTTGCAACAATCTTCAAGATAAACTTGGTTCCAAACTGGCAGTAGCTGCATACACGAAGGTTTTTGACAACTCTAATAGCTGTTCCAGAGGATTTGTTTAACAGCCCAAATGAAATTGTCAACCTCTCACTATGATGGAAGAGAAGTGATTCTTTCACCTCCTTGTCCACATCATTCAATAGTATAGAACACTCTAAATCCCACTTAATTAAAATTCATTTGATTGCCTGCTCCAAGATTTGTTAGTTCTGACGATGCCTGAAGGTAAATTGGATTAGAGATATAGCACATACTTTTTCTTGAATTAAGAAAAATATAACACCGCTGCATTCGAGAACTCAACTCTACCCTGCCAATGGCAATTTAGGACACCTATGGTCCTATATTAGCAGTTTATGTCAATTGAACAACTGGGAGGATGGGTTATGCTGACATTTTACCTTTTGACAGCTCTGATTGTGGAGTATTCATGATCAAGTATGCTGATTTCCATAGTCGTGGAATGCCGCCGAATTTCACACAGGTATGATAATTGGTGCTAATTTCCATTAAATATTCAAAATAATGAAGTGTGTTGTGCAAAGAATTGTAGTACCTAGCTTTAGTTGGATAAATTATTTGGAATTAAATGATAAGCTAATGGTAAGTTGAAGATTCTTTCAATTTAAAAGGTATGCTTTCAAATTCTAAATTGAGAAAAATATTGAGATTGTTTAGATGTTTCTTTCAGGCAGACATCCCGTACTATCGTAGAAGAATAGTGAAGGAGATTTTGAAATTACGTGCAGAGTGAAAGATATGCTTTTGTAGATTACATTTTTGACATGGAATTTGTAAGCCCAAAAAGAAAATTTGAAGTGACAAATTACTCCAGAGATTACATAAATTTAAGCAATTGAAATAATATCAGAAAAGCTAGCAGGTTTGTGTTACATGATAGCTTTAGAAAGCAAAGTTTTTGTCAAAAACTATGACAGAAACTGGAAACATGACCAAAGCTATCCAAGTCAGTAGGCGGTTTAAGAAATCAGGAAAACAGTCAACCCGAACAGGTGTGTTGAAAGAGAAATCAAATTTTATTTTAACTGTTGAATTCTTTTGACTTTTAATTCTGTTGTTTCAATGTTCAGCATCGAAGTTTCCAAATAATCCTCTTTATCTTTTACTTTGCAGGCAAAATATAGTAAGCTTGATAGCTGAGATATTTGAGCAACAAGTGAAAGGTCATGTCACAGGAGCTGTAAGAAGTAAGAACTAAAAGGTTTTCTTAAAACAGAGGACTAGTTTGTAAATCTTTTCCTAGTGTGAAATAAAGCAATTTCCAAGGCAAATTTGGAAGGAAAATTTGTAAATATTGTAGGGTAGAAAATCAGTACTATGAACTTTATGTAGCAATTGGCCCAGAGCCTACAAGGTAACTATTTTCTTTTGCTTTGATACAATGCATTCATACATTTACGTACAATCCATAAGCAATATTTCGTTAACCTAGAAACCTTGCCAATCTAGCTTGGGGATTTGGGAAAAGACTTTGGGGTTGGGACTGTTATGAACATGTCAAAGACTTGTGAAGGCTTCTTATTGGCAATGGGGCTGGGTTCCTCTTGGAATTGTGCCAATCCAACTGGCAAGAGGATTTTTCATATGTTGATTTTAGTGAAGTGACTCTTGAGGTTGAATGATTTTGCAGAGCGGACTAATGGAGATTTTCTTTAAGATTTTTAGGTCTCACAGTAGGAAAACTATTCTTGCTCGTATTGTTTAACCCATATGATCAACACAAAAAAACCCGTCTCTCATTATTTCTCAAAAGCACTTAATGCAACAAATAGATTTTCCTCAATCTATATTGGCCTAGTTGGAGTTGATGCCACTGTGAAGAGATGATAATAATTTAGTATACAATGTCTTGGTTTCTTTACCATTCTCCATTCCTTAGACGCGGACAAGCCTTTCTTTATCTTAGATCACAAATGATGAACTCAAACAAAATAACATTTATCCAGTTCGAAGACAGCCAAGTAATGATAACGTAATGATATCCATCTGTTTGAGCAGCAGCTTCTATATCGATCAAAGTGACCAAACTCCCTAGTTGATATGAAGAAATCACGAGGTTTTGGTGTTTTAATGACTTAACCAGATGTCTCGTAGCTGATTCCAATCCAAAATGGGGCAAAATGTGTTAATTTTTTTGAGTATTGGTTTTAGTCAAGTGGAAATAACACCTCTCATAGTATTTTTGTTAATATTCGTGTGCATTTAGCTATAAGAAAACTTAATGTTCTTGGCATCTGTATAGTAGTTCTTGTATGTCACTATTTTTTTATATTGTTTTACCTTTATAATGCAATATAATTTATCAAGTTTGCAATTTGAAAATTTGGTCTTGTTGGAGTTTTTTGAGATATTGCATTGTAATTTGATCAAGTATGCTTGATCAATGATGGACACTTCGATTGTTGGCAATTAGTCTAACAAACTAGGTTTTAATCCCAATGGTTCTTAAAGAATCTTGGGGTCATAGTTAGTTCATGGATAGGTCTTTTTACTATCATACATACATAATTTACCACCTCGAAGGCTTATGATTATTGGCAAATTAGAAAGTGTAAGGAAATAATAGATCTAATAATCTCAAAGAGGAGAGTAATGTTAAATATAACATATCCAACTTAGCAATAGAATGACCAATAAAGCTAATAACACAATTTAGAGTAGTCACACAAAAACCATTGGACTTACCTTGGGAAACCCTTTCGGGAAAAACCCAATAAGAAACATAACACTATGATATATTATTTAAAGAACAAGATAACATCTTATTGAAATTTTCACGTGTGTTAAAATAATTTCTTCACCTTATCTAATTTGATAGCATGTACCTTCAGAGAACTTGTCGTCAATGTAAAACTCAATGACTATCAATGCCTACCAAGGTTACATCCATGCACTCTTATAAAGACTTTTCTTAATGCACTTATGAGCGCTTCATTCTTATGATCAATCTAAAAGCATATGGAAATTGGTTACAACACCATGTAACCACACATTTATTGCCATGCCTTTACAAGATCAACCTAATTTTATAGGAATTCTAGCAACATTTCTTTGTCATCAAAATCACCACTCAAACAACTAGTCCAAAATACATAGGCAAGGAAAAAACAAGAAACTTATGGTGGTTTCCTAACACCATGTACTTGTGTCGACTTCTAAGGAGGGTGCCCAAGTAAGACCTTGACTTCCTCAAGAGTCATTTCAATTTTCAAGGCAATCACCACGTGATTCTTCACATCCCTTAAGGGTATACATATTTCAAGGCTTTGCTCATGTAGCCTCTCTTTGTCCTATTCAACACAATTGTACAATGTGAACTTCCACATTTTGTACCCTTGTGCTTTTTGCATGTTCCTATGTGATCCACAAACATTTCCAATTCCACTATTACAACATTACTTAACATCAAGTTTGATATCCCACCCTAGGTGGACAATAACTTAAGAATATTTAATGTTATTACAAATTGTCAATCCACGTTCCTAACAACTTTACGATGTCATTATACAAGGTGTATGCCTTTACCAACATAAAGTGACCTTCAAAATTGGTTTTCTTGGTGGACTTATTTGTTCAACACATAATTGTCTTTGTCAAGTAGTTAGACAAAACAATTAATCTTTTGTCATCTAATTTGATTTTGTTTGGTATTTTGGAAATTAAATCTCTTGTTTGTATGAAAATTATCATTCTCATGGTATAATTCAAATTGCCATTTGATATTTTTCAATAATTGTAGTATAAAATTTGTTAATATAGTTTATAGGACATAATTTTATTCAAGTGGTTATGCAAAACAATTAGTCTTTTGTCATCTAATTTGATTTTATTTGGTCTTTTGGAAGGTGAAAATCTCTAGTTTATGAATAATATTATGATTTTGGTTCTTTTATTCAAATTGTCATTTGATATTTTCTAGTAACTGTAGTATAAGATTTTCATTAATTTTAATAGGGAAAACTCTACTTATAGTTTGTGGATCATCTCATAAAATAAAATGCTTCCACCACCTTTTCAATTTAGAAAGGGAATGTAAGTAAACAAAATTAGTTAGTATTGTTTGTGAAAACATCCAAAGGTGCTATCAAATGGTTGAGAGGCATATTTATATTTTTAAGAGTCATTCTATGCAATACAACTTTGAAGGTATTTTCATTTATTAACATTGATGACGATTCTTAGCGATACTCAACAGTGACATGATAAGAATTAATAATAAGGACTAGTTTTCTTTTCAAGGCATGTATTTTTCAATAACAATATAGTTTTTTAAGTATATAATATGTAATAAATAATGTTAAAAATGCATAATTATGATAAATTAAAAGAAATAAGACTTGTCTATTTCTTGTGTTATACACATTACTAGATGCATTGAATCACTTATTGAAGCATTCAAATGTTTGATGTTTGCTTATTATCGCAATTCGTTTTTATACAATTGCAATGTGTTGTGTACATTACAAACATTGGATATATAAAGGTTGATGAAGACATTCAAATAAATAGAAAAACATGTGTTATAACATGCACTCCACTATCACAGACATACTATTGGCTATTATTAACTTAACTAATTTAGTGCAATTCATGAGGTGTGCATTAACCAAATTGGAACTATTTTTTGCGTTGTCTAACCAATAAATTTTGTTCCCTAGTATTACTCTTGCTATAGTTATTTTTTGTTTTCCCCACTTTGTAGTTTTATTCCCCCTATCCAACATGAGTATTGTAAGATGTAGAGATAAATTAGAGTTTTAATGCCATAAATATAGTAATGCCAAGATTTATAAATCTTTAAGACTTTACGTGGAGACTATAAACAAGATGGCAATTATGGCATTTTTTAATAATATTTATAGTATTATAAGCTTCATTAAGTTAAATCATCTAAGGCTATGAATATGCCATGTTAAAATGCATAATTATGAGAAATTTAAAGAAATCAAACTTGCCTATTTTTTTATGTTATACACATCACTAGATGCATTTAATCACTTATTGAAACATTTGTATGCTTGATGTTTACTTGTTATCACAATTCGGTTTTATACAATTGCAATGTGTTGTGTACAATACCAACATTTGACATATAAAGGTTGATAAAGACATTCAAATAAATAGAACATGTATTATAACAAAAACTTTTAAATTTTGGTTTGAATGGATATGAATAGGGTTCACCCATCGTCGCTCTCTAGTTTGAATGGAGTGGGCACGAACAATGCTCACACAAGGTTTGGAGACCCTATGACTAATGGTAGGAATGGTGCCGTGCAGATCGCTCAAGATCCCTGCGCCATTTTCCTAGGGTTCAATGCAGGTTTAGGTGTTGGCCCTTTGGCACCTACGGAGGGTCTGTTTGTGCAGGTTGAGGAGAACGGTGGCATTCCATCTCTCACAGTTATTAATGGGATGACTGTTGCTGGGTGGTGAGCTTTTGGACACTCTCAGAAGTCCTCTAAGGTTGTGAATGGCTTGGGAGCTCAGGCCTGCCCATCACAGAGTGGGTTTCAGCCATTTCCTTGTGTCTGATCATCTCCGGTTGTGTGTGGCTTTTGGAATGTTGTAAAATGTGCACACTAGCATTTTACACTTAGTTTAGCTTCTAGGTTGGACCTATGTTGTTACCTTTGTTAATTAGGACCTATTCTAACACCTCTTTGAGCTTATAATGATGAATATTATGATCCTAATCAATAAACTCGACATAATCAACTTAGGACTAGACTAAGCCCGCCTTAAAAGACACTTTCCAGAGTTTGTGGGCTAAAGGTCCAGGGTGCCTGAGCCCTAGTCCCACTTGGGAACTTTGGCCCCATTTTGTGGTGTCAGCTTAGGACACTTCTTCAGTTTGTATTTGTAGACCCAAGGTTGTTTTTATTTGTCGTGAGTGAGTGAGAATGCATATTTAAATGAGTATTGTAGTTCATTTTACACTAAGAAGATTAATGTCAAGTTTTCTTTCATATTGTGTTCTATGCTAAAGTGTTCTTCATGCTTGGATTGCTATCTACTTGTGAATGCCATTGAAGCTTGTTTATAGGTCTTGAAGGAGGTCTCAAGCCTTGTTTATCACTCTCCTTTGTTGGTCTAGGATATTGAGTCATCTTCATCAACTAAGGTTATCTCTCTTGTGGTTATTATCATTATTATCATTCATTATCTATCATCTTATTACAGATCTGGCATCTCCCCTCTTAGGGTATGCACTCTTGGATCTAATCATTTGTTGTAGTAGAGGTGGGAACACCAACACGGGGTTTGACTGAGGCAAACCCTTAAACACAACACAACCTTTTCCTCTTTCCGTGTGTGCAGGTAAGAGAAACATGTTTTTGGAGTTGATTTCTGGGAAGAAGATAGTGCAGATAGGTACAGGTCTGGTGACACCCAAAGTTCTACCAAACCCTAGAAGAGGACTAGGGCACCTAAGCACCCCCGTCTTGGACATCTCTGCTATATTTTCTAGGTTCTAAATCCTTCTCTGATCTCTATTGTACTTACAGTTTCCCTAGATCTACTTCCGACAGTTAGTTACAACCTGATCTTGTCTCTTAGGGTTTATTCACATGTCCTAGCTTGTTTGCTTGACTTTGGTTGAACTTGGTTGATCCATCTATATACAACAAAAGGGTAGAACCCTTGTAGTTTGGCTTTCCTTCTTGGGTAGAAGCTAATCTTGGTTTGTGTCCTAATGTGCTTTAGAAGAGGGTTTGACAGGGACATTGGGATGCAGTTAAGAGAATGTTCAGATATTTGAGGGGTACTTCCAAGTATTCCATATATTATCATGGTAATGTTACAGGACCTCCACATTCAGTTTGTATTCGTGGATTCTGATTGGGCGGGTGACATTGACAGTAGTCTTGGGTGATCCCACAATAATGGGTTACACTTTTTGGCTAAAGTTGACATTGAAATGAACATTTTGGAAAAAATCTTCACTTTCAGACACCTATAGTTGCTAAACCATGAGGAATTTGGAGATGATGTAAACTAGTGATTTGTCACATTTTGTCTGTAGATTTTAAATATATTTTTTTAATTTTTTTGGAATCAAATTGCATTTATTTTTCCATCTCCTTCAATAACTAGTTTTTAACAATAAACACCATTTTTAAAGAGTGATGCGAACTGTGTAAAACATAACTTTTTTTCTATGAAGGATACAATTCTATTTTTTTTGAATTTAGATTTTTAACTATGATATCTAGATGATGCATTTGGTTGCATAATGTTTTATTGAATATTTTTCTTCTAATTAACTTTTGAAGTCAAACCAATTACAATTTAGACATGTGTACTGTGTAAAGTATAACTTTTTTTGTATGTATCAAAATTCAAACTTTTTTTTTCCTATTAGATCAAGGACATTAATATGAAGAGGATAGATATTTTTCATAATTTTTTTTTGGTAATATACTATTTTCCACATGTGCAGAATAGAGAGCTCGATTTTTGGTGAAAAACCTATGTTTAATTAAACTAAAAAAAAGTATAATAAAAATAAAATATATTAAAATTATACTTGATAGAAATCTCATTTCGAGTACTATAATCCTCCAGATGGGTTTGTCAAGTTACTTCCATTTTGATCCTCAACCAGAGCTTTGAAACTCAAAAATCTGCATAAAATTGTAGATGGAGAGGGGCAAGGGCAAAATAAGGGGGTTCGATCGAATGGGTGTTTGAACGAACCCCCCCTGACCCATTCGATCGAATTGGGGTTCTATCGAATATGCATTCGATCGAACCCACCTAATAGAAAATAAAAAAATTATATTTAAATGGGTTCGATCGAACCCAATTAGTTAAAAAAGTTTTTAACGACCGATGTTTGATCGAATCCTACATCGACCAAATTGTTAATATGTTTTTAAATAATGTTATATCCATATAAATATGAGGTCATTTTTTTATTTTTTCATATATCATTGCAAGATTAATTCGCATTATCATTGAAGAAGCAAGATTTTGGAGAAGAAAACTTTTGGTAGTGGAATTGAGAGAAGAAAATTTGAAGAAGAAAATGGGAGACCAAAAAAAGAGACAAAATAAGACTCAAAGAAAGTATTCAAAGGAAAGAGAACAAGAGATGCGCGAAACAAATTTGGCAAGATACCATAGAAAGAAACAAGGTATGTATGCATATTTTTTTTTCCTATTTAATTGATGAGTTTTTAGCATGTAGTAGGATGTTATTTGTAACTTTTTGAACATAAATATACTAAGTGAATTTATATTTTTTTTCAATTGAATGTGTATTAGGGTCCTTCATAGGTTTTTGCACATTAGAAGTAAATTATACTTGTATTATTTAGTCATAAGTTCCTCTCTCTCTTGGGTAGATCATTTTAAAGTTTTTTCTTTATATCTCTCTAGAGATCTCCTTAAATCTAGATAACTCTCTCTCTTGACTTGAGTAAGTCTTTTTAAAGCTTTTTATTTCTCTCTCTCTCTATCCTTTTTCTCTAAGGTCTTTTCTCTCTCTCTTGACAAGTACAAGTAGATTTTTGAAAGCTCTCTATCTCTCTCTTGACTTAAGCCTTTTTAACTTGCTCCTTTCTCTCTTTACTAGGACTTCTCTAGATAGGTCTTCTCTTTAGTAGCTTAGATTTTGTCACCATATAAATTATAGTTGAACCTCTTTAACAAGTAGCTACTAGATTAATTATCTTGTAAGCTAAAACTCCATTTAGAGCCAAAGGTTAGTCCTTAAAATTCTAGTCACATCCTTCTTTTGATAGTACTTGTTGCACTAGTTGGAGAAATCTATTTCTTTTATCACATTTGATTTTAAAGTTTTTTCTTTATATCTCTCTAGAGATCTCCTTAAATCTAGATAAGTCTCTCTCTCTCTCTCTCTCTCTCTCTCTCTCTCTCTCGGCAAATGCAAGTAGATTTTGAAAGCTCTCTCGACTTAAGTCTTTTTAACTTGCTCCTTCTTTCTCTCTTTATTAAGACTTCTCTAGATAGGTCTTCTCTTTAGTAGCTTAGATTTTGTCACCATATAAATTATAGTTGAACCTCTTTAACAAGTAGCTACTAGATTAATTATCTTGTAAGCTAGAACTCCATTTAGAGCCAAAGGTTAGTCCTTAAAATTCTAGTCTCATCCTTCTTTTGATAGTACTTGTTGCACTAAGTTGGAGAGATCTATTTCTTTTATCACATTTGATTTTAAAGTTTTTTCTTGATATCTCTCTAGAGATCTCCTTAAATCTAGATAACTCTCTCTCTCTCTCTCTCCCTTGACTTGAGTAAGACTTTTTAAAGCTTTTTCTTTCTCTCTCTCTCTCTCTCTATCCCTTTTCTCTAAGGTCCTTTCTCTCTCTCTCTCTTGACAAGTACAAGTAGATTTTGAAAGCTCTCTCTCTCTCTCTCTCTCTCTCTCTCTCTCTCTCTCTCTCTCTCTACTTAAGTCTTTTTAACTTGTTCCTTCTTTCTCTCTTTACCAGGACTTCTCTAGATAGGTCTTCTCTTTAGTAGCTTAGATTTTGTCACCATATAAATTATAGTTGAACCTCTTTAACAAGTAGCTACTAGATTAATTATATCAAGTAAGCTAGAACTCCATTTAGAGCCAAAGGTTAGTACTTAAAATTCTAGTCTCATCCTTCTTTTGATAGTACATGTTGCACTAAGTTGGAGAGATCTATTTCTTTTGTTCATTTGATTTTCCTTGAATTCAAATTGAGCTTAATGAACTTCATTACCTTCAATTCATGGTGGGGTTTCTCTTTGCTTTAATCTTAGGCCTATTTTGCCACATGTTAAATATTGCTACTTATATAAGCCCTATCTTTTCTTTACAAGTATTCTTATTTCATTTTAATCTTAAATATAAATTCCAACAAAGGATTGCGTGCTTTGTTAAATCATTCAAGGCTCTAAGAGCTATGTTATACCATATTATATGTATAGGAGATTTCATATATATCAAATTGTACATCTTACCAAGAATATTTGTGTACACTTACACACTTATATCCTAAATGGTATAACTACCTAGATGTATCTTGTACTCATATTTGTCACTTGTGTGGATGAACTTCCATATATAGATTACTTGTGGTCAAATATATTAGTTATTGTAGATGTGCATGTGTATATTAATATTAATGGTAATTTGTTCATATGGAGGCGAGCTTTAAAATATATCAAGACTTCATTCACTAAATTAAATAAGTTTTATTTAATATGTATTTCCTTAATGTGTGATATAGAAACTAGAGTAAATGTTGTTGAAGAACACATAGTTCAAGATGTTAGCCCAGAGGAGGCCCAAGTGCAAACAATGGATGTTGGAGAGGGGTTAGGATCGCTTCCTTTGACTAGTATGGATGAGCATATTAATCTAGCTAAAGAGGTCAAGGAAAAAATTTCTTATAGAAATTTAGAACATTTACTTAAAATGGATATTGAGAAATTGAAACAGTATGCTAGACAACCTAAACGTACTGATAGGAGGTCAATGAATAAAACTGCAAAGCAAATAATTGCTCATTTCGATAATCTTGATACACTTGGCCAAACCCAATTGTTATCAATTGTACTTCTTAATAAGGAGATAAATGAGCCATTACAATTGTTGGGTGTAGATTTGTCATTGAAAAAGGGGAAAGGTTCACATCTAGAAAAAGATATTGTTGAAAATGTTAAAAAAGGTTTGGCTTCCATTGGGAAACAATCTGGATCTGCGAATAAGTCCATTTCAAGAAGACTAATGTTGATAAGTATTTTAAGTGAAGATAATTCCAAAAAAAGACAATTGTCTTCAATTTCAACTGAGATTGGTTTTAGTAGAAAGACAGTAACAAAATATGTGAAAAGGAGAAAATTATTGGATGATAGTACCTCGAAAAGCAATTGGGCAATTATGTGTAGAGCTCCTCGATCTGACAGGATTCAAGATGTTGTTAGGAACTTGATCACAAGCTTTTGGAATGATAATACGCATCCTTCATCTAATAGTAGAGATGTTATAAAACATAGAATTGGGCCCAATAGTTATGATCTACACACAAAACATTGGCTAGAGATAACACAACATGAGATGTATGTGAACTTTTGTAGTTCAAATCCAAATATAAAGATTGGGCAAACAATGTTTGAAAGGTTAAGGCCATATTATGTGAAGATAAACAAGGTTTTTGAAACTTGTTATTGTCGTTATCATATTGAATTTGATCTCTACTATCAGGTGTTTCAAAAGATTTGTGAAGACAAATATGGTTTTACAAAAGCACCTCCTAAATGGGTAAGTCAGTTCATAGCATCCATCTTATGTGATAAATCAAATGATGATAATGGAAATGGTCAAATAAACTGCATAAAGAGTCTTTGTGAAACATGTGGAAATTTGGCAAAAATGCCTTTGAGAAACGAAGATATCGACCCAATGAAGCTGGTAAATTGCAAGAGTTACAAGTACATAAAGTTTCAAACAAAAAATGGGAAAGAATCCACAAGGCTAGATTATGTAGAAGAGGAGATACCTATTGGACAATCTATGGAAAATTTTCGTAAATTGATTCAACCATACATTAAGAGATACAATCATGCTTTTTTTGCTAAGTGGCAAGCACAACAGTTTCAAACATTAAGAGATACTTTCCCACCTGGAACAGTTTTATCAGTAGTCAACTTTACAGAAAATTACACTTTTGTACATCAAAAAGAGATTCAATCACAATATTACTTTTTAGAGCATATCACTATTATGGTGCATGTGTGTTCTCGACATGCACAATTAGATTTGGATGGTGTTGAAAGTACATTTGAAGCACGAGTCATCAAGAAAGAATATCACTTTTATATTAGTGATGATAAAAAACATGACACACATTTTGTACAACATTGCTTTAAGATTTTTTTTGGATATTTGGAAAACAAGGGTGTAAATTTTGAAAGGCATTTTCTATCGTCAGATGGATGTGTGATGTAGACAACCACACACACTCAATAGAATTTTGCCATTAATCATGTGAGAGCCAAAGATTTGAAAACTGGAACATAAAAAAAACTTCTATTCATCAACTCTGCTACTACAATGAGAGGAAACTCTCTTATATCCAAGAAAACAAAAAACAAAAAAATACCTTTTTTGGCAGATTTCAACAATTGTCAGATTTTTGCCATTTTAGGTAATTTTACTATCATATCTTGAGAATCCAGTTTTTTCCCAAAAGCTTCCTAAAACTAAGGTAGGATGAAAAGCCAACTAATATTCTAAATTTGAAACATGAGTTTTGATTTATTACAAAAGCAACTTTTTAAAAATATAGAAACAAACACTAAATTGCCATTTTGAGGGCCAAGATGAAAGTTTCAAGCCCTGAAAAAGTGCCAAGAGGGGGTCCAACCAACTAAGGTAGGTTGGGAAACCACTTGTCACCTCATAACGCATGCACCCATAAAATCTTGTAGAAAACCTACATTCGAGTCAAAAGTTATGACCTCTAGAAGTCCCTGCATCATTCTCCTCTGGTTGAAAAAAATGCAGCTCCTGCAAGTGACTGTCTTTGAATTGCTGCCACTTGATTGGATCTAACTTCTGCACTTCCCACTCTGTAATCCACATGTTATCTGTTGGTGGCAATCCTTCCCACTGTACTAAATACTTGTTGTAATGCCCTTGCCGAGTGTAAATAGTCTTTTTATCAAGAACCTGTGCAATCTTTTCCTTCTTCTTATGGGGAATATGGTGATGCCATGCCACTTCTGGTTGACTATCTTCAGCATCATCCTCACCATGGAATACATATAAATTATAAACATTAAACATAGGAGAAATATCAAGATCTTCTGGTAAACTGACCTCATATGCATTATCATTGATCTTCTTTGTAATTTTGTAAGGACCAATTTTCGTGTACTTCAGCTTGTGGTATGTTCCAGTAGGAAACCACTCTTTTCTCAAATATACCATCACTAAGTCACCTTCATTGAATGTTTGATGTCGCCTGCTAGAATCCACAGTATTCTTGTACCTCTCATTACTATCCTACAACTTCTGTCTCACATCTTTCTGCCACTGTTGAAGGTGTTCCGCAAATGCTTCCCCATCATCACTGACCCTATCTTTCATTGGTAGTTGTACCAAATCTAGAACACCCTTAGGATTTCTTCCATACACAATCTAGAAAGGGGACTCTCCCGTTGATCTGTTAACAAAACTATTATAGGCAAATTCAGCCTGGGGTAATACCATGTCCCATTTTTTTGGCTTTTCTCCAACAATACACCTCAACAAATTTTTCAGACTCTAATTGACTACCTCTGTTTGCCCATCTGTTTGAGGAGGATAGGCACTACTAAACTGTGACTTGGTTCCCATCTTCTTCCATAAAGTCCTCTAGAAATGACTGAGGAATTTGGTATCCCTATTAGAGGTAATAGTCTTTGGAACACTATGTAGTCGAACAACTTCTAAAAAAAATAACTTTGCTACCCTCGTTGCATCATTAGTTTTCTTACAGGCAATAAAATGAACCATCTTGGAGAACCTATCAACAACTACAAAAATAGAGTCATTACCTCGTTGAGTATGTGGAAGTCCCAAAACAAAGTCCATGCTCAAATTTGTCCATGGTGCAGTTGGTACTGGTAATGGCATATACAACCCTGTATTTTTTGAATGTCCCTTAGCCACTTGGTAGATCCTACACCTTGTTACATACCTGGTTATATCCCTTTTCATCTTTGGCCATTAATATTTATCTTCTATCAAGGCTATTGTCTTGTCCTTGCCAAAATGTCTAGCCAACCTACTACTATGAAATTCTCTAAGAATGTTTTCCCTCATAGAGCCAGCTGGTATGCATAGTTGTTTTCCTTTAAATAGATACCCATCTTGCATAAAATATTCAATCCTAAAGTGATCTAAGTTACCAGATACTGGTGCCTTCAATTGTTCCACAATCTCCCAAAAATCATCATCAAACTCATACAAATTTTTGATGGCATCAAAACCAATCACCTTGGTTTCTATTGTGGTCAAAAGTGTAACATGCCTACTTAATGCCTCTGCAACCTAGTTTTGTTTTCCAGACTTATGCTTCAACACAAAATTGTAACCTTGCAAGAAAGAGACCCACTTGGCATGCCTACTATTCAACTTTTTCTGTGTGTTCAAGTATCTCAATGCAATATGATCTGTAAACAATACAAACTCCTGGGGAACTAGATAATGTCTCCAATGCCTCAATGCTTGAACAATTGCATAAAATTACAAATCATAAGTAGAATAATTCTTTCTCACTTCGTTCAGCTTTTCACTAAAGAAAGCTACAGGTTTTCTAGCTTGGCTAAGCACATCACCTATTCCCACATGGGAGGCATCACATTCTACTTCAAATACCTTATAAAAATTTGGCAATGTAAGTATAGGTGCTTCTGTTACCTTTTGCTTCAAGTACTTCAAGCTCTCCTCAGCATCCGTGGTCCATACAAACTCCCTTCCTTTGATGCAATCTGTTATAGGGGCTACAATACTACTAAAATTTTGAATGAACTTTCGATAGAAAGTGGCCAAGCCATGAAAACTTTTTACCTCTATGATGCTACTTAGACTAGGCCATTCTAGAATTGCCCTGACCTTCTCTAGATCCATTTTGACACCATCTTTAGAAATGACAAAGCCTAAAAAAACCAAACTATACTGCATGAACCTACACTTCTTCAAATTGGCATAGAGCTTCTTCTTTCTTAACACACTAAAGATGATCCTCAAGTGTTGTAGGTGCTTTTCTTTACTATTACCAAATACCAAAATATCATCAAAATAAACTACCACAAACTTACCAATGTAAGGTCGTATTATAGTGTTCATCAATCTCATAAATGTGCTAGGTGCATTTGATAACCTGAATGGCATAATCATCCACTCATATAATCCATCTCCAGTCTTAAAGGCTGTTTTCCACTCATCTCCTTCTCGGATCTAGATTTAGTGGTAGCCACTTCGTAGGTTGATCTTGCTGAAATATTTGGCCCCTGCAAGGACATCCATCATGTCCTCCATATGAGCTATAGGAAACTGATACTTGGTAATCTTATTAATTGCTCTACTATCAGTGCACATCCTCCATGTTCCATCTTTTTTTGGGGGTCAACAATGCTGGTACAACACATGGGCTCATGCTCTCTCTCACCACACCTTTACTTATGAGTTATGTTACTTGCTTATTCAACTCTGCATGTTGTGTCGGATTCATCCTATAAGCTGCTTGGTTGGGTGGAGTTTCACCTTCATTTCTTTAACAAGATCTCTTTCAGACAATATGGTCTCACCTTTTCCTTCATCCTTGAGAGGCAACAAAATCACCTTAGAGCCATCTTTCCAAAAGGTGTATGTATTTTTCTCTCCATCATGTATGACTTTTCTATCATATTGCCATGGCGTTCCCAATAACACATGATAGGCATCCGTTGGGACAACATCACACCATATCTCATCCTGATAGATATTACCTATGCTAAACTTAATTAGGCATCTTTTATCAATAGTGACTTCATTTCCCTTTTTAAACCATGCAATGCGATACAAATGAGGATGTTTTTCATATTGTAAATTCAATTTGTCTACCATTTCTTTCGAAACCATATTTTCACAACTACGTCCATGAATAATAACTTGACATACCTTGCCACCCGAAGTGCATCTGGTTCTGAATATATTGATTTAAAGCCATGAACGATCAGAGCTTTTGGCTTGTGTTTTCTTCTTCTCTGGAATCACCATTGCTCTTCTCATCATGAGACTTTCTCCCACATCCGGTGGAACCTCTAGTTCCGTCCCTTCCACTGCATGCTGCGTTTGAATCAAGTTCACCCTAGGTTGTCCTCCTTGATTTATGTCTTGCATGTTATAATTTGAGCATTCAAATGCCCTATGACGTTCTTCTCTACATCTGAAACAAGTAAAAGGCCTTCTCTAGTTTTCCCATCCTCTATCGCTACCATAACCTCTACCTCTTTTAAATCCCCTTCCTCGTTCTTGATTCGGAGCATCTTGTCAAGTGTCTGCTTGTTTTTCCAATCCATGGGATGACTCTCCCCTGCCATAATTTGAACCTCCTTGAAATGGGGTTGATGTACCCCTTCTTCCTCCTCTATTCCTCTATTGGTATTGTCTATTTTGTTTTTCTTCAGCCTTTAGAGCCAATTGGTAAGCCTCTTCCATACCGTTGAGTCGATGCATGCTCAATTCATCTTGAATAGAGAATTTTAGGCCATTCACATATTTAGCAACCATCTGTTCATCAGTTTCTTGATGCTCTATACGTATAGACAACGTATAAAACTCATTTGTATAATCTTGCACAGAAGAGAGATTCTGCTTTAAATTTTGAAACCTTCGAAAAAGGGTTTGTGCATAATCTATGGACAATTTTTTTTTTCTCAACTTCTTCTCTATTTTATTCCATGTGCTTATCTTATCCTTGTCTTTCCTTGTTCATTCCTTTTGAAGATGATCCCACCAAATCATTGCATGACCCTTTAATTTGGTGCATGCGAATTTCACCTTCTTTTCCTCTGTCATGGATTTCCATTCAAAAAATTTTCTCATATCATTCAACCAGTCTATCAACTCCTTTGGTTTAAGACTACCTGCATAATTTGAAACATCTACCTTGACCCCTTCATTTTTCCCTTCTAAGGCCCTGATCATGCTCTCTTCAAAACTCATGCCTTCTAATTCTTCTTCTTCATGTTTTGTATCTTGATTTGCACCTCCTCGACCTATCTCTTCATCAGATTCATCTCCTCCTCTACCTAGTCTTTGGTTTTCCATCCATGTTGTAAGTTTTGCTACTTGCCTTTGTAGATTTTGCATTTCTCTATGCATCTGGGCAGGACCGCCTCTTCCTTTTCCTCTCCCAGCCATCTTCCTGCTCTGATACTAGATGATGTAGGCAACCACACACACTCAATATATTTTTGCCATTAATCATGTGAGAGCCAAAGATTTGAAAAATAGAACATAAAAAAAACTTCTATTCATCAACTTTGCTGCTACAATGAGAGGAAACTCTCTTATATCTAAGAAAACAAAAAAAATTAAAAAATTACCTTTTTTGGCAGATTTCGACAATTGTCAAATTTTGCCATTTTAGGTAATTTTACAATCATATCTTGAGAATCCGGTTTTTTCCCAAAAGCTTCCTAAAACTAAGGTAGGACGAAAAGCCAACTAATATTCTAAATTGGAAACATGAGTTTCAATTTATTACAAAAGCAACTTTTTAAAAATCTAGAAAAAAACACTAAATTGCCATTTTGAGGGCCAAGATGAAAGTTTCAAGCCCCGAAAAAGTGCCTAGATGGGGTCCAACCGACTAGATGGGTTGGGAAACCACTTGCCACCTCATAATGCATCCACCCGTAAAATCTCGTAGAAAACCCACATCCGAGTCAAAAGTTATGACTTCCGGAAGTCCCTGCATCAATGTGCATCACAATTCAAATCATCAAGGCCATTTTATGCACTATGTAGATATCATCAAAATGACAATATACCACATGTTTGGAGTTTCTTTGAGAGTGGGCATGGAAAGGGTGAACATGATGGCACAGGAGCTTGCATCAAATGTGCTCTAAGAAACCATCAAATGAATTATGATGGAGACTGTATAAATGATGCACATGATGTTGTTGAATGGTGTAAGTTACACTTTGCACCAAATAAGGCTGGCACATCTTCAAGAACAAACAGATACATTCCACATAGAGTGTTTTGGGAGATATCAGGTATGTATTGTTTGAATTTATTTAATGTGTAATTTAAATATATATTCATGTATATGATATACATGTGTACACACGAGTTTGTTTATTTTAGTTTGAATTTAATTATTTAGATATATTATATTCATAATGTACAATATAATAAATTTGTAGGTGTGGATAGAAGATCAATGCATGGATGCAAGAGGGTATAGAAAACAAGATCTTTGCATTGTGTCATGAGTACAAATACCCCTACATGGACGTTGCGCACTAGGGATTACTCTTGTTTTTGTTATGAGTGCATGTTGGGAGATTTTGAGAATTGTAAGAACCAACAATGTGGATATGTCAGTGAATGGGAAAACGTGCCACTAGTTGTTACCAACATATACAATGAAGATGAGGATGAAATATTTGAAGACATTCCTTTGATTTCAACTAATTATAACCATATTTTAGGATTGATTAAAAAAGGTATGTGTGTGTACACACACACACATATATTATATAACCTATATCTCTAAATTTTTTAAGTTACAAATTGTGGACATGTAAATTTGGTGTAGGAGATGTTTTTACAGTCATAGTAGAGGCTGGAAATATAGAAGTTAGTTATTATTTATTGAATTGCACAAAAGAGAGGTAAACACTAATAAATCTAGAAACAAGTGATGGAATGATGTTTCCCACATGTTTAACTTTATTTAATTAATATTTTAAAATCATTTTGAATTTGTTACATATGTACATGTCAAGTACCTCAAGAGCGATTTAAAATTTCAATTTATATTATAATTTATGTTATGTCTTACCGAGCAATGATAATGCTATACATGTTCATATATGTAGGTTACATTTACCTCAAGAAAATGTTATATAAATGTTATGTCTTACCATGGAATGTTGTTTTCCACAGGTTCAGTTGTAGTGCAAGGGACATATCTCAAACAAGTCAAGATTGTTCACCATGGGATTCACTTTATTGATTATCAACCTAACAACAAGCTATATCAATATAGCCACCTAGTAATTGCTACCGGCCTATCTCTTCATACAGTTCATGCACGTGGACGTCGTAAGTGGATACTAGATAGTGATGATCATCAGAGAATATTAGATGTCATTGAAGAGCGAGCTGAACCACTTGATGTGACCTGAAAAATATGGATGAAGAACTTACAATTTTTAATGTTTTGAAGACCTAAATTTACTATCTAGATCTATGTTCATGTATTATTATTTTTCAATTTATGCAAGTTAAATTAATAATTATTTTGTTGAACAAATTTTAAATTTCAACATGTGGTTCTTAATGTACAAATGATCTCTCTATTAGAAGTCATATAGATAATGCCCTAGATTCTTATTCAAGTGCATGCATGATATGATAAATTTTGAATGATTTTATTTAATGCTATATATGCTCTTTGAACATGCTACTTGATACATGTACATATGCAAATTAGAGATGTCATTGATATAAATTTTAAATTAAAATCAAAGTTTTCAATGTATCAATGCACAAATTTCATCATTGTACACAACTTAGTTTATAATTATTAAATATAAAATTGATTGAATTCACATTGGTCACCCTTAGTGTACTATGAGACAATTAGTACATGATTGAGTTGAGGTTAACATTTCATGTTGCAATCATAACGATGTTGCACACTTAAAGCACTCTTGCCCGGTCATGAGGATTGATCTAATTCTCAAACATTTACAAATTCCTAAAGACTCATTTCCACTTGTTGTTTTATCATTGCAACCTTTTAAGTTACAACATATAGATGCTAATCACTCAACATGTATTTTTTTCATCATGAGATGATTTGACCATATGTTTATATGTATGGTTCACTCTAGGTCTAGTGGTCAACCCTATCTAGGTAATTGATACATGTCAATTGAAATATTCCTAGCCAAAGTAAAATCATAAGACACTAAATAATGTAGAATTAGATTTTTTAGAAATGGATTTATAAATATCTTTAAATTATTTTTAGCAAGTGCCACCAATGGATTTCTATTGTCGAATATAACACGAAATAATTAAAATATAACACGAAATAATTAAAATAAGATTTCATTTAGTATTGAGTCAACTATATTGGAGTCCAAGTTTTTAAACTTTGTTATATGTAGTAAACTTAATTATCTTCTTCCCATGAATTTACCTTTTTGTTCATGATATTTTACTCTTTTATATGTCTTATATATGTCTTAGGTCTAATCTAGAATAAGGTATAAAATCCAGGGACACCTATCTTAGATACATACATCTACTAGGAAATTTCTTACTAGGTGTAGATTAGATATGCCTTAGGTCTAAGTTACATCTACTAGGAAATTTCTTAATATGTCTAAATGATATAAAATCTAAGTGTAGATTAGATATTCTTAGGTCTAGACTAGAATAAGGTATAAAATCTAAAGGAAGCTCTTTTTTTAATCTTGAAGTTATGAAACCCTAGTAAAGATCCATGGGGCCCATTCGAGTATGTTATCATTAGAAATTTATAAAATCTAACTTTTTAGTTCACTATATTTAGAAAGTTGTATGTGAGTTTAATAATCATTCAAGTCTCAAACTTAACAAGCCTCTTCTATCTAGTTCATTTAAACATTCAAATAAGATGAACTTGTATAGATTCAATCTTCACCAGTATATATTATAAAATCAACATTGGTTCTGATACCTCTTCACATTGTATAGGAGTAGAAAATTATTCTTGTTTTGACTAAGATGGATGAATATATACACAAGTTCATGACTTTAACTATAATTATGTTTAATTGCCTAGAATTGCATTCCTACTCACTATAGCTATAGTTGAAGGGAGATATAGTCTTTAATCAGCTATAGGTACCATCAAAGTTGTTCAACATAAGTCAACGAGACCTCTTGAATTGAGAAGGATGATCTTCAAATTAATTCTTTCTATGCATTACATAAGGGAGATATATTCTTTAATCCTATAGGTACCATCAAATTTGTACAACATAAGTGAACATGATATCTTGACTTGAGAAGAATGATCTTAAAATTCTTATTCCAATTCTAGGAGATATGAAGGTTGTCCTAAGGAACAATTCCTTAAAATTTTATGGACTACTATGATGTGTAGATAAGGATATAGCCTTGATTGAATTGAAATAATATATCATTAAATAATCTATGTTCTTGAATTAGGGCCTCTTATAGGAATTGACTGACAATGGGCATGAAATGGATTCTAGTTGTTTATATGCATTTTAACAAGTTTGAGTTAAGGTTATTCAAATGAATTCTTCAAGTTTACAATTCATCGTCATGTTTAAATGGATGTTGCATTTACCCAGTCCTTAATGGTATTCCAATTTGTAGTTTTATTATGTTCATGGTGTGCTAAGTGGTTAGTGTTACTTATTAGATATTTGGCTTATAGTCTTATTCATGACTTGAGTATAATACTTATTTGTTCTAGTAGTGGTGAAAGTCAAATTATCTAGAAGTCTAATTTTATTTTTTAATAAAAAATCTTCCAAGTTTTATTTACATTTGTTATATATATTGTGTTCGTATGCTACTTATGTGGGCCTAACTTATGTTATTTCAACATATAGCTATTTTTCTTGTCCTTTATCTAGATATTTGAATGGTATATCATTACAGAGTTATAAAGTTTATTTTAAACTTAAAATTTGAGATATGTGCAACTTGAAGAATCTATATATATCTTATGTATCTAGCATGTGTAGGTTGAAATTTACATGATGTGATTGAGATAAACATAATATTTTTTAAGTTAATATTTTATTATTTCAAAACTTGTATTACATGTCTTAATAGATCCATTGAAAATATCAAGAAGCATTTATATGAAAACATTATTAATATATCTCAAACGTAAATTTGTCCATGTCAAATATAAACATATTTGTGTCCATATGAGGAATACACATGTCCGTATGTATAGATGCACAAATGTCCAAACATGTTGAAAATATATAAACATAAATGTTCATACATATATTCAAGAAAATATATAAACATAAATGTTTGAATACATGTTTGAAAATATAAACATAATCATGTCCATAAATAAATGTATAAATGTCTATACATGTCAAATATATAAACATAAACATCCATACATGCCATTTGAATATAAACATAAACATATAAATGTCCATATCTCAAACATAATAATAAGTTACACAAATGTCCATGTCCATATCTCAAACATAAACATAAACATAAACACAAATGTCCACCATAAATCATCAAACACATGTATGTAATCAAGTCAGGTCCAGAAATGTCAACATATCAAACATAAATAAATAGAAATGTTGAGCTAGAAGCAACATAAAATGGAGAGCTCTCTAGGTGGCTGTAGCCTAATTGTCATGTCGGCTCCTAATCGAGCAACCCTCTGAATGAGAATCATGTTCTGATGCATGTGCTAAGTCCTAGAGATAAAATCAAGTACAATGCATAGTTAAATACATTTTATCTAGATATATAGAACTATTTAAAAATGTATATATTGTAATTTATTATAAATAGATAGATATATCTACATGTACATACAAAACTCACATGTCCACTGGCAACAATATCATCAACAAAATCACGTCGACGTACATAGTCTGACCTTAGGCTAGGAGTAACATGAGGTATCTCCATCTACAATATATATATCATTTAGTTAAAACTAAAATATAAATAAGTTTAAAAAAAAATTGAATTGAATGTATGCACATGCACACATACATATATATCTTATCTAGATCTACACATATACATAACTGCATATCACCTGGTACCACAGGACCCGAGCCCTCTGCAATGTCTGCCTCCACTAAATCATCCAAATGATCTGATGTATCTGTCTGAGCCCTCTCATGTCATAGTAATGACGAGTGAAGGGGACTGATCAACTGAGATGGCATCAATATAGAATCAGAGTGCATCAACATATCCATAAATCCTATAGAAGTCTGCATCCTCTCAAGGTCATGATCTGAACCTGGATCACTGGCCTGTGCAGCAACTGAATGATCTATAGGTGGATCGTCATGTGTACTAGTGTTGCCAGGCCTACAAGGGTGGTCAGAATGACAAGATCCTGAATGTGAATGAATAGACATATAGCTAGACGATCTCTAACCTAATCTATGGATATCCCTAGCTCTGATGCAATCAATGGATATGCTTCCAAGAGATCCTCTGCGAAACAATGCAATGTACTACGTGCCATCTCCCCTGTGAGACCATCCAACTGTGCAGGTGTAGGGATGCCTACCATAGCATAAGGATCATAGTGAGTGATGGTACAATGTGCTGTAAATGAAGCTCTAGATCATGGATGTTGTGGCATCAAAAATTGACCCACATGATCAGTATCTATCGTAGTGGTGGCAACTGCAATATCACCAACACTATTAATTGCTTCCCTTTGGGAAGCAATGACAACATGATCTGCTGAGGGGGCTATGGATGGGGAGATAGTAGGATTCCTCTCACCAACTAATGCTCTATACGCCAGGGCCGCTCGATCAGGTTGACGATAAGCATCCCTATTAGCAAGCCTGCCACGACCCTAACCACAATATGGTGGAATGTCATAGTAGTTAACTTTGAGGCCTAAATGAACCTCAACATACAACTGTTGTGTAAAATATAAGGGAATTTGGTCATTATTTGGATAACTACCATAAATAGCAAGAAATAGAGGGTATATCAATCTGGCCATATCATCATCGACACATCTCGTTACCTGGTATCCCTTGACCTTTACCTTAGTCTGATAGTATGGAAAGCATTTAGATTTAATGGTTTCTTTTATCACCACACTTTGAACATGAGAGAGGGGAACATCACCACAAACTTCTTCCCACATGTGGGAAAGAATAGTAGTTATAGCATCAGGGGAATAAGTACTTGTGTCTCAAATTTTATCTCTAATTTTTTCTAAGCTTTCCATTATGGACTTACAACTGTCCTTATATATTCCCATGTTTGTTCCATCATTTATGCAAACTCTCAATCTATCGATCTCATTATTAGTTCGTGAAAATAGTTCTTGAGGTGGAACTGGTGCATAATTTGCCATGTGTGATGTAGTCAAAGATCTCTAGAACTGGATAAAACATGTGCAAAATTAGACATCTCTCTATATGTATCATGTGCACATGTAGAAATTCATAGTTCTCACGTGTGTAAATATATTAAATATAAAAATAAGAAAACAAGAAAGAGAATAAGTAGTACAGAATACACACAATACACATTGTACAAGAACATTTTAAATATAAAATATAGCAAAGGATGCTTTGGATCAATTGACTTAAATTTGTGAATCAAAAGATGACTTAATTTAGTAGATGATACATACAGTCTACACATAAAATTAAATTGTTTTCAAAATATCTAGATACATCATACATGTTGAATTATACTTACAATTTAACCTTATATAAACCTCTATAATTGCCTTAGGATGGCCATGTTGAACCTATCAACATACAATTTTTGCTTCTGACTTGTTGAGCTCGCTTATCCTCTTGTAGATCTAGAATTGGTTAAACAAGGCCATCCTAATTCAATTATAGCTCAGTATAAATAAGGTTTTGCAAGTATAATTCAACACATAATTGTCTATTTCAAACAATTTAATTTTACGTGTAGACTGTCATCTACTAGAATTTTTTTTTGAAAATATGTACTTACAAAACCTTAATATCTCATATCTAGATGGGTCTACTCATGCTACTTGGAAGTTACAAGGCATTTAAAGGAGATTCAATCACTCAAGAAAAATCATGTTAACAACTTCATTGCAACATAAAAACATACACCAAGGGAATGATTTCTAAACAAGTTCTAATTGCAATATTATACCATGAGAAATAATTCATACCTACTAAAGTTAAATACAAATATAGCAAAGGATGCTTTGGATCAATTGACTTAAATATGTGAATCAAAAAATGACTTAATTTAGTAGATGATACATTCAGTCTACACATAAAATTAAATTGTTTTCAAAATATCTAGATACATCATACATGTTGAATTATACTTACAATTTAACCTTATATATAAACCTCTATAGTTGCCTTAGGATGGCCATGTTGAACCTATCAATATACAATTTCTTGCTTATGACTTGTTGAGCTCGCTTATCCTCTTGTAGATCTAGAATTGGTTAAACAAGGCCATCCGAATGCAACTATAGCTTGGTATAAATAAGGTTTTGCAAGTATAATTCAACACATAATTGTCTATTTCAAACAATTTAATTTTACATGAAGACTGTCATCTACTAGAATTTTTTTTTGAAAATATGTACTTACAAAACCTTAATATCTCATATCTAGATGCGTCTACTCATGCTACTTGGAAGTTACAAGGCATTTAAAGGAGATTCAATCACTCAAGAAAGTGCATGTTAACAACTTCATTGCAACATAAAAACATACACCAAGGGAATGATTTCTAAACAAACTAATTGCAATATTATACCATGAGAAATAATTCATACCTACTAACTATATTATTTGAATAAAACCATCATTGAAAAATCATTATGTAACAACCATACACATGTCCTAGTTTGAGGTTAGGAAATATAACATTAATTGGTAAATTTATCACCACCTTGATGGTAGATTACAATTTGAAATACTACCAATAAAATTAATGTTTGAAACCCATTTTGATGTGTCATAACTTAAATAGTTGGCTAAGTAAACATTTTAAAATAAGCCTAATTGATTTATGACACTACAATAGTTAAGACAATTTCAATTGACTCAATATGCATCTTGGTTAAAGATTAGGAATAAATTTTGAGAAGGGAATTGTCATGTGATGCAGAGTACGCAACGAAGCAGTGAAAATAGATCAAAAATAAGGAACTATTGCTATTGTTGAACCATTGAACTTACAGTTATTGAACCTTTGAACCACATAAACTGGTTGAACTTGTTGAAACGTTGAACTTTCAATTATCGGTTCAACATACACTTGTCGATATCCAATCTTACACCGATATGCTTAACAACAACTTCACCGTCGGCCAGACTTCTGTCTACTTGTATTGATACTCACACCTTCTATCGCTGTGACTCCTATAGTCGATAAAACATTCAAAGATTCTCCTGATGGGCTCTTCTCACACCGATGACTTCGACTTGTATATACATTACCTAACCTTCTATCACCGGTCACCTATTATATCTCCACCCGCTTTGACCGCTACAACCAGTCATCACTTGCATCTTACGAAATGCATATTAACAATGTACATTCCAATATACAATCTTTGACATTCAAATACAGGATATACACAAAATGCTTTCACATACAACTGTGATATACACACACACTGTCTACGATATGCAATTGATGTATACTCACAAATTGCATAACCGACATGCTTTAGCAGTATACACACAAATTTTCTCTTCCCATACATCTGCAGGATACACATAAAATGTTCTTGACATACAAATGCGATATACTCATAAAATGTATGTTTAGTGATAGAACACGAGTTTTAAGCTGATAATTTCATTTGCACTCTTTGTAACCGAACAAAACACACATAAACAACTAAATTTTAACATAACAGAAAAAAAACTACCTACACGGAGGTCATTCCACTAATTTTGAAGAAATCTTAACCAGTGGAATGACTCCAATCTACACTCCTCTAATTAGACCAGAACACCAAAATTTTATTTATTCCTTCTACTTCAAAATATACATACAATTTCTACTCGACTCTCTGTCCCTCTTCTCTCTCTTCTACTCTAACAAATACAGACTCAACTATTAAAGACTCACACACGTTGGCAGTTACAAGATGGAAGGTGAACTACCTACAACCACCTTTGCCAAACGATTACACTTCACATCAATTCAGTTACAAACTTTTAATCTTTTCTTGCCACATATGTCGTTACTCGGCCAACATAACATTTGGACAAAATAGAAAATGTAACGGAATATTCAGATTCTTGAGGTGCTCCTGCACCATCATGTCCTAGATGCAGAACATAAACATTTTGATTATAAAGGAAAAATGTTTTTTAGATTACCTCTATTGTCTCAAAGACACAAGATAATGTATGCTCCTTAAATATATTAAAATAAGCCTAAGGATGAACATTGCAAATTTTATATATGTCATTTTTGTATAGTTATGTTCAAGGACTTGTTTATAGCCATTGTTGATATAGAATATTTTTTATTTAATGGTATATGTATCTTATGTTTTCTCTAAGAAATTTTATTTTTCTACGGCCCTATAATGACAATGTGGTCTTTGAGACTTGGTATGGACTAGATTGAGTGCATTTAGGAATTTCTAAGTATTCTAGAAATACCTCAAAATTTATAGTGCATTTGCTCTATTTAATGATGTAAAAATTTTGTGATAAGTCTAAAGATTTAGCTTTTCTAGCTTGCTTGTTGCATAATTTTCCTAATTCCAAAGATTGTCACATTTGTAATCAATATCATTCTAGATCTTGGACTTCTTAAGAGTTGAGTTTGAAGTGATTTTTCTCCTAGAATCTCTAAGTATATAATTTATTGATTTAAATAAAAATTATTTTAAAAAATAAAATTAAATGCAATTTGTACATTAAGTTCTTTTCCATATCAAAAGACATAAATGGCCAAGGATTCCCACCAACATTACTACAATTTCATAAGATAATTTTTTTGATAGGAAATTTGCACAACTTTAGTCTATTTTAAAGTAATATGATCATAAGCACGTGTATATGTAATCTAAGAAATAAGTATCACATACTGGCTAGTCCTTGTCAAATTGCAAAATATTTGGAAATAGAAATAACAATCAAGCCAATTGCATTCATCTACAAACTATGGCCCCTTATTTGAATTTATAAGATAGATCATAATTTATACACCTAATTTGATTCCTTATGATGACATTGACAAATTGAAGTCAAAATTGAAAACTTGTTGCATCTAATACATGTAGGAAAATATTATGTAAATGGGGGTGAATATGCTCAAAATCCTAATTGCTTAGATGGATGTGAAATCATGCCAAGTACACCTAATAATATCAAGACTATTGCCCCTCATGTGGTGACATGGATGAACAAAATGGCAACTTGTTATATCTTTTGAAGAAACACTTTATATTGTTGAGGTTAATGAGAAATACTTGCTAAGATAAATCAAGTCTTACTAATGAAAATGATTTTATCTAATGAATTTGTGTTCATGGATGCATGTTGGAAATCCCCCAAAAGTCCACTTAAAAATAAATCAAGCATGAGTGAACATGAAGAAAATTGTAGCATTCAACTTGAAGAAAAGACACGTGGACACCCAAATAGAGGAAGTAGATGCATGCTACGATATTCTCTATTGTACATTAAAAACCAAGTTGTCATCTGGATGCCAAATTCTAAAATTGAAAACATGTTGGACATGGTATCAAATTTAAGCAATGAGATGTTAATTTTAGAGTCCTCTATTAATTTAATAGATCTTGCATTACCTAGCCATTGTACGATTCATCCTATTGCTTAGCATGGTGAGGTTAGTTTTCTAAAATTTCTACTAGCCCATGGCTCGACAAATGATGATTCATTAGGGCTAGAATTTAAAAATTTATGTAAATACTTGTCGATATATCCCTATACTATGCTACATCTAATACACATGTTAACAATTTTCTTGTTTCTAGTAATGTAGATTTGCATGATCATGTTAATAGTATTAATGCAAAAGAAATTTTGACTCATGATCATGTGGGTGTGTAAATCACATGTCTAAGGATCTTAAGGGAGTATATTTGGAGGATTGTTTGTTGATTTGAACATAGTGCTAGAATGTGAACAAATACCTTTGGTTGTTGTATTATCACACAAAAATATGATGTTTGCTTTCCCTGCCTACATTTTATCATGTTTATTATTTTGATCATGGTGGTTTAAATGAAAGAACATGCATATGGATTAAACATGACAACATTTATTTGAGAAATCACAAAGATCTTAACCTTGCATGTGATAGGCATCCTAAAGTTGATCCTAGACTATGACTTAAATTTGACAGTTGTATAGCTGTATTTAGGCATTTTAGTTGTAAAATACAATCAAAATTTTAAAAAAGACTATATCATATGAAAGGAGAGATTTTGGACAAACTGTTAAATTTTATATAGGATTATGATGATATATATATATTTGATTTTTGTATGATTTACTTATACTAAGGCATGTCATAGTATATGACAGGCACGTTTGAATAGATAACTGTCATAAAAAAATTGTTTGACAAGCAAGGTTGACTGTCAAATATAAGCAAGGTTGACTGTCAAAATCATAACACAACAACCTTTACCATCATCCTCCCTCCCTGTGACAAAATGGGATCTTTAGAACAAGGTATGGACATCCATCTAAGCATAACGGAAGGGGTTTTTTTGTCAGATATTATAGTTGGAAATGTTGCATGGTGCATATATATGAAAAATGTGGAAGCCTGTACAAGGCACATGAATTGTTTGACAGAATGACTCAAAGAGGTGTCATCTCATGGATGGCAATGATTGCAGGATATGCACACAAAATGGATTTGTTGAAAAGTCTTTAAAAAGTTTCAAGCAAATGCAATTGGAAGGTGTAAAGCTAGAAACCACAACCTTCGCCAGCATCCTCCCACGCAAGCCTGTGACAAAATGGGAGATTTGGAATCGGTATGGATATCTATTTGAGCTTAATGGAAGGGTTTTTTTTGGTAGATATTATAGTTGGAAATTCTTTGGTAGACATGTATATGCAAAATGTGGAAGCGTAGACAAGGCACGTCAACTGTTGACATAATGCCTCAAAGAAATATGGTCTTGTGGTTAGCAATGATTGCAAGGTATCCACAAAATGGATTGTTGAAAATGCTTTATAAACTTTTAATAAAATGTAATTCAAAGGTATAAAACCAGAAACAATTCACCAACATCGTCCCTCCTTGTGACAAAATGGGAGCTTTGAAATGGGTATGGACATCCATCATGTAGCATAATTGAAGGATGTTTTTTTTTTGTAGATAATATAGTTGGAAATGCTCTGATAGACATGAATACATAGAAAAATGTGGAAAAACAAAAAATTTTATATACAAAATGAATGCTAGAGAAATGAGAAAATTTCACATACCTGGCTTGAGGGTGGCGATGAACTCGACTGGTGGGGAGCTCCTAGGGTTCGATCGCTCTCGTCTGGGTTCGGCAGCACTGACTGTCAAAAATGATAGTTAAAACTCATATTAAAAAAAAACCCTAAATAATTTGGTTCGATCGAACGGGTGTTTGATCGAACCCATTATTATATTAATAAAAAATTAGGTCGTTCGTGGGTTTGATCGAACACCCAATTACCTCGTGGTGATGCAGGGTTCAATCGAATGTTTAGGTTCGATCGAACCTAGTCTTTATTTTTTTTGAAGGCACGGGCAATTTTGTTTCGTCAAAAAAATTGTAACCCATTATTGTATGTTGACCCAGGAGATCCACCAGTGCTTATGTGCTCACATAGTTTGGTGGTGCTATTAGTTGGATGAGTAAGTGACAGCTTGTGGTTGCTTTGTCCACAACAGAAGCTGAGTATATGGCAGCAACTCATGCTTGCAAGGAAGCCATTTGGCTTAAGAGATTGTGTTCTGATATTGGTGTTGATGCATGACAGATTACGATTTGTTGTGATAGTCAGAGAGATTTGCCTTGCGAAGAATCCAACTTTCCATGCCAGAACAAAGCATATTGATGTTTAGTTTCACTTTGTGCAAGACATGGTAGAGGATGGGAAGGTAAATTTGGAGAAGGTAGATACTTTGAAGAATGTTGCAGATGCATTGGCGAAACCAGTGGGCACATAGAAGTTCAGATGGTGTTTAGAGTCTATGGGCCTCTTGGCCTATAGCAGTTAAATCCTGTTAATTCTATTAGCTCTTATAAGGTGTTTGACAAGTGGGAGAATGTTGGGAATTAAGATGTCTCAACCTTGGTAATTCCTTGTATTATTTTCATTATATTATTTATTTATTGCCTATGTTGTAAATTAAATTGTAAATTCATATTGTCATCTTGTGGGATGTGGCACAGTGATGTGTCATCCTACATGGAAGATGACAACTTGTAATTTTGACCTCACATGAGGAGATAGGCATCCCACTTAGTGGTAGGAATATTTTACCATGTGTTGGCATCTTGGATGTTGTGTAAGGGAATATTGACCGAAACGGTTATGACGGACTCCTATGATGAAGTTATGACATGTAAGAGTTAGAAATAGGAGATTCTATGACAGGTGAAGACATGTGTCAAAGAGCATCTTTGAAAAGGCAGCCCTAAGGTGGACTATGACATGTTGTAAGAGAATATGCTATTTATAGCCTGTGTATGACAGATTCTCTTATAGTTGTAAGTTATGACAGCTATGATAGATTCTATGACAGTCATAAGAGCATCTGTCATAGCCCATTTTAGAAATAGGTGACCTCTTTGGGATAGGGTGTGTGGATAAGTGTTAGAAGCATCTTACAATGTTGAACAAGTGTCCATAGGCGTGGGTTTTGGTCCATGAGGCCAAGTTGGACGCCCATTCCAATATAGAGGCAATTTTACCTTATATTTTCTATATAAACATGTGCTTTTGAGAAGAGATGTACTACAGGTTTTACAGGTACTATTATGCTACTGGTTTGTCTCTAGTTATGAGTGTTGAAGACTCCTGAGAGCTTGCATTGCAAGTGTGTTGTAAACATTGTCTGTTTTGATAATATATTGTGCAGGTTTTGGAGTGTGGGGTTTTTCACCTGATAAGGGTTTTCCCCACCTATATCTTGTGTCTCTCTTCTTCTATCTCACTTTTTTGTTTATGTGTTTGCTGCAATATCTTTGTTAGTGGTCTAACATTGCTATAATAGTAAGGATAAAATTGAATTTGCACTCTCCTCCCCTCATTATATTAGTGTAGGAAGTGTTTTCCGCACACCTAGCTTCCTTTCATTCCCATGTTACATAGGATTGCTGGGCCTCACAGCTTTGCATAACGGGTGCAATCCTAGGTGATAACAATTTTTGGCATGCCTGGTGGGACTCTTGAACTAATTTTCAAATTCAATCTATCAAAATTGTGACCATGTTCTTCCTGTATCTAAAGGATCACCAACCCACTCACCTGCTGACTATAAAGTTTGATGAGCCCAAAGAGGCCCTGTGGCAGGAGAATCTTGAGGAGAATCATCAAACTCTAAATGATGAATATGAGAAGAGGGTGGATCCTCATCATCATTGTCGCCATCTGAAGTGGAGGAAGAAGAATCCTCATCATGATCAAGAGGATTAAGATCCTTTGAAAAATTGTCATGTTGCAATGTCTCCAATGTAATGGTGGATGGAGAAGTGGTAGGAGAAGAACAGGAAGAGTCCTCAAAACAAACACTCCTCTCAATGAACAAATCATGAGTTGTAGGGTGGAGTGTTGGCAAGAGACACTACTTAGAATTGATAGGTGTTGTCATTTATGGCAACTAAGATCACCCCAATCATCTTCATAACACAAGTTGTTAATACCAGAAGTCAGATTCAGAATTTGTCTAAGTCTGGGCAGTTAGGAACAGAGCAATAACAAGGTCCAGTATTTTGGTCCGGATCTCTCCGGTGGAAAGTTATGATTAGCTGCGGATCTAAGGGAGTCAGATGCATTGTCAAAACAATCTAAATCTAGATTTTTGTCCTCCGGTGATGAAGGATTCAAAAGATATCAGCATTTGAGTATCGGGTTCTAGTTTGACAGAGTAGTCAAAAGAAGAACATGCAGACCTTGTAGAAAATCTTGATTCTGGATGTATGGAAGTTGTTTGTTGGACAAATGGTGGTGATCAGTGATAGTGGCCAACATGAGTGATGATTTTCAAGAGTAATTTTTGGTCCACACCTCAAGTTATGCATAGATCTAGCTGACAGAGTAGAGCATTCATAAAAGTGCTAAGTGTTGTTGTTGTCGACTGGCAAGTAATTGCAATTCAAAATAAGGATATATATATAGCCGATTGTTGTGGATGTTTTGGGTGTGTGTGTTGCGATCATGGAGAAAATGTGAAAGGAGTAGAAATCTAAGATCTGAATGAAGGATGAATAGTAAGAAGAGGAGAATAAAGATGAAGTGTATAAAATTAGTAACTGTACTTAACCAGAACTGATCTCTAGCATTGGCGGATGCATTTTATTAGCTCAAATTCTCTAGAAATATCTTGTAATCTTTTTTGTAGGTAGTGAACCTCCACTTGAGTAGCGAGCTTTGGGCAGTGAGCTCGAATGCATGTGCATTCCCATTTGTAAATACTTTTAATAGGGTATTAATTTTTGTGGGTTAACCCCTGTTTAGGGTAAAATTGGATTTGTTAATCTTTTGTGGCTTAAATGTTAAAATCCTCCTTTCACCCTAACATTGAAGGATCTAGGGTTGAGTGGCAGGAACTATCATACCCTAGGTCACTTGCAAATGAGGGGAGGCTTGGATTAGGGAATTAATTATCAAATTTTCCTTCTCCTATGCTCAATTGACCATTAAAACCCTAATTACGCAAATACGACAACAAATTAATGAATTACGGAAAAAAGCTCTTGTAGACAAGAGTAAAATACCAAATTACAAAATACCTATTTTTGAGGTTCTGAAGCAGAACAATCGGGGACACTAGAGTGGGCACCCAAGTCCAAGGTACCTACTTTTTTGGGGAATCTGGACCTCCTTCGGACACTGATTAGCCCTGTAACTTCTATTTTCCATAATCTATCTGTGGAGGACACTGGAGCGAGCGCCCTAGTCTTGGAAGTGCTCCTTTGTCTGTCTTTCCTTTAGATCCTGAATCCCTGATGTTTGCCAAGCCTTCCTGCAACTCCACTTTGTCCAGATGCGACACCTGTAACCTGGAATCACAAGACTTGGTTTGGGGGTTGTGGTGTTTAGAGGTTTGCCTCAGTCAAACCCCAGAGGACACTTAAGTCTCTGAACACTGTTGTCTGATAAAGACAGAGTGCCTTTCTAAGGCAGAGGCCAAAAACTAAAGGAATCAATGATGAAAACACAATGATAAGTCACCTTGTAGTGAAGTTCTCATGGAGGAAGATGCTCTTCATGCCATGAGGAGATTAAAGCTCAAATATGCAAATATCAACACACAAAACACACAAGTCTACTCTTGCAACACAATAGAAAGCCTTGAATCACCTTGAGAACATAATAGCTTGCTAGTCATCCTCTAGTTTAAAATGAATGCCTACATATGTTTATATATGCATCTACAAGCACTCCTGCCAAGATATTTGAAATTCAAACTTACCGTGTCGGCAAAGGGACCTAATAATGGTCACTAACCAACACCCAGAAATTGGGGCTGCCCCAAAATAGGGCAGGACTAGGGCGCAGGCGTCCAAGTCCTCCCCTCTATTTTAGGTAGGGTATAGTTCAAGGGGTCCACCTAGGTTCTATTTGCTAAGGAACCTAGGTCTCATTCCAGCAGGGTGTTAAAATATGAACTAAAATGTCCTAAATGCATGCTAAAGACCTAGGAGCTAAACCTTATGAGGAAAAGGCCCCCAAGGGGACATTTTCTGACATTACATTTAGCCCCCACTTTAATGTATTATAAATGCGAGGCCAATACATGCATTAAAGTAAGGTCACAAACACAGCAAACACACCAAGCATGGAGAAGACACGCCAATCACATAGAAGACAGTAATAGGCACACAAAACATGGAGAAGGTAGTTACAGTCACACATAACACAGAGTAGAGAGTTAATGCATGGAAGACACATTAATGCATGGAAGACATAAATGATATATTTTCTTTTCTTTTTCTCATATATATGAAATGCAAATGCAAGTATTGGAAAGTAAACAAACCTCCCAAGATGTAGGAAGCACTACTCAAAGGCATTCATCTCTGCATATGGGGCAACACACACGCAATACATGCAAAACCTCCCAAAATGCACGAAGCACTACTCAAAGGTTCTGGTCTATGCACATGGGGCAACAAACATGCCATACAAAACAAGCACGCCAAAACACACAGACTTGAAGACATGGAGAAAACACAACAGACAAGTGATGGAGTGTACCTATTTCTAGGTCCAACACCATCTTAGGCACATTACAGGCACACACTGACGATTGTGCTTCGCCACAACAATTGCCAAAGACACACTTAAGGGTTGAGTAAGTCACAGAACCGCTCCCCGCCTCCGTAGAGGACTTTTGAAAATGACAGGATGATGCAATCTGCTCTGAGAAATACACCATCTCCACCTCCACAGAGGGCTTAAGAAAAAGGATATGCTCGATATCCCGCCTCTGCAGAGGGCTTATATGATTGATTGATTGATTGATTGCAAACAAAATCAGGATGCATGATGCACTACTTGGGCGCAAGTCTATGCATCTGAGGTCAAACACATTGCTAGCATCTATAATAGACAGCTTACCTTATATGCCCCCACCTTTAGGTGGTTGATAATAGTTATCGATATCAAGCACGTTAAGGTAGAAAGAAAACACACAAGGGAACACTGACTTTTGCAAAGCCCATGCCCCCCGGAGGTGACAGGTACTTTACGATCGCCAAATGTTCCCACAGACAAATCCTTGCAAGAAACATGTCAGTGTCTACAACATCATGATAAACAACAACATCAATGCATATGATTATCCACACAAAGAGCCAAAGTTATACAATGAATTTAGAGTTTGAGGATAACTAGGGGCTATATCATGAAGCTCTCCAAATCGAGTACTGCTAAGGCTAGATTCAAGGGCAAACAAAGGTGCACAAAGTAACAATATTGTTAAGGTTTGTAAATGTGATAGAAACATCATAAAATTCACTACGCATAAAGCACAAGTGCTTCCACTAGCCAAGCATTGGATAAGATATACAACCCCATCATCATATTAGGAACTAAGTCCAATTTTTGATTGCTCTCAAAAGGGACACTAGGTCTGCAACAATATAAATGTTTGTCATGATCCGCCTGCTAGGTGGAAATACGAGAGGAAGGGAAACAATAAACAAGAGAGGAGAAATAAGTGTCTTAGGGACAGTCATGTAGGAGGGTGCCCCCAAGTCACCAACCACGATGCTATGTCTGTCAGACACAACACACAACAATGAAATAAGAGAGAGAGGCAATATAGAAGAATGATGATATAAAGAGAAGAAGGTCACAATAGAGGTGGTCTCCTAGTATCCCGAACCTTACGGGAGAATTTGAGGTCATCCCAGGAGACCTAAACAACATATAACACATCATGGGGGAAGCACATTATGAGAGAAATAAAAATTTCTAGATACTTACTTCTAGGGTATTCATTTTATATCTTGGAGCTCTTGAACCTCTTGTAGAGGTACTCGATCATATTTGTCATAAAATTCGAGTGGTTCTTATGAAATTCTTGTTTGTTATCATATGATCCTTATTTAAATGAGGCTTTTTGTTGCTTATGAGGGGGAGAACCACTATTATTTCTGACTATTGATTGTTGTCTTCCTCTTTTCTGATTTTTAGTGAGTTTTTGTTGGTAAATCTTTCTAGAATAGTGACAAGATTCATCCCGTACCATCTTGGTCATCTGTATCAGTTTTTGTTCTTTCTTTTCAAATGTATTTTGATTATCTCCTGATCCATATAAGGATAACGGAGGAGGAACCTCAACATAAATTCCATTTCTTCATGGACAAGGTTAGTTATCCATTTGTTTCTTATCCACTTCAATCATTCCCACGATACTATCATAGTCCAAGTAATTGTCCTCATTTACTTCCACTAGATCTTGCTCCACCATATTATTTTCTGTATGCTTAGGAAAAGGATTAGTGAAGATTTGTAAATTCTAATTCGGTGGAGCAACTGACTTTTTTCCATTATCATTCACTCCCAATACTTGGATGACATTTGAGTCAATAAGATCCTGTATCTCATGTTTAAGATGCATACATCATTCAGTGTCATGTCCTTGCATCCGATGATAATGGCAAAATGCATTAGAATTGAAGTAAGGTTCTTGTTTACTAGGATCAATAGGCTTGATCGGGCGAAGCTTCAGAATGTTATTACTCACAACTTGATTCATGATAGAATGATAGGACTCAGATATCAGAGTAAACTTTCTTGGTTGATACGATTATTTCTTTGGATTGTTTATAGCAGACACATTTGTATTTGGTCCATTGATTTTGATGAAACCCCTGTTATTGTTCCTTTTAAAGTTGTTTTGTGATGATCCACCCATGGATTGTCCAACTTGAGCCGATGAGTTTTGGTTTTCATACTAACTAGATGAAAGTTGATAATCACGAAGGGCAGTGCATAAATGTTGAAAGGAGTTGTACTTCATCAAGAGAATCTTATCACAAATATTAGGTTGTAGATTTGTAATGAATATCTTCTGAACATCCTCAACTTTCATCTGATATTGTATTTGAGCATAAAGGCCTTGATACTGACTAATGAATTCAGTCAACTTTTCTTTCAGACCTTGTTTGTATTGAACCAAGTCAATAAGAGTGACTTGGGATCTGATATTTGCTTGAAAATGTAAAAATTGATCAATCAACTGTGAAAAGAAGTGAATTTAATTTGGAGGCAAAGAGCTAAACCATTCTAGAGCAGTATCTTTGAGAGATCACAGGAAAAATTTTGCTAACAAATCCTCTTCAAAATAGAAATCACTACACATAGCTGTGAATGCTGCCACGTGGATATTAGGATCTCCTTTTCCACCATATTTTTCAAAGTGAGGAGTCTCAAACCTCTTAGGCATAGGGGTTCTCAAGATTGAATATGATAATGGATTATGGACATGATATGTCGGTAGACTAGGTTGCGAAGAATTTGTCAAATTTGTTACCTTTTGTTGCAAAGCAGTCATGCCCTGTAAAAGTTGGTTTAGGATGGCATCGTTGGGAGATGCGGTTTGTTGTGAGGAAATGGAACCAAGGTGAGGGGGTGACTAAGCTTGAGATACAATATGCAGAGGCTTAGATAATGGTGGCTGGCCATAATGATAGGTGGAAGATGGTTGCGAATATGTAATAGGTAGCTGGAAATGAGTTGAATAGATAGGAAGTTGAGAACAATTATTCATAGAAGATGTCCCTTTAGGAATCAAATTCTGATAATTAAATCCAACAACTTTGTCATTAGTGCCATTAGATACTCCAATACCAATGGTAGCATTACTACAAGCGTTCACATTAGCTGTTAAGATCGTCGATGTAAAAGTGGATACTCTTGTATTTGGTATAGGTATGGAAACTTGTGTATGAGATGGTGATAGAGTGTTATTTATCACTTGTGCACATTTGGTCATTGACATAATTTTAGTTTGCATGATATGTGTTAGACCACGAAGTGCATTAACATCGTCTTGTCCTTCTTTTATCAATTCTCTTATATTATGAATTGTAGGAACGACTTCTTCAGTTATTCTCTCAGTTTCCATAAATGATTGAAATTCAACTAACTCTTTATCCAATTTTTCTATTTGCTCATCTGATACATATCTTGTTACCTCAATAGTATCATCAACATCATGAAAAGTTTTTTCTTCCATTGTAGTTGTAATGGGTGGAATGTCTTGTAATGTTTGGGTTTCTCCTTTTGTAAAGAAGGTGTTCAAAGTACCAATTTCTTCAAGAGCACTAGATCCCATGTGTTTTATGCTTCTTATTAAAGGAATATTTCTCTTAGGGGAGTGAGTTATTAAACTCATTCAGCAATAAGCTCACTCTCAACACACTCTTGATACAAATCCAAGATAATGCCAAGTCAAAATATAGTGAAAATAAGTCAAAATAGGCACTTTTTTCACCAAAATTCAATGCAAGAGAGCATAACAAAGGGTGTTGTGAGGAAAATGATGATGGAAAAAAATAATCTCAGTAATAACAGTCACTTGGTACCAAAATACCCAACACAACATGATTTTAGGGCCACTTAAGGCAAAACCCTAGTGAAAATATAGCAAAATATGTAATTTTTCATAGTTTTTCAATTCCAAGACCTAGAAAAGGAGGTGTTGTAATGAATTTAAGGAGGTACAGAAAATAATATCAATAATATCAGTCACCTCATTCCACAAAATTGATCACAACACTCTTGGAGTGCAATCTAGGTCAAACCCTAGGGCAAAAATTGTCAAAATGTGTAGTTTTTCGCCAAATTTACACAAGAGCCCGTTAAAAGGGTGTTGTGAAGAATTTTATGAGGGAAAGAAAATTATTACCCTGATAATAGAAAATTAATGAAAAAATATCTTTCACAACACACATATAGTGCAAATTTATGAAGTCGATAAGGCCAAAATTAGTGAAAATCGTTGTTTTCAAAGCCCTAGGTTTGAGATTTTGGAACAAAATGCTATGTGAATGGTTTAAAGTCTGATTTTTGATGGAAATTACATACTCTCAGATCTTAAAATGATTTTCAAGCTTAATCATGCAAAATTCCCATGCAAATTTAATGAAAATGCACCAAAATTGCTAGTTTTTGTTGAAATTTTCAATGCAATAATGCAAATAATTGAAATTTAAATGTAAATTCACACTAAAGTAAAAGAATAAAGACAAATGAAAATTTGAATGAGCCTATAAAATCAGTAGAAAAATATGATAAAAGATTTTTCCTACAAACCCTAAATTTTGGAATTACTAGGTTATCTAAAAATTGTCAAAATTTCCACAAAACCCTAGCAATTAAATGATGAAAATGCAAAGAAAAATTTTAAAATTTTGTATTTTTCTATAGTTTATATCAGATCTGATGCAAAAATCATGAATTAGGAAAATTTAGGAAGAACTGACACAATTTAGTAAGCCCAACAATGCAATTTTTTTTGTATTTTTCCAAATTTTTCAATTTTTTTGAAATTTTCTCAATGTAATAAATTAAATGCCTATATGAATGAATGAAATCACACCAAATCTATAGAAAAACACTCATCAAGTTGCAATTTAAGTTCAAAGACATGGGTTTACCAAAATGTTTAGGGTAAAATTGGATTTGTTAATCTTTTGTAGCTTAGATGTTAATATCCTCCTTTCACCCTAACATTGAAGGATCTAGGGTCGAGTGGCAGGCACTATCATACCCTAGGTCACTTGCAAATGAGGGGAAGCTTGGATTAAGGAATTAATTATCAAATTTTCCTTCTCCTATGCTCAATTGACCATTAAAACCCTAATTACGCAAATACGACAACAAATTAATGAATTACAGAAAAAAGCTCTTGTAGACGGGAGTAAAATGCCAAATTAAAGAATACCTATTTTTGAGGTTCCAAAGAGGAACAGTCAGGGACACTAGAGCAGGCGTCCAAGTCTAAGGTACCTACTTTTTCAGGGAATCTGGACCTCCTTCATACACCGATCAGCCCTGTAACTTCTATTTTCTGGAATCTATCTACGGAGGACATTGGAGCGAGCGCCCTAGTCCCAAAAGTGCTCCTTTGTCCGTCTTTCCTTTAGATCCTAAATCCTTTATGTCTGCTAATCCTTCTTGCAACTCCACTTTGTCCAGATGCAACACCTGTAACCTGCAATCACAAGACTTGGTTTGAGAGTTGTGGTGTTTAGAGGTTTGCCTCAGTCAAACCTCAGAGGACACTTAAGTCTCCAAACACCGTTGTTAGATAAAGAGGGTGTGCCTTTGTGAGGAAGAGGCCAAAAACTAAAGGAATCAATGATAAAAACATAATGATAAGTCACCTTGTAGTGAAGCTCTCATGGAGGAAGATGCTCTTCATGCCATGAAGAGATTGAAGCTCAAATATGCAAATATCAACACATAAAACACACAAGTCTGCTCTTGCAACACAATAGAAAGCCTTGAATCACCTTGAGAACAAAATAGCTTGCTAGTCATCCTCTAGTTTACAAATGAATGCCTACATATGTTTATATATGCATCTAAAAGCACTCCTGCCAAGATATTTGAAATTCAAACTTACCGTGTTGGCAAAGGGACCTAATAACGGTCACTAATCGACACCCAGAAATTGGGGCTTCCCCAAAATAGGGCAAGAGTAGGGCGCGGACACCCAAGTCTTCCCCCCTATTTTAGGTAGGGTACAACTCAAGGGGTGCACCTAGGTTCTATTTGCCAAGGAACCTAGGTCTCATTCCATCGGGGTGTTAAAATATGAACTAAAATGTCCTAAATGCATGCTAAAGACTTGGGAGCTAAACCTTATGAGGGAAAAGCTCCCAAGGGGGCATTTTCTGATGTTACAACCCCCATCATGGTTTTTCCCTTAACCAGGTTTCCACGTCAAAAATCTTGGTGTCAAGTGTGTTATTTATGTTTCTGCTCATGTATTGTTGTTTAGTGTTGAAATGCTTATATCATTGATTTGATTATTAGTTGTGAAGGAAGAATAAAAGAAGAAAAGTCTAAATTAAGTGACAATTGATTCACCCCCCCTCTAAGTTGTCTGGACCTAATCCAATAATTGGTATCAAAGCTAAGTTCCTTTGAAGAAGTTTAACAACTTAAGGAAGATTTGGGAAGGTAGTCAAATGGATGAATATAATCTTCAAGGGCAACTCAATCTCGCACTAGATGATCTTGAGCAATCCAAGGTAGAAGTTCAAGAGCTGCAAGACAACCTCAAAAAGACTGAAGATTTCCTTGAGATTTTAAAAGAAAATTTGAGCAAATCCAATGCTAAAGGAAAGGAGCAACCTCTTCAACTGGGAAAGCATTATGAAGACACGGCCCTGAATGAGAAGACGAAGGAATGTGAAAAGTTAGCTAAAGAAGTTACTCTCCTAAAACATGAGATGGAAACTAGGGTGATGAGACTAACCAAGGAAATTGAAGACAGGAAGAAAGCTAAAGAAGAGATGAATCAAAATCTGAAAGAGAGATTTGAAGAATGCTACAGATTTGATGCGATAGGTAGCCTCCTAGAATCTAATCTACAAGAAAGTACAAACAATGAAAGAAAACTTGAGAGACAAATTATCACTCTCAGACATTACCTAGAAATTGCAAATGAGTATAAGCAGAAGTTCAAGATAAGTTCAGCTAAACTTGAAGCACTAATTGAAGGTAAGGAAAGGGGTGATGACAAGCATGATCTTGGTTATGAGAAAGGTGAAAGCTTTAGATTTGGTCAAAGAAACTTTCAATCAGGGAATAGGAGAAATAGAACCAGAAAACCTTCGGTGAGACAACCTAATGCTTACAGATATCCATCATTCAATGGAAATTGTCTCAATTGCAATAATTTGGTCATAGAGCTACTCAGTATAGAAACATAGTAAATCAAAATGGTCCATCCTTCTCCGGTCAATGCTTCAAGTGTAAAAGGTATGGTCATAGATCAAATGAATGCAGAAATATGATAATGAATAATGCTAACAATAGAGGAATTATCAATTCTTTCAATTTTTTTACTTTGTTTGCAATGGGTTTGGACACATGGCTAATTAGTACAGATCAAGAAGAAATCAAGTTGTGTGCTTTAACTGCAATAAATCTGGTCATATTACAAGATTCTACAGAAATAGGAACAATGGAAGAAGAGGTCCGGTAAACATAAGACCGGATGAGAAAAAACAAGACAGAGGAAAAAGAAAAATTGATGTGAATGAGATACAGAGCGAAATGAACAAGACTTAGCTAAAGAAAGATACAATAAACAATAATGATGGGTCCACACTAGAATCAAGTGTTGACAATTCCTCCAGGAATTATGTCAGGAGCTTTGGCTAAGGGGGAGATGCATTGAACATCAAAATTCCCCTGGTTAGTAAGTGGGTGCCGGAATCGGGCATAATAAAAGAGGAGATTTTTGTTCAGAACCTTTGGAAGGATTTCTGGAAGAAAAGATGTTATGAGAACTTGCAGAGTGATTCATGAAGAATTGTCAAAAATAGAATAACCGGATAAAGTTAGGGAAACACATTTATTACAATGCCAAATCAGGGTTTGCAAAAGATAAAAGGTCATTTGTTCACACATTTGAATCACTTTGCATTTGGAGGAAATAAGAAGAAGAGCATTCGAGCTAAAACTCCAGAGATTGAACAACAAAGAGCGAATTCAATCAGCAATTAATCATCTCTAACCCCGTAGAAGAAAAAGGTACTTCTCTGTGAAGTTTTGAATCTAAAATTTGTTGAGATGGCTGCTCCTCATGTTGTTGACATTATTGAAAGAGCTTGACCCAAGTTTAAGAAGCATCCTCACAAATCAATAGAAGTCAACCCGTTAGGTGCTTTTTCAAGTGTTCTGCATGGTGTACTGTATGTTGAAGACATTAGGGTTTATATTCATGCAAACATAGATGAATTTGGAGATTCAAGGTATGTAGACCTATTTGAGAAACAACTTAGGGATGAAAATCATGAACTTAAAAATGAATATAAGGCACTACAGGATAAACACTTTATCCAGATCATGGGGTTTCCAACATTTGATGAGGATGAATGGGTCTGATATGTTTTAAGTTAGATGCATGATGAAATTATTTGGTTGTTCAAACCATTCAAAATTACCAAGGATGCTATCAAAATTGTAACCAGATTAATCTCAACTGATGGATTACACATGCTAAAGGCCGTAAAAAACTAGACAATGATTGATGCTACTGGTGCCAAGTTTGACAGAAGAGCAATGACCATCAATGATATTATAGAATCAGATGCCAAATTTGCCTCCATGGTGATTGGGTACAAGATTTACCACTCGAGCAGAGAAAATTCTATCTCCGGAACAAACATATATGCTACATACAAGATTCTAAAGGAAGATACTGACTATGACTTATGTGAATTACTACAAAATCAGTTGATTGAGAATTTGAACAAAATTAAGAAGGATAAGAAAAACACTTTTAAGTATGGTCATTGGTTCTATGTCTATTCTTCTACTTTATGAATGAGGTACCTGGGGTAACAGGTGTACACTGGACTAAGAATGATCCAGTTACCATTCAAATTAGAGATCATCTTCGTAGCATTGGTGATTTCAAAGGTTAGAAAACTGCAATATGGTGTTACTTTAAGAATTTTTAGAGCCTAATGTACTCAAGGGAAAGAATCCCTAATTCAATTATTGAGAAATACAAAAATGAAATATGTTTCATGGTTGATACTGATCAATGTTTGATGAAAGCTATAGAACCAAGAATAGTATGGATAATGCCAATGAGTTATGAGGTGGATGGGAGAGTTCTGGACATGTATGCTCAACATCTTCTAAGCAAGCCTAAAGACACAATGGTTGAAATTGTAGACACCTAAAATTGGCTTGCTTCACAAAACAATTTCCCATGTCTCGACACCCTCATTATCCCTCCTATTAATTAAATAAATTCATTTTATTTAATTAATTTATCCCTCATTATCTACCTTGACCATTTACCTATCCCTTGTGATCAATTAACCTACTTAATTTATCACTAAAACCTTACAACACTATCCCTCATTAATCAAATAAATATTCCCAATATTTATTTGATTCAATTCTCCTTTTCCCTAATCCTCATCAATTAGATAAATCATGGTTATCTAATTGATCTAACCTACTAATTGACCTACCCTAATCTACCCTAGCCTACCTCATCCTAGCCCTAGGATCAATTAAGCAAAACCTCTATTTAATTAGTCCTAACCTCTCATGTGGGTGGTCAAACCTAGTTTAATGCCCTTCCCCACATCCCCCAAATTAAAAATTGAAATAAGTCACACATCACATTTACTTCCCTTACATGCCCATCCTCATTCATTACCTCTTATCCCCAAAATGAATTCTTAATTCATTTCCCATTCCCCAAATGAATTTTAATTCATTTCACTTTCTTTCACACCCATACCTCATTTATCACCCCTCTTCCCAAAAATGAATAAAAGATTCACTTTTATTCATAGCCCTTGATCTCATCTTTCAATCCTCACCCTCCATCCTCCTCTCAGAAAATCTATAAATGAAACCCTCTCCAAGCCATTTTGGAGACTCCTTCATGCATCAAACCTCTGCCAAAATCATTTCACAATCCCCTTATCATGCCACCATAATGTCCAAATCACTCTAAATCATCTCTCATTTCCATCTAGTCTCTCAAATCTATCATCTAATCCCTAATAATTCATCTACATTGTGTTGAAGGCACTTGAGCAATCCACATTTACACACTAATCTTGGGTAAAATCTGAGGAGACTAATCGGGTGCAACTCCTTCCTGCTTGGATTTGTGAGTCATAATGGAGGTATAATCGTGTATTTTTGCATTTGATATAGTTTTAATCTTCATTTTGATTTCACTTATCACATTGGCCTCCCCTATAAACCCTAACGCCGACCATCCACCAGCCGCGGTGTTTAGGGTTTTTAGCTCACTCAAAGGGGAAGGGGTTATAAACCCCTTGTCATAATTCTTTTTTTATTTTTTCGTTGGATCTATCCCCTGGTCATATGAGCGACTAGGGGCCTATTTCACCCAAACTTAACCTTAACTACCAGAACAACCCACTAGCATGTGACCATAATTTGCAAACTGTTAACAGTGAGTGCAAACTGCCAGGGTCTCTCTTGCCTCCCATATACCATAATCGGCTGTTTTTTTCAAACTCACACAACTTTCACATACAGAGTCAAAAATTTGCAAACAAACACTCATTAGAAAGAGGACTCTGAGCACTTCATAGTTGTGAGGAAAATTTCAGGTGACTATACTTTTATCAAGCTTTTTTTCATAGTCAAAGTCAAACATGCTTCAAAACTTCAAATGCTCATATCTTTTGCATTTTTTATCAAATTTTCGTGAAATTTTTTTTCAAATCGCATAGAATTTCCTGAAGAATCTTTTCATGCACTTATTTTTCCTATATCAATTCATTTTTCAGTAGATTTGATCATATTATCAATTTTCACATAACAATCTCCTTGGCTAGTCTACTTGCTCCATTTTCGTTCTTGTGACTTGCAGGTGATCATTCGGGGCTGAAAAAACATTAGGATCAGCATCTACATCAATTTGGACAGTGAAATAATCAGGTGCACTCATTCTATCTCTCATTTTCATCATAATCTTGTTTGCAACACACTTTAATTTGGCACATAAACGAATCATTGTTTGCATACACACCTCAATTTGGGCTCATAAAAGAAACATTTGTCTTCATCACATATCAAAATTGGGCTTAAAATGAACAATTTGTCTTCAATCACATCTTGAAATTTGGATTTAAAAAGAACCACTGCTTGACGTGTCTTCATCACATTTCATTTTTCTAAGGGATAATTTACAAGTGAGAGTGTGAGTCATGTGGGTGTGTGTATGCTCTCTCCTCACACCGCAAGGTGACCTTGGAGATCAAAAACACCTCACTTTGATTTGCTTTTGTTTACCCTTTCCTAGGAGGCCTGCTAGGGGATTTCATCACCCCTAGGGACGACCTCATCCGAGGCTGAATCGAAAGACACCCTCATTGAAATCAGAATCTTGTCACTCTTCGCTAAGGCCCAAAGAACTTTCTACCTTTGGGAAGTGAAGGTGAAGGGTGGGTTACCCCCTTCTCCCGGCTGTGTGACAGGATTTCACTTTTAATTCATTAGTCAACCTCGTGTAAACATTGCCCAAACCTAATTGTCCATACCTTACATCAAACTAGACATTAGGGCATGTTGATTTGTTTCGCAAGTGTGCTTGTCTAATCATCATCATATTCTTCAAATTCAAAATTCAAAATTGCTTGTGTCTTGTGTGAGTGATTCATGTTTGTACAAGTGTGATCATTTCATTGAACATTGCCAAATCAAGCTAAAACATCAAACATATAAAGACAAGTCATTCATCACATTCAAATCCAATCACACTCATCCTAATCACCTATCTTATCCACATCATCATCCAAATCATTCAATCTAATCTTATCCTAATCACTCTCATCACCCTTAATCCAATTCATCAACATCATCCTAATCCCATCTCATCCAAATCAAATCCAAAATCCCACCAACATCAATCTATAATCTTCCAAACCATATTCCAAATCCAATCCAACATCAACATTGATCCCAATCATCATTATCAAAATCCCTCAACATCATTATCAAACTCCAAATCCAAATCAACCCAATAAAAAATCAAGACCTTAATTGATCACCTAATCAAATCAACCCAATCAACCCTCTTGCTTAAGATCATTAGTCTATCTTAAGCATAGAGAACCATTCATTAAATCAAATCAAATCAAATCAAATCATCCTAAGGTCTTGAAATTTTGATTCCCAACATCACAATCATCCATCATCCCCCATCATCACATACTATCTCCCACAAAATGGATCTTTATGAATCAATACAACAATTACAAAGACTTAGAAAAGTCTATAAGAACATGGATCCTAATGCTAAGGAACAATTCAAAAATGACATTAAAGATATACCCTTAGCACACCTCATCATTGGATAATCCCAAACCCCTACCCCATCTTCATCATATCAACCTCATCATATCAACCTTCAACATCTTACATATCCACACCATGGACCTCATACCAACCTCCATCATATCAACAAACACTCTACACATCATCCCCATCCACATCATATCAATCTTCATCCTTTGAACCTTCATACCAACCTACATCTTACATATCCACTCCATCAACATCATATCAACCATCAACCTCATATCAACCTTCAACCTCATACCAACTTCCCTCATACCAACCTTCATCATATCAACCTTTACCCTCATATCAATCACCATCCCCTTACACATCCATGCCATCCTACTTATCCAACCAATCAATACCTCCACCTTATCCATCCCCCAACCTTTGTCATGCTAACTTTGATCAAGGGAACACCAATCTAGTACACCTTATATCTGAAATCCAAACCTCATATCAACAACCAAATCCCCCATTTCCTAATCCCCATCCTCCAATCCCCCCATCAGAATATCCCTCCAACCTTATCAACCTTAATCCATCACCTTATGTATCTCCCAATCCACCAGTCCCTATCACACATCCACCATCTAATCCACCATCAAATCTTCCAAATCCTAACACCATGACATCCAATGAATCCTTGTGCGATTTTCTCTAAAGAACATCACCAAGCAAAGCAAAGGAATCCCCCAAATCCTCCATCCCTCCAACACCACCATCTAGTCCAACACCTATCCTTGAACCCATCCAAGAACCATCATTACCTAATCCCATCACCCCCTTATCCAATCCCAATCCTAATCCTACACCAACCACCATGATTATCCATCCATTATATTGTTCTTCAACCCACACAATCATGAAGGATGCCATCCATTGGCTATTAACAAGGAATCAAACACCCTCATGCAATCCAACATCCACCAAATCTCTTGAACAACCCCCTATCAAAAGTCAAGAACAATCATGTAGTCATGTTCAAGAACCCATAAGTCAAACACCTATCACATCCAACCAAGCACCTATCACATCCATCCAAGCACCAACCACATCTATCCAAGTTACTCCCACTTCTATCCAAACACATGAGCCATGTTAAGAATCAAATCCAAAGCATGTTGAAACATCAACCCCTTCTCCTAATCAAGATCTAACCATCCCATCTAATCCCATCCATGATCCCCTACCATCTATTGGTCAACTTATTGATCCCACCCCTTCTTCTACCACCCCTTTACCATCCACCATTAATCCTTCACCTCCATCTACCAATCCCACCCCAAATCTATCCTCCTATTCACTTGGAAAAAGCACCTTCATCCGTGGTAAACCCCTTGTAGGAGGTGAACAACTTCCTTCCACCACCTATCTTTCTACAACAAATAATGGACTCACGTCTTGTTTCCAAAGCATCAAACATCCCATTGCATGTTGCATGCTCTAACATATGAACTATCAAGGCAAAGGCTTAGGCCTTCATGAACAAGGCATCTTGGAGCCCATCCACACCACATTCCATCCATCCTCACATGGCCTTGGCTATACATCCCAAGACAAACAATCTAAACATGTTGGTACCACCCACACACCTTCTAAAATCCATTCATCCAATCCCAAACATGGTGCATCTCATCGCACTCCCAAAACATATGTTGTCATCCCTCCTCCATCATCCTATCATTTGCAAAAGCATGTGACCATCCATCTTCCTCCATCAAATTTACCTCCACTACTTCCAACTCCAAATATTCCTATTAAATCCACTCTACCTCCTATCCTACCAACACCAAATATCCCTATCCACAAATCCTCTTATCCTCCCATCCTCCCAACTCCTAATATTCCCATCATTAAATCCACTCATCCATCTATCCAAAAATCCACTTTTTATCCCCCCACCCATAAACCCCCTAAATTTCCCAATCAAGACCAACAAAAGCACACATCTTCCAAACATGAAGCTTCCCCCAAATTCATGGGATTCAAAAGTAAAAATTTGAATGCCTCAACTCATAAAGCACAAAAGCCTAAAGATATTATCCCTTCCAATCAAAATGAAAAATCAAAAAGGCTATCAAAGCCCACACCATCACAAGAAAAAGCAAAAACAAAAATGGTGTGGGTCCCCAAACAAAGATCACTCAACTCTAATGAGGCATCCACCTCCCAATCTACTGCAAAATCCCAAACATCCCGCTCCCCATCTAAAAATCCCATAATTCCTAAGTCCATTTGGGTACCTAAAACCCCAAATCGACCATCCACAAATCTCCTATCCCGATCCCCATTACTCCTAACTCCACATCCAAAATACAAGCTTCTAAATACATCACGGTGTGTGCAGCCGTTGGTCTTGGTTCCCCTCCACCACTTAACATTCCCACACACCCCCATCTCTCCATCTTTTGTTCATTATCCTACATATCTTCCCCATCACATTCCTATGGTCCATGCTTTTGCATAAACCACATCATTATCCACATAATCCACATCATAATCCATTATCCACCATCCATTCCATCTTCTCCTATCTACCAACAATCCATGCGATCATAATCCATAATGCTATCCAACATGGGACCATCTTCTCCTTGCTATGGAAACAGACGCTAGAGTCCCCATCCCATCAAAAAAGAAAAAAATCAAAAAATCAAGAAAATAGTAAAGAGAAAAATCTGTCCAATGGTGAAAACCACTCCTTGTGGCGCCTTGGGCAAGTACCTTGATAAAAACCCCTTGTGGGTGTCATGCGTAATCCCTTCTCCATCCATTTTGTATCCCTACACTTGGGGGCAAAACCATCTAATCATCCACATCCATAACATCCTTTTGCATATCCTATCCATGTATCTTCATCCTATCATTCCCCATCCATTCTATCCTTTATATCTTGCTTTTACCATCTCCCACCTTAGATCTTGATAAAGACAAGGGGAAAAATATCAACAACATGCTTTGGAGACCTCTTGGCATACTTCCTTTATAAGTACATCCTCCATCCATCTATTGCAAAGACCATCCATTCAAACATGAGCCCATCATGCAAAATTCTTTAAGCATTGGGGCATATGATTCCTTGCAACCTAGCCCTTGGAGAAAATCTTGAAATCCCCCATCCATATATCATGCATACCTATCCTACCCCTCATCCTTATCTTCCATCTATCTAACACGCATCCCTATCACTTGTCCATTCATCTATCATGAATCAGATATCCAATCCCCCTATCCAACCCCATCACTTTCACCTCTAGACTTGGTGTTCCCTTGTCATTGGTATCTAGCGCAAAGGCTATCCACACGAAATCCAATGAAACCATCTCATAATAAACCATTCCTTTTCCAAAATCAAAAAATCCAAAAACATCAAAAAATCAAAAAATACCAAAATAATAGAAAACTCAAAAATCCAAAAAAATCAAAATATCCACAAAATCCCAAAAACAATCATCATCACAATCACCCAAATCATCCAACATCTCATCATCCCACATCATCATCACAAATCAGAACTACATATCATAACCACTTGCATCTTAATGTGCCTTGATCCCGTGGATACATGGTATGTAGGCAGTCTGGAATACGCAAGAAGTTTCCAGTACTCAGGTCCATAAGATGCACTCATCCAACCCACTGAGCTTACACTAGATCCAAGCATCGCATCACCTATCAAAGCATTGTCCCTTATCAAAAATCATCAACTATCAAATCAGCATCAATCACAACTTGTCACCATCATATCTTGAGCCAATCTTACAACATCAACTTAACATGATCCAATCATCAATCGATTCCTGCCTTAGGATATATCTTTCCTACAATAGGTAGAATCTATCAAATCATCATCCATCTTGGCAAGAGATACAATGGTTACTTGTTTGGTTCATTGGTCTTTTTGTTTTTGATTTTTATCTTTTGTCCTATTCGAAGATCACATCAAAGCTACCTTGATCTCCCTGTATCATGGTATGTGGCGAAAACATCTAGAATGGGGCATAGTCTTGCTTTTGTATGCTGTGCTTGTGGGTTGGTTTCATTACTCCAAGCTAGTATTCATATCTTGTTGATCATAGGGTCGGTTCTAGCATATTGATCCCCTTATGCATCTAAGGTTCATCATACCTTTTGTGTACTAAGGACTTATGCTATGAGTCCCCTTCCCTTGTCAGGACAAGGTTGTATTATCTTGGGCATGCATGGGATCATCCCTTTGTTTGCGTGTCTAGTCCATGCAAATGTTGGATAAATATCATCACCCTGGTCTTCTATACCTTGGTGAAAATATCCACTTTGCTATATCAAACCTAGGATTGCTCTAAATCATTTTTCAACACAATGATCATCCACTAACCACTCTCCCACCATCATCATCCTTTCATCTCACCACTTATCCTTCAACCACTTCAACCAATCTCTTCCATCCATTTCGAGAGCACAACCGTGTTCTCGCAACCCGCCTATCCTCTCAAGGGGGCATCACCCTTACCAATTATCCCCAAACCTTACCCTATTCTTCTAAGCCAAAATGTTTTTTCTATCCAATCCAACTCTATGTTTTAACTTCTTTGAAATGATGTTACTTAGCCGCAACACCATCTCAAAGAGGGGCAATTGTAGACACCTAAAATTGGCTTGCTTCACAAAACAATTTCCCATGTCTCGACACCCTCATTATCCCTCCTATTAATTAAATAAATTCATTTTATTTAATTAATTTATCCCTCATTATCTACCTTGACCATTTACCTATCCCTTGTGATCAATTAACCTACTTAATTTATCACTAAAACCTTACAACACTATCCCTCGTTAATCAAATAAATATTCCCAATATTTATTTGATTCAATTCTCCTTTTCCCCAATCCTCATCAATTAGATAAATCATGGTTATCTAATTGATCTAGCCTACTAATTGACCTACCCTAACCTACCCTAGCCTATCTCATCCTAGCCCTAGGATCAATTAAGAAAAACCTCTGTTTAATTAGTCCTAACCTCTCATGTGGGTGGTCAAACCTAGTTTAACGCCCTTCCCCACATCCCCCAAATTAAAAATTAAAATAAGTCACACATCACATTTACTTCCCTTACAAGCCCATCCTCATTCATTACCTCTTATCCCCAAAATGAATTCTTAATTCATTTCCCATTCCCCAAATAAATTTTTAATTCATTTCACATTCTTTCACACCCATACCTCATTTATCATCCCTCTTCCCAAAAATGAATAAAAGATTCACTTTTATTCATAGCCCTTGATCTCATCTTTCAATCCTCACCCTCCATCCTCCTCTCAGAAAATCTATAAATGAAACCCTCTCCAAGCCATTTTGGAGAGACTCCTTCATGCATCAAACCTCTGCCAAGATCATTTCACAATCCCCTTATCATGCCACCATAATGTCCAAATCACTCTAAATCATCTCTCATTTCCATCTAGTCTCTCAAATCTATCATCTAATCCCTAATCATTCATCTACATTGTGTTGAAGGCACTTGAGCAATCCACATTTACACACTAATCTTGGGTAAAATCTGAGGAGACTAATCGGGTGCAACTCCTTCCCGCTTGGATTTGTGAGTCATAATGGAGGTATAATCGTGTATTTTTGCATTTGATATAGTTTTAATCTTCATTTTGATTTCACTTATCACAGAAATATTTGGGACATATGAGGAATTGAGTTTAAAGTTGCATACTGAGCTCAGAGAACTTGAAACCAATAGGAAAGTAAGAAAAGAAGTTGAGCAGTTGGCTGAAAATCTAGGCCTAATTAAGGAGGCTGTGAGGAAATTTAGAGAAAGAACAAAAAAAGATGAGAAAGAGAAACAAGATAAAAAACAAACAAGTGCTCCGGTGGAAACCACTTCCACTTCAAGAACTACTAGGAGCTCTGCTGCTGCCCCTACAAAACTGGAAGCAAAACCATCCGAAAAAGGGGAGAGAAGGAAGAAAACAAAACCATCCCGAACCTATGAAAGCATAAGAGAAGAAGAAGATATAGATTTTGACATTGAAATCAAGGAGCTAAAGGCCACCAGAACAAAATCTACTAAAGTAACCAAAGAAAAGTCATCCAGAAGCAAAAGGGCTAGCAAAAAGCAAAAGACAGAAGCATATAAGGAATATATTGAGAAGCCCACACTTTCCCTGGAAGATGTGATAAAGTCAGTCACTATGGATGGTAATCTAAAACCCATGATTGAATTCTATGATGAATACAATGATGTGGATAAAAAGGTGTTGGAGGAAGCAACTGTAAGATATCTCAACATTTACAACAAGGCATTGATTGAGATAACTTCTGAGTTGCCACAAAGTCTGGCAAGTATCTTGGAGCTGAGAAAAGAAAATGCCAAGAGCAAGGACATGGAGATCAGGGAACATGAGCTAATAAATTTATGTCCTTAGATTTCTCCTGATCAAATAGATATGATATTCAAAGAAGTCAAAGATGACTTTAGAAGCAAAAGAAGAATGAACAAACTCATGCTGGGAGAAACAAGTGAAATCGTTCAAGAAACTTAAGAAATTCTTTTGAAAGCATTGAAAAAGCACAATTTTCCCATAGTCACAGAAGAAGTTCCGGATGGTGAAGAAGAGAACATCATTAAGTAGCAATCTGAATTGGGTGTAGCCTCTGTTCCAGAAGTAGAGCAAGCAAATCAGAAGCATACAAGAATATTGGATACAAGAGATACTCCTAATCCACCTGATACATCTGAAAAGGAAGAGGAAATTGCTACCACATAGAGCTCTCTAGATCAGATAGCAAATAGTGAGCAAATAGGAAAGAGTCCCTCTGGTGAGAACACAGAGAAGACTAAAATAGAGAAAGAGGAAGAAAAAGCAAAGAAAGATAAGGCAGAAGAAGATAGTGCAAATGTTAAGAAATCAGATGAACAAAAGGATGGTTCTGGACTGGTTGCAAGAGACATTGGAAATGTAATAAAAGGTCTTTCTAAAAAAGAAATGATTGAACTTGATGAACCTAAGCTACTCCAAGGTCTAGCCAATCCTGATGCTCTCTCTCCAATTCAACTGATGAAAATAGCATCATTCACCCAAGTAAAGGCTAGAGATATGTTAAAGTTCCACATGGAGGAAAATGAGCTACTAGGGCTTGCAACCGGAGTTTTGGATAAATTAATGCCAACCTATCAGAAGAATCTAGATAATTCCCCCTCCGGACATCTAAAGAATCTTGTAAGTTCAGTAAATTCACATTTTGAGTCCTTTGAGAAGTTTGCGGAGGCAAAATTTTAGAAAAAATTCTTGGATAAGAAATTTTGTGAAATAAATCTAACCTGATAGGAAATGATAGAAGAATACTTATGATATGTATAAATTCTATCTATCGTGGTCCAAATTTAATAAGGATATTGAGAAAAAGATAAAGGAGCAAGAAAAAAAATTGTCAAATCTCTCTCAAAATTTTGATCCCCTAACAGTTTCACCTATAAGTCAAGAATGTCAAGTAATTAACTTGACTGAGGAAATAAAGAAACTTGTCAAAGAGAAAGGCAACATCATGAAAAGAATGTGTGAGCTCTGGGGATTAATTGCCCCTAAGTTAGAGGCAATGTATAATGCCCTTTTTGAATCTCAGACTGCAGTTCAGACCAGTGATCCATCAGATCTGTCAAAGGTAGAAGCATATTCATTTGTGTTGAATGGGCACATTTCAATTTTGGATGGAATGAAGAATACTTGGGCCTCCAAACTTGTGCAAATAAAAACTAGTTTTGTAGACATTCTCACGCTTATGTAAATAGAACTTAATGATAAATTGTACATACGGGGCAATATATACAGAATTTTTGGGGAGTTTTGGTTTGCGAACCCCACCCTTTGCCATTGATGTCAAAGGGGGAGTGAAGAGCAGTGAAAAATGGGGAATCTAGCAAAGGGGGAGCTTTGGGAAGAAGTATGAACAACAATATTAAGTATAAGCAAAGGGGGAGTTATTTTGACACTTAGTCATTTTTCACTAAGTGTTGCCATCAATGCCAAAGGGGGAGATTGTTGGCAAGAGACACTTCTTAGCATTGATAGGTGTTGTCATTTATTGCAACTAAGATCATCCTAATCATCCACATAACACATGTTAATATCAGAAGTCAGATTCAAAATTTCTCTAAGTCTGGGCAGTTAGGAATAGAGCAGTAACAGGGTCTGGTATTTTGGTCCAAATCTCTCCGGTGGAAAGTTATGATTAGCTACGGATCTAGGGGAGTTAGATGAATTATCAAGACAATCTAAATCTAGATTTTTGTCCTCTGGTGATGAAGGATTCAAAAGATATCAGCCTCTGAGTACCAGGTTCCAGTTTGACAGAGCAGTCAAAAAAGAACAGGTCGACCTTGCAGAAAATCTTGATTCTGGATGTATGGAAGTTGTTTGTTGGACAAATGGTGGTGATCAGTGATAGTGGCCAACATGAGTGATAATTTTCAAGAGTAAGTTTTGGTCTGCACCTCAAGTTATGCATAGATCTAGCCGACAGAGCAGAGCATTCATAAAAGTGCTAAGTGTTGTTGTCGAGTAGCAAGTAATTGCAATTCAAGATAAGGATATATATAGCCTATTGTTGTGGATGTTTTGGGTGTGTGTGTTGTGATTATGGAGTAAATGTGAAAAGAGCAGAAGTCTAAGATTTGAATGAAGGTAGAATAGTAAGAAGAGCGTGCTGGAGTAAAGATGAAGTGTATAAAATCAATATTTGTACTTAATCTAAATTGATCTCTAGCATTGGCGGATGCATTTTATCAGTTCAAATTCTTTGTAAATCTCTTGTAATATTTTTTGTAGGTAGTGAGCCTCCACTTGAGTAGTGAGCTCTAGGAAGTGAGCCTGAATGCATGTGCATTCCCATTTGTAAATACTTTTAACAGGGTATTAATTTTTGTGGGTTCACCCCCACCGTGGTTTTTCCCTTAACTGGGTTTGCATGTCAAAAATCTTGGTGTCAATTGTGTTATTTATGTTTCTGCTCATGTATTATTATTTAGTGCTAAAATACTTATATCATTGATTTGATTATTAGTTGTGAAGGAAGAATAAAAGAAGAAAAGTCTAAACTAAGTGACAACTGATTCACCCCCCCTCTCAGTTGTCCAGACCTAATCCAACATGAAGAAGCCTATAGCCCTTGACACCGTCTGGGTACCCAAAAAATATGCAAGGCTTGCTCTATGGATCCATAGCCTTGTGTTTCTCTATTGGAATGTGGGCGCATGTAGGAGAACCAAACACTTGAAAGTGCTTAATTGTGGGTTTCTGACCGGTCCAAGCTTGAAAGGGAGTTACCCCCATACAACTTTGTGAGGAACCCAATTCTGGATATAACATGAGCATTTGATGGCCTCTTCCATATACTGAGATGCCATAGACTTGGAGTGAATCATACAATTGACCATCTCTTTTAAGGACCTATTCTTGCGTTCTGTGACACCATTCTGCTATGGACTATAGGGAACTATGTGCTAAAGATCAATGCCCTTAGAGGCACAAAACTGCTCAAATCTATGGTTGACATATTCCCCTCATTATCTATATGCAGAATCTTGATGGTCTTCCCAAATTATTTCTCTACAAAATCTTTGAAGTCCAGAAAAAGATTCAACAACCTTAGACTTCTGCTTGAGAAAATATACCCAAGTATATCTAGAAAAATCATCAATGAATGTCAGAACATATCTAGCCCTGCTGAAAGAAGGATGTGGAAATGGTCTTCCCCAATCACTATGTACCAACTCCAGAAGCTATGTAACCCTCCATGCTTTTCCTGTGTCATACTTCTCCTTTGGATGCTTACAAAGAATGCATCCCTGGAAAGATCCATCAAAAAATTGAATTGAAGGCAACCTTGAAACCACGTCCTATTGACAGAGCTATTGCAAGTAGTAGTAATTCAACTGGCCAAATTGTTGATGCCACAAATGACTCACCTCATTTGAATAAATGAGTAACACTGTCAAAGGAGAGTCAGAAAAAAAGTTAGAAAAATGATACAATCTGGACTGATGATTTTATTTTCCCACACCAACTGTGGACCCTATTGGCAAGAGACACATTGTAGCTTCATGATTGTTGTCATTGATGGCAACAAAGTTCATCCCACGCATCTGCAGGACATGGCGTGCCTATACTGGAAGTCAGATTGAAGAATGTTATGGTTCAGTAAGCAAGAACAGAGCATGTGGCAAGGTCCAACAGTCAGGTCTGGATCTCTCAGAGGAAGTATCTTAGTAAAGTGCAGACTTGGGAAAGTCAAGAGGTGTACCTTGACTGATACATTCCAGAGATTAAGCCTCCGGTGATGAAAGAGTGAAAAGATATGAGCACCTAAATGTTGGGCTCCTATTTGGCAGAGTTGACAGAGGAAGAACTGACTGGCAGAGCATTAGATCCTAATCCGGATGAGTTATTTTTTGTGATCAAGTTTCTTAAGGTATTATTCATGATTGACCGACATGATTGATGACTTCTATAAGCATCTCTTTGATATGCATCACTTGATAAGAAAGCATTCAACTGACAGACCAAGAGTTTGGGAAAATAGTAAGTATTCTGGATGCCGACTAGAAAGTGGATGAAATCCTTGGTGCGGATATATATGCCAGATTGATATTGGTATGAAGGTGTGTCATGGTGTGTGAAGAAAAGTAGAAGAGTAGTAAGGTAGGTCCATTATGTGATAGGATAGTAGCACCAAAGAAGAGAAAGAATGAAGTGCAGCAGATCAGTGTATTGAACCTAAACGGAACTGAACCTCAACATATGTGGATGCTTCTCATTAGTTCAAGTCTCTAGTTTCCTTGTATAAACTATTGTAGGCAGTGAGCCTCTTGTGAGCAGTGTGCTCAGGTAGTAAGCCCTAATTGGCAAGTTCTATTTTGTACTATCTCATTCTTCTAACAGAGAATACAATCTTGGGTTAATCACCCCGTGGTTTTTTCCCTTAACAGGGTTTTCCACATCAAAATCATTGTGTCATGTGTATTGATGTTATTTCTATTTCATGGTTATGTTTGCTTATATGATTTAATGCTACATTAATTGTTAAGGAAGATCAGAAAGTAGAAGTAATTAAGATAACTGATTCACCCCCCTCTCAGTTATCAACAATTGGTATTAGAGCTAAGTTCCTCCAAATAGAGCCTAACAGCTTGAGGAAGATCTGGGAATTCAAATGGATGTGTATGGTATGAGGGAACAACTTCAGTCTACCCTAGATGATCTTGAACAATCCAATTCTGAAGTCAATAAACTGAAGGAAAGACTCAAACAGGCTGATGATTTCATAAATGAACTAAAAGGGAAATTGATTATCTCTATGAAAAAGAGAAAGGATCTACTTCAGGAATTGGCAAGTCAAGGTGAAGACAATAATACAAATGAAGATTTGAAGGAGAAAACCAAGTTATGTGAAAAGTTATCAAAAGAGGTCATTATGGTAAGACATGAAATGGAATCAGGAGTTATGAAATTTACTCAAGAAATTGAAGAGGAAAGGAAAACTGAAGATGATCTAAGACAATCTCTCAAAGAGAAATCAGAAGACTGTCACAAAATGGATAGAATAATTATGCATCTTGAATCTGATCTTGAAGAAGCTAGGGATAATGAAGAATAACTTGAGAATCAGATTGACACTCTTAAAAAGGATCTTCAAACAACAAATGAATACAAAGAGAAATTCAAGATAAGCTTTGCCCAACTTGAAGTTCTTCTTCAAAGCCAAAAGAGGGTAGATGACAAGAAAGGCTTGGGGTATGAGAAAGGTGAAAGCTTCAGATCCGGTCAAAAGAACTCCAGATCAGAAAATCTAAGAAACAGGGCTAGAAGACCTCTGGTAAGGTAACCCAATGCTCAAAGATATCCATCCTTCAATGGATACTGCCACAACTGCAATAATTTTGGTCATAAAGCAAATTAGTGCAGAAGAAGAATGAACCAGACTAATTCATCCTTCTTTGGATAGTGTTTCAATTGCAAAAGGTATGGTCACAAATCTCATGAGTGTAGAAATATGCAAACAAACAATTCATTCAATAAAAGATGCTTTGCATGCAATAGAATGGGACATATGGCTAATCAGTGTAGATCAAGAGGATATCAGTCAAATATTCAAAGAAATGTTGTTTGCTACAATTGCAATAGATCCGATCATATTGCCAAATTCTACAGAAGTAAGAATCAGAACAATAAGGGTCTGGTACATCATAATCAAAACCAAGACAAAGGAAAAGGAAAAATGAATGCGAATGAAATTCAAAGGGAGATGAACAAGATTTGGGTAAAAAGGAGTACAAAAAATGTTGAGGATGGATCCGCACTAGAATTTGGTGCTGATATTCCTTCTGAAAACTAAATAGATGAGCTCTAGCTCAGGGGGAGTAACAAAAGAAAAACATTTTCCCCCAACCAGTCATTAGGTGCCCAAAATTGGCACATAAAAGGTTGCAGATTAAAGGATTCTCAGAGAAACATATAAAGAAGGTTTGGTAAAGATATGAAAGATTCGCAAGAAGGTTTGAAGAGTCTAATCTTCCAAGATAGATCCGGTTTTACAGTCATCTTGTAAGAAGCAGGTCTTTGCAATTAGATCCAGTTTGATTCAAAATTGAGGAATCTTGATCTGCGGATAGATTAAATGATTGAGGAAAGAAAGATTGATTGTCAATAATCACCAAGTATAATTCGAAGCATATCTCAGTGATCCAGAAAAAGATCTTTCTCAGAACAAGGAGAACAAGGCAACCAGAATGACTTGAGTTGCGCATTTATTGCAATGTGAAATTAGGGTTTGCTCAGTGATAAAAGGGTTCATTTACTCTTCATTTGCACATTTGCATTAGTGAAATAGATAAGAAGAGCTTTTCAAACAAGCTTGCCTCATCTCTCTCAAGGATCATTCGCAGAATTCAAATTAGCTGGTGATCTCTTTGGCTCATTCTGTGAACCCTAAAAGGCGTAAGAGGTATTTTTCGTTCTTTCTCTGAATCTTTAAAGAAGACTACTCTGAATGTTGTGAAGATTTCTAATAGGCCACACCCTAAATTTAAGAAACATCCCTACAAATCTCTAGAAGCGGATCCTTTAGGTGCATTTTCCAGCATTCTGCATGGCGTTTTGCATGTTGAAGATGTTAGGGCATACATTCATGCAAACATTGAAGAGTTTGGAGAATCCAAGTTGTTAGATATCTATCACAATCAGTTAATAGATGGCACTTTTGATCTCAAACCTTAATTTAAGGCTATCCGAGACAAACATTTTGCACAGTGCATTCATTTCCCCTATTTTTCAGAAGATGAATGGGTCCGGTATATTTTGAGTAAAATGCATGACAACTTCATGTGGTTGAACAGGCCGTTTAAGATCACTAAGGATGCCATTAGGGTAGTAACCAGATTACACTCAACCAGTGGGATGCCTACTCTCAAATCTGTCAAAAACCAAATTGTAATTAAGGCTACCGGATTGAAATTTGATAAAAGAGCAATGACAATTGAGGATATCACAGATTTGGATATCAAGTTTGCATCAATGATAATTGGATACAAGATATATCACTCCAGCAGGGAGAATTTAGTATCCAGAACTACTGTATATACTGCTTATGAAATGTTGAGGAAGAATGTAGACTATGATCTTTGTGAGCTCCTTCTGAACCAACTTTTGGAGAATTTGTAGAAGATAAAGAAGGATAAGAAGAATTCCTTCAAATACGGTGGTTTGATACTCTACCTATTCTTTTACTACATGAATGAGCTACCCGGATCCAATGGATGGGTATGGCAAAATAACAGACCAGTTGCAATTTAGATTAGAGATTACTTGCATGGGCTTGGTGATGCCAAGGCACAAAACATGACGCTATGGGGCTACTTCAAAAACTTCCAATGCATGATGCAAGCTAGAGAAAGAATCCCCCAATCTCTAGTTGAGAAGTACACAGATACAGTGTGCTTTATGGTAGAAACTGATCAGTGCCTAATGGAGGCTATGGAGCCAAGAACAGTGTGGATCATGCCAATTGGGTATGAAGTGGATGAGAAAATTATAGAGCTGCATGTTCAACACATGCTAAGTCAGCCCAAGGATCCCAAGGCAGAAAGGTTTGGAACCTTTGAAGAATTAAGTATAAAGATTCATGTGGAACTAAGACAACTAGAGATGAAGAGAAAAGTGAGAAAAGAAGTAGAGAATGTTGCCAAAAGGTACGGCATCTCAAAAGAGGCACTTGATGCACATAGAGAAAAGATGGAAAGGACAGAAAAAGAAAAGGAAGAGGTAGAAAAAGAAAGTGCTCCAGTAGAAGCCCCCTCCCAGACCAAATCCTCTAAGAGCTCTGCATCTGCCACTGCTAAGAGCTCAAAGGTATCAAAACTGGAAGCAAAATCATCCAGTAAAGGAGAGAAGAGAACTAAGACAAAGGCCGCAAGATCTTATGCCAGTCAAAAGGATGATGAAGAGACTGAATCTGATGAAGAGGTCAAGAAAATGAAGAAGAAGAAGAAAACATCCGGTGAACCCTGTACCAGTCAAGACAAGGAAGAGAAGGCAGAGGAATTTGTTGAAAAGCCCACTCTTCACATTAATGATATCATCAAATCAGTTACTGTGGATGGAAACCTAAAACCAATGACTGAGTTCTATGATGAATACACTGAAGCTGAGTAGAAGATCCTGCAAGAAGCTATAGTCAGGTATTTGAATATCTACAATAAGGCTTTTATTGAAATCATATCTCTCATTCCCAAAATCCTAGAGAAGGAATTAGAAATAAGGAAGAATAATGCTAAGGCAAAGGATCTTGAGATTGGGGAACATATAGCTATTCAACTATATCCTTCAATCACTCCAAAGCAAATGAATATGATCTTCAAAGATTGCAAGGATGAGTTCCAGAGCAAAGCTAGAATGAATTAGCTTATGCTCGGAGAAATTGACAAAGTAGCAAAAGAGACATAAGAGATCCTCCGGAATGCATACAAAAGATTCAACATTCCCATTATAGAGGACGTAAGTGATGAACCTTCTAATGTTGAAGGGAAAAGTTCATCAAAGAAAGATCCTACTGAAAAGACTGCAGAAGAAACAAAGGAGATAGGTGAAGAGAAGTCCAAGGACCACGATTCCTCTATTCCAGAAGAAGAAGTCCAAGAAGAAGAAAATATCTCTCATCCAGATTCCCCAGCAGTCTTCGGATCTAAAGAAGAAGAAAGATTAGAGGAAAAAGAAGAAGAAGTGGAAGAAAGAGTAGAAGAGAAGATCAATCAAGAAGCAAAGGAGAAAGAAAAAGAACATGACAGTAGTAAGGCTGCAGAAGGAGAGAAAACTCCAATAGAGAAGGCCACAGATGATAGTAGTAAGGCTGCAGAAGGGGAGAAAATTTTGTCTCCGACAAGAGACATAGCAGAAGCAGTAAAAGATTTCTTAACCAAAGAAATAATGGAATTTGATGAACCGGAACTTCTTCAAGGACTATTCAATTTTGACTCCCTCTCCCCAGTTCAAACCATGAAGCTAGCATCCTTTACTTCAGCAAAGGCAAAAGAAAAACTTTTAAAATCTCACATAGAAGATTGTGAGCTAATTGAGATTACATCCGGTACATTAGAGAAAATCATGCCATCCTTTCAAAAGGATTCTTCAGCCTCCAAATCTGGTAACTTAAAAACTCTTGTCAATTCAATTAGCACACATTTTGATTCTTTGGAGAAGTCAGCTAAAGAAAAAGTCCGGAAGGAGTTTTTGGGAAAAAGATTCTCTGAAGTGCAGGGTCTAATAAAAATGATAGGAGAGTTATGGATATTGGAATAAAGAGCTTAGAAAATGCTCTCAAAGATGGTGGAGATATCTATAAACTTTGTTTATCCTGGCCTAAAGTGACCAAGGATATTGAGAAGAAAGTAAAAGAGAAAGAGGACAAACTGCTAAGTTTGTCTCAAAGTTTTGATCCTCTCTCCTCTTCCATAGTAAATCAAGAGTGTCAGACTATTGCAGTCACAAATGCAATAAAGAAACTTGAGAAGGAAAGGAAGAACATAATAAGCCGGATGGGTGAACTTAGAGGCTAAGTTAGAGGCTATGCATGAAGCTCTAACTAATGCTCAAACCACAGCCCAGACCAATGATCCGACAGATCTTAAGAGGGCAGAAGATTTTGCATTCCTGTTGAGTGGTCACATCTCAATTTTGGATAGGATGAAGAGGAGTTGGGCAACATAAGTAGTATAGTTGAAAACCACTTTTGCAGATATAGTTAAGTATATGTAAGTAAAACATGTATATATGTTTTTGCGGCCAAGTATAGATTTGTTTTTGGGAAATTTTGGTGTGTGGACCCTACCCTTTGCCATTGATGTCAAAGGGGGAGTGAGGAACAATGAAAAATATGGAATCCAGCTAAGGGGGAGCTCTGGTAAAGTGTACATTAGAATAGAGCAGCAACTAAGGGGGAGTGTAGTATGACACTTAGTCATTTTTCACTAAGTGTTGCCATCAATGCCAAACGGGGAGATTGTTGGCAAGAGACACATTGTAGCTTCATGATTGTTATCATTGATGGCAACAAAGTTCATCCCACATCCACAGGACATGGCGTGCCTATACCATTGAAGAATGTTATGGTCTGGTAAGCAAGAACAGAGCATGTGGCTGTTGGCAAGAGACACTATATGGACTCATGAATGTTGTCATTGATGGCAACAAAGGATAACCCACACATCCATAGGACATGATGAGTCTCTACCGAAAGGCAGATTGTAGAGTGTTGTGATCCGGTAAGCAAGAACAAAGCATGTGGTGAGGTCCGACAGTCAGGTCTGGATCTCTCAGAGGAAGTATCTTGGTGAAGTGCGGATTTGGGAAGTCAAGAGAACTACCTTGACTGATAGATTCCAAGGATCTAGCCTCTGGTGATAGATGAAGAAAAAGATATGAATACTTGAGTGTCAGGTTCTTGATTGGCAGTGTGGACAGAGGAAGAATTGACTGGCAGAACATCAGACATTATTCCAGATGTGTTACTGATGATAGTAAAGACTCTTAAGGCATAAGTTATGATTGGCCAACATGATTAATGACTTCTACAAGTAAATCCTTGATCCACATTACTTGGTAAGTAAGGATTCAGCCGACAGATCAGAGTTTGTGGAAAATATTGACTATTCTGGATGCCGACTAGAAAGGTGATGAAATCACTTGTATGGATATATATACAAGATTGATTTAGTTGTGAGGTCAGAAGTGTACAAGGAATATAGTGCGAAGAAAAGCAGAAGAGCAGAGTAAAAGCAGTAAGGAAGGTTTGGTATGTAAAAGGACAGTAGCACATAGGAAGAGGAAGAATGAAGTGCAGCAGATCAATGTATTGATCCTAAACCGGAACTGAACCTCAGCATATGTGGATGCTTCTCATCAGTTCAAGGATCTTGCTATTCTTCTTACATCTTGTAGATAGTGAGTCTCTTGTAGGCAGTGAGCCTCTTGTGAGTAGTGTGCTCGGGCAGTGAGCCCTAATTGGCAAGTGCCATTTTGTATTTCTATTCTTCTAACAGAGAATACATTCTTGGGTTAATCACCCCGTGGTTTTCTCCCTTAACAGGGTTTCCACATCAAAAATACTATGTCATGTGTATTTCCATTCTATGGTTATGTTTTCTTATTTGAATTAATGCTACATTAATTATTAAGAAAGTTCAGAAAGCTGAAATTATTAGGATAACTGATTCACCCCCCCTCTCAGTTATCAACAATTGGTATCAGAGCCAAGTTCCTCCTAACAGAGCCTAACAGCTTGAGGAAGATCTGGGAATTCAAATGGATGTATATGGTATAAGGGAGCAACTCAAGACTACCCTTGATGATCTCGAACAGTCAAACTCTGAAGTCAATGAATTGAAGGAAAGACTCAAACAGACTAATGATTTCATAAATGAACTAAAAGGGAAACTAAGTCTGTCTATGAAAAAGAGAAAAGAGCACCTTCAGCAACTGGCAAGTCAAGGAGAAGCCAATGATACATATGAAGATCTGAAGGAGAAAACCAAGTTGTGTGAAAAGTTATCAAAAGAGATCATTTTGATAAGACATGAGATGGAATCAGAAGTTATGAAGTTTTCCCAAGAAATTGAAGAAAAAAGAAAAACTGAAGATGATCTAAGACAATCTCTCAAGGAGAAATCAGAAGACTGCCAAAAGATGGATAGAATAATCAGACACCTTGAATCTGATCTTGAAGATGCTAAAGATAATGAAGAAAAACTTGAGGATCAAATTGTCTCTCTTAAAAGGGATCTTCAAACAGCAAATGAATATAAAGAAAAATTCAAGATAAGTTTTGCTCAACTTGAAGTTCTTCTTGAAAGCCAAAAGAGGGTAGATGACAAGTGTGGTTTGGGATATGAGAAAGGAGAAAACTCTGGATCCGGTCAGAAGAATGTTGGATCAGAAAATCTAAGGAACAGGCCTAGAAGACCTCCGGTAAGGTAGCCTAATGCTCAAAAATATCCATCCTTCAATGGATACTGCCACAACTGCAATAACTTTGGTTATAAAGCTAATCAGTGCAGAAAGAGAATGAATCAGACTAATACATCCTTCTCCGGACAGTGTTTCAACTGCAAAAGGTATGGTCACAAATCTGATGAATGCAGAAATATGCAAATGAATAAATCATTTAATGGTAGATGCTTTGCATGCAATAGAATAGGTCATATGGCTAATCAATGCAGATCAAGAGGATATCAATCAAATATGCAAAGAAATGTTGTTTGCCAAATTTGCAATAGATCCGGTCATATTGCAAAATTCTATAGAAGCAAGAATCAAGACAAAAGAGGTCCGATACATCATAATCAGAATCAAGATAAGGGAAAACAAAAAGTGAATGCGGATGAAGTTCAAAGTGAGATGAACAAGATTTGGGTGAAGAAAAGTACAGAGAATATAGGGGATGGATCCACACCAGACTCTGGTGCTGATATTCCTTCCGGAATTTAAAAAATGAGATTTGGCTCAGGGGGAGACACAAAGAAAACCTTGTTCCCCCAGCCAGTCAATTGGTGCCAGAACTGGCACAAGAAGAGTTATGGATTAAAGGGTTCATAAGAGAAACATCCAAATAAACTATGGTTAAGATTTGGAAGATCCACAAGATGTTGAAGATTAAGATTGATCCAGTTCTTCAAGTCATCCGAATAAGGCAAACTGGAATGACTTAGGTTGAGCATTTATTGCAACTTGACATTAGGGTTTGTGGAGCAATATAAAGGTTTTCTCATTAAGCATTTGTTCATTCTACATTCAAGAAGAAATGAAAAGAGGAGCTCTGCAACTAATTACTTCAAACTTCTCAAAGATCAATCGTTGGAGTTGATTCAATCAGTAAATCATTCAAGTTCATTCCGCGAACCCTACAAGCACAAAAGGTATTCTCTGTTATCAAATATCTCTCTGTAAATCCTTGAATAATAGGTACTCCAAATATTGTGAAGATCTCTGATAGGCCTCACCCCAAATTCAAGAAACATCCATACAAATCCTTGGAAGTAGATCCCCTAGGCACTTTTTCAAGCATTCCGCATGGAGTTTTGCATGTAGAAGATGTTAGGGTTTACATTCATGCAAGCATTGAAGAATTTGGGGAATCAAAGTTAATGGATATCTATCACAAGCAGTTAATAGATGATTCTTTTGAGATCAAACCTCAGTATAAAGCCATCCGGGATAAGCATTTTGCACAGTTCATTCATTTCCCCTATTTTGAAGAGGATGAATGGGTCCGATATGTGTTGAGTAGAGTGCATGACAATTTCTTATGGTTGAATAGACCATTTAAGATCACCAAAGAAGTAATTAGGGCACTAACCGGTCTGCACTCATCTGGAGGGATACCTGTCCTCAAATTTGTCAAAAACCAAATTGTAACTGAGGCCACCGGATCACAATTTGATAAGAGGCCAATGACCATTGAAGATATCACAGACCCAGATATCAAGTTTGCATCTATGATAATAGGGTATAAGATATATCATTCCAGTAGGGAGAACTTAGTGTCCGGAACTGCAGTGTATACTACCTATGAGATGCTGAGAAAGAATGCAGAGTATGATCTCTGTGAACTTCTTCTAAGTCAATTGATGGAGAACCTACAAAAGATCAAAAAGGACAAGAAGAACTCTTTCAAATATGGTGGACTGATATTGTGTTTATTTTTCTACTTCATGAATGAGCTGCCCGGATCCAATGGATGGGCATGGCAAAATAACAAACCGGTAGCAATTCAAATCAGAGATTACTTGCATGAACTTGGGGATGCCAAGGCAAGGAATACAACTCTATGGGGGTACTTTAAGAACTTCCAAAATACTATGCAAATCAGAGAAAGAATCCCAAAATCATTGGTTGAAAAATATAAAGATACAGTGTGCTTCATGGTAGACACTGATCAATGCCTAATGGAGGCAGTAGAGCCAAGGACAATCTGGATCATGCCTATGGGGTATGAAGTTGATGAACACATTATGGAGCTGCATGTTCAACACATGCTAAGTCAGCCAAAGGATCCAAAGGTAGAAAGGTTTGGAACCTTTGAAGAGCTAAGTGTAAAAGTTCATGTAGAACTCAGACAACTGGAAATAAAGAGGAAAGTGAGAAAAGAAGTTGAAGAAATTGCCAAAGGCTTAGGCATCTCAAAGGAGGCACTTGATGCCAACAGGGAAAAGAAGGAAAGGGCTGAGGAAAAGAAGAAAGAGGCAGAAAAGGGAAGTAAGAAAAGTGCTCCGGTAGAATCTTCCACCCGGACAAGATCATCAAAGAGATCTATACCTGCCACTGCTAAAAGGTCAAGGACATCAAAACTGGAAGCAAAATCATCCGGCAGAGGAGAGAAAAGAACTAAAACAAAGGCCACAAGGTCTTATGTTAGTCAGAAGGATGATGAAGAAACTGAATCAGATGAGGAGATAAAGAAAATGAAGAAGGAGAAGAAGAAAACATCCGGTGAACCCTCTACCGGTCAAGGTGAAGAAGAAAAGGCAGAAGAATTTGTAGAAAAGCCCACTCTGTCTTTAGATGATGTCATCAAATCAGTCACTGTGGATGGAAACCTTCAGCCAATGGCTAAATTCTATGATGATTACAATGAAGCAGACCAAAAGATCTTGTAGGAAGCAGCAGTTAAGTATCTGAACATATATAACAAGGCTTTTATTGAAATTATATCTCTTATTCCCAAAAGCCTAGAAAAAGAGTTAGAAATAAGAAAGAATACTGTCATGGCAAAAGATCTTGAGATCCGGGAACAGATAACCATTTAGCTATATCCTTCAATCGATTCAAAGCAAATGAACATGATCTTCAAGGATTGCAAGGATGAATTTCAGAGCAAAGCCAGAATGAATCAGCTCATGCTTAGTGAGACTGACAAGAGAGCCAAGGAAACAAAAAAGATCCTCAGGAATGCCTTCAAAAGATTCAATCTTCCTATTATAGAGGACTTGGGTGTTAATCCTTCGGCCACAGGTGTTGAAAAGGAATCCACTGAGGAAATGACAGAAGAACTAATGGACACTGGTGAAGATAAGGGCTTAGAATCCTCTGCTCCGAAAGAGGTGGCCCATGAACAAACAAACATCACTCCTCCAGTTTCCCCTGTTGACTCTGGATCCAAAGGAGAAGAAAGAATACAGGAGAAAGAAGCAGAGGTGAAGGAAAAAGAAGATGACAGTACCAAGGCTGTAGAAGGAGAAAAAGCTCCAAGAGACAGTTTTGAGATTGCAGAAGAGAAAAAGAATTTGTCTCCAGCAAGAGACACTGCAGAAACTATCAAAAAGTTCTTAGACAAAGAGACAATGGAAATTGATGAACCAAAACTTCTGCAAGGGCCATTTAATTTTGACTCTCTTTCTCTGGTACAAACAATGAAGATAGCTTCATTTGCTAATGCAAAGGCCAAAGAAAAACTCTTGAAGTCTCACATGGAAGACTGTGAGCTTATAGCAGCTGCATCAGGAGTGTTAGAAAAGATCATGCCATCTTTTCAAAAGGATCCCTTAGCCTCCTCATCTAGTAATCTCAAATCTTTGATTAATAGTATTAGTACACATTTCAATTCTCTAGAGAAATCAGCTGAGGAGAAGGTCAGGAAAGAGTTTTTGGACAAAAGATTCTCTGAGTTGTAAGGGCTAATAGCAAATGACAGGAGAGTAATGAGTATTGGGATAAAGAGCTTGGAAAATGCTCTCAAGGATGGAGGAGATGTATATAAATTTTGTATATCCTGGTCTAAAGCAACAGTGGAGATTGAGAAGAAAGTAAAAGAACAGGAGGACAAACTAACTAAACTTTCTCAAAATTTTGATCCACTTACCACATCCATAATAAATCAAGAATGTCAGACGATTGCAGTTTTGAATGAAATTAAAAATCTTGAAGAAGAGAAGAAAAATAGAATCAACAGGTTGAATAAACTTAGAGGAATAATTATCCCTAAATTGGAGGCCATGCATGAGGCCTTAAGTGATGCTCAAACTACAGCCAGAACAAATGATCCGACAGATTTGAAAAAGGCAGAAGCTTATGCATTCCTGTTGAGTGGTCACATCGTAATTTTGGATAGAATGAAGTAGAGTTGGGCAACAGAATTTGTCCAGTTGAAGACATCTTTTGTAGATATCCTTCAGTTTATGTAAAGTATAGCATGTATAAATACTTATGCGGCTAAGTATAGAAGTGGTTTTGAGAAATCTTTTTGGTGTACGGACCCCACCCTTTGCCATTGATGTCAAAGGGGGAGTGATGAGTAGTGAAAAATGTTGTATCCAGCTAAGGGGGAGCTCCGAAAAATATATAAAAATAGAGCATCAGCAAAGGGGGAGCATAATGTAAACACTTAGTCATTTTTCACTAAGTGTTGTCATCAATGCCAAAGGGGGAGATTGTTGGCAAGAGACACTATACGGACTCATGAATGTTGTCATTGATGGCAACAAAGGATAACCCACACATTCGTAGGACATGATGAGTCTCTACTGGAAGGCAGATTGCAGAGTGTTGTGATCCGGTAAGCAAGAACAGAGCATGTGGCAAGGTCTGACAGTCAGGTCCGGATCTCAGAGAGGAAGTATCTTGGTGAAGTGTGGATTTGGGGAAGTCAAGAGAACTACCTTGACTGATAGATTCCAAGGATCTAGCCTCCAGTGATAGATGAAGAAAAAGATATGAATACTTGAGTGTCAGGTTTCTGATTGGCAGTGTGGATAGAGAAAGAACTGACTAGCAGAACATCAGACATTATTCCGGATGTGTTACAAATGATAGTAAAGATTCTTAAGGCATAAGTTATGATTGGCTGACATGATTAATGACTTCTACAAGTAAATCATTGATTCGCATTACTTGGTAAGCAAGGATTCAACTGACAGATCAGAGTTTGTGGAAAATATTGACTATTCTGGATGCTGACTAGGAAGGTGATGAAATCACTTGTGCGGATATATATACAAGATTGATTTAGTTGTGAGGTTAGAAGTGTGCAAGGAATATAGTGCGAAGAAAAGTAGAAGAACAGAGTAAAAGCAGTAAGGAAGGTTCGGTATGTAAAAGGACAACAACACATAGGAAGAGGAAGAATGAAGTGTGGTAGATTAGTGTATTGAGCCTAAATCGGAACTGAACCTCAGCATATGTGGATGCTTCTCATCAGTTCAAGGATCTTGTTATTCTTCTTACATCTTGTAGATAGTGAGTCTCTTGTAGGCAGTGAGCCTCTTGTGAGCAGTGTGCTCGGGAAGTGAGCCCTAATTGGCAAGTGCCATTTTGTATTTCTATTCTTCTAATAGAGAATACATTCTTGGGTTAATCACCCCGTGGTTTTCTCCCTTAACAGGGTTTCCACGTGAAAAATACTATGTCATGTGTATTTCCATTTTATGGTTATGTTTGCTTATTTGAATTAATGCTACATTAATTATTAAGAAAGTTTAGAAAGCTAAAATTATTAGGATAACTGATTCACCCCCCCTCTCAGTTGTCAACAGTGGCAAGGTCCGACAGTCAGGTTTGGATCTCTCAGAAGAAGTATATTAGTAAAGTGTGGACTTGGGGAAGTCAAGAGGTGTTCCTTGACTAATACATTTCATAGATTGAGCCTTTGGTCATGAAAGAGTGAAAATATATGAGCACCTAAGTGTTGGGCTCCTGTTTAGCAGAGTTGATAGAGGAAGAACTGACCGACAGGGCATCATATCTTAATCCGGATGAGTTATTGTTTGTGATCAAGTTTCTTAAGGTATTATTCATGATTGGCTAACATGATTGATGACTTCTATAAGCATATCTTTGATACACATCACTTGATAAGCAAGGATTCAGCCGACAATCCAAGAGTTTGGGAAAATAGTAAGTATTCTAGATGTCGACTAGAAAGTGGATGAAATCCTTAGTGCGGATATATATGCCAGATTGATCTCGGTATGAAGGTGTGTTGTGGTGTGTGAAGAAAAGTAGAAGAGTAGTAAGGTAGTTCTGGTATGTGACAGGACAACAGCACCAAAGAAGAGAAAGAATGAAGTGCAATAGATTAGTGTATTGAACCTAATTGGAACTGAACCTCAGTATATGTGGATGCTTCTCATCAGTTCAAGTCTCTAGTTTCCTTGTATAAACTATTGTAGGCAGTGAGCCTCTTGTGAGCAGTGTGCTCAGGCAGTGAGCCCTAATTGGCAAGTGCCATTTTGTACTATCTCATTCTTCTAACAGAGAATACAATCTTGGGTTAATCACCTCGTGGTTTTTTTCCCTTGATAGGGTTTTCCACATCAAAATCATTATGTCATGTGTATTGATGTTATTTCCATTTCATGGTTATGTTTTCTTATATGATTTAATTCTGCATTAATTGTTAAGGAAGATTAGAAAGTAGAAGTAATTAAGATAACTGCTTCACCCCCCTCTCAGTTATCAACAGACCCATCATGCAACTCACTGATTACCACATTATTTGGTGTGAACTCAACCCGCTTGCTAGAGCCTGTGTGAGTGATCTGATATATAGATAAGAGATTAGTTGAAAAAGATGGAACACAGAGAACATCCTAAAATGTTCCTTTGCCCACGTTAATAGACCCTCTCCCATGCAATTCAACAAGAGTGTCATCACCCATGAGTATGGAAGGCATAGTACATGGCTCTAAGGAGGTAAAACTATCTTGAGAAGAAGCCATGTGGTGCGAAGCCCCTGAGTCAATGATCCAAGTATCAGGTTGTGAAGCAATTGCATCTAGGACCTTGCCCTTTCCTTTCCCCTTACTCTTTTCTATGTCCTTTGAAGACCCTTCTGATGAACTCTGCTTGATAGAATCGGGCACCTTAATATTGTTCTTCTCAAGAAGATGTGACAGGTGATCAATCTGTTTTGTTAAACACATGTGCTCATCATGTCCTGGTCTTTTACAGTAAGAACACTTGACCTTCTCCTTCTTAGGTTGATCACCTTTTGAATAAGAGGTCTGATTAGTTGCATTTGGAGCAACAAGTTTTTGATCTCTCTTCTTTTCTCCTTGGTTCTTTTGTTTCTTTTCCTGTTTGCCAAACCCCTTCTGTTCTTTTAGGCCTTGATTTGCAGCCAAGGCATGTGACTTCGAGGGTTTAATTGTACCCATGTGAACTAGTTTATCTTGCTCCGTAGTGAGTTTTGTAGCAAACTCATCTAGAGAAGGCATTTTATAGTTGAAACTGTTATCACCTAGAATTGCATCCGTTATGCAAAGTTGTGAGGCTCAACAATCCTATGTAACATGGGAATACCTTCAGGTTGGGGGTGCCCTATGGTGAAGGTAGACCTCCAGATTGTGGGTTGGTTCCCTTATGATTGATCTAATGGTAAATTGACCTTGCAGGAAAAAGGATAGAAAGAATTGTAATGGAACAATAAATTGAAATTAAAATTTGTGATGAACCTATATGATGATGAAACTTGCAAAATAATTCACAGCTATTCTCAGAGACACTGGTTACACAATTCAAAAATTATGACTTAATCACAAAAGTGTTTCTAAAGCAGGCTAACCAGTTTGTTCTTTCAAGAGGAAAATGAATTTTCACAGTTTGTAAGACCAAAAATGAGACAAGCACAACTTGAGACTTGTGATGAATGCATAATAATGAATGAGATAAAGTTAAAGGCTTTAATGATTAAAACATAATAATTTCATCAAATCATTCATGAAGGCACTTGCATATTTCTGGAAAGGGAGATTTGGTGTATTCTAAATGAAAAATAGAAGGAAAAAATACTCCATAAGACAAAAATGAACCTGTATCTGCTATACTGTATAGATATGAAAATGATGAGTTACAAAACACTCCTTTTCTCTACAATGTGTCAGAGGAAAAAGGAAGGCAAGAACTGAGAAAAACCTAAGTTTTTCTCCAATATATCAAAAAATGAACCCTCAAGTGCATGGAAAAAGCATTGCAGTTCAACTGCACTCTAAAAAATATCTCCTGTTATTTGATTCATGAGCAAAAGAGAAAATCCCAGAAATGAGGGCTCATAACTGATCCAAATTGAAAAAAAAAAGCTCCAAACTGCCTCTCACAGCCAGTTTGACCATGTGGAAATCCAAACTCCTCCCAGTTTGACCAAAGATAATGAAAATAACTAAAATAACTTAGTTACACTTTAGTTTAACTATCTCTCTATTTTTGCATGGTTGAGTGACAAAAATTAACCTAAACATAAAGATTATTAAATGCAATCATCATGATTGATTTAATAATTGTTGTGTAATTCATGATTTTAGCCTTATGTTTATTACATAACTGTTATTAAAGCAATTTATAACTTATTGCTTTTAATAAATGTTATTTTACAATTTGTCTCTCCATCATGCAAACACAGGGGGTTGGGTTAAAAAATGACACATGAAGACACCTAGAGATAAAAGAAAATATCTTCCTTCCCTTTACTCACACCAAAATAACCTCCTGGTCAACCTTGGGTCAAAATCCTCCACAAATACATGTTTCATTTTCATCTCCTATAGCATCATTGCATAGGGAGCTCCTTTTGTCTTCGTGGATATTCTATTAATATGTTCAAGACAAAAATATATCCTTATATCTCCCATGCAAAACAACTCCATCATGTATGCACAACCTGTTGTCAAGAGACACAACTCTGATATGGACCTGTATGTTGTCATTGTTGGCAATAAGGTTTAGATATCCTATCACCATGATAGGAAGAGATACCTCTGGAAGAACAAGTTGGATTCTAGGTCCGGTTGATAGAAATGCTAAGTATGGATGTGCACAGAGTAGAGAATAGTAAATTGGGCAGTATGCCTCCACATTTGAAGACTTGTAGATGTAGTTCAGGTATGATGTCAGTTGGTGTTTGATAGTGTTATGCTTCATAGATTAAATCTTGGTCTTCTCCAGAAGTCACCGTGAAGAAATGCCTAAGTCCAGGTAAGCAAAGGTATAGCAGGAACAATGAATAGAGTCTAGAGCAGTGGTCTGCATTCCTCCGCAGACAAGTATTTCGTTATGCATTTTTGAGGTGTTTTAAACACATATATGAAGTATCTTATTCCAGAGTTAGGAGATTTGAAGTTCACCAGAAGGTTGGCTACAAGTTACTAAGTATCGACACAATGTTTGACATAGTTTAACAGAGACAGAGTCTGAGATCTGATGGTCTGCATTTCTCCACAAGATGATATCTTGCCTTATCATTCAAAGGGTAAGATTGGGAATGTATAAAGAGTCCTTGGTATGGTTTTAGAAGTATTTTGTGATTCTCAGTAAAAGTTGTAAGTCAGCAGATGAAGTTGTTAAGTATACTCTTAAGGAAATGGCCAACAAGTATATTAATCATTGTACAGAGAAGAGTTAATATTTGGAGGATCTATGTAAGTAATTGAATGATTAGAGCTAACCTATATGAACATGTTTGGGAGAAGATTTGGGTCCACGTGACACATAGTGCATTGGATTGAGCGACAAGGTACATCTTTCTATGTACAAATTTCACTTCTTGGATGCCGACCTGATTATGGATTAAATCATGATGCATATATATAAGAGTGATGATCTTTGGTTGTGTAAGGTGCATGTGTAGAGGGGTGTGTGTGTTGTGTGAGCATGCGAATAGAAGAGTAGAGTTAGAAGAGAAACAATGATGAAGACTTGGGATTCAGAATTTAGTTGCTAAATGACTGCACCCTGGCATAGTGGCAGATGCTCAAGCAGTATTCAATTATCATGTGTGATCTAATTGGAAGCAAGCTTTTGACATCAACGTAGTGAGCTGGCAATGAGCCTTCAATAGGGTTTAACAACCCTTATTGTAATCATGCTAGGTTTAGGGTTGAGGCAGTGAGCTTGCTAAATCTAGTTGTACTTCATGGTAGTAAGCCAGCATGTTCTAGGTCTGTGGAGTGACCAAGCCTGAACATCATTTGTGTAAAGATTGTAATATATATTTGAGGGCTAATCCTCTATGTGGTTTTTCCCTTTTTGGGTTTTCCACATAAAATCTTGGTGTCATGTGTCATGCTTTTGTGGATGCTATTTACTTGTATATTTTGCTTCTATTTGATTATTCTTTTGAAATGGTTAAAAGTATAAGTGCAAGAAAAGATTTATAGAACACTAATTCACCCCCCCTCTTAGTGTTCCTAACAATCAACAATTGGTATCAGAGCAAGGTTCCTCAGAAGAAGTTTAACAGCTTGAGGAAGATCTAGGATAGTATGATCATGGCATCAAGAAGGTATGGAAATTATGAAAGATACAACCAACTAGAAGTAGCTCTTATGGATCTTGAAATTTCTAAAGCAGAGGTCAGGGATTTGAAAGATAACTTGCAACAAGCTGATGAATGCATCTTAAAGCTAAAAGAGCACGTCAAGAAATTCAAAGACAAATACATAGAAGTCAGTGGTCAATTGTTATCAGCAAATAAAGCCTTGAATGATTTGGAAGAAGAAGTTGTAGAAAGATCAAGAGTAGAGGATGATCCGAATTCAATTGTGAAAAACAAATCAGAAGATTATGTAAAACTAGAAAAAGAAATTGCAAGTCTAAAAATGGACCTAGACAAGGCCAAAAGTTTTGAAGAAAAATTCAAGATAAGTATCGCAAAGCTTGATGAAATGATTGGCAGCCAGAAGAGTACAGATGACAAGCAAGGTTTGGGATATAAAAAAGGGAAAGTTCAAAATCTGGTCAAGCAAACATTGAAGTAAAAAAAAAAAAGGGAAATCAGTTCATAAATCAGAAAAGAAGACCTAGAAGACCTCTAGTCAGACAACCAAATGCACAAAGGTACCCATCTTTTCATGGTTATTATAATCCATGTAATAAGCTTGGTCATAAGGTTACTCAGTGTAGGAGAAAAATAAATCAAAAGATTACATCATTCTCTAGTTAGTGTTTCAATTGCAAGAAAATTGGTTATAGAGCAAATGAATGTAGAAATCAGATCAGGAGAAGTCTCAACAATGAACAATCATTCAAAGGTAAATGCTTCACCTGCAATAGAACTGGTCATAAAGCTATTGTATGCAGAAATAAAGTGAGTCAAAATTCTATTAGGTGCAATGCATGCTATAAATTAGGACACTGATCAAATGAATGTAGAAGTTCAGTAAGAACTAACTTTCAAAATACAAGGAATAGTCAATCATTCAATGGAATGTGTTTTGCATTCAATAGATTTGGACATATGACTAATCAATGCAGATCAAATTCAATTAATGAAAGGAATCAATGTCAAAATAATGTGGTGTGCTTCAATTGCAACAAATTTGGACATGTTGTAAGGTTTTGTAGAAGCAGTAATGAGAAGAGAAATCACTATTTTGAAGAAAGGAAAATAGGGTAGAGAAATGACAAGGGAAAAGAGAAAGTTGATCTAGTTGAAACCAAGAAAGAAATCAACAAGGTATGGATCAAGAAAGGAGTAATTGAAGTCAGGGATCAATCCATACCAGTATCCGGTGCAGATACTTCCTCTAGGAAGTAAATTAAGAGCTCTGGCTCAGGGGGAGCAGTGTAGAAAATTCAAATCCCCCAGTCAGAAATTGGGTGCTAGAATCTTGTATCATGGAGATGTGACACACCTATTAGAAGAAAAATCAAAAGAAAAAGGGTCAATGTGGTATATTGTGGAGCAATCTTAATTGACTGTGTTCTACAGTAAAGGGTTTTAACATATTTTTGGAAATGAGCATTTAATGGAATCTAGGTCACATCGTGCGGAGAATAAAAGGGAACTTGTTTAATCTCAAATCAATTTACACACGAAGATATCAAGTACTCATAGATATTAGAATAGACTTTGAGCCGCAACAACCAAGATTTGAAGGGTTTGGAGAATTTCAGAAAAAGGGAACCCTAATTCGACAATACAAGGTAATCTCGTTCAAAACCTTGTTGTGAATCTATTAAAATTTCTGAAATGGCATCACCACAAGTTGTTGATATTACTGGGCGAGCACGATCAAAGTTCAAAAAACACCCATTCAAATCAACCAAGGTCAATCAGTTGGGTGCCTTCTCAAATGTTCCCCACAGAGTCATGCATGTAGAAGATGTTAGGGCATATATTCATGTTGCCGTAGAAGAATTTGGTGATAGTAGGTTTACTGATCTCTACACAAAACATTTGAGCAATGAGAATCTCAAACTGAAGAATGAATATTTAGCATTGGAAGAAAAGAAATTTATTTAGTACTTGAATTTCCCAATATTTATGGAAGATGAATGGATCCGGTATGTTGTTAGTCAAATTCATGATGAATTTATGTGGTTGGGAAAAGGACAACCCTTCAAAATAATGAAAGAGGAAATTCAGGCAGTCACTGGACTAAACTCCACTGGAGGAGTGCCATTATTGAAAGCAATTAGGAATCAAATGGTTACCGATGCTACCAGAGTGCATTTCGACAAAAGGGCATTGACGATAAATGATATCACTGATCTTGCAGTAAAATTTGCCTCAATGGTCATAGGTTATAAAGTCTACTTCTCAAACTGAGAGAATTCAGTTTCTAGTACTGCAATATACACAGCATATCAAATGATCAAGGAGAATACAGACTATGATCTGTGCGAACTGCTGCGAACCCAACTACTGGAGAATTTGAAGAAGACAAAAGAAAGCAAAAACAACCCATTAAAGTATGGAACACTAATCATCTGTTTATTCTTCTATTTCTTGAATGAATTCACCAATCATCAGGGATTCATTTAGTTGAGTAACAAACCAATAGCTGTGCATATTAGAAATTGTCTTAACAACTTGGGAAGTTATAATGAGCAAAAAGCAGCTCTATGGGGATTTTTCAAGAATTTTTAGAGCATGATGCACTGTAGAGAAAGAATTCCTGAGAAAATTGTTAATAAGTACAAGGATACAATTCGCTTCATGGTCACTAAGGATCAATGTTTAATGGAGGCTGTGGAACCAAGAACTGTGTGGGTAATGCCCATGGGTTATGAGGTAGATGAACAAATTTTAGAAAATTATGCCGAGCAGCTTCTTAGAAAACCAAAAGATATCAAAGAATAAAGGTTTGGAATGTATGAGGAGCTATTAGGGAAACTCCATGTTGAGCTTAGACAAGCTGAATCTACTAGAAAAGTGAGAAAAGAGGTGGAAGAAATTGCCGCAAGGTATGACATCACTAAAGAGTAGCTCAAGGAATCAAGAGAAAAAGTAGAGAAAGCAAAGAAGGGAAAACAAAATGATCAGGCTAAGGTTTTGGAGGAACCTATAAAGAAGCCAAGAGAGGCTGAATCTACTTAGAGGTCTACCTGAAACTCTGCCATTTCATTTGGTGCAACATCATCAAAGAATCCCTTTGAAAAGGACACAAAAAGGAAAAATATGAAAGGAAAAAGATTGTATGTCAGTGTGGGAGAAAAGGATGAAGAAGAGACAAAATCAGATGAAGAGATAAAGAAAAAGAAAGTTGAGGCTATCAAAACCTCCAAACGTAGCAAGGAGAAGTCATCAGTAGAGAAGACACCCAACAAAAGATAGAAATTAGATAAGTTGCATGCCACACTGAAACTTGAAGATGTATTGAAGTATGTCACTATTGATGGTAACCTGAAACCTGTGGTAGAATTTTATGATGATTACAATGATGATGATAAAAGGATTTTGGAAGAAGCCACTGTAGAGTATCTGAACATATACAATAGAGCCCTCATTGAAATTATTGGTGATCTCCCAGATACCTTGGGTAGTATCCTATCAGTCAGAAAAGAATTTGCTCTGGCAAAATATATGGAGCTCAAAGAACACACACTGATAAAGTTATGTCCGAATATTACTCCAGATGAGAAGAGCAGAATCTCCAAGGCACTTATTAATGAATTCAGGTCAAAGAAGAGAATGAATGCATTAATGATAGGAGAAGTTGACAAGGTTGTCAAGGAAACAGAGGAGATCATATTGGACATACTAAAGAAACACAATATTTCCACTATCTATGATAGTAAGGAAACAAAAGATGAAGACACATCTCTACCAGAGAAGAGCCTTGATCAAGGACCAGAATAGAGTAATCAAGCCCCTGACATAAACACATTGAATATAGACAGAATTGAAATGAATTTGTCTCTTAAGCAACAAGATGAGGATGTAGAAGATAGGGAACAATTAAGGATCCCTACACTGGAACAAAACACAAAACAACAAGAAAATATGGACATAAATCCTCCGAAACAAAGTCAAGAAGAATTGTCTAAGAGAGAAAGAGACACTGCAGACCTCTTAGTTGGTCTGGAAGGGAACAAGTTGCAAATGAGTCCAAACTTCTTCGAGAACCAATCAATTTGGATTCATTATCACCTACACAAAAGTTCAAATTAGTCTCCATTGTTCAAGCCAGGGCATAGGAAGAAGTGCTGAAATCTCATGATAAAGACAATAAATTGATCAATGATGCAATAATTGTTCTAGAAAAGTTGATTCCATCATTTCAGAAAGATATCTCGTTATCTCCTGTTGATCATCTGGAGGAGCTATTGAAATCTATAAGTACACATTTTGAGTCATTTGAAAAATCTACAGAAGCAAAAGTTAGAAAAGAATTTGATGAGAGAAGATTGGTAGAGCTAAAGACCATGATAGCTTGATACAAAACCTCATTAGATAAAGGCATCAAGATAATACAAAGTGCCATTGAAGAATCCAATAGAATATACAAATTCTGTTTATCTTGGCCAAAAATCACAAAGGAGCTAGAAGACAAAATCAAAGACTTGGAACTCAAACTGCTAAATATCTCTAAAACATATAATCTAGTAGTGGAGTTGATAAAGACAAAAGAAACACAAGTTTCCAATATTCATAATGATTTATACACTCTAATGAAGAAAAGGGGAGATATGAAAGATAGGTTGTGCTAGTTGAAAGAATTGATAAGTCTAAAAATTGATTCCATGACCTTTCTGGTGGACAAGGCCTTGAAATCTCAAGCACTAGTTGATACACCATCAGATGTCCAAAAAGTAGAAAAGTTAGTATTTTTGTTGAGTGGTCACATCCTTATTCTAGATAATGCAAGGAATAGATGGAATGGAGAAATAGCTACAAAAAAGACTATTTATAGTGACGTTTTGCCTCCAGTCACAAATTAAGATGAAGATTGCACTTGTAAATATTCGGTAGAAGATATAAAATCTTTGAAATTTTAATAAATTTTTGGTTCCAGATCACACCCCTTGCCATTGATTTCAAAGGGGGAGAAGTAGATTAGTGAAAAATGGATAATTATCTTAGGGGAAGTAGGAAAATAAAGTATGTACAGTAAGGGGTAATAGTCAAGGATTTTTCACTAAGTGTTGCCATCAATGCCAAAGGGGGAGATTGTTGGCAAGAGACACAACTCCGGTATAGACCTGTATGTTGTCATTGATGGCAACAAGGCTTAGAGATCCTATCACCATGATAGGAAGAGATACCTCCAGAAGAGCAAGCTGGATTCTAGGTCCGGTTGATAGAAATAGCTAAGTATGGATGTGCACAGAGTAGAGAATAGTAAATTAGATAGTATGCCTCCACAATTGAAGACTTGTAGATGCAGTTCAGGTATGATGTCAGTTGGTGTTTGATAGTGTTATGCTTTAGAGATTAAGTCCTGGTCTTCTCCAAAAGTCACCATGAAGAAATGCCTAAGTCTGGGTAAGCAAAGGTATAGCAAGAACTGTTGCAAGTATGGGCCTAACCGATGTTGTCATTGATGTCAACATACTCCCATTGGATTAATGATAAGGTTTGGATGAACTGTTTGCTAAGGATATTGAGAAAATTGGTCAAATCAGGAACAATGAAGAACAGTGAAGACAGAAAGGTAAAAGTCCAAGATAAGATGAGGATCAGAGGATACGGCTTAAAGGGTTTATAGATATGTATCTTAAGGTGATCCAGTAGAGATTTTAGAGGTCCGTATGAAGATCTGAAGAAGTTGTGGCCGCTCAACTTAAACCGGTTCTGGCAAGTGTTTAGAGGTGACAGAGTGATATAGATAGGTCCGGTGAGATCCAGAAATTTATTATCCTGCTCTGTGGATTTGTTGAAGTGTTTAGGAATTCCTTGTGAAGTGTCAACTCAATTGGCTCATGATCTGGAGGTCTACAAACATCTATTCCTTTGTTACAGAGATGACAGACTGTGTTCTTGAGGTTCTGGATGTAGGAGAGAAGGTTTTCAGTAAGAAGATGTAGTGTGGATGTTCTTTGTGATTTAGGAAAGCTTATGGAGGTCTTTGGATCGAGTCCAGTTCCTGTTGGTGGTCTACATTGGAGTTTGAGCTCACAAATGGAGAGTTCTTCTGGATGATGGTGTTCTTCTTGAGTTTGGCTGACCAAATGAGTTACACATCCTGCGGATGTTCTTGTAGATGTTTGCCGACTTAGATGATTATTCCTAAGTTGATGTCTTGTATAAATAAGGAATTGTGAAATCATTCCAAAGAGTATCTTGTGAAAATGTGTGTGTGGTAGCGAGGAGGAGAGCAAAAGGTAGAGCAGAAGTATTGGGCTTAAATGGAACTGATTCAAGCATGGTGAAGATGCTAGTCTCCAGTTCAAGTATGTGATACTTATTATTTTATAGACAGTGAGTCTATTGTAGGTAGTGAGCCTCTTGTGAGCAGTGTGCTCAGGCAGTGAGACCTAATTAGCATGTGCCATTTTATTCTTTCTATTATTCTAACAGAGAATATAATCTTGGGTTAATCACCCCGTGGTTTTTCCCTTAACCGGGTTTTCCACGTCAAAATCTTGGTGTCTTTTGTGTTGATGTGTTGTTGCTCTTGGCTTAAATGCATTATTTTTCATTGATTGATTAATTATTATGTTGTTGAACTACAAAGTGGATATAAGTGTTTAATAGGAAGAAAAGTGTTAGACAACTGATTCACCCCCCCTCTCAGTTGTCTGTCCTAAATCTAACAATTGGTATCAGAGCTAGGCTCCTCTAAAAGAGCTTAACCGCTTGAGGAGATCCAAGATGTCGTCCTACAAAAAGGATAGTCTGAAGTTTGATAGAACCAATTTTAATCTTTGGAAAAGTCGCATGAAATGTCACCAACAATTAATGGGAATGTAGTACTGGAACATTGCTTCAACAAAGTATTCTTCTCCACAGGGTGGCCCAAAATCCCAAAGTGAAATCATAGATGCTGAAAACAATTTGCGGACTATAGAAGCTCTTCTAAGCGCATTATCTAATTCAGAGCTTTCAAATGTTGTTGATCTACCAACTACTTTTGAGATTTGGGAAAAATTGGAACTTCTACATGAAGGAGACAAATATGTTAAATGTGCAAGACTACAGAGCCTAAAAGGGAAATTTGAAAATCTAAAGATGAGAGAAGATAAAAATATCACTACTTTTATGCCAAGAGTAAATGAGCTTATTTGTGGCATTAGATGTGTTGGTGGAGTCTTGAATGAAGATGAGATTGTTGGCAAAGTTCTCAGATCCCTTCCTACTTCTTATAAAATCAAGGTTGCTACCATTGAAGAATTCAAAGCCCATACAACTGTCACAAGAGATCAATTGGTTGGTAAATTGGCTGCATTTGAAATGACTGAGTTTGGAGATGACCCCCCAAAGACTAAATCTACTTTCAAAGCCAGTGCCTCTATAAAAGGTAAACAAAGGTTTGATTCAGGAGAGAACTCTTCAAGGAAACTATCATGGTATGAAAAGACAAGAAAAGACCTGGAAGAAGAAGAAGCAGCAACTGCTCAACTTGAAGCCCTTATTGCAAAAAGACTGCCAAGAGGATCCGGTAAGTATGAAGGGAAATTGCCTTTTAAGTGTTTTAACTGCAATAAGATTGGTCATTTTGCCTCAAGGTGTCTAGAAAGATTTTCAAGGCCAAATCCTAACAAGCCAAGGTTCCAAAAGAATTGTTACTATGTTCATGAAGATGATGATAATGAAGGAGTAATAGATGATGAATCAGAGATAGGAAACAAATTCAGAAATGATTGGGTGTTCATTACCATCAAGGAAGAAGATCTAATGTCCTCTGTATCTGTCAATCATAAGACTGTGGAAAGAGCTCTGGCTGCCCAAATTGAAGAAAAGGATGATTGGGTCATTGACAGTGGATGCTCTCACCATATGACAGGTGACAAAAATAAGTTCATAGATTTGGAAAGGTATGAAGGAGGAGTGGTAAAGTTTGGTGATAATTCTACTGGTAGAATCAGAGGTAGAGGAACTATTTCTTTGGATGGAAGGAACAAAACTGGTAATGTACTGTATGTTGGAGGATTGAAGCACAATCTTCTCAGTGTTAGACACTTGGTGGACAAAGGCTATGATCTCCAATTTAAGAATGAAAAATGCAAGATCTTTGAAAGTTCTGAAACAGAGATTGCATCCGGTACTCAAACTAAAGGTAATATCTTCCACTTGGTTGGTATTGGTAAAAGTTGCTTATTTGTTCAAGTTGATCAGAGTTGGTTGTGGCATAGGAGAATGTGTCATGTGAATTTTGATAATATCATCAAGATAAGCAATACTTAGGTTGTAAGAGATCTTCCAAAATTGGTGAAACCTACAAATAGTTTGTACAAAGAATGTCAGTTGGGTAAACAAAGCAGAGTCTCATTCAAAAGCAAGGAACATTCCTCTACTAGATTATTAGACTTAGTTCATACTAATTTATGTGGTCCGGCAAGGATCAGAAGTGTGCAAGGTGATAGATACTTCATGTTAATAATTGATGACTATTCCCGAATGATGTGGCTAACTTTTCTAAAAGAGAAATCTGAAGCTCTTGAGAAATTCAAAATATTCAAGGCTATGGTAGAGAATGAAACCAGAATAAAATTAAAATTTCTGAGGTCTGATAGAGGTGGAGAATTCACATCCGGTGAGTTCATAGAATTCTGTGTGAAACATGGAATAAAGAGACAGTTGTCTGCTCCTAGGACTCCACAGTAGAATGGAGTAGTGGAGAGAAAGAACCGGACCATCTAGGAAGCATCTAGGACAATGATGATGGAAGCAAATGTTCCTTAGATATATTGGAGAGAAGCTGTCAGCACTACAGTCTATACTCTCAATCAAGTACAAATTAGAAGCAATACTGGTAAGACTCCTTATGAAATTTGGTTTGGCATCACTCCTATTGTGAGGTATTTCAGAGTCTTTGGTAGTAGATGTTATATTAAAAGAGATGAAGATCTAGGCAAGTTTGATGCTAGAAGTGATGAAGGAATTTTCTTGGGTTACTCTACTCAAAGTAAAGCATACCTGTGTTATAACAAAAGATTAAGAAAGATTATAGAAAGTACTAATGTGAAGGTTGATGAAGGAATTGAAAAACCCTCAAGATTTTATGAATACGATGAAGATGATTAGAATAATGTCTAGATCCAAAGAGTCCAAGCCCCTTTTGAGATTCAGATCCAAACTGATCTGGTAAATCAGGAAGAAGAGATGAGTTTTAATGAGCCTGACCAAGATTCAGATGTGCTAGAAACTCCCAAAGTTCCCAGGTATGTAAGACTGAACCACTCTAAGGATCAGATCATAGGTGATAAAAGAAAAGGTGTACAAACAAGAAGGAGGATTGCTTCAGATTTAGATAAGTATTGTCTGATTTCAAAGATTGAACGTAAGACAGTGAATGATGCTTGCAATGATGAAAACTAGACTAAAGAAATGGAGGAAGAACTAATTCAAATTGAGAAAAATCACGTGGGATCTTGTTCCCAAACCTAGAAACAAGAATGTGATTGGAACCAATTGGGTCTTCCAGAACAAATTGAATGAAGTTGGTGAAGTAATCAGAAATAAAGCCAGATTGGTCTGCAAGGGTTACTCTCAAATAGAAGGAGTTGATTTTGAGGAAACTTTTGCTCTAGTAGCAAGAATTGAAGTAGTCAGACTATTTCTTGCTTTTGCTACTTTCAAGGATTTCAAAGTATATCAGATGGATGTCAAGTCTGTCTTCCTAAATGGAGACTTGGAAGAAGAAGTATACATTGAGTAACTAGATGGATTTCAATTGTCTGATCATGGTGATATGGTCTGCAAGTTAAAGAAAGCTCTATATGGATTAAAGCAAGCCCCAAGAGCCTGGTATGAAAGATTGGATATTAATCTTTTGAAAATTGGTTTTAACAAAGGTACTACTAATAGTAATTTGTATTTCAAAATTGATCATGAAAACATCTTGATTGTTGAAGTATTTGTTGATGATATCATTTTTGGAGGAAGAGATAGCATGTGCAAAACATTTGCAAATCAAATGAAAAGTGAATTTGAGATGTCCATGCTTGGGGAAATGAATTTCTTTTTGGGTTTACAAATCACTCAAACAAAGAAAGGAATCTTCATTTCTTAGTCCAAATATGTGAAAGAATTGTTCAAGAAATTTGGGATGGAAGATCAAAACCAATGAATACTCCCATGGCAACCGGATGTAAATTGAGCAAAGATGATGACTCTCCTAAGGCTGATCAGAAAAAGTACGGGTCAATGATTGGAGGATTGTTGTATCTCACTCAAACTAGACCTGACATTATGATTGTTGTTGGTCTTGTTGCTAGATTTCAAGCTGATCCTAGAGAATCTCATGTCATGGCAATCAAGAGGATTTTAAGATATCTAAAAGGGACAATTGAGTATGGTCTATGGTATCCTAGAGATCATGATTTATCTCTTCATGCATATACAAATGTTGATTGGGTAGGAGATGTGGATGACCAGAAGAGTACCAATGGTGGAGCATTCTTTTTGGGGAAGAGATTGGTTTCTTGGATAAGCAAGAAACAAGAGGCAATATCTCTGTCCACTGTAGAAGCAGAATATATTGTAGCAACAAGTAGTTGCACTCAAGTTTTGTGGATGAAGCAAATGCTAAGAGACATAAGAGTGGAGTATGAGGAGCCTATCATAATCTTCTGTGATAATTCAAGTGCAATAAATATATCTAAGAATCTGGTGTTGCATTCAAAGTGTTGGTTTTTTCCCAGACTGGATGCTTATTCCCAGATTTCCCTACAAGGTAGCCATCAATGATCAACAGGATCTCTGGGCTAGGGGCCAACAGTGTAGGAGATAGACTCTATATTTTATCTCCTCTTCTTCTTCAGGCTCTGCAAAACCTAGGGGGGTGTTCCCTACTCAACATCCATGGGGATATGCATACAAAGGCTGGGATGCTGACAGAAAGCAGATAAGTTCTCCTGTAAGTAGACCAAAACTGCAAGATAAGAGCAAAGGGGCTGGCTTTGGGCCTATTTTCAGTTGTAGACAGAGGACTTGGATCCTAAAACTAATTCTAATGTCCTAAAGGTTGTTTTAGAGTTTGACTTTGATTTATAGTTTGGATGCAAAGCTGGACATGGTTGTAACACAAAACAAAGCAAGATTGGTGCCTATCCAGGGCCTGGAGTCAGTAGACATACACCTGTGAATGATATGCATGAACAACTAAAACTGGATTTCAGGGGGATGCATCTGATACCTGCCTTACAGATATCTCCCAATATAGAGTGTTAAGCTATCTATACTTATGGCATCCCTATTACAGTATATCCTTCCCAATGTTCAATCTAAAAACAGTTTAATCTACCCCTTGAGCAGAAGTTAAGAAATCAGACATTCAACACAGGAATTCTATGTTCTAGAGCCTCAAACATTCCTTAAATATCTAGACTCAGAAGAAAGATATATGCAATACTAGAGACAGAATTAACAAAACACATGCTAACATAGCATTTCTCATATAAAATTAACCACGAAATCAGTGGATTCATGCAAAAAACATACAACTGGAGATACATAAACTCACAAGTTTAGCTATACAGGGCAACCAAATCAGCTGTATTGCATTACAGAGCCAAAATGTTCAACTTTCAACAACCTAGAAATGAGTAACACTTCCTGCTTATAATAGCCAGGTAGTGTACCATAAGCAATTAATTATATGGCTTTGACAAAAATCTGCCAGATACAGCCCTCAGAAGGAATGGCGCTCAGAAAATGTAAATGCAGCAGACAAAGAGGAGCCTCGAGCCATGCGCCATTATCTGGAGCCTCCGCTCAAAAATTGGGCAACCTGATCGCCTGTACCGTCGCCCATAACTCTATAATGTCGCCATTAAGGGCCTCAACCACCCGCGACCACTTGGAAACTGTCGCAACATTTCAAACAGAAGTTCCTGCCAAAAGTGCTTCGCTCAAAGTTTGAAAATACACAGGGGAATAATCCCACATGCATGGTGAGGAGTTCACATTAGTAGTTTATAAACATGGTCGCACACATGATAGGTGTCGAGCATTTTGCCACGCTTGACACACAACCCTTCGCCAAGAACCCATCGCTGCGACATATACCATCGGCCCAGCTCAAAACTCCCTCGCTGATATAACAACTCATGTCGATGAACTATGGCCTCATCCCTCCGTCGGCCAAACACATGCCGATGAAACCTCATTGGCCAAACATTACCCATCAGCGGGCCCTCCAACTGCTAGCCAGATCTCAAAAGTCTTGCCGATCGCCAAATCCTGCATACTCCATCGTTGGCCAAACCGAACACAAAGTCATCCCGATGGCATTCCCCATCGGGGTGACTTCCTTCTATCGGTGGACCACAAAACACATTGGCCAATCACAGTAGTCTTACCGATGCCAAACGTCAACCCCACTTTCTTTGGTAAGACACACACCGATGAATCTTCATCGGCCAAACACTACACTGTCGGCCCAACATCTGACCGCTCACCCGATAGCTCCCACCCCTGCCGATGAATACATGACTTACCCCTGTCGGCAAGACCAACACCATCGGTAGAACCACAATCTCATTCGCCAATAGCACAAAGTCTCAACGATGGAAGAAGACACCGTGCTATCAACATGATCGCTAAGACACAACACAAACTCACGCCGATGAAGAGGGAAACCTAGGGTTTAAAAAAAAAAGAAACCCTCCACCTGCAAGCTCTACGTTCAGGCCAAAAATGAGCACCAACACTGGCTCCGAATGGGGACGTGCAGGTGAAAACCTGTAGCGAGAACCAGATCTCCGGGCAGACCAGGCACAAAACCAAAAAAGGCATGAACTGTACAAGGCACCTACAATATATACATAATTTTACACGTGCACAGAGATAAGTCATCATGCAAAGTAGAACTTGAGGAATTGGCCATGCACAGGCAATTCCAGAAATTCACCACCTAAGGCCTGGAGGAAATAAGAGTCCTCCCCATGAGTACTGTAGATCTGATATGGGCCCATCCATAAGGGTTCGAATTTACCATGTTTACCCTTGTCCTGATCTTTTGCATTCCATACAAGCACCAGATCGTTGACCTGAAATTTTCTTTTTGTAGCTCTCCTATCAAACAGATATTTCACATCTTGTTGTCTCTTGAGATTGATCTGGTGTGATTTCCTTCTGCTTTCATCCAGTGCAACTAGCTGGTTCACTCTTTCTGTCATGGAGTCTCCAATCTCCTCATCATTATCCTGGATGAATCTGTAAACTGGTAGGAGATTGTTTATGGGCAATCTGGCTGATGCACCATATACCAGCTCAAAGGGTGACATCCCAATAGCCTTTTTTACTGTCACCCTGTCAGCCCATATTGCCAACTTTAATTTTGAGTCCCAAGCTCTCTTGCTCTTGTCCAATATCCTTTTGATAATTTTCATGATGCTCTTATTGCTTGATTCTACCTGACCATTTCCCTGTGGGTGGTATGGTGATGCATATGACAGATTTATCCCATATTTGTTGCAAAAATCAACAAATTCACCTGATCTGAAGCACATAGCATTATCAGTAACCATCTTGAGTGGCACTCCAAACCTGATGATAACATTCTCCAGTATAAAATCTGTCACCACTTTACTAGTAGCTCTCTTAGTCGGAATGGCCTCAATCCATTTGGTAAAATAATCAGTTGCCACCAGAATCCAACTGTGTCCCCCACTTGACTTGTCTGCAATTTCCCCTATGAAGTCAATTCCCCATCGCTGGAATGGAGCATCCACAGTTACAGTTATGAGGGGTAAAGCACCATCATATCTCAATTTTCCTGAGAATCTTTGGCAAGGGTCACACTTCCTCACTAACCTTTGTGCATCTGAAAAGAGAGTGGGCCACCAATATCCTGCTCTGAGAATTTTATGGGCTGTTGTTTGGGCAGTATAATGTCCACCACACAATCCCTTATGCATGTCAATTAAAACATTATTAGCCACATCTTCATCCACACATCTCAGCAGCACACCATCAGGGTTTTTCCAGTATAGCTCACCTTGAACAATGACATACCTGATTACATGTAACTTTAAAGTCCTCTTTTGACTGTCACTGAAATGGGAAGGACAATTAAGATTTTGCAAGTAGTATATAATGTCCTTGTACCATTCAGATCTTGATACATTTACATTCTCATTTTGGACTACATTAACTTGGCATGCTTCCAAGTTTGACTGTGCCATCATCTTGGCTAATCCTTGTCCTCTTACCAACTTGGTAATTTGTATTTCTATGTTGAACTCTTGCAGTTTGTTTATCCATCTACACCTTCTTCCAGTCACCTCCTGTTGAGTGAATATGTCTTTGACTGCTGCATGGGGTACATATGCAATTACATGTGATCCTACCAAGGTCTGAAACTTTTGATGGCTCTGACTAGTGCATATGCCTGTTTTTCCATAATATCATATTTCAACTCAGAAGCCTGCAAGGACATACTGAAGAAAGCTATGGGCTGTTCAAAACCATCTTCATTTTTCTGTAGCAAACATGCAGCAACAGTGTGAAAGGAAGCAAATGAAAACAATTGGAATGGCCTAGAAAAATTAGGAGATTTAAGAACAGGGGCCATCTTGATTGCCTCTTTGATACTCTGAAATGATTCAATTGCTTCACTTTCCTAGTGGATAGTTGCATCCTTCCTCATCATTTTGGAAATGTTCCTTGTGGTTTCTGCAAAGTTGGGAACAAATCTCCTAACAAAATTTATCTGTCCAAAGAAGGACTGAACTCCTTTTACAGTTTTTGGCATTTGAATTCTGTCAATAGCAGCCACTCTCTCTGGATCTATCCTAACTCCATCCTTGGAAACAATGTGCCCTAGGAGTTTTCCTTCAACTACCCCAAAAGCACACTTCTTTGGGTTGAGAGAAATGCCATATTCTAGTGCTCTAATGAAAATCTGCTCCAAGTGCATACAATGCTGCTCCTCCTTCTTTGAATATGCAGTCAGATCATCTTGATACACAGCCAGGATTGAATCAATCAACCCTGCAAAAGCAACATCTATTTCCCTTTGAAATGTAGCACCTACATTTGTTAGCCCAAACGGCATTCTAACATATACATAAGTTCCCCATGGGGTGGTGAAGGCAGTCTTATACTATTCTGATTCCTTTACCTTCACCTGATTATAACCTGAAAATCCATCCATCATGGATAAGAGTTCACAACCAGTCACTCTCTGCAACATAGCTTCCATATTAGGTAGTGGATAGTTATCCTTTAAAGAGGATACATTTAAGTTCCTGAAGTCAACACATAGCCTAATATCACCATTCTTTTTTCTGACTGGGACAAGGTTAGACACCCAAGTTGAATGTCTAATTGGCACAATTATTCTAGCTTCCCTAAGCTTTTTGAGTTCTTCTTGCATCTTTGGAGCTAAGGTAGGATTAATAGGTCTTTGCCTCTGTCTGAATGGCTTAGCTTCCGGCTTCAATGGGATCTCATGCTGGAATAAATCTTCCCTATAGGCCTTTAGGTCCTCATATGACCAAGAAAAAACATGTTTGTACCTTTTCAATAATGCAATCAGCATACTCCTGATGTGTGGTTTGAGCTGCTTACCAATATATACCTTCTTGGGGGTCTGAGATGTTCCCAAATTTATCTCTTCTAAATCCTCCTTGTTTGTGGGAGATGTCTTTGTGACCAATTGGTCTCTACTGTCAAAAGCTCTTTCCAAAGCTACCAACCCTCTAGGGATTTTATTAGTCTTCAACTGAATTATCTCCTTTCCCACAAGAGTTTCTTTTCCATCTATGGTTTCTACAAAAGCTTGGAAATCAATTTCTTGATTCTCATATTCATCTATGCAGTGAAATTTTTTTAACAAGTCTCTATCATCATTAAACACTTGCCAACTGCATATGTTCTCTGGTACTGCAGGCCTGATTTTAACTTCTACATTTATAACATTTGACAGAGTGATGTTATTTGGCCTTATTGCAACATTAGCCAAGAAATCAGCCATAACATTCTTGGATCTCTCTACCCAGCCTATTGAAAATGCATCAAAAAGTTCAATGGTATCCCAAACTACATGCTTATATTGTTTTAATCTTTTGTTTTTTGAAGCATACCTATCTCTAATTTGGGATACAATCAGCTCAGAATCACCAAATACTCTTAGCATTTTGATTCCATGTTTGAGGGCTATATTTAGGCCTAAAAGCAAAGCCTCATATTCTGCAATGTTGTTTGTGCAAACAAACCTCAGCAAGAAAGAGAATTTGAGGAGCTTACCAGTTGGGGATAGAAAAACAACTCCAGCTCCAGAGCCTTCTTTTGCACAAGCTCCATCAAAATACATGGTCCACAAACCTTGCTGGTCTAGCTCTTTACTGCAGACATTTTTTTCTTTATTCTCTCTATCATCTGAGACAACCTTGAAGTTATCACAGTCAGTGTTTACAAAGCATATCTGTTCCTCTGCTTCTTGGTCTTCCACTGTCTCTGATGATCTCTGTTCTCTGATTAGCTTAACATCCCTGCCATTCATTGGAATCATGGCATATGACAAGTCCAGCTGCATACTTCCACCAATTAGTGCTACCCATCTTCTTGACAGCAACATACCATACTGTGGCTTGATGTCAACCACTGTTATATTCATTTTATATCTTTTCTCAGGAAAAGCTGCCAATTTGAAATCTACATCCTTCATGATTCCAATAACTGGTACCTCTCTGGCATCCATAGCATAGCATTTTCCGCATGCCTTGTCAATTTTCAACCCAGCTTGTTGCATGATGGCCAAAGGCATGACATTTGTAGATGCTCCAGAATCAAGCATACAATTTCTGATTATTTTTCCATTTATAACCAGGGATACATAAAATGGTTCCACTTGTGAAGGACACTTTGTCATAGTCACTCCTAAATAGACTTCAGGAGCCTCATCTTCTTCATTACACATGACATGTTTGTCACCTGGATCTGAGCATTTTTTTAGCTTGAAAAGGTACCCCTGAAATTAGGGATATTGTCCTATTCTTAATTTCTTCCACTTTCATCAGTTCCATAAGTGGAATAGAGACTTTTACTTGGGAGAGGACTTGAGCTATATCAAATGGAGCATAATTTTGTATAACAGTTGTAGCTTGCTCCATAATCTTGTTTTCATCTTGAACTGATTTAGCTTTTACTTTCATAGTTCCTTGATCATCATTCTTGTCTTGGAAATCTTTGCTTTGATTTTCAGTTTGGGGGATTCTATTGTCTGGTCCTTGAGATTCATGACCTGTTCTATGTCTAAAATTCTATTTATTATTAACCCACTGCCTCTTTTGTGATTCAATTCCCTTATGACCATGCAGCGGCTGACCTGCAGAAATACCTTCTGGCTAATGTGGGCTGCTTACTTGATTTTTACCTCTGAGATTGTAGTTGCTTTTGACTTGAGCAACTGCTGCAGCTGTGAAGGCCCTAATTTCCTCATCAGAAGGTCGTTGTAAGTTACTCAGAAAATTGTGTGAGCTCTGAGCATACACATAGCTTTCTCCATTACCTTCATCATAAGAGTCCTATTGACAGGCTTGAATTCCATCATCTATACTCTCATCAGCACTATAAATGGGGTATCCATTATTTATGGACACCATATTAACATCATCATCGTGCACATAGTGTGGCTCATTGCATTCATTACAAGATGTGGCATTATCACACAAGGATTGGGCAATCATACACTGTGACTGTGAATGTGGCATCTGACAAATTATACACCATGGAGTATCATCAACAATATTTATAGATTTCTTTAGAGGATCAGGAGTTTCTTTGACATGTTGAGCTTTCTGATTTGTGTTGTTGTGTGGGAACATAGGCTTACCATTATGCCAATTGGTATTATACGGCATGTCATGCAATGATGGCCTCTTTTCTTGCCTTTGATAGACTTGCCTATCAGGACCTATCCCTTTTTCACTTCTAGCTAGTCTATAACTCAGGTCCTTAACAACATTTGCCAATTTGTCTATCTTATCTTCAGGGGCAGACGTATTACCTTGAGTGTTCTGAGGCTTGTTTGGATTCTGCAGAATTTTCACATCATCCCTTCTGTTAGTCTTGCCTGATGCTTTCCTGTTGTTCTCAATATTCACTGCAATTCTGAAAGCATCCCTGAGAGTAGTAGGGCTTTTATCTCTTAATCCATATGCAGTTTTTGCATCAAAGGCATTGATATACAATATTATGCACATTGGTTCATTTGGCCTCATGTGATGTGGCAATTTGTTTAACACTTTAGTAAATCTTGCATTAAAATCTGCAACCTGCTCATTTGACCCTTTAGTGATACTGGTAAACTCATTTACAAAAAAGCTAGGGTCAGTTTTGTCACCATATTGCTCCTTGAACATCCTTTTGAAATCATCCCATGATGAAATACTCCGGTCAAGCAGATTCTTATACCATTCCTTGGCCTCATCTACTAAAGCTTGAATGACTTCATGAAAACATCCTCATGTTCTACCTCAAAGTTATCCATGACATTTTGAAAAGCCTTTAGATGATCTTCTCCTGACACTATGTTGTTTCCTAAAAATTTAGGCACTTGCAGCCTTAGATGCTTGTCAATGGGATTAGGATACCCAGGAATACCATCAAACACCAACTGTCTGAATCTATCTAGCTGCATGGGCTGTCTATCAAACTGATTAACATTGATGTTTCTGTTTGCATTCTGGTTTCTTACATTGTTCAGTGGTATCCTAGCATCATTCACATTTTGTCTCTCATCATTATGCTGATATTGCACTTCATTTCTCTGTTGATGTCTCTACACATTTGCATTCTCAAGGGTAGGAATTGAATTATTTTGGGCAGTCCTTAAAGCTTGCACTTTCTGCCTCATGTCATCTCTGATTTTCATGGCTTGCAGATACTCTAATTCTACTCTCAGATTTCTGATTTCTTCAGCTAACTGTTCTTCCTTAGGCATGGAGGTAGATGGTCTCATACCATTCTGGTCATCATCTTCATCATCCCTCAAAGACTCTGCCTCTTCAAATCTGTCACTAGGGTCTAGAAATGGGCGTTCTTGGAACACTTCTGACCTCATTCTTACGCTACCACCCTGTTGCCTCTCATATGCACCCTGAATATCAGCTTCTGCATTTGAAAAATAAGGTATTGTCTTGTCTGAAGACCTTGGATTGTCTTGCATATCATCATTTTTTCTGGGGGAACCCTCACGACTGACTGAGACAGCTCCCTTTCTTCTGTACATCATTCTTCTTGTTACTGGTAACTCTTCAAATAAAGGATTTTGTTGGGATCTTCTCCCCTGCATATAAATTTTACTTCGACTGGTAAGGAGATTACTTCGGAGTCGCCACCTATTACTAGGAACTGTTTTCTTTTTTCTTTTGTAAATCAGGGTTCTTTCACAATTCCCCAGCGGAGTCACCAATTTCTGTTGGTTTTTTCCCAGACTGGATGCTTATTCCCAGATTTCCCTACAAGGCAGCCATCAATGATCAACAGGATCTCTGGGCCAGGGGCCAACAGTGTAGGAGATAGACTCTATATTTTATCTCCTCTTCTTCTTCAGGCTCTGCAAAACCTAGGGGGGTGTTCCCTACTCAACATCCATGGGGATATGCATACAAAGGCTGGGATGCTGATAGAAAGCAGATAAGTTCTCCTGTAAGTAGACCAAAACTGCAAGATAAGAGCAAAGGGGCTGGCTTTGGGCCTATTTTCAGTTGTAGACAGAGGACTTGGATCCTAAAACTAATTCTAATGTCCTAAAGGTTGTTTTAGAGTTTGACTTTGATTTATAGTTTGGATGCAAAGCTGGACATGGTTGTAACACAAAACAAAGCAAGATTGGTGCCTATCCAGGGCCTGGAGTCAGTAGACATACACCTGTGAATGATATGCATGAACAACTAAAACTGGATTTCAGGGGGATGCATCTGATAGCTACCTTACAGATATCTCCCAATATAGAGTGTTAAGCTATCTATACTTATGGCATCCCTATTACTGTATATCCTTCCCAATGTTCAATCTAAAAATAGTTTAATCTACCCCTTGAGCAGAAGTTAAGAAATCAGACATTCAACACAGGAATTCTATGTTCTAGAGCCTCAAACATTCCTTAAATATCTAGACTCAGAAGAAAGATATATGCAATACTGGAGACAGAATTAACAAAACACATGCTAACATAGCATTTCTCATATAAAATTAACCACGAAATCAGTGGATTCATGCAAAAAACATACGACTGGAGATACATAAACTCACAGGTTTAGCTGTACAGGGCAACCAAATCAGCTGTATTGCATTATAGAGCCAAAATGTTCAACTTTCAACAACCTAGAAATGAGTAACACTTCCTGCTTATAATAGCCAGGTAGTGTACCATAAGCAATTAATTACATGGCTTTGACAAAAATCCGCCAGATACAGCCCTCAGAAGGAATGGCGCTCAGAAAATGTAAATGCAGCAGACAAAGAGGAGCCTCCAGCCATGCGCCATTATCTGGAGCCTCCGCTCAAAAATTGGGCAACCTGATCGCCTGTACCGTCACCCATAACTCTATAATGTCACCATTAAGGGCCTCAACCACCCGCGACCACTTGGAAACTGTCACAACATTTCAAACAGAAGTTCCTGCCAAAAGTGCTTCGCTCAAAGTTTGAAAATACACAGGGGAATAATCCCACATGCATGGTGAGGAGTTCACATTAGTAGTTTATAAACATGGTTGCACACATGATAAGTGTCGAGCGTTTTACCATGCTTGACACACAACCCTTCGCCAAGAACCCATCACTGCGACATATACCATCGGCCCAGCTCAAAACTCCCTCGCCGATATAACAACTCATGCCGATGAACTATGGCCTCATCCCTCCGTCAGCCAAACACATGCCGATGAAACCTCATCGGCCAAACATTACCCATCGGTGAGCCCTCCAACTGCTAGCCAGATCTCAAAAGTCTCGCCGATCGCCAAATCCTGCATACTCCACCATTGGCCAAACCGAACACAAAGTCATCCCGATGGCATTCCCCATCGGGGTGACTTCCTTCTATCGGCGGACCACAAAACACATTGGCCGATCACAGTAGTCTTACGGATGCCAAACGTCAACCCCACTTTCTTCGGTAAGACACACGCCGATGAATCTTCATCGGCCAAACACTATACTGTCGGCCCAACATCTGACCGCTCACCCGATAGCTCCCACTCCTGCCGATGAATACATGACTTACCCCTGTCGGCAAGACCAACACCATCGGTAGAACTACAATCTCATTCACCGATAGCACAAAGTCTCAGCGATGGAAGAAGACACCGTGCTATCAACATGATTGGTAAGACACAACACAAACTCACGCCGATGAAGAGGGAAACCTAGGGTTTAAAAAAAAAAGAAACCCTCCACCTACAAGCTCTACGTTCAGGCCAAAAATGAGCACCAACACAAAGACTAAACATAAATCCATCAAGTTTCACTTTTTGAGAGAACAAGTGAACAAGAATGAAGTCAGTTTGGAGTTTGTGCCTTCCAAGGATCTGATTATAGACATCTTTACTAAACCTGTACCTAAGGACTCTTTTGAGTATATCAGGGAGAAGTTAGGGGTTATTGCCCCTCCGGTGATGAACTAAGGTGCACTGATGTGCATCAATCCGGTGGATATCATAGTCATATCTTGTGATCCGGATTGATGTTGGAGAGCTACTGCTCAGGAGGAGTAGCTGCTATGATTCTTATGAGTTGGAGTTGCAAGTATGTGCCCTTTGCCATTGATGTCAAAGGGGGAGAGAAGACATGTGAAAAACACATGGTTTCTGATCAAAGGGGGAGCAGGAAAGGAAGAGAAGACATGTGAATGGTTGTTGGTGATAGGGGGAGTTATGTCATTAAAGAAAAGTTCTTGTCTTGATGGTTAAAATAGTCTTTCACATCATATGTTGCCATCAATGACAAAGGGGGAGATTGTTGCAAATATGGGCCTCACTGGTGTTGTCATTGATGTCAATATACTCTTGTTGCATTATTGATAAGGTTTGGATGAACTGTTTGCTGAGGATATTGAGAAAATTGGTCATATCAAGAACAGTGAAGAATAGTGAAGACAAAAAGGTAAAAGTCCAAGATAAGATGAGGATCAGAGGATGTGGTCTAAAGGGTTTGTAGATATGCATCTTAAGGTGATCCAGTAGAGATTTCAAAGTTCCACATGAAGATTTGGAGAAGTTGTGGCCGCTCAAGTTAAACCGGTTCTGGCAAGTGTTTAGAGGTGACAGAGTGATACAGATAGGTCTGGTGAGATCCAGAAATTTATTATCCTGTTCTGCAGATTTACTGAAGTGTTTAGGAAGTCCTTGTGAAGTGCCAACTTGATTAGCTCATGATCTAGAGGTTCGCAAGCATCTATTCCTTTGTTACAAAGATGATAAACTGTGTTCTTGAGGTTCCAGATGTAGGAGAGAAGGTTTTCAGTAAGAAGATGTAGTGTGTATGTTCTTTGTGATTTAGGAAATCTTATGGAGGTCTTTGGATCAAGTCCAGTTCGTGTTGGTGGTCCACATTGGAGTTTGAGCTCGCAACTAGAGAGTTCTTCTAGATGATGGTGTTCTTCTTGAGTTTGGCCGACTAGATGAGTTACACATCCTGCGGATGTTCTTGGAGATGTTTGTTGACTTAGATGATTATTCCTAAGTTGATGTCTTGTATAAATAAGGAATTGTGAAATCATTCCAAAGAGTATCTTGTGAAAATGTGTGTGGTAGCGAGGAGGAGAGTAAAAGGTAGAGCAGAAGTATTGGGCTTAAATGGAACTGATTCGAGCATGGTGAAGATGCTATTCTCCAGTTCAAGTATGTGATACTTATTATTTTATAGACAGTCAGTCTATTGTAGGCAGTGAGCCTCTTGTGAGCAGTGTGCTTGGCCAGTGAGCCCTAATTGGCATGTGCCATTTTGTTCTTTCTATTCTTCTAATAGAGAATACAATCTTGGGTTAATCACCTTGTGGTTTTTCCCTTAACCAAGTTTTCCACGTCAAAATCTTGGTGTCTTTTGTGTTGATGTGTTGTTGCTCTTGGTTTAAATGCATTATATTTCTTTGATTGATTAATTATTATGCTGCTAAATTGCAAAGTGGATATAAGTGTTTAATAGGAAGAAAAGTGTTAGACAACTGATTCACCCCCCCTCTCAGTTGTCTATCCTGAATCTAATAGGAACAATGAAAAGGGTCTAGTACAGTGGTCCACATTCCTCCACAGACAAGTATTTCGTTATGCAGTTTTCAGGTGTTGTAAACACATATATGAAGTTGTTGGTCATGATGTTAGTCATAAACAAGCATAGAATAAAAGTACACATTAACCTTTATTCATCTTGAAAGATACTGTGAATTCAAAGAATTCAGGATCCCAAGTCTCCGGTGATTAGGTCTTAATCGTCTGAAGCTACTTAGAGGTTAATGTGTGTTGCTGTTTCCATTTTGGGGCCTTACGTGAAATTGTGCCATCATCATGACATTCCTACAGAAATTCTTTATAGAGAAGTCATATTATGTGGTTATTAGATGAAAAGATGTAAAAATACCTCAATCTTTGCATGATATTTTCAATTGTGCATGCTTTGCATTCAAATATGCTAAATATTTGTGATTACCTACGAGATGTCTGCATATTTCTGTTACTTGCTTAGGATTATCCGTTATTTGCAATTATGATAATGAAATGCTCTGGAATTGAAAGAAATTAAAGGAATACTACAATTTAAAGTTGAACCTTCAGCTATTGATCCACATACATACTAGATACTGTCATGACGAGAAGAAATCAAACCATATGTTCACCAGGATATTCCACAGCTAGATACAGTTGATGCAAACTTCAGAGGATGATGAATGAAAACAATACATGCAACATGATAAGCACTCCAAGGGACGCAGCAAATCAAAGCACATATCCAGAATTCAGACACAGATTACTCAAGATTTACTAAGATTTGTAATTGAAATACTCTTCTCCTTTATTAAGTACGCAAAAGACATGTACATATGCAATAACTTTGAAATAAGCCCTGAATACTTCAGCAAATAGATTTCAATTAAGTTTTGAATGTTTCAACAGGGCATTCCACCACCTTTTATAGAATAAGGTGAGGAATCCGTTACAAAAGATCTATGATCTTGATTCATCAATACAAATCTATGGTCATGACTCACTTGACTTTGTCAATCTTTACAAAATGGCACAAGTTGCCAGCTGGCAACTATCTATACTACTTATGCTATTATCCCCCTCATGATGTATCTTCATCATGTTCCTTAGCTGATTCATGCGGGTCATCATCATGTGCATCACTTTCTGAACTTTCACTATCCTGATGATGATGAGGCTGCATATGGGGCTGCATACTACTGCGGACCTGCTCGAATGAATGCACAACCTGATCTATCCCTCCGCCATCTTGAGTCTTTGCTTTGACAATGGCATGTTTATGTGCTTCATATTTGTCCCTGCTGTTGTCGAGCTTATTTTTCCTGTCCTGCAGTGTCTCTTTGTATTTCTCCATCTGGACCTTGATCCTCATTATTTTATCTATCAATTCCTCTGTCAAAGGAACAGGTGGACCATCTGCCTCTAATTGGAAATTGCTATGGACAGCTTTAATGGCGGACTCTTCATCTTGATTTTCTATTTTTCCTTCCACCTTGCCTTCCAATGCCTCCAGCATCACGACTTCTTCAGCCATTAAATCTCGTAGCCTCATGCTGATATCCCTCAGCTTATTATTGCACCTTTTGAGGACTCCACACTCAAACTGAGTGTCCTTATACCAGATATCCATTAATAGTGCGGTATTACTATTCAGCACCTGCTTACTGATAAGTAGTTGTGGATTTATATTCCTTATTTCTCCTAGCAGGCTCAGGACTCTCTCCAGCTTGTAAGACCTCTTCCCGGTCTGCATCTGTAATTTATCCACTTTAGCCTTGGAGTCACTTAGGGTGCTCCACCTCTTCAAAGAGGCCTTCATTATTTCTACAGCATCATCCAATGTGGATGACATCCATCTCCTTATTACGGACGCCTCATGCTTCATGAGGTCCAATTTATTTACCTCCTCTTGAGAAATAGCAGTCAATGGGACTGCATGTTTAGTTGTGGTATCATCAGGATTGGTCAGCCCTTTGATATAGGCATGCAACTAAGCAATGTGCTCTTTATGTTGCTTATTTTTCTCCTTCTCTCTTTTCACCTTCTGAATCAGAGAGTCAATGATATCTTTGCCCTCCTGACCTTCCTAGTCCTCATTGGCAAAGCCTAAATCTACTGTACTGATTTGAAATTCATCGACAATGATTTTACCTTTTTCCTTCTCCACCGCAGGTATGGCAATTTGCGCGGTCCTTCTCCCTGTTGTCAGATCTCTCTTGATGGCCGAAGTCATTCTGGCCTTCCTCTTTGGCTTCATTATATCCGCAGAGAACAGGGTGGAGACGTCAAATTCCTGAATTTCAAGCTCCTCCTCAGCATTTACCTCTTTTGCCAACCACGGAGGCACCTGATCAAGTTTTTCAGCATCATCCTGATGTTCACCCATATCTCCCGTTTCTGTCAACAAGTGTTGTGGAGATGGTGACTTTCTCATTTCTTCTTCTTGATGCTCTCCTTGTTGTTGATCTTGCGGCACCTCCTCTTGCTGAGGGATTTCCTTCTCCGGAGGAGCATCTTCATGCTGTGGGGAACCTTGAGGCGCATCTATATGCTGTGGGGAACCTTGTGGTGCATCTATATGCTGATCATGATGATCATGACCTTCCTCTGTCATTATCTCATCTGTTCCCACTTCTTCTTCTTCTTGTGGCTTATCCACTGCACCAGATATTGGGGACTCTGCCTGATGTGCTGGCGATTGCTCTGCAGCTACTACTTCTTCTGAGCCTGCACCATCCACCTCTTGTACTTTGGCAACTGGATCCTCTAGTGTTTCCTTCTCATCAGCCTTTGCTTCCTGAACCTCTACTATAGCAGGTTCCTCTATTGTGTCATGTGGGCTTTGTTGGCCAGTTTCAAGAGCATGGCCTTCTGATTCTGCCATCTCTATCTCTTCTGTTAGGTGACCCTTATCAGGTGATCCTGTTGGCTGTTCAGGACTTGCATCCTGTTTCTCTGTCAGGTCCACCACTACAGGACTGGTCACCTCTGGGATCAATGTGTCTAGCCCTATTTCCTGAGCTACTTGCTCTGGGCTCTTTTCTTGCTCTTCTTCTACTTGCTTCATCTCCTCAAGCACAGTTTGAACTGGGGGAGGCTTGTGAGAAGTCATACTTACATCAGCAGCAAGTGTTTCCATCTTCTGTGTAGCCACATCCTGCACCACCTCATCATCAGACAAATTTATTGTCTCGTCGAGCGAGACATGCCCTTCCGCTTGTGTCTGGGGAGTTTCTTTCAGCTGCTCCTTAGCAAGTTTAGTTTTGAACTTGACGATGATAGGAAGTGGAACATTATGTTGAAGTTCCTTGTGCACTTCACTACCTTCCCCTTGTAATGAAGTAGGAGGTTGGCTTATTCCACCTCTCATGGAGGTTCTTTGTTTCTTAGGTGGGGTAGACACCAGCACCTGTGGAGCTCTCCTCTTCCTTCTTATTACCAATGGAGCCTCCTCTTCCTCAGGCTCTTCTTCTATGAGGGTATCCTCTTCTCCTGGTTGTTTAGAAGATTGACCCACTTCTTGGGTCTCAGTGATTCCAGCCTCTGCTGTCTTACTTTTCTTGGGCCTTTCTTTCTCTGGAGGGGATGCTGATTCTGATCCTGACCCTACCGCTTCCTCAGCTGTAAATACTGCCCTTTCAATTATAACCCCTTTCGGTCCCTGCTCCACCTTCTTGCCCCTTGGGGGTCTTTTGCTCTGTTGTTGTGGTGGAGGGACCCTATCTCCCTTGGTCTTCCTCTTCTCCAACAGGAAGTCATCATACTCATCTGCGGGGATATCCCGCCCTTTCTTCTTGTTGTCCACCATAATGGCAACACCCTTCTTCTTCAATGCCTCTATCTGTGCATCAACCCAAGCTTGGGTTAGGCGTAGGGTCCTGGCAATGAATGGGTCCAAGGATATATCCTCCTGCATAGTGAGGTCAGGTGCAGAGATGGTGTCATTATATATCTTTTTCTATTCATATTCATCTGCCATTGTCCTGCCATCATCCTTCTTCAATTGTTGGGGAAGGGAGATGCAATCAAAAGTTCTAACTTGGTTCAGAGTTAACCTCTGATACCTCCTTCTTCTGGCTTCTGCCTCATCCTCACAGTCAGCCCAAAAATCTTCTAGGTGCCTCTGATGAACAGGCTTTCCTAGTATCTTTTGTATCCTGCCATAAGGATCATATGGTCTTGTTATTGGAAAAGGCTGCAGGTTCATCTTATTCAGGGTGACCATCACCTTCTTGATATTATCAGAGTCAGGGCACATATAGTTGCCAATGCTGACTGGGAACAAAATTGGTGGCAGCTTCTTGGCATCCTTGTACATTTGTATCATGGTGGAGCCCTGCCTGATGAATTCCATTAGTACTATGGCATCAGTAGGATACCTTGGCAGCATCAGGGGATGTCCCTCGAAACCTTCAACCCTTATATAAGAAAAGGTTGCAAATTGTATGTACCAGGCCCCATGCCTGTAGACTGCCTCTTGAGCCTCCATGCTCAATCTCTTTGTTCTGTCTTCTTCCATGGTCCTTACCAGATGCATAGAGAATGCATCATTGACCAGTTTGTAATCTTTTAGGTAGTTGGTTCTCTGCAGTTGGGGATGATGATCCCAGATATATGCAGCATTTGTGCCTGTGAGCTTTCCATCTGTAACCAAGGCATCAAAAGTACCTCTATAGGCACAAGAATAAACAATATATGATGACATGTAAAATGCACAATTTGAACCTCCCAGGTTCATCAGTTGCTCATGCAGAGCATCACCTATAATTTGGCCCCACAGTGGCTTGGTGTCTGAATATAGACACATCATTATTATTCCGTACATCCAATCCTTGAAACTGCCAGTATCAGGTTGGCCTGTTACCCTATTCAGGAGTGCAATCATGTATTGATACTCCTCACTGAAATCATACTTAAACAGGTGCACAGGAAGCTTGGCGGCTGCATTATATGTACTGTTCTCAGCCCGCCATGGAGACATGTTCTTCTTGGTTGATTTCTTATTGGCTTCATACTCCCTTTCAGACTTCTTCAAGTCTACACTTTTGACCTTACTGCCCAGTGGCAATCCAAATGTCTGGGAGAGACCTTTGATGGAGAGGTCTGCATATATCCTCCCATGCTTCACTACTTGCCTTGTTTGAGGGTTATAATTCCGGGCACACTCAATGACAAGTTCCGGAGATTCCATGGAGTATGGAAAACCAACAGCATTCCACAATCCGGACATGAACACTGTGTCTAGCACAGGACTCTTGTCATGTCCATTATTCAGCTTGGCTGACCAGGCCTCCAAATTAGTGCTTCCCTGATGAGTGTTTGTAATTGCTCCATATTTAAATAGGACTCCCCTCTGAGCAGAGAACATGGGTTTGCTGAACTCTTCCTGACACTTGACCAATCACTTCTCAGCCATGAGTACCTGCAATTAACGACAATCCTATCTCACAACAGGTACATATATACATGTATATTGCAATTATGCCTACTGTATCAACTCCAACACTACTTAATCGTACGGATGCATAAACTAGAACTTACATCATCGTACCAAAACAGAAATAATATGATGAGGGTTTTATTCACTTACCTGGTTATGCAGATTCCCCTTTTATACCAGTAGATAGCTGAGATGTTCCTAATTCAGCTGATGATCACCCCTTTCTTTCTGCCCGTGAGCTCAAATCGCGCAAAGGTAGCTGGTATGCAGATATGGAAGCTGGTGCTCTGTAAAACAAGTTTATCACAAGGTAAATGTGAAAATGGCGGTTGAATTACCTTTTAACCTCGCATTTAGGGTACATTTAGGGCAACTCTGACAGATTGGATCATGTTCCTTGATTATTCGTGCGAAAATGCAGGATCTCGCCAGGTGTTTCGTTGGGTTCCGGGGTCGGCGGGAACCACCTACCATGTCTGTGTGCATTAAATGATAATGGCGGCGACGGGAGTGGGGAATATCCATATGACAGGATATCATGAGGGTAGGATGATATTCGCAAATATCGGGTTGAGTTTCAATATCATCCTCCTCCCTCGTATTGATATTGTTATCGCGACAAGATTCGGGTGACAAAAGCACCTTTGTTTATGCTTAATACATCAGGAGGATATTTCGGTGAGTTGGGTGATGTTTTTTAAATATGATGATGACGAGACAAACTTACATGTCTCTCTTTTTGGAATATCAGGATGACGTCATCCTGATATTCGCTCTTCTTATCGGGAGTGCATCATGACGTCATCATCATATTTGGTGAAAATGATCATGTTTAGAAAATATCCTGTGGTAATGTAAATGTGATGATGATGTCATCATTATGTATGTTCCTTCATTTATCGTATTCGGATGATGTCATCAGGATATTTGCTAAGGGTGATATTTGCATCAGGAGGATGTTTAAGAAATATCGGGTTACATGTGAAGTGTGACGCTCGCGATAGTTAAAACTGTTTGACGGGAAGATTTTGCTACCATTTAAAGTTGACGTCTAGATATTTGAACCGCATGATATATCAGGGGGGATGTTTCAAATATGATGATGGACTTCAACAATACGACCGAGGATATAAAAAGATGACCTTCCTCTTGCGAGTATCAGGTTTGACCGAAACTTTGACTATTCATAACTCTTGCATCCTAATGAATATCAAGATGATGTAAAAGGCAAACCTGCCTGAATTTTAATGCTCTTTCAATATATGAGGTCATAGAGATGAAATACGAACTTTGACAAATTGACCTCATGATGACTTCCCTCATCCTGGTTTTGCATGATGATGCACTCGACTTGCTTTTACCAAACCACCCAAAAGCAGACGCACAAGCCAAACCAAAAAGTTGGGTCCCTGTTTTGCCAAGTCAAAATGGGGCATGTTGTGTAACCACACAACAACTTGCCACCAAAGAAAACAAACAAATTCCAACGATTCAAGTGATGTGATCACATTCATCTATAGTATTCTAATTCCATATAAGCATAAGTATCATGATCTTTGAATGATAAAATTTCATCATGATAACAATGCTAACAAAGGACCATGTGTGTGCATATGATTAACTATCCTCATCTTGAAAGCAAGTTGAAAACATGAGTAACTGGTGTTAAACTACATAGTTGGGGATCATCCCTCATAGCCAACTTGGATAGAGCCTTGCTGCCAGCAGGCGTCTATAGCCCCAGCAAGGTTATCTATACAATCTCCCTAAGTAGAGCCCCACTACCAGCAGACGTCTATAGCCCCGGTAGAGTTACTTAGATGGCCTAATTTTATTTCTTTTCTAATTTTCTCTTTAAAATTTGTATCTGATATCATCATGTTAGCTTATTTGTACAAGGTACAGTCGCTTGCAGCTTTAGGTTGGAGATTGTATTGGTAGCAAAGGAGTCCCTTTAGATTTTTCACTTAACACCTATACTTGTGTGTTCAACAAACCCAAGGTTGTTAGGTGTTTCATTGTGATTGATTCACTTTGACCAAGAAAAGGCACCCTGATGAAAAGATATCAGAAACCTGATCATGAACTCTTCTTACAATGAATCATAACCTATGTCTAAATGTGATCTCATTACTTGAACCTTAACAATTTAGTTGTTTTCTGGGGTGATGAAGTGCACGATCTTGACTTACCAGAACAAGGTCCCAACCAACAAAACGAAACAAACTGAACAGACACACTGTACAAACAACTATACAAATATACAATATGATACATATGACTATTATGAAGTCATTCAGGCCTGGATTGAGGAATCTTCTATTGACTGGCAATGGGACATCCTCACCTGTTAAGTTCTTAAGCCTATAAGTACTGTCTCCTAGTATCTCAGAAATTTGAAAGGGACCTATCCATAATCTATCAAACTTACCATGGTCACCTTTCTTTTCATGGGCCTTATCCCACATCAGGACCAAATCGGATATCCTGAAAGCTTTAATTTTGGCTCTCTTGTCAAACCAGTGTTTGACAACAGCCTGATGTTTTGCAAATTGATCGATTGCTTGACTCCTTTTTTCTTCCAGGTGCATCAACTGAAGCAACCTGACTTCTTGTTTATTGTCTATGCCTAGGTATTCTTGGGCAAACTGTAGGGTAGGAATTTTTAAGTTTACAGGGAGGATGGGTTTCCAAATGCAGTTTTTATTCTAGTTCTGTCCACCCATAAGGCATACTTTAGAAATGAGTTCCATTCCCTGGGGTTCTTCTCTATCTGTTTTCTTATGATACTCAGTAAATTCTTGTTGGTGGATTTTGCTAAACCATTCCCTTGTGGATAATAGTTAGATGAAAACTTAAGTATAATCCCATGGTCAAAAGCCCAACTGGATAACTTGGTGGAAATGAAGGCGGACCCATTATCACTTACCAATGCGTAAGGAGTTCCATACCTGGTGACAATGTTGCTCTCCAGAAATTTGATGACATCATCTGTAGTGCAAGTTTTGCTACTAATAGCTTCAGTCCATCTAGTACAATAGTCAGTAATTGTTAAAACATACCTATGCCCTGAGGAGGACGGAGGATTGATTGGTCTTATGAAGTCCATGCCCCACTGTGCAAATGGGCGCTTTTCCATTACTGGCTGCAATGGTTGTGCAGCATATTTCTCTCTGTTGGCAGCAACCTGGCAAACATGACAACATTTAACATGATCAGCTGTGTCTTTAAAAATTGTAGGCCAGTAATATCCTACTCGGAGGATTGCATGTGTTGTGGCCAATGCTAATCCATGTGCCGTTCCAAACTTATCATGTAATTCTGTCAAGACTCTACTTGCTTCTGGCTTCTCTAAGCATCTAAGGTATATTTCTTCGTAATTCTTTTTGAACAAGGTTCCTCCCTTCATCATATATTTTTGGGATCTAATCTTTAAGGCTCTTCTCTGTGAAGCCTGCATTCTCGATGGACATCTTCCAATAATCAGGATGTGCCTGATATCTGAATACCACTCTTTATTGTCTTTCTCATTGATCACATATTTCTGACTAGTGATATTTGGATCAATCTCAGATATCATCTGGCTCAGAGCTTGTCCTCTTACCAGCTTCATTGGTGTAATTTCCATGTCATACTCTTGTAATACAGTAATCCATTTAGCTCTTTTCTCACTAGGCTCACTCTGCATCAGCAGCATCTTCACTGCTGCATCAGGTACCACAGCAATCACTTTGCTTCTGAGTATGTAATCCCTGAATTTCTTTACTGCCCTGACTAATCCAAGTGCCTGTCTCTCAACATCTATATACCTCAACTCAGCATCCCTGAAAGGACAGCTCATGAAAGCAATCGGTTTCTCTTCTTTCTCTTCATTTCTTTGAGTTAACACCGCTGCAGATGTATGTTCTGAAGCAAATGAATAGATGTAGAAATCATTGGTGTAGTCTGGACTAATGAGGATAGGAGCATCTGAAATGGCCTTTTTTATATCTTCAAATGTAGTCCTGGCTTCTGGTGTCCACTCAATTTGTGCATCTTTTTTCAACATAGCATTTAAAGGTCTGACAATCTTAGCAAAGCCGGTGATGAACTTCCTCACAAAGTTTATCTTACCAAAGTAAGACTTGAGTTCCTTTTTGCTTCCTGGAAGTTGCAACTTCATAATAGATTCCACCCTGTCAGGATCAATGATAATTCCATCCTCTGTGATCAAGTGGCCTAGTAATTTTCCTGTTGTGACCCCAAATATGCACTTCTTAGGATTCAAAGATATTCTATATTCTTCACATTTCTTCATGTCATCCCTCACATGTAATCAGCCTTCTAGCAATGATCATGATGACTTAAGCAAAACCTTAGTATTTGTAAGCAATATCATTGCATTCTTCATGGGTTCATGGCATCATTAGGTTTTATCATTTGGAATCTTGACCCCGCAGCATTTTATTTGGCAATGATAGAAAACAATGTCAAAATATGACAAAGCCTATGTTAGGGCATCTTGAACAAAAAGAGTTTTCAAGCCAAAAAATTGGCATTATGCATTCTTCCTCCCCATAGTTTCTCTCTGCCACATCGTGATGGAATAGGGTTTGAAACCCTCATAGAAGAGTTTCCAGGCCACCATGGTGGTTGTTGAGGTCTATAGGCTATTTTCTTTGAGCCAAAGCTCCTCTCGCCTCTGTAAGTGTTCCATCTCCCTTTTTTCTGAGTTTTATTGAGCAAAACTTGAATAACCTCTGTCTTTTCTTCTTGCTACTGTGTAATGACTTTTCTCCTCCTGTTGACATAGCTATTTATCTACTCTTCTATGTTTAAAAGAGAGAAAAAGAAAACTCTGCTTGTATTTAATTGTGCCTTCTATAAAAAAGAGAAAATAAACTCCTGTGTTTTGCCTCTTAGCTACGACATTTGATAATGTATTCTTCATACATGGAAATGACATAAAAGGGGCTCTGCATTTTGTTGTTTCTTGAGTATGAGTTTTTCTCTTCCTATCACCTTCTCTTCTTGCATCCTCTGTAGGTTTCTTAATGACATGAAGCTTTTGTGTCTTTCTTCCTCAATAAGGCTTTGTATTTGCTTCTACAATGCTCTTTTATTTTAGTAAACCCTAATGGGTTACATGGGTTTCTTCTGTATCTTTCCTCCTTTGTGGTTGTATACTCAAAAGTGGACCCTTGTAGTATTAACCTTTTGTGAGAAGAATGTAATAAAGAAGGCTTTAACACTCTTTTTGTGACACTCAGGCTGCTCGGTTTGTGCTTTCTATTTTTGTATTCCATCATTGTATGAGTATTGTTGCACTATCATTTAGGTCCATGCATTGTTAATATATTTGAAATGGTACTTAAAAATGCATATGATAACTCACTGGTAGGGTGTAATGGGCTCCTTTATTGTATTAGATTGTTGGATTAGAATGGTGAGGACCTCTTCTTTCTCTCATATTATCTGTCTCTAACATTTGTTTGATTGTCTCTTGAATACATGACATGTCTCTACTCATAGTTATAATGGAAGAAAACCATACAAACTCTAGACTCTTTTGGTGCATGTCTTTTGAAAATCTTGTGAGAGAACTGTATATCGAAAAATTTGGATTTATAAATGGAAATGATCAAACAATTGAAATGCATAACCTAAACCCAAATAATTCAATACCTCGAAGATGCAAAATGAGCTTGATTGATTGATCGCTTTGTTGTGTTGATTGCTCGATTCCGCAGCATAACGTTGATAAGGAGATAGATGATGGATGCAAAGGCTCTAATGATATTTCAACAGCATGTGGATACTTGAGGATCAATGCATGCTTTAGATAATTTGGCAGAATAATGGTACTTGAAGCTCAATGCATTCTAATGGCTTGTGAGGGCTTTGATTTATAGGAATGGCTTGGTTCAAATGGACGGCTGAGATTAAAAAGCTAATTGATTGATGTGGACGGCTAGGATTGATTTGGTTATCCCACTCTTCAAGGGAGTTGTAGTCATTTGACAAGTGTCAAGGAGAATAGGGCTCATGTGTGCTTGTGTACATAAAAAGTACTACATGTGAAAGATATTAAATAAAAGGCTGTAGTACCACTTATCTTTTTAAATGAAAGAGACACACATGTCGGCTAAATGATAAGATAAATTAATTAAATAAATAAAATTTATTTAATTAATTGGAAAGTCGGCTTATGATGAGAACTTAATTCAAATAAAATATTTGAATTAGTTGGGATATGAGTTGGATATTAATTAAATAAATAAAATTTATTTAATTAATTGGATAAATGAATAGGATATGATGTGGAAATTAATTAAATAAATAAAATTTATTTAATTAATTGGCTAAGTAGGATAAGGATGGGATTGAATGATATTTTAATTAAATAAATAAAATTTATTTAATTAATTGGCTAATGGAATAAGTGGGGTTAAGAGTGGGATTTAGGACAAAATGCTACATGATGTCTAGGATAATGTATTTGACTAGGTGTTGCTAGACATGAACAAAGTTGGGACAAATTTGGGTGTCTACATTTTGCCCCTCTTTGAGATGATGTTCGAGATGATAAGCTTTATGTTGAGTAACATCATTTCAAAGAAGATAAGGTATGGATAGAGAAAAATGATAGGGTGATGGAAAGATATGATGATGATGCCCCCTCGAGAGGTTAGGCAGGTTGGACAAACACGGGTATGCTCTCGAAAAGAAATGACTTGGCTACAAAAGAAAGCTAAGAGAATGGATAGAAGAAATGGAGATGCGTTATGCTGCAATGGAAAGTGAGCAACCATGATGTTTGATATAGCACTAGACGTTATGCACCAAGGTATGAGGACCAAGGTGACGATGTGTCTTATGCCCCAGCGTAATACAACCTTGTCTAGATACAAGATATGAATATTAGCTGGAATGATCGGATGTGATACAAATGCAAGATAAAATGATAACACACACAAGCAAGCAAGCAAGCATGCACAAATGATTCAAAACAAACAAGGTATTGCCCCTATCAAGCTGTAAACCAATGATTAATTGCTGATTGATAGTGTTGTCATTGTGGGGAAAGCTATATCCCTAGATCAACACAAGGTTGTTTGCTGAGTTGGTTGGCTGGTTGGTTGATTGCTTTGGCTTACAACAAGGCTAGGATCAAGACCATTGATTGCGTTTCGATAACTTGGCTTGATTGATTAACTTGATTGGTATGGATTAAGGTGACTTGCACTTAGATCATTGCTTGGAATGATTTTGAGGATGATGAAATGATGGTTAGATTGATTTGATGATTGGATTGATGTGCTATGATAGATTGATTGATTTGAAGGAAATGGATTGATTGAATGATAGATTGATTAGAAGAAGTTGTTTATTGATGATGTATAAGATAGATGATAGAAGAAATGATGAGAGAAGAAAGAGGAAAATCGCTTGTGCCTGAATCTGGGCACTTCCTTCGTACTCCAGACTGCCTACATACCCTATATCCACGGGATCAAGGCACTTAACGATGGAAATGAGATGTAGTTCTGATGTTGTGTTTTATTGATGAGATGATAAAAATGGATTGAATTGATTAATGAAATGTTGATGATGAGATGATTGTGGTGGATTGAGTTGCTTTTGATTTGCTGGAGTAATTGGATTTGTTTTGATGGTTGGCTTGAAGTGCTTTGGTTTTGATGCTAATGATTGATAGGATTTATTTTGATGATTAGCTTGATGTGTTTTGGTTTTGATGTTTTCTATTGCTGGGTTGATTGTTTTGATGATTGGATTGTTTTGAATGATGATAGTGATGCTGTGATGATTAAAGTGTCCACTCAATCTAAGCATAAGCAAGTGTTCTCAGTATGCTCAAAGGATGTAAAATAAACAAGGTATTTCCCTTGTCAAGTCATAAACCAATGGTTGATTGTTTCATTGATAAAGATAGATAGTGTTGTCATTGTGGGGAAAGCTATATCCCTAGATCAACACAAGGATGTGGGAACGCTATATCCCATTGATGATGATTGATGATGATTGATTGGTCTCATGACAAGATTAGGATCAAAAACTTGTTGATTTGGTTGGATAATGTTCCTTGATTGATTAGCTTGCTTGATATGGATTATTGTGATTTGGATTCAAGATCATTGCGTAGATTGATTTGATTGATATGATTAGAAGAAGTGATTGATTGAAATGGATGAATGAATGTTATTGATAAGAAGAATTGATGATGATGATGTGGATTGTTTTGGATTGATGATGATTGGTTTTATTGCTTGGATTTTTTCGTTGGATATTTGATTTTTTTTTTTTTTTGTGTTGTTGGAATATTTTGATTTTTTTTTTTTGTGTTTTTCAATGTTTTGGGATGTCAATGGATTTACAATTTGGGTAGCCTTTGTGCTTGATACCAATGACAAGGGAAGACCAAGTCTAGGTGCAAGGGTGGATGAATGGGATTGGATGGATAAAAGGATGGGCAATAAGGGATGGAAGGCTCATGATATATGGATGGATAAAAAGATAGGCCATAAAAGGGATGGATGCATGCCTCATGATGAACAAATAGGTAGGCTATAGTGGAAAGCTCATGATAAATGGATGGGGATAAGCTATAAGATGGAAAGCTCGTGATAAGGATACGCCATAGTGGATGGATCATAAGGGAGCTAGGATGTGATCTCCAAAGGCTACGTTGCATAGGAAGAACTTGCCCCATTCTAGGTGGTAATGCTTAGGATTTTTTGCATGATTAATTTCATGACCAAGGGATGACATGATAGGTAGATAATGATAAGATGGATTCATTAAGAAGGTATGAGGTATACCAAGAGATATCCAAAGCATGTTTCAAGATTTTGCCCCTATGTCTTCATCAAAATCAAAAGGCGGAAGGATGGATGAATGGATAAGGATGGTAGGATGTAGCATGATAGGATGGAAAATGATATAATGGGATAGATAGTTTGGAAATGGATAGGTTGGATGAGACAATGTGCCCCCAAGTGTAAGTGACATAGAAGATCAACCTACACATGACGCCTGTTTGCCGGGTTTTCATCATGGTACTTATCCAAGGCGCCTGTTTACCAGGTTTTCACCGTTGGACGAAGGGATTTATCTTTACTATTTTGATTTTTTTTTTGCTTCTTTTTTTCTTTTAGATAGGTTGACAATTACACATGGTGCCTGTTTGCCAGGTTTTCACCATGGTAATGGATAGGAGGGACTCAAGTGTTTACTGCTATGAAGGTTGATGGTGTCCCTTTAGAAATGGATGATGTCTTCACATGGACCATGTCATTATGCTCATAGATGTTGATAAGGGATTGCGTGGATGAGAGATGGATTAGGTAGATAGTGGATGATGAAATGGATAATGAAAGGCTTATGCAAAAGCATGGACCATAGAAAGGTGATTGAGGAGATATGTAGGATAATGGATGAAGGATGGGGAGATGTAGTTATGTGGATGTGCTGCGGAGTGGAAGGGAACCATGACCAACGATTGCACACACCGTGATAAACATTGAAGCTTTTGATTGGATGGTGGTGTAGGAAGCAATGGGGATGTTTGCTTAGGAGATGGTTGATGAAGTGATTTAGGAACCCACATAGATTTAGTATTTTTAGTGCTTTTGTTTTGCTTGTGGGATTTTTGAAGGGAATGGAAGTTTTGGATAGAAATAGGCTTTTGGATGGAGGTAGGTGATTGGGATTCTTGAGATGTGGAGGAGGATGCCTCATTTGACTTGCTAGCTATTTGCTTAGGAACCCAAACCATTTTACTTTTGGGCTTTGCTTTTGGAGGTAAGGGTTTGGATGGTTGCTTAGATGTGGATGAGGATGCCTCATTCGCTTTGCTAGCTATTTGCTTAGGAACCCAAACCATTTTGCTTTTGGGCTTTGCTTTTGGAGGTATGGGCTTGGATAGCTTTTTGGATTGCTTTGATTTGGTTCTTTGCATTGATTTTTCATGTTTGTGCCCTAAGGCATGATAGTTCTTTGGATTTTTGGTAGGACTTTTAGCTTTATAGGTAGAGGCATCAAAATTTTTGCTTTTGAATCCCATGGCATGGGTGGAGTGGATGAAATGATTGGAAGCTTTATGCTTAGGTGATGTGTGCTTTTGTTGGCCATGATTAGGGATGTAAGGATACTTATGAATGATATGTATGTTAGGTGTTGGAAGTAATGGTGGCAAGGTGGATGGAGGGATATTTGGAGTTGGTAAAAGTGGAGGCAAGGTGGATGGCGGAAGGTGTATGGTCACATGCTTTTGACATTTATAGGATGATGGAGATGGAATGGCTACATATGTTTTGGGTATATGATGGGGGGTGTGATGGAAAGTGGTAGGTTTAGGATGCATGAAAGGATTACCAACATCTTTAGCTTGTTTACCTTGGGGTGTGTATCCAAGGCCATATGAGCATGGAGGGATTTTGACATGGTTTGGCTCCAAAATACCTTGTTCATAAAGGCCTAGACCTTTACCTTGGTAGTTCATGTTTTGGAGGATGCGATGGACAATAGGACTAGGTGTGCTGTGAACATTAGACTTGAGCTCATTATTGGATGAAGAAGGTGAAGTGGATAAAGGTCGTTGTTGTCCTAAGGAAGAACATTCATGGACAAAGGTGGTAAAACCAATAGGACATGATGGTGGACTTGAAGTGGAATCGATGGTCAATGTGAAAGGAGGATCATTAGGATCTTGCTTATGTTCATGTTGATCCAAGTTATTGGTATGATCTTTTATGCTTACTTGGGGGACAAGTGTCTCATCATGACAAGTTGATGTTTGCTCATTATGGATAGGGCTAGATGGTAGATGACTAGGAGCAATGTGGATATCTTGGTCATGGATAGATATAGGATTATGGATAGGATCAAGGTGCTCATGGATAGCTTCTTCATAGGTATCATCTTGATCATAAAGAAGGTAAATGTTATGGATAGGTTGAATTTGGATAGCTTGCTCATCAATAGTTGTTGGGAGATGGATAGGATCAAGTGGCTCATGGATAGATGCATCATTATGGCTATCATCTTGATCATGGAAAAGATACATGTTATGGATGGGTTGCATGGAAGTGTTTTGATCTTGAGTTGGACTAGGGCTTAATGTTTCCACATGCTTAAGATTAAACTCTTGACATACCTCTTGGGTTTCTTGAATGGAAGTGGAAGGCTTTTGGATAGGCTCTTGGTCAACAACATGAGAACATGATGACTCTTGAATAGGCTTGATGGCTTGTAGGTCACATGATGGGCTTAAAGGGCTAGGTATGTTAATGGAAGGCTCTTGAAGAGGCTCAAGGATATGTGAACCACATGATGAGATTATAGGATTGGACATGACCTTTGGAAGTTCATTGGTAGGCTCATGAATTGGTGTTTGACATGGAGATAGTTTATTCCTTGCTAGTAGCCAATGGATCACATCCTTTGCAAGTGTATGGGTGGATGGAAAATATAATGGATGTATGATAATGGTAGTTAGTGTTGGATTAGGATTAGGACTAGGATTAGGTTGAGACCTAATTGGATTAGATGGATTAGGATTTGGACTAGATGGGGGTGATGATGTGGCACGATTTCCCATTATAGGTGGGTACACCTTGTAAACAATTGAGACAAATATTGGACATTGATTTGTATTATGGCCTTTGGTCCTATGGTATGCACAATAATCATGTTCATCATATGGACTTTCTTCACATGGTTTGACTTTAGGAAGTTCAATGAGTTTTGCTTCAAGCATCCTTTGTAAAACTCTCTCAGCCGCATCCTTTGGTGAACGATTAGAATGACATGGTGAGGAAGGTAATGAAGGGCTTGGTGGTTTGGAAGGTTGATGGACCAATGGACTAGGAGTAGGATCACATGGTGGTGTTGGGAGAGGACTTGTTGGTTCATGTGATGGCATGTGATTAGATGATGAAGGCCACTCATAAGATGCATTTGCTAGATTGGTATCTCCCTTGTCAAAGGTAATTAAGTCTTGCATAGGATAAATTGGGCTTTGATTTATGTACAAGGGACCACTTGGACTTGGATGTGCTTCTTGTTGGAAAGGTGGATTTAGATCTATCAATGGTGCTTGGTGGTCTTGTTGAAAAGGTGTACTTGGACCTGATTGATTTATGTACAAAGGGCTATTTGGACTTGCATGTTGTTCTTGTGATATCACTTGATTGCCTTGTGGATGGGCTTGGTAGTGCATTGGAATGGTGGTATGAGGGATTGGATAAGCTTGAGGTGGAGGTTGATAGGTTGATGTGGCATTGACTTGGTGGATAGGTGGATTAAGTTGATAGGAAGTGGATGGATATGACATGTGGCTATAAGGTGGATTAAGTTGATAGGAAGTGGCTAAAGATTGTTGTACTTGTCGAGCTTGACTAGTGGCTAAAAGGTGTTGGACTTGGGCTATAGAGTGTTGTAGTTGAGGTGATTGGCTTGCGTGGGGTTGAGCTTTTTGGATGAAGAATTGTAATATTTCAATGGCGTCTTGGTTTAGGGGTTGTAATCCTTGATAAAGATTTTGGAGGAATCTTTGGAATTTGATTTCTAGGTCCTTTAGTGTAGACATGTTGTCACCACGTGTTTGTCTTAAGTCCTTTTAGCAAGTGCTTGCTTAGGGATTTGGATGATGATGTGGAATGTTTAGATGATGTGTTTAGATTGATTTGTTTATGTGTTTGAGTGTTTAGAGCTTGATATGACAATATTCAAACAAATGATTATGCATATACACACATGAATCACTCACGCAAGACACATAAGCAAGTTGTTGACTTTGAAAATGAAATGTGATGATTATGCAAGCACACATGGAAGACACATCAACAAGCCTAATGTGTAGTCAAGTGGGTATAGCCAATTAGGTCTTAGGCTATCTATTGCACAAGGTTGACTATGGAATTGAAAGTGAAATCCTGCCACATAGCCAGGAGAAAGGGGTAACCCACCCTTCACCTTCACTTCCCAAAGGTATAAAGTTCTTTGGGGCTTAGCCAAGAGTGACAAGATTCCAACTCCCAATGAGGGTGTCTTTCGATTCAGCCTCGATTGAGGTCGTCCCTTGGAGTGGTGTGTCTCCAAGCAGGCCTCCTAAGAAGGGTATGACAAAAGCAAACCAAGTGAGCTGTCACTTGATTCACACTCGCAGTTATTAATTTCCCCTTAGAAACTTGAAATGTGTAACAAACAGTTCAAGCACTTGTTCTTTTTAGACCCAAATCTAAATGTGATGGAAGACAATGGTTTGTTTTAGCCCAATTTTTTGATGTGAATTTGCAAACAATTGTTTATTTTAAAGTCCAAATCCAAGTGTGATGACAAACAAGTTGTTTGTTTTATGCCCAAAATGTAAATGTGTGATCAAATAATGATTAGAGATGAGAGATTAGAATGAGTGCACCTCATAAAAATTGCTTTCCAAGTTGCTATTATGATTGATCCAAATGTTGCTCCAGCTCCTTTGATTCACTTACAAGTCACTGCAAAAAATAAAATGTGATTTGGTTTGCTAGATTGGAAGATATGATTTTTTTTCTAAAAGTCGCGCGTCAAAAATTTCTGAAAAATTAGAATCGCAGGGTCAACTTCAAATCGCCATAACTCTTTGAATATTGAGCCAAATCTTTAATGTAACCACTTTTCGGAAAGCTCTCGAAGTCCTCTTTCCAACGAATCTAAGATCTCCTTTTTACAGGACCTGTGTAAAACAAAAAACCCTCTGCAACAGATTCTTTGAATACTGAGCCAAATCTTTAATGTAACCACTTTTCGGAAAGCTCTCGAAATCCTCTTTCCAACGAATCTAAGATCTCTTTTTTCCAGGACCTGTGCAAAACAAAAAAACCTCTGCAACAAATCTGGTCATAAATTAAAAAAATCAGCAAAAAGTCGCGTGTCAAAAATTTCTGAAAAATTAGAATCGCAGGGTCAACTTCAAATCGTCATAACTCTTTGAATACTGAGCCAAATCTTTAATGTAACCACTTTCCGGAAAGCTCTCGAAGTCCTCTTTCCAATGAATCTAAGATCTCCTTTTTACAGGACCTGTGTAAAATAAAAAAACCCTCTGCAACAGATCTGGTCATAAATTAAAAAAAAATTAGCAATATAAAATATCTTCAACCTACAAATCAAAGTGCATAAACCTGCAAAAATGAATGATTGACGCTCCAAGAAATCTGATCTTCACAAAAACAACTCAAACAAGAGGGTTAATCAGGGACGTGAGTCCCACCGGGCGTGCCAAAATGTATATCGAAAAATTTGGATTTATAAATGGAAATGATCAAACAATTGAAATGCATAACCTAAACCCAAATAATTCAATACCTCGAAGATGCAAAATGAGCTTGATTGATTGATCGCTTTGTTGTGTTGATTGCTCGATTCCGCAGCATAACGTTGATAAGGAGATAGATGATGGATGCAAAGGCTCTAATGATATTTCAACAGCATGTGGATACTTGAGGATCAATGCATGCTTTAGATAATTTGGCAGAATAATGGTACTTGAAGCTCAATGCATTCTAATGGCTTGTGAGGGCTTTGATTTATAGGAATGGCTTGGTTCAAATGGACGGCTGAGATTAAAAAGCTAATTGATTGATGTGGACGGCTAGGATTGATTTGGTTATCCCACTCTTCAAGGGAGTTGTAGTCATTTGACAAGTGTCAAGGAGAATAGGGCTCATGTGTGCTTGTGTACATAAAAAGTACTACATGTGAAAGATATTAAATAAAAGGCTGTAGTACCACTTATCTTTTTAAATGAAAGAGACACACATGTCGGCTAAATGATAAGATAAATTAATTAAATAAATAAAATTTATTTAATTAATTGGAAAGTCGGCTTATGATGAGAACTTAATTCAAATAAAATATTTGAATTAGTTGGGATATGAGTTGGATATTAATTAAATAAATAAAATTTATTTAATTAATTGGATAAATGAATAGGATATGATGTGGAAATTAATTAAATAAATAAAATTTATTTAATTAATTGGCTAAGTAGGATAAGGATGGGATTGAATGATATTTTAATTAAATAAATAAAATTTATTTAATTAATTGGCTAATGGAATAAGTGGGGTTAAGAGTGGGATTTAGGACAAAATGCTACATGATGTCTAGGATAATGTATTTGACTAGGTGTTGCTAGACATGAACAAAGTTGGGACAAATTTGGGTGTCTACAAGAACTACCTTTTTTATCTCTGCTCAGGCTCTCGAGAGATTTTATCATTGTGGCTTCATGAATGGTAAATGGAGATTAACCCTATTTGGTTATGATTTTCACTACACTTTCATTGTGCCTTCATAACTACGATAATGAGTGAGACCCTTTAATTAGTGACAACTGGGTCACTGTGTCCATTGCCTTGAATAGGACAGCCATTGTATTATCATTATATCATTATTTTCTTGCTTAACAATGATACAATTTACTACATATGTCACATTTTCTGTATTAGTCCCATGCTCTGTGTATGGATGAGTGTCTTGCATACATGATATTTTATATTCCAGCCATAAGAGATTGAAACTGTACCTTTCAACTATGTAGTGCTTCTCTTGAAGGTTGTTGTTTATTTGGTTCATTGTCAATGCATAAAATGAACCCTCAAGCTATTTATGTCTCTAAACAATGTACTCTTGCTTACACGCTTCTATTTTATGGCTCTTTTGTTCTCTTTTTGGATGTTCCATTTCATGACATCTATACCTATTTCTGTATAAATGGGTCTATGCATCTTGTAAGTGAAAATACTCTTCTCATTTAAGAGAAACCTCTTTCTTTGTATAACTGTGACTATGAACAGTCTTTGCTAAATGGTTGTGATAGCACTTTTATGAATACTGAAGATGTTCTTTGATGATTGCTTCCTTAGTCTTCATAAGATTGTTTCATCAGTTCTAAAGGCTGCCACCTTTACTATGTGGATTGTCCCTTCTATCAGCAACGATTGTCTCTCTAAGATTGTTTGCATCTCTTAATGACTATCCATCCTTCTTGTCTCTTAATCTCTGTCATGGCACTAATGACTGTCTAGATGATGCTTTGTCCTTTACATGTATGTAATGAATCCCTCACACATTTTCATGACTACCTCAATGTGTTCATGATGTATCTTCATGTGTGAACTGACTTTATGAGCCAATGAGGCATGACTGCTTATGCTGCTTATGATGACTGTGCTATTAAATGTGTTTTAAATCTCTCATTATATTTGCAAAGGACTTGGTACATTCTATATGTTTGCTCCTGTATGGTGACTGTCAAGCACCTCCTATATGACTATTGTATCTCAAGCTCCTGTGGCATATGCTAAACTATTGTTCCTTATTGCAATTACTGCAACTTTATGATGGACATGTCTTTTGATTTGAATGATGACTGATGTCCTTTGTACAAGACTATTGTACCTGAACTGATGTTGATTGTAATATGACAAAAGGTTGTTCATAAGCATGCTGGGCTCAACCCTTGTAGGAGCCACATTTTTTCCACATGCTATTTCAGTGATTGATCTTGAAATATTTCACCTATAACTGCACAATGAACAAAAAAGTTAGAACATAAAACATACCTTGGGTTACATGATATGATGCTTCTTGTGTGGATTTATCTTTCTAGTCTAGCACTTACATCTACTTATTCAACTACTCATTCTACTTTTCCTTTTGTATCTATGATAACTAAACATTAGATGACTGCTACTCCATAAAAGTAGATTGTACTTTTGTTGCTTTGATTATGTGTATGAAAAGTATTGGAACACATAGCTCTAACACAACCTTTTGCAAGTATTCCGTGTTGGCAAGAGACATTGCTTCACATGATAGGTGTTGTCATTGATGGCAACTAAGATTGTTCCACACATCTGCAGCGCAGTATCAGATCATACCAGAAGTCAAAATGGAAATTTATCTAAGTCTAGGAGCTAGAAACATGACATATGATAGAGTTTAGTATTTTGATCAGTGGATCTCTCCAGTTAATCATTATGTGTTACAGATCTGAAGGAGTGTAGAGGGACACTAGGATAATCTAAATCCACCTTTTTAGCCTCTAGAGACAAAGGAATCAAAAGTTGTGAGCATCTGAATATCGGGTCCTATTATGATAGAACAGTTTAGTGAAGAACAGGCTGACTTGTGTTAGATCCTTGTGCGGACCCAGTAGAGGTGTTTTGATGAGTTGTGTATGAGATATAATGTTAGTGGTCGACATGTATAATGATCTACAAGTATTATTTTTGGTACGCATCAATATTGGTGTATGGATTTAGCTAATAGAGCAAAGTCTTCAATAAGAATTACAAGTGTTCTTGAAGCCAACTAAAAAGTTATTGGAATTCGTAATGCAGATATATATAGCTGATAGATTCAAGTATTGTGGTGTGTGATTGTGATGTTATGATGGAGTAAGTGCAAAGAGGGTAGATCAGAGTGTGAAAGAAAAGAAAACTAAGGTCCAGATTATGGCAGAGTAGTGAACAGGGAAGAGTGAAGATGAAGTGTGTAAGATCAGTATTCTGAGCCTCACCTGAACTAAATTTTTGCATTAGTAGATGCTATTCATCAGTTCAAAAAAATTGTAATCTCCTTGTAATCATCTCTATAGGCAGTGAGCCTCCTTTTGATCAGTGAGCTTTGGGTAGTGAGCCTGAAGGCATGTGCCTTCTAAATTTGTAATACTTTTAACATAGTATAATCTTTGTGGGTTAACCCCCACTGTGGTTTTTCCCTTAACCGGGTTTCCATGTTAAAAATCTTGGTGTCAAGTGTGTTAATTATGTTTATTCTCATATGTTATTTCATGCTTACATCATTAATTTATTTATAAGTTGTGAAAGAACTTTAAAAAGAAGGAAAGTTTAATAATTGTGGGATAACTGATTCACCCCCCTCTTAGTTGTCTACCTAATTCAAACAATTGGTATCAGAGCAAGGTTCCTTGGAAGAAGCTTAAGAAGTTAAGGAAGATCCGGGAAGGAGATTTCAATGGGTACACTTAGAGAACAACTTAAATTGGCCTTAGAAGATCTTGAATAGTCCAAAGCAGAAATAACTGATCTGAAAGAAAACCTTGAGGATGCTGAAAATTGCATAGAATTATTAAAACAAGAATTAAAGAAATTGAGTAAAGGAAGAAGACTGAAGAAGATCTGAATCAAATTCCTAAGGAAAGAACTGAAGAATGTTGCAGATTGGATGGAATAGCTAGCCTTCTAGAATCTGATCTACAAGAAAGTAGAAATAATGAAAGAGAACTTGAAAAGCAAATTGTCATTCTCAGACATGACTTAGAAACTGCAAATGAATACAAGGAGAAGTTCAAGACAAGCTTAGCTAAAGTTGAAGCATTGCTTGAAAGTTAGAAGAAGGTTGATGATAGGCATGGTATTGGGTATGAGAAAGGTGAAAGCTCCAGATCAGGACAAAGAAATTCTCAATCAAGGAATGGAAGAAACAGACCTAGAAGACCTCAGATAAGACAACCTAATGCTCAAAGGTATCCATCTTTCAATGGAAATTGCTTCAAATGTAACAAATATGGTCATAGAGCAAATCAATGTAGAAGTCAGGTGAAACAAAACACATCTTCTTTCTCCGGTCAATGCTTTAATTACAAGAGGATAGGTCATAAGGCTGAAGAATGTAGAAGTGGACAAATGAATCCTCCTAAGAACAAGCAAGTGTTCAATGGAAGATGCTTTGCATGCAATAAAGTTGGGCATATTTCAATACACTGTAGATCTAAACCTGCTCCAACTTGTGATTGTTAGAGAAATAAGATTGTGTGCTTCAACTGTAACAAATTTGGTCACATTGCAAGATTCTCTAGAAGCAGGAATAATGGAAAAAGAGGTCTAGTAAATAGAAAACTGGATGAGTAGAAACAAGACAAAGGCAAGGGCAAGGTTGATGTGAATGAAATCCAGAATGAAATGAACAAGAAATGGGTAAAGAAAGGTGAAATGAACAATGGTGATGGATCTACACTGGAATCCGGTGCTGGTAATTCCTTCGGGAATTAAATTGGGAGCTCTGGCTCAGGGGGAGCTGCATTGAAAATCAAATTCCCCCAGCTAGTAATTGAGTGCCTGGATCTGCAACAATGAAAGAAGATATTTTGGATTATCTCAGAACTTTTGAAAATATTTTTGTAAAAAAGGAAGTGAATATGAAAATTTGCTGAGCAATTCATGAGAAACTACTAGAGAAATAGAGCAACTAGATGTGTTAGGGTAGAGCATTTATTACACAGATAAGTTAGGTGGTGTGGAGCATAAAAGGGTCATTCATTCTTCATTTGCATCACTTTGCATTTGAAGAAAGCAAGAAGAGAAGAGGCGGATGAGCTCTGAGCTAAGAATTTTCAAGAGTTGAAGTGGAGAAAGGATTTACAAGCAAAACCCTAACCTATGGAACAAGGTATTTACATTTTTTGAGAAATCTCTTGAATTTTCAATCTCTGCAAATGGCTGCACCTCTAGTTGTCGACATTATTGAGAGGCCCCATCCTAAATTTAAGAAGCATCCATACAAGTTTGTTGAAGTCAAGCCGTTAGGTACATTTTTAGGTGTTCCATATGGGGTTTTACATGTTGAAGACATTAGGGCATACATCCACTACAACATAGAAGAATTTGGAAATTTGAAATTTCTTGAGTTGTTTGGGAACCAATTAAAAGATGGTAACTATCAGCTGAAACCAGAATTTAAAACCCTAAAGGGTAAACATTTTCTGCAAGTAATTGAATTTCCAACTTTTGATGAGAATGAATGGGTTAGATATGTTTTGAGCTGGATGCATGATGAATTCATATGGCTTCTGAAACCTTTCAAAATTACCAAGGATGTTATTAGAATTTTGACTGGGTTAAACTCAATCGATGGACTACCCATGTTAAAATCTGTCAAAAACCAAACCATCACTGATGCAACTAGTGTGAAGTTTGACAAAAGAGCTATGACAATCAATGTCATTATAGAACCAGATGTCAAGTTTGCTTCCATGGTGATCGGGTATAAGATTTATCACTCAAGCAGAGAAAATTTTGTCTCGGGAACAACTATATATGTAGCATATAAAATGTTGAAAAAGAATGCAGACTAGGCCTCCGTGAGCTACTACGGAGCCAACTGTTTGAGAATTTAAGCAAAATCAAGAAAGATAAGAAAAATTCCTTCAAGTATGGTTCGTTGATTATATGCCTAGTTTTCTATTTCATGAATGAAGTGCCTGGAGTGCAAGGTGTGCACAAGACAAATGACAGACCAATGGAAATCTACATAAGGGATCATTTATATAGCCTTGGAGATTCAAGTGCACAAAAGACTACAATCTGGGGTTATTTCAAAAAAATTCAGAGTCTGATACATGCAAGGGAAAGAGTTCCAAAGTCAGTTGTAGAAAAGTATGAAAATGAGATATGTTTTATGATAGATATGTTGTAAGTATGGGCCTAAACAATGTTTTCACTGATGTCAACATACTCCTATTGCATTAATGATAAGGATTGGATGAGCTGTGTGCTAAGGATATTGAGAAAATTAGTCTCAATTAGGAACAGTGAAGAACAGTGATGACAATAAGGTAAAAGTCCAAGAGAGGTTGAGGATCAGAGGATGCGGTTTAAAGGGTTTGTAGATATGTGTCTCAAGGTGGTCCAGTAGAGATTTCAGAGGTCTGCATGAAGATATGAAGAAGTTGTGGTTGCTCAAGTAAAACTAGTTCCGGTGGGTGTTTAGAGGTGACAGAGTGTTATAGAAAGGTCTGGTGAGATCCGGAAATGCATTGTCCTATTCTACGGATTTGAGTGAGTGTTGAGGACATCTTTGTGGAATGTAAACTCGATTGGTTCATAGTTTGAAGGTCCACAAGCATCTATTCTTTTGTGACAGTGATGACAGACTATGTTCTTGAGGTTCCAGATGAAGGAGAGAAGGATTTCAGTAAGCAGATGAAGTGTGGATGTTCTTGGTAATTCAGGCAAGCTTGTGGTGGTCTTTGGATCATGTCTAGTTTGTGTTGGTGGTCCGCATTGGATTTGGAGCTTGCAATTGAAGAATAACTTCTAGATGATGGTGTTCTTTTTGTGATTGGCCGATTGGATGAGTTACACATCCTGCGGATGTTCTTGTGGATGTTTGCCAATTTAGATGATCTTTCCTTGGTTGATGTCTTGTATAAATAAGGGATTGCGAATTCATTTCAAAGTTTTTCTTGTGGAGATGAGAATGTGGTAGCGAGGAGGAGAGCGAAAGGCAGAGCAAAAGTATTGGACTTAAATGGAACTGATTCAAGCATGGTGAAGATGCTATTCTCCAGTTCATGTATGTGATTCTTATTTCTTTGTAGACAATGTGTCTCTTGTAGGCAGTGAGCCTCTTGTGAGCAGTGTGCTCAGGCAGTGAGCCCTAATTGGCATGTGCCATTTTGTTCCTTCTATTCTTCTAATAGAGAATACATTCTTGGGTTAATCACCCCGTGGTTTTTCCCTTAACCAAGTTTTCCACGTCAAAATCTTGGTGTCTCATGTCTTGATGTGTTTGTGCTCTTAATTTGTTACATTATGTTCCCTTGATTGATTTATTATTATATTGCTGAATTGCAAAGTGGAGTTAAGTGTTAAAGTGGAAGAAAGTTTTGCACAACTGATTCACCCCCCCTCTTAGTTGTGTGCCCTAAGTCTAACAATTGGTATCAGAGCTCAGTTCCTCTAAAAGGAGCTTAACCACTTGAGGAGATCCAGGATGTCGTCTTACAAAAAGGATAGTTTGAAGTTTGATGGAACCAATTTTAATCTCTGGAAAGGTCACATGTAATGTCACTTGAGATGTATGGGAATGGCGTACTAGACCATGGCTACAACACAGTATGTACCTCCACAGGGTGGTCTAAAAACCCAAAATGAAATCACAGATACTGAAAACAATCTGCGAAATATAGAGGCTCTTCTAAGCGCATTATCTGATTTAGAGCTCTCAAATGTTATTGACCTACCAACTTCTTTTGAGATTTGGTAAAAATTGGAACTTCTGCATGAAGGAGACAAGTATGTCAAAAGTACAAGGTTACAAAGTCTGAAAGGAAAATTCAAAAATCTGAAGATGAGAGAAGATGAAAACATCACTACTTTTATGCCAAGAGTAAATGAGCTTGTTTTTGGAATTAGAAATGTTGGTGGAGTCTTGGATGAAGATGAGATTGTTGGCAAAATTCTCAAATTCCTTCCCGCTTCTTACAAAATCAAGGCTGCTGCCATTGAAGAATTCAGAGCCCATACAACTATCACAAGAGATCAATTGGCTGGAAAATTGGCTGCATTTGAAATGACAGAGTTTGGAGATGACCCCCCCAAGACTGAATCTGCCTTCAAAGCTAGTGCCTATGTTAAAGGTAAACAAAGGTTTGATCCAGGAGAGAATTCATCAAAGAAGCTGTCATGGTATGAAAAAGAAAGAAAAGATCTGGAAGAAGAAGAAGTAGAAACTGCTCAACTTGAAGCCCTTATTGCAAAGAGGCTGCGAAGAGGATCCGGTAAGTATTAAGGAAAATTACCTTTTAAGTGTTTTAACTGCAATAAGATTGGTCATTTTGCCTCAAGGTGTTCGGAAAGGTTTTTAAGGCAAAATCCTAACAAGCCAAGGTTCCAAAAGAACTGTTACTATGTACATGAAGATGATGACAATGAAGGAGTAACAGATGATGAATCAGAGATAGGAAACAAATCTAGAAATGAATGAGTGTTCATTGCCATCAAGGAAGAAGATCCAATGTCCTCTGTATCTGTCAATCATAAGACTGTGGAAAGAGCTCTGGCTGCCCAAGTTGAAGAGAAGGATGATTGGGTTATTGATAGTGGATGCTCTCACCATATGACAAGTGACAAAAATAAGTTTGTAGATTTGGAAAGGTATGAAGGAGGAGTGGTAAAGTTTGGTGATAATTCTGCTGGTAGAATCAGAGGTAGAGGAACTATTTCTCTTGATGGAAGAAACAAAACTGGTAATGTATTGTATGTTGAATGATTGAAGCACAATCTTCTTAGTGTTGGACAGTTGGTGGACAAAGGCTATGATCTCCGGTTCAAGAATGGAAAATGCAAGATCCTTGAAAGTTCTGGAACAGAGATTGCATCCGGTACTCAAACTAAAGGTAATATATTTCACTTGGTTGGTACTGGTAAAAGTTGCTTGTTTGTTCAAATTGATCAAAGTTGGTTGTGGCATAGGAGGATGTGTCATGTGAATTTTGATAATATCATCAAGATAAGAAATACTCAGCTGTAAGAGATCTTCCAAAATTGGTGAAACCTACTAACAACTTGTGCAAAGAATGTTAGTTGGGTAAGCTGAGTAGAGTCACATTCAAAAGTAACAAACTATCTTCTACCAGATTATTGGACTTAGTTCATACTGATCTTCGTGGTTCGACAAGAATTAAGAGTATTCAAGGTGATAGATACTTCATGCTGCTAATTGATGACTATTCCCGGATGATGTGGGTAACCTTTCTAAAAGAGAAATCAGAAGCTCTTAAGAAATTCAAAATATTCAAGGCTATGGTAGAGAATGAAACCGGATTAAAATTGAAGTGTCTAAGGTCTGATAGAGGTGGAGAATTCACATCCAGTGAGTTCATAGAGTTTTGTGAGAAACATGGAATAAAGAGACAGTTGTCTGCTCCTAGGACTCCACAACAGAATGGAGTAGTGGAGAGAAAGAACCTAACCATCCATGAAGCATCTAGGACCATGATGATGGAAGTAAATGTTGCTCAGATCTATTGGAGAGAAGCTGTTAGCACTGCTGTTTATACTCTCAATTGAGTTCAAATCAAAAGCAATACTGGTAAGACTCCTTATGAACTTTGGTTTGGTATCACTCCTACTGTAAGGTATTTTAGAGTTTTTGGTAGCAAATGTTACATTAAAAGAGATGAAGATCTAGGAAAATTTGATGCTAGAAGTGATGAAGGAATATTCTTGGGATACTCTACTCAAAGTAAAGCCTACCAGTGTTATAACAAGAGATTGAGGAAGATGATAGAAAGTACAAATGTGAAGGTTGATGAGGGAATTGAGAAACCCTCAAGGTTTTATGAATATGATGAAGATGATCGAAATGGTGTTCTAACTCAAGGAGCCCAAGATTCCTCTATAAGACAAATTCAAATTAATCCGGTAAATCAGGAAGAAGAGATGAGTTTGAATGAGCCTGATCAAGAATCAAAAGTGCAAGAAATTCCCAAAGTACCCAGGTATGTAAGACTGAAGCACTCTGAACATTAGATCATAGGTGACAAAAATAAAGGAGTACAAACAAGAAGGAGAATTGCTCAAAATTTAGAAATGTATTGTCTGATTTCAAAGATTGAACCTAAGACAGTGAATGAAGCTTGCAATGATGAAAACTGGACTAAAGCAATGAAGGATGAGTTGATGCAAATTGAGAAAAATCACACTTGGGATCTTGTTCCTAGACCTAGAAACAAGAATGTGATTGGAACCAAATGTGTCTTCCAGAACAAACTGAATGAAGTTGGTGAAGTAATCAGAAATAAAGCCAGATTGGTCTACAAGGGTTACTCTCAAATATAAGGAGTTGATTTTGAAGAAACTTTTGCTCCAGTGGCAAGAATTGAAGCAGTTAGATTATTTCTTGCATTTGTTGCCTTCAAGGATTTCTAGGTGTATCAGATGGATGTCAAGTCTACTTTCCTGCATGGTGACTTGGAAGAAGAAGTGTACATTGAGCAACCGAATGGATTTCAATTGTTAGATCATAGTGATATGGTCTGCAAGTTGAAGAAGGCACTGTATGGACTAAAGCAAGCCCCAAGAGCTTGGTATGAAAGATTGGAAAAATATCTTTTGAAGATTGGTTTCAACAAAGGTACTACTGATAGTAATTTGTATTTCAAAGTTGATCATGAAAACATCTTGATTGTTGAAGTGTTTGTTGATGATATCATTTTTGGAGGAAGAGATAGTTTGTGTAAAACTTTTGCAAATCAAATGAAAAGTGAGTTTGAGATGTCCGTGCTTGGTGAAATGAATTTCTTCTCAGGTCTGCAAATCACTCAAACAAAGAAAGGAATCTTCATTTCTCAGACCAAATATGTGAAAGAATTGTTGAAGAAATTTGGGATGGAAGATTCAAAGCTAATGAATACTCCCATGGCAACTGGATGTAAGTTAAGAAAAGATGATGACTCTCCTAAGGCAGATCAGACAAAGTATAGGTCAATGATTGGAGGACTATTGTATCTCACTCAAACTAGACCAGACATTATGTAGGCTGTTGGTCTTATTGCTAGATTCCAGGATGATCCTAGAGCATCTCATGTCATGGAAATCAAGAGGATTTTTAGAAATCTAAAAGGGACAGTTGAGTATGGTCTGTGGTATCCTAGAGATCATGATTTCTCTCTTTATGCATATACAGATGCTGATTGGGCAGGAGATGTGGATGACCGGAAGAGTACCAGTGGTGGAGCATTCTTTTTGGGGAAGAGATTGGTTTCGTGGCTTAGCAAGAAACAAGAGGCAATATCTTTGTCTACAACTGAAGCAGAATATATTGGAGCAGTAGGTAGTTGCACTCAAGTTTTGTGGATGAAGTAGATGCTAAGAGATATCAAAGTGGAGTATGAGGAACCTATCACAATCTTCTGTGATAATTCAAGTGCAATAAATATATCTAAGAATCCGGTGTTGCATTCAAAGACTAAACACATATCCATCAAGTTTCACTTTTTGAGAGAGCAAGTGAACAAGAATGAAGTCAAATTGGAGTTTGTGCCTTCCAAGGACTAGATTGCAGACATCTTTACTAAACCTCTACCTAAGGACTCTTTTGAGTATCTCAGGGAGAAGTTAGGGGTTATTGCCCCTCTGGTGATGAACTAAGGTACACTGATGTGCATCAGTCTGGTGGATATCATAGTCACATCTTGTGGTCTGGATTGAGGATGGGGAGCTACTACTTAGGGGGAGCAGCAGATATGATTCTGAAGTGGTGGAATTGCAAGTATGTGCCCTTTACCATTGATGTCAAAGGGGGAGAGAAGACATGTGAAAAACAAGTGGTTGCTGATAAAAGGGGGAGTAGTAAAGGGAGAGAAGAAATGTGAATGGGTGTTGCTGATAGGGGGAGTTGTGTTAGTGAGGAGAGTTCTTGTCTTGATGATTAAAATAGTTTTTCACATCATATGTTGCCATCAATGACAAAGGGGGAGATTGTTACAAGTATGGGCCTAACCGATGTTGTCATTGATGTCAACATACTCTTGTTGCATTAATGATAAGGATTGGATGAGTTGAGTGCTGAGGATATTGAGAAAATTAGTTTCAATCAGGAACAGTGAAGAACAATGATGACAATAAGGTAAAAGTCCAAGATAGGTTGAGGATCAGAGGATGCGGTTTAAAGGGTTTGTAGATATGTGTCTCTAGGTGGTCCAGTAGAGATTTTAGAGGTCCGCATGAAGATATGAAGAAGTTGTGGTCGCTCAAGTAAAACTAGTTCTGGTGGGTGTTCAGAGGTGACAAAGTGTTACAGAAAGGTCCGGTGAGATCCAGAAATGCATTGTCCTGTTCTACGGATTTGAGGGAGTGTTGAGGACGTCTTTGTGGAATGTCAACTCAATTGGTTCATAGTTTGAAGGTCCGCAAGCATCTATTCTTTTGTGATAGTGATGACAGACTATGTTCTTGAGGTTCCGGATGAAGGAGAGAAGGATTTCAGTAAGCAGATGAAGTGTGGATGTCCTTGGTAATTCAGGCAAGCTTGTGGTGGTCTTTGGATTGTGTCTAGTTTGTGTTGGTGGTTCGCATTAGAGTTGGAGCTTGCAATTGAAGAATTACTTCTGGATGATGGTGTTCTTTCTGTGATTGGCTGACCAGATGAGTTACACATCCTGCGGATGTTCTTATGGATGTTTGCCGACTTAGATGATATTTCCTTGGTTGATGTCTTGTATAAATAAGGGATTGCGAAGTCATTTCAAAGTTGTTCTTGTGGAGATGAGAATGTGGTAGCGAGGAGGAGAGTGAAAGGCAGAGTAGAAGTATTGGACTTAAATGGAACTGATTCAGGCATGGTGAAGATGCTATTCTCCAGTTCATGTATGCGATTCTTATTTCTTTATAGACAGTGTGTCTCTTGTAGGTAGTGAGCCTCTTATGAGTAGTGTGCTTGGGCAGTGAGCCCTAATTGGCATGTGCCATTTTGTTCCTTCTATTCTTCTAACAGAGAATACATTCTTGGGTTAATCACCCCATCGTTTTTCCCTTAACCGGGTTTTCCACGTCAAAATCTTGGTGTCTCATGTGTTGATGTGTTTCTACTCTTAATTTGTTGTGTTATGTTCCCTTGATTGATTTATTATTATACTACTAAATTGCAAAGTGGAGTTAATGTTTAATTGGAAGAAAGTTTTGCACAATTGATTCACCCCCCTCTTAGTTGTGTGCCCTAAGTCTAACAAGATATAGATTAGTGCCTAGTGGAGGCTGTGGAGCCCAGAATAGTGTGGATAATGCCTATGGGATATTAATTTGATGAAAAGATTTTAGACATGTATGCTCAACATCTCCTGAGCAAGCCTAAATACACTTTTATTGAAATGTTTGGAACCTACAAGGAGCTAAGTCTAAAACTACATGTTGAGCTAAGACAACTAGAGATAAAAGAAAAGTACAGAGATAGGTTGAAATGTATACCAAAAGCATTGGCATCACAAAAGATGTAAGAAAGAATAGAGAAAGAATTGAGCAGATGAAAAGAAGATCTGAGCAAGTTACAGCAAAAAAGGTAGAAAGTGAACCAACAACTACTCTGAAAGTCATAGCCGGCTCCTCAAGAAAAACAAGAAGTTCTGCAACTACTTCTAAGTAATCCAAGTCTATCCCCACTAAGACACTGGAAGCTACACCATCTGGTGAAGGAGGAAAAAGAAAGAAGACCAAGGCCACAAGAACCTACAAGAGCACAAAAGATGATGAGGAAGCAGAGATTGATGAAGAAGTTAAGGAGATAAGATCTAAGAAAGCCAAGACTTTTGAGTACCAGCCTTCTGGAAGCAGAAAGGTAAGTAAAAAGCAAGATACTGGTAAGGTCGCTATGACTATCGATAAAATTGTTAAAACAATTACTGTTCATGGAAATTTAAAGCCTATCAAAGAATATTATGATAGTTTTGATGAAGCAAATAAGAAAATCTTGGAGGATGCCACCATTTTGTACTTGAATAAGGTCAATAGGGCTCTACTAGAAATTTTGCAAGAAATTCCTAAAAGTTTGAGGAAAATACTAGAGCTAAGGAAAGAAGCTACCAAAGATAAGGACATGGAACTCAAAGAACATGTTCTCCCCACCTTGTGCTTGGTAATGACTAAAAGGGAAGAAAATAGAATCCTCAATGAAGTTAAAGACAAATTTAGAAGCAAGATTCAGATGAACAAGCTAATGCTTAGTGAAATTGAGGAAGTTGTAAAGGAAACAGAGGAAATTTTGAGGAAGGCTCTAGATAAAGACAAATATTATATTATTTCAGAGAAACAAGTTGAGGAAGAAAATCCTTCAGTTCTAAAACAAGAAGCTTCAGAAGAAGAAATTGAAAAGGGAATTGATGACCAAGGTGATACTCTAGATCTTTTGGAACAAACCAATATGGAGACACTAAGTTCCACTCAAGATGACTCCTCTGTTTTAGGAGAAGAGCAAATAAACAAAGTAGACACATAGATGGTGGACAAAATTGATGATGTAGGAGACACTCCAACTCCTGATCAATCAGAAAAGGAAGATAATGTTGAGGATACTACTGCCACACTAGATCCTCTAGAATAGATTGTAGATGGTGGGGACAAAGGAGAGAATCCTACTGCAGTTGACATATAGAAATGTGAAGCAGAGAAAGAGAAAGAAGAGGGCAAGGATGAGAAAGTAGAAGAAGATGGTGCAAATGTTGAGGCACCAAAACAAGATAGTCTGGAGAAAACCCAAGGAGAGGAAGGTGTTTCAGGAATAGTAGCAAGAGACACTGCAGATGCAGTAAACTTGAGTCTCTTGAGTAAAGAAATATTAGAGTTTGATGAACCAAAATTTTTTCAAGGACCAATCAATCTGGATGCCCTCTCTCCAGTCCAAGTAATGAAGATAGAATCCTTTACTCAAGCCAAGGCAAAAGAAAAGATGTTGAAATCTCACATTGAAGATAGTGAGCTGCTAGGCCTTGCATTAGGTGTTTTCGAGAAGTTAATGCCAACCCTCCAGAAGAATCCATCTGATTCTCCCTCCGAACATCTAAAGAATCTAGTAAGTTCTATAAGTACACATTTTGAATCTTTTAAGAAATTTGTCGAGACTAAAGTTAGAAATGATTTTTTGGATAAGAAATTTAGTGAAGTTAAGAGCCTAATAAAGAATGATAGGATAATACTTGGTATCAATATAAAGAGTATTCAAAATGCTCTAAGTGATGGAGGTGATATATACAAATTTTGTCTATTCTGGCCCAAAGTCAGTGAAAATATTAAGAAAAAGATAAAGGAGCAAGAACAAAAATTGTTAGATCTATCTCAAAATTTTGATCCTCTAATAGTTTCTTCTATAAGTCAGGAATGTCAAGTAATCAACTTGACTGATGAAATAAAGAAGCTTGTTAAAGAAAAAGGCAATATTGTGAAGAGAATGTGTGAGCTCCAGGCATTAATTGCCCCCAAATTAGAAACAATGTTTAATGCAGTATCATAAGCTCAAACTATAGTTCAGACAAGTGATCCCTCATATTTGACAAAGGTAGAAGCATACACATTTCTACTGAGTGGACACATCTCAGTTTTGGATGGCATGAAAAGAACTTGGGCCTCTGAACTTGAGCAATTGAAAAACAATTTTGTAGACATTCTCAAATTCATGTAAATATAAGGATTGGTTGTACATATGCGATATTGTATACAAAATTTTTAGAGAATTTTGGCTTGCAGACCCCACCCCTTGCCATTGATGTCAAAGGGGGAGTGAGAGACAGTGAAAAATGAAAGAGAATGAAGAGTCCATCAAAGGGGGAGTGGTGGAAGAATGTATAAGTATACACAGTAGGGGGAGTTAGTCATGACACTTAGTCATTTTTCACTAAGTGTTGCCATCAATGCCAAAGGGGGAGATTGTTGGCAAGAGACACTGCTTCACATGACAGGTGTTGTCATTGATGGAAACTAATATTGTTCCATGCATCCGTAGTGCAGTACCAGATCATACCGGAAGTCAGAATGGAAATTTATCTAAGTCTGGGAGCTAGAAACAGGGCATATGGTAGAGTTCAGTATTTTGATCAGCGAATCTCTCCAGTTAATCATTATGTGTTACAGATCTAAAGGAGTGTAGAGGGACACCAGGACAATCTAAATCCAAGTTTTTACCCTCTAGAGACAAAGGAATAAAAATTTATGAGCATCTGAATACCTGGTCCTATTATAATAGAACAGTTTAGTGAAGAATAGGTCGACTTGTGTTAGATCCTTGTGTGGACCTAGTAGAAGTGTTTTGATGAGCTGCGTATGAGATGTAATATTAGTGGCTAACATGTATAATGATCTACAAGTATCATTTTTGGTACACATCAATATTGGTGTCTGGATTTAGCTGACAGAGCACAGTCTTCAATAAGAATTACAAGTGTTCTTGAAACTGACTGAAAAGTTATTGGAATTCATGATGTGGATATATATAGCCGATGGATTTGAGTATTGTGGTGTGTGATTATGATGTTATGATGGAGTAAGTGCGAAGAGGGTAGATCAAAGTGTGAAAGAAAAGAAAATTAAGTTCTGGATTATGGTAGAGCAGTGAACAGGGCAGAGTGAAGATGAAGTGTGTAAGATCAGTATTCTGAGCCTCACCAGAACTAAATTTTTGCATTAGTAGATGCTATTCATCAGTTTAAACAAATTGTAATCTCCTTGTAATCATCTCTGTAGGAAGTGAGCATCCTTTTGAGCAGTGAGCTCTGGGTAGTGAGCCCGAAGGCATGTGCCTTCTAAATTTGTAATACTTTTAATAGAGTATAATCTTTGTGGGTTAACCCCCACCGTGGTTTTTCCCTTAACCAGGTTTCCATGTTAAAAATCTTGGTGTCAAGTGTGTTAATTATGTTTATGCTCATATGTTATTTCATGCTTACATCATTAATTTGTTTATAAGTTGTGAAAGAACTTTAAAAAGAAGGAAAGTTTAATAATTATGGGATAACTGATTCACCCCCCCCTCAGTTGTCTGTCTAATTCCAACATTCTGGGGCTCAACAGATGGAGGGAGCTGAAGATCAACTCAACCTCGGGATTCATCATTCACAAGCAATGACAGGTCCCATTACTTTTCTTATGCATTTCTTGTTCTTTCAAAAGTATAATATACTTTTATGCAGTATATTCTAGTCATTCCCATGACTTGTGTGGAACATATGTAAACACTCTTTTTAATAAAATTAGTTATTTCATTTTATGTAATGGTTTCTATGTATTTTTCCTTTCTGAATCAATTACATAGCATGAAACAACTGAATCTCATGTAAAGCACATGTTTAAAAAATGATAAAGAAATGAAAGTTTAGATACCTCCTTCCTAAAACTGCACTGAAATGTACTAAAAAATCAGCAACATCATAACTGAAGCATGAAGTCAATTAGATACCTAACATTCTTTGAATGTCTGCTTTCTTGCCTTTAGGACATTTTCCCTTACTAGGATGGTGTGACAACCCAGTTTGAGTCGTTACATGATCCTGATAAGTGATCATGTGTTAGTCTTTTATCAAGACATCCGACATTAGCTGGATGATCCTACACATAAAAAAAATTCTTTACCCTTTCTTCAAAAACTGCTATCTAGGCCTCACTAAATTAGGTTGCAAACATAATTTAGTAACATTTTTTGGTGACCTCTTAGGGGTGTTTGCCTGCTAAGCAAAATAAGACCAATAGCCTTCTAAATCCATTGGGCATATGAGTCTCTTCTTTCCTAAAATCTTGAAAAACCTTATGTAACTCAGCGGCCAGAAAGGTACAACAGCAAAACAATTAACTTGAAACAAACTACTCTGACCCTGTTTAGGATATGATCAGCAAAATGTGTAACTGCACTTCTTGGAAAACAAAATACAACTGAAATGAATGTGCTAAAATCACTTATTTACTGCAAACTTTCTCTTTAATAGCATTGTTTGAGGTGAATCCCATTAACAGGGATTGGAAACACCTCTCCATCTAACTTTGCAAGTTGAAATGCATTATGTTATTTGCATTCTATGATAATATATAGGTCATCCCACATGGCATCAAACTTGGTGTGTTTACCAGGTTTACTTTTAATCTCATCCCATTTAAACACTAGATCTCCTTCTTTGAAAGCTCTTGGAACTGCTTTCCTGTCAAATGTTCTTTTCATTTGAGCTTGGTGTATCTCCAAATTTTTTAGTGCCTCTTTTCTTGTTTCTTCTAGCTCCATTAGCTGTGAAAGCCTAACTTCCATATGTTGTTCTTCTAACAACTCAAGTTCTTTGATATAACTTAGAGTTGGCAATTCAACATAAACTGGTAACTTGGCTTCTTTCCCATAAGTAAGAAAATAAGGTGAATTACCTGTAGCTCTTTTGGAGTTACCCTATCAACCCAAAGGGCTAACTTCAGTTTATCATGCCATGTTCTCTGGTTATCATCAATTGTTTTTCTAATAGTTTTAATTAGGTTTTTATTTGTTGATTCTACCTGTCCATTACCTTGAGGTAATAATTGGATGAAGTATTCAAAAATATGTTGTTCTTGACAGACCAATCAAAAACTTTTAAACCTACAAATGCTAAAGCATTATTAGATATGATAGAATCAGGAGTACCAAACCTGTAAACTAGATCTTGATAGAAATTCAAAATAGAATTCTCATTAGCCTCCTTCAATGCAACTGCTTCAGGCCACTTTATGAAGTAATCTGTTGCTGTATGTATCTGTTTATGACCTGCACTTGAAGATGGGTTAATGGGACCAATGAAATCAAGTCCCTACTTGCCAAAAGGCTGCTCTATCTGAATCGGGTGTAAAGGCATTGCTGCAAATTTCTAGTTTCCTACAAACAATGAACATTTACTTCATTTCTTGACCCAAGCATGTGGATCTTTAAACAAATCCAGCCAATAATAACCAGCTCTCATAATTTTTAGAGCTGTAGTTCTTGCTGCAAAATGGCATCCAAAAGGTCTATCATGGAATTCTTCTAGAATCTTCTCAATTTGTTCCGGTTCAACACATCTGAGTAAAACACCATGAAAATCCCTTTTATACAAAATTCCATCAATTATAGCAAAAGAGATGGCTTCAAGCTATAATATCTCCTTTTTGACTTGTCTAAACCTTCAGGATAGTCTCTAGTATGCATATAATGGATCATTTTCCAAATCCAACTTGTAGATGGGATTGTAATAGCAACTTGTTCCTAATTTTTTAGCAGTGTAACAAATTCATACACAAGTTTCTTGCTATCTTATTCATTTTCTGCAAGCTATTCACATAAACCCTTGCCTCTAACAAGATTTGTAACTTTGATCTGAATGTCATACTCCATCACCTTTGTAATCCATCCTCCTCTTTTATCATTGAGATCTTTGCTAAGGAAGAAATATTTAACTGTTGGATGGGCAACCATCAGCTGCATTCTATTGTTAGAAAGCATGTGTTTAAATTTCTTAAGGCTTCTTATTGCAACCAGAACATGTTTTTCAACAAATGAGTATTTAACTTCATAATCATGTAAAACCTGACTAAAGAAAGCCACGAGTTGTTCTAATCCTTCTTCATTCTGTTGACAAAGCATAATTGAAATTGTGTCAACACTCCCAAATGCATATAATATGAAATATTTATCAAAATTTGGATTAATAAGTGTTGGGACTGATACAAGGGCCTCTTTGATCTCTTCAAGACTTCTTTTAACTTCAATAGTCCAGCTAAAGGAAATATTCTTTTTAAGCATAGTTGTAAGGGGATGCAATAATGCTGCAATATTAGGTATGAACCTCCTTACAAAATTGATCCTTCAAAGAAAGCTTTGTACTTGCCTTTCTTATGAGCTAGAAGAGGTAATGCTAGAATTGCTATGATCCTTTTTGGATCTATGGATATTCCATCTTTTGACACTATGTGTCTAAGAAGCTTTCCCTCATGGACATAAAAATGCTCTTCTTTGGGTTAAGTGAAACACTATATTCCCTACACCTTTCAAAGATTTGCCTAAGATGATCAAAATGTTCATCAGCTTTCTCTAAAAAAATTGTAACATCATCCAAATAAACAAGTATGAATTTATTAATGAGGCCTTGGGAAGCCATGCTCATGGCTCTTTGAAATGTTGCCCCTACATTGGACAATCCAAAGGGCATTTTTCTGTAAGCCATTGTGCCCCACTTGGTAGTGAAGGCATTTTTGAACTGGTCTTCCTCTTTTACTAAAATTTGATTGTACCCCGAATAACCATCCAGTAGTGAAAAAATTTCTGACCCTAAAACAACCTGCAAGATCTGCTCCATTAAGGGTGGTGGGTAATGGTCCTTAAGAGAAGCTTTGTTTAGATCACGAAAATCAACACATAGCCTAATTTCACCACTCTTCTTTCTAATAGGTACCAAGTTTGAAACCCAAGATGTATGTTTGATTGGAAAGATAATATTACCTTCAATCAACTTATTCAGTTCTATTTTCATAAGAGTTTCCAGCTTGGGATTCAGTGGGCTCTGTTTCTGCCTCACTAGTTTTTCTTTGGGCTCCAGCTCAATAGTCTGCTGAGCTAACTTACGCTTAAAACCCTTCAAATCTCCCTACTCCCAAGTAAATATATCACTAAATTCTTGGCAGAGCTGAATGAAAGCTTGCTGCTCTTCTTTGGTGTAGATTTTTCCAAGCTTAAGAAGCTTGTCCTTGAATATTTCAATGGGTTCATAATGCTCCTATTTTACTGACACTAAGGTTACCAAACCTTTGTTGGAAACAAGGCAGATAACTGAGAGGGGGGGTGAATCAGTTATCTCAAATATCTTTACTTTCTTTTCTCCTTTAATAATTAGTGCAGCATCAAAACATATAAGCATATATGATCATGAGAACAGAAATAAAATCATCACACATAACACAAGGATTTTTATGTGGAAAACCTTGTTAAGGGAAAAACCATGGGGTGACTAACCCAAGATTGTATTCTCTGTTAAAAGAATAAGAAGTACAAAATGGCACTTGCCAATTAGGGCTCACTGCCTGAGCACACTGCTCACAAGAGGTGCACTGCCTACAAGAGACTCACTGTCTATAGAACTTATAGAAGGTAACTAGGTGTTTGAATTGACGAGAGGCATCTACAAATGCTTGTTGTCAGTTTTGGTTAGGCACAATATGTTAGATCTAGGGCACACAACTGAGAGGGGGGGTGAATCAGTTGTACAGAAACTTGCTTCTACTTCAAACACTTGATTGTTCTTTGTTAGTTAATAGCATATCAATTAACCATCCATGAAAGCATAATGCATAAACATAGGAGCAGATAAACATCAATGCATTGGACACCAAGATTTTGACGTGGAAAACCTGGTAAAGGGGAAAACCACGAGGTGATTAACCCAAGGATTATTCTTTGTTAGAAGAATAAGAAAAATGAATGGCACATGCCAATTAGGGCTCACTGCCCGAGCACACTGCTCACAAAGAGGCACACTATCTACAAGAGACACACTGTCTACAAAGTGATAAGAATCACAAACTTGAACTGGAGATTGACATCTTTACCATGTCTGGATCAGTTCCATTTAAGCCCAAGATACTTCTGCTCTGCCCTTCGCTCTTTCGCTATACCACTCTCATCCGCTGCTTAACACATTTTGAAATGAACTCACAAACCTTTATTTATACAAGACATCAACTTAGGAACAATCATCTAAGTCGGCAATCAACCATAAGGACATTTGCAAGATGATTAATACATTCGGTCAGCCACCACAAGAACATTTGCAAGATGAACAACTTCATCCGGTCAGTTAGTCTGAATAAGAACTTCATCCGGAAGAATATCTTCAATTCCAGGCTCTACCACCAATGCAGATCAACAACACAACCTCAACACGATCCAAGAATCTTCACAAGCTTGCCTGAATGATCAGGAACATCCGCACTTCCTCTGCTTACCGGAATCTCTTCTCTTCCTTATCCGGAACTTCAAGAACACAGTCTACCGCGACTGTCATACTGAAACATGTGCTTCTGGACCTCCAAATCATGAACAAATTGAGATGACACATCAAAAGGACATCCCAAACACTCCTTCCAATCCGTAGAGTCTGATAATGCACCTCCGGATCTCACCGGACCTTTTTGTAATACTCTGTCCCTCCGGAGCATCTCTCGGAACCGGTTCTACTTGACCGATCACAACTTTTTCATATGTTCATGCGGACCTCTGAAATCTTAACTGGATCATCTCAAGACTCATATCTACAAACCCTTTAATCTACATCCTTTGATTCTCAACCTATTGAGTACATTTGCCTTCTCCTTATCACTGTTCTTCACTATTCCTGATTGAGACTACTTTTCTCAATATCCTCAACACATAGCTCATCCAAACCTTCTTACTAATGCAATATGAGCATGTTGACATCAATGACAACACTAGTTAACCTCATACTTGCAACAATCTCCCCCTTTGTCATTGATGGCAACATATGATGTGAAAAACCATCAAGAAAAGAACTTCTCTTTTCTGTCACAGCTCCCCCTATCAGCAACAACTCTTCACATGTCTTCTCTTCCTTTATGGCTCCCCCTTTGATCATCAACCACTTGTTTTTCACATGTCTTCTCTCCCCCTTTGACATCAATGGCAAAGGGCTCATATTTGCACTTGTAACATATCAGAAGCATACCAGCTACTCCCCCTTAGTAGCAGCTCCCCATCATCAATCCGGATCACAAGATATGACTGTGATATCCACCAGACTGATGCACATCAGTGCATCCTAGTTTATCACCGGAGGGGCCATGACCCCTAACTTCTCCTGGAGATACTCAAAAGAGTCCTTGGGAAGAGGTTTAGTAAAGATATCTGCAATCTTATCCTTGGAGGGTACATACTCCAATCTGACTTCATCCTTGTTCACTTGTTCTCTCAGAAAGTGAAACTTGATAGATATGTGCTTGGTCTTAGAATGCAACACCGAATTCTTAGAAATGTTTATTGCACTTGAATTATCACAGAAAATTGTGATAGGCTCCTCATATTCTACTTTCATGTCTCTTAACATCTGCTTCATCCATAAAATTTGAGTGCAACTACTTGCTGCTACAATATATTCTGCTTTAGTTGTAGATAGAGATATTGCCTCTTGTCTCTTGCTTAGCCAAGAAACCAATCTCTTTCCCAAAAAGAATGCTCCACCACTGGTGCTCTTCCGGTCATCCACATCTCCTGCCCAATTTGCATCTGTATATGCATGAAGAGAGAAATCCAGATCTCTAGGGTACCATAGACCATACTCAACTGTTCCTTTCAAGTACCTAAAAATTCTTTTGATTGCCATAACATGAGATTCTCTAGGATCAGCCTAGAATCTTGCCACAAGACCAACAACTTGCATTATATCTGGTCTAGTCTGAGTGAGATACAACAATCCACCAATCATTGATCTATACTTTGTCTGATCTGCCTTTGGAGAGTCATCATCTTTGCTCAACTACATCCGGTTGCCATAGGAGTGTTCATTGGCTTTGAATCTTCCATACCGAATTTCCTCAACAATTCTTTCACATATTTGGTCTGAGAAATGAAGATCCCTTTCTTTGTTTGAGTAATTTGCAGACCCAAGAAGAAATTCATTTCACCAAGCATAGACATTTCAAACTCACTTTTCATCTAATTTGTAAAAGTTTTGCACATACTATCTCTTCCTCCAAAAATGATATCATCCACAAACACTTCAACAATCAAAATGTTTTCATGATCAATTTTGAAATATAAGTTACTGTCAGCAGTACCTTTGTTGAATCCAATCTGCACAAGATGCTTATCCAACCTTTCATACCATGCTCTTGGGGCTTGCTTCAATCCATACAATGCTTTCTTCAACTTGCAGACCATATCATCATTATCAGACAATTGAAATCCATCAAGTTGTTCAATGTATACTTCTTCTTCCAAATCACCATTTAGGAAGGCAGACTTGACATCTATCTGATATACCTTGAAGTCTTTGAAGGCAGCATATGCAAGAAATAATCTGACTGCTTCAATTCTTGCTACCGAAGCAAAGGTTTCTTCAAAATCAATTCCTTCTATTTGAGAGTAGCCTTTGCAGACCAATCTGGCTTTGTTTCTGCTAACTTCACCAACCTCATTTAATTTGTTTTGGAAGACCTATTTGGTTCCAATCACATTCTTGTTTCTAGGTCTGGGAACAAGAACCCAAGTGTGATTTTTCTCAATTTGCATCAACTCTTCTTCCATTGCTTTCGTCCAATTTTCATCATTGCATGCTTCATTTATTGTCTTAGGTTCAATCTTTGAAATCAAACAACATTCATCTGAATTTTGAGCAATTTTCCTCTTATTTGTACCCCTTTGCTTCTGTCACCTATGATCTGATCTTCAGAGTGATTTAAAGTTACATACCTTGGAACTTTGGGAGTCTCTTGCACTGTTGTTTCTTGATCAGGTTCATTCAGACAAACCTCTTCTTCTTGATTTACCGGATCAGTCTGAATCTGACTTTCAGGAAGGGATTGAGTTCCTTGAATCAGAGCACCATCCTGATCATCTTCATCATATTCATAAAACCTTGAGGGCTTCTCAATTTCTTCATCAACCTTCACATTTGTACTTTCTATCATCTTTTTTAGTCTCTTATTGTAACACCGGTATGCTTTGCTTTGAGTGGAGTAACCCAAGAAAATTCCTTCATCACTTCTAGCATCAAACTTTCCTAGATCTTCATCTCTTTTGATGTAACACTTGCTACCAAATACTCTGAAATATCTCACAGTAGGAGTTATACCAAACCAAAGTTCATAAGGAGTCTTACCGATATTGTTCCTGATTTGAACTCGGTTAAGAGTGTAAACTACAGTGCTGATAGCTTCTCTCCAAAACATCTGAGGAACATTTGCTTCCATCATCATTGTCCTGGAAGCTTCCTGGATGGTCCGGTTCTTTCTCTCAACTACTCCATTCGACTGTGGAGTCTTAGGAGTAGACAACTGTCTCTTTATGCCATGCTTCTCACAAAAGTCTATGAATTCACAGGATGTGAATTCACCACCTCTATCAGACCTTAGACACTTCAGTTTCAATCTAGTCTGCTTCTCTACCATAGCCTTGAAGATTTTGAACTTCTCAAAGGCTTCTAATTTCTCTTTCAGAAAGAAAACCCACATCATCCGAGAATGATCATCAATTAGTAACATGAAATATCTATCACCTTGCATACTTTTGATTCTTGTCAGACCACATAGATCAGTATGAACTAATTCCAATAATCTGGTAGAGGACTAATCTTTTCTTTTGAAAGAGACTCTGCTTTGTTTACCTAGCTGACATTCTTTGCACAAACTATTTGTAGGTTTTACCAATTTTGGAAGATCTCTTATAGCCTGAATATTGCTTATCTTGATGATGTTATCAAAATTTACATGACACATCCTTCTATGCCATAGCCAACTCTGATCAACTTGAACAAACAGACAACTTTTATTTGAACCAACCAGATGGAAGATATTACCTTTTGTTTGAGTACCGGATGCAATCTCAGTTCCAGAGCTTTCAAAGATCCTGCATCTTCCATTTTTGAACTGGAGATCATAACCTTTGTCTACTAACTGTCCAACACTGAGAAGATTGTGCTTCAATCCTTCAACATACAGTACATTACCAGTTTTCCTCTTTCCATCAAAGGAAATAGTTCCCCTACCTCTGATTCTACCTACAGAATTGTCACCAAACTTTACCATTCCTCCTTCATACCTTTCTAAATCTAAGAACTTGTTCATGTCGCCTGTCATGTGGTGAGAGCATCCACTATCAATAACCCAATCATCCTTTTCTTCAACTTGGGCAGCCAAAGCTCTTTCTACAACCTTATGATTGACAGATTCAAAGGATATTGGTTCTTCTTCCTTGATGGCAATAAACACCCATTCATTTCCGGATTTGCTTCCTATTTCTTATTCATCATCTGTTACTCCTTCATTGTCATCTTCTTCATTAACATAATAGCAGTTCTTTTGAAACCTTTGTCTATTAGTATTAGACCTTGTAGATCTTTCTAGACATCTTGAAGCAAAATGAGCAATCTTATTACAATTGAAGCACTTAAACGGTAGTTTTCCTTTATACTTACCGAACCCTCTTGGTAGTCTCTTTGCAATTAGGGCTTCAAGTTGAGCTGTTTCTGCTTCTTCCTCTTCCATGTCTTTCCTTGCTTGATCATACCATGACAGCTTCCTTGAAGAGTTCTCTCCCAGATCAAATCTTTGTTTGCCTTTCACATAGGCACTGGCTTTGAATGCAGATTTAGTCTTGGGGGGATCATCTCCAAACTCAGTCATTTCAAATGTAGCCAGTTTGCCAGCGAGTTGCTCTCTTGTGACAGTTGTATGGGCTCTGAATTCATCAATGGCAGCAACCTTGATTTTGTAGGCAGTAGGAAGGGAACTAAGAATTTTGCAAACAATTTCATTTTCATCCAGAACTCCACTAGCATTCCTGATTCCACACACTAGCTCATTCACTCTTGGCATAAAGGTAGTGATATTTTCATCATCTCTCATCTTCAATCTTTCAAATTTCCCTTTCAGACTTTACAACCTTGCACTCTTGACAAACTCATCTCCTTCATACAGAAGGTCTAGTTTAGTCCAGATCTCATATGCAGTTGGTAGGTCAATAACATTTGAGAGATCTAAGTCATTCAATACGCTTAGAAGAGCTTCCTTGGTTCGCAGATTATTTTCAGCATCTGTGGTTTCATTCAGAGTTGTCGGACCACCCTGTGGAGGAACATATGGTTTTGAGACCATGGTCAAGTATGCTTTTCCCATACACTCCAAATGACATTTCATGCGACCTTTCCAGAGAGTGAAGTTGGTTCCATCGAACTTCAGACTATCCTTCTTGTATGACGACATCCTGGATCTCCTCAAGCGGTTAAGCTCCTTTCAGAGGAACTTGGCTCTGATACCAATTGTTAGATCTAGGGCACACAACTGAGAGGGGGGGTGAATCAGTTGTACAGAAACTTGCTTCTACTTCAAACACTTGATTCTTCTTTGTCAGTTAATAGCATATCAATTAACCATCCATGAAAGCATAATGCATAAACATAGGAGCAGATAAACATCAACACATTGGACACCAAGATTTTGACATGGAAAACCTGGTTAAGGGAAAAACCATGGGGTGATTAACCCAAGGATTATTCTCTGTTAGAAGAATAAGAAAAATTAATGGCACATGCCAATTAGGGCTCACTGCTCGAGCACACTGCTCACAAAGAGGCACACTGCCTACAAGAGACACTATCTACAAAATGATAAGAATCACAAACTTGAACTGGAGATTGACATCTTTACCATGTTTGGATCAGTTCCATTTAAGCCTGAGATACTTCTACTCTACCCTTCGCTCTTTCGCTATACCACTCTCATCCACTGCTCAACACATTTTGAAATGAACTCACAAACCTTTATTTATACAAGACATCAACTTAGGAACAATCATCTAAGTCAGAAATCAACCATAAGGACATTCGCAAGATGATTAATACATCCGGTCGGCCACCACAAGAACATTCGCAAGATGAACAACTTCATCTGGTCGGTTAGTCTGAACAAGAACTTCATCTGGAAGAATATCTTCAATTCTGGGCTCTACCACCAATGCGAATCAACAACACAACCTCAACACGATCCAAGAACCTTCAAAATCTTTCCTGAATGACCAAGAACATCCGCACTTCCTCTGCTTACCGGAATCTCTTCTCTTCCTTATCTGGAACTTCAAGAACACAGTCTACCGCCACTGTCATATTGAAACATGTCCTTCCGGACCTCCAAATCATGAACAAATTGAGATGATACATCACAAGGACATCCCAAACACTCCTTCCAATCCGTAGAGTCTGATAATGCACCTCTGGATCTCACCGGACCTTTTTGTAATACTCTGTCCCTCCGAAGCATCTCCCAGGACCGGTTCTACTTGACTGATCACAAATTTTTCATATCTTCATGCGGACCTCTGAAATCTTAACTGGATCATCTCAAGACTCATATCTATAAACCCTTTAATCCGCATCCTCTGATTCTCAACCTATTGAGTACATTTGCCTTCTTCTTATCACTGTTCTTCACTGTTCCTGATTGAGACTACTTTTCTCAATATCCTCAACACACAGCTCATCCAAACCTTCTTACCAATGCAATATGAGCATGTTGACATCAATGACAACACTGGTTAACCTCATACTTGCAACACAATATACTGATCTAATGCACTTCATTCTTCCTCTGCTCAAGTGTTGCTGCTCTGTCACATACCAAACTTGTATTGTTGCTTCCACACTTATCTCTGCTTTTCTTCACACTTTATTTCATCACATCTATACACACACACACACACTTCTACATACTTGAATTCATCTGGTATATATATCCGCATCAAGGATTTCAACAACTTTCTAGTCGGCAATCAGAATACTCAAGATATTTTCAAATTATTGATCTATCAGCTGAATCCATGCTTAATATGTGATGCGTATCAAAAACATAGACATAGAAGTCATCAATCATGTCGGCTAACCATGTGTGATCCCTCAAATAGCTTGATCAACATCAACTACTTATCCAGATTGAAGTCTGATACTTTGTTGGTCAGTTCTTCCTCTGTTTGCTCTGCCTGTCTGGAACACAACACTTAGATGCTCATATCTTTTCCATGATTCATCACTGGAGGGTCAATCTCTAGAATATAGTAGTCATGATACTCCTCTTGTTTTGTCCAAGTCCTCAACTTGCTTGGTTACACCATCTGCGAGATCCGGACCTGATTGTCAGACCTTGCTGCATGCTCTGTTCTTGTTCACCGGACCAAAAGAATCTTCAATCTGACTTCCGGTATAGGCATACTATGTGCTACGGATGTGTAGGATAGAATTTGTTTCCATCAATGACAACACTCATGAAGCCACACAATGTCTCTTGCCAACAATCTCCCCCTTTGGCATTGATGGCAACACTTAGTGAAAAATGACTAAGTGTCACAGCAAACTCCCCCTTGGCTGATGTTCTATCTTATGCATTGTTTTACCAGAGCTCCCCCTTAGTTGGATTCCACATTTTTCACTACTCCTCACTCCCCCTTTGACATTAATGGCAAAGGGCAGAATCTGCACACCAAAATTTGTAAAAATTAACCTATATATAGCCGCATAAGTTTGTATATACATGTTATACTTACATATACTTGAGTATATCCACAAAAGTGGCCTTCAACTATACATACTCTGTGGTCCAGCTCTGCTTCATCCTTCCAAAATGGAGATGTGACCACTGAATAAAAATGGATATGCTTCTGCCCTTCTTAAGTCTGCCGGATCACTGGTTTGGGCTGTGGTTTGAGCATCTATTAAGGACTCATGCATTGCCTCTAACTTAGGGATAATTATAACTCTAAGTTCACTCATCCTGTTTATTATATTCTTCCTTTCTTTCTCCAGCCTCTTTATTTCATTTATAATGACAATAGCCTGGCATTCTTGACTCATTATGGATGTAGTGAGGGGATCCAAATTGTGAGATAAACTTGACAGTTTACCTTCTTGTTCTTTCACCTTCATTTCAATATCCTCTGTCACTTTAGACCAAGATAGACAAAATTTGTACATGTCCCCACCATCTTTAAGAGCATTTTCAAGGCTCTAACCCAATATCTAGGGTCCTCCTATCATTAGCTATGAGTCCCTGTACTTTAGTGAATCTCTTTCCCAAAAACTCTTTCCGGACCTTTTCTTCTGCCAATTTTTCTAAAGAATCAAAGTGAGTGCTAACAGAGTTTACTAGAGACTTCAAGTTACCAGATGGAGAGGCCAAAGGATCCTTTTGAAAGGATGACATGATCTTCTCCAACATCCCGGATGTAATCTCTAATAGCTCACAATCTTCCATGTGAGATTTTAGAAGTTTTTCTTTTACTTTAGCTTGGGCAAAAGTTGCTATTTTCATTGTCTAGACCAGAGAGAGGGAATCAAAATTTAGTGGTCCTTGGAATAGTTTTGATTCATCTATCTCCATCATTTCTTTGTTAAGGAAGTTCTTTACTGCCTCTATAGTGTCTCTTGCTAGTGATTGAGTCTTATTTTCTTTTGGGATCTCAAAACTGTCATCAGAGATCTTCTCTGTTTGTTCTTCTTCTCTTCCCTTTACCTCATCTTCTTGACTCACTTTCTCCTCTTTTCTTCCTTCTCCTTCAGTTCCTAATTTTGGAATGTCTACAGTGGGATCCAGAGGAGAGATGTTAACTTGTTCATGAACTTCCTCTTCCAAAATAAAGGAATCCAAGTCCTTAGGCTTCTCCTCATCTCTCTCTTTTGACCCTTCTACATTTTTGTCAGTAGATTCTTCTTTTGATGCATTTAATCCTTTAACATCCATGGTAGAAGGTTCTTTATCCATTTCCTCTCTAATAGGAAGATTGAATCTTTTGAAGGCATTCTGGAGGATGTCTTCTATTTCTCTTTCTACTTGATCAGTTTCTCCAAGCATAAGTTTGTTCATTCTTGCTTTGCTCCAGAATTCATCCTTACAGTCCTTAATGATCATGTCCATTTGCTTTGGAGTAATAGAAGGATAGTGCTGAATTGCAATCTATTCTTAGATCTCTGAGTCTTTTGCCTTTGCATTCTCTTTTCTGAGTTCAAGTACCTTCTCTAGACTTTTGGAAATTAATGAAATAATTTCAATGAATGCTTTATTATAAATATTCAGGTACCTGACTGTAGCTTCTTCCAAGATTCTCTTGTCAGTATCACTATATTCATCATAAAATTCTATTACTAGTTGCAGATTCCCATCCATAGTGACTGCCTTGATGATATCATCAATTGAAAGAGTGGGCTTTTCAACAAATTCTTCTACCTTTTCTTCTTTGTTTTTACCAGTAGAGGATTCCCCAGATGTTTTCTTCTTCTTCTTCTTCATTTTCTTAACTTCCTCATCAGACTTTGTTTCTTCATCATCCTTTTGACTTATGTAAGACCTTGTAGCTTTTGTTTTCGTTCTCTTTTCTCCCTTTCCAGATGTCTTGACTTCCAGTTTGGTGGCTCTTGAGCTCTTAGGGGTGGCAGGTGCAGAGCTCTTGGAGGATCTAGTTCAAGAGGAGGCTTGTACCAGAACACTTCCTTTTTCTGCTTCTTATTTGTCTTTTTCAGCTCTTTCTATTTTCTCTCTATTTGCATCAACTACCTCTTTTGATATGCCATATCTTTTGGCAATTTCCTCTACTTCCCTTCTAACTTTCCTTTTTATTTCTGGTTGTCTTAGCTCAACATGTATTTTTACACTTAGTTCTTGAAAGGTTCCAAACCTTTCTACCTTAGGGTCCTTAGGCTGACTTAGCAAGTGTTGGATATGCAACTCCAAAATTTTCTCATCAACCTCATATCCCATAGGCATTATCCAAACTGTTCTGGGCTCAACTGCCTCCATTAGGCATTGATCAGTATCTACCATAAAACACACTGTATCCTTGTATTTTTCTACTATGGATTGAGGTATCCTTTCTCTATCTTGCATCATACTTTGGAAGTTCTTAAAGTATCCCCAGAGTGTTGTGCTTTGAGCCTTAGCATCACCAAGTCCATACATATAGTCTCTAATCTGTATTGCAACTGGTTTGTCATTTTGCCACACCCAACCACTTGATCCGGGTGACTCATTCATGTAGTAGAAGAATAGACACAGTATTAAACAACCATACTTAAATGAGTTCTTCTTATCCTTCTTGATCTTCTATAGATTTTCTGACAGTTGGTTTAAAAGAAGATCACATAGGTCATAATCTGCATTTTCCTTAACATCTGATATGCTGTATATATTACAGTCCCAGACACAGAATTCTCCCTACTGGAATGATAGATCTTATATCCAATTATCATAGAGGCAAATTTGACATCCAGATCTGTGATGTCTTCTATGGTCATTGCTCTCTTGTCAAACTTAGATCCAGTAGCTTCACTTACTATCTGGTTCTTGACAGATTTGAGTGCAAGTAACCGACTAGATGAGTGCAGTCCAGTTACTACCCTAATGGCATCTTTTGTTATCTTGAAGAGCTTCATTAACCACATGAAATTATCATGCATTCTACTAAGGACATACCGGACCCAATCATCTTCTACAAAACAGGGAAAGTGGATGTAATGTTTGAAGTGCTTATCCCGGAGAGCCTTGTATTGAGGTTTGAGTTCAAAAATTTCATCTATTAACTATTTATGATAGATGTCCATCAACTTAGATTCTCCAAATTCCTCAATATTGGTGTGGATGTAAACCCTAACATCTTCTATGTGCAGTAATCCATGCGGAATGCTAGAAAAAGCTCCTAATGGATCAACTTCTATGGATTTATAGGGATGTTTCTTGAATTTTGGGCATGGCCTATCAGTGATCTTAACAACCATTGGAGTAGCCATTTTACAAATGATTCAGAGAGATATTTTTAGAATGGAAGTACCTTTTTAGGCTTTAGGGTTTGAAATAAGAACCGGAACAAATCGCTAGTTGAATTAGATTTTGTAGTTGATCTTTGAGAGAGTTGTAGACACTTTGATGCAAAGCTCTTCTTTTCTTCTTCTTGAAAGCAAATGCACGAATAATAAGTGAATGAACCCTTTTATCTCTGTGTAAACCCTAATTTCCTTTTGCAATAAATGTACAATCTAAGTCATCAAGTTGCCTTGTTTTGAGGGAGATCTTTTCGAATCACTGAGATGCACTTAGAATCATTTTCAGTGATAATTGACAATGTATCTTCTTTCCTCCAATCATGCCATGAATCCGTAGATCAAGATATTTCAATTTTGAATCACATCGGATCTGTCTATGAAGATCCTGCTTTACCGGATGGCTGTCAAATTAGATCAATCTTAGATGATTAAACTCTTGCAAAACTCCATGCGGATCTTTCATATTTTTACTGAGGGTTATTTGGATATTTCTCTAAGAACCCTTTAATCTGCAACATTCCATTTGCCAAATTTAGGCACCAATTGACTGGCTGGGGGAATTTATTTTTCTTTGTGACTCCCCCTGAGCCAGAGCTCATCTATTTAGTTTTCGGAAGAAATATCAGCACCAAATTCTGGTGTGGATCCATCCCCAACATTTTCTGTACTCTTCTTTACTCAAATCTTGCTCATCTCCCTTTGAACTTCATCTGCATTCACTTTGCCTTTTCCCTTATCTTGTTTTTGATTATGATGCACTGGACCCTTTTTATCTTGATTTTTACTTCTGCAAAATTTGGCAATATGACCGGATCTATTGCAATTGTAACAAACAACATTTCTTTCCATATTTGATTGATATCCTCTTGATCTGCATTGATTCGCCATATGTCCCATTCTATTGCATGCAAAACATATACCATTGAATGAATTGTTTATTTGCATATTTCTGCATTCATGAGATTTGTGACCATACCTTTTGCAGTTGAAGCATTGTCCGGAGAAGGATGGATTGTTCTGATTCATTCTCCTTCTATACTATGTTGCTTTATGACCGAAGTTGTTGCAATTGAAGCAGTATCCATTGAAGGATGGATATCTTTGATTATTTTGTTGCCTTACCGGAGGTCTTCTAGGTCTGTTTCTTTGATTTTATGATCCAAAGTTCTTCTGACCGGATCCGGAGCTTTCACCTTTCTCATATCCCAAGCCACGCTTGTCATCTACCCTCTTTTGGCTTTCAAGAAGAACTTCAAGTTGAGATGAGCTTATCTTGAATTTCTCTTTGTATTCATTTGTTGTTTGTAGATCTTGTTTAAGAGTGTCTATTTGATTCTCAAGTTGTTCTTCATTATCTCTAGCTTCTTCAAGATTAGATTCAAGATGCTTGATTATTCTGTCTATTTTGTGGTAGTCCTCAGTCTTCTCCTTGAGGGATTGTTTTAGATTATCTTTAATTTTCCTTTTCTCTTCAATTTCTTGGGTGAATCTCATAACCCTTGATTCTATCTCATGTCTTACCATAATGACCTCTTTTGATAGCTTCTCACATAGCTTGTTTTTCTCATCCAGATCTTCATTAGTATCATTGGGTTCACTCTAACTTGCTAATTTTTGAAGTAGTTCCTTTCTCTTTTTCACAGAGATACTCAATTTTTCTTTTAGCTCATTTATGAAATCATCAGCTTGTTTGAGTCTTTCTCTCAAGTTGTTGACTTCAGAGTGGGACTGTTCAAGATCATCTAGGGTAGACTGAAGTTGTTCCTTCATACCATACATATCCATTGAGATTGCCAGATGTTCCTCAAGCTGTTAGGCTTTATTTAGAGGAACCTAGCTCTGATACCAATTGTTGGAAACAAGGTAGATAACTGAGAGGGGGGGTGAATCAGTTATCTCAAATATCTTACTTTCTTTTCTCCTTTAATAATTAGTACATCATCAAAACATATAAGCAAATATGATCATGAGAACAAAAATAAATTCATCACACATAAGACAAGGATTTTTACGTGGAAAACCCTGTTAAGGGAAAAACCATGGGGTGACTAACCCAAGATTGTATTTTCTGTTAAAAGAATAAGAAGTACAAAATGGAACTTGCCAATTAGGGCTCACTGCCCGAGCACACTGCTCACAAGAGGCACATTGCCTACAAGAGACTCACTGTCTACAGAACTTATAGAAGGTAACTAGGTGTTTGAACTGAAGAGAGGCATCTACAAATGCTAGAGGTTAGTTCTGGTTAGGCACAATATACTAATCTGATGCACTTTATTCTTCCTCTGCTCAAGTGTTGCTACTCTATCACATACCAGACTTGTATTGATGCTTCCACGCTTGTCTCTGCTTTTCTTCGCACTTTATTTCATTACATTTGTACACACACACACACTTCTACATACTTGAATTCATCTGGTATATATATCCGCATCAAGGGTTTCAACAACTTTCTAGTTAGCAATCAAAATACTCAAGATATTTTCAAATTACTGATCTGTCGGTTGAATCCATGCTTAATATGTGATGCGTATCAAAAACATAGACATAGAAGTCATCAATCATGTCAGCCAACCATGTGTGATCCCTCAAATAGCTTGATCAACATCAACTACTCACCTGGATTGAAGTCTGATACTCTGCCGGTTAGTTCTTCCTCTATCTGCTCTGCCTATCTAGAACACAACACTTAGATGCTCATATCTTTTCCATGATTCATCACCAGAGGCTCAATCTTTGGAATATAGTAGTCATGATACTCCTCTTGCTTTTTCCAAGTCTGCAACTTGTTGGGTTACACCATCTAAAAGATCTAGACTTGATTGTTGGACCTTGCTGCATGCTCTATTCTTATTCACCGGACCAAAACAATCTTCAATCTGACTTCTGGTATAGGCATACTATGTGTTGCGGATTTGTGGTATAGACTTTATTTCCATCAATGGCAACACTCCTGAAGCCACACAGTGTCTCTTGCCAACAACCTTTAGGCAATTTATTTGACTTCAGTTGTAAGATTTAATCATCATATTGCTGTAGCCATTTTTGTTGATTTCCTGCTGCAAACTCAACTTCTTCCATCAGAAAATTTATGATCTATTGATCACTTTCAAAAAACCTTCCAACTTGTGTTATTATCAGGCACAGAAGGTCTGACAACCACTTTGACATACTGATGTGTTTGCACATTCTTAATTTTAGTTGAAATATCAAACTGTACTCCTAATGTAGCCAATCTATTTGCTTCTTTATTTTGATTTATCAGAATGGATAGTAGATTGAAAGCATCAAATTCTTTAATTAAATCCCAAGTTCTGTGTTTATAAAGCTTGAGCAAATCATTCTTTGTTACATTCAGATTTCTTACTTGATTTGCTACTAATTTTGAGTCACCAAAAACTTGCAAGTATTTAATACCTTTCTTCCTGGCCCACTCTAGGCCATGAATACGTGTCTTGTATTCAACAGTGTTGTTTGAGCAGCTGAAGGCAAAATGAAGTGTTGAATAATACTTTTCCTCATCAGGAGAAATTAACATGGCTCCTCCACCAACACCTGTCTTGCTTCCTGAGCCATCAAAATATAGCTTCCAAAGCTGATTAGTTTGTTGTTCAATATATTTTTCATCTTTAATCTGATTCAGAACAAATGCACCAGGTTCATGAATCATATAAACTCTGAGCCCTACCTCATCCATTTGACTGAAAGGGTCAAGCTCATCATTCTTAGATGCCCATTCATCTAACTTAATATCAGGTATGCCCTCAATAGGTGTATTGGGATCTTGGATAGTAACTAACTCCTCTTGATCATAGATGGAAAGATTGGCATTTATGGAACTAGGAGTGTAAGGTTTAAGATGATCATTTGCCAATGGTTCTAATTTTATGGTAACTTTGGTTCCATACCTTGTTCTAAAAAATAAATGACTCCAATCAGAAGACATGTATCCCCCCAACTTGGCTGTAAAATAAGTCAATGGCAGGGATGTCTTGATGAATCACAAAGTTGGGACATGCATGCAAAGTAAGACCAAGTTTTTTAAACATTCCCACTGTATTAACTTCTATACCATCCAATTGGACAACTCCTCTAGAAATAGGTTCGTAAACTAAACCAAGTTTATCAGCTAATTGTTTGGGCATTACTGAGCTACTAGCTCCAAAATCAATCATACAATTGTTAACTAAATAATTGCCAACAATCAGAGTTACATAGAATGGAGGTGGCTTGATCACTTGCTTTGGTTGTTCACTCTTGTTTTGGGCATCATTAGTAAGCACAACCTGGGACTGACTTGTATGAGGTTCATTAGACAATGACAACTTGGCTAGAGCATCTTGCGATAAATCGTTTTGCCTAGGAATGTGTAATGCATCTAACATTGACATACTAACAGTAGATTTCTTCATATGATCAACAATGTTAAAAGAAGAACCACTAACCTTTTGTTGTATTTTAGGAACATAAATATCTGAATGTACCTTTTTTGGTTGTGGTTGAATTTTAGGCTATTTATTACTAGCAATAGTTTGTCCTTTTGGTAGAACATGAACATTCTTAGAAGTGGAAACTTTAGGTTGACCTTGTTGAGCTGTAGAAGCTTAATTTTTACTCTTGTCACCTTGCTGCTATACTTTATCATCTTGTTGTTTACTGTTATCAGCCTGTTGTTGTAAATCAACAACTCCTTTCTTTGACCTCGTATTGGCTGCAATAGAAGTATAAGATTGTTTTTACCCCTGTAACCGATTCATTCCACAAAAATCATTAGCTTGCCAATTCATGAAAGAAACATCAAGATTATTATGTTGTGTCTGAGAATCTATCTAATCATTACCTTCTTTTGCTGCATTTTCAGAAACAACATAATTATTCTGAACAATAAGTGCTTGAATTACCACTCCATTCATACAAGTACCCTAGTTATGAGCCTGATTACACAGATAGCACCATACATAATCATGTGCCATGTTATTTTGCATAGGTACAAGCTCTCTTGAAGAGCTAGCAACATTTTGGTTATATGGCTAATTAGGCCTAGCATTATAATTTCTTCTCTGTCCCTGGTAATCTACTTGATAAGGAGGTCTATATTCTTGGAATGGTGCTTGATAAGGTCTAATATTCTAATCTTGTTTCTTCTTGAGGCTTACTAAGTTATTGCTAACAGTTTGCAACAGTTTTGCCATTTCTTGTTGACTACCCTTAAGCTCTTGCAAGTTTGACTGTATTGGATCAACATTATTTTGAACAGCTGCTTGATAGCCTAAGGCTGGAATAGCAGAAATTGAAGCAATAGGAGGTACTTGGATAGGAATTAGAGGTTAAATATTAGGGAAAATAGGCATGGGAGGCCTTGGTACAATTTTGTCAGCTTGAATAAGACTATTCTCAGCTCTACTAGTTATGTCAAATGCTCCTGGTAATGTTACCCCACCCATTGACTGAATCATTATAGCTATATCACTATTTAATTCTCTAAGGTAATACAAAAATGCATGTTCAGGTGTAGGTCTTACCGTTGCTGGAATCCTATTCTAGGTTTTTTGAAATTGAAAATTCAAGTCTATCATTTGTTCTTGTGGGGCTCTCTTAATGGTTGTCATCTGCTCAACAAGGGATAAATGATATGATTTATCTTGAAACTGCCTGTTCAAGGCACTTCCTAACTCATCCCATGTTTGAATAAAGTTAACAGCCAATCCTCATAACCATTGAAGAGCTTTGCCTTTCAATGACGCTACTAGAAGTCTTATTGCCACATTCACCTCTATAACATGATGAACCCCGCAAAGTGAAGCTACATCTCTTATATGCTCTATTGGTGTAGTACCATCTTCACCAGTGAAAATGGGTAAACTCTCAAGTGCAGCCATTGGGATATCATCATGCTACTGCAGATTTAATGGGATGCCCCCATTAAAAGTTACAAATGGTTGATTTATTGGTGGTTGTTAAGTTGCCATCTGGGACACAGGTACTTGTACTGTAGGACTTGCTGGTGGAGAATTGATAGGGATTTGTGATGAAGAACTTGTAAACAATGGATTGCTATGAAATGCAAATTTAGGATGACAATTTTGAAGGTTGGGTATTGTTGTATTTGATGGCTTTACCACTCTATTTGCTTCCTTAGCCTTCCTTTTTAGTGGTGAAAGCTGAATATGCTTCTCAGTATTAACACTTTGTCTTGTTTGAATCTTTCTCATATGCTATAAAATGTAATCTATTCAAACCAGAAACTTGGAGTCACTAGGTACTTGAATTAAAACCTCCAAAACGCTGTAACAACTACTGCTCATACCAAAATAGAAGAAAGAATAAGTTAGGCTCCACATCTCTTTATTGCTTCAACTTCTGAGCCACAGACTTTTTGGGAAGCTTCTGGTGTCCCTGAGTGGGATGCAACAATGTAAGAAGAGATTAGTTCCTTGGAAAGGAATCACACATGGGATTTAGTCCCTCTTCCTAAGGGAAGAAAACTTGTTGGATGCAAGTGGATCTATTAGACAAAATTTGGAGCAAATGGGCCAGTTGACAAGCATAAGGCTCACTTGGTTGCCAAAGGAATCTCCCAGGTGCCTTGGATTGACTACTCTGAGACTTTTGCGCCAGTAGCCAAAATGAATTCCATCTGACTTATACTTGCTATAGTTGTAGCCCATCATTGGGAAGTTCATCAAATGGATGTGAAGAGTGCTTTTCTTCATGGTGACCTTCAAGAATTTACATGGAGCAGCCACAGGGGTTCGTTCAAGATCCTTCACTTGTTTGCCGACTTCAGAAGTCTCTCTATGGCCTCAAATAGAACCCTTGGGCCTGGTATGCCAAGATGGACTCCTTCCTTCTATTAGTTGGGTTCACTCGATGCCATTTTGATCTAAACGTATACATTCTATAGCAGGATGATACTCTGACATTTCTAGTTCTTTATGTCGATGACTTGCTGATCATAGGGAGTCACTCATCCACCATCAAAGTAGTGAAAACTACTCTTCATGATCGATTTTTGATGTCAGATGTGGGTCTATTGCACTACTTCTTAGGGATTGAGATCATTCAGTCATCTTTAGGTATTTTCATGGCACAACCCAAGTACACACTTGATATGCTCTCCATATTTCTCAAGGATGACTATAAGCTGCATTGACTCCATTTCTATCCAGGGTCAAACTTGAGGTTGTGTTATTCACCCTTGGTTGATGGCACTTTATACCGATAACTTGTTGGGAGTCATTTATTTGACTCACACGAGGCCTGACATTTGATATACCATGGGCTTGGTCTCTCGGTTTATGTAGGAGCCACATGAGTTGCATTGGAAAGAAGCTAAGTAGATTCTCCACTATGTTCAGGGCACTCACAGTTATGGTATTCATTATGCAGTGGGCATGGATTTTGACTTGGTGGGATACATAGATTCAGATTGGGCAAGCAATTCTTAGGATCACAAGTCTACTTCAGGGTATTGCTTCTCACTTGGTTCTGATCCAATTTGTTGGTCGAGCAAGAAGTAGTCTGCAATTGCTCTTTCATCTACAAAGGTTGAGTATCGAGGGGTAGTTAATGCCACCACTGAGGCTATCTAGCTTTAGAATATTCTCACCAAGTATGGCATTTCATTCAAAAAGCCCACAATCATCTTTTGTTATAATCAGAGTGCAATACAGATCTCAAAGAATCTAGTCCATCACCAACAGAAAAAATACATTGAGATACATATGCACTACATCCAGGAGTTGATTCATGCAAACATCATTGATCTCAAGTACATTCAGACATTGGACTAGATCGCAGACATCTTCACCAAACCCTTCACTGAGAGCAAGTTCCTTCATCTGTAAGCTTTGCTAGGGGTGCGGCTAGTTCTACTTCAGGAGGGGCTTCTTAGTCCTTCATTTCCACTCTCTCTACTCTGGAGGGTGTTTTGTCTCTCTACTTAGGGGGGATATTCATTTGTGGGGGGGCTTCTCTTTTGGGGGGGAATTATTTGTACATGGGTACCTCATTAGGCTTCATTTACTGGGACCCATATCTTTTACCCACCTAAGCTATGCTTAAGGGGAGGTGTTAGTGTAGGTTTTTTATTTTTCCTTAGGGATATTTCTTTTTCCTATACATTATTAATCTTTTTTAGGTTTATTAGATGTGTTTAATATGAGGACACATGGCGAAATACACTAGTTACATGTGTAACTCTCTCCCACACATGGGTAGTTGAGTTACACACCTTCTTTTGGCTTTTTGTATTGAGTATCGAGGGGTAGTTAATGCCACCACTAAGGCTATCTGGCTTCAGAATATTCTCACCAAGTATGGCATTTCATTCAAAAAGCCCACAATCATCTTTTGTGATAATTAGAGTGCAATACAGATCTCAAAGAATCTAGTCCATCACCAATGAAAAAATACATTGAGAGACATATGCACTACATCCAGGAGCTGATTCATGCAAACATCATTGATCTCAAGTACATTCAGACATTGGACCAGATCGCAGACATCTTCACCAAACCCTTCACTGAGAGCAAGTTCCTTCATCTGTAAGCTTTGCTAGGGGTGCGGCTAGTTCTACTTCAGGAGGGGCTTCTTAGTCCTTCATTTCCACTCTCTCTACTTTGGAGGATGTTTTGTCTCTCTACTTAGGGGGGATATTCATTTGTGGGGGGGCTTATCTTTTGGGGGGGAATTATTTGTACATGGGTACCTCATTAGGCTTCATTTGATGGGACCCATATCTTTTACCCACCTAAGCTATGCTTAAGGGGAGGTGTTAGTTTAGGTTTTTTATTTTTCCTTAGGGATATTTCTTTTTCCTATACATTATTAATCTTTTTTAGGTTTATTAGATGTGTTTAATATGAGGACACATGGCGAAATACACTAGTTACATGTGTAACTCTCTCCCACACATGGGTAGTTGAGTTACACACCTTCTTTTGGCTTTTTGTGCCACCTCTCATAACCACTATTATGTCTTTGCCTGAGTATGTTATGGGGTAGTTGGGTTTCTCACCCTCTTTTAGATTTATGTGCCACCTACTTTCTATCTTCACTTGAGGAGGTTATGCCACATGTTTTGTCATTTACCAAGTAGGTAAAACCTCCCACCTTTTATGAGTAGTAGGAGTTAATGCACCTCTTGGATGTGTATGCCCTATTTTTGCTATATATACAGCTCTCTACTCTCACTTTCACTAGTGCAATACCAATTTGTTGAAAGATCTATGAGTGTATTAAGAGTATTCTCAAATTCTCTTGATTTATCTCTATTTTTCTCTCTTTTCAAGATTATTTCTCTATTCCGCTATTTTGATCTTTGATCATTTGTCGATTGAATTGCATGTGATCTATGACCGACATCAGATCTTGGCTCAATTCTCACTTCTCAAAGAATCTAACAATCAAATCGTCCCCCCATGGATTTTTGCTTTTCCTTTTATATTGAAATCAATAACAGGGTCAAATAAAAAGCCCAACAAATGGGTTGCCAAGTATACAGTTCGACACCTCCAGAGATTAATTTTCAAATCAAATTTACCTTTTTTTAATTGTTGTGTTGGCTCTCCTTAGCTACCTAAACTCAAGGTCAATCTCCTTTTCATTGTTATACATTTTTCTTATGTTCATCACTCTAACAAAAACATATGAGGCATTGCCTCTTATTTTCTAGCTAGATTAAATTTGTTGCAGATTTAATACAAAGAAAGTTGTTTGAAATTAAGACAAGACCATTAGTGAAATGTGGCACTCCAATGCACCATATGGACTGAGCCTCTTTAGAGGTTAAGTAGATTATGCAAAATGAGAACATATCTTTCCTTATGACTACACCAAATGTATCCACTCTATCGATTCATGATCTAACCGTACATCAAATTAACAAAATCAATAAACTATTATCCTCCAAAAGGAAATAGAGGAATAAGATATCAAAAAGGATTGGTAACATGAAGTCACCCAACTAGCCACAGTGACACCACCAACATCCCAAAAATAACAACTGAAACAATAAACTAGATAAAATTAAGCAAAATTGAAGTATGTTTTTTTTTGTTGAAACAGAATCACGTGTGCGCCTAGGTGCTCCAGCATCACCCATCCATGACTACATCAAGTGGTATTAGAGTGGATTTGGAATCCTAAGAAAAGAAAAAGAGTGTAAGATTTGAAAGGTTTCTACTTGTTGACAGATCATCAAATTGAGGCATCTTGTAAAGATATATTGTAGATATATCGTCAAGTTTGAGGCAATCACAAGGATTTTGTAAGTAGGTTACCAAACTTGAGGCAGTTGACATCAAATTTGTAAAGGAGAAAGGTTCAAAAGATAGAGAAAATAAACTCCTGACTAGAAGAGGCAATTTGTAGAAGGCAATAAGTAAGAGTAAAGAAAATAGATCACCCCTTAGAGCACTGATAGTGAGGAAATCTGATAGTGGCATATATAAGCAAGTGTGAGGGGTGAGATTTAAGAAGAGTGGTAGAAAATCATAAAGGAGATGGGAGAGACTAGGGTTTGCATGAGGGTTTCATTGTAATCCTTGGTGTGCTTCTTGTTTGGGTTTCTCTCCCTATGTTGGAAACTTTTTGAATCCTTTGTGGGATTTGAGAGATTGTATCCACTCTAGGTTTTAGGTGGTTGCATGTGTGTTTGTGATTTAATATATTTTTTTTGTCTCCTTTATCCCTTGCTATTTCATGATTTAATTTTGAATTTCAAAAGTTAGTGTTTGTTTTCCCCGCCTGTTCCTTTGTGTCACCTTGGTGTCACCCAAGCGTGTTGATAGGAGGGCGTCGGCGGTGGTAGTACTAGACTGGGAATTAAATTTATTGTTGGTAGTTAATATGTGATGAAAAACAAATGAGATGGTGTATAAAAAAACACCAACCATTCTAAAACCTACAAGGAAGTTTTAAGCGCTAAAGATGTTGAAGCTCCACTCGAAAATGTGGGCTTTTTGATCGAGTCTACACTCAGAAGCAACAATGGAGTCACCTAAGAAAGTGGTATGGGATGTGAGAATATGGAAGAAGGATAATGTGAGTCCCCTGCCCTGCCAAGGAAAGTTTCTTTATGCCCTAATGAAGACATGATTAAAGCAGTAAAGAACGAAGAATCTAGACTAAAAAATGTTGTTATATTCTTTACATGCATTAATATTGAGAAAATGCCATCAAGAATTTTTTTGATAATTGGTTAATAATAGTATGGGGTAAAAAGTTAGGCATCCATTTCTCTTTCTGTAGAATGATTCAATTGGGCATTTTTGTCATATTCTTTAAAAACCATAGCATGCAAAGGAGGGTTGTTGATAAAAAAATATTGGAATATTGGGCCTGCATTGTTTAAAGCCTTTCCATGGGCACCCTATATTACTCATAAGGAAATTCAGTTTTGTTTGGTACCTAGATGGGTTTTAGTTAAAAATGTCCTTGTGCAATTTTGGAATTTTTTGCCTTAGATTATCAAACCTTTTGGAAATTTTTTTAAAATTGATGAAACACAGTCTACCCTACCATATTTGGATGCAAGATTGCATGTGGCTTTTAATACTGGAATTCAAATTCCTGAAATAGTGGAGATAAACTGGGAAAATAAAATTGTACAATGTGAAATAGTAGGGCTATGGGTTCTAAATTTATGCTTTCTTTGCAAAATGGATGGACACCAATGGAGGGACTGCCCAGTCTTAAACAAAAAGGTTAAAAAGGATAATATGGTATTTGAAACCAAAGAAAAAGATGCTAATGATCTCCCTGAAAACATGCCCTTGGGGGGCTTGGGGAGAGACTCTAGGGTTCCCCTCTTGAGGTGAAAAAGACTCAAACTGTAAAAGATTTTAATTCTAATTTTGGTGAGGAGACAATAACTGTAAATGAAGTTGGAATTAATGCTAATAGTAACACAAAAAATAGAGGACTGGATTCTGTGGTACTGGGCAGTGATCACCAAGATGATTGTGATTCTGATAGCACTTAAGATGGTAGTTTGAGTCTATTCTATGTGGAAGAAAATGATGGTGAAAAATTGATGGAAGAGGACCCATCCTTTGTGTCTCAAATTGAGGAATCTCAACTACAATCAAACATTTGTATCAAAAAAAGGGGTGAGGAGATTGGACTGCCTATTGATGACCAAATTAGGGCACTTGGTGGTAATATACAATGCTATAATTTTGATAATGGCTTTATTAATGTGAGGAGTAGAAAAAATGCCCAAGAGTTGGCATTGGACAAGATTAGAGAGCTAGAAAAACCAAGGGTCAAATTAGTGATGCAGGAGCATCCAGTGGTGTAAGGGCAATCTTGCATCACCCAAAAAAAAAAGATGTGTTTCAAAATTGTTGATGTTCTTTCCATTTCTTTTCAAAATTTGTAGTTTTGGTTCCATAATCGCTTGAATAATGATGTAGAACTTTTAGTTTTTCCAAACTGCTAAAAATAGTAACCTACTATTGTTAGAAAGTTTGCATTTGGGCATGGATTGAAGTGAAAATTTACAGGAAGTTACATAACATAAATATAAGACCTTTGACGAAGGAATCACACAAAGATCATTTGCGAGATGAAAGATATTAAAGTTTTTGTTTCCTAAAAAATGCTTGAAAATTATTTAAACTCAGGTTTGAGACACCAAACTGCCCCGTACGGGCCTGAAAATGGCTAGAATTGGCAAAACGGGCTCTTAGCCCATAGAGCACTCAGCAAGCATTCTGATGCATAAAACGGTTCATCAATCGGACATCCGAATCAAAAGTTATGGCTCCTGGAAGTTGGCCTATTTTTGGAGGGAGATGCAAATTTTGAAATTAGGTTGTTGGCTACGAAAAAGGCTATTAATAACCATTTTTGGGAACCCTGGGTAGTAGTAGAGTTAAGGGGGCAAGTTTGGAGTCAAGAATAGGGGGAAAATAGAAAATCTAGCTGATTTGGGGTTACAGAAGGCAGGTGATTCTAGAGTCTGGGAATAGGAAGCTGTAATGTGTTGCAGCCTATGGAGGGTTGATTTGTCTGATTGTATTTGAGCTTCTATAATGTAATAAGTTGTCCAAATCAATAAAGGAAGTTCTATTTTCTGTGTGCAATTTCTATTGTTGTGTGTTTTATGATTTACCCCCTTCATCAAGTGGTATTAGAGCAAGGATTCCTGAGTGTGTAGACAGATCGCTGACCATGAGGCACTTTGCACCAGGACCTGAGGTTGTGGGTTTGCTGTGGAGACCAAGATGCCTCCACGAAGAAATCATGTTGGGAGGAATGCTTTGACAGAAGAGTGTTTTAGAGCCCTACAAAGGTAAATCAATACAGTGCAAGAGGAGCTATGAAGAGGGTTTGAGTCAAGGACAAGAGAAGAAAGTGAAGATGAAGCTGAAGAAGAGCTATCTGAGGAAGAAAAAAGAAGCTGTGAGAGATCATGTAGAAGTTAGGTTGTTGAGGGCCATTTCAAAGATCAAAAAGAGGCCTAAGATTAAAGTTTCTACATATTCTGGAGATTTGAATCCAAAACATCTTATTGATTAGATCAATGACATGGAGGAGTATTTTGAGTATGAAGATGTGGAAGACCCAGATCAGGTTAAGTTTGCAAAAACAAAGTTGAAGGGCCACGCCAATATTTGGTGGAAGGAGGTCCAATTAGAGAGGAATAGAAGAGGAAAAGGAAAGATCACCAGATGGGATCAGATGGTGGAGAAACTGAAGAAGCAGTTCATTCCTGTGGACTATGAGATGGAGTTGTTGAAGAAGATGCAAGGACTGAAGCAAGGTAACAAGTTTGTTAAAGAAGTATATAGAAGAGTTTTATAAAATTGCTATCAGGACAGGCCATGCAGATCCCAACAAGGAGAAGGTAGCCTGTTACATTAATGGGTTGAGGCCTAGTATTCAAGAGGAGTTAAGCCTAGTCAGAATGACCACCATAGAAGATGTGTACCAGTTTTCCCTGAAGGTGGAAGAGAAGATGAACAAAAGATTTAATAGCAAGCAAAGGGGAAGAGGTCAAGGTGGAAGGACTAGTGGAAGACCCTATGGAGGCCGTAATGAAGATCAAAAGAAAAGTGAAGAAGTAGGCACTAGTTGAAATCAAAGAGGGGATAATACCTACTGCCCTCGTGACCAGAACAATGGTGAGCAAAGAGGAAGAGGAAGAGGTAGCCCTGGGCAAGGACCTAGAAGAGGAGGTTTCAGAGGAACCTGTTTCCAATGTGGAGAAGAAGGGCATCAAATATATGAGTGTCCACAACATCAAGGAAGGACAAATAGAAGACCTGAAGGTAATGCACGAGTTGAACATGTAGATGAAGATGCACATTCTGAGCATTCTGAAGATGCTGAAAGGGGAAAAACCCTAGTTGTTAGAAGAACCTTGCTGAATGAGGAGAAAGAACCCAATCAAAGGAAGAGTTTATTTCGCACAAGGTGCAAATGTGAAGGTAAGTGTTGTGATATTATTATTGACAGTGGAAGCACTGATAATCTTATTTCAGAGGAGATGGTTGACAAGTTGAAGTTGACAAGAAGAAAGCATCCGCATCCATATCAGATTGCATGGTTACAAAAGCACCATAGAGCTTTGGTCAATGAGTAGTGTTTAGTGAAGTTCAAGATTGGCGACTACCATGATGAGGTGCTGTGTGATATCATGATAGGAGTGCTGGCCATGATGGCCGTGCAAACACATATTCCCTAACAAAGGATGGAGTTCGTCATAAGTTGAAGCCCTTGAAGGAGGTGGAAGAAAAGGTATGTAGTACTTCCAGAATTTGCCTGGTAGATGGTAGGAAATTTTTGAAAGGTATGAAGCATGAGCGTCATTGCTTTGCATTGATTCCTAAGATCAGTCAAGAGAAATGTGAAGATGTACCATCAGAAGTCACAGATATGTTGGAAGAATTTTATGATGTTATCTTTGATAATGTACCAGAAGGCTTACCACTAGTAAGGAAGATAAGTCATCAAATGGATTTGATACTAGGAGCTACTTTGCCAAACAAGGCAGCCCATAGAATGACTCCAGTAGAAAGTGAAGAGTTGAACAGACAAGTTCAGGAGTTGTTGAGGAAGGGATTGATAAGAGAAAGCCTAAGTCCATGTGTGGTACCTGCAGTACTCGCACCAAAGAAAGATAGAGAGTGGAGAATGTGTATAGACTCTCGAGCCATCAATAAGATCACGATCAAGTACATAGTTCCATTGCCTAGAATGGATGACATAATGGACTGTTTGAGTGGAGCCAAGTACTTCAGGAAGATTGACCTAAAGAGTGGGTATCACCAGATCCGTATTAGAGAAGGAGATGAGTGGAAGACAACCTTCAAAACCAAATAAGGTTTATATGAGTGGTTAGTCATGTCATTTGGACTAACCAATGCACCGAGCACATTCATGCGGCTCATGAACGAGGTACTAAAAGAATTTTTGGGAAGTTTTGTTATTGTTTATTTGGATGATATTTTGATTTTCAGTAAGACTTGGGATGAGCATTTGATGCATATCAGAAGAGTTCTAGAGAAGCTTAGGGAGGAGAAATTGTTGGTTAATCTGAAGAAATGTAGTTTTCCAAAGGAGTTGGTATACTTGGGATTTGATGTCTCAGAGGAAGGTCTTAAGATGGACCTAGAAAAAGTAAGGGCTATCATTGAATGGCCTACGCCAAGGAGTGCAATGGAGGTAAGATTTTTTCATGGTTTGGCAAGTTTTTATAGAAAGTTTATCAGGAATTTTAGTAGCATTTGTGCACCCGTAACTGAGACAATGAGAGGGAATAGAAAAGATTTTAGATGGATTAAAGGAACAGACAAGAGCTTTGATATATTAAAGTAGAAAGTCATAGAGCAACCTGTTTTGGCACTTCCAGATTTCAATAAGGTATTTCAGGTAGATTGTGATGCTAGTGGTAGTGGTATAGGAGCTGTTTTGAGCCAAGAAGGTAAGCCCATTGCCTATTTTCGTGAGAAGCTTAATGATGCCAAGAAAAAGTATTCTATTTATGATCAGGAATTTTATGCAATAGTTCAGGCTTTAAAGAAATGGAGATATTATTTGTTGCCAAAGGAGTTTGTTTTATATATTGATCATTAGGATTTGCAATATCTTAATAGTCAAGGAAAGTTGAACCAAAGGCATTTAAAATGGGTTGAGTTTTTGTAGAGCTATACTTTTATTTTGAAGCACATGAGTGGGAAGTCCAACAGAGTTGCAGATGCCTTGAGCAGAAGGAAAAAATTGTTGACAGAAATGAAGATAGAGGTTGTTGGGTTTGTTGAGCTCAAAAGCTTGTACCCTGAAGATCTAGATTTTATAGAGGCCTGAAAAGCTTGTTTGGAACCTATTACTTTGGACATGACAAAATGGTTAGATTTCATAATCCAAGATGGCATGTTGTTTAGGGTAAGCCAGTTGTGCATTCCAAGGAGTTCCATGAGAGAGAATCTGATTGAGGAGAAGCATAGTGGAGGATTGGATGGACACTTTGGTCGAGATAAGACCATTGCTATTATTGGTGAAAATTATTATTAGCCATAGTTGCAGCAGGATGTGAGGAAATTTGTACAGAGTTGCAGAGTGTGTCAGATGGTAAAAGGAACGAGTCAGAATACATGGCTATATAAGCCATTACCTATACTAGAGAAGCCATGGGATGATATCAATATGGATTTTATTCTTGGTTTACCAAGGACACAGAGAGGACATGATTCCATTTTTGTGGTGGTGGACAGATTCTCGAAGATGGCACATTTCATTCCTTGCAAGAAGACTAATGATGCTATTTATATTGCTGAATTATTTTTCAGGGAGGTGGTGAGATTACATGGTCTACCAAAGAGCATAGTTTTAGATCAAGATACCAAGTTTGTTGGTTATTTCTTGTGGACATTGTGGAAGAAGTTGAAAACAAATTTAAAGTTCAGTTCTGCACACCATCCACAGACTGATGGATAGACAAAAGTGGTGAATAGGAGTTTGGGTAACCTACTACGATGCTTAGTAAGAGATAAGCCCAAGGGATGGGATTTGATTTTACCACAGACAAAATTTGCTTACAACAATTCTATCAATAGGAGTACTGGTAAATCACCATTCCAGATTGTATATGGGAATAGTCCAAGAAATGCTTTAGAGTTAAGGAAGCTGGACAAAAGGAGAAAAGACAAGTGTTGAAGCTGAATACTTTGCACAGCATCTGAAGAATTTGCATGAAGAGGTGAGAAAGCACATTAATAAGATGAATATTCAATACAAGGCTAAGGCAAATTAGAAGAGGAGGTATAAGGAGTTCCAGGTAGGGGATGAAGTCATGGTTCACTTGAGAAAAGAAAGGTTCCCAATTGGAACATACAATTGATTAAAAATGAAGAAATTTGGACCATGCAGAATCCTGAAGAAGCATGATTAAGGAAATGTATATGAGGTAGAGCTTCCAAGTGGGATTAATATTTCCCCTATTTTCAACATTGCTGATTTAACAAAATATCATGAGGATGGCATAGAGGATGGAACAACAGAAGAACAATGGAGTATTCTGTCATCTACTTCAACGAAGGAGATAGAAGAGATCGTAGATAGCCGTGTGGGAAGAAGTACTCGGAACAGGCAATATGAAGAATATTTGGTTAAATGGAAAGGAAGACTTGTTGAAGATTCTTTTTGGTTTTCTAAGGCAGAGGTTGACCATTTGGGTTTTCCTCACACAAACACCTGAGACATGACAGGGTCACTTCTCAAATTACCCTGGGTGTCTGATGCAGGAGCATCCAGTGGTGTAAGGAAAATCTTGCATCACCCAAAAAAAAAAGATGTGTTTCAAAATTGTTTATGTTCTTTCCATTTCTTTTCAAAATTTGTGGTTTTGGTTCCATACTCGCTTGAATAATGATGTAGAACTTTCAGTTTTTCCAAACTGCTAAAAATAGTAACCTGCTATTTTTAGAAAGTTTACATTTGGGCATGGATTGAAGTGAAAATTTACAGGAAGTTACATAACAGAAATATAAGACCTTTGGCGAAGGAATCACACAAAGATCATTTGTGAGCTGAAAGATATTAAAGTTTTCGTTTCCTAAAAAATGCTTGAAAATTATTTAAACTTAGGTTTGAGGCACCAAATGGCCTTGTACAGGCCCAAAATTGGCCAAAACTGATAGAGCAAGTCCTTAGCATGTAGAGCACTCTGCGAGCTTTCCAACACATAAAACGGTTCGTCAATCAGACACCTGGATCAAAAGTTATGGCTCCTGGAAGATGACCTATTTTTGGAGGGAGATGCAAATTTTGAAATTAGGTTGTTGGCCACTGAAAAGGCTATTAATAACCATTTTTGGGAACCTTGGGCAGTAGTAGAGTTAAGGGGGCAAGTGTGGAGTCAATAATAGGGGGAAAACAAAAACCCTAGCTGATTTGGGGTTACAGAAGGTGGGTGATTCTAGAGTCTGGGAGTAGGAAGCTGTAATGTGTTACAGCCTGTGGTGGGTTGATTCCTCTGATTGTATTTGAGCTTATGTAATGTAATAAGTTGTCCAAATCAATAAAGGAAGTGCTATTTTCTACGTGCAATTTTTGTTGTTGTGTGTTTTATGATTTACCCCCTTCATCAAGTGGTATCAGAGCAAGGATTCCTGAGTGTGTAGACAAATCGCCCACCCTAAGGAAGTTTGCACCAGGACTTAAGGTTGTGGGTTTGCTGCGGAGACCAAGATGCCTCCACAAAGAAATCATGTTGGGAGGAATGCTTTGATGGAATAGGGTTTTAGAGCCTTACAAAGGCAAATTGATGCATTGCAGGAGGAGCTACGAAGAGGGTTTAAGCCGAGGACAAGAGAAGAAAGTGAAGATGAAGCTGAAGAAGAGATATCTGAGGAAGAACAAGAAGCTGCCGGACATCCTACAGAAGTTAGGTTGTTGAGGGCCATTTTGAAGATCAAAAAGAGGCCCAGGATTGAAGTTTCTACATATTATAGAGATTTGAATCCAGAATAGCTTATTGATTGGATCAATGACATGGAGGAGTATTTTGAGTATGAAGATGTGGAGGACCCAGATCAGGTTAAGTTTGCAAAAACAAAGTTGAAGGGCCTCACCAATATTTGGTGGAAGGAGGTCAAATTAGAGAGGAATAGAAGAGGAAAAGGGAAGATCACCAGATGGGATCAGATGGTGGAGAAATGGAACAAGTAGTTCATTCCTGTGGACTATGAGATGGAGTTGCTGAAGAAGCTGCAAGGACTGAAGCAAGGTAACAAATCTGTTAAAGAGTATACAAAAGAGTTTTATAAAATTACTATTAGGACAGGCTATGCAAAGCCCAAAAAGGAGAAGGTAGCCCATTACATTAATGGGTTGAGGCCGAGTATTCAAGAGGAGTTGAGCCTGGTCAGAGTGACCACCATAGAAGATGCGTGCCAGTTATCCCTAAGGGTGGAAGAGAAGCTGAACAAAAGATTTGATAGCAAGCAAAGGGGAAGAGGTCAAGGTGGAAGGACTGGTGGAAGACCCTATGGAGGCCATAATGAAGATCAAAAGAAAAGTGAAGAAGCAGGCACCAGTCAAAATCAAAGAGGGGATAATACCTACTACCCTCGTGACCAGAACAATGGTGAGCAAAGAGGAAGAGGCAGACCTGGGCAAGGACCTAGAAGAGGAGGTTTCAGAGGAACCTGTTTCCAATGTGGAGAAGAATGGCATTGAACATATGAGTGTCTGCAACATCAAGGAAGGAAAAATAGAATACTTGAAGAAAATGCATGAGTTACACATGTAGATGAAGATGCACATTCCGAGCATTTTGAAGATGCTGAAAGGGGAGAAACCCTAGTTGTTAGAAGAACCTTGCTGAATGAGGAGAAAGAACCCAATCAAAGGAAGAGTTTATTCTGTACAAGGTGCAAATGTGAAGGTAAGTGTTGTGATATTATTATTGACAGTGGAAGCACTGATAATCTTGTTTCAGAGGAGATGGTTGACAAGTTGAAGTTGACAAGAAGAAATCATCTGCATCCATATCAGATTGCATGGTTACAGAAAGACCATAGAGATTTGGTCAATAAGCAGTGTTTAGTGAAGTTCAAGATTGGTGACTACCATGATGAGGTGCTGTGTGATATCATACCAATGGATGCATGTCATATGTTGTTGGGGAGGCCGTGGCAATATGATAGGAGCACTGTCCATGATGGCCGTGCAAACACATATTCCCTAACAAAGGATGGAGTTTGTCATAAGTTGAAGCCCTTGAAGGAGGTGGAAGAAAAGGTATGTAGTACTGCCAGAATTTGCCTAGTAGATGGTAGGAAATTTTTGGAAAGTATGAAGCATGAGCGTCATTGCTTTGCATTGATTCCTAAGATCAGTCAAGAGAAATGTGAAGATGTACCAATAGAAGCCTCAGATATGTTGGAAGAATTTTAGGACATTATCTCTGATAATGTACCAGAAGGTTTACCACCAGTAAGGAAGATAAGTCATCAAATGGATTTGATACTAGGAGCTAGTTTGCCAAACAAGGTAGCCCATAGAATGACTCCAACAGAAAGTGAAGAGTTGAATAGACAAGTTTAGGAGTTGTTGAGGAAGGGATTGATAAGAGAAAGCCTAAGTCCATGTGCGGTACCTGCAGTACTCACACCAAAGAAAGATGGAAAGTGGAGAATGTGTATAGACTCTTGAGCCATCAATAAGATCATGATCAAGTACATATTTCCATTGCCTAGAATGGATGACATAATGGACTGTTTGAGTGGAGCCAAGTACTTCAGGAAGATTGACCTAAAGAGTGGGTATCACCAGATCCGTATTAGAGAAGGAGACGAGTGGAAGACAACCTTCAAAACCAAAGAAGGTTTGTATGAGTTTTTAGTCATGTCATTTGGACTAACCAATGCACCGAGCACATTCATGCGGATCATGAACGAGGTATTGAAAGAATTTTTGGGAAGTTTTGTTATTGTTTATTTGGATGATATTTTGATTTTCAGTAAGCCTTGGGATGAGCATCTGATGCATATCAAAAGAGTTCTAGAGAAGCTGAGGGAGGAGAAGTTGCTGATTAATCTAAAGAAATGTAGTTTTGCAAAGGAGTTGGTATACCTGGGATTTGTTGTCTCAGAGGAAGGTCTTAAGATGGACCTAGAAAAAGTAAGGGCTATCATTGAATGGCCTACACCAAGGAGTGTAAAGGAGGTAAGATCTTTTCATGGTTTGACAAGTTTTTACAGAAAGTTTATCAGGAATTTTAGTAGCATTTGTGCACCCCTAACTGAGACAATGAGAGGGGATAGAAAAGAGTTTAGATGGACTAAAGGAGCAAACAAGAGCTTTGATACATTGAAACAGAAAGTTGTAGAGCAACCTGTTTTGGCACTTCCAAATTTTAATAAGGTATTTTAGGTAGATTGTGATGCTAGTGGTAGTGGTATAGGAGCTGTTTTGAGCAAAGAAGGTAAGCCCATTGCCTATTTTAGTGAGAAGCTTAATAATGCCAAGAAAAAGTATTATGTTTATGATCAAGAATTTTATACAATAGTTTAGGCTTTGAAGAAATGGAGACATTATTTGTTGCCAAAGGAGTTTGTTTTATATACTGATCATCAAGCTTCGCAGTATCTTAATAGTCAAGGAATGTTGAACCAAAGGCATTTAAAATGGGTTGAGTTTTTGCAGAGCTATACTTTTGTTTTGAAGCATAGGAGTGGGAAGTCCAACAGAGTTGCAGATGCCTTGAGTAGAAGGAAAAATTTGTTGACATAAATGAAGATAGAGGTTGTTGGGTTTGATGAGCTCAAAAGTTTGTACCCTGAAGATTCAGATTTTGTAGAGGCCTGGAAAGCTTGTTTGGAACCTGTTACTTTGGACATGACAAAATGGTTGGATTTCATAATCCAAGATGGCATGTTATTTAGGGGAAGCCAATTATGTATTCCAAGGAGTTCCATGAGAGAGAACCTGATTAAGGAGAAGCATAGTGGAGGATTGGATGGACACTTTGGTCAAGATAAGACCATTGCTATTATTGGTAAAAATTATTATTAGCCACAGTTGCAGTAGGATGTGAGGAAATTTGTACAGAGTTGCAAAGTGTGTCAAATGGCAAAAGGAACGAGTCAGAATACAGGGCTATATCAGCCATTACCTGTACCAGAGAAGCCATGGGATGATATCAGTATGGGTTTTGTTCTTGGTTTACTAAGGACACAGAGAGGACATGATTCCATTTTTATGGTGGTGGACAGATTCTCGAAGATGGCACATTTCATTCCTTGCAAGAAGACTAATGATGTTCATATTGTTTAATTATTTTTCAGGGAGGTGGTCAGATTACATGGTCTACCAAAGAGCATAGTTTTAGATCGAGATACCAAGTTTGTTGGTTATTTCTTGAGGACATTGTGGAAGAAGTTGAAAATAGATTTGAAGTTCAGTTCTACACACCATCCATAGACTGATGGATAGACAGAAGTGGTGAATAGGAGTTTGGGTAACCTGCTACGATGTTTAGTAGGAGATAAGCCCAAGGGATGGGATTTGATTTTACCATAGGGAAAATTTGCTTACAACAAATCTATCAATAAGAGTACTGGTAAATCACCATTCTAGATTGTATATGGGAATAGTCCAAGAAATGCTTCAGAGTTAAGGAAGAAGGACAAAGGAGAAAAGACAAGTATTGAAGCTGAAGACTTTGCATAGCATCTGAAGAATTTGCATGAAGAGGTGAGAAAGCACATTAATAAGATGAATATTCAGTACAAGGATGAGGCAAATCAGAAGAGGAGGTATAAGGAGTTCTAGGTAGGGGATGAAGTCATGGTTCACTTGAGAAAAGAAAGGTTCCCAATTGGAACATACAATAAGTTAAAAATGAAGAAATTTGGACCATGCAGAATCCTGAAGAGGCATGATTGAGGAAATGTATATGAGGTAGAGCTGTCGAGTGGGATTAATATTTCCCCTGTGTTCAACATTTCTGATTTAACAAAATATCATGAGGGTGGCATAGAGGATGGAACAACAGAAGAACAATGGAGTATTCCAGCATCTACTTCAACAGAGGAGATAGAAGAGATCTTAGATAGCCATGTGGGAAGAAGTACTCAGAACAGATAATATGAAGAATATCTGGTGAAATGGAAAGGAAGACCTGTTGAAGATTCTTCTTGGTTGTCTAAGGCAGAGGTTGACCATTTGGGTTTTCCTCACACAAACACCTGAGACGTGACAAGGTCACTTCTCAAATTACCTTGGGTGTCTGATGCAGGAGCATGCAGTGGTGTAAGGGCAATCTTGCATCACCCAAAAAAAAAGATGTTTTTCAAAATTTGTGGTTCTGGTTCCGTAATCGCTTGAATAATGATGTAGAACTTTTAGTTTTTCCAAACTGCTAAAAATAGTAACCTGCTATTTTTAGAAAGTTTGCATTTGGGCACGGATTGAAGTGAAAATTTACAGGAGGTTACATAATGGAAATATAAGACCTTTGGCGAAGGAATCACACAAAGATCATTTGCGAGCTGAAAGATATTAAAGTTTTCGTTTCCTAAAAAATGCCTAAAAATTATTCAAACTCAGGTTTGAGGCACCAAACGGCCCCGTATGGGCCCAAAAATGGCTGGAACTAGCAAAGTCGGTTCTTAGCGCATAGAGCACTCTACGATATTTCCAACGCATAAAACGGTTTGTTAATCAGACACCCGGATCAAAAGTTATGGCTCCCAGAAGTTGACCTATTTTTGGAGGGAGATGCAAATTTCAAAATTAGGTTGTTGGCCGCCAAAAAGGCTATTAATAATCATTCTTGGGAACCCTGGGCAGTAGTAGAGTTAAGGGGGCAAGTGTGGAGTCAAGAATAGGGGGAAAACATAAACCCTAATTGATTTGGGGTTACAGAAGGTGGGTGGTTCTAGAGTCTAGGAATAGGAAGCTGTAATGTGTTGCAGCCTGTGGAGGGTTGATTCCTCTGATTGTATTTGAGCTTCTGTAATGTAATAAGTTGTCCAAATCAATAAAGGAAGTTCTATTTTCTATATGCAATTTTTGTTGTTGTGTGTTTTATGATTTACCTCCTTCATCAATTAGACAAGTTGAAGGATGAGTTCCTCAAAAGAATGGATGCAGATCCTCAAGGTGTAGATATTGTAAGGAAAACACAGGTGCAGAAAACAACTTCCCTAATGTTAATTCCCAGGGGACAGTGAAGACAGGTCACTTTTCAAACTAAATAACTCAGATAAGTACATGAGACAAACCAAAAATAGACAATATTTAGAACACAAAGATACCAGTTTTACGTGGGAAAACCCTTTCGGGTAAAAAAACCCACCACCACAATAGAAGCTATCTTTATTACAGTAAACTGAAGGCTTACAATAAAGATACCCAGATCTTTTTATCAGGTATCAATTCTATATCAATTATACAAAACAGTTTATTGCATCTGCACTTCTACAGAATAAACTATATAATTAGAATAGTTTGGTCAATCTCTCTCTTCAGACGAGCTCACCAAAACTGTATATAAACCACAGTCTTCCATAGTAGAAAACCATTTTCACTTCTGCCCTAACTGCAATTTCAACTTACTCTGCACCACTGTCATAACTGTCCAATAACTACTGTCTGACAGTTTACATATTCGTTGGAGACATTAGTCCCACATGCATCAGCTATCAGGCATAGTAGTAATATATATACGCGTTCAAATGAGTGATGACTATCGGCACATATGCCGACAAAACCAACGACTTTACCATTTGTTGACCATCGGAAAGACACTTAGCAGTTGAAGAGATATCTCTAAATATCGCCGATGACAATTTTCTTACCAATGTCCAAAACCTTCAATCTCCATCGGTTGAACCTATGGAACCATCGATTGAACCATTGAACCTATAAACAGTTCAATGAAGAGGTTCAATGAAGAGGTTCAATGAAGGAGTTCAACGAACCATCGAACCCTCGGTCGAACCATTGAACCGATAAATAGTTTAACGAAGAGGTTCAACGAAAGAGTTCAACGAATCCTCGGTTGAACCATTGAACCGATAAACAGTTCAACGAACCCTCGGTTGAACCATTGAACTGACAAACAGTTCAACGAAGGGGTTCAACGCAGGAGTTCAATGAAACACTTTCATCAAAGAATAGCAATTGAACCAATGAACCCGATGAACCATTGAACCCGACGGACAGTTCAACAAAGCAGTTCAACGAAGCGGTTCAAAGCAGGAGTTCAACGAAACAATGAACCCAATAAGTCAATTCAAACTCAATAAATAGTTCACACTTTGCTGATGAAGGATAAATAGAAAACATGAAGATATGAAGTTCCAAGCAGTAACTTGAGACACAAGTTCTCTTCAATCTCCCACTTGTCGAAGAGATTACTGCTACCTCTTAGTCCTCTTTCGATTATTGAGAACAATGGGCTCAAAGACCCATTTCATCTGAACACCATTTGAACTTGGTCATGCTCACTAGTTTAGTTAAGGCATCAGCGACATTTTCCAAAGTGTCAACCTTTTCCAGCTTCACGTTCCTGTCTTCCACCATATCACGAACAAAGTGATATTGGACATCAATATGTTTTGTCCTAGCATGAAATGTAGGATTCTTTGCCAAACATATGGCACTTTGACTGTCACAACAAATTTGAATTTGCCCTGCATTAAAACCAACATCAAAACACAACCTCTTCAACCAAACGGCTTCTTGGCATGCAAGAGTGGCTGCCATGTACTCTGCCTCCGTTGTGGACAAAGAAACTACAGCCTGTCACTTGCTCATCCAACTGATAGCACCACCATGTAATGTGAATACGTATCCACTGGTGGATCTCCTACTGTCAATGTCCCCTGCCCAATCAGAATCAACATATCCCTAAATGCTGATAGATTTCTTACACCCTTCTGAGTTTCCATGATAGCAAATAGCATAGTCAGAAGTTCCCTTCAGATACCTCATAACTCTTTTCACAGCATCCCAATGTGATCTACCTGGATTCACCATAAACTAGCTCAAAACTCCCACTGCTTGGGCAATGTCTGGTCTAGTACAGACCATTGCATACATTAAACTACCAACAGCACTTGGATAAGGTACTCTCTTCATGTCATCAATTTCATTTGAAGATTCTGGACAATCTTCAACAGATAATTTCATTCCTTGCAAAACTGGAACAACTAATTGTTTAGAATCAGACATATGAAACTTATCAAGAACATTGGTAATATACTTCCTCTGGCTGAGCCAAATTTTTCTCTTAGATCTGTCCCTTTTGATCTCCATTCCCAGAATGTACCTTGCTGCCCCCAGATTTTTCATTTCAAATTTCAAGGACAACTGAGATTTTAATTCTAAGATCATCCCCTTACCATTGCCAATGAACAACATGTCATCCACATATAGTGCAATTATAAGAATTTGATCACCTTCAATTTTATAATAGACACAATGATCAGATTTAGATCTCACATACCACAAGGATAAAACATACGTATCAAACTTTTGATACCACATTCTGGGAGACTGTTTCAAACCATAAAGAGACTTCTTGAGTTTACATACCAGATGTTCTTTACCTTTTTCCACAAAATGCTCTGGCTGGGACATATAAATTTCTTCTTCAAGATCTCCATGAAGAAACGTTGTAGCCACATCCATCTGCTCAATTTCAAAATCATATGTTGCTGCAAGTGATAACAGAAATCTAATGGATGTCAGCTTAGCTACAGGAGAAAAGATTTCTCCATAATCAATACCTTCCTTTTGGGAATACCCCTTAGCAACCAGTCTTGCCTTGTACTTATCAATACTACAATCTGGACCATATTTCTTCTTAAATACCCACTTACAGCCTACAGGTTTTCTTCCTTCAGGCAAGGGCACCAGATCCCAGGTTCCATTCTTCTCCAATGATGTCATTTCACTATCCATGGCTTTCAACCAAGAATCTGAGTTAGGTAAACTAATAGCTTCTTTCACAGTCCTAGGTTCATCAGTATCAGTAAGTAAAGCATAGGCACAAGTTGAATCAAGTACTAAAAATCCATACCTATCTGGTTGTCTTCTTTCACGTGTAGATCTCCTCAAAGGTTGAGGTGCAGGGTCAAGTTCTTGCTCTGGATCAGAATCTTCGGAGCTACTTGAACTCTCATCTGAACCATCTACACTTGGTGCTTGTTGTTCCTCTTTTACAGGGGTCAGAGGAATATTCACAACACTCTTTTCTTTCTTTTCTTCTGTCTTTTCCAGCTGAGGATCAACAACCAACGGTTTCAGCTCTCTAAAAATTACATTTCGGCTGTAGATTACCTTTTCAGTTTCAAGATTCCAAAGCTTGTATCCTTTAATACCAACTCCATAGCCAACAAAGATACATTTAACTACCTTGTTATCCAACTTAGATCTTTTAACTTCAGGAATATGAGCATATGCCTCACAGCCAAAGACTCGAATATGTCTTAGAGAGGGCTTCTTACCAGACCATGCTTCCATAGGTGTCTTATCAACCAATGCTGAAGTGGGAGAACGATTCAGCAAGTAACAAGCTGTAGTAACTGCCTTAGCCCAGAACTTCTATTCAAGACCAGCATAACTCAACATACTTCTTGCTTTCTCCATCAATGATCGATTTAACCTTTCAGCAACTCCATTCTGTTGTGGAGTATAAGGTGTAGTTTTATGCCTTTTAATTCCATGGTCTACACAATACTTATCAAAATCTGCATTGCAATATTCACCACCGTTATCTATTCTCAAGCATTTTAGTTTTCTACCAGTCTGATTTTCCACAAGAGTTTTAAATTCTTTAAATCAACTGAACACTTCTAATTTATTTTTCAAAAAATATACAAATGCCCTTCTCGAATAATCATCAATAAACGATACGTAGTATCTTGACTTAGATAAAGAAGGAACATCAACTGGACCAAAAACATCAGAATGCACATAATCTAGCACACCAGAAGATTTATGAGAACTAGAGTAAAATGAAACACAGTTTTGCTTTCCATATATACAATGTTCATAGAAATCAAACTCCAGATTACAATCAATCAGCCCATCTACTAGGTTTTTATTTTTCAAGGTTTTTGAACTTTTTTCACCTATGTGACCAAGTCTATGATGCCAGAGCATTGTTTTCTCTGCAGGAAGTTTAACTTCCATAGAATTTGCATCATGTGTTACAATAGTAGCTTTTCCAAATTTTACAGAGACACTATTATAGCACACCAGTTTAGCATCTAACCTATACAGAGTTCCAATGCGTTCACCCTTTGCCAGAACAATAGGCCCTCTAGTCATCTTACAGCCACCATTCACAAAAGTAACTTGCACTCCAACATCACTAAGCTTACTAACAAAAAGTAAATTTTGAGCCAGACCTGGTATATGAAGAACTCCATTCATTCCCTTTATTCTACCATCTGGAAACTAGATTCTGACTCGACCTCGGCCAACAATTTCCAGCATTGAATCACCAGCCAGGAACACCTTGCCACCAGCATAGGGTTCATACTTAGTGAACCACTCTCTATGAGATGTCATATGAAAAGATGCTCCTGAATCAATCAGCCAAACATCTTCAGAAGCAGGTGTTGCCATAGCAGCAATGAAAGCATCAGCATCACTGTGTGAAGACTCAGAGTTAGAGAAGTTCTTCTTCTTCTTTTTCTCCTCTTTGCAGTCTTTCTTGACATGACCTTTCTGCCCACAATTCCAGCACTTCACCTTGGACTTCTTACCAAGAGATTTTGATTTCCCCTCTGATTTGGACTTAGACTTCTTGTCCTTCTTCTTGCCTCTTTCCTTTGATCTACCATGAACTGACAGAGCCTCTTTGGCCATTCCAGAAGACTTCCTCCACATCTCTTCAGACAATAGAGAGGCAACAACAGTTTCCTGTGAAAACTTAGTTGTTGTACTTCCAATAGCCATCACCAGATGGTCCCACGAGTCAGGTAAGGAACATAACAGAAGCATACAATGATCCTCCTCTTCTATTTTTACACCTATAGATGTCAACTGAGCAACAATCGTATTGAATGCACTCAGATGTTCTGCTACAGATGCACCTTCATCCATCTTCAAAGAATACAATTTCTTTCTGAGGAAAAGTTTATTTACCAAGGACTTGCCCTGATAAATATTATTCAACTTTTTCCACAAATCATTTGCAGACTTCTCCTCATGGATGTTCAATAGAACAGAGTCAGATAAACTCAATCTTATCAGCCCTTTGGCCTTTTTGCATATCAGATCCCACTCTTCTGGCTTCATGCCTATAGGTTGAACTCCAGACACAGCAACCCAAAGATCTCTATAGACTAACATGTCTTCAACTTTAAGTTTCCACAACTCAAAGTTTGTGCCATTGAATTTCTCCATGTCTATTTTGTCTGATGTACTAGCCATCTTTATTTAATTTAAAAATAACTCTCTACAGAACTCCCACACAACAGAATTAACACAAAAAACCCAAACTGCCAACAAGGATAACACAACGGGCCAGGCTCTAATACCACTTGTAAGGAAAACACAGGTGCGGAAAACAGCTTCCCTAATGTTAATTCCCAAGGGACAGTGAAGACAGGTCACTTTTCAAACTAAATAACTCAGATAAGTACACGAGACAAACCAAAAATAGACAATATTTAGAACACAAAGACACCAGTTTTACGTGGGAAAACCTGTTGATAACTGAGAGGGGGGGGTGAATCAGTTACCCTAATTATTTCCTTTTTGAACTTTCTTATTAATTAATGCAGCATTGAATCAAACACAAAAACATTACCATGAAACAAGAAACACATGACACAGTATTTTTGACGTGGAAACCCTGTTAAGGGAGAAAACCACGGGGTGATTAACCCAAAATTATTCTCTGTTAGAAGAATAGGAAATTACAAAATGGCACTTGCCAATTAGGGCTCACTGCCCGAGCACACTGCTCACAAGAGGCCCACTGCCTACAAGAAGACACACTGTCTACAAAGTGATAAGAATCACAGTCTTGAACTGATTGGAAGCATCTGCATATGCTAGAGTTCAGTTCCGGTTAGGCTCAGTACACTGATCTACTGCACTTCATCCTTTCTCTGTTCTTTATTCTGCTATCCTTTCACATACCGGATCTGTCTTGGTACTTCTGCTCTGTTCTACTTTTCTTCGCATATATTCTTGACATCATCACGCACTTCACAACTAAATCTATCCTCTATATATATCTGCACAAGTAATTTCATCACCTTTCTAGTCGGCATCCGGAACAGTCTAGTTTCTTACAAACTCTGTTCTGTCGGCTGAATCCTTGTTCACCAAGCAATGCGGATCAAGCATATACTTGTAGATATCATTAATCATGTCGGCCAAACATGATTCATGCCTTCACAACCTTTATCATCAACAGTAACACATCCGGAAAGTAGTCTGATACTCTGTCAGTCAGTTCATCCTCTGTTTTCACTGTCTCTCAGGAATCCGGTACTCAATTATTCATATCTTTTTCCTTGTCCATCACCGGAGGCTAAATCCTTGGAATATACCACTCAAGGTAGTCCTCTTGACTTCCCCAAATCCGCACTGCACCAAGATACTTCCTCTGAGAGATCCGGACCAATCTGTCGGACCTTGCCACATGCTCTGTTCTTGTTCACCGGACCACAACAATCTTTATTCTGACTTCCGGTAGAGACACACCATGACTTGCGGATATGTGGGATGACCTTTGTTGCCATCAATGACAACAACCATGAATCCATATAATGTCTCTTGCCAACAATCTCCCCCTTTGGCATTGATGGCAACACTTAGTGAAAAATGACTAAGTGTTTACACTATGCTCCCCCTTTGCTGATGCTCTGTCTTTATATACAATTTTCGGAACTCCCCCTTAATTGGATTCCTCATTTTTCACTACTCCTCACTCCCCCTTTGACATCAATGGCAAAGGGTAGGGTCCGCACATCAAAATTTTCAAAAATTTTCTATACATAGCCGCAAATTTACATACTCACATATACTGAAGAATGTCTGCAAAGGATGTCTGCAATTGGATCATTTCTGTAGCCCAACTTTGCTTCATTCTATCCAAAATTGAAATGTGACCACTCAACAAAAATGCAAAAGCTTCTGCCCGCTTGAGATCTGTCGGATCATTTGTTTGGGCGGTGGTCTGAGCATCACTGATGGCCTCATGCATAGTTTCCAACTTAGGGATTATAATCCTTCTAAGTTCTCCCATCCGGTTAGTGATGTTCTTCCTTTCCTTCTCAAGATTCTTTATTTCATTCAAGACTGCAATAGTCTGACATTCTTGATTTATTATGGAGGAAGAGAGAGGATCAAAACTTTGAGATAAGCTTTGTAGCTTGTCCTGTTCCTCTTTTATTTTCTTATCAATTGCTGCTGTTGCCTTTGACCAGGATATACAAAATTTGTAAATGTCACCGCCATCCTTAAGAGCATTTTCTAAGCTCTTTATTCCAATACTCACAATCTTCCTATCTTTAGAGATTAATTCTAATACTTCAGAAAATCTTTTATCCAAAAATTCCTTCCAGACCTTTTCTTCAGCAGATTTTTCTAGAGATTCAAAATGTGTATTAACACTGCTGACTAAGGTTTTGAGATTACCGAAAGAGGAGGCTGTGGGATCCTTTTGAAAGGATGGCATGATCTTTTCTAGCACTCCAGATGCTACCTCCATAAGCTCACAGTCTTCCATGTGAGATTTCAGCAGCTTCTCTTTGACTTTCTCATTTGCAAATGAGGCTATTTTCATTGTTTGCACCGGTGACAAAGAGTCAAAATCTAATGGTCCTTTTAGCAGGTCCGGTTCATCAATTTCTATAGTGGCTTTGCTCAAAAATTGTTGAACAGTTTGTGCAGTGTCTCTTGCCGGAGACAGATGTTTCTTTTCTTCTACAGTCTTGGAACTGTCAACCTCTTTATCTTTCACCCCTGCTTCCTTCTCCTGTAATTTCTCTTCTTCTTTGGATCCGGAGACTGTAGGGGAAACCGGAGGAGAGATGTTTGTCTGTTCAGGGCCCACTTCTTCCGGAACAGATGATTCCAAATCCGCAGCTGTTTCTGCACCTAAGTCCTCTACAACAGGAAGATTGAACCTTTTGAAGGCCTTCCGGAGGATCTCTTCTGTTTCTTGGGCCACTTTGTCAGTCTCACCAAGCATGAGTTGATTCATCCTGGCTTTACTTCTGAACTCATCTTTGCAGTCTTTGAAGATTATGTTCATTGTCTTGGGATCAATTTGAGGATATAGCTGAATAGCTATCTGCTCCCGGATCTCAAGATCTTTTGCATGAGCATTATTCTTTCTTATTTCTAATTCCTTTTCTAGGCTTTTAGGAATAAGAGATATGATCTCAATGAAAGCCTTATTGTATATGTTCAGATATTTGACTGTGGCTTCCTGCAGAATCTTTTGGTCAGCCTCACTGTAGTCATCATAAAATTCAGTCATTGGTTGAAGGTTTCCATCCACCGTGACCGACTTGATTATACTCTCTAGAGACAGAGTGGGCTTTTCAACATATACCTTTGCCATTTCATCCTTGTCTTGGCCTGTGGAGGGTTTACCGGATCCTTTCTTCTTCTGCTTCTTTATTTCTTTTACTCCCTCATCTGACTCTGTTTCCTCTTCATCCTTTTGGCTTTCATAAGCCCTTGTGGCTTTTGTCTTGGATCTTTTATCGGATGCCTGGACTTCCGGTTTTGAACTTTTGGTTGTGGGAGGTGCAGATCTTTTTGATGATCTGGTCCGGGTGGGAGTTTCAACCGGAACACTTTCTTTACTCTTCTCTTCTTCCTCAGCCTTCCTCCTCTTTTCCCAGCTGGCATCAAGTGCCTCTTTTGAGATTCCTAGGCCTTGAGCAATATGCTCAACTTCTTTTCTTACCTTCCTCTTTATCTCCGGTTCCCTGAGTTCTACATGTATCTTTACACTCAGTTCCTCAAAGGTTCCAAACCTTTCTGCCTTAGGATCTTTGGGCTGGCTTAGCATGTGTTGAACATGCAGCTCTACTATCTGTTCATCCACTTCATACCCCATGGGCATGATCCAAACAGTCCTTGGCTCCACTGCCTCCATTAGACACTGATCTGTTTCAACCATGAAGCATACTGTGTCTTTGTACTTTTCTACAAGGGATTGGGGTATTCTTTCTCTTGCATGCATCATGCTTTGGAAGTTCTTGAAGTATCCCCATAGAGCTGTATTTCTTGCTTTAGCATCCCCAAGTCCATGCAAATAGTCTCTGATTTGGATGGCAACCGGTCTGTCATTCTGCCATATCCATCCACTGGATCCGGGAAGCTCATTCATGTAGTAGAAGAAGAGACAAAGGATCAGATTGCCATACTTGAAGGAGTTTTTCTTGTCCTTCTTGATCTTCTGCAGATTTTCAAAGAGTTGGTTCACAAGAAGCTCACACAAGTCATAGTCTGCATTCTCCTTTAACATTTGATAAGCTGTGTAGATTGCAGTTCCCGGTACTGAATTTTCCCTACTGGAATGATAGATTTTGTAACCAATTATCATAGCTGCAAATTTGACATCCGGTTCAGTGATGTCATCAACTGTCATAGCTCTCTTGTCAAACTTGGATCCGGTTGCATCACTAACTGTCTGATTTTTGACAGACTTGAGAACAGGTAAACCACCGGATGAGTGCAGACCGGTTACAGCCCTAATTGCATCTTTGGTGATCTTGAAGGGCTGGTTCAACCATAGGAAGTTGTCATGTACTCTACTTAGTACATACCGGACCCATTCATCTTCTTCAAAATAGGGGAAATGAATGCACTGTGCAAAGTGTTTGTCCCGGATGGCTTTGTACTGAGGTTTGATCTCAAAGGAGTCATCTATCAATTGTTTGTGATAGATATCCATCAGCTTTGATTCTCCAAAGTCTTCAAGATTCGCATGGATGTAAACCCTAATATCTTCCGTATGCAATACACCATGAGGAACACTAGAGAAGGCTCCTAGTGGATCTACCTCCAATGATTTGTAAGGATGTTTCTTGAATGTGGGGCGAGGTCTATCAGAGATCTTAACTATATTTGGAGTAGCCATTCTTCAAAGATTTGCAGTGAGATAATGAAAAACGGAGAATACCTTATGCGCCTTCGGTTTGCACGGAGTGGTGGGATTGATTTCTTTATGCAATGACTTTGGCAGGAGATCTTTGGTGTGCTTGATGAATTTTGTTGCAGAGCTCCTCTTTTCGCTTCTTCTAGAGTGCAGAATGAGCAAATAATTTTTGAGAAATCCCTTATATTGCTCCGCAAACCCTAATATCTGTTTGCAATAAATGCTTCACCTATATTATTCTAGTTTGCCTTGTCCGAATAGCTTGGAGTATCCCGGATCAGTCCTGATCTGTGAACATCATCCGGATCTTTCAATCATGAATAAATCGAGGTGACACATTACAAGAACATCCCAAACACTCTGTCCAATCCGCAGAATAAGATAGTGCACTTCTGGATCTCTCCGGACCTTTTTGTAATCCTCTGTCATACCGAAGCATCTCCCGGAATAGGTCTTACTTGATCGATCACAGCTTCTTCATAACTCCATGCGGACCTCTGAAATCTTATTTGGATCGTCTCAAGACTTATATCTTTAAACTTTTTACTCCGCATCTTGTGCCACATCAGGCACCACTTGATTGGCTGGGGGAACAGGATTTTCTTTGAGTCTCCCCCTAAGCCAGAGCTAACTTTTTAATTTCTGGAAGAAATATCAGCACCAGAGTCTGGTGCGGATCCAACCTCTACATTCTCTGAACTTTTCTTCACCCAAATCTTGCTCATCTGATTCCTAACTTCATCTGCATTCATCTTTTGTTTACCCTTGTCTTGATTCTGATTATACACCGGACCTCTTTTGTCCTGATTCTTGCTTCTGCAGACTTTAGCATTATGACCGGACCTATTACAGATTTGGCAAATAACATTTCTTTGCATAATTGACTGATATCCTCTTGATCTGCATTGATTAGCCATATGACCTATTCTCTTGCATGTAAAGCATCTACCTTTGAATGATTTGTTTACTTGCATATTTCTGCATTCATGGGATTTGTGTCCATACCTTTTGCAGTTGAAGCACTGTCCGGAGAAGGATGAATTAATCTGATTCATTCTCTTTCTGCACTGATTAGCTTTGTGACCAAAGTGGTTGCAGCTGTGGCAGTATCCATTGAAAGATGAATATCTTTGAGCATTGGGCTGTCTTACCGGAGGTCTTCTAGGCCTGTTTCTTGGATTTTCTGATGCAAAATTCTTTTGACCGGATCCGGAGCTTTCTCCTTTCTCATATCCCAAACCATACTTGTCATCTGTCCCTTTTTGACTTCCAAGAAGAACTTCAACTTGAGCAGAACTTATCTTGAATTTCTCTTTATATTCATTTGCTGTTTGAAGGTCTCTTTTGAGAGAGGCAATTTGATCCTCAAGTTTTTCTTCATTATCTTTGGCATCTTCAAGATCAGATTCAAGATGTCTGATAATCCTGTCCATCTGGTGGCATTCTTCTGATTTTTCTTTAAGAGATTGTTTTAGATTGTCTTCAGCCTTTCTTTTTTCTTCAATCTCTTGAGTAAACTTTATAGTTCCTGATTCCATTTCATGTCTTAACATAATGACTTCTTTTGATAACTTTTCACATAACTTGGTTTGCTCAGTCAATTCTTCATTTGTATTGCTTTCTTCACTTTGTCTTGCCAACTGTTGGAGCAGCTCCTTTCTCTTTTTCATAGAGAGACTTAATTTGTCTTTTAATTCTCTCATGAATTCATCAGCCTGTTTGAGTCTTTCCTTTAATTCATTGACTTTAGAATTTGACTGTTCAAGATCCTCAAGGGCAGTCTTGAGTTGCTCCCTTAAACCATATGCATCCATTTGAACTCCCAGATCTTCCTCAAGCTGTTAGGCTCTATTAGGAGGAACCTTGCTCTGATACCAATTGTTGATAACTGAGAGGGGGGGGTGAATCAGTTACCCTAATTATTTCCTTTTTAAACTTTCTTATTAATTAATGCAGCATTGAATCAAACACAAAAACATTACCATGAAATAAGAAACACATGACACAGTATTTTTGACATGGAAACCCTGTTAAGGGAGAAAACCACGGGGTGATTAACCCAAAATTATTCTCTGTTAGAAGAATAGGAAATTACAAAATGGCACTTGCCAATTAGGGCTCACTGCCCGAGCACACTGCTCACAAGAGGCCCACTGCCTACAAGAAGACACACTATCTACAAAGTGATAAGAATCATAGTCTTGAACTGATTGGAAGTATCTGCATATGCTGGAGTTCAGTTCCGGTTAGGCTCAGTACACTGATCTACTGCACTTCATCCTTTCTCTGTTCTTTATTCTGCTATCCTTTCACATACTGGATCTGTCTTGGTACTTCTGCTCTGTTCTGCTTTTCTTCGCATATATTCTTGACATCATCACGCACTTCACAACTAAATCTATCCTCTATATATATCCGCACAAGTAATTTCATCACCTTTCTAGTCGGCATCCGGAACAGTCTAGTTTCTTACAAACTCTGTTCTGTCGGCTGAATCCTTGTTCACCAAGCAATGCGGATCAAGCATATACTTGTAGATATCATTAATCATGTCGGCCAAACATGATTCATGCCTTCACAACCTTTATCATCAACAGTAACACATCCGGAAAGTAGTCTGATACTCTGTCAGTCAGTTCATCCTCTGTTTTCACTGTCTCTCAGGAATCCGGTACTCAATTATTCATATCTTTTTCCTTGTCCATCACCGGAGGCTAAATCCTTGGAATATACCACTCAAGGTAGTCCTCTTGACTTCCCCAAATCCGCACTGCACCAAGATACTTCCTCTGAGAGATCCGGACCAATTTGTCGGACCTTGCCACATGCTCTGTTCTTGTTCACCGGACCACAACAATCTTTATTCTGACTTCCGGTAGAGACACACCATGACTTGCGGATATGTGGGATGACCTTTGTTGCCATCAATGACAACAACCATGAATCCATATAATGTCTCTTGCCAACAAAACCCTTTCGGGTAAAAAAACCCACCACCACAATAGAAGCTATCTTTATTACATTAAACTGAAGGCTTACAATAAAGATACTCATCTCTTTTTATCAGGTATCAATTCTATATCAATTATACAAAATAGTTTATTGCATCTACACTTCTACAGAATAAACTATATAATTAGAATAGTTTTGTCAATCTCTCTCTTCAGACGGGCTTGCCAAAACTATATATAAACCACAGTCTTCCAGAGCAGAAAACTATTTTCACTTCTGGCCTAACTACAATTTCAACTTACTCTGCACCGCTGTCATAACTGTCACGTAACTGCTGTCTGACAGTTTACATATTCATGGGAGACATTAGTCCCACATGCATCAGCTATCGGGCATAGTAGTAATATATATACGCGTTCAAATGAGTGATGACTGTCGGCACATATGCTGACAAAACCAACGGCTTTACCATTCGCTGACCATCAAAAAGACACTTAGCAGTCGAAGAGATATCTCTAAATATCGCCGATGATAATTTTCTTACCAATGTCCAAAACCTTCAATCTCCATCGGTTGAACCTGTGGAACCATCGATTGAACCATTGAACCTATAAACAGTTCAATGAAGAGGTTCAATGAACCATCAAACCCTCGGTCGAACCATTGAACCGATAAACAGTTCAATGAAGAGGTTCAATGAAAGAGTTCAACGAATCCTTGGTTGAACCATTGAACCGATAAATAGTTCAATGAACCCTCGGTTGAACCATTGAACTGACAAATAGTTCAACGAAGGGGTTCAACGCAGGAGTTCAATGAAACACTTTCATCAAAGAATAGCGATTGAACCAATGAACCCGATGAACCATTGAACCCAATGGATAGTTCAACAAAGCAGTTCAACGAAGCGGTTCAACGCAGGAGTTCAACGAAACAGTTCAACCTTATAAGTCAATTCAAACTCAATAAATAGTTCACACTTTGCTGATGAAGGATAAATAGAAAACACGAAGATATGAAGTTCCAAGCAGTAACTTGAGACACAAGTTCTCTTCAGATATTGATTTCCACAAGCAAAGTATCATGAGAGCAAATTTTGCTTCTATTGGAGATAAGTATATCTCGCAGGGCGAAGTAGAGGGGAGGAAAAACATACAAGAAATTGACAAAATAGAAGAAGAAGGCAAGAAGAGAAAGAATATGAGTAGGACCAATAGCTCTATTAAGCTAGGCAAAAAAGGAAAAGATGACCTAATTCCTAAATATTATGATAGCATCCACAAGGGGGATAACCCCAACTCCTCCTAGACTTAGTAAGTGATGAAAAACATCTACTGCTATAGTTGGAATGTTAGAGGATTAGAATCCCCTGATAGAAAATATGTGGTGAGGGACTTCTGCAAGAAAAATAAGGACATGGATATGTTGTTTATCCAAGAAGTTAAAGCTATGGGCTTCATGTTGGAGAACACTTTAAGATTTGCTTGGAGAGATGCAATTGCTTTTACGACAAAGCATGAGAGGGGCAAAGGTGGCAATGCCATTCTGCTTAGCAGAAAATGGGAAAAACTTCTCAAAGATTCCAGACAATCCCCATGCAACAGATGTATTTGGATAACATTAGATGTTGGGGGGTTGGTAATTGGGCTCTGCTCAATTTATGCTCCTAATGAATACTACAATAGAGTTGAATTATGGAACTAGATGACTTTTGAGTTACCTAAGGTACCCTGGGTGATTAGTGGAGATTTTAACATGATTGAGCAAATGGAAGATAAAAAGGGAGGAAACCCAATGGATTGGAAAGGAAATGAAAAGTTTTTTGGTAAAGATTAAAAGAATCATTGAAACTAATAGACCCTCTAGAATGTGAAAAGAAGAATAGCAAAGGTATTTGGTTTTCCTGGACTAACTGTCAGAAAGCTAACAGAAGAATATATAGCAGACTAGACAGATTCTATATGGAGAAAGAAACTTTTTTTATCCAAAAAAAAAAGAAATGAATAAGGTTCAAGTGATCCCAAATACACTATCTGACCATCATCCCTTAAAGACTGTGATAATAATTACAAAACAAGAGGAAAAATTTAGAAAACAATAAGGCACCTCTTTTAAACTTAATTTTGAGCTTCTAAAACATCAAGATTGTCTAAATGGTATCAAAGCCTTGAGAAAAATTTGTAAGTCAATATATAATAATAAAGAAATTTCTTTCTACTGGAATAGGTTGACAGACTCTTGTAAATCTATTTTCTAAATTGTGGGTAAACAATACTCATTAGATAGAAAAAGAGAAGAGGTTGTACTCCAAGAAGAATTCCTCAAGGTTGAAGAAAAAATTCAGAATAATCCAAAGGATGAATACCTAATTGAAAGAATGGGAGAGATTAAACACATATTAAGGAAAATCTAGATTAGGAAAGCTCAGGGGGCCAGAATTAGAGCAAAGTTGAATTGGTTGGAGGATGGGGATAAAGGCACAAATTACTTCTTCAATCTCCTAAAATACAAAAACATAAAAGAAAATATAGAAGCAGTTAGTTGAAAATGGAATCTATTTGAAGAAATAAGAGGAAATTTTGGAAGCTTTGAGAAGATTCTATGAAAAACTATTCAAGGCATAAGACCAAAAACAAGGGTGTTTGGAGGCTCAAGAATTATGTTGCAAAATTTGTAAGGTTAGGGTAAATGAGGAAATGAGTAAGTCCCTAGACAAGGAAATATCAAAAGAAGAAATAAAAGAAGCCATTAGATCTATGAGTAATCGGAAATCCCCTGGTGTTGATGGCCTCCTGGTTGAGTTTTACAAAGCCAATATGGAATGGATAGTGGATGATCTGTTTGAACTATACAAAAAACCAAGAGATAAGGGTACTTTGGGAGAGGAAATAAGCAAAGGAATTATCAAGCTCTTACCCAAAGAGGGGGACAAAACAGAAATTAAAAATTGGAGGCCCATAACCTTATTGAATGTATCATATAAAATCATTGCTAAAGTTTTGGCTCTAAGGGTAAGAGGTATTATACTGGAGATTATTAATTCCACCTAAACAGGTTTCATAAAGGGTAGCTACATTCTAGAAAATCTTATTACAAGTTTCCCCCCTTGCCCCCTCTTTGTTTGTGGTTGCTTCTAAAGCCCTCCATTATCTCTTAAGAATAGAGCTAATTGAAGGTAAGTTAGAAGGCATCTCCTTGCCTAATGGTGACAGATTTCTAAATGTGCAGTTTGTAGATGATACTTCTCGTTTTCCTAGAGCTAATAGGTAGGAAATGGAAAGGATGGAACATAGGTTAGATATTTTTTGTCTAGCCTTAGGAGCAAAAATTTCTTCTACTAAGTCTATCCTTTTGTCTTGGGATCAGTCTACACCTATTTGGCTTGATCCTGGCAAATGGCAGTGGGGAGTGTTGCAAGTATGGGCCTAACCTATGTTGTCATTGATGTCAACATACTCCTGTTGCATTAACAATAAGGATTGGATGAGCTATGTGCTGAGGATATTGAGAAAATTAGTCTCAATCAGGAACAGTGAAGATCAGTGATGACAATAAGGCAAAAGTCCAAGATAGGAAGAGGATCAGAGGATGTGGATTAAAGGGTTTGTGGATATGTGTCTTGAGGTGATCCAGTAGATATTTTAGAGGTCCACATGAAGATATGAAGAAGTTGTGGCCGCTCAAATAAAACCGGTTCCGGTAGGTGTACAAAGGTAACAAAGTGACACAGACAGGTCCGGTGAGATCTGGAAGTATAGTTTCCTACTATGCAGATTTTAGACAGTGTTTAGGAAGTCCTTGTGATGTGTAAACTAGATTGTTTCATGAATTAAAGGTCTAAAAGTATCCATTCTTTGGTGACAGTGGTGACAGACTGTGTTCTTGAGGCTCTTGATGAAAGAGAGAAGGATTTCAGTATGCAGATAAAGTGCGGATGTTCTTAGTGATTTAGGCAACCTTGTGAAGGACTTTGGATTGTGTCCAGCGTGTGTTAGTGGTCCACATTGGAGTTGGAGCTTGTTATTGAAGAGAAACCTCTAGATGATGGTGTTCTTCCTGAGACTGGCCAACCGGATAAGTTACACATCTTGTGGATGTTCTGGTAGATGTTTGCCGACTTAGATGATTATTCCTAAGTTGATGTCTTGTATAAATAAGGGGTTGCGAAGTCATTTCAAAGTTGTCCTTGTGGAGATGAGTGTGTGGTAGAAAGGAGGAGAGCGAAAGGCAGAGTAGAAGTATTGAGCTTAAATGGAACTGATTCAAGCATGGTGAAGATGCTATTCTCCAGTTCATGTATGTGATACTTATTTCTTTGTAGACAGTGTGTCTCTTGTAGGTAGTGAGCCTCTTGTGAGTAGTGTGCTCAGGCAATGAGCCCTAATTGGCATGTGCCATTTTGTTCTTTCTATTCTTCTAACAGAGAATACAATCTTGGGTTAATCACCCCATGGTTTTTCCCTTAACTGGGTTTTCCACGTCAAAATCTTGGTGTCTTATGTGTTGATGCATTTCTGCTTTTTTATTTAAGTGCATTATGTTTCATGATTAATATACTGCTAATTACTAAAAGGATTTAAGTGTGTAATTGGGAGAAAGTTTTGGACAACTGATTCACCCCCCCTCTTAGTTGTGTGCCCTAGGCCTAACAATTGGTATCAGAGTCGAGTTCCTCTAAAAAGAGCTTAACCGCTTGAGGGGATCCAAGATGTCGTCTTACAAGAAGGATAGTCTGAAGTTTGATGGAACCAATTTTAATCTCTGGAAAGGTCGCATGAAATGTCACTTGAGATGTATGGGAATGGCATACTAGACCATGGCTACAACACAGTATGTACCTCCACAGGGTGGTCCAAAAACCCAAAATGAAATCACAGATGCTGAAAACAATCTGTGGACTATAGAGGCTCTTCTAAGCGCATTGTCTGATTCAGAGCTCTCAAATGTTATTGACCTACCAACTTCTTTTGAGATTTGGCAAAAATTGGAACTTCTGCATGAAGGAGACAAGTATGTCAAATGTGCAAGGTTACAAAGTCTGAAAGGAAAATTCAAAAATCTGAAGATGAGAGAAGATGAAAACATCACTACTTTTATGCCAAGAGTAAATGAGCTTGTTTGTGGAATTAGAAATGCTGGTGGAGTCTTAGATGAAGATGAGATTGTTGGAAAAATTCTCAGATCCCTTCCTGCTTCTTACAAAATCAACGCTGCTGCCATTGAAGAATTCAGAGCCCATACAACTATCACAAGAGATCAATTGGCTGGAAAATTGGCTACATTTGAAATGACAGAGTTTGGAGATGACCCCCCTAAGACTGAATCTGTATTCAAAGCCAGTGCCTCTGTTAAAGGTAAACAAAGGTTTGATCCAGGAGAGAATTCATCAAGGAAGCTATCATGGTATGAAAAAGCAAGAAAAGATCTGGAAGAAGAAGAAGTAGAAACTACTCAACTTGAAGCCCTTATTGCAAAGAGGCTGCCAAGAGGATCCGGTAAGTATGAAGGAAAATTACCTTTTAAGTGTTTTAACTGCAATAAGATTGGTCATTTTGCCTCAAGGTGTCCGGAAAGGTTTTCAAGACAAATTCCTAACAAGCCAAGGTTCCAAAAGAACTGTTACTATGTACATGAAGCTGATGATAATGAATGAGTAATAGATGATGAATCTGAGATAGGAAAGAAATCTTGAAATGAATGGGTGTTCATTGCGATCAAGGAAGAAGATCTAATGTCCTCTATATCTGTCAATCATAAGACTGTGGAAAGAGCTCTAGATGCCCAAGTTGAAGAGAAGGATGATTGGGTCATTGACAGTGGATGCTCTCACCAGATGATAGGTGACAAAAATAAGTTCATAGATTTGGAGAGGTATGAAGGAGGAGTGGTAAAGTTTGGTGATAATCCTGCTGGTAGAATCAGAGGTAGAGGAACTATTTCTCTTGATGGAAGGAACAAAACTAGTAATGTACTATATGTTGAAGGTTTGAAACACAATCTTCTCAATGTTGGACAGTTGGTGGACAAAGGCTATGATCTCTGGTTCAAGAATGGAAAATACAAGATCTTTGAAAGTTTTAGAACAGAGATTGCATTCGGTACTCAAACTAAAGGTAATATCTTTCACTTGGTTGGTACTGGAAAAAGTTGCCTATTTGTTCAAATTGATCAAAGTTGGTTGTGGCATAGGAGGATGTGTCATGTGAATTTTGATAATATCATCAAAATAAGCAATACTCAGGCTGTAAGAGATCTTCCAAAATTGGTGAAACCTACTAATAGCTTGTGCAAAGAATGTCAGTTGGGCAAGCTAAGTAGAGTCACATTCAAAAGTAAGGAAGTATCTTCTACCGGATTATTGGACTTAGTTCATACTGATCTTTGTGGTCCGGCAAGAATCAGGAGTATTCAAGGTGATAGATACTTCATGCTACTAATTGATGACTATTCCCGGATGATGTGGGTAACCTTTCTAAAAGAGAAATCAAAAGCTCTTGAAAAATTCAAAATATTCAAGGCTATGGTAGAGAATGAAACTGGATTAAAATTGAAGTGTCTGAGGTCTGATAGAGGTGGAGAATTCACATCCGGTGATTTCATAGAGTTCTGTGAGAAACATTGAATAAAGAGACAGTTGTTTGCTCCTAGGACTCCACAACAAAATGGAGTAGTGGAGAGAAAGAACCGGACCATCCAGGAAGCATCTAGGACCATGATGATGGAAGCAAATGTTCCTCAGATCTATTGGAGAGAAGTTGTCAGCACTGCAGTCTATACTCTCAATCAAGTTCAAATCTGAAGCAATACCAGTAAGACTTCTTATGAACTTTGGTTTGGTATCACTCCTACTATAAGGTATTTTAGAGTTTTTGGTAGCAAATGTTACATTAAAAGAGATAAAGATCTAGGAAAGTTTGATGCTAGAAGTGATGAAGGAATATTCTTGGGTTACTCTACTCAAAGCAAAGCTTACCGATGTTATAACAAGAGACTTAGAAAGATGATAGAAAGTACAAATATGAATGTTGATGAAGGAATTGAAAAACCCTCAAGATTCTATGAATATGATGAAGATGATCAGAATGGTGTTCTGACTCAAGGAGCCCAAGCCTCTTATGAGTTTCAGATCCAGATTGATCTGGTAAATCAGGAAGAAGAGATATGTTTGAATGAGCCTGATCAAGAAGCAGAAATGCAAGTATCTCCCAAAGTACCTAGGTATGTAAGCCTGAATCACTTTGAAGATCAGATCATAGGTGATAAAAACAAAGGTGTACAAACAAGAAGGAAAATTGCTCAAAACTTAGATGAGTATTGTCTGATTTCAAAAATTGAAGATAAGATAGTGAATGAAGCTTACAATGATGAAAACTAGACTAAAGAAATGGAGGAAGAGTTGATGCAAATTAAGAAAAATCACACTTGGGATCTTGTTCCCAGACCTAGAAACAAAAATGTGATTGGAACCAAATGGGTCTTTCGGAACAAACTAAATGAAGTTGGTGAAGTAATCAGAAATAAAGCCAGATTGGTCTGTAAGGGTTACTCTCAAATAGGAGTTGATTTTGAAGAAATTTTTGCTCCGGTGACAAGAATTGAAGTAGTTAGATTATTTCTTTCTTTTGCTGCTTTCAAGGATTTCAAGGTATATCAGATGGATGTCAAGTCTGCCTTCCTAAATGGTGACTTGGAAGAAGAAGTATACATTGAGCAACTAGATGGATTTTAATTGTCTGATCATGATGATATGGCCTGCATGTTGAAGAAAGCATTGTATGGACTAAAGCAAGCCCCAAGAGCCTAATATGAAATATTGGATAAGCACCTTTTGAAGATTGGTTTCAACAAAGGTACTGCTGACAGTAATTTGTATTTCAAAATTGATCATGAAAACATCCTGATTATTGAAGTGTGTGTTGATGATATCATTTTTGGAAGAAGAGATAGTATGTGTAAAACTTTTGCAAATCAAATGAAAAGTGAATTTGAGATGTCCATGCTTGGTGAATGAATTTCTTCTTGGGTCTGCAAATCACTCAAACAAAGAAAGGAATCTTCATTTCTCAAACCAAATATGTGAAATAATTGTTGAAGAAATTTGGGATGGAAGACTCAAAACCAATGAATACTCCCATGGCAACTGGATGTAAATTGAGCAAAGATGATGATTCTCCTAAGGCTGATCAGATAAAGTACAGGTCAATGATTGGAGGACTATTGTATCTTACTCAAACTAGACTAGACATTATGCAGGTTGTTGGTCTTGTTGCTAGATTTCAGGCTGATCCTAGAGAATCTCATGTCATGGCAATCAAGAGGATTTTTAGATATCTAAAAGGGACAGTTGAGTATGGTATGTGGTATCCTAGAGATCATGATTTCTCTCTTCATGCATATACTGATGCGGATTGGGCAGGAGATGTGGATGACCGGAAGAGTACCAGTGGTGGAGCATTATTTTTGGGGAAGAGATTGGTTTCTTGGCTAAGCAAGAAACAAGAGGCAATATCTCTATCTACAACTGAAGCAGAATATATTGCAGCAGTAGGTAGTTGCACTCAAGTTTTATGGATGAAGCAGATGCTAAGAGATATCAAAGTGGAGTATGAAGAACCTATCACAATCTTCTGTGATATTTCAAGTGCTATAAATATATCTAAGAATCCAGTGTTGCATTCAAAGACTAAACACATATCCATCAAGTTTCATTTTTTGAGAGAATAAGTGAACAAGAATGAAGTCAGATTAGAGTTTGTGCCTTCCAAGGATCAGACTGCAGACATCTTTACTAAACCTCTACCTAAGGACTCTTTTGAGTATTTCAGGGAGAAGTTAGGGGTTATTGCCCCTCTGGTGGTGAACTAAGGTGCATCAGTTTGGTAGATATCATAGTCATATCTTGTGATCCAGATTGATAGGGAGCTGCTACTCAGGGGGAGCAACAGGTATGCTTTTGAAGTGTTGGACTTGCAAGTATGTGCCCTTTGCCATTGATGTCAAAGGGGGAGAGAAGACATGTGAAAAACAAGTGGTTGCTGATCAAAGGGGGAGCAGTAAAAGGAGAGAAGACATGTGAATGGTTGTTGCTGATAGGGGGAGTTGTGACAGTGAGGAGAAGTACTTATCTTGATGGTTAAAATAGTTTTTCACATCATATGTTGCCATCAATGACAAAGGGGGAGATTTTTGCAAGTATGGGCCTAACCTGTGTCGTCATTGATGTCAACATACTCCTATTGCATTAATGATAAGGATTGGATGAGCTGTGTGCTAAGGATATTGAGAAAATTAGTCTCAATCAGGAACAGTGAAGATCAGTGATGACAATAAGGCAAAAGTCCAAGATAGGAAGAGGATCAGAGGATGCGGATTAAAGGGTTTGTGGATATGTGTCTTGAGGTGATCCAGTAGATATTTTAGAGGTTTGCATGAAGATATGAAGAAGTTGTGGCCACTCAAGTAAAACCGGTTCCGGTAGGTGTACAAAGGTAGCTAAGTGACACAGATAGGTCCGGTGAGATCTGGAAGTACAGTTTCCTGCTCTGTAGATTTTAGACAGTGTTTAGGAAGTCCTTGTGATGTGTCAACTTGATTGTTTCATGAATTAAAGGTCTGAAAGTATCCATTCTTTGGTGACAGTGGTGACAGACTGTGTTCTTGAGGCTCCCGATGAAAGAGAGAAGGATTTCAGTATGTAGATAAAGTGTAGATGTTCTTAGTGATTTAGGCAACCTTGTGAAGGACTTTGGATTATGTCCAACGTGTGTTAGTGGTCCACATTGGAGTTGGAGCTCACTATTGAAGAGAAACCTCTGGATGATGGTGTTCTTCCTGAGACTGGCCGACCGGATAAGTTATACATCTTGTGGATGTTCTGGTAGATGTTTGCCGACTTAGATGATTATTCCTAAGTTGATGTCTTGTATAAATAAGGGGTTGTGAATTCATTTCAAAGTTGTCCTTGTGGAGATGAGTTTGTGGTAGCAAGGAGGAGAGTGAAAGTCAAAGCAGAAGTATTGAGCTTAAATGGAACTGATTCAAGCATGGTGAAGATGCTATTCTCTAGTTCATGTATGTGATACTTATTTCTTTGTAGACAGTGTGTCTCTTGTAGGTAGTGAGCCTCTTGTGAGTAGTGTTCTTGGGCAGTGAGCCCTAATTGGCATGTGCCATTTTGTTCTTTCTATTCTTCTAACAAAGAATATAATCTTGGGTTAATCACCCTGTGGTTTTTCCCTTAACCGGGTTTTCCACGTCAAAATCTTGGTGTCTTATGTGTTGATGTGTTTCTTCTTTTTGATTTAAGTGCATTATGTTTCATGATTAATATACTGCTAATCACTAAAAGGATTTAAGTGTGTAATTGGGAGAAAGTTTTGGACAACTGATTCATCCCCCCCTCTCAGTTGTGTGCCCTAAGCCTAACAGGGAGGTCCAATAAAGTAGGGTAGAATTCTTGGGAACCTCTTTGCCATTTCCCCCTCCCTAAAGTTTATGTGGGATTGGTTATTCACTAAAATTGAAAGGAAGCTTAAAAGTTGGAATAGGACGCATCTCGCTTTGGCAGGCAGGGCTCAGGTCTACCAAAATATTCTTTCAACATACTCAATCTTTTACTCTTCAATGTGGCTCTTTGCTAATTATCAATTTGATATTATCCATAAATTTATTAGAATTTTCATGTGGTCTGATAGTAAGGGGATGCATAAGAAGCATCCAGTCAGGTGGGATTGGTGTTGTTTTAGCAGAGACTTGGGTGGGCTAGGGCTTAAGGACTTGAGGATTCAAGGTGTTGCTCTAGCAACAAAGTGGATAATAAATTCCCTAATTGTTGAAGAATCCTGGAAGGTCTTGATCAGCAATAATCTTGAAAATTATGTTGTGGTAAAGAAAAAGGGTTGGGGGAAGTTGCACTTTCATGATATTTTGTTTGAAGACTTCAAATCTAAACCTGGGGGGTCTATAGTCTTTGGTAGTATCTAGAAAGCTTGGGAACAAGCAAAGGCTCTTATTTTGGATAGAGAAGCTATTAATTTTGATAAAAATAGCATCTGTGGTCACAGATCCATTTGGTGGAATGTTAGGCATAAAGGTAAACCTTTAGCCTTACTACAAGGTTGCTCTACCAGGAAGTGTTGATAACTGAGAGGGGGGGTTGAATCAATTATCCTTAATTCACTTTCAATTCAAACACTTAAATCCACTTTGTTAATCAATAGCATAGCAATTAACCATTCATGGAAGCATAAGATATAAACACCAGAGCAGATACACATCAACACATGAAACACCAAGATTTTGACGTGGAAAACCTGGTTAAGGGAAAAACCACGGGGTGATTAACCCAAGGATTATTCTCTGTTAGAAGAATAAGAAAAATGGATGGCACATGCCAATTAGGGCTCACTGCCTGAGCACACTACTCACAAAGAGGCACACTACCTATAAGAGACACACTGTCTACAAAGATAACAAGTATTACAAACTTGAACTGGAGATTGACATCTTTACCATGTCCGGATCAGTTCTATTTAAGCCCAAAAACTCCTGCTCTGCCTTTCGCACTTTTCTTCGCTATATCACACTCATCACCACAAGACGCACTACAAAATGAATTTACAAACCCTTATTTATACAAGGCATCAACTTAGGAAAAATCATTTAAGTCAGCAACCACCTACAAAATCATTTGCAAGACGTGTAATACATCCGGTCGGCCTGTCTTAGGAAGAACACCAACAGCCGATGGTCTTTACATCCAATCCAAACTCTAACTTCAATGTGGACCACCAATAAGAATTGTACATGATCCAAGGATCACCTAAACCTTTCCTGAGTCATCAAGAACATCCGCACTTTATCAGCTTACTGGAATTCTTCTCTTCTTCATCTGGAACTTCAAGAACATAGTCTGTCGCTACTGTCATAATGCAAAAGGTTCTTTCAGACCTCCAAACAATGCACAAATCAAGTTGTCACTTCACACTAACTTCTTCAACACTCCCTCCAATCCGCAGAATGAGAGAATGTAATTCTGGAACTCACCGGACCAATCTGTGACACTCTGTCTCTGTCGGAACACCTGCCAGAAATGGTTCTACACAAGCAGCCATAACTTCTTCATATCTTTATGTGAACCTCTGAAATCTTAACTGGAATATCTCAAGACTAATATCTACAAACCCTTTAATCTGCATCCTCTGATCCTCAACCTATTGAATACTTTTGCCTTCTTCTCATCACTATTCTTCACTGTTCCTGATTGAGACTAATTTTCTCAATATCCTCAACACACAGCTCATCCAATCCTTCTTATCAATGCAATATGAGTATGTTTGCCATCAATGACAACACTGGTTAACCTCATACTTGTAACAATCTCCCCCTTTATCATTGATGGCAACATATGATGTGAAAAACCATCAAGACAAAAACTTCTCCTTTTTGTCATAGCTCCCCCTATCAACAACAACTCTTCACATGTCTTCTCTTCCTTTACTACTCCCCCTTTGATCATCAACCACTTTTTTTTCACATGTCTTCTCTCCCCCTTTGACATCAATGGCAAAGGGCTCATACTTGCAATTCTAACACATCAAAATCATACCAGCTGCTCCTCCTTAGTAGCAACTCCCCATCATCAATCCGGATCACAAGATATGACTGTGATATCCACTGGATTGATGCACATCAGTGCATCCTAGTTCATCACCGGAGGGGCCATGACCCCTAACTTCTCCCTGAGATACTCAAAAGAGTCCTTGGGAAGAGGTTTAGTAAAAATATCTGCAAGCTGATCCTTGGAGGGCACATACTCCAATCTAACTTCACCCTTGTTCACTTGTTCTCTCAAAAAGTGAAATTTGATAGATATATGCTTGGTCTTAGAATGCAATACCGGATTCTTAGAAATATTTATTGCACTTGAATTATCATAGAAAATTGTGATAGGCTCCTCATATTCTACTTGAATATCTCTTAGCATTTGCTTCATCCACAAAAGCTGAGTGTAACTACCTACTTCTGCAATGTATTCTGCTTTTGTTGTAGACAGGGATATTGCTTCTTGTTTCTTGCTTAGCCAAGAAACCAACCTTTTTCCCAAAAAGAATGCTCCTCCACTTGTACTCTTCCTATCATCCACATCTCTTGCCTAATCTACATCTGTATATGCATGAAGAGAAAAGTCATGATCTCTGGGATACCATAGGCCATACTCAACTGTTTCTTTCAAGTACCTAAAAATTCTTTTGATTGCCATGACATGAGATTCTCTGGGATCAGCCTAGAATCTCGCCACAAGACCAACAACCTACATTATATCTGGTCTAGTCTGAGTGAGATACAGTAATCCACCAATCATTGATCTATACTTTGTCTGATCTATCTTAGGAGAGTCATCATCTTTGCTCAACTTACATCCGGTAGCCATGGGAGTGTTCATTGGCTTTGAATCTTCCATTCCAAATTTATTTAATAGTTCTTTCACATATTTGGTCTGAGAGATAAAGATTCCTTTCTCTGTCTGAGTAATTTGCAGACCCAAGAAGAAATTCATTTCACCGAGCATTGACATTTCAAACTCACTTTTCATTTGGTTTGCAAAGGTCTTACACATACTGTCTCTTCCTCTAAAGATGATATCATCAACAAATACTTCAACAATCAAGATGTTTTCATGATCAATTTGGAAATATAGGTTACTATCAGCAGTACCTTTGTTGAAACCAATCTTCAAAAGATGTTTGTCCAGCCTCTCATACCATGCTCTTGGGGCTTGCTTTAGACCATACAGTGCCTTCTTTAATTTGCAGAGCATATCACCATGCTCAGATAACTGAAATCCATCCGGTTGTTCAATGTACACCTCTTCTTCTAGGTCACCATTCAGGAAAGCAGATTTGACATCCATTTGATACACTTTGAAATCTTTGAAGGTAGTAAATGCAAGAAATAGTCTGACTACTTCAATTCTTGCCATCGGAGCAAAGGTTTCCTCAAAATCAATCCCTTCTATTTGAGAGTAGCCTTTGCAGACTAATCTCGCCTTATTTCTGATTACTTCACCAACTTCATTTAGTTTGTTCCAGAAGACCCATTTGGTTCCAATTACATTCTTGTTTCTAGGTCTAGAAACAAGATTCCAAGTGTGATTTTTCTCAATTTACATTAATTCTTCTTCCATTGCTTTTGTCCAATTTTCATCATTGCATGCTTCATTGATTGTCTTAGGTTCAATCTTTGAAATCAGATAACATTCATCTGAATTTTGAGCAACATTCCTTCTAGTTTGCACACCTTTGCTTTTGTCACCTATGATATGATCTTCAGAGTGGTTCAGTCTTACATACCTTGGAATTTTGGGAGTTTCTTGCACTTCTGCTTCTTGATCATGCTCATTCAGACTTGTCTCTTCTTCCTGATTTACCAGATCAGTCTGAGTCTGACTTTTAGGAGAGGATGGAGCACCTTGAACCAAAACATCATTCTGATCATCTTCATCATACTCATAAAATCTTGAGGGCTTCTCAATACCTTCATCAACCTTCACATTTGTACTTTCTATCATCTTTCTCAGTCTCTTATTGTAACACCGGTATGCTTTGCTTTGAGAGGAGTAACCCAAGAAGATTCCTTCATCACTTCTAGCATCAAACTTTGCTAGATCTTCATCTCTTTTGATGTAACACTTGCTACCAAATACTCTGAAATATCTCACAGTAGGAGTGATGCCAAACCAGAGTTCATAAGGAGTCTTACTGGTATTGCCTCTAATTTGAACTTGATTGAGAGTGTAGACTACAGTGCTGATAGCTTCTTTCCAAAACATCTGAGGAACATTTGCTTCCATCATCATTGTCCTGGATGGTCCAATTTTTTCTCTCAACTACTCCATTCTGCTGTGGAGTCCTAGGAGCAGACAACTGTCTCTTTATACCATGCTTCTCACAAAAGTCTATGAATTCACCAGATGTGAATTCACCACCTCTATCAAACCTTAGACATTTCAGTTTCAATCCAGTTTGCTTCTCTACCATAGCCTTGAATATTTTGAACTTCTCAAAAGCTTCTGATTTCTCTTTTAGAAAGGTAACCCACATCATTCAGGAATGGTCATCAATCAGTAACATGAAATATCTATCACCTTGCATACTCTTGATTCTTGTCGGACCACATAGATCAGTATGAACTAACTCCAATAATCGAGTAGAGGACTGATCCTTGCTTTTGAATGAAACTCTGCTCTGTTTACCTAGTTGACATTCTTTGCACATACCATTTGTAGGTTTTACCAACTTTGGAAGATCTCTTACAGCCTGAGTATTGCTTATCTTGATGATGTTATCAAAATTTACATGACACATTCTTCTATGCCATAACCAACTCTGATCAACTTGAACAAACAGACAACTTTTATTAGTACCAACTAGATGGAAGATATTACCTTTTGTTTGAGTACCAGATGCAATCTCAGTTCTGGAGCTTTCAAAGATCCTACATCTTCCATTCTTGAACCGGAGATCATAGCCTTTGTCTACCAACTGACCAACACTGAGAAGATTGTGCTTCAATCCTTCAACATACAGTACATTACTGCTTTTGTTCTTCCCATCAAAAGAGATAGGTCCCCTACCTCTGATTCTACCAGCAGAATTGTCACCAAACTTTACCATTCCTCCTTCATACCTTTCCAAATCTAAGAACTTGTTCTTGTCATCTATCATATGGTGAGAGCATCCACTGTCAATAACCCAATCATCCTTTTCTTCAACTTGGGCAGCCAAAGATCTTTCTACAACCTTATGATTGATAGATATTGGATCTTCTTCCTTGATGGCAATAAACACCCATTCATTTCCGGATTTGTCTCCTATCTCTGATTCATCATCTGTTACTCCTTCATTATTAGCTTCTTCATGAACATAATAACAATTCTTTTGGAACCTTTGTCTGTTAGAATTTGACCTTGTAGATCTTTCCGGACATCTTGAGGCAAAGTGACCAATCTTATTGCAGTTGAAGCATTTAAAAGGTAATTTTCCTTCATATTTACCGGATCCTCTTGGCAGTCTTTTTGCAATTAGGGCTTCAAGTTGAGCTGTTTCTGCTTCTTCCTCTTCCATGTCTTTCCTTGCTTGATCATACCATGACAGCTTCCTTGAAGAGTTTTCTCCCAGATCAAATCTTTGTTTGCCTTTCACATAGGCATTGGCTTTGAATGCAGATTCAGTCTTGGGGGGATCATCTCCAAACTCGGTCATTTCAAATGTAGCCAGTTTGCCAGCCAATTGCTCTCTTGTGATAGTTGTATGGGCTCTGAATTCATCAATGGCAGCAACCTTGATTTTGTAGGCAGTAGGAAGGGATCTGAGAATTTTGAAAACAATCTCATTTTCATCCAAAACTCCACCAGCATTCCTAATTCCACACACCAGCTCATTTACTCTTGGCATAAAGGTAGTGATATTTTCATCATCTCTCATCTTCAATCTTTCAAATTTCCCTTTGAGACTCTGCAACCTTGCACTCTTAACAAACTCATCTCCTTCATGCAAAATTTCCAGTTTAATCCAGATCTCATAGGCAGTTGGTAGGTCAATAACATTTGAGAGCTCTAAGTCAGTTAATGCACTTAGAAGAGCCTCCTTAGTCCACAGATTGTTTTCAGCATCTGTGATTTCATTTAGAGTTGTCGGACCACCCTATGGAGGTGTATATGCTTTTGTGACCATGGACAAGTACGCCTTTCCCATACACTTCAAGTGACATTTCATGTGGCCTTTCCAAAGAGTGAAGTTGGTTCCATCAAACTTTAGACTGTCCTTCTTGTATGATGACATCCTGGATCTCCTCAAGCAGTTAAGCTCCTTTTAGAGGAACTTGGCTCTGATACCAATTGTTGATAACTGAGAGGGGGGGTGAATCAGTTATCCTTAATTTGCTTTCAATTCAAATACTTAAATCCACTTTGTTAATCAATAGCATAGCAATTAACCATTCATGGAAGCATAAGATATAAACACCAGAGCAGATACACATCAACACATGAAACACCAAGATTTTGACGTGGAAAACCCGGTTAAGGGAAAAACCACGGGGTGATTAACCCAAGGATTATTCTCTGTTAGAAGAATAAGAAAAATGGATGGCACATGCCAATTAGGGCTCACTGCCCAAGCACACTGCTCACAAAGAGGCACACTGCCTACAAGAGACACACTATCTACAAAGATATCAAGTATTACAAACTTGAACTGGAGATTGACATCTTTACCATGTTCGGATCAGTTCCATTTAAGCCCAAAAACTCCTGCTCTACCTTTCGCACTTATCTTCGCTATATCACACTCATCACCACAAGACACACTACAAAATAAACTTACAAACCCTTATTTATACAAGGCATCGACTTAGGAACAATCATCTAAGTTGGCAACCACCTACAAAATCATTCGCAAGACGTGTAATACATCCGGTCGGCCTGTCTCAGGAAGAACACCAACAACCGGTGGTCTTTACATCCAATCCAAACTCTAACTTCAATGCGGACTACCAATAAGAATTGTACATGATCCAAGGATCACCTAAACCTTTCTTGAGTCATCAAGAACATCCGCACTTTATCAGCTTACTAGAATTCTTCTCTTCTTCATCCGGAACTTCAAGAACACAGTCTGTCGCTACTGTCATAATGCAAAAGGTTCTTCTAGACCTCCAAACAATGCACAAATCAAGTTGTCACTTCACACTGACTTCTTCAACACTCCCTCCAATCCGTAAAATGAGAGAATGTAATTCCGGAACTCATTGGACCAATCTGTGACACTCTGTCTCTACCGGAACACCTGTCGGAACCGGTTCTACACAAGCAGCTATAACTTCTTCATATCTTTATGTGGACTTCTAAAATCTTAACTGGAACATCTCAAGACTAATATATACAAACCCTTTAATCTGCATCCTTTGATCCTCAACCTATTGAGTACTTTTGCCTTCTTCTCATCACTGTTCTTCACTGTTCCTGATTGAGACTAATTTTCTCAATATCCTCAACACACAGCTCATCCAATCCTTCTTATCAATGCAATATGAGTATGTTTGCCATCAATGACAACACTAGTTAACCTCATACTTACAATAGGAAGTGCAATGAAAAAGGATTAATTAATCTATTAGATCTCTTTGAGGAGGGCTCTCCAAAAAATTAGATTCAAATCAAAGAAGAATTTCATCTAATTGAGAAACATTATAGTATATATTCTACTCTAAATAAGGCTTTGTTGTGCAAGTTCCAATCAAATGTTTCTCTTATGGGTGTGTTACCCCTCTTTATTTGTTTCTGGGTCTTACATATTTTCCGCTCATTTTTATGTTCATCAATTATTTGTCTAAGTCCTAACGGTTCTGATTTTACCTTTATTGTCTTAGAAAATCCTAAAAGTCACATTCACTTGTGTTTTCCTATCCTAGTACTAGCTCTCTAAGTTTCTTAACCTTGTCGCGCGGTTCTGAAGTTATCGAACCCGCTGACTGCCCGACATGTATTTCTTAGTAGAGTCTTTCCAACTCCTGTCAGTTTGTCTTTATAGTCATTGAGTCAGAGGTTTCCAAAACTTTGAAACCCTTGACTTAAGGTTCTAAAGTTTCAAATCCCAGTGACTTCACGAAATGAAGGTTGGAGACCGGTTTTCGAGGATATAATGATCATTTAATGATGAGTACGACACATGAGGCGGATATCTTTTTAGGATTTTTGGAAGGCGGGCAAATCTCAAGGTTGTTTTTTCAAGACATGAATTTAATGCCATGTCAATTCAGCATTTAAAACATATCATGGCATTCTCCCAACATACATATTTGCTCGCAGTGGTGGATTTTTCTCTAAGTTATGCAACTGCTATTACTCTTGTACCGTGCCATTGCTTTTTCAGTACTTCACCATTTTTCTCTGTGCATCCAATGGTGATGAAATTCAAATACTAGGGAGCTCCTCACATTTCTGGTATTGAAAGTGGCTGGTCTGGTATAAGTGACACTAAGCTTGGACATATTGATTTGGAAGAATTTTGGTCCTGTTTACAGTAGGAGGATAAATCACCATTTGTAGAAAAGATTTTATAGAGTGGTTTAGTGCATGCAGGAGGTTTTCCCATCTCTGTATAGAGAAAGGACCTAGTTGTGGCTTGTGCAAGAAGATATGTTCATGAAGCCCTTAAAATTAGAGAAAAGGCGGGTCAGTAGTAGGAAAGATTAATCCTAAAACCATCACCCACGTATTGAGGATTCCGGAGAAGTAGGAATTTGAAGATATGTCTGTCACCTTTGGAATAGAGTTATTTTGAACAAATGAAGACTAGTGCAAGAATTCCATCACATGAAACTAGCTAAAGTCCAAGAAAAGAGGTAAGTCTCAATTACCCCAAAAGTTAAAGAGAGCCCATTTCAAGGATGAAATTTCAGACATTATTACCTTGCTGCATCTTGTGGAAGGAAGTGAAAACACAGATTATTTTGAAGATTGTACATGTCATTTTATCATGTTGATATGCAATGAAGATAAATTCATAAATTGGGCTAAAATTATCAATTATCATTTGAACAAACAATTAGTTGAGTTTCAAGAGACTTTAACCTTTCACATGTGTTCAGATTTGATATATATTTTAGCTAGTCAAGAGGTTGTTTCAGATGGGTTGAGGCCACATGCATCTTTAACTCTAAACACACCTGTGTATAATTATTTTCCTCAGCTCAAAAGAGATGTGTTGCAAATATGTGCCTAAGTGGGTTGTCATTGATGTCAACATATCCTTGTTGCCATTAGTGTCAACTATATCATGTTTTTGCTATCTGCATAGAAGACCAGACTGTTGAGGATATTGAGAAAATTAATGATAATCAATGCATGTAGATCATGTGGCTATGTATAATATTATTGGAGATTGCCTCATTTAATATTTGAGAAGTCCGCATGAAGATCTGAAGGAGTTATGGCCATCTGAGCAGAACCGGTTCATGCAATAATCAGGAAAGATAGAGTGATAGGAAAGAGGTTCAAATTGCTCTGGTAATATAAGATTATGATCTGTGAATCTGAAGCCATGTTTGGGAAGTCAGTGTGTATCCTCAACTCTAGTGGTTCATGGTTTAGAGGTTTGCAAGCTATCCTTCCAGTCTGACAGTCATGGCAGAGAGTGTTCTTGAGGTTCCAGAGGAAGATTCAAATGCTTCTGATAATTTGGTTTAGAATGGATGATATTGGTAAGTTCAATGTGGTTGTGGAGGTCTCTGGATCGTATGGCTACTATGTTAGAGGTCCGCATTGAAGTTTGAGCTTATTGATTGAAGATTTTCTCTTTGAGGTTGATGTTCTTCCTAGTCTTGGTTGACTAGATGTTCATAGCCTGTTGCAGATGTCTTAGAGCATTTTTATGAAGCGTAGAGTGGTTGTAGAAGAAGATTCAAGTGTTAATTATGTTTGACTGACAGTGTGATGATCCACGTCAAGGTTAGCCGACCTTGTTGATCATTCCAAGATTGATGAAGTATATAAATACTTGTTGAAGAGGTATTGAAATTATCCTTGTAAAAGATAGATCAATCTGAAGAAAGGATCAGGAGTAGAACAAAGAAGAAAAGTACCAAAAGCAGTATAAAGTGTGAAGAAGAATTTGGGGCAGAACAAAAGTTCTTAAGCATTCATTAAAACTAAATCAGGCATGAAGTAGATGCTATTTCTCAGTTAATTCTTTCTAAATAAATTTTGTAGGCAGTGAGCCTCTCTTTTGAGTAGTGAGCTCTAGGCAGTGCGCTCGAAGGTATGTGCCTTCTATTTTACTAAGTACTTTTAACAGGGTACACATTTTGTGGGTTAACCCCCACCATGGTTTTTCCCTTAACTAGGTTTCCACGTCAAAATCTTGGTGTCAAATGTGTTGATTATGTTTCAACTCTTATGTTGTTGATCTATGCTTTAATGTTTACATCACTAATTTGATAGTAAGATAATAAGAAGGTTAAAAGTAGAAAAGGTTTTATTGTCAAACAACTGATTCACCCCCCAATCTCCAAAACTCCTAGGTATGTAAGGTTAAATCATCCTGAAGATTAGATCATAGGAGTTAAGAGTAAAGGTGTTCGAACTAGGAGAAAAATGTTTGAAGATCAAGAAGAGATTTGTTTGATTTCAAGGATTGAACCTAAATCAGTAAGTGAAGCTTGCAATGATGAAAACTGGGTCAAAGTAATGGAAGAGGAATTGGATGCAAATTGAAAAGAATCACACATGAGATCTAGTTCCTAGACATGAGGACAAAAATGTGATTGGAACCAAATGGGTCTTCTAGAATAAACCGAATGAAGATGGTGAGGCAGTAAGGAACAAGGCAAGGTTGGTATGTAAAGGCTACTCTCAAGTGGAAGGAATTGATTTTGAAGAGATTTTTGCTCTGGTGGCAAGGATAGAGGTAGTTAGATTATTTCTTGCATTTGCTACCTTTAAGGATTTTAAAGTATATCAAATAGATGTGAAATCAACATTCCTGAATGGAGATTTGGAGAAAGAAGTCTACATTGAGCAACCAAAAGGATTTCATTTGTCTGATCAGGGAGATATGGTTTGTAGATTGAGAAAAGCCTTGTATGGACTCAAGCAAGCTCCAAGAGCCTAGTATGCCAGACTAGATAAGCATTTGCTTAAGCTAAGATTTAGCAAAGGTATTGTTGATAGTAATCTCTATTTCAAAATTGATCATGAGGACATTCTAATTGTTGAATTTTTTGTTGATGATATCATTTTTGGTGGAAATGAATGCATGTGTAAAGCATTTTCTGATCAGATGAAAAGTGAGTTTGAGATGTCAATGTTTGGTGAGATGAATTTCTTCTAGGTCTGCAAATTGTTCAATCAGATAAAGGTATCTTCATATCTCAGTCCAAGTATGTAAAAGAATTACTAAATAAATTTAGAATGGAAGACTCAAAGCCAGTCGGTACACCTATGGTAACTGGATGCAAGCTAAGAAAAGATGATGACTCTCCCAAGGCAAATCAGAAAAGATATAGATCAATGATTGGAGGACTACTTTATCTAACTTAGACTAGACCTGACATCATGAATGCAGTTGGACTTGTTGCCAGATTTCAAGCTGATCCAAAAGAATCCCATGTTATGGCAGTCAAAAGAATTTTCAGATATCTCAAGGGGATAATTAAGTATGGACTGTGGTATGCGAAGGACAATAACTTCACTCTTCATGCATATACAGATGCTGATTGGGAAGGAGATGTGGATGATATAAAAAGTACTAGCGGTGGTGCATTCTTCTTGGGGAAAATATTGGTCTCTTGGATAAGCAAAAAGCAAGAGGCAATATCTTTGTCTACTGCAGAAGCAGAGTACATAGCAGTAGCAAATAATTGCACTTAGGTTTTGTGGATGAAGCAAATGTTGAAGGACATCAGAATTGTGTTTGAGGAGCCAGTCACAATTTTCTGTGATAATTCTAGTGCAATAAGTATTTCAAAGAATCTGGTATTTCATTCAAAGACAAAGCATATATCTATCAAGTTTCATTTCTTGAGAGAGAAAATAAATGAGAATGAAGTCAAGTTGGAGTTTATGCCTTCCAAAGATCAAATTGTAGACATCTTCACTAAGCCTCTTCCCAAGGATACTTTTGAATATCTCAGAGAGAAATTAGGGGTTATTACCCCTCTTGAGCAGAACTAAGATGCACTAAGGTGCATCAGTCTAGTGGAATTCACATTCATATCTTGTGATTCGGATTGATGTTAAGAAGGTACTACTCAAAGGGGGAGTAGTCAATATGCAAATTTTGAGATTAGGCTGAAGCAAAAAGGGGGAAAAGATAGCAAATATGTGCCCTTTGCCATTGATGTCAAAGGGGGAGAGAAGTCATGTGAAAAACTAGTTGCTGATGTAAGGGGGAGCAGTAAAGAAGGTAGTTACAGAAGTGAGAAGAGAAAGGGGGAGAAGTTCTTGTCTTGATGGTTAGATTCAATTTTTCACATCATATGTTGCCATCAATGATCAAAGGGGGAGATTGTTGCAAATATGTGCCAAAGTGGGTTGTCACTAATGTCAACATATCCTTGTTTCCATTAGTGTCAATTATATCCTATTTTTCCTATCTGCATAGAAGACTGGACTGTTGAGGATATTGAGAAAATTAATGATAATCAATGCATGCAGATCATGTGGCTATGTAGAGGATTATCAGAGATTGCCTCAGTTAAGATTTGAGAAGTTCGCATGAAGATCTGAAGGAGCTATGGCCATCTGAGTAGAACCGGTTCCTACAATAATCAAGAAAGATAGAGTGACAGGAAAGAGGTCCGAATTGCTCTGGTAATATAAGATTATGATCTGTAGATCTCAAGTCATGTATGGGAAGTTAGTGTGTATCATCAACTCCAGTGGTTTGTGGTTTGGAGGTCTGCAAGCTATCCTTCCAGTTTGACAGCCATGACAGAGAGTGTTCTTGAGGTCCTGGAGAAAGATTCAAATGCTTCTGATAATTTGGTTTAGAATGGATGTTGTTGGTAAGTTCATTGTGCTTGTAGAGGTCTCTGGATTGTATGGCTACTATATTAGAGGTCCGCATTGAAGTTTGAGCTTGTTGATTAAAGATTTTCTCTTTGAGGTTGATGTTCTTCCCAGTCTTGTCCGATTGGATGTTCCTAGCCTATTGTAGATGTCTTAGAGAATTTTTATGAAGCATAGAGTGGTTGTAGAAGAAGATTCAAGTCTCAATTATGTTTGGCCGACAGTGTGATGATCCGCATCAAGGTTAGCTGACCTTGTTGATCATTCCAAGGTTGATGAAGTATATAAATACTTGTTGAAGAGGTATTGAAATTATCCTTGTGCAAAAATAGATCAATCTGAAGAAAGGATTAGGAGCAGAGTAGAGAAGAAAAGGAGTGAAAGCATTATAGAGTGTGAAGAAGAATTTGGGGCAGAGCAAAAGTTCTTGAGCATTCATTGAAACTGAATCAGGCATGAAGTAGATGCTATTTCTTAGTTAATTCTTTCTAAATAAATTCTGTAGGCAGTGAGCCTCTCTTTTGAGCAGTGAGCTCTGGGCAGTACACCTGAAGGCATGTGCCTTCTATTTTACTAAGTACTTTTAATAGGGTACACATTTTGTGGGTAAACCCCCATCATGGTTTTTCCCTTAACTGGGTTTCCACGTCAAAATCTTGGTGTCAAATGTGTTGATTATGTTTCTTCTCTTATGTTGTTGATCTATACTTTAATTTTTACATCACTAATCTGATAGTAAGATAATAAGAGGGTTAAAAGTAGAAAAGTTTTTATTGTGAGACAACTGATTCACCCCCCCTCTCAGTTGTCTAGTTCCAACAAGATGTTGGAATGAAGGATTACCGTTGTGTCAATGATGCCTTTTTGATGTTTGTAGTATGAAAGTTGGATGATAATTTAGAGTTAAGAATTTCACCTGAGGCTGTTTCCTTGATCATGGGGTTTGGGAGTTTCTACATTTAATTTGACAGATTCACCTATTTAAGAGTGGGGGGTTATGAAAATGCCCCGACCAAATTGCCCAGGTACCCTAGTGACTTCGTTATTTTTTCTGGAAGTCTACAAACAAATGTCTATTGTTAATGTTAAATACCAGAGCATGAAAAAGAAAGGATATGATTTCCCACTGAAGCTATCTTCGTATTCATGCAAAACAAATGACATTGCTAAAGGGGCAGAACATGTTCTGAGTGAATTTAATCTTCATGCTTTGTTAATGAGGCCTAACTTTGACAGTAAAATTATGTGAAACTTAATTTTCACGGTTCTGGTTCCTATGAACACCATCTGAGTTTAGAGGATTTTTGGGAAGATTGTATAGATGACTGGGAATTCCAAAGGATAAATTACATGAGACTTACACTGAGTCAAATTTGAGTATTCGGTCTCTCTATATACATTCCAGATGGTGTTGAAGAAAATTCTAAATTAATTGATGATGAATATCAAACCCTAGTTTCAAAACCCCTTCCTAGAATTAATTGGTTTGAGAAGGAGGTTGTGGATTTAAAAATTTGTTTTGCCACTATGATTAAAAGGACTGAGGACTGGTTAGCTGGGAGATGGTGTGGATGTGCTGGCTCTCCTCATGAACAAGGGAATCCCGGGACCAATGAGCAAAGGCCCACACACAGTTTTGGAACATGTATTTCCTTTGGGAGATAAGAGACATTGCAGTCTAATTCTAATTCACAATCTGGAGGCAATAGAGAAAGGCCAGAGGAAATTCTAAAGTTAAAATTGACCTGTGAATTGGATAGTTTACCCTTACCTGCTTTAAAAAAGAAAACTACCTCCAAGCCCAAAAAGGTCAAAAGAATGTCTAGAATGGTAAATGACACTGCCTCCGGTCATCATATGTTAGAGATTGCTGAACTGGTAAAGGATTTAAATGAGAATGAGAGAACTGAAACATATTACAAGATAAATCATATAGACTTGGGTCCTTCTACTCTAGAGGGAGATGCCTATCATGCAATTTTTTTTGTAAGTGCTTTAATTAAGAGAGATAAGGAGGAGAGGAAAGAAAATATAAAACTCAAATCTCAAATTTTGTCTTTGAGCAACTTTATCCAGTCTATTGTGACACCCACATCTCAAGATACATCTAGTTCAGAAGTTGTAGGAGTTGAAGCGAGCACTGTGCAACAAATCAAAAAGAATCTGAATGTTGCCATGGCTATTACTGAATGGGTACAAAAACTATCTTGTGAAATTTTGTTTTTCTTGACCAGGGCAACACAGTGTTATACTCAAGTGCATAATAAAAGGAAAGAGTTAATCAATGAACTTCAAAAAGTAAGGAAAGAACAAGGGAGTACTTATGTGCTCTAAAAGGAAGTCTCTAAGCTAATAGCCATGGATCCCATAACACTTGTAAAAGAGAATTTGACTAGTGATCCTTGTGAAATTGATTTATCTTGGGCTAACTCATTGGATTGGAAGCTAAACATGTATGTCAATCTCATTGAACAAATTAACAAAGCTTTACGAGAATACCTTGATATAATGATTGGTATTCAGAGTGATTGCAAGGCTCTAGATGTTAACATTTAGGTGAGTTTGGAGAGAACTTGCAAGATCCTAAAGAAACCACAAAAGAAGCTAACGATATGCTTTGTAAGGAACTCGTAGACCCTGAAGTTATCACTAGGGAATCACTTGGAAAAATGGGCCTTATGCAGGTTTATCTTAATGGTTTCAAGATTAGAAGTGATGATATTCAGGAGGCTATAGCAGGGATAAGTAAAACATTGGCAAGATTCAGAACCAAGTTGTAGATTACCACAATACTAGGAAGGAAAACATGACTGATGTCATCACTAAGTATCAGGAGTACAGGTTAAGAACGAAGGTGGTGCAGTGCACTTAGAATAGTTTTATATCAAATATTTGAAAATTTTGTTTGTTGAAGACTATGAGGTTTTGAAAATAATGTAATAAAGCCTTTTAGAGGCACTAAGTTGTAGTGGAGGCCTGAAATAGACAACTTCTTTAGTTAGGACTGTTGTTTCCTATTAAATAGGATAGTCTATTATTAGACAGTCAGCCTTTCTAGTAAAAACAATCAGTTTTTTTATTTAATTGGCCTTTCCCATGATGGGAGTGGGAGTGAGGGTGGAGTTTAAATTGTAAACACTTCATTTTATGCATTATTCATGAGAGGAGATGCATGAAATGTAACTTGGAGAAAGGAAAATATAAGTTTTTGCCCTGTTTTCTATATTTTGTTGCCTTTTCACTGTTTTCAACGTCCTGTACTAGACCGTACAACACTATCAAGATCCAAAATCTCTGAAATCATGTAATGCATAGTGTTAGCCTTCATTTGAGTTAGGAAAGAGAGATTTGCATTATGGTTAAAGGATTTTATAATCATTTTTTCCTAAAACTGCCCTGTTACTATTTTGTTGTTGTTTCTTTCACTGTTTCCATGCATGGTACTCACCTGTACATCATAGTCAAAGGTAGGAATGATTGAAATGGTGGAATGCAAACTCTTACCTTGCATTTAAGCCTAGTTTGAGGAGTTAAGATCATAGAGGAGGCATTTTATTATTGTTTTTGTGTAGATTGTTCCTAAACCCTTATTTTGAGGGTTTTAGTGAGTTTTTTTGATTTCCCAATCCACCTTGCTATGTTAGACCCCCAAAATGGGTGGAATGAGTTTGGAATGGTATGTTCTCTAATGGGTCTTGTATGCAAGAGTAGGGTTGGAGTTTGGGGCCATTGAGCCTATTTGCATCATGAATTTGGCTAACTAGCTTTGGTGGGGTGAAGATTTGACCATGAAATGTCTTAGACCGACCTTGGACCCCAAAAATTTGTGAAATCTACCTATTTACAACCTATTGGGCACCTTGAAATTGGATTTGGATGTTTGGAGTGGAGTATGGGGGTACTTCCTTCACAAAACTGACCTAATTAGGCCTAGTTAGGAATTGGTACAGTCATAATTTGAAGCCTGTGTTCCAAAAGACCCCATAGTACATGTTTAGTATGTTGAAGAACGAGATAATGGTACTCAAAAAGCTCATAACAGTCCTGGTTGGAGGACTACATCAAAATTTATTGCATGACAGTCCCTGAAGGAGGGCTACAAGGAAGCTAGGACAGTTGTGAAGGAAGTGGTGCAGGAAGGTACCTTCTAAGATTTTTTGATGGTTTTGTGAGCTTGGGATAGTCAATCCTAGAAGTTCTAGGGTCCCTAGAAAGTTTGAAGGTTCCCATGTATATGCACCCAAAAATAGGGTTATTGTATAGTGTTGAAGCAATGGATAGTGAGGGGACAGTCATGTCCTATTTGAAGTCAAGTGTTGCAGCTTGATCCATAAGGACCTAAAAGACTTGTTTGCCCTACCATCCCCTGTATCATTTTTTTCCTCTTGTGAAGTTGGTTGTGACCCTTAGTGGTGTTTGTGCTATTGCCTCTGCATCAGAAGGTGTGAGAGGCAATGGTAGAAGATCAAAGTGGGGAAAGCATTGAAGACCCAAAGGAAAGTGAAGGGGTGATAGTTTAGATTTTATTTATTTTATGCATTTCTTAATATTTGGCTCAAAGAGAGTCTTTTTGCAGATTTTTTAGCGGGAGATGGGAGGGTTTTCGAACACTCAGGGAAGAAATACTTTTTGCCAAGACATCCCTCGCAAGGAAGGAAAGGTTTTAATCCAAGATTTAGGTGGTTTGGAAGGTCATTCTGGGATTTCAAATATGTGAAAGCTCCTAAGTAGATCTGGGTCCCAAAAGAAAAATCTACAGGTAAGGATTCTGTTGTAACTAAGGAAATTGAGATCCATCTTCCTGAAGACCTTATTCGACCTCATGTCTTAGATCTAAGTCAACATGCATTAATAGGTAAGATCTAGAATTTTGCTGATGAAGCTCATTTATTGGAATCTTGGGTATATGATAATTGGTGCGAAGTTTCTAATTTTTGGTTACTGGATAAGGGTTTAGGGTTTTTTATAGTTATTTTTTTGAATAAGGAGGCAAGAGATAAAGTTTTGAAAGTTAAATCTTGGTTTTTCAAAGGTAAAGGAATCTATTTACAAGAATGGACTCTGAATTTTGATCCTCAAGCTAATTCAAATAACTATTTCCTTTTCTGGATTAGTCTTCATAATTTACCTTTGGAATATCGAGATTTGGGTATTCTAAAATTTATTGCTGAAAGAGTGGGGTTTTTTGTGAATCATGATATGTTGACTTATAAAAACCCTAGTCTTCCAGTAAGAATGTGTGTGGTTATGAATAGCTTCTTTCCTTTACCTTCTTCGGTGATTTTGAAAGCTACTAAGAGTGTTTGGGTACATAATCTTGTTTTTGAAGATCCTTAGACTATTCTAAATTTTGATAATCTTTATAATTCTGAGGAATGGGGAGTTTCGAAAAAAGCTCCTGAACAATTACCCATTGTTAAAAATGCTTCTCCAGATTTAGGTACTGATAAATCAAATTGTTTGGAAAATGATGATCTTTCTGGCCCCCTCATTATAGACCAAGATTATGCAATGGTTAGGGAAAGTTCTGTGCTTTCAACTGAGAAGAGTTCTGAAGAGCCTGTTATGGATATAGGGGATAAAGGAGTTCCGGTTCTAGAGTGCTCTAATGAGGTTTCACCTTCTCCAGAAGATGAGATTCTTGGGTCTGAGGATTATGAGTTGTCTTTTAATTATTTAGTTAATCCTTCTTCTAGATTGGAAAGTAATGCTTTTTCCCCTTCCCAAGATCCCATTTTGGTGGATCAGGGTGTTGTGAATCTTGATTCAAATTCTAATTTATTGAATTGTGCTAATAATGCTTCGGACTCCTTGCATTTTGTGTCTAATGCAGAAAATAAGGATACTTTAAGTTCTTCTGTAGATCAGATCTCAGGGGAATTTAAGGATTCTTTCCCTTTAGAGGAGGCAGAAAAGTTCATTGATGAAGTTATTTCAAAAGTTGGGGAGGAATTAATTAATAAGATAGCTGATGAAGTAATGGTTGAGGAAGTTGTGGAAGGGAGTGATGTCCTTTCCTCAATTTCTCAGACTCCGCTAGAGGAGAAATGTAGCCCCTCTCCTCCTGCTAAACCTCAGGGTAGGAAACCAAATTCCAAGTCACAGAAGAAGAAATTCAAGTAGGAGTTCAGTCGACTTTGGAGAAAATGCTAACTAGATCATCAGTGAGGAGAGCTTGTTGCTCTCCTCAAGTCCAATGAAAATTCTAACTTGGAATGTTAGGGGTATTAATACCCCTAACAAAAGACACATGATAAAACATCAGTTGGATCTATCAGGTGTAGACTTAATATTACTTCAAGAAACAAAACTCTTTGCATCTTTAGTAGATAACTTTTTTAGCAAATGGAGAAAATGGAATTTCTCTATTGTGGCAGCTTTTAGGGCTTCAGGAGGTTTGGCTCTTCTTTTGAATAAAGTGTCAGTGGATGTTCAAGTTGTTTCTTCAACTCCCAATTGTTTACTAGCAGAGATTCACCATGGATTAGAATCTTTTTGGATAATTAATGTTTATGGCCCAACTGCTACTATAGATAAAAAAAAAGGCTCTAGGATTCTTTGAGTGTCATTTTACAAGATCTTCAGAATGAGAAATTAATTCTTGGAGGAGATTTTAATGCCATATTGAGTTTAGAGGAAAAATCACGGGGTATTAGCCCTCCCTTAAAAACTATGGCAGATTTTTTTGATTTTGTTTCAAAAAATGGTCTCATTGATTCAATTCCCATTAATGGTAAATTTTCTTGGTCAAATAGAAGGAAGGGGTTTTTGTAGATTGCGAAAAGGTTGGATAGATTCCTTCTTTCCTCCTCTTGGATCTTTCAGAAATGCACGTTTTCTTCTTCGATTCTTTCTTTATCAGGGTCAGATCACTTTCCTATTCAATTAAATCTGGATTTTGTGGAAGTTTTTCAAGGAAATAAAAAACCTTTTAGGTTGGAAGCAATGTGGTTTAGAGATCCTGATTTTGTTCCATTAATAAAACTGTGGTGGGAGTCTCTTCCTTTTATTAAGGGTTCCAAAATGTTTCAAATTTGTAGAAAACTCTGTCTGCTTAAAGAGAAAATTAGAAGTTGGAATATTTCTCATTTCAAAAATATTTTTCAAGAGAAGGAGATAATTTCAGATAAACTTCATTTTATTAATCAGTAAATCATTAAGCAAGGAATGGATAATCACTTGTTTGAATGTCAAAAACTATTATAGTCAGAATTGGAGGAAATCCTTTTGAGAGAAGAGATCTTTTGGAGACAAAAGTCGAGAGAAACTTGGTTGTAGGAAGGAGATAGAAATACTAGATTTTTTCATGCCTCTGTAAAAATGAATAGGCATTTAAACAAGATTCAGCTTATCCAAAATGAGGAAGGAATTCTTTTGTCAGATTTTGGGGATATTCAAAAAGAGGATGTTTCTTTCTTCTCCTCTCTTCTTTCAAACAATAATGCTTCCTTTTCAGAAGAGCAATGTAATTCTTTATTGAGTAATATCCCTAGTTTAGTAGATTAAGAAGATAATCTTATGTTGCTAAAAGAATTTACTCTTGAAGAAGTTAGGGGTGTTGTTTTCTCCATGGATCCAGATAAGGCTCCAGGTCCAGATGGTTTCACTCCATTGTTCTTTCAAAAATGTTGGGACATTGTAGGTAGAGATGTTTGGCTTGCTTTGGAAGAGTCTCAAAAGAATAGTAATTTGTTAAGAGAAATGAATTCTACTTTTATAGCCCTTATTCCAAAAATTAGTTCTCCAACTTCTTTCACTCATTTTAGACCTATTTCATTGTGTAATACCTTCTATAAGATCTTTACTAAATCCATTACTATGAGATTGGCCTCCTTAATTCTAAAATTAATCTCTGATGAGCAAGGTAGATTTGTTCCAGGTAAAGAGATAGAAGATGGAGCTTTAATAGCTCACGAAGTTCTTCACTCTCTTAAGGAGTTTAAACTTCCGGCCATGATTTTAAAATTAGATATAAAGAAGGCTTACGATAGAGTATCTTGGGAGTTTTTGTTGAAAGTTCTTGGGAAATTTGGTTTTTCAAAGAAATGGTGTAAATGGATTTGGTCTTGCATTTCGAAAGTAAGGTCAGCAATCCTGTTAAATGGAAGTCCTACTAATTTTTTTCAAGTCTCTCAAGGTATCAGACAAGGGGATCCTCTTTCTCCTTATCTTTTCATTTTGATGGCAGATGCTTTCAGTTAGGTTATTATTAATCAATGCTAGCTCTCTAATTGGAAGGGTATTGTGATTCCTCAGGTTCCTTTTACTTTTACTCATACTCTTTTTGCTGATGATACTTTATTGTTTGGTTTTCCTTCTCTTTGTGAGGCTAAATACATTCAGACTACAGTCTCCAATTATTGTGATGTCTCCAATCAGGAGGTTAATTTGGAAAAGTAAAAAAAAAAATTCTTTAATACTAAGACGAATAACCAGTCTAGAATCATTTCTTTCTTGAAATATAAATTGGGATCATTACCTAGCCAATATTTGGGCATCCCATTATTTTTTGGTCCTAATAGGAAGTCTTTTTGGGCAAAGATTTCTAAGTCAATTCATAATAGAATTGCCCTTTGGAAGGGCAGATGGCTTACTTTTTCTGGCAAGATTACTCTTGTTAAGTCAGTCTTGTCTGCTCTTCCAATTTATATGCTCTAAGACTTACAAATTCCCAAAGGTATTATTGATGTTATTTAGAAATCTCTAAGGTCTTTTCTTTGGAAAGGTAGTTCAGAAGTTAGTAATAAGATCCCATTGATTTCTTGGGATAAGGTTTGTATTCCTAAATCCTTAGGGGGAGCAGGTATTCATAGCTTAGAAGCTCAAAATAAGTCTTTGGGTGCTAAGTTGGCTTGGAAGCTTTATTCCAAATCTCAATTAAAGTGGTGTAAACTTATGCAATATAAGTATTTGGATTCTCCTGATTCTGAAAGAATTTTCACAATTGAGAATCCCCCTAAGGGATCTAGTATGTGGAATTTTTTAGTGGCCTGTAGGGGGGTTATTCTCCCTCACCTTTCCTGGAAGGTTTTTAATGGGTCTAAGGCTAGTTTTTGGGAGGATTCATGGAATGGTTTCCCTCCTCTTTCTCTTTGTCATGGTTTGGATCAGGCTAGAGATTACCTTTTACTTAATTGGGGGAGCAAGGTGAGAGATTATTTTTTAGTAATCAAGGATGGTTCCTTCTCCTTAGTGGTGTGGAAAGATTTTCGGCAGTGTGATTTCCATCAGGACCAAAAAAATTTACTTTCTCTTCAGCTTCAAAAGAGGAAGATTTGTTTTTCTAATAAAGTAGATGAATTAATTTGGACTTTTGCAAATAATGGTTCTTACTCTGTTCATGATGGTTATAGATCCTTGGTTTTCAAACAAGGAAGTCAGATGTTGGACTGGCCTTTCTCTCTTTGTTGGAATGTTGCTTGTCTTCCTAAAGCAGGTACTTTTGCTTGGTTGGCTCTTCAGAGGAAAATTTTGACTAGTCAAAGGCTTTCTAAGCTTGGTTTAGCAGTTCCTTTTAAATGTGTTTTCTATGGAAAATGTGATGAGGAACCTGATCATCTCTTTGTGCTTTGTCCTTTTGCTTCATCTTGTTGGTATTGGTTACTTTCGAAGCTCAATTGGTTTGCTCCTTTACCTAATTCTATTTTGACTTTGTTTTGTAGCTGGCCAATTCTTTATAAAGGCTCAACTTTCTCTTCTATTTGGATTGCCTCTCCTTCTGTTGTGATATGGAATTTATGGTTAGAGAGAAATCAGAGGATTTTTAGAAAAGAATTCCAATCTTGTGATTTTATTTTGTCAAAGATTAAAAAGTCTATTTCAAAAATGGTCATGAGCAATTTACAAAGGAGGGGTTCTTCAAATTTACATTTTGCCTCTTGGGATGATCAACTTTTGAAATCTTGGAAGTTTTTGAAGCGACCTAGGTTTTTCTTCTAACTCTAAAGTTGATAGAAGTATTATTCGATGGGTGCTTCCTGTCCAAGGGTATATTAAACTTAATTTTGACAGTGCTTTGCGAGGCAACCCAGGTCCTGCCTCAATTGGAGGGGCTTTAAGAGGGGAATCAGGAGAACTTTTATTAGCCTTCGCTTTGAAAATATCAGAAACCACTAATAATTTAGCCAAGGCTTTGGCTCTGGTTGAAGGTTTGAAATTAGCTAAGCAGGTGAATGTTGTTAACCTTCACATAGAAGGGGATTCTTTGGTAATAATCAATGCCTTGAAAAAAAATGTTGCATTAAATTGGAAGATTAATTATATTTTAGAAGAGGGCCGGGATTTGTTGAAATGTTTTGATAACTTTATTATCTCGCATTGTTATAGAGAAGGTAATCTTTTGGTAGACGCTCTAGCTAATTTATCTTTTGACTTGAAGGTAGATTGTTTGATTTTAGACAATGATAATATTGAAGGTTACCCTAATATCTTAAGTTTAATTGAAAAAGATTCTAGTACTTGTAAATCCTGATTATATGCGTAGTACGTTCCTATTACCTCCATTTTATCCTTTGTTGGCATTAAAGTTGTATATTCATGTGAATTAATTGTTTCATGATAACATTTGTGTGTGCTCTACTTTTACAGCAGGGTAATCTACACTGATTCCAATTTTCAATACTTCATTTTAGTTTGCGGTATTTGGCATGAGCCGAGAGGACCAGCAATGATGTTTTGAATTAATATCTGAAGTCCCTCGGTTTATTTAACCTCTTTCAGTGTTTGGTTTTTTCATCCTCTGTTTCTAATCTTAAAAGATGGAGATCCAATTGAATTGCAGGCTTCACTTCCATGTGCAGAAATGGGAGACAATTTTTTTGGTAATGTAAATGTAGAGGGTTTAGCTTCTATGTTTGCAATTGATAATCAAGACTCTAAGGAAGCGGTGTGTGAGGTGGTAGGGAATGAATTGTTGGATTCTCGTGCGCGGTCTCTTTATCCTTCTTAGATTTTATCTATGTTTGCTTCTAATGTGATGGATTTGGTTCAGGATTCTTTTGTGGTAAGGTAGATAATTGCAAAATTTGTTCATCATTTTCTGTATTTAGAGGAGGTGTTACTTGATGCTTTTTAGAATTATGATTTGTTTAAGTCAGGTGTTCTAATTGGTGGTTTGTTTACTAAGTGCAATATCCTTCATTCTCCTGCGCACAACTGCACCTTCATTGCCTTTGGCTTGGCCATCTGTCTTGAGAATGAGGAACTGTTGAGTATCCCTCTTCATGCTCATAGAGCTGAATTGGGTGATTTACTGGTGAATTGGGTGGAAGAGAAGTTTCATGCTTTGCTCTTTTTAATTCAATATCATCCTCTCCTCCTGGGTCACCTGTTGAACTGGATGCTGCTGATGGTAATGTTATGTTACAAGATCTTAATGCTCCAGTCGATGGTTAGACTGTCTGCTTGTATTTATTCACTGGTTTTGCAATTTTTTTGGCAAAGGCTTTCACTAAAGCTCTGTATAGTCCTAAGGAGATGTTTTTTACAGCAATTTTGTTTGTATTCAACTGGTGATCTGAGGGATATTTTCATCCTTTCATTTTTTGTGGAGCTTTTGGGGGCAAAATTCTATAACTTTTGTGTATTATTCTACTACCCCCTTTCTTGTAATTGTAATCCCATTGAGGGAAATTGTAAATTTTGAGCTATAACTGGAGGTTTTCTTGCTGGCTCTTTCTTTCCGGTATGCTCTATTGAACCAAGTTTTTGTAACTTTTTATTATTAATATATATAATTATAGTGGCTTGCCACTTTTGCTTAAAAAAAAAAATTGGCTCAAAGACTTTCTCAAAGACTTTATTATTTTAAAAACGGTCATCTTCAAGAAACCATTCTATTTCCTAAAGACAATTATTATGTGGACATTATAAATAAATGTAGTCAGGACATAGTATGGATCATCTTTTTGGGAAAACTTTGTTTTTCTCATTAAGTTAGATATCTTTGATATGTTTTAATTTTAGTTTTCTTCAATATAGAAAGAGAAATACCATTGGTTGTTCGAACATATATGGTCTTTGTGCTGTGGTGTTTGGAATATCTGTCTTCTTATGTTGAATGTATTGCCAGTGGTTATCTTTATTTGTATTGGAGAATTAGATGTTCATTAACTTCATTACTATGAATGTTTATCTTTGAGTGAATATGTCATGGTGATGGAAATCTAAATTCTTTTCTCATTCATCTTTTATTTAGTATTTGAAGTCTTTGAATTTCTTTATTTTCAATCATTGTGGAAGTGTGAATTTTCCTTTCGAAGCTTTCTAGTCAAAAGCATTACCTTTTCCCTTGCTTTCTGGTTAAAAGCAACATGTAGTTTAATTCATTGTATATCATTCGAAGGTAGCTACCACCTTGTAAAATAAGTAGAGAGTTGGTTATAAAATACCATTGTAACCGACTCAATTGTGGTTACATTTGTCATTGTTTGGGCAAGAGAATATAGATTTGAATGACAAATCTGTAAACTAACAGGGTGTAGAATGCATTAAAACATTGAAATGGGTGGATGGCACCAATTTTTTGAATGTGAAACCCAACTTGATCTATAATATGCTTACCAAGTCTCAAGAGATTTACTAGCATATCAACACAATTTGGGGTGACACCTTGGTGCACAAATAATTATCCAAAACTTTTAAATTATTGTGGTCCAAACTATTAGAACCAAAAAAAGCCTATTTTAGATGGTTGTTAATCTTAAACAAACTGTGCATTGATATAGATAATGTCTTTTTCCCATTATGTAATGTTCCTGAGTCTACTGCTCATATTTTCTTTGAATGTCTATATGCTAAAAACATTTGGTCTTTTTTCATGAGTAATATCTATTTGTGGAATCCTACTGTGAACAAAAATGGGAAAGAAATTATTTGTGGATATGTTGATGGTCTTAATTTAAAAGCTAACACCTTTTGGCTTGTCTTGTCTACTAAAATCTTGTGGTTTATTTAGAAGAAAAGGAATGAGGAAAGGTTCCATGGTAGGGAGAGGTTACTCACTGGGACTTTCTCAAGTCTCACCATTTACAATTTTTTTGAATAGGTGATGGTTGCAATGGAGATCTCTCTAGATAATTTCAAGGAGTTAATGGACACAAGCACTATGTTTTATAAAGAGGATATAAAAGAGATTGATTTCTATGCTACGAACCTAAGAAGATTCGACCAGAGGTTCTACAATGTCTATACAGACTTCCAAGAATTGTATTATAAACAATAGCAAAGAGAGAAAAAAGTGAAATACACAAACACTGGGAGAAAACATGTAAGAATTTTAGCATCAACACTGATCAATTGAGAAACTCACCAAGCATTGGAGTCATTCCTGGCATGGATTCTTGCAGCAATAGTGACAATAGAATGCACATCTGGGATCAGGAAGGAGGTTGGTATGAAGACCCAAGGTGGGAAATGAGAAAGATAAGGACAAAGGAAGTGAACTATGATACATATTTGGATGATAGTCAAGGCTTCTATTATCAGTATACTGAGATGGGTAATGAAGAAATGACAACACATCATCATAGGTAATCAGGTGAAAACACTATTGTGGCAGAAAGAAATAGTAACAATGAGATGCTTGCACCTGTTTAAGTGGCTAAGGACAATATGGAGTAGTGAGCTTTCACAGAAACATAGAAGGAATTACATTTTGTAGTAGAATAAATTTGTTTGTATGTATTAGGGAAAACTTGTTTTTGGATTGATTTAAGCTGCAAGATAAATTTTGATATGGTCTTCTTGACCACAATGATGTAAAATCAGTTATATTTTGAATACAATTTGTGCACGATTCTCAATCCAAAAAAAGAGTGGTAAACAAAGTGGATAGAGCACCAAAATTTTAAGGCAATTTACAAGTATCTTTGTGATTTAATAGTTAGAAAGATGAAAGGAATAAATGTGAGTCTTAGAGTTAGGATTACTAATATGAAGGAAAGATCCCTAGAAAATAAATTATGAATGTTAGATTTGATCATGAAAGATATAGCAAGTAGATTTGATAGATTGCAAAGAGATGAATAAAGAAAGCCAATTTTAGATGTGAGTAAGAATGAAGAAGAAAGGATAGATATTAAAGGGAATAAATCTAGTAGTGTAATGTGTTGTAATGACCAGAGATATGAAGGATGTGTGACAAGATATCTAACATCAAGTGAGGCTGAAGACATATTTCTAATGAGAATTCAAAAGAATGTGGAACTGGAAAAGGATCAAAATGAATTTGAATGTGATGATGTTGTAGACAAGGTAGAAAATGATGATTGGTATGGAAAAGAATCTTTTAAATAGAATGACAAGCCTAGATATTAGTTTAGATAAAGACACACAAACCATTTTGAATCTACTAGAAGGAGGTGAAGAATTAGAGTATTGGGAAGACCAAGACATTGCAGCGAGAGTAAGTCAAACAAGGATCAAAGGGCATTTTATAGGATAGTAGAGGACAAAGTGAAAATTAAAAGAGAAATTTACATGAATCAAATAGTGTATGATGGAATTAAAATTAATCAAGGGAATTGCAATGAAGGCAAGATAGTGTGTGGAAAGTATAGAGAAGGTGAATCATGTTGTGATATGACTATAAATGACTATGGATGGTTAAAGAAGATGAATGAATACTTGCAAGATGGATAGAAAGGTGAAATGGAAAAATCAAACATAATGGGAATGCTTGACATTTGCAAGGATGGATATTTGAGGTTCTGAAGGGAAAATTGGAAATTTCTTTCTCGGTTGAGAAGGATTGATCGTAAACAAGATATAGATGAAGTAGATAGTAGTTTGTACAGTAGATGAAGAGAATGGTAGTGTAGAGGTAACAAAGGCAAGGCACAAAGTTGAAGTGAAGTATGAGGTTGATACATACTTAATACAAGAACTTGCAGTAGTGGATATGGATACAAGATACAATTGGAATAAGAAGGTATGCAGGAATGTAAGTAGGATTGGAGATATGATTGGAGAAGAAGGCGAATACTTATTTTGTGGTGACAAAAGATAGAATTTTGGAAATAACAATGTTAACCTAGAGTTGATAAAAATTAAAGAGATGATGTGGTAATATGGTTAATTGGATTAAAGGAATAATATGAATGGAAAGGTGATAAAATGAACAATGTGAAGATATACGCAAAAAATTGAAGTATTAATAGGTGGAAGTGCATACAAAATAAATGATGGTGACAATAGATGGAATTATAGTCCTAGCAAGAAACAATGTAGAAGAAGTTGTGGTAGTATAAGAGGTAATTAGAAGATGTGCTCTAATAAAGAAAGAGTTGTAAAAGGTGAATCTATTAAATAAAATAAAAAGGTGTTAGAAACAAGGTAGATAACTGAGAGGGGGGTGAATCAGTTATCTCAAAATTTCCTTGACTTTCTTTTATTTTTGTTATCTTAATATTCAGTGTTGTATCAAAACATGAAAGCATATGTAATCATAAGAACAAAAATAAAATCAACACACATAACACAAGGATTTTTACGTGGAAACCCTGTTAAGGGAAAAACAATGGGGTGACTAACCCAAGATTGTATTCTCTGTTAAAAGAATAAGGAGTACAAAAATGACACTTGCCAATTAGGGCTCACTGCCCAAGCACACTACTCACAATAGGCACACTGCCTACAAGAGATTCACCGTCTACAAATCTTATAGAAGATAATCAAGTGTTTGAACTAATGAGAGGCATCTACAAATGCAGGAGTTTAGTTCTGGTTTAGGCACAATATACTGATCTGATGCACTTCATTCTTCCTCTGTTTAATGTTGTTGTTCAGTCACATACCGAACTTGAATTGTTGTTCTCACACTTATCCCCACTTTTCTTCACACTTTATTTCATCACTTGTTCACCACACACACTTACATGCTGAAATCTATCTGGTATATATATCTACATCAATGATTTTTATCAACTTTCTAGTCGGCAAAAAGAACATTGCAAGTTATTAATCTGTTGGTTGAATCCATGCTTGATTTGTGATGCGTATTAAAAACATAGGCATAGAAGTCATTAATCATGTCGTCCAACAATGTATAATCCCACAAATTGCTTGATCAACATATTTTACTCATCCGGATTGAAGTTTGATACTCTGTCGGTCAGTTCTTCCTCTGTATGCTCTGCCTGACTGGAACCCAACACTCAGATGCTCATATCATTTTCTTACTTTATCATCAAAGGCTAAATCTTTGGAATACAATAGTTATGATACCCCTCTTGACTTGTCCAAGTCCGCAACTTACTGGGTTACACCATCTGAGAGATCTAGACCTGATTGTTAGACCTGGTTACATACTCTGTTCTTGTTCACCAGACCAAAATAGTCTTCAATCTGACTTCCAGTATAGGCATACTATGTACAGTGGATGTGTGGGATAGACTTTGTTTCCATCAATGACAACACTTATGAAGCCACACAGTGTCTCTTTCCAACAATCTCCCCCTTTGGCATTGATGGCAACACTTAGTGAAAAATGGCTAAGTGTCGCAGTAACTCCCCCTTAGCTGATGCTTTGTCTTTTGCACTATTTTATGGGAGCTCCTCCTTAGCTAGATTCCACATTTTTCACTACTCCTCACTCCCCCTTTGACATCAATGGAAAAGGGTAGAATCTGCATACCAAAATTTGCAAAAATTGTCATATACATGGCCGCATAAGTATATATATATATGTTATACTTACATATACATAAGTATATCCACAAAAGTAGTCTTCAGCTATACAAACTCTATGGCCCAGCTCTGCTTCATCATATCCAAAATGGAGATGTGACCACTCAACAAAAATGCATATGCTTATGCCCTTCTTAAATCTGCTAGATCATTGGTCCGGGTTGTGGTCTGAGCATCTGTCAAGGCCTCATGCATTACCTCTAGCTTAGGGATAATTATCCCTCTGAGTTCACCCATTTTGTTCATTATGTTCTTCTTTTCTTTTCCCAGCCTCTTTATTTCATTTATTATAACAATAGCCTGGTATTCTTGATTCATTAGAGAGGTAGTAAGGGGATCAAAATTTTGAGATAAAATTGACAGTTTTCCTTCTTGTTCTTTCACTTTCTTCTCAATGTCTTCTGTCACTTTGGGCCAAGATAAACAGAATTTGTATATGTCCCCACCATCTTTAAGAGCATTTTCAAGGAGCTTTATTCCAATGTCTAGGGTCCTCCTATCATTAGAAATAAGTCCTTGCACTTTAATGAATCTTTTTCCTAGAAACTGCTTCCAGACCTTTGCTTCTTCTGATTTCTCTAGAGATTCAAAATGAGTGTTAACAGAATTTACTAAGTTTTTCAAGTTACTGGATGCTGAGGCCAAAGGATCATTTTGATAGGATGGCATGATCTTCTCCAGCATCCCAAATGCAATCTCCAACAGTTCACAGTCCTCCATGTGAGATTTCAAGAGTTTTTCTTTTTCTTTGGCTTGAGCAAAAGATGTTATTTTCATGGTCTGAACTGGGGAGAGAGAGTCAAAATTTAGTGGTTCTTGAAATAGCTCAGGTTCATCTATCTCCATCATTTCTTTGTTTAACAAGTTATTCACTATCTCTGTAGTGTCTATTGCTAGTGATTGAGTCTTCTTTTCTTTTGGGATATCAGAACAATCATCATTAGTCTTTTCTGCTTGTTCTTCTTTTCCCTTAACTTCTTCTTATTGAATCACTTTCTCCTATCTTCTACCTTCTCCTTTAGCTTTAGAATCTGGAATGTTTGTAGTGGGATCCGAAGGAGAGATGTCATTTGTGTTTGCTACTTCATGAACTTCCTCTTCTAGAACAGAGGAGTCCAAGTTCTCAAACTTCTCTTCATCTATTTTCTTTAATCCTTCAACATCCTTGTCAGAAAATTCTTCATTGATTACATTTAATCCTTTAACATCCATGGTAGAAGGTTCTTCATCTATTTCCTCTACAATAGGAAGATTGAATCTCTTCAAGGCATTCCAGAGGATATCTTTTGTTTCACTTGCTACTTGGTCAGTTTCTCCAAGTATAAGTTTATTCATTCTTGCCTTACTTCGGAACTCATCCTTACATTCCTTGAAAATCATGTCCATTTGTTTTAAAGTGATAGAAGAATAAAGTTGAATTGCTATCTGCTCCCAAATCTCTAAGTCTTTTGCCTTTGAATTCTCTTTTCTCAGCTCAAGTACCTTTTCTAGACTCTTAGGAATTAATAATATAATTTCAATGAAAGCTTTATTGTAAATGTTCAAGTACCTGACAGTAGCTTCTTCCAAAATTCTCTTGTCAACATCACTGTATTCATCATAGAACTCTGTCACTGGCTGTAGGTTCCCATCCACAGTAACTACCTTGATGATAGAATTCATTAAATTTCCACAGTCCATAGTTGTATAACAAGTGCTTCTAGATTTGACCGTGATCAAGATTTTTCTCTCAACATTTCGGATCACACTCCATGATCCATCATCAGGAGAAAGAGAGCAAGAGAAGAGACATAAAATGATAAACTACAGAACCAATCTAAATAAAAAGAGAGGGAGGGAGACATATGGCTCAGAAATCAAGAGATTGCAAGTGGAGGAGGAAAACAACAACATCATAAGGTACAAAAAGAAAGAACAAAATTGAGTCATACCTCATCCAAAGGAAAATTAAATGGATAAATAAATAAGAATAAAATAAAATAAAATAAAAATGACAAAAGAAATTATAAATACACGAGATAAAATAATATTTTAACAAAACAATAATGTATATACATATCAATATCAAAAACAACACATGAATATAGGAATAGGAAATACACCTAATACATATATATAATATTATAAAGTAAAATTAGACAAATTACACAAACACAATTATCTAATAAATGTAGTATAATAATATATATTATGTAATATATATAAGAACCCAAACACAAGCCTCGAAAGAGAATAATTATATATCATTAATATATAAAAAAGGGGCTGGGAAGGGCCCAAAGATGACACAAAAGAGACATGCAAAGCGACAAGGCAAATAGAAGAAAGATAGGCAGAGACAAGAGCAACCCTTCCACAAGCACGAAACAAAAACAAACTAGAACACCTAACAAAGTGAGGCCAAAAGAAGGTGGGAATGCAAGATAAGGAGGGGAAAAGCTGGAATGGGTTAGAGATAGAGGCAAGTTGGGAAAGATATGGCCAGGGAAGAGCCAAAAAGGAGGTCCTGAAAGGTGAAAAAAGAGGAGGGTGCCAAGAGCCAAGGGAGGCGGTTGGGAAGACAGGATAGAAAGGCGGCGAGGTGATTAGGTTAGATGAGGGAAGGGGAAGACACGGGGAAGTACGAGGGCAGGAGGGAAAAGAGGGGGGGATGACAAGAGGGCTTGAGCACAAGAGGTTTGAGGGGGACAATACAACTAGAGAGCACCACAAAGAGAAGCCCAAATAAGCAAAACGTGGGGGGCAACTACCGAAGCAAAAAAAAAATGAATAACAGGAATTTTTATTATTTTGCATATGTAGTTATTGTATGTGATTGGGTTCCTTTATATGTTTATATATATCTACAATCTAATGTATGAACATATAAAGGAACCTAATCATATAAACTAGCTCTATGTCATCAATGGAAAGAGTGGGCTTTTCAAAAAATTCCTCTGCCTTGATGATGTCATCAATGGAAAGAGTGGGCTTTTCAACAAATTCCTCTGCCTTTTCTTCCTCATTTTTACTAGCAAAGAATTTCTTAGATGTTTTCTTCTTCTTTATTTTCTTGATTTCCTCATCAGATTCTATTTCTTCATCATCTTTAAGGCTTGTATATGACCTTGTGGCTTTGGTCTTCATCCTCTTTTCTCCTTTTCCAGATGTCTTGACTTCTAGTTTGGTAGCCTTTGAGCTTTTAGGAGTGGCAGGTGCAGAGCTCTTGGAAGATCTAGTTCAGGAGGAGGCTTGCACTAGAACGTTTCCTTTCTTTGCTTCTTGTTTCTCTTTCTCATCCTTCTCCATTTTCTCTGTATTTGCATCTACAACCTCCTTTGATAGGCCAAATCTTTTGGCAATTTCTTCAACTTCCCTTCTTACTTTCCTCTTTATCTCTAGCTGTCTTAACTCAACATGTATTTTTACACTTAGCTCTTGAAAGTGTTGCAAGTATGGCCCTAAATGGTGTTGTCATTGATGTCAACATACTCCTATTGCATTGATGTCAAGGATTGGATGAGTTGTGTGCTGAGGATATTGAGAAAATTAGTCCTATCAGAAATAGAGAAGAACAAGGAAGACAGTGAAGCTCTATGAAGTGAAGATCCCAACTAAGGTAAAGATCAGAGGATGTACATCAAAGGGTTTGTAGATATGTGTCTAAATATGATCCAGTCAATATTTGAGAGGTCTGTATGAAGATTTGGAGAAGTTATGGCTATACGAGTAAAACTAGTTCTGGCAGACGTTCAAAGGTGACAGAGTGACATAAATAGGTCCGGTGAGATCTAGAAATGCAATATCTTATTCTGCAGATTTGGTGGAGTGTTTAGGAAGCCAATGTGAATTGACAACTCAATTGGTTCATGGTCTGGAGGTCTGCAAGAATCTATTCTAATATGACAGTGATGACAGAATGTGTTCTTGAGGTTCCAAATGAAGATACGAATGATTTCAATAAGCAAAAGTGGTGTGGATGTTCTTGGTGATTCAGGCAAGCTTGTGGGGGTCTCTAGATTGTGTCTAGTTTGTGTTGGTGGTCTGCATTGAAGATTGAGCTCGTAATTAAAGAATTACTTCCAAGTGATGATGTTCTTCCTAAACTTGGTTGACCAGATGATTTACACATCTTGCAGATGATCTTGAAGATGTTCTATGAAGCATGGCATGTTCCTCAAAGAAGATTGAAGTCCCAGATTTGTGTGGCCGATAGTGTGGTGATTCACATGAAGACTTTTGTAATAAGTCAAGTTGTATTTGTGTATTTGCTCTGTAATGAAATAAAGTATACTGACTTTGTTGATTATCCCAAAGTCGATGTCTTGTATAAATAAGAGTTGTGAAGTCATTTCAAAGTATTTTGGTGAAGATGAGTAAGTGGTAGAGAGGAGAAGAGTGAAAGGTAGAGTAGAAGTGTTGAACTTAAATGGAACTAACTCAAGCATGGTGAAGATGCTAATCTTCAGTTCAAGTATGTAATATTTTTTATTCTGTAGATGGTGTGTCTCTTGTAGGCAGTGGGCCTCTTGTGTGTAGTGTGCTCGGGCAGTGAGCCCTAATTGGCATGTGCCATTTTGTTCTTCCTATTCTTTTAATAGAGAATACAATCTTGGGTTAGTCACCCTGTGGTTTTTCCCTTAACCGGGTTTTCCACGTTAAAATCTTGGTGTCATATGTGTTAATGTGTTTCTGCTCTTGAATTATTGCATTGTGCTTCCATGATTAATTTATTATTATGTTGTTGAATTACAAGAAGGATTTAAGTGTTTAAAGTAAAGAAAGTTTTGGGACAACTAATTCACCCCCTCTCTCAGTTGTCTGTCCTAAAACTAACAATTGGTATCAGAGCTAAGTTACTCTAAAAGAGCTTAACCGCTTGAGGAGATCCAGGATGTCTTCCTACAAGAAGGACAGTCTGAGATTTGATGGAACCAATTATACTCTTTGGAAAAGCCATATGGAATTTCACTTACAATGTATGGGAATGTAATATTGGATCATAACTTCAAAGAAGTATGTCCCTCCAAAGAATGCTCTGACAATTGTAGATGAAATCAAAGATGCTGAAGACAATCTTGAGGCTAAAGAAGCTTTATTAAGTGTCTTGTCTGATTCAGAGCTAACAAATGTTATAGATTTAAAAACTGCATATGATATTTGGGAAAAACTGCAACTTTTGCATGGAGACAAATATGTTAAATGTGCCAAGCTACAGAGTCTGAAAGGAAAATTCAAAAACTTGAAGATGAATAAAGATTAGAATATCACTACATTTATGCCAAAAGTAAATGAACTTGTTCGTGGCATTAGGTGTGTTGGTGGAATCTTGGATGAAGATGAGATTGTTTCCAAAGTTCTCAGATCCCTACCTCCTACTTACAAACACAAGGTTGCTGCTATTGAAGAATTTAGATCTTTTTCAAATATCACAAGGGATCAATTGGTTGGAAACTTAGTTGCAATTGAATTGGCCAAGTTTGGAGATGCACCCCCAAGACTGAATCTGCATTCAAAGCTAGTGCCTTTGTAAAAGGCAAACAAAGGTATGATCTAGGAGAGAACTCCTCAAAGAAACTATCATGGTATGAAAAAGAAAGAAAAGACATGGAAGAAGATGAAGCAAAAGTTGTTCAACTTGAAGCCCTTATTGCAAAAAGATTGCCAAGAGGATCTAGTAAGTATGAAGGAAAATTGCCCTTCAAATGTTTCAACTGCAACAAGATTGGTCATTTTGCCTCAAGGTGTTCGGAAAGATTTTCAAGGGCAAATCCAAATAGATCAAGATTCCAAAAGAAATGTTACTATGTTCATGAAGATGATGATGATGAAGGAGTAACAAATGATGAATCAGAGACAGGAAACAAATTCGGAAGTGACTGGGTATTTATTGCCATCAAGGAAGAAGATCCAATGCCTTCTAAATTTGTCAATCATAAAATGATAGAAAGAGCATTAGCTACCCAAGTTGAAGAAAAGGATGATTGGGTCATTGATAGTGGATGCTCCCACCATATGACTAGTGACAAAAATAAGTTCATAGATTTGGAAAGATATGATAGAGTTGTAAAATCTGGTGATAATTATGCTCGCAGAATCAGAGGTAGAGGAACTATTTCTTTTGATGGAAAGAACAAAAGCAATGATGTATTGTTTGTTGAAGGTCTGAAGCACAATCTTCTCAGTGTTGGATAGTTGGTGGACAAAGGCTATGATCTCTGATTCAAAAATAGAAAATGTAAGATCTTTGAAAGTTCTGGAACAGAGATTGCATCCGGTACTCAAACAAAATGTAACATCTTCCACTTGGTTGGTACTGGCAAAAGTTGTTTATTTGTTCAAATTGATCAGAGTTGGTTGTGGCATAGGAGAATGTGTCATGTGAATTTTGATAATATCATCAAGATAAGCAACACTCAGGCTGTGAGAGATCTTCCAAGACTGGTGAAACCTACTAATAGTTTGTGCAAAGAATGTCAATTGGGTAAGCAGAGCAAAGTCACATTCAAAAGTAAGGAACAATCTTCTACCAGATTGTTGGACTTAGTACATAGTGATATATGTGGACCGGCAAGAATCATGAGTTTGCAAGGTGATAGATATTTCATGTTATTAATTGATGACCACTCCCAGATGATGTGGGTGACCTTTCTGAAAGAGAAATTTGAGGCTCTTGAGAAATTCAAAATATTCAAGGCTATGGTAGAGAATGAAACCGGATTAAACATAAAATGTCTCAGGTCTGATAGAGGTGGAGAATTCACATCTAGAGAGTTCATAGAATTCTATGAGAAACATAGGATAAAAAGATAGTTATCTACTCCAAGGACTCCACAACAGAATGGAGTAGTGGAGAGAAAGAACTGGACCATCCAGGAAGCATCTAGAACCATGATGATGGAAGTAAATGTTCCTCAGATCTACTGGAGAGAAGCTGTAAGCACTGTTGTCTATACTCTTAATCGAGTACAAATCAGAAGCAATACTGGTAAGATCCCTTATGAACTCTAGTTTGGCATCACTCCCACTATGAAATATTTCAGAGTCTTTGGTAGAAAATGTTACATTAAAAGAGGTGAAGACCTTGGCAAATTTGATGCTAGAAGTGATGAAGGAATATTCTTGGGCTATTCTACTCAAAGCAAAGCATACCAGTTTTATAACAAGAGATTGAGAAAGATTATAGAAAGTATAAATGTGAAGGTTGATGAAGGCATTGAAAAACCCTCAAGGTTTTATGAATATGAAGAAGATGATCATAATGATGTTTTGATACAAGAAGTTCAAGCCCCTTTTGAAATTTAGATCCAGACTAATCTGGAGAATCCTGAAATACAGGAAGAAGAGATAAGTTTGAATGAACCTATCCAAGAAATAGAAGTACAAGAAATACCCAAAACTCCCAGATTTGTAAGACTAAATCATTCTGAAGACCAAATCATAGGTGATAAAAGAAAAGGTGTTCAAACTAGAAGAAAGATTGCACAAGACTTAGAAAAGTATTGTCTAATTTCAAAGATTGAACCAAAGACTGTAAGTGAAGCATGCAATGATGAAAGCTGGACTAAAGCAATGAAGGAAGAGTTGATGTAGATTGAGAAAAATCACACTTGGAATCTTGTTCCCAGACCTAGAAACAAAAATGTGATTGGAACCAAATGGGTCTTCCAGAATAAACTGAATGAAGATGGTGAAGTAGTTAGAAACAAAGCCAGATTGGTCTGCAAGGGTTATTCTCAAGTAGAAGGAGTTGATTTTGAAGAAACTTTTGCTCCGGTGGAAAGAATTGAAGCAGTCAGATTATTTCTTGCCTTTCCTGCCTTCAAGGATTTCAAAGTATATCAGATGGATGTCAAGTCTGCCTTCCTGAATGGTGACTTGGAAGAAGAAGTATACATTGAGCAACCAGATGGATTGCAATTGTCTGATCATCGTGATATGGTCTACAAATTAAAGAAATCACTATATGGACTCAAACAATCCCCAAGAGCCTAGTATGAAAGACTAGCTAAGCATCTTTTGAAGATTGGTTTCAACAAAGGTACTGCTAACAGTAACTTGTACTTCAAAATTGATCATGAAAATATCTTGATTGTTGAAGTATTTGTTGATGATATCATTTTTGGAGGAAGAGATAGTATGTGCAAAACTTTTGCAAATCAAATGAAAAGTGAATTTGAGATGTCCATGTTTGGGGAAATGAATTTATTCTTGGGTCTACAAATCACTCAAACAAAGAAAGGAATCTTCATTTCATAGACCAAATATGTGAAAGAATTGTTGAAGAAATTTGGGATGGAAGACTCAAAACCAATGAATACTCCCATGGCAACTAGATGTAAACTAAGCAAAGATGATGACTCTCCTAAGGTTGATAAGAAAAAGTACAGGTCAATGATTGGAGGACTACTGTATCTTACTTAAACTAGACCTGACATTATGAATGTTGTTGGTCTTGTTGCCAGATTCCAAGCTGATCTTAGAGAATCTCATGTCATGGCAATCAAGGGGATTCTCAGATATCTAAAAGGAATAGTTGAGTATGGTTTATGGTATCCTAGGGATCATGATTTCTCTCTTCATGCATATATAGATGCGGATTGGGCAGGTGGTGCAGGAGCACCAAGACATCTAAGATTTGGTTAGATTTTCAAGTAGTTTTGTTTGGTTTAATAAGGTCCTTGAGACCATTAAATGTTGTAATGAGGCTTGAAAGCCATGCTTGTAAGGGACTATGTCCAAGTGTCTAAAAGAATCTATTCTCTTGTTGTGAGTCCTAGGGAGGACAGTCATGTTGTAATAGGTAGTTTGCAATAGTCATTTATGTAAGCCTTTGTTGAGGCATATAGGACAGTCATTTAATTTTTCATGTTTGTAAGCCTTTAAAGGCATATCAAGGGTTTGGAAGTATGTTAGAACCTTGTCCAAGGTTAACAAAACATTAGAAAGTATCTCTAAATGTAAAATGGTCGGTTCAGTCCTAAAGAGGACAGTTACAAAACAGAAATTGTTGCTGCAGTCAAAAATCAAGAAAAAGCTCAATGGTTGGGGCAGTTTTCTTCGACCCCAACCACTCCATGCATTGTAGGAGGCTTATTTGAAGCCAAAGAGGATTCATTGTGATCAGATTTTGGGTGGAAGTGGAATGAGAAGAAAGAAATAACTGTTTTTCCTGCATTTCTGTGTTTTTCCTCACTGTTTCCTGTCGTACCCATGCCTATATAGATTTGTCATAGCACATGAGCCCAATGGAATGTTAGAGGATTGAATTAGCTTGGATTTCAATCTTCTTTGGAATCTTGACAATGATCTAGGTGGGAGAAAATCACTGTTTTACTTTAGACTATCTTAACCCTGTTGTTACAGTCAAGAAATTCGTTGTTTTCTGCATTAATTTGTACTTGTACAACTGAGTAGTGGTTGGTGCATGTGATGGTTGGTTAGTGTGGAGTGTTACCTATCCTTTGCAAGTGGTTTGGGCTCTTGACATTCTTGTATAACTCTGTATTTCTCCTTCCTCTGCAAGTGGGTTTGAAAACCTAGCTTAGGGCTTCTTCTGAGTAGTTCGATGGATTTTCCTTCATTCCACTGATCTTTTCTATTTGTGATAAGTGGAATGGAGTGTATAATAGTTATGGCAAGGTCTTGTGAGGATTGTGGAGGCAGGAGAATGGTGTAGAGTGAATTTGTCATGTTAACGACTCTGTAGAACCATGTGTTAGAAGTTCATGAAGGACAACAGCAACTAGATGAAGGCCACCGACTGTGGGGATGGAGATTTTGTGAAATGCAGTCATTGTCAAAAGGTGCAAGATGATTTGGATCTAGCCAAGATCCTATGAGAGAAGGTAAGACAAGTCTTCCTTGAAACCTATTCTTTCTGCCTACATTAGACTCTGTCAGTCCTCATTGGAAACAATCACTAGCAAAGAAGGTATTAGTTTGGGTTGTTGATTTGTCAAGGAAGGCAGTAGATATGTGTGACAAGTTATAGATTTGGTATGTTGTATGAGGTTGAGAGTGTCTTGATAGAGACCACTATATGAAGGATATTGTGACTGTCAAGTAATGTTATGACTGTCTTTAGAAAACATAGTTGTGACTGTTGTCCTGCAGACTCTGCATAGTGGGTTAGATGGAGTCTTGATTGGAGTTAGGCATCCTGAGATAAGTGTCTTGAAGTCTACTCCTTTTTATGTCATGAACATGTATGGTGTTGAGTTAAAACCCTACCTTATGTCTAGTTTGATCTCTGTTAGAAGAAAATAGTAATCTTGAGAGACCTTCCATTGAAGTTGTGAAAGCCATGCTTCTGCTATCCTAGAGGCTCTGCATCATAATGGTATCAGAGCCACTAGTAGGTCTTTGAGGAAGTAGTAGATCTTGTGAAACAGTAAGGGTTTGTGAGAGTTGTAAGGATGCCTCCTAAGAATCAGATGGCTAGGGAGAACAATGAGTTGAGAGAAGCCTTAGAGGCTAGAGAAACAAAGTTGAGGGACAAAAGAGAGCAGGATGCTGCAAGGGAAAGAGAGTTAAGGCAAGTAAGAAGAGAGAATGCATTAATCTTGGTTAGATTGGAAGAATTGGAGAAGAATCCTAGAAGGGATGAGCAAGATGATCAAGAAGGAGATGAGGAGGTAGATGAGAATCCTCTTGAGGATGAGTTGGATGCTAAAAAGAAGAAATTTGTGAGATTGCTGAAGGCGGTCCAAGGAAGTGGAACAATGCCAAACATAGAGTTACCTACCTATCAAGGGAAGATGGATAGTGAAGAGCTATTAGGGTGGATAGATGCCCTTGAAATTTTTTTTGAGTATGAGGAGATGAGTGATGAGAAGAAGATCAAATTTGCATAAACAAAACTGAGAGGTACAACACTTACATGGTGGAGTAGTGTGCAAATAGAAAGAGTGGCTAGAGGTGCAGCAAGAATCACTTCTTGGGGTAGGATGAAGGATATGATGAAGGATCAATTCCTTCCATCTGATTACTCCATTCAAACAAAGGGGATGAGGTAGAATCTGAAACAAAAGGACATGGATGTTATGTCCTATACTGAGCAATTTTATAAGCTTACTATTAGAGGGGGATTGGAAAATGAAGAAGAGAAAGTGGTAAGATACCTTAATGGGCTTAGGTATAACTTGCAAGATGAAATTGGTTTGACAGTACGTAAATCACTTGGTGAATGTTTTCAGTTGGCCATAAGGGCTGAAGAGAGGGTAAAGAGGAAGCAAGAAAGACAAGGAGGTAGTGGAAGAGGATATAGAGGTAGGGGCAAACCTACTAATGAAGTATAGAACAACAATGAGAAAGGTAAGGAGTTTTCTGCAGATCAGAGAGGTGGATATAGAGGTGGAGGTAGATTTGGATCAGGTAGAGGAGTATTCATAGGTAGATGTTATCATTGCAATGAAGTGGGACACACATCTTTCAAATGTCCTAAGAAGGATGATGCTGATAAGAGCAAGGATAGAAGAGTTCACTTGGCACAAGAGGAGGAGAAGCAAGAAGAACTGGACATGTTGTCAGCCTCTCCAGTAATGGTTGGAGAAATGCTCATGGTGGAAAAAGGTAAAATGCAGCAACCACCATAGGTATCTATTTTTAAAACTAATTGTTTAAGCCATGGAAAGATATGCAAGTTGATTATAGATTTAGGTTCTCATGATAATCTAGTTTCTTGGGAAATGGTGCATAAGTTAGGATTGAAAACATTTGATCATCCTAGTCCTTACAATGTCACTTGGGTGAGTCAAGAGCAGCAAGTAAGGGTTACTAAGAAGGCATATGTTGATTTTACAATTGGTCCATATCAGGATTATGTTTTGTGTGATGTCATTCCAATGACATGTGGGCATATAATCTTGGGTAGACCATGGCAGCATTTGAGAAGGACAATCCATGATGGTTATACTAATAACTATTTGGTGCACAAAGATGGTAAGAAGTACAAACTGATGGCTTTACCTTGTGAAGACACGAAGGAACATGTTACTATCTGTTTTGGAGAGAAATTGCAGTTGAATGTGCAGGTTAAGGATGATTGCAAACATCAGGAACCGTTGCAGCAGAAGAAGGTGGATGACAGTCCTAACGAGCAGCAGGTTTGGGACTTGAGTTATGTCCAGATTGGGGACATTGATTGCCCTATAAAGAGGCAGAAGAAGGAAGGCAAACAATAGATAGTACAAGGAATCAATCAGAGTCTCAAGTTGGGAAGAACAGAAGCATTGCAGCAGCAAGGTCCTAGACAAGGACACCAAAACAAGTTTTATGGTACTAACCCTGTTTACAGGAGCCATGCAGGTTGGAGGAGGAAGAAGATAACTCTTGGAGAGTTCATGTTTCCTAGTCAGAGGAACATCCCAACAAGATTGAAGAATGGATGGAGCAGATCCCATAACTCTTGGGACAAGAGTTTTCATTATGTCGGGGAGTATGGTGCAGGAGCACCAAGACATCTAGGATTTGGTTAGATTTTCAAGTAGTTTTGTTTGGTTTAATAAGGTCCTTGAGACCATTAAATGTTGTAATGAGGCTTGAAATCCATGCTTGTAAGGGACTATATCCAAATGTCTAAAAGAATCTATTCTCTTGTTGTGAGTCCTAGGGAGGACAGTCATGTTGTAATAGGTAGTTTGCAATAGTCATTTATGTAAACCTTTGTTGAGGCATATAGGACAATCATTTAATTTTTCATGTTTGTAAGCCTTTAAAGGCATGTCAAGGGTTTGGAAGTATGTTAGAACCTTGTCCAAGGTTAACAAAAGGTTAGAAAGTATCTTCTAAACATAAAATGGTCGGTGCAGTCCTAAAGAGGACAGTTACAAAACATAAATTGTTATTGCAGTTAAAAATCAAGAAAAAGCTCGATGGTTGGGGCAGTTTTCTTTGACCCCAACCACTCCATGAATTGTAGGAGGCTTATTTGAAGCCAAAGAGGATTCATTGTGATCAGATTTTCGATGGAAGTGGAATGAGAAGAAAGAAATAACTATTTTTCCTGCATTTCTATGTTTTTCCTCATTGTTTCCTGCCGTACCTGCGCCTGTATGGATTTGTCATAGCACATGAGCCCAATGGAATGTTAGATGATTGAAGTAGCTTGGATTTGAATCTTCTTTGGAGTCTTGACAATGATCTAGGTGGGAGAAAATCATTGTTTTACTTTAGACTATCTTAATCCTGTTGTTACAGTCAAGGAATTTGTTGTTTTCTGCATTAATCCATACTTGTACGGCTGAGTAGTGGTTGATGCCTGTGATGGTTGGTTAGTGTGGAGTGTTGCCTATCCTTTGCAAGTGGTTTGGGCTCTTGACATTCTTGTATAACTCTATATTTCTCCTTCCTCTGCAAGTGGGTTTGAAAACCTAGCTTAGGGCTTCTTTTGAGTAGTTCGATGCATTTTCCTTCATTCCACTGATCTTTTCTATTTGTGATTAGTGGAATGGAGTGTATAATAGTTAGGGCAAGGTCTTGTGAGGATTGTGGAGGCAGGAGAATGGTGTAGAGTGAATTTGTCATGTTAACGACTCTGTATAACCATGTGTTAGAAGTTCATGAAGGACAGCAGCAACTAGATGAAGGCCACCGACTATGGGGATGGAGATTTTGTGAAATGCAGTCATTGTCAAAAGGTGCAAGATGATTTGGATCTAGCCAAGATCTTGTGAGAGAAGGTAAGACAAGTCTCCCTTGAAACCTATTCTTTCTGCCTACATTAGACTCTGTCAGTCCTCATTGGAAACAATCACTAGCAAAGAAGGTATTAGTTTGGGTTGTTGATTTGTCAAGGAAGGCAGTAGATATGTGTGACAAGTTATAGATTTGGTATGTTATATGAGGTTGAGAGTGTCTTGATAGAGACCACCATATGAAAGATATTGTGACTGTCTTTAGAAAACATAGTTGTGACTGCTGTCCTGTAGACTCTGCATAGTGGGTTAGATGGAGTCTGGATTGGAGTTAGGCATCCTAAGATAAGTGTCTTGAAGTCTACTCCCTTTTATGTCATGAACATGTATGGTGTTGAGTTAAAACCCTGCCTTTGTCTAGTTTGATCTCTGTCAGAAGAAAACAGTAATCTTGAGAGACCTTCCATTGAAGTTGTGAAAGCCATGCTTCTGCTGTCCTAGATGCTCTGCATTAGCAGGAGATGTGGATGACCGGAAGAGTACCAATGGTGGTGCATTCTTTTTGGGGAAAAGATTGGTTTCTTGGCTAATCAAGAAACAAGACGCAATATCTCTATCCACTGCAAAAGCAGAATATATTACAGCAGCAGGTAGTTGCACTCAAGTATTGTGGATGAAGCAAATGCTAAGAGACATCAGAGTGAAGTATGAGGAGCCTATCACAATCTTCTGTGATAACTCAAGTACAATAAACATATCAAAAAATTTGGTGTTGCATTCAAAGACATAACATATATCCATCAAGTTTCACTTTTTCAGAGAGCAGGTGAACAAGAATGAAGTTAGATTGGAATTTGTGCCCTCTAAGGATCAGATTGCAAACATCTTTACTAAACCTCTACCTAAGGACTCTTTTGAGTATCTCAGGGAGAAGTTAGGGGTTATTACCCCTCTAATTCTAAATTAAGGTGCACTGATGTGCATCAGTCCAATGGATATCACAGTCATATCTTGTGATCTGGATTGATGATAGGAAGTTGCTACTCAGGGGGAGCAGTTTGTATGATTCTGGTTAATGCAAGTATGTGCCCTTTTCCATTGATGTCAAAGGGAGAGAGAAGACATGTGAAAAACAAAAGTGGTTGCTGATCAAAGGGGGAGCAGAAAAGAAAGATAAGACATATGAATGATTGCTATTGAAAGGGGGAGCTATATCAGTCAGTGAGGAGAAGTACTTATCTTGATGGTTAAAATAGTTTTCACATCATATGTTTCCATCAATGACAAAGGGGGAGATTGTTGCAAGTATGGGCCTAATTGGTGTTGTCATTGATGTCAAAGATTGGATGAGTTGTGTGCTGAGGATATAGAGAAAATTAGTCCTATCAGAAACAAAGAAGAATAGTGAAGATAGTGAAGCTCTATGAAGTGAAGATCCCAGCTAAGGTAAAGATCAGAGGATGCACATCAAAGGGTTTGTAGATATGTGTCTAAAGATGATCTAATCAAGATTTGAGAAGTCCATGTGAAGATTTGGAGAAGTTATGGCTATATGAGTAAAACTAGTTCTGGCAGATGTTCAGAGGTGACAGAGTGACATAAATAGGTCCGGTGAGATCTAGAAATGCAATATCTTATTCTACGGATTTAGTGGAGTGTTTAGGAAGCTAATGTGAATTAACAACTCAATTGGTTCATGGTCTGGAGGTCTACAAGAATCTATTCTAATATGACAGTGATGACAGAATGTGTTCTTGAGGTTTTGGATGAAGATGCGAATGATTTTAGTAAGCAGAAGTGGTGTGGATGTTCTTAGTGATTCAGGAAAGCCTATGGGGGTCTCTATATTGTGTCCTGTTCGTGTTGGTGGTCCACATTGAAGATTGATCTCATAATTGAAGAATTACTTCCGGGTGATGATGTTCTTGCTAAACTTGGTCGACCAGATGATTTACACATCTTGTGGATGATCTTGAAGATGTTCTGTGAAGCATGGCATGTTCCTCAAAGAATATTGAAGTCCCAGATCTATGTGGCCAAAAGTGTGGTGATTCACATGAAGAATTTCGTAATAATTTAAGTTGTATTTGTGTATTTTCTCTATAATAAAATAAAGTATGCCGACTTTGTTGATTATCCCAAAGTTGATGTCTTGTGTAAATAAGAGTTGTGAAGTCATTTCAAAGTATCTTGGTGAAGACGAGTAAGTGGTAGAGAGGAGAAGAGTGAAAGGCAGAGCAAAAGTGTTGAACTTAAATGGAACTAACTCAAGCATGGTGAAGATGCTAATCTTCAGTTCAAGTATGTAATATTTTTTAGTCTGTAGACAGCGTGTCTCTTGTAGGCAGTGGGCCTCTTGTGAGCAGTGTGCTCAGGTAGTAAGCCCTAATTGGCATGTGCCATTTTGTTCTTCCTATTCTTTTAACAAAGAATACAATCTTGGATTAGTCACCCCGTGGTTTTTCCCTTAACCAGGTTTTCCACGTTAAAATCTTGGTGTCATATGTGTTAATGTGTTTCTGCTCTTGAATTATTGCATTGTTCTTCCATGATTAATTTACTATTATGTTGTTGAATTACAAGAAGGATTTAAGTGTTTAAAGTAAAGAAAGTTTTGGGACAACTGATTCACCCCCCTCTTAGTTGTCTGTCCTAAAACTAACAGAAAGGTCCCAAACCTTTCTACTTCAGTGTCCTTGGGCTGGCTCAGCGGGTGTTGAATATGTAGCTCCAAGATTTTTTCATCGACTTCATATCCCATAGGCATTATCCACACAGTTCTTGGCTCAACTGCCTCCATTAGGTATTGATCAGTGTCAACCATAAAGCAAACTGTGTCCTTGTATTTCTCAACTATGGACTGAGGTATTCTCTCTGGCTTGCATCATGCTTTGGAAGTTCTTAAAGTAACCCCAGAGGACTGTGTTTTGGGCTTGAGCATCACCAAGTCCATACATGTAATCCTTGATCTGAATTGCAACCGGTTTATCATTTTGTCAAACCCAACCACTTGATCCAGGTAGCTCATTCATATAATAGAAGAATAGACACAGTATTAGACAACCATATTTAAATGAATTCTTCTTATCCTTTTTGATCTTATGCAAGTTTTCCAACAGTTGATTAGAAGAAGCTCACACAGGTCATAATCTACATCTTCTCTCAACATCTGATATGCTGCATAGATTGTTGTGCCATACACAGATTCTCCCTACTTGAATGATAGATTTTGTAGCTGATTATCATTGAGGCAAACTTGATATCTAGATCTGTGATGTCATCTATGGTCATTGCTCTTTTGTCAAATTTAGATCCGGTGGCTTCAATTACTATTTGGCAGATTTAAGTGTAGGTAGCCCACTAGATGAATGCAGTCTGGTCACTACCCTGATGACAACTTTAGTTATCTTGAAGGGCCTCATTAGCCACATGAAATTATCATGCATCCTTCTTAGAACATACTTGAGCCAATCATTTTCTATGAAACATGGAAAATGTATGCAATGTCTGAAGTGTTTATCCCAGACGGCCTTGAATTTAGGTTTGAGTTCAAAATTCTCATCTATTAGCTATTTGTGATAAATGTCCATCAATTTTGAGTCTCCAAATTCTTCAATGTTGGCATGGATATAAACCCTAACATCTTCTACATGCAATACTCCATGCGGAATGCTCGAAAATGCGCCAAAGGGATCAACTTCAACTTCTAGAGATTTATAAGGGTGTTTCTTGAATTTAGGTCACAGCCTATCAAAGATCTTGACAACCATTGGAGTAGCCGTTTTGCAAGAGATTCAAAGAGAGGTTTTTAGAATGGAAGTACCTTTTCACACTTTAGGGTTTGAAGTAGGAGCCAGAACAAATCACTGGTTGACTTCATTTTTCTGTTGATCTTGAGTGAATTGTAGAATTTTCTTTGTAGAGCTCTCCTATTCTTCTTCGTGAGTGCAAGTGTGTAAATAATGAGTGAAAGAATCCTTTTATCCTTGCACAAACCCTAATTTATTTTTGCAATAAATGCACAACTTAAGTTATTTGATTACCCTGCTTTGAGAGAGATCTTCTTGAATCACTACGCTGAACTTAGAATCATTGTTAGTGAGGGTTGACAACGAAACTTATTTTCTTCAATCATGCCATGGGTCCGTAGATCAAAGCATTTCAATTTTGAATCATACTAGATCTGTCTGTGAAATTCTACTTTATCAGATAGCTGTCAGAACCAGATTAACTTGAGTGGTTAGAAATCTTGCAAAACTCCATGTAGATCTTTCAGATTTTGACTGAAGGTTATTTAGATGTTTTTCTGAGAACCCTTTAATCTGCAGCGTCAGATGTTTACTCAATGTGCTGAATTCAGGCACTAGCTGATTAGCTGGGGGAAAATGTTTTTCTCTATGACTCCCCCTGAGCCAGAGCTCACCTTTTTAGTTTCCAGAAGGAATATCAACACCGGATTCTGGTGCGGATCCATCCCTAATATTTTTTGTACTCTTCTTTATCCAAATCTTTCTCATCTCTTTTTGAACTTCATCCGCATTCACTTTACCTTTGCCCTTATCTTGTTTCTGATCATGTTCCACTAGACCCTTTTTATCTTGATTTCTACTTCTGCAGAATTTGGCAATATGATCAGATCTATTGCAATTGTATCATACATCATTTCTTTACTTATTTGATTGATATCCTCTTGATCTGCATTGATTAGCCATATGTCCCATTCTATTGCATGTAAAGTATCTACCATTGAATGAATTATTTATTTGCATATTTCTGCATTCATGAGATTTGTGACCATACCTTTTGCAATTAAAACATTATCCGGAGAAGGATGGATTATTCTGATTCATTCTTCTACTGCACTGTGTTTCTCTATGACCAAAATTGTTGCAATTGAAGTAGTATCCATTAAAGGATGGATATCTTTGGGCATTTGGTTGCCTTACCAGATGTCTTCTAGGCTTTTTTCTTTGATTTCTGATCCAAAGTTCTTCTGACTGGATCCGAAGCTTTCACCTTTCTTATATCCCAAGCCACGCTTATCATCTACCCTCTTTTGGCTTTCAAGAAGAACTTCAAGTTGGGTTGAGCTTATCTTGAATTTCTTTTTGTATTCATTTGTTGTTTGAAGATCTTGTTTAAGAGTGCCTATCTGATTCTCAAGTTGTTCTTCATTGTCTCTAGCTTCTTCAAGATCAGATTCAAGATGCCTGATTATTCTGTCCATTTTGTGGCACTCATCTATTTTCTCCTTGAGGGATTGATTTAGATTATCGTCAATCTTTCTTTTTTCTTCAATTTCTTGGGTGAATCTCATAACCCCTTATTCCATTTCATGCCTTACCATAATGACTTCTTTTGACAGCTTCTCACATAGCTTATTTTTCTCATTTAGATCTTCATTAGTATCACTGAATTCACTCTGATTGGATAATTTTTGAAGTAGTTCCTTTCTCTTTTTATACAGAAATACTAAGTTTTTCTTTTATCTCATTTATGAATTCATCAACTTATTTGAGTCTTTCTCTCAAATTATTGACTTCAGAGTGGGATTGTTCAAGATCATCTAGGGTAGACTGAAGTTGTTCCTTCATACCATATGCATCCATTGAGATTCCTAGATCTTCCTCAAGCTGTTAGGCTTTGTTTAGAGGAGCCTTGCTCTGATACCAATTATTGGAAACAAGGTAGATAACTGAGAGGGGGGGTGAATCAGTTATCTCAAAATTTCATTGACATTCTTTTCTTTTTGTTATCTTACTATTTAGTGTTGTATCAAAACATGAAAGCATATGTAATCATAAGAACAAAAATAAAATCAACACACATAACACAAGGATTTTTACATGGAAACCCTGTTAAGGGAAAAACCACGGGGTGACTAACCCAAGATTGTATTCTCTATTAAAAGAATAAGGAGTACAAAAATGACACTTGCCAATTAGGGTTCACTGCCAAAGCACACTGCTCACAAGAGGCACACTGCCTACAAGAGATTCACTGTCTATAAATCTTACAGAAGACAATCAAGTGTTTGAACGGATGAGAGGCATCTACAAATGCAGGAGTTCAGTTCCAGTTTAGGCATAATAAACTGATCTAATGCACTTCATTCTTCCTCTGTTTGATGTTGTTGTTTAGTCACATACTGGGCTTGAATTGTTGTTCTCACACTTATCCCTACTTTTCTTTGCACTTTATTTCATCACTTGTTCACCACACACACTTACATGCTGAAATCTATCTGGTATATATATTCGCATCAAAGATGTTTATCAACTTTCTAGTCAGCAACAAGAACACTGCAAGTTATTAATCTGTCGGCTGAATTCATGCTTGATTTGTGATGCGTATTAAAAACATAGGCATAAAAGTCATTAATCATGTCGGCCGACAATGTATAATCCTACAAATTGCTTGATCAACACTTTTTACTCATTCGGATTGAAGTCTGATACTCTACCGGTCAGTTCTTCCTCTATCTGCTCTGCCTGACTGGAACCCAACACTCAGATGCTCATATCTTTTTCTTGCTTTATCACCGGAGGCTAAATATTTGGAATACAGTAGTTATGATACCCCTCTTGACTTGTCCAAGTCCACAACTTACTGGGTTACACCATCTGAGAGATCCGGACCTGATTGTTGGACCTGGTTACATACTCTATTCTTATTCACCGGACCAAAATAGTCTTCAATCTGACTTCCGGTATAGGCATACTATGTACTACGGATGTGTGGGATAGACTTTGTTTCCATCAATGAGAACACTTATGAAGCCAAACAATGTCTCTTACCAACACAAGGAACATGTTCAAGGTGATTAGATGGTGGAAACATGTGTTGGTTTGTGTGATTGATAATTTGAAACAACTGTAAGAACCTACTAAGATACCAAAAATACTCTAGAATTCCTACTCAAATTCAATACATCAATGAAACTATGAAAAATATAGAAAACATGAATTATATCTTGCAAACTGATTTATCCTTTTCATTCCATTGTCTCCTATCTTCTTAATGATCTTGTTGATAATGATATTGCTCTCAGAATTTGTATTTCTTTTCTTTTCAAGATGACAATGAGATGAATGGAATTGTGGATTCAAATGCAATGTAGCAAGGCAACTATGCTAATAATGAGGATAGGAAGATAATGATAAAATCCATGATATTGATAATGATAATGAGGATAATGATAATGCAACTATGGAGATTATGCAAATGGGGGGCCAAAGGCACACTTGGATACTTGATTGAATTTTTGTGGCATGTAAGTACTATAGCTCTTGTGATGCAAAATGAAGGTGAAGAACTTGCTTTTATAGGCCAAGGAGGCTCAAATCCAAGTGTCAAAAGATCCACGGTGGATGAATAATTCTTGTCATATGTATGGTCAAGATGAATTTGGTTGGGATGAGAGAGATAAAGGTGGAAGATGTTCCTGTACTACGATTACAAGGTGGAGGAATACATGGAACCCTAAGCTACATGTCATGAGGCTCACAAGGACCATTGATACAAAGGTGGAAGACCATGAGAAGAACATGGAGGAAGGAGTTTTTGGTTGTTGGAATATGAGAGGGAATATAGGATTTAGAATACAAGTATCTTTGACCATGTTTGATGGTTGAGAAGAAATATGGCACATGTTGAGGGGATAAATGACTAATTAAATATTAAGAATATTTAATTATTGGATCAACATGGATGAGGTGTCCGATGATGTGGAAGAATGACATGGATGAGTGATGTGGATTTTAGACATAGGACATAGAGGAAATAATTAAATAATGATGATTATTTAATTAGATATGACATTAGAGGAATTTAGTATATTTAATTATTAGAAGAATATGATGAATGTGAATCACATAAATAAATTGGGATATTTATTTATTGATAGAAGAATAAGAATAAAATAAATATTAAATATTTATTTAATTTGACTCAAGCCATTTTTAGGTGTATACATTTTGGCCCTCTTTGAGACAATGTGTTTTATCACGTTGTTTCAAAGAATAAAATTTTTCTGACTATGATACATGCCCAGTTTTCCCCTAGTACAGGTTTGATAATGATAGGATGCCCCCTCGGGAGAATAGACAGGTTGGAAGAACACAAGTATGCTCTTGAAATGAAATGAACTGATAAAGGATGACTAAGAAAATGGAGGATGCAAGATAAGGGATGGATGAAAGAGATGAATGATACGTTATGCAAGATAAAATGATAACACACACAAGCAAGCAAGCAAGCATGCACAAATGATGCAAAAACAAACAAGGTATTGCCCCTGTCAAGCTGTAAACCAATGATTAATTGATAATGATTGATGATGATAGTGTTGTCATTGTGGGGAATGATATATCCCTAGATCAACACAAAGATATAGGAAAGACATATCCCATTGATGATGATGATTGATTCATTTGGTTTATGACAAGATTAGGATCAAGACCAAGGATGTGATAGGGTAATTTTTCCAAGATTGATTGACTTGATTGGTATGATTTAAGGATGACTTGCATTTAGATCATTGCTTGATTTGATGATTGGATTGATCAATTGATTTGATAGATTGGATTAATGATTTGGTGATGCTACAGTCACTCAAGAGTGAGGGTGACAAGGAAAGATAATGGTAAGTTAAAAAATAAGATGAATGATGAATGATGATGAAGATACCCCCTTGAGAGGATGGTTAGTGTGCTCTTGAAACAAAAGGAGAGAAAAGAGTGAGTAGATAAAGAGATGTAGATAAAGAAAGGACTTGGATCTTAAGCCACTTGGAAAATGATACGTATGAAATGCTTATAAATAAAATGAAATGCAAACTTAATATGCACAAATGAGATTAAGTCATCTTGTATACAAATATTTGAAGTACTTTTTTCATCATTGAGATTTTAAAATGTCCTAAGGAAATACAAGCATCTAGGTATAAATAAACCATGATGACCTGAGTATCTCTTACATGGATTTTAATTTAACAAGTTAATACAAGAATCTAGGCAAAATTGAACCTAGATGGCTTGAGTATTGCTTGCATGTATCAATAGACAAGGATTGCACTCTTTCATGCTTAGACCCATAATGTCCTCAATGATCTTTTTCTGATCATGTCGTGAGACAAGTCATCACATTACTAAAGATTAATCCACAAATAGAAAACCAATGAAAATAATCATGCCCCATCATAGCTCCTCTAGTCTTGGACATCCTCGGGTAGCATAAGAAACATGATAACAAAAAATCAAGACCTAAGACTTAAACTTATAACAGCCATCAAATCTTATTGCCATAGATTTGTTTTCTTTCCATGATAGTAGATATAACCATCCTGATAATTTAAGTACATTGTTGTCTGATGCAGGTTAATGTCTTGCATCAAGTTTTTGTTGAAAAGGTTTATTTGTAGTTCCGCATGTTGTTTGGAGATAGTATCGCGATCCTGATTGTTATCCTCTAAGATTATGACATTCAAGAATCCAATTTCTTTACTAGGTCAAGGATTTTTCCCCCAATCAAGTAAAGGATCTATTTATTATGGATGAAACATATGGACTGAACGGATGGGATGCTTGATGTGACGGGCCCTAAGGGACTGACCTAGTGCCTCGGGGGCTCATCGATGATGGCCTTGCCTATGAGAAGTCGTAGAGGCAACGTAATTTGATAATGACAATGATGAACCAAAAAGAAATTGACTAATTGATAAAACAAAAATACCAGCCAACATATTCTCTTGCCAAAGAGGTTGCTTAGAATAGATGGAGCCTTATTGTAGGAACGATATATCTGTTAAAGGCTATTGATCTAGGATAGATGGATTGCTAGAGTAGATGTGGCAATCGATATGTGGACAAATGTTGATGGATTGCTTCAGGAGTAGTCTTTTGCTTCTTGTATGATGTTGATGATTCTGGATTTTTCTAATGTTTTGATATTTTTGGGATTTTTGGATAACAATTTGGATAGCCTAAATGCTAGATACCGATGACAAGGGAACATCATGGACAGGTAGACGGATGGGTGATAGTGGATAATGGATGTGTAGGTAGAAGGATGGACAATAGGAGATAATAGATCAGAAATGCATGAAGGAGAGATGGATGAGAGAATTCATGATATGATCTCCAAGGACTGTCATATAGGAATAACATGCTGTATTCAAGATATTGGACTTAGGATATAGCATGACAATGCTTGCAGTGATATGATGCTAGGATATGTTTGGAACTATTAGATACATCAAGAGTTGCCCCAAGCTTATTTCAACATTTTACCCCCACCTTCATCAAGATCAATAGGATGAAAGGAGGATGAAGTGGATCAAAGGGATATGTATGTGGATATAAAGGATACAAAAGATATGAGAGGAAGGGTAGGTAGAATAAATGATATAATGAGTAGATGAGAGAACATGCCCCCAAGTGTAAGGTATATAGACAATCAATCTACGCATGATGCCTGTTTGCCAGGTTTTCATCATGGTACTTATCCAAGGCGCTTGTTTGCCAAGTTTTCAACATTGGATGAAGGATTTCTCTTTACTTTTTTTTTTGGTTAAGAGAAGGGGAATATGAATAAGAGGGACTCAAGTATCTAGTTCCATGAAAGGTGATATTGTCCCATTAGAGATGAATGTCACATTGACCATGTCAAATTTCATTAGTCTCATAGATGTTGGTTAAGGGATTGTTTGAGAAGAAGATAAATTAGGTAGATAGTAGATTATGAAAGGTCTATGCAAGGATGAATGAAAGGCTTATGGAAAATCATGGACCATAGGGAAGTGATGGGGAAGATATGCAGGATAGTGGATAAAGGATGGGGAGATGAAGGTATGTGGAAATGTTGTGGAATGGAAAGGAATCAAGACAAACAGTTGCACACACCATGATAAACATCGAACCTTTTGATGTGGAGAAGGTGTAGGAAGTAATGGCGATGTTTGCTTAGGAGATGGGTGATGTAGTGATTTAGGAACCCACATGGATTTAGTATTTTTATGACTTTTGTTTTGCTTGTGGGAGTTGTATACGGAATGGGAATTTTGAGATTTTTTTATGGAATGAGATTTTTGGATGGAAGAGGATTGTTGGGATTTTTGAGATGTGGATGCTTCATTTGAATTTATTTCTTTTTGCTTAGCTATCCAAACCATTTTAGTTTTGGACTTTTCTTGTGGAGGTATGGGCTTGGGTAGCTTTGTGGATGGATTTTGCTTTGACTCTTTGCATTTATTTCCTAAGGCATGAGGATCCTTAGGATTTTTAGATTTATGAAAGGAGGCATCCAAATTTTTACTTTTTAATCCCATGGATTTAGTGGAAGCTTGATGCAGGGAAATTCAGAGGTCATAACTTTTGACTCGGATGTGGGTTTTCTATGAAATTTTACAGGTGGATGTGTTATGAGGTGGCAAGTGGTTTCCCAACCCACCCTAGTTGGTTGGACCCCATCTTGGCACTTTTTTGGGACTTGAAACTTTCATCTTGGTCCTCAAAATGATAATTTAGTGTTTTTTTCTAGATTTTTTAAAAGTTGCTTTTGTAATAACTCGAAACTCATGTTTTGAATTTAGAATATTAGTTGGCTTTTCATCCTACCTTAGTTTTAGGAAGCTTTTGGGAAAAAACTAGATTCTCAAGATATGATTGTAAAATTACCTAAAATGGCAAAATCTGACAATTGTCGAAAGCTGCCAAAAAGGTAATTTTTTTGTTTTTTTTGTTTTCTTGGATATAAGAGAGTTTTCTCTCATTGTAGCAGCAGAGTTGATGAATAGAAGTTTTTTTATGTTCCAGCTTCCAAATCTTTGGCTCTCATATGTTTAATGGCACAATTCTATTGAGTGTATGTTGTTAGCTACATCATCTGGTATCAGAGCAGGAAGATGGCTGGGAGAGGAAGAGGAAGAGGCAGTCTTTCCCATATGCATAGAGAAATGCAAAATCTACAAAGGCAAGTAGTAGAACTTACAACACAGATGGAAAACCAAAGACTAGGTAGAGGAGGCGATGAATCTGATGAAGAGATAGGTCGAGGAGGTGCAGATCAAGATACAGAACATGAAGAAGAAGAATTAGAAGGCATGATTTTTGAAGAGAGAATGCTCAGGGCCTTAGAAGGGAAAAATGAAGGGGTCAAGGTAGATGTTTCAAATTATGCAGGTAGTGAAAGGAAGCTCGGTGTGCAAAAATCGCTTCCTACAGTAATCTAATGAGGAGAGATGTGTGTAAATTCAATTTAAATCTTACAACTACAGCAACATAGAACATCTAACAGAGATATAGCAGCAATACACATACACACAAAAAGTAGACAAAAGAGAGAGAGACAAGATATACCTGGGGAAAACCTTTATGGGTGAAAAACCCCACACTCCAAAACACAGCTCAAATGTAGTATAGTAAACAATAATAGAATACAATACAGTTTCAGAGCCAATGCTCTTTCAGGAGTCTTTGAATGTCGAATTTGGAGATATTCCAGCAGCATAACAGTACTTGTACCAAAGTTATCTATCTCCCATCCAAGCACCTATTTATATAGAGTTTACAAGGAAAATATGGAACCTTCTAGAGATGGGCATCCATCTTGGACTCATGCCCCAAAACCCATGCCTAAGGACACTTGTCCAACATCCCATCCTGAAGTGGGTGCCTGGTCCCAAGATAGGTTACGATAGATGCTCTTACGCACCTTACATCTGTCAGAGAATCCGTCATACACTGACTAAAAATATCATATTCCTCTTACATGTCATAACCTCCCTTGACGGCCCAAAGATGCCTTTCTCTCATGCAAAGATGCTCATCGACACTTGTATATGCTGCCCCTGGACCCTGCAAGGGGCTACGCCCCTTGACCCTGTCTTGGGGGCACTACCCCCAAACCCCCGTTAATTATTCAAGGGGGAAATCGTGGCTGCCAAAGTCACCAAAATTTATCCTGCTGCATATACACAAGGTGCTAACTATGCCAACTCAAATGGGATAAATAAATACAACATTAGGAATTTCAAAGGTTGAGACACCTTAATTCCCAACAAGTAGTCTTAAACTAGAGGAGTTGATAGACTGGTTGAATGATATGAAATTTTTTTTTGAATGGAAATCCATGATAGAGGAAAAGAAGGTGAAATTCACATGCACCAAATTAAAGGGACATGCAATGATTTCATGGGATCATCTACAAAAGGAACAAACAAGGAAAGGCAAGGATAAGATCAAGACATAGAATAAAATGGAGAAGAAGTTGAGAGAAAATGCGCAAACCCTTTTTCGTAGGTTTCAAAATTTAAAAAAGAACCTCTCTTCTATGAGAGATTATACAAATGGGTTTTATGCGCTGTCTATACGTATAGAGCATCAAGAAACTAATGAATAGATGGATGCTAGATATGTGAATGGCCTGAAATTCTCTATTCAAGATGAATTGAGCATGCATCGACTCAACAGTATGGAAGAAGCTTACCAATTGGCTCTAAAGGCTGAAGAAAAACAAAACAGATAATACAATCAGAGGAATAGAGGAGGAAGAAGGGGTACATCAACCCCATTTCAAGGAGGTTCAAATTATGGTAGGGGAGAGTCATCCCATGGATTGGAAAAAGAAGTAGATACTCAACAAGATCCTCCGAATCAAGAACAAGGAAGAAGATTTCAAAGAGGTAGAGGTTATGGTAGCGGTAGAGGATGGGAAAACTAGAGAAGGCCTTTCACTTGTTTCAGATGTGGAAAAGAAGGTCATAGGGCATTTAAATGCTCGAATTATAACATGTAAGAAAGAAATCAAGGAGGACAACCTAGGGTGAACCCGATTCAAACACAACATGAAGTGGAAGGGATGGAACTAGAGGTTCCACCAGACGTAGGAGAAAGTCTCATGATGAGAAGAGCAATGGTGATTCTAGTGAAGGAGAAAACACAAGCCAAAAGCTCTGATGGTTCATGGCTTTAAACCAATATCTTCAGAACCAGATGCACTTTGGGTGACAAGGTATGTCAAGTTATTGTTGATGGAGGTAGTTGTGAAAATATGGTTTCTAAATAAATGGTAGACAAATTAAATTTACACTGTGAAAAACATCCTCATTTGTACAACATTCCATGGTTTAAAAACGGAAATGAAGTCACTGTTAATAAAAGATGCCTAATTAAGTTTAGCATAGGGAAGATCTATTAGGATGAGATATGGTGTGATGTTGTCCCAATGGATGTCTGTCATGTGTTACTGGGAAGGCCATGGCAGTATCATAGAAAAGTCATACATGATGGAGAGAAAAATACATACACCTTTTGGAAAGATGGCTCTAAGGTGATTTTGTTGCCTCTCAAGGATGAAGGAAAAGGTGAGACCATGTTGTCTGAAAGAGATATTGTTAAAGAAATGAAGGTGACAGGGTGTTGTTATGCATTAGTAGTGAAAAAAGGTGAAGAGGAAGACATTTCAGCTCCCGCAGAAGTAGCAGAGCTATTGAAAGAAATTGTTGATGTTGTGCCTGATGAATTACTTGATGGTCTACCACCAAAGAGAGATATTCAACATCATATTGATTTGATTCCAGGAGCAACTCTACCCAACCAAGCAGCTTATAGGATGAATCCAACACAACATGCAGAGTTAAACAAGCAATTAACATAACTCATAAGTAAAGGTGTGATGAGAGAGAGCATGAGCCCATGTCCTGTACCAGCATTGTTGACCCCCAAAAAAGATGGAACATGGAGGATGTGCACTGATAGCAGAGCCATTAATAAGATTACCATCAAGTATCAGTTTCCTATACCTCGTATGGAGCACATGATGGATGTCCTTGCAAGGGCCAAATATTTCAGCAAGATCGACCTACGAAGTGGCTACCACCAAATCTAGATTTGAGAAGGGGATGAGTGGAAGACAACCTTTAAGACTGGAGATGGATTATATGAGTGGATGGTTATGCCATTCGGGTTATCAAATGCACCTAGCACATTTATGAGATTGATGAACACTATACTACGACCTTACATTGGTAAGTTTGTGGTAGTTTATTTTGATGATATTTTGGTATTTAGTAACAACAACGAAGAGCACTTACAACACTTGAGGATCATCTTTGGTGTGTTAAGAAAGGAGAATCTCTATGCCAATTTGAAGAAGTGTAGGTTCATGCAGGACAATTTGGTTTTTTTAGGCTTTGTCATTTCTAGAGATGGTGTCAGAATGGATCCAGAGAAGGTCAAGGTAATTCTAGAATGGCCTAGTCCAAGCAGCATCACAGAGGTAAAAAGTTTTCATGGCTTGGCCACTTTCTATTGAAAGTTCATTTGAAATTTCAGTAGTATTGTAGCCCCTATAATAGATTGCACCAAAGGAAGGGAGTTTGTATGGACCACAGATGCTGAGGAGAGCTTCAAGTACTTGAAGCAAAAGGTAATAGAAGCACCTATACTTGCATTGCCAAATTTTTGGTAAGGTATTTGAAGTAGAATGTGATGCCTCCCATGTGGGAATAGGTGATGTGCTTAGCCAAGCTAGAAAACCTATAGCTTTCTTTAGTGAAAACCTGAATGAAGTGAGAAAGAATTATTCTACTTATGATTTGGAATTTTATGCAATTGTTCAAGCATTGAGGCATTGGAGACATTATCTAGTTCCCCAAGAGTTTGTATTGTTTACAGATCATATTGCATTGAGATACTTGAACACACATAAAAAGTTGAATAGTAGGCATGCGAAGTGGGTCTCTTTCTTGCAGGGTTACAATTTTGTGTTGAAGCATAAGTCTGGAAAACAAAACTAGGTTGCAGATGCATTAAGTAGGCATGTTGCACTTTTGACCACAATGGAAACTGAGGTGATTGGTTTTGATGCCATAAAAAATTTGTATGAGTCTGATGATGATTTTTGGGAGATTGTGGAACAATTGAAGGCACCAATATCTGGTAACTCAGATCACTTTAGGGGTGAATATTTTATGCAAGATGGGTATCTATTTAAAGGAAAACAACTATGCATACCAATTGGCTCTATGAGGGAAAACATTCTCAGAGAATTTCATAGTAGTGGGTTGGCTGGACATTTTGGTAAGGACAAGACAATAGCCTTGATAGAAGATAAATATTACTGGCCAAAGATGAAAAGGGATATAACTAGGTATGTAACAAGGTGTAGGATCTGCCAAGTGGCTAAGGGACATTCACAAAATATAGGGTTGTATATGCCATTACCAATACCAATTGCACCATGGACAGATTTGAGCATGGACTTTGTGTTGGGCCTTCTGCATACTCAATGAGGTAATGACTCTATTTTTGTAGTTGTTGATAGGTTCTCCAAGATGGTTCATTTTATTGCCTATAAGAAAACTAATGATGCAACAAGGGTAGCAGAGTTATTTTTTTCAGAAGTTATTCGACTACATGGTGTTCCAAAGACTATTACCTCTGATAGGGATACCAAATTCCTGTCATTTTTGGAGGACTTTATGGAAGAAGATGGGGACCAATTTATAGTTTAGTAGTGCCTATCATCCACAAATGGATGGGAAAATAGAGGTAGTCAATTAGAGTCTGGGAATTTGTTGAGGTGTATTGTTGGAGAAAAGCCAAAACAATGGGACTTGGCATTACCCTAGGCCGAATTTGCCTATAATAGTTCTATTAATAGATCAATGGGAAAGTCCCCTTTCTAGATTGTTTATGGCAGTAATCATAAAGGTGTTCTAGATTTGGTACAACTACCAATGAAAGATAGGGTCAGTGATGATGGGGAAGCATTTGCAGATTACCTTCAATAGTTGCAGAAAGAAGTGAGACAGAAGTTGCAGGTCAGTAATGAGAGGTACAAAAATATAGTGGATGCTAGTAGGCAACATCAAACATTCAATGAAGGTGACTTAGTGATGGTATATTTGAGAAAAGAGTGGTTTCCTACTAGAACATACCACAAGTTGAAGTACAGCCAAATTGGTCCTTGCAAAATTACAAAGAAGATCAATGATAATGCATATGAGGTCAGTTTACCAGGTGATTTTGATATTTCTCCTGTGTTTAATGTTTCTAATTTATATGTATTCCATGGTGAGGATGATGCTAAAGATAGTCAACCAGAAGTGGCATGGCACCACCACATTCCCCATAAGAAGAAGGAAAAGATTGCATAGGTTCTTGATAAGAACACTATCTACACTCGACAAGGGCAATACAACAAGTATTTAGTATAGTGGGAAGGATTGCCACCAACAGATAGCACATGGATTATAGAGTGGGAATTGTAGAGGTTAGATCCAGTCAAGTGGCAACAGTTCGAAGACACTCACTTATAGGAGCTGCGTTCTTTTCAACTAGAGGAGAATGATGCAAGGACTTCTGGAGGTCATAACTTTTGACTCAGATGTGGGTTTTCTACGAAATTTTACAGGTGGATGCGTTATGAGGCGATAAGTGGTTTCTCAACCCACCCTAGTCAATTGGACCTCGTCTTGGTACCTTTTCAGGGCTTGAAACTTTCATCTTGGCCCTCAAAATGACAATTTAGTGTTTTTTTCTAGATTTTAAAAAAGTTTTGTAATAACTCGAAACTCATGTTTCGAATTTAGAATATTAGTTGACTTTTCATCCTACCTTATTTTTAGGATTCTTTTGGGAAAAAACTAGATTCTCAAGATATGATTGTAAAATTACCTAAAATGGCAAAATCTGACAATTGTCGAAAGCTGCCAAAAAGGTAATTTTTTTTTGTTTTCTTGGATATACGAGAGTTTTCTCTCATTGTAGCAGCAAAGTTGATGAATAGATGTTTTTTTATGTTCCAACTTTCAAATTTTTGGCTCTCATATGTTTAATGGCACAATTCTATTGAGTGTATGTTGTTGGCTACATCAAAGCTTCTTGATTAGACAACGTGCGCATTTGTTGATCATGATTGGGAATTTTATGGTATTTATGAATGGAGGATTTATGGATAAATGGATAAGGGGCTTGGATGATAGGGACATTAGATGTTGGGAGAAGTGGTGGTAAGGTAGATGGTGGGATATTAGGAGTTGGAAGTAGCGGAGGTAAATTAGATAGTGGAAGGTGTATGGTCACATGCTTTTGGGATTTGTATGATAATGGAGGTGGAATGACAACATATGTTTTGGGGATAAGATGTGATTTATGATGGAAGGAGGTGGATCTAGGAGGCATGGAGGAAGTACCGACATCTTGATATTATTTACCTTGGGGTGTATATCCATGGCCATATGAGTGTGGAGGGACTTTGACATGGATGGGCTCCAAAATACCTTGTTCATAAAGACCTAAGCTTCTTCCTTGATAGTTCATTTTTTGGAGTATGCAGTGGACAATGGGACTATGTGTGTTTTGGACACTAGACTTGAGTTCATTATTTGATGGAGAAGGTGAGGTGATGGATAGTGGTTGTTGTTCTCCTAAGGAAGAACATTCATGGATGAAGCTGATATGACCAAGGGGATAGGATAATGGATTTGGAGTGGGGACAATGGGAGATGGTGGAGGATCAACATGAGATAATGGAGTATTCAAAAGAGACAATGTGTGATTATGCAATGGATGACTTGGGTTGATTAAATTTTGACTAACAATGTACTTAGCAGGAGATGAAGTGATAGGATCCCAGTTACTTGTTGGATTATCTATGCTTCCTTGGGGATCAAGTGTCTCATCTTGGGAAGAGGGTGTTGTGTATGGATGGATAGGAGTAATTTGGATATCTTGCTCATTAATGGTTGTGGTATTATGGATGAGTGAAGTGACAATCTCTAGTTCATGTAATGCATAAAGTGTGTTAAGAGGATCATCATGTGTCTCATGATCATAGATAGGGTCTTGATCATAGAGGGGAGCTTGATCATGGATGGGAGTTGGAGAAGTTTGAATAGTTTAATCTTGACTTGGTAAGGAGTAATATGGATCATGCTTTGGATTTGACTCTTGATATAACTCTTGAGTAGGGATAAGGTTGGAGGTAGCATGGATGGACATGAGAGGCTCTAGATGCTCAACAACATGAGAGTATAATATATATTGACTTAGACTCATGGTGGGAGATTCTTCAATAGGTTCAATGGATTGTGAACTACATGATGGGATTGGAGAAATAGGCATGACATTTGAAGATTCTTGGATAGTTTCAAGGATAGGGATTTGATGGCATGAGGGTGGTTTACTCCTTGCTAATAGCCATTGGATCACTTCCTTCGTGAGTATATGGGTGGATGGATAATATAACGAATGGAGAATCATGGTAGATGGCATAGGCTTACAATTAAGGTTAGGATTGTTTGTGCTAGATAGGGATGAAATTGGATGAGTGGATTTATATTTCTCCATAGATTTTCTTTTGCTTTTAGATTTTACAAAGAGCCTTTCGAGAAAATTGTTCAAGGATTCATTGGTTGTGGGATTAGAGCTTGGAGTGTTTGATGGTGGTGTTTGTGTAAGACTAATAGACTTTGGTATAGGCATTCTATTAGATGGTGATGGAAGGATGATAGGATTGGAATTAGGTGGAAGTTTTTATGGTTCAGGCTTTAAGTGTGTTAGGGATTGGCTTAATGAATTAGAATTATATGATAGAGGTTCCATATTGATGGATGGATGAGGGCAGCTAGTAGATGGATTGGTGTATGATTCCAAACTTGAGGTGGGATTTCCCTTGTCTAGAGTATTATTAAGATGACCTAAGGATTTGAAAAAGTTCTCATCATCACTAGCATCTACAAAGTTATCATCATTAGGAGCACATTTTGGGCCACCTTGGAGTATGTATTGTTTTGGATTTGGCCTAGATTTGTTGATGATCACAACCATTTTGACGAATGAAGATTGGACTAGTTTCAATGATGTGAATATGATTAAGATGATGATAAAAGAATTAGGTTGTAAATGGATGGATTAGATGATTTGATCGATTAAAGACCTTCTTACTTGTGCTATGAGTACTTGTGAAAAGTAACAATTTTGCATTTTTGTTTGTCTTTGGAGGGTAAATGTGAAATGTAAGTGGAATGTTTTAAATGGATGCAAGATGTCTGTGTATGGTTTAATTGACTTTGGAACTAAAATCTATGACAAAATGGGTTTCCAAAAGTGTTAAGCTTTTTTGTACTAGATCTTGGGAATAACTCTATGTTGTGGATGTGCAGTATCAAATGCATGGAAACAGTGTGTGTATGCGCATGAATAGGAAGTGTATGTGCAGATGCATATGCGCAGTAATAGAGATCAAATGTGTAGTAATATAGATCAAATGCACAGAAAAATCATATGCGTAGGAAGATTTATCATATGCACAGAAAGATTTATCATATGCACAGGAAGATTTATCATATGCGTAGGAAGATTTATCATATGCGCGGAAAGATTTATCATATTCATGGAAAGATTTATCATATGCGTAGGAAGATTGATCATATGCGCAGCTCTGTGTCAATGACTATTTTTGATCAATTTTTCTTGTTTTTGGTTGATTTTTCCAGATAACCTATTGTTTTTGAGATAATTTTCTCTATTTTTAGGCAAGAAAACATAGCAGACAATACAATTTAATGTTTTTTTGTGACATTTAGTGTTTAACACAAATTTAAATACATGCACATCTAGGGAGAGAAAAGATACTCCTTGTTGAATCCCAACTTAGATTTCTCCAGCCACTTAAACAAGGCAGATAGCTAAAAACTTGGTGGCACTGGCTCCCCCTTACACGACACACACTTCACAGGCACACCAAGTTTCATTCCCCAAAAGAGGAATTTCTATCTCTACACATGATTAGTGAAAATGTTGGGCGGCTTCAGAGGTATGACCTCCTGCGTCAACAAATAAAAAGATTTTGGTCTCTAAAATAATGGTTCTTAGTAACTTTGAGGGACCAACACCTTGCAAGCATGCGGAAAGCTACTAAAAGCTTTGACCAATCCTACTAAGAGTATTAAATACTTCACACAATGCAAAAATCATTTCCACAAAGTGCTAGTACACCTCTTTTCGATTTGGCACCAAAAGGCAGGCTGACGTTGGTTAGGACTTGGCTTTCACCTTATCTCATTTATAAAGTGGGTCAAAGGAAAGCTCCACTTAAGGTCATCCCTCTTGGATGAATCACAATCCAAGAGTAGGCCTTTCTAAGGGTAAACAAGAAAAGATGAGATGAGTCTAGTTTTTTTATCACCCAACATGTCGCAAGGGGAGAGCATATGCCTATAACCTATTCAAGCACAACAAACACTTGTTTATTATCCACCTAGATTAAGCTAAGTGTGACTAATCTAACAACACAAAATGCCATATTTGGATGATAGCATTAAAGGAAAGATAGTCAAATTTAGCCTCTTAATTAAACTATGTGATGATTTGTATGCAAGATTGGATGAAATTACTTTCCCCTATTTTTTATGTTTGGATTGTATGCTAGATTGTATGCAAAATTTGTCTTATTACACCTTCTAATTTAGACTATGTGATGATTTATATGCAAGATTGTATGCAAAATTTGTCCAATTAAACCTCCTAATTTAGACTATGTGATGATTTGTATGCAACATTGTATGATTTCTCCTCCTATTTGAAAATAGGTGCCACTAGATTAACAATGTATGAGTTAGTGCAACAATGAGTTAGTATCAACATTAGCCAAAACATATACTATTGTATGCAACATTGTATGATTGCTCCTCCTATTTGCAAATAGGTGCCACTAGATTAACAATGTATGAGTTAGTGCAACAATGATGTCTAAACCAAAGCCTTAAACCTATAAAAACACTTTATCAGTAGTCAAATAAAACTCCTTTGATGATCGATGATAGTTGCAACAAGGTTAGTATCAACATTAGCCAAAACATATACTAAAACTTGACAAAATTTAGGTGAGCAGCAGAATTTATCATATTTGTAGCAAAATTTATCATATGCTTAAGACTGCAAATTTCTTCTTGTAGGCTCTAGTTTTTGTCACAAATGTGCAAAACTAGGACTCAAATGTGTAGAAACGACTTGTTACAACTGTAAGTACACCAAAAACTCAAATTTGGAAGTTAAAAATGGGGAAAGGCCCCACGGTGGGTGCCAAAATGTGATTGACAATTTGAAACAACTGTAAGTACATACTAAGATACCACAAATACTCTATAATTCCTACTCAAATTCAATACATCAATGAAACCATGAAAAATACAGAAAACATGAATTATACCTTGCAAACTAATTTATCCTTTTTGTTCCATTGTTTCCTATCTTCTCAATGATCTTGTTGATAATGATATTGCTCTTAGAATTTGTACTTCTTTGCTTTTTAGATGACAATGAGATGAATGGAATTGTGGATTCAAATGCAATGTAGCAAGGCAACTATGCTAATGATGAGGATAGGAACGTAATGATAAAATCCATGATATTAATAATGATAATGAGGATAATGATAATGTAACTATGGAGATTATGCAAATGAGGGGCCAAAGGCACACTTGGATACTTGATGGAATTTCTGCAACATGTAAGTACTATAGCTCTTGTGATGCAAAATGAAGGTGAGGAACTTGCTTTTATAGGCCAAGGAGGCTCAAATCCAAGTGTCAAAAGATCCACGGTGGAGGAATAAGTCTTATCACATGTATGGTCAAGATCAATTTGGTTGGGATGAGGGAGATAAAGGTGGAAGATGTTCCTACTACAATTACAAGGTGGAGAAATATGTGGAACCATAAGCCACATGTCATGATGCTCATAAGGACCATTGACACAAAGGTGGAAGACCATGAGAAGAACATGGAGGAAGGAGTCTTTGGTTGTTGGAATGTGAGAGGGAATATAGGATTTAGAAGACAAGTGTCTTTGACCATGTTTGATGGTTGATAAGAAATAGGGCACATGTTGAGGGGATAAATGACTAATTAAATATTAACAATATTTAATTATTGGAGCAACATGGATGAGGTGTTCAATACTGTGGAAGAATCACATGGATGAGTGATGTGGATTTTAGACATAGGACTTTATCTTAGAGGAAATAATTAAATAATGATGATTATTTAATTACATATGACATTAGAGGAATTTAGTATATTTAATTATTAGAAGAGTATGATAACGTGAATCGCATAAATAAATTAGGATATTTATTTATTGATAGAAGATTAAGAATAAAATAAATATTAAATATTTATTTAATTTGACTCAAGCCATTTTTAGGTGTATACAGTTTGTACCACAATAGTCTAGAGAATATGAGTATGAAGGGAAAGATAACATAATTTTAAAAGAAAATATAAAATAGAATAATATGCAATGGTTGTGAAGGATGATAGCCAATAGATAGAAGTAGTTACATTTGGGATAATAGTACAATGCTTATTTAGAAAGTATCCAAAATTGGGAGTATGCGGAAAGGAATTTTGGTACAAGAGTGGAAATAATAATTGTAGATAGGTCATGGAGTAGTATACAGTACTAGACTAAGGAAGAATCTAAGGATTGAGTACCCCAAACAAGGAAAGTGACAAAAAATAGTCTAAGAGAGGAATTTTAGTTGAGTTGAGAAAGATAGAGGTTGAGAGCTATATAAGAAAGAGATTAGACTGGTGGAAGAGATTCAATTTTAGAAGAGTGAAGTGGAAGATGACAGAATACTTGAGGAGAATTATAGGTACATGTAGAGATGTGGAAATTCAGGCATGTCCTATTTCCTTTCTTAGGACTAGTAGAGGTGGAAGAAGAATCAACATTTAGTTGATTGTAAAATCTTATCCATGTGTTGAGTGTGCACTAAGGTTGGTTACTAACTGAAAGGGTGATTCTATCACTCAACCCTTATTTGCAAGCACTATGCTCACAAATCATCAACCTTGGGTGTCTAATATAAGGGCATCCTAAGGTGAAAGTGTAATCTCGCATCACCCAAAATATTTTCTTTTACTTGTTTGTTTGTAGATTTTCAATAATATTCCACTCATCATCTAGGCATTATTGGCAAGTATGAGTGCAAATCAAATATCAGTGCTTAGGTACTTGAAATGTTGTATTTATACTCCAGTGTTAGGGATAAGAAGAGGGTCAGAGTGAGTGCAATGGATTACAGAAGGTTGTGACAAGAAAAACATGTACAATTAATAAAATAAAGTTACTAACAACCACAACATACACCATAAAACATCATAAGTGAGTCCAACCATTATGTGGTATCATGTGTATACATTGTCAACCATTGATGCTACATTCATATATTTGCATTATATTTGTATCACTTGTTGTTCCTTCTTACATTCATACTTATACTAATATTTTTCTTTATTCCTTCCTATTCATACTCATGTATGATCTATCTATTCTCACTCATGTATCTATTCTCTCTATTCTTGTATATCTTATATATGTTGCATTTTACACTTGTGGAACCTTTACTAAAATAAAATGTGCAAGAAATAAAAGCAATTGTTTAGGGAATTATTTTGGACCTTAGAAGAGGTACTAAAGTAATTATATATTTTCTATGTTGATTTACATGAGTGGGTAGATAAATTGGTTAAAATGTAAAAATGCCAAAGATAAATTTCAAGAAGCACTAGAGTTTAGTTGAATAAGTTGTAACACATCATACAATTTAGAAACCCTAGAAATATCAATTTATATTGATCATTATATTTGTGCAATTAAATAGGATTATTATACAAATTTGATATACAATGCTTTGAATTATAATTTGAATTCATATTTATGTAAATCAATGTATCACTTGTTACAATTGAAATGTAATATATTATGTTAAACCATGTATAAATATTTCTTGACGATACTTATTTTAAACAATTCAAATGTTGTAAGATTTGTATTAATTTAAATTGTAAAATGATTTATTTATTTATTTATGTATTTGCAAGCTTTAAATGTATAAATATTGTGTATTTAACATTTCAATCTACAAGTAATTAAATTTATATTTATTTTTTGTAATTGCAACTAGTTTAGGTTTACTCATATGGATCAATTACTAAAATATGAATTTTTACTAGAACTAGTTTTGCAAAATGAACCCCCACCTCAAAACCCCCCACCTCAAAGCCCCACCCCTTCCACCTAACAAGGCTTGCTTGTGAGCAAATACAAATGAGAACATAACCACACTACAAATAAAAATTGATTTTATCCTAAATGAGCCAAACATACCCCACATATTGCATGGTTTGCATCTTTGATGCAAACCATTGTTGATTCTATTAGATAAATTGATGTAGATCTAGACAGATTCTATCTTTGGAGGAGAGGAGGAAATTCTATTTAGATGTCCACTATCGTATAGACAAATCCTTGATCTTCATATTTATAAGCATACCTTAGCCCCGTATTTTATTGAACCTTTGACAAAACAATGCATTGCTCCAAATTAAAAAAGAATTTCAAATAGATGGTGCAAGCATCCTCAAATTACAATGAATTATTGGGAGAAATGGTGGATGGTCATTGACCATCCATCACATGCCAATTTTGAGGTGCTATTAATTTTTTTGAGAAAATTATGGGTTGAGTTTGAAATGGGTTTAAAACCTAGTTATTTTGACATCAAATCATTCCAGAGTATTAGTGGTGGCATGCCACAACATAGGCCAAGGGCATGTGTCAATCCAAATTTATGTGTCCCCATTCCACCCATTCTTGCTCCTTCTTTACCCACTATTCCTACATCCATTCACTGGCAGGCAGTGGTATCAATATTAGGACCATTGAATACACTCTTAGAAAACTTAATTAACCAAGCTACATGCATGGCAATTGAAGTCAGTGCTCGAGAGCATGGAGGAGATGGTGTTGCTCCTAGCACCTCACATACATCCTAATTCTAAGTTTTGGACTCCTAGCTTATAGTAAACTGTAGAATTACAATCACCCATGTTATGGTCATGTTCATGCATCCACTTTGGGGGCTACAAAAAAGGAGGAGTCTTTCTTACCTACAATATTCACTCCTCCTACAGAGGTATGCCACATTCTATGTATGCGCTAATGTACATACTAAAATTAATAAATATAGATCTATTTTAAATAGTAATTATCAAATTATTTAATGAGTTTTATATTATGATATTTGGTGCAAATGATTGACTTGACCGCATCATCTTAGTTAGATCATTTGGTGTCAAAAACCATAGAACTTGGCACACCTTATACAGTAGACTAATGAATTGCCCTCAACCATCTAGAGTTCATTAAATATGTTTAATTAGTTTCTTAAAATTAGATACATTTAATAATATATAATATTCAAATGTGAATATTTTTATAGTAGTTGGGAGGTCACAACACTTCCAAATCAAACCAACCAGAAGCCGTGGAGAGTGCTCCTCCAACATTAGTTGCTATGCTTGAGTCATACCTAGTGTGTAGTTGAATTGTTTGTACTTTGAATTCACTTGAAGTATGATTTTGTAATTTAAAATTCATTATTGAAAATATACATGTACACATATGTAGGAAGATAGCAATATCAGGGAAATAGTAGGTCTTACCACTAATGAACCTAGACAAATTCACAAGTCATCTATAGCATTTCAAGTCCTACTAGTAAGTCCTACATAATTTCTAGGTCTTTTATTGTTGCATTTTTTAAATACTCAGGCCTAATTCATGTTTTATTTAAATATAGGAATTAGTAACTGATAATTTTAGTACACCATTGATAACTATACAATTCTAAGACTAAACTACAATTGCATGTCCTAATTGCAAGTCCTAATTCTAATGTGGCATTCAAAATTATAATTAAACATTGATGAAATAATAATTACATGTCCTAATTGCAATTCCCAATTCTAATGTGGCAGTCAAAATTATAATTAAATATTGAAGTCCTAATTCTAATTCTAAGTCAAAATTACAATTACACATCCTAATTCTCATGTGACATTCAAAATTATAATTAAACATTAAAGTCTTAATTGCAAGTCTTAATTACAATTCTAAGATTCAAAACTACAATTACATGTCCTAATTGCAAGTCTTAATTCTAATGTGATAGTCAAAATTAAAATTAAACATTAAAGTTCTAATTACAAGTCTTAATTACAATTCTAAGATGAAATTACAATTACATGTCCTAATTGCAAGTCCTAATTCTAATGTGGTAGCCAAAATTGCAATTAAACATTGAAGTCCTAATTCTAATTATGTCAAAATTACAATTACATGTCCTAATTACAAGTCCCAATTCTAATGTGATAGTCAAAAGTGCAATTAAACATTAAAGTCTTAATTGGAAATCTTAATTACAATTACAAGTCCTAATTCTAATGTGGCAATCAAAATTACAATTAAACATTGAAGTTCTAATTGCAAGTCCTAATTCTATTGTGATAGGAAAAAATTCAATTAAACATCAAAGTCCTAATTTTAATGTGGTAGTCAAAATTACAATTAAACATTAAAGTCTTAATTGCAAGTCTTAATTCTAATGTGACAATTGACAATAATGGTTTACTATGTTATGGTTATCATGGACCCATGCCCTAACAATTTGAAACCTCAAATAGGAGACAATGTATGTCTACTTTAGTTACCATTTACTTTGAGATATCTTGTATTGATAATGTATGTCACTCTGATAAGACAAAAGTTACCTAGAAAAAAATATTTGTTGTTTGGTATACAAGTATGAGTTTAAAATAGAAAAATACTGACATGGTGAATTGTGACATAAATAATTGAATGTGAAACTCTAGAGTAAATGATATTGCTTAATATTTTATTTTTCAAGGTTTAGACTTAATTATAAATTATCTAAGATGCTTAAGAGTAAATTTCAATGTTCTAAATTGAATGAACATAGTCAAAGAGTTGTAATATTTTTATTCAAAATTTGGACAACAATTGATTTTGCATCATTAACTAAAATGGTCAAGTTGTTGATATTTACATGTTATTTATATTTTGACAGTGGTCGATATCTTTGAACAAGTCAATTAAGAAAGAATGATGAATGGGCAAAAATGAATGGGAAGAAAATATATCTATCTAAATTGTGATGGGTAAGGCTCATGTTGGACTATCAATTTAATCATTCTAATTTTAAACATCATCTATAAAGAGTTAAACTAAACTACAATAAATGTTATCAAAGATTCAACAATACCATTATAACATTCTAGAAGTAAGAAAATTACAATTATAGGAGTCCTGATTCAAAGTCAAAATTCCTAATTCTATGTTTTGGAATCCTAGTTTATAATAAACTGTAGAATATAATTTCCTTGCTTTCAAGCAATGTCATCACACATTGATGCAGGGGCATCACTCTCCATTCAATTTTGGTTTGAATTTTTGTTTCAGTTTTGGGTTTCTGTGGTGTTTTGTTGGTTTGAGTTTTTAGAGTTGTCATAGTGTAGCCTCCTGTCGCATTGCATTTTATCCTCTTGTCTCTTACAATGCCGAGATCAGTTCCTATTGCCAGTTAGCAAGAAGAATCTAGTCGCCAGCTAGTAACTCACCTATCATTTGTAAGGCAAAAGTTAGCTTCTGTCGCCAGAGGTAGATGGTATTGACACTTACGTATCTTCTGACTGATGAGTTAGTTACAAAAGGAAGAGGGACGGTTGAATATGGTGAATGTGCCAGAATTATAGAAGCATAAAAGAATCTTGTTAATGGTTATAGAATGAGTCGAGGGCAGTCGTTGGTGGTTGAATTATTACCAGTCAGGAAAGGGCAACATCTTGGAATGACTGCTGAGAAAAAAAGTATGTTCGTTGTAGAGAGAGACCCAGAGGCAATTAAAAGATATAATATCTCTATGAAGAGGGACGATGGGAGAAGAAGGCCAAATGGAGTGAAGGAGGCAGAATGACTAATAAAGGGAGAAAATAGAGGTCAAAGAATGAGAAGAAGATTGATGTGTTGATGAGGGTTCGATGATGCATAAAGAGGGAGAGGCCATGAATCAAAAGAGGTAGATAGGGCCAAAGAGGATGAGCAGATCAATAGTTTCATATAAGGAAGAGGTTGAATATGTAGAGAGAGGTTGAATGAGTTAATGCAAAATGGTTACAGTGAAGAAGTCCCAATTCCTATGGAGCCAGAACGATAGCAGCTTGGGTATTTAAAAGGCCGCTTGTTGTAGGCCATGAAATGACAAACAAAGATATAGAAGGAGGACATGAGGTTATGAAGAGAGTGTCAGTTGTATATAAAAAGAAGGAAGAGATTTCATTTGACTACACTTAGTAAGGTTGATTTTGCAAGCCATTAGATAGTTATTGTAATGCTTAAATATGAATTAAAATACTATGGAAATTAGTGTTTACTTCTATCTTGATTGATTTCAATGATAATATGAATCTACATATTAACACTCCTGTCATTTTGGTATTTGTTTGTTAAGACCGGAAATAGTACATTTGAGCTCCTGACATTATTTCTGAATCTCCTTTTGGGTTGAATGCGTTGTGAATTTGTTTGATTTGATGGTTGGCAAGATAACCATCATTTAGGTTTCTAAGCATGTGCATGAATTTAGAAATCATGCTATTAGATTGGTATCAGAGTGCAGAAGATTATGAGTGCTAAGTAGATCACCGAAATGAGGCAACTTAGCCAAGAAAACATGAAGAAGCAAAGTATTGATTTTGAAAGAGAGCTGGCAGCATTGAGAAGAGACTTAAAAGAGTATATGATTGCAAGGTGTTGTGTGGTTACACAACATGCCCCATTTTGACTTGACAAAATAGGGATCCAACTTTTTGCTTGGCTTGGCTTGTGTTTTTCCTGCTTTTCAGCGGTCTAGTAAAAGTAAGTCATGCAGGCAATCCTTCATAAGGAAGCTGGGTAAGTCATCATGATGAGGTTAGTTAGTCAAAGTTAATATTTCATGTCAATAACCTCATGGTTGGAAAGAGTATAAAATTTCATGCAGGTTTGCCTTTTGGATCACCCTGATATTCATTAGGGAATGAAAGTTATGACAAATCAAAGTCTTGGTCAAACCTGATATTCTGAGGGGGGGTCATATTTCTTAACATCAATCATCTTATGAAAGATCACCCCAATCCAATTTTATCACCTGATAATCGCTTGGTCTGAGCTTCGAATGTCAATTTTACGTGATAGTGGTATTTACCCATCAAACAGCTTCATATATTTTGCAGGGGTCATATTTCGAATATCACCCAATATTTCAAATGTCACCCTATCTTTCAAATATCACCCTATCACAAAATATCATCCTAGAGCCAATATGCCGATGACATCATCCAATCCTGATAAACAAAGAAAATCACCCAACAGTGACATCATCATCTTTTTTTACCTCGCGGAGATATATTTCCAACGATCACCCTTTTATAATAACATGATAGTGACGTCATCCTGATCTTTCAAGAGGGGGATCATTTTAGTCTTGAGGGGTCATATCTCAAATATCACCTGATCTTTAAAACATGACCTAATATTTAAATATCACCCGATCTCTTCGACATTAGTTTTCCCGCTCAAAGGCGGAGGGTCATATTACACATAGGGGGGTCATATTTTGAATATCACCTGATATTCTGAATATCATCCGATCTTCCGAAGATCACCCCCTCATCTTGCCCCATGACATTAAATGCACATAAATGCAGTAGGTGGATTCCAGCCGATTGTGAACATGATGCAAACACCTGGCAGCATCCGTAGATCCATGGTAGAAGATCAATGGTTTTAATCAATCTAACCTAGATTTACCCTAATTTACCCTAAGAATGAGATTAAAAGTGAATTTATAGGGTCATTTTACATTTACCTTCCAAAGAAACAAGATTTTACAGAGCGCAGAACATTCAAACCCTCGTACGACCTACCTGCGGACGCAAATAGCTTACAGCAGAATAGAGCACATGATTATCACTGGTATTTGAGCCCCTTTTCCATAATCATCTGCTTAGTCCAGGAGAAAATGTAATCAGGTAAGTAATTAGAAACCCTCCTGTTGTTGTTTTCTGTAATATCCAGGTAGTAAGTTCTTTTATGGTTTGGCTCTGTAATTATGCATATCATGATGAAATGAAGATTAATAAGTATAATATGCATGATGCCGTAAATTTATAATGTTGTATATGCATGCATGTGGATATTGTTGTAAGACCAGTCGTGTTCATTGCAGGAATCTATGGCAGATGTCAGGAGGAACAAGTCTAATTTAGAATTTCTTAAGCCTATGTTTGCCCAACCTGAGGGAGTATAGTTCAAATATGGTGTCATTGGAGATACCCACTAGGGAAACACAGATTTGGTGGCATGGTCAGCCAAGATGGGTGAAGATAAAGAAAGTACCCTACTGGATGCTATTTTTGTATCAAGAATGTGGTATGCGGCTAGATTTCCTTATTCCATGGAAACTCCAGAATTAATAGTAGAGTGTACTAGAAATTACAACCCTAAGATGAGGCGAGAGGAAAAACATGGTAGGGTATATGCAGATCTGTCCATCAAAGGGATTACATCTACTTTCAACCTTCCAGTTGGGAAAAAGGTAGTTAGTATGGATCTGAAGAAACTGGAGATTGAATACAAATAACAAAAAGACTACAAGAAAGAGGATGTACCAATGGAGAGCAAAGAATAGCCCTTACACTGCCTCTACCAAATTACTAGTGCACCTGTACAAGTTTGATTTTGATGATGAGTATCAATATATGATTGCCCTACTCAGCACGATGACAGGCCAGCCTACTGTTGGAAGTTTCAAGGATTGGATGTATGGAGTTATCATGATGTGCATTTACACAAATAACAAGCCATTATGGCTAAGATCATCAGTGATGCTCTAGATGAACAACTGATGAACCTAGGAGGCCTGGACTGCTCATTTTACACGACTTCATATATTGTGTATTCATGTGCTTATAAGGGTACATTTGATGCACTGACAACAGTTGGAAAGATTGGTGGCAGTTTGAATGATGCCCATATATGGGACCATTACCCTCAGTTGTAGAGAACAAACTACCTCCCTGATTACAAATTAGTGAATAATGCATTTTCTATGCATCTGGTCAGAACAATGGAGGAGGATAGAACCAAAAGACTGAGCATGGAAGCTCAGGAAGTAATATATAGACATGGTGCCTGGTTTATCCAGTTTGCCACATTTTCCTACATTAGAGTAGAAGGTTTCAAAGGACGTCCCTTCATGTTACCCAGGTACCCTACTGATGGGGTAGTCCTGATGGAGTTTCTAAGACATATATCGACAATACTGGATGCATATAAAGCAAACAATAAGATTCCTCCAGTTTTGTTTCTAGTACTATAGGGTGGTACATATGCCCTAATTCAGATGGCATAAAGAAGGCCATAGGTGGTCTAAACCTGATGAATTTATAGCCATTCCCATTAGCGAGATCTTATGACCCCTATGGAAGAATGCAAACGATCATAGGGAAGCCCATCCATAAGAAACACTTGGAGGATTTCTGGACTGACTGTGAGGATGAAGCTGAAGTAAGAAGAAGAAAATATCAAAGGCTCACCCTCAATCAGATAAGGACATTTGACATCATTCCAGTGCCTGTACAATTGAAGAAGAATGATGGCAAGTTATTGTCAAATGAATATGAAGAGAAGAAGGTGTATAATGACACCATTTCAGCCCCTGACCTAACGCAGCTTGAAGACATTTCATTGGATAGGTTTACAGGTGGGGTGCTGCAGTTGACCCAAGCATGGGTGGATAAACAAATAAACATACTAAAGAAGAAGGGGATGGCCATCACAGTAGATAACAAGAGGAAAAGGCAAGAGATTCCTGATGAGGAATATGATGACTTTCTTGGAGAGAAGAGAAAATCTAATGGAGAAAGGCTACCACCCTAGAAACAAGGAAAAGGACCTCCCAGAGGAAAGAAGAAAATTGATGATAGTCCTAAAGGGGTAATAGTTGAGAGAATTGATATACCAGCTAAGGATGCATCTGCATCAGGATAGGCATCAGCCACATCTGCACCACCTCTAGAGGATAAACAAAAGACCAAAAGGATCCTGAGGCCGGCTGTGGATACTGCAAAAATACAAGATCAAGGCCAAACTTCACAGCAGTATGTAGAGAAAGATATTCTTATTGAAGAGGAGCTTGCAAAAGATGACCCCATGGTGGTCACCAGGAAGAGGAAGGCGGTATCCCTAGTAACATCAACCCCTGAAAAAAAGAACACATATGAGGGGTGAAATAAGACATGACCCTGTAATATTAAGGGGAGATGGTAGTGAAGTATTCAAAAAAGAATTGCAACATGAGGTACCACTTCCTACCATAATTTAGTTTAAGACTGAGAAGGCTGAAGAGCAAGCAAAAGAATCCACTAAAGCAACTCAAGGTGGTCCTTTCTCATTGGAAGAGACTGTGGACTTATCAGATGATGAAGTGGTAGAAAATGTAGCCTCTCAGTAGATGGAGACCCTCGCTTCTAACACTCGCATGACTCCACAAGGAACTCCATCCTCATAGAGGGTGATATTAGAAGAGCTGAAGCAAATAGAGCAAGAGAAAGAAGATAGTCCAGAGAGGGTAGCCCAACAAATTGGGCTTGATAAATTAGTTGATCAAGTGACTAGCCCTATGGTGATAGACCTAACATACAGGGAGGATGCAAGTCCTGAACATCAAGTAGGTGCACCTGAAAGAATAGAAAATGTTGAAGAAGTCAAACAGAAAGAATTGGAGAGCCACACTCCAGATTTAGGTTAGCAACAACAAGAAATACCAGCTAAACCCAAGATTGTTGAAGTCCAAGAAAAGGGTGGGAATGACAAGGTCACATCAAGTGAAGATGCCCCCCGGACTCAAGAAACCTCAGGTGATAAAGAAACATCAGATCATGATGACCTAAAGACTCAGGAGGTAGATACAACAGGTGTGGAGAAAAATGTGATCCAAGATTAGGTAAATGCACCTAAGTCAGATACAATGATATCCATAGATAAAAATATACCTCAGGATGAGGAAATTACCAAGGTGGATGAAACAAAAGAAGATGAAGTACATGATTAACTATAGGATCATCATGTGGATGCACTGCAAGATCCTCCACTGCAAGAAGAGACTCCTCAGGAGGAGGAAGTAGAACAAGATCACCCTCATGAAGAACATCATGAGGAAGAAATTAGGACATCACCCTCTCCACCAAGAACTGAGGCTGATACTGGAGATCAAGGTGGACATGATGATGATGATAGATGACAGGGATCTGGAGACCAAATACCTCAATGGCTTGAGAAGGAAATAGGTACGGAATTAGGTTTTGAGATTCAAGAGTTTGATGTCTCGACATTATTTTTAGAAACCATCATGAAGCCTAAGAGGAAGACCAGATTAACCTTGGCCATCAGAAGAGATCCTGCTATGGGCAGAAGGACCGCCCAGGTAGCACTTCCCACAGTTGAAAAGGAGAAAGGCAAGATCATCTTGGACGAATTCCAGATCACCACGGTTGATTTAGGGTTTGCCAATGAGGACCAAGAAGTTCAGGAAGGGAAGGATATAATAGATTCTTTAACCCAAAGGGTGAAGAGAGAAAAGGAAAAGAATAAGTAGCATAAGGAGCACATTGCCCAGCTACACTCATACATAAAAGGGTTAATTAACCCTAATCATACATCATCAGATCAGGCAGTCCCATTGACTACAATTTCTCAAGAAGAGGTTAATAAATTAGACCTCATGAAGCATGAGTCGGTGATAATGAGAAAATGGATGTCATCAGCACTAAACAGAGCTAAAGAAGTAGTAGGCGCCTCTTTGTAGAGGTGGAATTATTTGAGTATCTCCAAGAAAAAAGTCAATAAATTACAAAATGAGGCCGGAAGAAGATCATTCAAGTTGGAGAAAACCTTGAGTGCTTTGAGTGAAATAAAGAGGATTAATCCTCAAATCCTGATAACTCATCGGGTACTGAATAATAACACTGCCATGCTAATGGATATTTGGTATAAGGACATCAAGTTTGAATGTGATGTACTGAAGAAGTGCAGCAATAAGTTAAGAGATATCAGTGTGAAGCTGCACAACATGATGTCCTATGAAGCAAAAGTCCTAGAAGCCCTGGAGGGAAAAGTAGAGGGTAAAATTGAAAACCAAGATGTAGACTTTTCTATAAAAGCTCTGCATAATAATTTCTAGCTGATGGCTGATGATCCTCTCACCCACTTGATGGAAGAAGCAATGAACAAGATCATGAGAATCAAGGTCAGAGTGGAGAACTATAATGAAACATTGAACAATAGGAAGGGCAAGTTAGAAGTCCTCAGAGATAAATATCAGGCCCACAAGCATGCCATTGCCAAAGCTAAAACTCAGGATGGCAGAGAAGTTGATAAGATAGTGGAAGCATATAAAAATATAAGAACAACATTAAAGGTCCATATACAGGAGGATATTCATCAAGGTGATGAAGACACGAAAAGTGATGGTCATGATGATCATGATGAAGAAGAAGAGCCTAAGGAGTAGATGAAGATGCGCTACAAAAGAAACATTTGCATCAGGTACTTAGAGGAAAATAAGTTACCTAGATGGTTGCCAGCTGGCAACCTGTGCCACGAGATATTGTTGACCAAGTCAAAAAGGGAATATGCACTATTGATTCTAATGGATAAATCTTGATCGTAGATCATTGGTAACCGCTCCCTCATCTTGTTCTATAAAAGGTACAGGGATGCCTTGTTTTAAACATTCAAAGCTTAATTGAAATTTGTTTGCTGAATTATCAGGGCCTATTTCAAAGTTATTGTAAGCATACATATTTTTGCATACTTAATGAAAGAGAAGACCAGTTTGATTAAAAATCATCGTAAATTTTGGGTAATCTGTGTTTGAATTCTTGATATATGCTTTGATTTGCTGCGTCCCTTGGAGTGCTCATCAGTCTGCATGTATTGTCTTCATTCATCATCCTTTGAAGTTTGCATCATCTGTATCTAGCTGTGGAACATCCTGGTGAAAATATGGTTTGATTTCTTCTCCTAATGACAGTATCAAGTGTGTATGTGGCTCAATAGCTGAAGATTCATCATAATTTGAAGTATTCTTTTACATTTCTTTTAATTTCAGAATAATTCACCATCATAATTGCAAATAATAGATAATCAAAGAAAATATACATGAAATATGCAGACATCTCGTAGATACTTGAAGATTTATAGCATATTTGAAATTAAAGCATGTATAATTGACAAATATCATGCAAAGATCTAAATATAGACACACTATTTGTGGAAATATCCTGTGTAGAGTAACCTTCTGTGTAGCATCTTTATAGAAATAGAATTTTACTAATGAGCAAACGTAAGGCCCCTGAATGGAAAACAACAACACACATCAACCACTGAGTAACATCAGTTGATTAAGAACTAATCCACAAAGACTTGGGATCATGAATTCTTTGAATTCATCGTATCTTTCAAGATGAGTAAAGGTTGATGTGTAACTTTTATTCTATGTTTGTTTATGACTAACATCATGATCAACACAAGGCAAAAATGGCTTGAAGAAAGTATCAAACAGTATTTTTGGGTATGGCCAATGACAAGAAAAGTGAAGTGGCTTGTAAAGAGGATTGAGGAGTAAAGAAAAAGGAAAAGCATGAATGCCAAGTGAAAAGAATAGATGAGAATGGAAAGGGTACCCACAGAAGATGGGACAATAGAGAGTTTCCTCTAGAGCAATGTGGACCAAATGAGGTCGAAGAAGTTCTCATAGTGGAGGAATTAAGGGAAAGAAGAGAGAAAGAGGAGAAAGAAGTGCCATGAGCAACACTTGTGGAAAAGAGAAATGAAGAGAGAAGAGTGTTGAAATTAGGGCAGACAATTGAGAGGGGGGGTAAATCAGTTGTCACAAAACTTTTATCTTTTGCTGCATTTAATCTTCTTTACCACTTATTAATAAATTAATGGTATAACCATGAAAGCATGAATTAACAACACATGAGCAGAAACATAATCAACACACATAACACCAAGATTTTTATGTGGAAACCCAATTAAGGGAAAAGCCACTGTGGGGGTTAACCCACAAGATTTATTCTCTATTAAAAGAATAGAAAAATGGGAAGGCACTTACCTTCAGGCGCACTGCTCAAAGGAGGCTCACTGCCTACAAGAACATTCACAATGTTAACACTAAAAGGTTGAACTGAGAAACAACATCTTCTTCATGCAAGGTTCAGTTCCATTGAAGCACACAACACCTCTACTCTGCCCCCACTCACTTCCTCACTACATGCACATCTTCACTCACCTCTTCACATTTCCACAACTTCACAACACTTATTTATACATGTCATCAACTTTGGAATGAACATCAAAGTTGGCCAAACAATCATCTATCATATTACAAGAAATTACAATAACAAGACTTGACTTAATACAAAATGCTACATGCGAACCACTCCTCTGTTGGCCAAGCATAGTTGGGACTCAAATCTTCCTCAAACAAAATGCCACGCTCCATAGAACTTCTCTTAGATAATCCACAACATGCACCAAGCATCCGGTCAGCCAAGACTGGAAAGAACAACAATACTCAAGGAAAAATCTTCAACCATGAGCTCATTCCTCAATGCATACCACCAACACAATAGGCACACGATCTAGAGACCACCACAAGCACAATGAAATCAACAAGAACAACCACACCACCTCAAATCACCAGAAACACTTGCATCTACATCCAAGAACTTAAGAACACTAATTGTCATGACTATCACACTAGAAAGATTGCTTGTGGACCTCCAAACCATTTGCCACTTGAGCTAAGGATACACACCAACATATCAAACACACCTCTAGAATTATAGACCATAATATTCCAATGCAGAGTAATTCAAATCAAATTCGTATCACTCTATTACCTTTGAACAACTGCAAAACCCGGTTCTACTTAGATGGCCATAACTTCACCAATAGTTCATGCAGACCTCTCAAATCTTAATTGGAGCAACTTCAAACAATCCTCTGCAAACCCTTTAATCTACAGACTTTGATCTTCATCTCACTCAGAATGTGGAGCAATCTTCTTCATTGAACTGTACTATCTTTACTGTTTCTGACAAAGAGATATGTAACTCACTTATTTCTTCCGAAGAGGCTAATTTTCTCAATATCCTCAACATGCAATTCTTCTAAACAAGTAATAGAATAAGATACTATTGACATGAATGATAACAAGGATATGTTGACATCAATGACAACACCGATTAGGCGCATATTTGCGACAATCTCCCCCTTTGTCATTGATGGCAACATATGATGTGAAAAACTATTTCAACTATCAAGACAAGAACTTCTCCCCCTTTCTCTTATCACAATTGCAACCCCTTTCTTTACTACTCCCCCTTTCACCAGCAACTACTTACTTCCAAGTTTTTCACATGACTTCTCTCCCTCTTTGACATCAATGTCAAAGGGCACATATTGCAATCATCTCTCCCTCTTTTGCTTCTTAGATAAAACCAAATTGAACTCTAGAATTAACATACTGACTACTTCCCCTAAGTAGCATCTCCTTAACATCAATCTGTATCACAAGATATGACTGTGAGTTCCACTAGACTGATGCACACTAGTGCACCTTAGTTTTGAATAGGAGGGGTAATCACCCCTAGCTTCCCTCTAAGATACTCAAAAGTGTCCTTAGGTAGAGGCTTAGTGAAGATACCCGCAATCTAATCCTTTGAAGGAACAAACTCCATTCTGACTTCATTCTCATTTACCTTCTCTCTCAAAAAGTGAAACTTGATGGATATGTGCTTTGTCTTTGAATGCAACACGGGATTCTTTGAGATGTTTATTGCACTTGAATTATCACAGAAGATTGTAATAGGCTCTTCAAACACAATTCTGATATCCTTCAACATTTGCTTCATCCACAAAACTTGAGTACAATTGCTTGCTACTACTATATACTTTACCTCTGCAGTAGACAAAGATATTCCCTCTTGCTTTTTTCTTAACCAAGAAACCAATCTCTTTCCCAAGAAAAATGCACCACCACTAGTACTCTTTCTGTCATCCACATCTCCTACCCAATCAGCATCTATATATGCATGAAGAGTGAAATCATCATCCTTAGGATACCATAAGCCATAATCAAATATTCCCTTCAGATATCTAAAAATTCTTTTGACTACTACAACATGAGATTCTCTAGGATCAGCTTGAAACCTAGCAACAAGGCCAATTACATTCATAATATTAGGTTTGGTATGAGCCAAATAAAGAAGTCCTCCAATCATTGATCTATACCTTTTCTAGTGGTGCAGGAGCACCCCTACAAGACAGGATATAGGTTCATTGTCTGCATGACAGGACATTAGTCTATTTTTAGCATGTTTGACTTCATAATGTAATAAGGTCCATTGGACCAATGCATATGTATTAGATCAGTCTAGGAGAGTGTGCAGGTAGTTAGAGCTCGTGATCAGGTTGTCTGAGCTGTCTTCTCCCAGCCACTTGGAAGCTCCCAGCCACTGGGAACCGAGTTGGTAGTACTCGTAGGAGATTGCTATAAATAACTCAGATTAGTTAGGGTTTGAGAGATATCAGAGAGAGAGTAGTAGTTATGTTATGATGTACTGATCATATCAAAGAGAGTAGTAGTTATGTTATGTTGTACTAGTGATTGAGTGAGATCCAGAGATCAGTCCAGACATTGTGAAACATTGTTGTAGAAACAGGACATTTGTGTTTCATCTAAATAAGATCTCATCAATTGCATTATCTGGTTTATCAGCTGTTTATGTTTTGATTTCTGTTCTGATTACAGGTTGATGGATTCTTTCAACCCTTCCACCGGTTGATTTGTGAATCGGTGGAATGGTCATGCATGTTAGTTTAGGTTGTATTTTAGTTTTCTGTTTATGCATTTCATTGTGTGGGAGATCGATTGGTAGCATGCTGTGAATCAACCTAGCATCCTCATGTGCTAGGATTTAGGAAGATAAACTGTTAAGTTTTGATCTGAAGGTGTTCAGGCCCGATCATCATGTTTTCTTTGTAAAATTGTGCGGTTCTGTAAGTTTGCATGCAGCTGACAGATATACAGGGATCTGCATGTGCTTTTCCAGATGGAGTGAATCGCATCGACATCTGTGAGTATATCGCTATCCGGATCGGGTTATGAAGCTGACGAAGACTGTATGTTTCAAGTGCATCAGGATTATATAGGTTGGATATATACTCAGTGTGTATATCATCGTCTGGATCACCTTTCGTGTGTAGCCATCGTCCGCATGTCGCTATCGCATGCAGGAGTGAAAGTTCACTTTTTGGCTAAGGACCGGAGAAGTCATCATCAGGATATTGAAAAGATCACTAGATATTCATTATCATGTTGCGGAGGATATAAGTGTCTTATATCCTGTTGACATCATCATCGGGTGCAAGTGACGTCATCGTCATCAGGATATTGTGAATATCACCCTATGCAAGTTTATCCTACTGTCGCTAAGGGTTTTGGCATCGGCGTAAGTCATCGGCATAAAGTTTGGTTAACATCATCAGGATGTTTCAATATGACCGGATAAGTTATATCCTGATGCTGTTGTTTGAGTAGTCAGATATCGGGGTGACGTCAGCATCGAAGGAAAGGTGCTTGAAGTTGTCGTCATCAGGATATATGGGAGGATGTTTGCGCTCGCCGAATGTGATGATGTTGTTGATAGTCGAGTATCATGATGCTACTGACAGGTGAAAGGCGAAAGGCGATAAGGAAGTGAACAGTAGTTACCAGGGGGATATTTCATGCCTCTTCGAAATATGATGATGTTGTCTGTGTTAGCAAGAAATATGATGATGATGATAAGCCGATAGGTATTACATACTGCATGTCCAGGATTTTAACATGCTCGTTGTGTTAATGACTCCTCCTTCCCATTTGTAAGCTTCTGTTGCATTTTCCTCTGCATCATAGTGGTATCAGAGCAAAGGAAGGATCTTCTAGAAAAGATCAGGATATAGCAAGATGTCAGATGAAGAAGGAAGATCTGAGATTCCGGCAAGGATGACCAACGTTGAGTTGGCAGTTCTGGTGAAGAAACAGATTGCAGAGAGCAAGGCCGTGAAGGCTCAGAATCAGGAATTGAAGGATGAGTTAGTGAAGTTGAGGAACAGAGTAGGTTCTGGTAGAGAAGAAGATAGGGAAGAAGAAGAGATCCCTAGTTGGAACGAGGAGGTCGTTCCTACAGACCAGAGACCACTGTTGAACGCCCTCAAGGCCATGGAGAGGAGAACCATGGATGTGAAACTGGATTTGCCAGTATTTACAGGAAAGATGGAACCTGATTCAGTGATGGAGTGGATAGACTCCTTGAACAATTTCTTTGAAACTGAGGAGATACCAGAACAACAGATGGTGAAAATAGCCCAGTCAATAATGAAAGAAGCTGCCTTGACATGGTGGAATTTCATCCAAGATGATAGAGTACAGGAAGGAAAGCGTAGAGTCACTACATGGAAGAAAATGATGGCGTTAGTAAAAGAAGCTTATGTCCCATTGGATTACAGTATCCAATTACACAAGAGGAAGCAAAACCTGAAGCAGGAGGTGTTGATAACTGAGAGGGGGGGGGGGTGAATCAGTTATCCTAATTATTTCCCTTATTAAACTTTCCTTTTATTTGAAGCAGCATAAAATCAAACACAAAACATAAACCATGAAATAAGAAACACATGACACAGTATTTTTGACGTGGAAACCCTGTTAAGGGAGAAAACCACGGGGTGATTAACCCAAGAATTATTCTCTGTTAGAAGAATAGGAAATTACAAAAATGGCACTTGCCAATTAGGGCTCACTGCCCGAGCACACTGCTCACAAGAGGCTCACTGCCTACAAGAAGACACACTGTCTTACAAAGTGATTAGAATCACAGTCTTGAACTGATTGGAAGCATCTGCATATGCTGGAGTTCAGTTCCGGTTAGGTTCAGTATACTGATCTGCTGCACTTCATCTTTCCTCTGTTCTTTAGTCTGCTGTCCTTTCACATACCGGATCTTTCTTGTTACTTCTGCTCTACTCTAGACTTGTTCGCATATCCTCACATCCATTCACACACTTTACCACTAAATCCATCCTCTATATATATCCGCACAAGTAATTTCATCATCTTTCTAGTCGGCATCCGGAACAGTCTAGTTTCTTACAAACTTAGTTCTGTCGGCTGAATCCTTGCTCACCAAGCAATGCGGATCAAGCATATACTTGTAGATATCATCAATTATGTCGGCCAAACATGATTCATGCCTCCGCAACCTTTATCATCATCTGTAACACATCCGGAAAGTAGTTTGATACTCAGTCAGTCAGTTCTTCCTCTGTTTTCACTGTCTCTCAGGAATCCGGTACTCAACTATTCATATCTTTTTCCTTGTCCATCTCCGGAGGCTAAATCCTTGGAATATACTACTCAAGATAGTCCTCTTGACTTCCCCAGATCCGCACTGCACCAAGACACTTCCTCTGAGAGATCCGGACCAATCTGTCGGACCTTGCCACATGCTCTGTTCTTGTTCACCGGACCACCACAATCTTCAATCTGACTTCCGGTAGAGACATATCATGACTTGCGGATATGTGGGATGACCTTTGTTGCCATCAATGACAACAACCATGAATCCATATAGTGTCTCTTGCCAACAATCTCCCCCTTTGGCATTGATGGCAACACTTAGTGAAAAATGACTAAGTGTTTACACTATGCTCCCCCTTTGCTGATGCTCTGTCTTTATATACAATTTCCGGAACTCCCCCTGAGTTGGATTCCTCATTTTTCACTGTTCCTCACTCCCCCTTTGACATCAATGGCAAAGGGTAGGGTCCGCACACCAAAATTTTCAAAAATTTTCTATATATAGCCGCATATTTACATACTCACATATACTGCAGAATGTCTGCAAAGGATGTCTGCAGTTGAACCATTTCAGTAGCCCAACTTAGCTTCATTCTGTCCAAGATTGAAATGTGACCACTCAACAAAAATGCAAAAGCTTCTGCCCGCCTGAGATCTGTCGGATCTTTTGTATGGGCGGTGGTCTGGGCATCACTGATGGCCTCATGCATCGTTTCCAACTTAGGGACTATAATCCTTCTAAGTTCTCCCATCCGGTTGGTAATGTTCTTCCTCTCCTTCTCAAGATTCTTTATTTCATTCAAGACTGCAATAGTCTGACATTCTTGATTTATTATAGAGGAAGAGAGAGGATCAAAACTTTGAGATAAGCTTTGAAGCTTGTCCTGTTCCTCTTTTATTTTCTTGTCAATTGCTGTTGTTGCCTTTGACCAAGATATACAAAATTTGTAGATGTCACCGCCATCCTTAAGAGCATTTTCTAAGCTCTTTATTCCAATGCTTACAATCTTCCTATCCTTAGAGATTAAATCTAATATTTCAGAAAATCTCTTATCCAAAAATTCCTTCCGGACCTTGTCTTCAGCTGATTTTTCTAGAGAATTAAAATGTGTATCAATACTGCTGACTAAGGTTTTTAGATTACCGGAAGTGGAGGCTGTCGGATCTATTTGGATTGATGGCATGATCTTTACAAGTACTCCGGAAGCAGCCTCTATCAACTCACAGTCTTCCATATGAGACTTCAGGAGCTTTTCATTTGCCTTGGCATTTGCAAATGAAGCTATCTTCATTGTTTGTACCGGAGAGAGAGAGTCAAAATCAAATGGACCTTTTAGAAGCTCCGGTTCATCAATCTCTAGAGTTTCTTTGCTCAAAAATTGTTGAACAGTTTGTGCAGTGTCTCTTGCCGGAGACAGATGTTTCTTTTCTTCTGCAGTCTTAGAACTGTCAACCTCTTTGTCTGTCACCACTGCTTCCTTCTCCTGCAATTGCTCTTCTTCTTTGGATCCGGAGACTGTAGGGGAAACCGGAGGAGAGATGCTTGCTTGTTCATGGGCCACTTCTTCTGGAGCAGAGGGTCCCAAGTCCTCACTTGTCTGTTCAGGGCTCACTTCTTCCGGAACAGAAGATTCCAAATCAGCAGCTGTTTCTGCACCTAGGTCCTCTACAACAGGAAGATTGAACCTTTTGAAGGCCTTCCGGAGGATCTCTTCTGTCTCTTGTGCCACTTTGTCAGTCTCACCAAGCATGAGCTGATTCATCCTGGCTTTACTTCTGAACTCATCTCTGCAGTCCTTGAAGATCATGTTCATTGTCTTGGGATCAATTTGAGGATATAGCTGAATAGCTATCTGCTCCCGGATCTCAAGATCTTTGGCATGAGCATTATTCTTTCTTACTTCCATTTCCTTCTCTAGGCTTTTAGGAATGAGAGATATGATCTCAATGAAAGCCTTATTGTATGTGTTCAGATATTTAACTGTGGCTTCCTGCAGAGTCTTTTGGTCTGCCTCACTGAAGTCATCATAGGATTCAGTCATTGGTTGAAGGTTTCCATCCACCGTGACCGACTTGATTATGCTCTCTAGTGACAGAGTGGGCTTTTCAACAGTTACCTCTGCCATTTCCTCCTTGTCTTGGCCTGTGGAGGGCTTACCGGATCCTTTCTTTTTCTGTTTCTTTACTTCTCTTACTCCTTCATCTGATTCTGTCTCCTCTTCATCCTTTTGGCTTTCATAAGCCCTTGATGCTTTTGTCTTGGATCTTTTACCGGATGCCTGGACTTCCGGTTTTGAGCTTTTGGTTGTGGAAGGTGCAGATCTCTTTGATGATCTGGTCCGGGTGGGGGTTTCAACCGGAGCACTTTCTTTGCTTTTCTCTTCTTCCTCAGCCTTTCTCCTCTTTTCCCGACTGGCATCAAGTGCCTCTTTTGAGATGCCTAGGCCTTGAGCAATGTGCTCTACTTCTTTTCTCACTTTTCTCTTAATCTCAGGTTCCCTGAGTTCTACATGTAATTTCACGCTCAGCTCCTCAAAGGTTCCAAACCTTTCTGCCTTAGGATCTTTGGGCTGACTTAGCATGTGTTGAACATGCAGCTCTACTATCTGTTCATCAACTTCATACCCCATGGGCATGATCCAGACAGTCCTTGGCTCCACTGCCTCCATTAGGCACTGATCAGTGTCAACCATAAAACATACTGAGTCCTTGTATTTCTCGATGAGAGACTGGGGAATTCTCTCTCTTGCTTGCATCATGCTCTGAAAGTTTTTGAAGTATCCCCACAGAGCTGTATTCCTCGCTTTTGCATCCCCAAGTCCATGCAGATAGTCTCTTATCTGGACTGCAACAGGTGTGTCATTCTGCCATACCCATCCACTTGTTCCGGGTAGCTCATTCATGAAGTAAAAGAAGAGACATACAATGAGAGTACCATACTTAAAGGAGTTCTTCTTGTCTTTCTTGATTTTCTGTACATTTTCCATCAATTGGCTTAGTAGTAGTTCACAAAGATCAAAATCTGCATTCTTTCTTAGCATTTCATATGCTGTGTATATTGCAGTTCCGGATACAGAATTCTCCCTGCTGGAGTGATAGATCTTGTATCCTATTATCATTGATGCATATTTGATATCCGGATCCGAAATATCTTCAATGGTCATTGCCCTCTTATCATATTTTGATCCGGTGGCCTCAGTTACAACGTTGTTCTTGACAGATTTGAGGATAGGTACCCCCCCGGAAGAGTATAGACCAGTTACTGCTCTAATTGCTTCTTTTGTGATCTTACAGGGTCTATCTAGCCAAAGGAAGTTGTCATGCATCCTGCTCAGTACATACCGGACCCATTCATCTTCTTCAAAGCTAGGGAAATGAATGAATTGCTCAAACTGTTTCTTCTGGATACCCTTATACTCTGGTTTGAGCTCAAAAGCATTATCTATCAGTTGCTTGTGATAGAGGTCTCTTAATTTGAATTCCCCAAATTCCTCAATGTTTGCGTGTATGTAAACCCTAATATCTTCAGTATGTAAGACTCCGTGGGGAACACTAGAGAAGGCTCCTAGTGGATCTACCTCCAAAGATTTGTAGGGATGTTTCTTGAATGAGGGGCGAGGTCTATCAGAGATCTTAACTATGTTTGGAGTAGCCATTCTTCAAAGATTTGCAGTGAGGCAATGAAAAACGAAGAATACCTTATGCGCCTTCGGTTTGCACGGAGTGGTTGGATTGATTTCTTTATGCAATAGCTTCGGCAGGAGATCCTTGGTGTGCTTGATGAACCTTGTTGCAGAGCTCCACTATTCGCTTCTTCTCAAGTGTAGAATGAGCAGATAACTTTTGAGAAATCCCTTATATTGCTCCGCAAACCCTAATATCTGTCTGCAATAAATGCTTCACCTGCATTATTCCGGTTTACCATGTCTGGACAGCTTGGAGTATCCCGGATTAGTCCTGATCACTGAATATCATCCGGATCTTTAAATCATGAATAAATCTAGGTAACATATTACAAGAACATCCCAAACACTCTGTCCAATCCGCAAGACAAGATCGTGCACTTCCGGATCTCTCCGGACCTTTTTGTAATCCTTTATCATACCGGAGCACCTCCCTGAACAGGTCTAACTTAGTCGAACACAGCTTCTTCATAACTCCATGCGGACCTCTGAAAACTTGACTGAGGCATCTCAGGACTTATATCTACAAACCCTTTAATCCGCATCTTGTGCCACATCCGGCACAACTTGTTTGGCTGGGGAAACAGAATCTTCTTTGAGTCTCCCCCTGAGCCTGAGCTCATTTTTTAATTTCCGGAAGAAATATCAGCACCAGAATCTGGTGCGGATCCAACCTCTACATTCTCTGAGCTTTTCTTCACCCAAATCTTGCTCATCTGATTCCTAACTTCATCCGCATTCATCTTTTGTTTACCCTTGTCTTGATTCTGATTATACACCGGACCTCTTTTGTCCTGATTCTTGTTTCTGCAGACTTTAGCATTATGACCGGACCTATTGCAGATTTGACAAATAACATTTCTTTGCATATTTAACTGATATCCCCTTGATCTGCATTGATTAGCCATATGACCTACTCTATTGCATGTAAAGCATCTACCTTTGAATGATTTGTTTATTTGCATAATTCTGCATTCATGGGATTTGTGTCCATACCTTTTGCAGTTGAAGCACTGTCCGGAGAAGGATGAATTAATCTGATTCATTCTCATTCTGCACTGATTAGCTTTGTGACCAAAATGGTTGCAGCTGTGGCAGTATCCATTGAAGGATGGATATTTTTGAGCATTTGGCTGTCTTACCGGAGGTCTTCTAGGCCTGCTCCTTGGATTTTCTGATCCAAGATTCTTCTGACCGGATCCGGAGCTTTCTCCTTTCTCATATCCCAAGCCATATTTGTCATCTGTCCTCTTTTGACTTCCAAGAAGAACTTCAAGTTGAGCAGAACTTATCTTGAATTTCTCTTTATATTCATTTGCTGTTTGAAGGTCTCTTTTGAGAGAGGCAATTTGATCCTCAAGTTTTCCTTCATTATCTTTGGAATCTTCAAGATCAGATTCAAGGTGTCTGATAATCCTGTCCATCTGGTGGCATTCTTCTGATTTTTCCTTGAGAGATTGTTTTAGATTGTCTTCAGCCTTTCTTTTTTCTTCAATCTCTTGAGTGAACTTTATAGTTCCTGATTCCATTTCATGTCTTAACATAATGACTTCTTTTGATAACTTTTCACATAACTTGGTTTGCTCAGTCAATTCTTCATTTGTATTGCTTTCTTCACTTTGTCTTGCCAACTGTTGGAGCAGCTCCTTTCTCTTTTTCATAGAGAGACTTAATTTGTCTTTTAATTCCCTCATGAATTCATCAGCCTGTTTGAGTCTTTCTCTTAATTCACTGACTTCAGAATTTGACTGTTCAAGATCCTCAAGGGCAGTCTTGAGTTGCTCCTTTAAACCATATGCATCCATTTGAAATCCCAGATCTTCCTCAAGCTGTTAGGCTCTATTAGGAGGAACTTGGCTCTGATACCAATTGTTGATAACTGAGAGGGGGGGGGGGTGAATCAGTTATCCTAATTATTTCCCTTATTAAACTTTCCTTTTATTTGAAGCAGCATAAAATCAAACACAAAACATAAACCATGAAATAAGAAACACATGACACAGTATTTTTGACGTGGAAACCCTGTTAAGGGAGAAAACCACGGGGTGATTAACCCAAGAATTATTCTCTGTTAGAAGAATAGGAAATTACAAAAATGGCACTTGCCAATTAGGGCTCACTGCCCGAGCACACTGCTCACAAGAGGCTCACTGCCTACAAGAAGACACACTGTCTTACAAAGTGATTAGAATCACAGTCTTGAACTGATTGGAAGCATCTGCATATGCTGGAGTTCAGTTCCGGTTAGGTTCAGTATACTGATCTGCTGCACTTCATCTTTCCTCTGTTCTTTAGTCTGCTGTCCTTTCACATACCGGATCTTTCTTGTTACTTCTGCTCTACTCTAGACTTGTTCGCATATCCTCACATCCATTCACACACTTTACCACTAAATCCATCCTCTATATATATCCGCACAAGTAATTTCATCATCTTTCTAGTCGGCATCCGGAACAGTCTAGTTTCTTACAAACTTAGTTCTGTCGGCTGAATCCTTGCTCACCAAGCAATGCGGATCAAGCATATACTTGTAGATATCATCAATTATGTCGGCCAAACATGATTCATGCCTCCGCAACCTTTATCATCATCTGTAACACATCCGGAAAGTAGTTTGATACTCAGTCAGTCAGTTCTTCCTCTGTTTTCACTGTCTCTCAGGAATCCGGTACTCAACTATTCATATCTTTTTCCTTGTCCATCTCCGGAGGCTAAATCCTTGGAATATACTACTCAAGATAGTCCTCTTGACTTCCCCAGATCCGCACTGCACCAAGACACTTCCTCTGAGAGATCCGGACCAATCTGTCGGACCTTGCCACATGCTCTGTTCTTGTTCACCGGACCACCACAATCTTCAATCTGACTTCCGGTAGAGACATATCATGACTTGCGGATATGTGGGATGACCTTTGTTGCCATCAATGACAACAACCATGAATCCATATAGTGTCTCTTGCCAACAGGAGGAGCTAGATGTCAGCTCATATACAGAAGAATTCATGAAGCTTTGTATGAAAACAAAGGTAAAGGAAAGTGAAGAAGAGAAGGTAGCCAGATACCTTAATGGATTGAGGTTCAATATTCAGGAAGATTTAAGTCTGCATAATCCAGATACAGTTCAGAAATGCTTTCAGCTGGCATTGAAAGTGGAAGAGAAGTTAAAGAGAAAACAAGAACAACACAATAGAGGAAGAGGAAGACAACAAAGGGGTGGAAGAGGTCCTTTTAGAGGTAGATGACATGGACATGGATATCAAGGAGAATCCAGTCATGACAATAGTAAGGGAAACAATAGTCAGAACCAAGGGGAAAATTATAGTCAGCAAGGAAACTTCAGAGGTAGAAGACCTTTCAGAGGAAGATCCCAGGGCAGAGGATCCATCAGATGTTATAACTGTAACAAAGAAGGCCATATAGCCAGCAGATGTCCAGAAAAGGCCACAAGCTCAACAGGAGAAAGGAGAACAAATCTGATCCAAGAACCTGATAATCAAAGTATGACAGGCTCTAATGCTTTTCAGAGTGTGAATGCTCCTGATAATTGTGGATACCCAGAAAGTGGAGAGTCTCTAATGATGAGAAGAACAGTGACTACCATGAAGGTACCTGACAAAGAATCCCCTCAAAGAAAGTCTCTTTTCAGGACTATTTGCAAAGCAGGAGGTAAGGCATGTAAAGTTTTGATTGATTCTGGTTCTACTGAAAATTTTGTGTCTGAAGAAATGGTGACAAAGCTTAAGCTTAGGAGATTGCCTCACCCATCCCCATATAAAGTCTCATGGCTTACCCAAGGTCAGCAGACAATTGTAGAAGAGCAAGCTTGGGTAGAATTTCAGATTGGAGCATATAAGGATAAGTTGTTGTTTGACATTACCACGATGGATGCTTGCAATCTTTTATTTGGTAGACCATGGCAGTATGATTTGAAGGCACAACATGATGGTGTTAGAAACACCTATACAATCACTAAAGATGGTAAGGTTATAAAGTTACTACCATTGATGGAGAAGGAGGAGAAATCTAAAGGAAAAGAGGTGAAGGCAATGTTGATGGAAGGTAAACAGTTCATGAAAGAAGTAGCAGCAGAAGGTACAGTTGCATATGCCCTAATCCCATGTATGAGGGTGAATAAAGAACAGCAGCAAGAAGTCAAGGGAGAGAAAAAGCAAAGGTTCATAGACTCAGCTATCCAAGAGCTATTGGATAAGTACAAAGGTATCATCTCAGAAGGAATGCCAAGATCCCTACCACCTGTCAGGGATATCAGTCACTGCATAGACTTAATTCCAGGGTCAACACTCCCAAACAAAGCAGCCTATAAGCTAACTCCAGAACAGAATGTAGAAGTAGCCAGACAAATTGAAGAATTATTGGATTCAGGTCTAATTGGGAAAAGTTTAAGTCCATGTGCAGTACCAGCTGTACTAGCACCAAAGAAGGAAGGTACTTGGAGGCTTTGCACAGATTCCAGAGCTATTAACAAGATCACAATCAGGTGTAGGTTTCCAATCCCTAGGATAGAGGATTTACTTGACTGTTTGGGAGGTGCTAAGTATTTTACAAAAATAGATTTGAAGAGTGGATATCATCAGATCAGGATTAGGCCAGGAGATGAATGGAAAACAACATTCAAAACTAATGAAGGGTTATATGAGTGGAAGGTTATGCCTTTTGGTTTATCTAATGCACCTATTACTTTTATGAGGTTGATGAATGAGGTTTTGAAAGAGTTCATTGGTAAGTTTGTCATAGTATATCTAGATGACATTTTGATTTTCAGCAACACAAAAGAAGAACATCTCAGACACATAGATTTGAGTCTTAAGAGGTTACATGAAGAGCAGCTGATGATAAATTTAGACAAGTGTTTGTTCATGCAAGAGGAGATCACATATTTGGGTTTTGTCATTTCACAAGGAAAGTTACAAATGGATAAGGAGAAGGTAAGTGCCATATTGTCTTGGCCAACCCCAAAGACTATGAATGATGTCAGAAGTTTCCATGGGTTAGCAACCTTCTACAGGAAGTTTATAAGAGGGTTTAGTCATATTTGTGCACCCATGCTTGATACCATCAAAGGAGGACAGAAGTGCAGATTTGTTTGGACTCAAAGAGCAGATGATTCTTTTGAAACATTGAAGAAGAAGGTGGCACAGCAGCCAATCCTTGCACTTCCAGACTTTAACAAAATCTTTCAAGTGGAATGTGATGCCAGTCACATGGCCATTGGAGCAGTACTCAGCCAAGAAGGTAGACCTATTGCATTTTTCAGTGAGAAGCTCAATGATGCTAAAAAGAGGTATTCCTCATATGATTTGGAAATGTATGCTTTAGTCCAGTCACTCAAGAAATGGAGACATTACTTGATGCCAAAGGAATTCATAGTATTCACAAATAACCAGGCTCTGATTTTCATAAACAGCCAGGAAAAGCTGAACCACAGACACATGAAATGGGTAGAAACCTTACAAGCGTTTACTTTTACATTGAAGCATAAGAAAGGAGTCAAGAATAAAGTTGCAGATGCTTTGAGCAGGAGAGTTCTAACAGTCAACCAGATTCAGTTAGAAAGTGTTGGCATTGATTCACTAAAGACCATGTATGAGACTGATGAAGATTTTGGGGAGATATATCATGTATGTACTTCTTTTGGAGAGAAATATCATGCTGAATTCTCTGAATTTTTGATTCAGGATGGATTGTTGTTCAAAGGTGGACAGTTATGTATTCCAAGGTGTTCTATGAGGTTAAACATCATTAAGGAGAAACATTGTGGAGCTATGGCAGGTCATTTTAGTCTAGATAAGACTCTTGATCTTGTCCGAAGACATTACTTTTGGCCTAAGTTACCATCAGATGTCAGAAAGTTTGTAGAGACATGTGTGATATGTCAGAAAGCTAAAGGCAGGTCGACTAATGCAGGTTTATATCAGCCCTTACCCATTCCTTCCAGACCATGGGAAAGCATAAGTATGGATTTTGTCTTGGGTTTACCAAGGACAAGGAAAGGGTTTGACAGTGTTTTTGTTGTAGTGGATAGATTCAGCAAAATGGCACATTTCTTGCCATGCAAAACCACTGCTAATGCTTCATACATTGCAGATTTGTTTTTCAGGGAGATTGTCCGGATCCATGGATTGCCATTAAGCATAGTGTCAGATAGGGATGTGAAGTTTATTGGTCACTTCTGGAGAACTCTTTGGAAGAAACTTGGAACAAATTTGTCTTTTTCCTCTGCATATCATCCTCAAACGGATGGACAGACTGAAGTAGTGAACCGTTCCTTAGGAAATTTGCTTAGATGTTTGACAAAACAGCATGGAGAAAAGTGGGATAATATTCTATCTCAAGCTGAATTTTCCTATAATGATACTGTCAATAGGAGCACAGGGAAATCACCTTTCCAGATAGTTTATGGTATGCATCCAAGAGGAATTTTGGAATTGAGAGATCTACCTACAGTAGACCGTATTAGTGCAGAAGGAGAATCTTTTGCAGAAGCCATCAAAGAGGTTCATGATCAAGTCAAGACCCAACTACAACAAACCACCTTGAAGTATAAGGAATATGCTAATAAAAAGAAGAAGGATGTTCAGTTTGATGTTGGAGATTTGGTATGGGTTCATTTGAAGAAGGACAGACTTCCTACAGGAAAATATACTAAACTTATGCAGAGAAAAGTTGGACCATGTCAGATCTTGCACAAGCATGGACAGAATGCTTATGAGATACAACTCCCACCTGATCTTGGTTTGTCCCCTATATTCAATGTATGTGATTTAACTCCATACAAGTCTTATCCAGATGCAGATCAGGATCTCCTACAGGATACAGTCCATGATAACATTCCCAAGCATGATCCTCCACAGTTGCAGAAGGTTTTGGACACCCGAGTGGTCAAACAGACCCGGAACAAACAGTACTTGGAGTATCTAGTCTCTTGGAAGGGAAAACCTAATTCTGAGGTAGTCTGGATGACTGAAGAGCAGATCCAGAAACATGGTGCAGCTCTTCATACTCTCATCTCAAGTGGACTTGAGATTTCTTCTTCTGGGGAGTATGGTGCAGGAGCACCCCTACAAGACAGGATATAGGTTCATTGTCCGCATGACAGGACATTAGTCTATTTTTAGCATGTTTGACTTCATAATGTAATAAGGTCCATTGGACCAATGCATATGTATTAGATCAGTCTAGGAGAGTGTACAGGTAGTTAGAGCTCATGATTAGGTTGTCTGACCTGTCTTCTCCCAGCCGCTTGGAAGCTCCCAGCCGCTGGGAACCGAGTTGGTAGTACTCGTAGGAGATTGCTATAAATAACTCAGATCAGTTAGGGTTTGAGAGATATCAAAGAGAGAGTAGTAGTTATGTTATGTTGTACTAGTGATTGAGTGAGATCCAGAGATCAGTCCAGACATTGTGAAACATTGTTGTAGAAACAGGACATTTGTGTTTCATCTAAATAAGATCTCATCAATTACATTATCTGGTTTATCAGCTGTTTATGTTTTGATTTCTGTTCTGATTACAGGTTGATGGATTCTTTCAACCCTTCCACCGGTTGATTTGTGAATCGGTGGAATGGTCATGCATGTTAGTTTAGGTTGTATTTTAGTTTTCTGTTTATGCATTTCATTGTGTGGGAGATCGATTGGTAGCATGCTGTGAATCAACCTAGCATCCTCATGTGCTAGGATTTAGGAAGATAAACTGTTAAATTTTGATCTGAAGGTGTTCCGGCCTGATCATCATGTTTTCTTTGTAAAATTGTGCGGTTCTGTGAGTTTGCATGCAGCTGACGGATATACAGGGATCTGCATGTGCTTTTCCAGACGGAGTGAATCGCATCGACATCTGTGAGTATATCGCTATCCGGATCGGGTTATGAAGCTGACGAAGACTGTATGTTTCAAGTGCATCAGGATGATATAGGTTGGATATATACTCAGTGTGTATATCATCATCTGGATCATCTTTCGTGTGTAGCCATCGTCCGCATGTCGCTATCGCATGCAGGAGTGAAAGTTCACTTTTTGGCTAAGGACCGGAGAAGTCATCATCAGGATATTGAAAAGATCACCGGATATTCATTATCATGTTGCGGAGGATATAAGTGTCTTATATCCTATTGACATCATCATCGGGTGCAAGTGACGTCATCGTCATCAAGATATTGCGAATATCACCCTATGCAAGTTTATCCTGCTGTCGCTAAGGGTTTTGGCATCGGCGTAAGTCATCGGCATAAAGTTTGGTTAACATCATCAGGATGTTTCAATATGACCGGATAAGTTATATCCTGATGCTGTTGTTTGAGTAGTCGGATATCGGGGTGACGTCAGCATCAAAGGAAAGGTGCTTGAAGTTGTCGTCATCAGGATATATGGGAGGATGTTTGCGCTCGCCGAATGTGATGATGTTGTTGATAGTCGAGTATCATGATGCTGCTGACAGGCGAAAGGCGAAAGGCGATAAGGAAGTGAACAGTAGTTAGCAGGGGGATATTTCATGCCTCTTCGAAATATGATGATGCTGTCTGTGTTAGCAAGAAATATGATGATGATGATAAGCCGATAGGTATTACATACTGCATGTCCAGGATTTTAACATGCTCGTTGTGTTAATGACTCCTCCTTCCCATTTGTAAGCTTCTGTTGCGTTTTCCTCTGCATCATCTAGTCTACCTTAGGGGAATCATCATCTTTACTCAACTTGCATCTAGTTATCATAGGAGTATTTATTGGTTTTGAATCCTCCATTCCAAACTTTTTCAACAACTCCTTTACATACTTAGATTGAGATATGAAGATGCCCTTATCTGACTGGATGATTTGCAAACCCAAGAAGAAATTTATTTCACCAAGCATGGACATCTCAAATTTACTTTGCATTTGATTAGCAAAATTTTACACATGCTCTCATTTCCACCAAAGATGATATCATCAACAAATACCTCAACAATCAAGATGTGTTCATGATCAATTTTGAAATAAAGATTACTATCAGTTGTGCCTTTACTAAAACCTAACTTTTGTAGATACTTATCTAATCTTGCATACCAAGCTCTTGGGGCTTGTTTAAGTCCATACATTGCTTTCCTCAACCTGTAGATCATATCTCCTTGATTGGACAACTAAAATCCTTCTGGTTGCTCAATGTAGACTTCTTCTTCTAGATCTCCATTTAGGAATGATGACTTGATATCCATCTGGTAAACTTTGTGATGCAGAGTGGGACGCAACGGAGGCAACCTAACAGGGAGGAGTAGCCAATAATACAAACAACCTGATAAAAATGTCTATCGGCTGAACATCATCATCATATTTCCTAACACTAACAGCATCATCACACTTCAACAGCATCATCATAATTCGGATGATCGCAAATATCCTCCTGTCGACTAATATTTACCTCCTCCGTTTGTCGCCTATCATCATCATCATGATAATCAACGGGCGCAAACATCCTCCGGTTGCACTGTTCATCGGGTGCCAAATACAAGCGGCATCATCATGATATTCAATATCACCTTCGTCAGCAGGATATCCAAAATATCCGGTTGCCCCAAATATCCTGATGACGTTGCACTTCAACAATTTGCCTTCGATGTTCCACTGCCCGACGATACAAGCAACAGCATCATGATATTAAACATCCGGTTCCTCGAAACCTCCTGATGATGTTTCACAACTTTCTGCCTACGCCGATACCTTACCACTAAGTGACAACAGGATAAATTCGCATTGAGGGATTTCTTAATATCCTGATGACGATGACGTCATATCCTGATGACGATGACGTCACACATCATCCTGATGAACTCTTCAACACTTAGCCAAAAAAACTTAACTTTCACACCCGCATCCGTTAGCGATATGCGGATGATGACCTTCCCCGAGAGATGATCCTGACTGCGATATATACACTGAGTATATATCCAACTCAAAACATCATGATGCTCCTGTAACATGCACACTTCAACAACTTCATGACCCGATCCTGATGGCGATGGATTCGCAGATGACGATGCGGCTCGTTCCGACTGGAAACGCACATGCAGACTCCTGTGTATCCTTCCACTGCATGAAAACACTCACAACCGCATAATTTCACAGAGATCATGTGACGACTGGGCCGGATCACCTTCAAACCGAAATCTAACAACTTATCTTCTAGACCTAGCACATGAGGATGCTAGGCTGCTTTACAGCATGCTCCTAACAGATCTCCTGGACAATGCAGTGCATAAACAGAAAACACAAATGCAATCTAAGCTATGATACAGGACCATTCCACTGATTTGCAGGATCAACCGGTGGAAGGGTTGAAAGTGCCCATTAACTTGCAAAACGGAAAGGAAATCACCACAGATGCAAACAGATAATGCAAAAGACGAGATCTTATTCAATTGAAATTCAATGTACTGAATACAGCTTCACAATGTCTGAACTGCTCTCCTGAATATCAACTCAACACAACACCAGTACATCTAGCAACATCAATATCAAACTATATCTCTAAACCCTACAGATCGAAGGTATATATAACAAATCCTTCGAGTACTACTAACATCACTTCCCAGCGGCTGGGAGCTTCCAAGCGGCTGGGAGAGAGGACAGCTCAGACTCTCTTATCCCCATCTCTAACTGCCTACACATACTCCTATGCTGATCTATTACATAGCATCGGTCCAATGGACCTTATTACATGCTAAAGTCAAACATACTAAAAATAGCCTACTGCCCTGTCATCATGCGGATAACTATCCGATATCCTGATCATGTATGTCATCATGCGGACCTATATCCTGATCATGTGCGGGTGCTCCTGCACCACTTTGAAATCTTTGTAAGTAGAAAAGGCAAGAAATAATCTAACTGCTTCGATTCTTGCCACCAGAGAAAAAGTTTCTTCAAAATCATTTCCCTCTACCTGAGAATATCCTTTGCACACCAATCTTCCTTTGTTTCTCACAACTTCACCATTTTCATTCAATTTATTCCGGAAGACCCATTTAGTTCTAGTTACATTTTTGCTTTCAGGTCTAGGAACAAGATCCCAGTTATGATTCTTTTCAATTTGCATTAATTCTTCTTCCATTTCGTTTACCCAACTTTCATCATTACAAGCTTCATTTACTAAATTTGGCTCAATCTTTGAAATTGAACAATACTCTTCTTGTTCTTCAACAATTTTTATTCTAGTTTGAACACCTTAATTTCTATCTCCTATAATTTGATATTCAAAATGATTCAACCTCACATACCTGAGAGTTTTGAGATTTTCTTGAACTTCTAATTCCTAAACTTGTTCCTCAACATTTGCACTAGCTTCTTGAGTCACTGGATTCTCCGAAGCAATCTGAATCTGAGTTTGAGTTTGAACTTGCTCTCTTTTATTTGGACTTTCATTTTGATCAATTGATTCATATCCACAAGACTTGGAAGGTCTCTCCTTGCTTTCATCAACCTTGACATTAGCACTTTCAACAATCCTTTTTAGTCTCTTGTTAAAGCACCGGTATGCCTTGCTTTGGTTAGATTAACCCAGAAATATTCCTTCATCACATCTTGCATCAAATTTTCTTAGATCCTCATCTCTTTTGATATAGCATTTACTACCTAAAACTCTAAAGTATTTTAGAGTAGGATCATTACCAAACCATAGATCATAAGGTGTTTTACCAGTATTACATTTGATCTGCACCTGGTTAAGAGTGTAGATAGTAGTACTCACAACCTCTCCCCAATAGACATGTGGAACATTTTCTTCCATCATCATGGTTCTAGCAGCCTCTTGAATAGTCCAATTCTTCCTTTCCACAACTCCATTCTGTTGAGGAGTCCTAGGAGCAGATAACTATCTTTTGATTCCATGCTTTTCATAAAATGCATTAAACTCACCGAAGGTAAAATCTCCACCTCTGTCAGATCTCAGACACTTTATCTTCATACCAATCTCATTCTCCACCCTAGCCTTGAACACCTTCAATCTATCAAGACCCTCTGATTTCTCTTTCAAGAAGGTGACCCACATCATTTGGAGTAATCATCAATCAACAACATAAAGTATTTGTCTACTTGCAAACTCCTAACTCTCGCAGGACCACACAAATCAGTGTACACAAGTTCCAACAATCCACTTGAAAATTGTTCTTTACTTTTGAATGTATTTTTGCTCTATTTGCCCATCTGACATTCCTTACACATGCTATTAGCAGGTTTTACAAGCTTTGGAAGATCTCTCATATCCTGAGTAGTACTTATCTTGATAATATTATCAAAGTTTACATGACCCATTCTCTTATGCCATAACCAACTCTGATCAATCTGAGCACTCAAACAACTTTTACCAATACCACTTAAATGAAAGATATTACCTCTAGTCTATGTACCAGATGCAATCTCAGTTCCAGATCTTTCCAAAAATTTGCATTTCCATCCTTCAATCAGAGATCATACCCTTTGTCAACCAACTGTCCAACACTGAGAAGATTATGCTTCAATCCTTCTACATACAAAACATCATTAGTGTTATTCTTACCATCAAGAGAGATGGATCCTCTACCATGGATTCTACCAACTAAATTGTCTCCAAACTTCACACTTCCACCTTCATACCTTTCCATACTCACAAACTTACTCTTGTCACCTATCATATGATAAGAACAACCACTATCAATCACGCATTTCATCCTTTTCTTCAACCTGAGTAGCCAGGGCACTTTCCACATTCACACAGCTAGCAAATTCAGTAGGCACCAAATCTTCTTCTTTGATAGCAATGAACACCCATTCATTTCCAGAGGTACTTCCTTAATTAGACTCATTATTTGTAACTCTTTCATTAGCAACTTCTTAGACATAGTAGCATTTCTTCTGAGTTTGGCTTTGAAACCCTCTCCAGACATCTTGAAGAAAAATGACCAATCTTATTGCAAGCAAGACATTGGAAAGGCAACTTTCCTTCATACTTACCGGATCCTCTTGGTAATATTTTGGCAAAAAGAGATTCAAGTTCTTCAAGCTCAGATTCGTCTTCTTCAAGTTCCTTCCTTATCTTCTCATAACTAGTTAGTCTTCTTGAAGAGCTTTCACTTGGATCAAATCTTTGCTTTCTGGAAACACTGGCCTTAAATGTAGATTCTGATTTAAGAAGAGAATCACCAAACTCACTCATTTCAAATGTTGAAAGCTTGCCAACCAATTGATCTCTTGTAACCATTGTCACAATCCTGATCTCCTCAATAGCAACAACTTTATGCTTGTATGAAGCAGATAAGGATCTGAGTACCTTGGTAACAATATTTGATTCTTCCAGTACTCCACCAACACTCCTAATACTGCTCACAAGTTCATTCACCTTTTGCATATAGGAAGTGATGTTTTCATCTTCACTCATCCTTAAACTTTCGTATCTACCCTTCAGGCTCTGTAGCTTAGCACATTTGATATATGCATCACCTTCATATAGAGTTTCCAACTTCTTCTCGATTTCATGAGTAATTTTTAATTCCAGGACATTTTTCATTTTTGTATCAGTTAGAGCACTCAACAATGCTTCTTTAGCTCGAATGTTGTATTTATCTTCTTTGATTTCATCTAGAGTTAAAGGGCCTTTCTTCGGAGGCTTATACTCATCCTTAGTTTTCAACCAATAAGGATCACCCATGCATTGCAAATGACACTCCATCCAATTCTTCCAAAGAGAGTAATTTGTTCCATCAAATCTCAGACTGTCCTTCTTGTATGTCGACATCCTGGATCTCCTCAAGTAGTCAAGCTTCTTTTAGAGGAACCAGCTCTGATACCAATTGTTAAAATTAGGGAAGACAACTGAGAGGAGGGGTGAATCAGTTGTCACAAAACTTTTATCTTTTGTTGTATTTAATCTTCCTTACCACTTATTAACAAATTAATGATATAACCATAAAAGTATGAATTAACAACACATGAGCAAAAACATAATCAACACACATAACACCAGGATTTTTATGTGGAAACCCGGTTAAGGGAAAAACCATGGTGGCAGTTAACCCACAAGATTAATTCTCTATTAAAAGAATAGAAAAATGGGAAGGCACTTGCCTTCGAGCTTACTACCCAGAGTTCACTACTCAAAGGAGGCTCACTACCTACAAGAATATTCACAATGTTAACATTGAAAGGTTGAATTGAGAAACACCATCTTCTTCATGCAAGGTTTAGTTCCATTAAAGCACACAACACCTCTGCTTTGCCCCCACTCACTTCCTTGCTACATGCACATCTTCGCTCACCTCCTCACATTTTCATGACTTCACAACACTTATTTATACATGTCATCAACTTTGGAATGAACATCAAAGTTGGTCAAACAATCATCTATCATATTACAAGAAATTATAATCACAAGACTTGACTTAATACAAAATGCTACATGCAAACCACTCCTTTGTCTGTCAAGCATAGCTGGGACTCAAATCTTCCTCGAACAACATGCCACACTCCATAGAACTTCTCTTAGATCATCCAAAACATGCACCAAGCATCCGGTCGGCCAAGACTAGAAAGCACAACAATACTCAAGGAAAAATCTTCAACCATGATCTCATTCCTTAATATGGACTACCAACACAGTAGGCACATGATCCAGAGACCACCACAAGCACAATGAAATCAACAAGAACAACCACACCACCTCAAATCACCAAAAACACTTGCATCTTCATCCAGGAACTTAAGAACACTAACTGTCATGACTATCACACTAGAAAGATTGTTTGCGGACCTCCAAAACATTAACCACTTGAGTTGAGGATACACACCAACATCCCAAACACACCTCTAGAACTGTAGACCATAATATTCCAATGCAGAGAAATTTGGACCAAATTCCTATCACTCTGTTACCTCTGAACAACTACAAAACCTACTTCTACTCAGATGGCCATAACTTCACCAGTAGTTCATGTGGACCTCTCAAATATTAACTAGAGCAACTTTAGACAATCCTCTGCAAACCCTTTAATCTATAGACTTTGATCTTCATCTCACTGGGAATGCAAAGCAATCTTCCTCACTGAACTGCACCGTCTTCACTGTTTCTAACAAAGAGATATGTAACTCACTTGTTTCTTCTGGAGAGGCTAATTTTCTCAATATCCTCAACATACAATTCTTCTAAACAAGTAATAGAATAAGATATTGTCAACACAAATGACAACAAGGATATGTTGACATCAATGACAACATTGATTAGGCACATATTTGCAACAAAGATTGTCCCTGAAGAAGACATTGAGAGAGACATTGTGGTCTCTTATTTTGTTCATTAATATTATGTTTGTAGCTATGTATGCAAGTATGAAGAATGCATTAGAGAAGGTAAAAAATGAGACATTGAAGATGATGAAGGATGGAGCAAGAATAGCACCCAGAAAAAGAGTTGAAGGTGAGAGAAGGTTGATTGCAGCAGCATGTCATAAAGAGTTTGCACAAGGGGTACATTGGAAAGTGCCTAAAAATGATGAGGAGCATGAAGCTGGGATCTCTAGTTAGAAGATGAAGATAAGAAGATAGCACCTGAATTCTATGATGCCTTAGAAGAAGTTGCAAATGCAACACAAATTGCTCATGTAGACGAAGAGATGAAAATTGAAGAAGCCAACGAAGAGAATAAATTAGGGAAGCAGGTAAGGGAAGGTTGCAATACTAATTTTTGTTTTGTAAATGAAGATTGTAATGTTAGTTTTAATTATATGCATAGAAGTGTGAATATAGATGGACAAGTTTGTGAGAAGAGAAAATGGATGGATCATGGGTACATAGTCCCATGTTGGAAAAAGAGAAAGATGGATGAAGAGCAAGAGTTGGAACTTAGGAAGATTGTTGTTTTTGATGATGTTTATACTAACAAGCCTATGCAAGGAGTGAGGAATATGCTGATGAATGAGAAGCAAACAAATGTGTAGATAAAGTGGCCAGCAAGGAGGCCTAGGGAAGCATATGAATTGAGGATGAGGTCAAAGCAAAGACTGGGGAGCATAAATGTAGCAATGAAAAGAGGGCAGTCCAAGGTTGAGGCAAACAAAGTTTTGAAAGAAAAGAGTATGGCAGCCAAGAAGATAAAGGGAACTGCAATAAATGATGTTGATAAAAGAAAGGAGGTTGTAAAGGAAGATGTTGGCAAAGAACATGTGAAGGAACCTGATGAGAAGAAAATGAACGCACTAGAGTTGTAGCAGTTGAAAAATGCCCCATATGTTATGAAAGGTAAGAAAATTGAATTGAATGATGATGTTTTTTAAACCTTAGATGATTTTGTTGATAAAAAAGATAGAGAAATTTTGGACAAGCTAGCATATTGTGATGTTGGTGATTATGAGGCTTTGAAAGAAATTTATAGCTTTAAAGAAGTTGTCAAGGTGGATGAGTTGGATAGTGATTGGGAGATGGGTGAGTATGAGGAAGAAATGTGGAAGATGGTGCATGAGAAGGAGGTGCAGAGGAGAAAATATCAGAAGAAGCAAGAAGGTAAACAAAGGTAGATTGAAAGCAGCAAGAAGCATGCCAACAAAGAGAAAAAGTTGGCTGGAAGAGTTGAACAAGGAAAGAGGATAGCAATGACCTGCATTGTAAAACATGAAAGTGTAGATTTAGATATGGGAGTGGCAATGAATGATGAAGATGATGTAACAATGAAATTAGAAGGAGGAGCAACAACAGAAAATGCTAAAGAAGATTTGTGGAAATAATTTGCAGCCATTTAGAAAGAATGGAATGAGAAGATTAAAGGTTTGAGCATAAGTAAGACAATAGAGGAGATTGAAGATAATGATGCAAAACCGATTGCAGAAATGAAGATTGAAGATGTAGATTTGGAGAGGAAGATGATAAAGGATGAGTCTAAAAGTACTTTGTTACAGCAGATGGCCATGGAGGAAGAGTGACTAGAAAGAAAGTTAGATGTAGAGATGGTAAATGTTGATAATGCAGTAGATAACGTTGAAGATATGGAAATGTTTCCATTTGTTGATGATATGTTAGATATAAATGAAAAGAGAATTAGAAATCAGAGGAGAATGGAATTTGTTGAAGACAATTCCATCAGAATAGTAAACAATAATGCACAACAATGTTGGAGGAATATAGCATATAAGCCAGAGAGAATGTGGTAGAAGCAAAAGAAGAAGAAATTTTGGTAAATTTGTAGAAGGACCACATGTGCAAGAGCACATGATCTTTGTCCCTGGGGAGTCTGATGCAGGGGCATCACTCTCCATCCAATTTTGGGTTTGAATTTTTGTTTCAGTTTTGGGTTTCTGTGGTGTTTTGTTGGTTTGAGTGTTCGGAGTTGTCATGGTGTAGCCTCCTATCACATTACATTTTATCCTCTTGTCTCTTACAATGCCTAGATCAGTTTCTGTCGCCGATTAGTAAATAGAATCTAGTCACTAGTCAGTAACTCACCTATCATTTGTAACTCAAAAGTTAGCTCTATCGCCAAAGGTAGATGGTATTGATAGTTACATATCTTCTGACCGATGAGTCAGTTACAAAAGGAAGAGGTATGATCAAATATGGTGAATGTGGCAGAATTGTAGAAGCAAAAAAGAATCTTTTTTAACGGTAACATAACGAGTTGAGGGCAATCGTTGGTGGTTGAATTATTACCAGTCAAGAAATGGCAGCATCTTGGAACGGCTATAGAGACAAAAAATTATGTTCACTGTAGAGAGACACCTAAAGGCAATTAAAAGAGGGGTGATGGGAGAAGATGGTCGAATGGAGTGGAGGAGGCAGAATGACTGATAAAGAGAGAAAACATAGGCCGAAGAATGAGAAGAAGATTGATGTGTTGATGAGGGGTCAATGATGCATAAAGAAGGAGAGGCCATGAATTAGAAGAGGTAGATAGGGTCAAAGAGGATGAGCAGATCAATAGTTTCATATAAGGAAGAGGTTGAATGTGCATAGAGCAGCTGAATGAGTTAATGCAGAACGGTTATAGTGAAGAAGCCCTGATTCCTGTGGAGCCAGAATGATAGCAGGTCGAGTATTTAAAAGGCTGCTTGTTGAAGGCCATGAAATGACAGACAGAGATATAGGACGAGAGGTTATGAAGAGATTATCAGTTATATATAAAAAGAAGGAAGAGATTTCATTTGACTACACTTAGTAAGGTTGATTGTGCGGGCCATTAGATAGTTATTGTAATGCTTAAATATGAATTAGAATACTGTGGAAATTGGTGTTTACTTCTGTCTTGATTGATTTCAATGATAATATGAATTTGCATATTAACACTACTGTCATTTTGGTATTTGTTTGTTAAGACTGGAAAGAATACATTTGAGCTCCTGACATTATGTCTAAATATTCGTTTGGGTTGAATGCATTGTGAAGTTGTTTGATTAAGTGGCTAACAAGACAACCATCATTTGGGCTTCTGAGCATGTGCATGAAATTAGAAATCATGTTCTCACACATAGAATGTACAAGTAGTGACAATCATGCCATCTAGTTATAGGTGACCTAAAACAAAAATGATAAAAAGTATAGCGAACAAGTAAATATGTGTATAATTAACAAGTAAATAAATTAACTATAAATAAATGAGTTCTAACTGTAAGTCAAGTGAGAAAATTACAATAAAAATTCCTTACATTCAAGTGATGCCTAGCATAGGAAAATCCAATATGTTGTCACAAGTTGAATGCACAAGTATAGTGATAATCATGCCAACTAGTTGTAGGAGCCTTGAAATAAAATGATAAAATTTTTAATGAACATGGGAACACAAAGCCAAAAAAGAAATATTTATCTAGAAAAAAGGGTGATGTATTCTATTGTAACATGTTCGATAGTTAAATGGATGGCTTAAGGGGACATTCAACCAATTACTAATTGGCTATGGGCATAGTAGTAATTATCAATCCACTATAAATTTACTTAATCTTAAATAAATTGCTACACCAAATCCCAAAGTTATGAAAGTAAATTAACTTACCTAATTTTTGGAACATAGTTAGGGGATAGCTTAAGGAGAGTTAAGATGATGGCTTAAGGAGGCATACAATCAATTTTGCTAAGGGTGTGCTAGTAAACCAATTAACTATAAGTCTACTTAATCCTAAACTTACTAGACCAAATTCTAAAGTTATTAAACTAAATCGTACTTACCTACTTTATGGAACATAGCTAGGGGATGGCTTAAGGGGACATGCAATCACTTACTAGTAAATCAATTAACTATCAAGTAAATATATACAACTATACATTAGTCAAAAAATGAAGATTAAAAGTTTAGAAATTTCTACATACTTGCCAACCATTTAAAAAATTTACTCTCTTATACCGTGGTTCCCAAAATAACTACAACTCAAAACCCATTATTATTTTATGGAATTCATTTCATATTATGTAATCTCTGTTACTGAATTTTTATATAGGATCCATTGCATTTGAAAGCTCCATTGATTAATTTATTCGAGTAGGTAACTGGGAGCTTCTAGAGAAATGGAGTAAAGTTCACTAATGGATTTTTCTAGCAAAGGATTTGGAGTTTTATATTTTATTCAAATATTAAATAGGGTTGCCAAATATAATATTTCTAATATTGAGGGTTATGGTTATAATTATTATGTAGAACAAACATAATTTTAGAAATAGGTTTGAACGTCATTCTTAGGATATAGCATATATCTAACCCTTAGGTATTTAGATATATTTTCTATATAGGTATGTTTGTATTTAAGAATAGATATATTCATAAGTTTAAAAATTGTACACATTTGTTTTAAATTAAAAATAAAAATGAGAATAGAGAAAGAAGAAGCACGTTTGATTTAAAGGTTAAATTAGATGAAAAAAGCTCCAACGAAGTATTTCTTTTTGTACTTAAATTTTCTTAATAGAATTATTATGGCACTTCCAATTATTTAGTAGACCATTCATAATTGTAAAAGATGAATTTATATGGATGTCTATACAGTTTGTTGCAATTTGTAAGTTTATATATATATTAGTGGAAGCAAATTGGATGGAGAATTAAAAAATATAATGAAACATATGTTATCTAATTTATTATTTTTATCTCCTTCAATTTTGAATTAATATCATTAAGAGATTAATTTTTTGTATATCTTTATTATAATTATAATTATAATTTTTGATACAAGTTGGTTTTATTATTTAATATTTTATGTTATGTATTAATATTTAATATATTTTATATTGCAAATATTTATAATTATCTAATTAGAGTTAGAGTTAGAGTTTACATTACTGTTAGGAATAGGGTTACAGTTACAATTTGGGTTCAAATTAAAAGTTAGGGCTACAATTAGGGTTAGGGTTCATGTTCAAGTTAGAATTAGGGTTAGAAATATGGTTAGGGTTAGGGTTGACAATGTACATGCATTGGAATATTTCATATTAAATGTTTGTCTTATGATGTCAAATGATGTCTTTAAACAATTATTCCATACCAAATGGTTTTATCTATTAATATAAATTCAAGATTTAATATTGCACAAATGAAATCATTTGAAATGACCTAACCCTAACCCTAACCCTAAAACTAACTCCAATCTTAGAATTAGGGTTAGAGTTAGAATTAGTGGTATATTAGATATAAAAATGGAAACCTAATGGGGTTGGCAATGGTGGCTAGGGTGGGTAAAGGATAGATCTCAACAAAGCACAAAAATCTAAAAGAAAAGATATAATAATGGAATAATGATAAGTAAGAATACAATCCCTCAAAATATCTAAAAAATGATTATGCCATAAAAATGACATATATAAGACCCTAAAAGTGATAAATCATACAAAATGTGTACCAAGTCAACTCATGGTGGGAAATAAATGGGCAAGAGTCAGGAAAATTATAAGTTTTAAATTTTGAAATTCAAGGGTCATTTCCATGCACGATGTGATGTGGGAAATGGAACACTAATATTGACGTGATGAATGAGTTTTAGGACATGGGTTAGACTTAGAATTAGGGTTAAAGTTAATGATAGAATTAAGGTTAGTGATAGAATGAGGGTTAGGGTTAGAATTAAGGTTAGGGATAGAATTGGGGTTATCTATAGGGTTAGAATTAGGGTTAGGGGTAGAATTAGGGTTATTGTTAGGGGTATAATTATGGTTAGAATTAGGGTTAGGGTTAGAATTAGAGTTAGGGTTATCATTACTATTAGAATTAAGGTTAGAGTTAGGGTTATAGTTATAATTTGTGTTTGAATTAGTAATATAATTAATATTGGGATAAGAATTGGGTTAGGGATAAAATCAAGATTAGAATTATAATTAGATTTAGGGTTAGGGTTATAATTATGATTAGAATTAGGTTAGGATTATGGTTAGAATTAGTGTTAGAATTAGGGTTAGGGTTAGGATTATAGTTATAATTAGTGTTAGAATTAGGGTTAGGGTTTAGGTTAGAATTAGAGTGAACGTTAGGGTTAGGGTTATAGTTAAAATAGAATCACGAAGGTCATTATTTTATATCTATATATAGAACTATGGTTAGAATTAGGGTTGGAATTAGGAATAGAATTAGGGTTAGAGTTAGAATTACTGTTTAGATTAATGTTGGGGTAAGGGTTATAGTTACAATTTGGATTCAAATTAGAAGTTAGGCCTACAATTTAGGTTAGGGTTAGGGTTTAGGTTTAAGTTAGAATTAGGGTTACAAATATGGTTAGTGGTAGGGTTGGGGATAGAATTATGTTTTGGCCTAAATGTTAGGGTTAGACTTAGGGCTAGGTTAGAATTATGTTTTAGTTAGAATCAAGGTTAGAATTATAGTTAGAATTATGGTTAGTATTAAGGATACAATTAGGGTTAGGGTTGCAGTTACATTTAGGGATGTTAGAAATGAAAGCAACACTACTTCAATAGAAATCTAATTCAAGATAAATTTTAGAAATCTTTAACTGTGTAAATTAACAATGGAGATTGTAATCAAAACATAAAACCCACAATACATAAATATACCAGGAGGAGAATGAAGCACATAACACAAGTGTTTAATGTGGAGAAAACCCTTTCAGGTAAAAAATGCCACCAAGACAAGAGGCCAAGTTGTATTATATTCACAAAAGGAGATTACAAATACATTCACTTCCTCTGTCCTTCAACCTTCACTCTGACAGAACCTGGGTACCTGTAAAACTGTTATGCATCTCATCTACTATGCTATGGCTTATATAGAATTTACACAACCTCAAGACATTAAATGACTTCTTACAAGCCCATAACACTTGTCAAGAGTCAACAATACAACCTTGGGCATCCATGGCCAATAATAGGCTCTTACAGGGTCATAAATGATGTCATACATGCATCCTACACTTGGAAAAATGTGCCCATGCAAGCTTGAACACATTGGGGCCAAAAATAGCCACTTACAACATCTTATGACGCATCATATGCTATTATAAGTGTCATAGATTCTTATGACAACTTATAGTTGTCATAGATTCTCTTACACCTTCTTACAACATCTATGACATGCGTCATAACACTAAAAATGGATTATTCCTCCACATGTGCACCCCACTTTGACCAGTTACCATTTACCATAGTAAATGAGATCTCGTAGCTACTGTTGGTAACTCTGGGACTTACCATGCAATCACTCCGTAATTACCGTGGACAATAAATAATTTTTACTTTTGCCGGTGAAACTTGTACATCCCTTATGGGTAATTATAAATTACAAATAATAAATAGAATAAATACAATATTGGGATCTACAAGGTTAATGGCACCTTATCCAAACATTCTCCCACTTGACATTGTACATTGTAAATCAACCCATAGGAAATTAAATGAAAACTAATCAGGCACTAGAAACAAGGCCCATGGCCTCTCTGCACCATACAAGCTTCTCTATGCTCACAGGCTTGGTCAATGAATCTACAACATTCTCCTAAGTATCTATCTTCTTCAACTCAATCTCTCTATTTGTAACCAACTCTCAAACAAAGTGATACTGAACATCAACATGTTTAGTCCGAGCATGATATATGGGATTCTTGGCCAAATAGATAATACTCTGGCTATCACAACCAATTTGAATGATCCTGCAATCAAAACCAATACCTGTACACAGTCTCCTCAACCAAACTGCCTCCTTAGAGACATGAGTAGCAGCCATATACTCTACTTTTGTGGTGGACAAAGAAACTATGGGCTGCCTCTTACTCATCCAACTCATTGCACCTCCAAACAGAGTAAACACATAGCCACTAGTAGACCTTCGACTATCCAAGTCACCTACCCAATCTCCATCAATAAAACCCTGTATGTTCAAAGATTTATCAGCACTATCAGTACTAGAATAAACCAAACAATGATCAGGAGTACCTGAAAGATATTTAAACACCATCTTCGCATAGTTCCAATGTTGTCTACCAGGGTTAGACATAAATCTACTCAAAACTCCCACTGCCTGGTCAATATTTGGTCTAGTGTAAACCATTGCATACATCAAACTCCCTACAACACTAGCATATGGCACATTAGACATATCCTCAAGATCATCCTCGGTCTTTGGACACATATCTAATGAAAGCTTAGTACCAATGGGTAAAGGAACTCTAACTGGGTTACAGTCCTACAAACTAAACCTCTGCAAAATAGTATTCACATACTTACTTTGTGACAACCAAAGCTTTATGTTAACTCTGTCCCTCCTGATCTCCATTCCCAAAATATACCTTACAGTACTAAGATCCTTCATCTCAAATGCACCTAAAAGTTGGGCTTTAAGCTCACTGATCATACCCTTAGTATTGTAGAAAAACATGTCATCAACATACAAAGCAATAACCAGTATAGAATCATCAACACAATAAATGTAAACACAGTGATCCTCTTCGCTTCTAACAAAACCCAATTTCAAAACAAATGAATCAAACTTTTGATACAACATTCTGGGGGACTGTTTTAGACCATAAAGGGACCTCTTTAACCTGCAAACCCAATGTTCTTTTCCTTTTACCTCAAAACTTGTAGGTTGTTGCATATAAATTTCTTCTTCAAGATCTCCATGCAAGAATGTAGTCTTAACATTCATTTGCTCAATCTCCCAATCATAAGTTGTAGCAATGAATAAGAGAAATTTAATAGAAGTTAATTTAGCAATAGGAGAGAATATCTCACTAAAATCAACTCCCTCTCTCTGGGAGTAGCCCTTGGCTACTAGTCTAGCCTTGTACTTTTCCAATGACCCGTCTGCTCCAAACTTCTTCTTGAAGACCCACTTACAACCTATGGCCTTTCTTTCTTTGGGCAAATGAACAAGATCCCAGGTGTTACAAGAGTCTAAAGCCATCATCTCCTCCTACATGGCTAGCTGCCAAGACTCACTATCATCTGCAGAAATAGCTTCCCTGTAGGATCTAGGTTCATCGTTAGTACTCAATAAAGCATATACACAACAAAAATATGGTGGGCTATACCTATCAACTGGATTCCATTGTCTTGTGGATCTCCTCAAAGGTGGAGTAAGAGACTCTACAGTTTGTTCTTATGCATGATCATCTACACCAACTACTTCTATCACAACATATTCTTCTTCTTCTTCTTCTTCACCCCCCAATCCATCATTTTGTTCTTCCTGAGGTGCATCTTGTTTCTCTAAATCAAAGTGCACCTTCTTTACCTTTTCTTCTTTCTCTTTTGGCTACTCAGGTTTAAAAATAGCTCTAAGTTCCCTAAAAATAACATCTCTAGAAAAGATAATCTTGGGGGTTAGTGGATTCCAAAGCTTATAACCTTTGACATTATCACCATATCCAATGAATGTACAGATTGGATCCAACTTAGATTGCTTTTCCTTAGGCACATGGACAAAAGCCTCATAGCCAAAAACCCTTAAATGTGAAACAAAATGTTTCTTACCTGTCCACACTTCATAAGGTGTCGAATTAAGATCCTTACAAGGAGATCTATTTATCAAGTAGCAAGTAGTACACACAGCCTCTGCCTAAAAGAATTTATCCAACTATGCATCACTAAGCATACTTCTGGCCCTTTCCATAATTGTTCAGTTCATCCTTTCTGCAACACCATTCTGCTGTGGTGTATATGGAGTTGTCTTTTGTCTGATTATACCTGTATGCTTACAAAACTCATAAAATTCATTAGAGCAATATTCCCTTCCATTGTCAAATCTTAATATTTTTATCTTTAAACCTGATTGGTTCTCTACTAAGACTTTGAAATCTTTAAACTTAGTGAAAACTTCATATTTATGTTTCATAAAATAAATCCATGTAAATCTAGATACATCATCAATGAAGGTTACAAAATAACAAGATTTTTTGATAGATTCATTATCCATAGGTCCAAACACATCCATATGAATAATTTCTAACTTCTCTTTTGCTCTATTACTTCTTAAAGGAAATAATTTTCTATTTTGTTTACCAAACACACAATGCTCACAGAAATCAAAGTGCTCATCAAAATAGGAGAAACCATCCAACAAATTTTTATTCTTAATAGTTTTTAATACATTATTACTTGTGTGGCCCAATCTACGGTGCCACAACATACATATATTTTTAGTAGTAGCCTCAGATACATAGGAGGCATTACAAATTGTAGTGGCTTCAAGCTTAAACAAGTTCCTAAATCTCTTCCCTTTCGCTACCACCAAGTTCCCTCTAACCAATCTGCAGCCATGCTTGTCAAATGTCACATGCATTCCCAAATCATTCAACTTTGACACTGGAATCAGATTTCTAGCTAATATATGAACATGCAAAAGACCAGGGAGGGTTTTAATCCTCCCATCACTGAAACACAACAATACCTTTCCTTTCCCAACAATCAGATATGAAGAGTTGTCACCAAGGTAGATATTACCTCCATATTCTTCATATGTAGAGAACCATTCCTTATGCAGGGTCATATGAAATGAGCATCCTGAGTCAACCAACCAGTGATCATTAGAAACAAGATTACATGTAGAAAGTAAAACTTCTTCACCTGCATTTGAGGACTTATTTGAAGTACTCTCCCACTGTTTATTGGGATTTTTGCACTCCTTCACATGTCCCCTTTTACCGCAGTTCCAACACTAAACTCTGTTCTTTTTACCAGGAGTCTTAGATCGGCCCTTGGACTTGTCCTTAGCCCCTTTCTAATCTCCTTTTGGTCCCCTTTCCTTAAACCTTCCCCTGACACTGAGAGCATCCCCTGAACTATCCAAACTCTTCTTCCTCAATTCCTGTGATAGTAGCACTGAAATAAGAGCATCTAACTTTGGATCTGTGAGGTTAGTAGTAATAGAAAGGATAACATTCTCCCAAGACTTAGGTAAAGAATAAAGAAGTAAGATACATTTATCTTCCTCACTAACTTCAACATTTACTAAATCAAGCTGACTCACCAACAAATTAAAAAAATTTAAATTCTCTACAACTGACTCACCCTCTTTCATTTTCAAAGAAAACAACTTCATTTTTAAGTAAAGTTTATTTACTATACTCTTGGCTTGATAGATCTCACCCAACTGATTCCACAACTTGTATGCAGTCTAGATTCCTTTATGACATTCAATAGGACAGAGTCTGAAAGACACAACCAGATGGTTCCCTGTGCCTTCTTATCTAGTCTATCCCACTCATCTTGAGAGACATCGTCAGATTTCTTATCTTTTTGAATAGCCAACAATTGGTTTCTTTCTTCCAATAAGTCTTCCATTTTTAGCTTCCACAATTCATACCCTATTCCGTTGAACATCTCAATGTCCAATCGAGAGGTTGATGCAATGATGGATCCAACCATAATAACAATACAAGATCTGCAAAACAAACACAACCAAATCTCCCACTGTAGCTACAACTTCTACACTACCACCCAAGAGTCAAAGCTGGCCAGGCTCTGATACCAAATGTTAGAAATGAAAGCAACACTGCTTCAATGGAAATCTGATTCGAGATAAATTTCAGCAATCTTTAACTGAGTATTAACAATGGAGATTGTAATCAAAACATAAAACCCACAATACAAAAATATACCACAAGAAGAATGAAGCACATAACAAAAGTGTTTAACGTGGAGAAAACCCTTTTGGGTAAAAAACTCCACCAAGAAAAAAGGCCAAGTTGTATTATCTTCACAAAAAGAGATTACAAATACATTCACTTCCTCTATCCTTCAACCTTCACTCCGGCAGAACCTAGGTACCTATAAAATTGTTATGCATCTCATCTACTATGCTATGGTTTATATAGAATTTACACAACCTCAAGACATTAAATGACTTCTTACAAGCCCATAGCACTTGTCAAGAGTCAACAATACAACCTTGGGCGTCCATGGCCAAGAATAGGCTCTTACGGGGTCATAAATGTTGTCATACATGCATCCTACACTTCAAAAAATGTGCCCATGCAAGCTTAAATGCCTTGGGGCCAAAAATAGCCAGTTACAACATCTTATGACATGTCATATGCTATTATAAGTGTCATAGATCCTTATGACAACTTACAGTTGTCATAGAATCTCTTACACTTTCTTACAGCATCTATGACATGCGTCATAACACTAAAATAGATTATTCCTCCACATGTGCACCCCACTTTGACCAATTACCATTTACCATAGTAAATGATATCCCGTAACTACAGCTGGTAACTCTGGGACTTACCATGCAGTAACTCTATAATTACCGTGGACAGTAAATAATTTTTACTTATGTCAGTGAAACTTGTACATCTAATATGGGTAATTACAAATTACAAATAATAAATGGAATAAATACAATATTAGGATTTACAAGGTTAATGGCACCTTATCCCAACAAGGGATAGGGTTATAATTATGTTTAAAATTATGATTAATGATAAAAATAGGGTTAGGATTAAGGATACAATTAAGATTATCAATAATTAGGGATAAAATTAGGGTTAACTAGATCTAGAGGTAAAATTAGGGTTAGAGGTACAATTAGGGTTAATGTTTTAGTTTTTAAAAAATATGTTTCATGAAAGATTATCAAAGTGAACAAATATAAAGAATAAATACCATTAAAAAATGTTTCATAAGATACATACCAAATTATTTCAACAAAAACTAACATTTTCAAGGTTGAATTAAAAATATAAGTGTTAAGAAAATGGGTTTTGGTATGCAATTCAATTGTATTGTGAAAAATTCACACAACACAATATAAAATAGATTACTAATTGGAAAGAAATGCACCCAAATTATGGAAATATTTAGACTACAAGCTTATTACAATAGTTACTAAAAATTTTAATATATGTTTTTTTTTCTTTTAAATAAGCAAAGTTAGAACCAAAAGAGTGTAATTTATGAGTAAACAACATGAAGCAATAGTCGTTTTCGAAAACCTTTATTTATGAGTAGACAACAAAGTATAATATCAATATTTAGGGCTAATTATTCACCACCAAAAAGAAAATCTTCAAATATAATTATTCTTATTATACTAAGAGATTACAATATATTCCATTAAAAACAAGGAGTGGACATTTTCTAAGAATGACAAAGCAAGTCAATACTATCATAACGTGTCAAAAATAATAGTCCTTTTTTACAATGAAGAGAATAACATGTAGCATCACTATGGACTTTATTAATTACATTTAGGATTAGAGTTAGAGTGTAAAATTAGGGTTAGGGTTAGTATTAGAGTTAGGACTAGAATTAGGGTTGAACCATGTAAATAAACAGCTGAGTCTTAACATGGAACAATGAGTACTCAATATAGAGCACTAAATCTAAATGATAAAGATTGAATTTTGAACCCTTAATTTAAAATTTGGACCTCAAGTGTGAACCTAAAAACCTAAACCATGTACTCTAAACCCTCATCCCTACATGTCAAATCCTCCTTGAGTAATAAGCCTATGATTGTGAATCCTAAACATTAAGACTTAAATTTGAGCACTAAACATTCAACAAAACCATATTTCTAACCCGAACCTTAATTGTAATCATAATCCTATTTCTAAACCTAATTTTAAGGATAGCTGTAATTATGACCCAAATAGTAATTGTAATCATAACACTCAATCTAACCCTGATTCTAATTCCAACCATAACCGTAAGATTACACTTAGCATTGATTTATATGTGTAACCCTATATCTAACCCTATTTATAATTCCAATCCTAACCCAATCCCTAAAAAAAACCATAATTCTAAATCTAACCTTCATTCGAACCATAAATAAAACAATATATAATTATAATTATTATATGACATATTATAATAATATATCTAACCTATATTATAATATTATATTTAATAATTATTAAATAATATAATATATATAATTATAATAATTCTTCATATATATAATATAGTTAGAATTAGGCTTGCCCTACGGATGCTACTAGGATACCTATATTTAAAAAATATATCTAAAGTAGGTGGAGAGATATCCTTGTTGAGGTGCCTATTTTTTAATCACTAACTCTAACACTAAGGGCCTCATAAGGATATCTTTGGATGTACTTTAGATATATTTTTTAAATATAGGTATGCTAGTTGTTATAAAGATTTCACTCCACACATAATTGCTATTGCTTGCTAATTATTTATAACCCTAATTCTAATTACATGAAACTACAAATAGTTTTTCTATTATAGTAGGAGAGTGGCATTGAAGTGTGAATGACTATTTCTATTATTCGAATTAAATAATAGTTGTTATTTGTATTTACTATTTTTAGATTTTGAATATTCACCTCTTTTTTGGATTTTTTACCCAAGAATTGGTATCTTTTAGCTCTTCTCCTCATGGCTTAAATTTGATGGTTGACCTTGTCAATTTTGACAGTCTATCCAAAATCTCTCCTTTCATAAGATACAATCTTTTTAAAATTTTCATTGTATTTTACGATAAAAATATCTAAATACGGTCATAGGCCATCAAATTTAAGCTATGTTTCTCCTCCACTCCTATAGATGTAATTAGTATAGTTGTTTTAGAAATAAAATAAATATGAAATTGTTGATATGCTCTCTTAATTTGTATTTGATACAAGGCCTAAATTTGATGGTTGTATGGCCGTATTTAGACATTTTTCTCGTAAAATACAATCAAAATTTTAAAAAGACTATATCATATGAAAGGAGAGATTTTAGATAGACTGACATAATTTATATAAAATTGTAATGATATATATATGGCTTATACATAATTTTACTTATAATAAGAAATGTCAATATTTATGCATTGGTGAATGGATATTATGCGACAAAATTATAGGGTCTTCAAGCGAAGACCTTTGCCTTCGCAAGAATGTTTGTTTTTTGAGGCACTTAGGGCACATTGACCTTCCGTTTTTCCTCAATATGAGCGTAGAAGGTTTCGAGAGGATGTTCGCCATGTTCGACAACGACGACCTCTGGGGCGTCCTGACCCTCCTCACTTCCAAAACCCTAGGTATGCTGAACGGCTTAATGGCTATCAATTTACTTCAACGCATCCAGGTTCTGGAAGTCGTCAGGTGTGGAGGGAAAAATCAGCTAAATCTGCTCAGACTTGTGTTGATGATGTTCCTATTCAGGAGGAAAGGGCTTCCATAGACATCATAAACATTGATATCCCGGAGGATATGGTCATTCCCTCTGTGCAAGATCTTACTTCTCAAGCCCTTATTGGTAAAGTTTGGAACCCTACATTTAATTTTGATGAATTTCTTCCATGGGTTAGGGTTACATGGAAAGGGGTTTTGGATGTCTTCTTTTTGAACAAAGATTTATGTGTTTTTACAGTGGTTTTTTATAATAGGGATTTCTGAGATGAAACCCTTAGTCAAAAATTGTGGTTTTATTGTGGCAAAGGGATTTGTCTCCAAAAATGGGAACCAAATTTTGATCCGGTTAAAGCTAATATGAACTTTGTTCCTTTTTGGATCTCTTTGCCGAATTTACCTCTGGAATATCGAGATTTTGCCATTATTGAATTTTGCGCTAAAAAATTGGGTTTCTTCATTAAGCATGATCTGTCCTCTTTTGACAAACCAGATCTGCCAATTAGGTTTTCAATAGTCCTTAATACTTCGTTCCCCTTTCCCAAATTTGTTGAGTTCCACTCTAAATTTGGAAATTGGAAACAGGTAATTGTTTTTGAAAACCCTATGGCGATTGATAAAGAGGAAGTATTGCATTCAACTAAATCTTGTGACGATTCTGAAGAAGCATTTTATGCTAAGGACAATTTAGATTTTGTTAATATTGGAGAAGCATCTCTTAATCATTTTGTCAATACTACCGTTTCTGAAGAAGCTCTTCAGACTGCTGCAAGGTTAGAGGATGACTGTTCTTTTGAATTTGCAGTTAGTAAACCTGAAGATATTGAAACTCCTGCTTTTCCTAGTGATAACATTAAGAAATGTCTGTTCAACTCCTTTAATTCTGAGGCAAATTGTTCAAGGGATGTAGTAAATGAAATGCCTGCTTTAGAATCGGATGGATTTCCTTTTACTGAAGAAGAAGCACAAGCTTTTGTTGAAACTACTATTCGTAATGTTGCTTTTGATCTTATTGATGAATTGGCGGATGAGGTAATAGCAGAACAGCCAAGTCCTATTACTGGTAATTCACTTTATTTAAATACCTCTGTCCCTGGTGTTGATCCTGAGAGCTGTCTTAGTCAGGGGAAGGAAGAACATTCTGCTGTTTTAAGAGATAATAGTGAGGTATATGATTTTTCATCCAAACTTTCCATTTCTCAATCGTTGAGCCAGGATTCACCCACTAAATAGAGTTCTCTCTCTCCCTCTAAGAGAGGACGTAAACCAAAATCTTTTAAAACACAAGAAGAAATAAAAGCGGGCCTGCAGGCCACTTTGGAAACATGTTTGAGATCGGGGAGAGTAAGGAACTCTCCCCGCGAACAATGAAGCTCCTTTCTTGGAATGTTAGGGGTATTAATGCCCCTAACAAAAGATGCTTGATAAAGCGTCAATTAGATTCCTCAGGTGTAGATATTGTCATGCTTCAAGAGACAAAATTATCTATTTCTCAAGCTGATAGAATTTTCCCAAGCTGGTTGAAATGGAAGTATATTCATTCTCCCTCTCAAGGAGCCTCTGGTGGGCTGGTTGTTCTCTGGGACAGCACAGTGTGTGCAGTAGAGTTAATTTGCTCTGTTCCAAATTTTCTTTTGGTTAGGGTTACTTCTTCCTCTGTTAATTTTTGGTTATTTAATATTTATGGTCCTACTGCCACTAGAGAAAAAAAACATTGTTGGGATACTCTCACAGCTCTTCTCAAGCATTTGTCTGGAGAAAAAGTTATTTTCAGAGGGGATTTTAATGCTTTATCTTGTTTGTCAGAAAAGACAGGTGGTATCTCCCCACCTCAGAGGGTAATTGAGGACTTTAAGGGGTTCATAGCTGACAATGCATTACTAGATAGCCCGCTACTCAATGGGAGTTTCACTTGGTCAAATAGGAGGCATGGCTTTTTAAATATAACAGAAAGATTGGATAGGTTTCTTTTTTCTCCTGAATGGTGTCTTGAAGCAAATATTTCTGGTACTACTATTCTTCCTTTTACTGCTTCAGATCATTTTCCTATTTTTGTTCAACTTGGTGTCACTTTTGGGAAACAAAAAACTATAAGGTCCTCATTCAAATTCCAAGCTATGTGGTTTAGAGATAAACATTTCTTATCCTTACTTGAATCCTGGTGGAAGAATGCTCCTTTTGTCAATGGTTCACGTATGTATTGGGTTAATGAACGTTTAAAATTTATAAGGAAAAAAATTATGAATTGAAATAAATCCTCTTTTGGTAACATTTTTTCCCAAAAAATAGCCCTACAACTTCAATTACAATAGTTAAATGAAACAATTATCTCTAATGGCATGGATAATGCATCTTCTCAAAATATAAAAATGTTACAAGCACAATTAGAGGAAATTTTATCTCGGGAAGAGCTCTTTTGGAAACAGAAATCTAGGGAAGTATGGCTAAAGGAAGGGGATCAAAATACCAAATTTTTTCATGTCTCGACCATGCTAAGAAGGCATTGAAATTCTATTTTCTCCATTAAAGATTCTATGGGTAACATTTTGCATGATGCTTCTCTTATCCAAAAAGAAGGAATCAACTATTTTCAGAAACTACTCTCTAAAGATTTACTTCAGATCCCTAGTACAACTGTTTCTGAAGTCCTGGATCATATTCCTACTCTCATTTCTCCTGCAGATAATTTGGATTTGATGAAAAAGTTTACCATGGAAGAAGTTCAGGCAGTAGTTTTCTCCTTAGAACCAGATAAATCACCTGGCCCTGATGGTTTTACTCTATTTTTTCAAAAATGCTGGGACTTTGTGGGTAAGGATATTTGGCTAGCTGTAGAAGAAGCTCGATGAAATAGAACTGTTCTGAGAGAGATAAACTCAACTTTAATTGCTTTGATTCCTAAAATCAATTCTCCTTCCTCCTTTGCTGATTTCAGACCCATTTCATTATGTAATACCTTTTATAAGATCATTTCCAAAGCAATCACATTAAGACTAGCTGCACTAATCCCAAAAATTGTCTCTGATGAACAAGGGGGTTTTGTCCCAGGCAAGGAAACTTCAGAAGGTGCTTTGATCGCTCATGAGGTAATCCATTTAATTCATCAACACAAACTTCCTGCAATGATGATTAAATTGGATATGCTAAAAGCTTATGATAAAGTATCTTGGGATTTTTTATTCAAAGTACTCCTCAAATTTGGTTTCTCTTCTAAATGGTGTAAATGGATTCAATCCTGTATTACCGGTGTCAGTTTTTCAGTACTGATTAATGGTATGCAATCTGAATTTTTTAAATCTTCTCAAGGCATATGGCAGGGAGATCCTCTTTCCCCTTTTCTTTTTATTTTAATGGCTGAAGGTTTGAGTAGATTAATTCTGAGTCAGAATACTTTGGGTCATTGGAGAGGGATTAATATCCCTAGAATTCCTTTTTCTATCACGCATGCTTTGTTTGCAGATGATACTTTGTTGTTTGGACAACCTATGATGGAAGAAGCTAAAGTTCTGAAGGAAGTCATCTCTAAATATTGTTTAGTATCTAGTCAAAAAGTGAACAATAGTAAATCTAAAATTTTCTTTTTCTTCTCTTCTGATTTGGTGCAAAGTAGGATAGCTAAGTATCTTGGTTTTCAAATTGACACTTTACCCTCAAGGTATCTAGGAATCCCTCTGTTTTCGGGTTCGATTAAAAACATGTTCTGGGATAAGCTTTTATCAAGTATAAAATCTAAACTCTCTTCCTGGAAAGGCAAATGGCTTACTTTGGCAGGTAAACTTTTGATGATTAAAACAGTTTTATCAGCGATGCCAGTTTACTTGTTATCAGTTTTAAAAGTCCCAAAAACTGTACTTACTTTTATTGTGAATATGTTACGGAAGTTTCTTTGGAATGGCACTAATTTACAGGGGAGAAAGATTCCACTCCTTTCTTGGGATAAAATATGCACTCCAAAACAATTTGGTGGCGCTGGCATCCATGATATTGCAACTCAAAATAAAGCTCTTGGAGCTAAACTTGTTTGGAATTTGTATGAAAAATCAACTTCTAAATGGGGGAGAATAATGTATGCTAAGTATCTAGATTCTTTTAATCCTGAAAGATTATTTACTCTTCGAAATCCAAAGGCAGGTTCTCACATGTGGAATTTTTTGATACATTGTCGAGAAGTTATTTCTTCTTATTTATCTTGGGTTATTCATGATGGCAGTTCTGCTCTTTTCTGGGATGATTCTTGGAATAATCATCCTCCTTTAAGTAACACAGAAGGTCTCCACGAGATTAAATCTTTGTTATGTCAGGTGTGGGGAACAAAGGTTAAAGATTATTATGAAGTTGATCCTAATTCAGCCTTTCATTCAGTAAATTGGAAAAACTTTGATGAGTTCATGATTCCAGATGAACAAAAGACCCTTCTTAGGAATATTTTGAAGGATCGCAGGCTATTTATCTCAGGTGAAAAGGATAAGTTAGTCTGGGCTCCTTCAAAATCAGGACGTTATACAGTTAAACAAGGTTATCTAAGTATAACTAGTAAGGATTCTAATACACTTCTATCTTGGCCCTATAAGCTTTGCTGGAGTGATTCATGTCTACCCAAAGCAGGAGCTTTTTCATGGTTAGCATTGCATTCTCGAATCCTTACTAGTGATAGATTAGTTAAGCTTGGGGTTGCAAATCCCTTCTTATGTCCTTTCTGTCAGGAAGTGGAGGAATCTGTTGATCATCTTTTATTGAATTGTGGTTTCTCTTCACAGGTTTGGTCTTGGCTTCTTTCTAGACTGAACTAGTCGGGTCCTCTTCCTTGTTCTCTACTACAAGTCTTTCAAAGTTGGCCTATCCTATTCTCGAAGTCTACTTTTTCTGCTTTGTGGATTGTCTCGCCAAGCATTGTCATTTGGTCTCTTTGGTTAGAGAGAAATAGTAGAATATTTAAAAGGGTAACTAATCCACTTCATATTCTGTTGGGTAAAGTTGAAACATCTATTTCAAAAGTAACTTTAGCATCCTTGTTATCAAAGAAGGCGGGTTCTCTTATTTTTACAAGTTGGGATAATATGATATTGCAAACTTGGAAGCAGTTAAAAGTGCCTGGTACTTCTTGCTTTAAGTCTGATGTTTTGACTGATCGCTCTGTTATCAAATGGATCTCTCCCATTGCACCTTTTGTCAAGCTAAATTTTGATGGTGCGAGTAGAGGTAATCCAGGAATTTCCAGTGCTGGTTGTGTTCTTCGAAATCATCATGGAACAATTCTTAGAGCTTTGTCAATTAAACTTGGTACCTTAACAAATAATGAGGCTGAGGCTTTGGCTCTAATTGCAGGTTTGAATTTAGCATTAAAATATGATTTTACTAACATCATTATAGAAGGGGACTCTTTGAATATTGTTTTAGCGTTTTCCAAGAATTCTTCTCCGAGTTGGAAAATAGATTATATTCTTAAGGCGGGTAGAGATTTATTAAATAAGTTTCATTCATTTCAAATTAAGCATACTTATCGAGAAGGTAATCTTTTAGCTGATTTTCTAGCTAATACTGCTTTTAATTTAGATGAAAGTGCTATTGAATGGACTTCTGATTCTCTTCTCTAGATCCCCGGTATAAGATTTATTTTGGCCAAGGATGCAATTGATTAAGTCATGATATTTTGGGTTCATTTTTTAGATCTCATGTTTAATCATTACCATTATTCTATGGTTTATATGATGCTTAGCTGACGTCGGTTTAAGTTTTGTGAATTGTTTTCGCATGAACGAATTGTACTCTGTTGATTACTCCTAAGGCGGCTGGCAGATCTCACACATGGAAATTGGCATTTCATCACTCCTATTATTTATGACACATGAGTAGCTTCTTTTGCAATTAATCAGTTTCTTTTTATTCTCTGCTGTCGTAGTCGCTTTGTTTCATGTTATCTAACTTTCTTGGTATAAGGTTTTGCTCTCTGCCCTGTTAGCTGTGTTTGTATTTTGTCTTCTATTCTACAGCAAAGTTTTGGCAGATTTCTATGGGTTCCATTCGCCAGAATACTAGACTCTCTTGGCCAATCCAGAATTGGGAACGTCCCCTTCTCGGCTGTTTTACTTTTAATGCTTTGCAGGAAGTCTTCCAGGTTCATGACGCATCGTCTGGAGACAGGATGTTTGTTTTGACTTCCTAGTTTATACTGCCTGTATAATGCCTTTTCGCATGGTCTCCGCAATAATTGTATCATCTCCTTCCGAAATTCCATTCACTGTCATAGGCAGGAATTGGGTCCTCAACTGGCAGACTCGGCTATGGAAGTGTTTAATGCGCTGCTATTTTTGTTAAACTATGTGCCTCCTCCGCAGCCACCTCCCCCTCAACTTGCAGAGGCGGATGAACACTTTGAAGACCAAGACTTGCAGGTTATTGAAATAGCAGATTAATGGGGACCTCGGTCAAGTTTTTTTGGATTTTGTACCTACCAGATGTTTTGTAATTACTTTTTTATAAATTGTATATTCTCTGGCATGATCCTAAGTTTTGGATCGAATTATGATGTTGAAACGATTATGTATAAATTTTGATATATTTCAGCTATAACCGGAGGTTTTCTTTGCTGATTCTTTCTTGCCGGTATGCCGCTACTGAATCTGGCATTTTGTAACTCGTTTTATTAATATAATTTTAGTGGTTTATCCACTTTTTTGCAAAAAAAAAAAGAAATGTCAATATTTTAAGAGCACCTTTGAATGGATAACTATCATAAAAAAATTTCTTGAGAGGCAGGGTTGACTATCAAATTTAGGCCCTGAATTTCAATACGTATCTATTTTTAAGATTGATATTTAACTTTTGTTGATCTCTACTAGACAATTATAAAAAAAGAATAATATCTTTTGATATTTCAAATAACTTTAGTTTCAAATTTACATTTTAATAATAAATTTACATTTAATAAAGACAAATAAATTTTATTCTAAAACTTTCCACAATTCTAAATCTAAAATTAAATATTATAAATAAAAGATTAGCCATTTGAAATTGGAATATTATTCAAATTACTTACTTTACAAATTATTTAAAAAACAGAGACTCACTCACTTAACAAGTAATACCAGGCAGGAGAGAAGTAATAAGTTAAAAAAGTAGATTATATTGCACCAAATTTTATCTAAACGATTTGTCATCCCATACCTAAACATTGCATGGCCAATCATTATGATCATTTGTCATAGAATTCTATCAAATAAACATTGTAAATTTGGTGAATCTGAATCGTTTTCATTTTTTAAGTAAGGAAGATTACATACAACATTGAATAAGTCAGCTGTGTTTTTTTATTGGATAAAGAAGAGTTTACAGACAACTGCTTAAAATGTAGAGAAACAAAGTGGACAAAGCCATAAAACATGCAAAAAGAAAACATAATTAATTTTGGTAGACTCATCTGTTGGTGACATAGACATACAAATCTTCATTATCTCTCTGTACAAATATACACATGCCAAAGTTGGAAGCAACGTATGAGGCAAATTTATAGTTCTAAAAAGGACATTGAAGACGATCCCAAAGGATGATATGTTTTGGAGAGGAGTTTTCTCCCGTGCAAGGTTTTTCTCCTTTTTTTCGGTTGTGAGAGATTGCATTGCATTGTAAATGGGTACATAACATGGTTTTGTAGCTGGGACCCATGTATTGCATAATAATCTCCTTAAGTTGCACTTATGGGGGGGTATTAGATTAAATAGGGTTTTACGTATTTACATTTGCTTAAGTTTACTTAGGCGACCAATAAACAATTTAATAGTTAGGTAGTTTACCGTTCAGGTAGTTTTTACCTACCGGCTCTCAAACACACCTATATATTGTATATTTGTAAATTATTTTATATCTCATCTCATTTTTTCTCAAATATTTGGTGGAAGAGCACTTTGCTTCTCTCGGGTATCTATGAGGGTGTTTTGTTTTGCAGACTGAGGATACTAGGAAGGAGTTGATCACTCCTAAACTTTGAAAAATGATTATTAAAAAATAAAAAATCATATTTTATATAATAAACTATTTTGGCAACAAAATATAAATAAAAATAGAATCTGCATGCACGACATTTCTTGAAATCCAATGTGAGTGTACCATGCATCCATGAATGCAAGATCTTCTCACAAGAAAGATTGGCTTTTAAAGTATAATTTAGTGTTTCATATCTCTTCTTTCTTCCTCTACAAATAACCTATTGGCAAATTTGTTGCACACAAAAAATGTGCAACTACTAGTTTATTTCGAAATTATTAAATAGAGGTGTGACATCCCACTAATTCAGACCAACTTGCTAAGGTAGTGGTTGTACTTGTTTGTTCGAGTTGTTTATGCCCATTAAATACTTTTACATTATTAGACTACCCATAATTGAAGAAATTTTTTTATGTTGGTAATTTTTTATTTTTTGTCAATTTGCATTACATTATTTATTAGTAATTATCGCCAATTAATCAAAATTTGAGAAGGGTCTTTTGTTAATATAAATTTGTGCCTTTCTTGATAGTGATTGAGTTTTGTTGATCAATTTAATTTTTTCTATCTTTGACCTTCAAATGCCATTGACAAAATAAAGACAATGCTTCTTTTTCTCTTGAGTGAAAGGTTTAAACAATTTTTTTTACTTATTTTTATACTTTATTTTTACTTAGCAATAATAAGTTTTGTTTGAATAAAATGTGTGGTATTGTGACCTAATTAGCTAGTCTTTTCTCTACACATTTTAAAGTTGGAAAAAGTCACTTTTGAAATGTACTCATACCTTAAAATATTATTCAATTTTGCATACCTTAAATATTATTCAATCACTAAAATTATGAAATTAAGTTTTGGAAATGTTCATACCTAAAAATATTATTCAATTGTTTTCACTTAATAAGAAACACGATTCTTTTCAATACAACAAAACACTTTCACTTGACACACATTCATATTATTTATCAATGAACCTGTTGTACTTCTAACAATGTAGGTGCTAATATATAGGCTATGAAAAATGAGATTTATTAATTGTGGACTATATGTTTAAAGGAACAAAGTTTTCGACTTCAATGGAAACTAGGGGTTATGTCTAAAATTTTGTGTAGGAAAGATGAAGAGAAACTAGAGTTTTGAGGCTTCCATGTGGTTGCTCCAGATTTATACATCTAACAATGAGTGTAATGTAAGGAAAGAAATTAGAGGTGAATGCTAATAATTCTATGTAGAATTTCTAGGACTAACAATGTTTTAATGGTGAAATTTGTGTACCCGTGTCATTTCCCATTTAGTTTTCTACCTATTTTGTGGGGAATACTTTGATACATAGATATATTGATAAAGGCATAATATTGTACAAAGTTGGGTCCCTTGGCCATGCTATCCACCTACTTCATTACAAACCTTTATATGCATCTACCACTTATCCCCTATGTTCACACACCTTCATACATTTTCTCTATCCATTTGATAATCATGCTTATGCTTGCATTTATTTCCACTAAACACAAGTTTGTGCTATATGTTATGTCTTTGTATTTATAGACATTCATTCCAATCATCTCCTAATCAAGTATCATCTAATCGTAGAGGGGAATCATTCAATTTACATGCTTCAACTATTGTTATTAAAGGAATCTAGCTTTGCATAATCATTCTAGAAGCATTTGCATGATTGGAGATTATTATTTTTGATCATTATTCAATTTCTAAGGGTTGATTTAGGAGAACTTGACTCCCTATAACTAATCAACAATGCTTGAGGTACTTCTAAATACCATGAAGTCCCCAAATTTTTAGGAATAACAGAGTAGACTTCCACACATCCATCAAAGTGAATGAAATTAGTTTGTAGATTATTTACGACAAGTTTGTAGTTACAAATTTGTCTCTAATAGTCAAACTCATCCTTAGATAGTCACAACTGAATATGCTATTCCTATGTAATTTATTATTCTAATATCTCTTGTTGCAAATCTTGAGATGCATCATATTCATATTTGTATCAGCCTTAGAACCATCTTCAATTATCGAGCTAAGTACACTTGTTTTCTATTTATATTCCTACATATTTTAACTAAAGCCTTCAACTCATAATTAATTAGTTTAGGTTAATTTCACTTATGTGGATGCATTTTATTGCATTAGCCTAGACTAAGCATAAGGAAATGTTATTTTCCTTTACATGATTGGTGAACCTTGTAGACACTTGGAAATGATTGTCCTTACGACTTGTGTCCAAACACCTAATCCACTTTGTGACACTTTCGACACCTTTCGACATACTTCATCCTAGGACTATCCCTTTATCCCAAATTAATTAAATAAATCAAAATTATTTAATTAATTAATCATTTATCCATGATTAATTAAATAGATCATATTTATTTAATTAATTTATTCATTTATTCCTCCTAGAAAATTAATTAAATAAATCCTATTTATTTAATTAATTTAACCTCACACATAATCCCTCTCCAACAATTAATTAAATAATTTCTATTATATAATTAATTGTCTTGCCACATGTCCTTATCCTCACTCATTCCACAAATAAAACAAATTTAAAATACCCTCCGCAAAAGGACAAAAATTAAAAGTCAACTCTACTTTTGATCTCCACCCTCCATTTCAAAATCCCATATTTTAATCTTGACATTCAAATGTAAAAAAGGAAACCCTATAAATCCTTAGATCATAACCCTAATTCTATCTAATCAAATCCTAGCCATTGATCTATACTTCAAATCCTAGCCATCCATCCTTATCAAGCCTTTATAAAACAAACCCTCATCCTAAAGCCATGAGATATCTCCATTTCATGTACTGTTATGCTATAGGAATTATAAGCAATTTCAACATCTCTATCTATCACAATCATTGAGCATAGCCATTGGAGTGTTGGGTGCAACATCAATTCACTCTATCCAAGGAGAAAGGAAAGTCTAAGGTGAATTTATTACATGTTTATTATTTATCTTCTTGTTATTTGTCTTGATCATTTTATGTTCTTTCATTTGGTACATTCAAATTTAACCTTGTTTTGTAAGTTTTGGAAGCTTTTTGTTGAAGATTTAGCCTCTTTTTGGTGAAGATATGTAGGTCAAATTTCACAGGAGGCCTCCTACAGAAAAATCAACCTTACCATTACGCCTAGAAGAACTCACAGACAACTTTTGGTATAAAATACTCTATATTTCGCTTACTAGAAAACATTTGAAAAAAATTTAGTTGTAGGTCGTACCATACGGATCCATACCGTGCAAATTGTCGTATGGTTTTGTACAGTCTATAGATATATCAAGTTTTATCCACAGCCAATCGTAGTTTAATTGTTTTAATTGATCACTTTAATCTATGGTTTAACACAATATTTCAAATCATTTTTATCGATGATAACTTTGTTTTATCCACAAGATTATTTTTTATTTTTATTCGCAGGTTTAACGATGTGTTTGCATGTTTTACACACCAAATCTATAGGTTTCTTGTCCACATAGGTTTGAAATTGCTTGCGGCTCTAGTGATCAGTGTTTAAGCCCTCCAAAGGCTTGCACAATGCTCTATTAGAACCGCCTTCCCTGATCTTCACTGCAACAAACTATGGCTGAGATTCAAAATTGTTACAAGTATGTGCCTCATCGGTGTTGTCATTGATGTCAACATATCCTTGTTGTCATTAGTGTCAACTATATCTTATTCCATTACTTGGTTAGAATATTTGTATGTTGAGGATATTGAGAAAATTAGCCTCTTCGGAAGAAACAAGTGGGTTACAGAGAAGTGCAGTACATGCAGTGAGTTGTATGCTCCGGTAAACTACTCCACATTTCCTTCTGGGTGAATATCTCACTATGTGGATTGGAATTTATTCAAAGGGATGCTTGAAGTTGCTAAATCCTAAGTTTGAGCCTCTGGTATGAAGAATTGAGAGAGTTGCATTCACCAGAGTTAAAGCCTACTTTTTCTGGAAGAATAGTTGGGACAGGGAGAAAGTAATATGCTCTGCATTCCTTCGTAGTAAACTATTTTTCTCTACATTCTAGAGGGAAGTCTGGGATGATGATAAGTGCCTACAATTTCAATGGTTCATGGTTTAGTGGTCCGCAAACTATCTCTCTATTATGACAGTTGAAGACAGTGAAGTTCATGTGTTCCGGTGAAAATATTCCTATGGATAAAGTGGTTAAGGATCGTGTGGTTTTTCCTAATGACTACAATGTGCTTGTGGATGTCTCCTAATCATGTTCCTATCTAGACTTTGGTCCACATTAAGAAATTATGATGGTATGTGAAGATTGTTCCCAAATAATGTAGCGTGTAACTAGTCTTGGCTGACCTAGTTGATCCCAATGATTGCAGAGATCTCTGGAATATTGTGGAAGAATGTTGTGGCATGGAAAATTGTGTTTGAGTCCTAGCTAAGGCATGGTGTGATCCACATTTCATTCCCTTTGCATAAAGTTGTAATAGGTCAGGACCTATTTTGTAAATGTTTGTAATACCGACCTTGGAGATTGTTCCAATGGTTGATGATTGTAATGTCGACCTTGATGTTCATTCCAAGGTTGATGTAGTGTATAAATACTTGTAGTTGAGTCATGGAAAAGTTGACCTTGAGCAAAAATGATAAGATCCTAAGAAAGGTCCAAAGGCAGAACAGAGAAGAGGTAGAGTAGAGAAGAGGCAGAGCAGAAGAGGTAGAGAAGAGAAGAGACAGAGTAGAAGAGGTAGAGCAGAAGAGGCAGATCAGAGCAGAGAAACTCTTTGTACTTCAATAATATATCTATAAAGATGTTGATCATGGTTTTTGTAGGGTTTAATAGCCCTCAAGGTTTAACAGCCCTTATTGTAATCTTGCTAGGTTTAGGGTTGAGGCAGTGAGCCTGCTAGACCTAGTTGTTCTTCATGACAGTGAGTCAGTATGATTAGGCCCATGGAATGACCAAGCCTGATCATCATTATTTCAAGATTACAATACATATTGAGAGGTAATCCTCTTCATGGTTTTTCCCCACCTTGGGGTTCTCCATGTAAATCTAGTGTCTCTTGTGTTTGTTGCTGCACATGTGGTTAAAGTTTTAATTTTGTGGTTTCATGGTTAAATCTTAATCATTGCAGATAAGTGTTTAATGTTTTAATGTAGAAGCTTTTAAGACAACTGATTCACCCCCCCCCCCATAGTTTTTCAGTGCATATCAACAATTGGTATCAGAGCCAAGTTCCTTAGAAGAAAGTTTAACAGCTTGAGGAAGATCCAAAATGTCTTTCAAGAAGGAAGTGCTTAATTTTGATGGAACAAATTATGTTATCTGGAAGGCTTAGATGAAAAGCCATCTTCTTAGTCTTGGCTATACAGTATGCGAAGCTGCAGAAACATAATAAACCATACCTCAAAATGGATTGACGACTGAAGATGAAATCAAAGAATATGAAATAGATGTTAAGGCAAAGGATGCTCTGCTAAGCTCTTTACCCGACTCAATATTGACGAATCTTGTGGATCTTGAAACTACCAATAAGGTATGGGTAAAGTTGAAAAATCTGTATGAAGGAGATGATTCTGTGAAGGAAGCCAAGTTACAAAGTTTGAAAGTGAAATATGAAGGTTTGAAGATGAATGATGATAAAAACATTTCAGCCTTTATGCATAGAGTTGATGAACTTGTTACAGGGATTAAAGCCATGGATGGAACTCTCGACAAAAAAGAAGTTGTTATGAAAATTCTCAGATCCCTACCCAAGTCCTACTATCACAAAGTAGCCGCAATTGAAGAATTCATGCAAGTTAAAAAGGTTGACAAGGATCAGCTACTTTTCAAACTTACCACCTTTGAAATGAGAGAGTTTGGTGATACTCTACCGAAAGTTGAAATGACCTTCAAATCCAGCACTCTAGGAAGTACTTCCAGATCAAAAAGATACAAGGTAGAATCCGATGATGAGTTTGATGAAGTTGAAGCCAACTTTGTGGATAGACTGCAAAGAGGATCCAGTAAGTATAAAGGCAAATTACCTTTCAAATGTTTCTCCTATGGTAAAGTAGGTCATTTTGCTTCCAGATGTCCTAAAAGAATTGAAAGAACTAGAAAAAGATATGAGAACAGACCTAGGATCCAAAAGAAGTGTCATTATGTTGAAGATTTTGATGATGACAAAGGAGTGTCAAATAATGGAGAACTTGATAATGCTAGAAATGAATGCTTGTTTATTGCTATTAAGGAAGATCCTGTGTCTACTAATTCTACTAGTTGTGTAAAGGAAAAAAAACCAATGGAAAGTGCTTTGGCTGCTCAGGTTATTAAGGACAAAGATGAATGGGCTATTGATAGTGGATGCTTTCACCACATGACCGGGGACAAAAGTAAGTTTGTAAGTTTGGAAAGATATGATGGTGGACTGGTTAGGTTTGGAGATGATACAACTGGTAAGATTTGTGGAAAATGATCTATTTCTTTTGATGGCAAGCATAATACTGAAGATGTCTTGTATGTGAAAGGATTAAAACACAATTTTTTGAGTGTGGTCAGATGTGTGAAAAAGGCTATGATCTAAGCTTCAAGGGCAATGGATGCAAGATCAAGGAAAGCTCTGAAATAGTCATTGCAACTGGTAAAAAGACCAAAGGTAATATCTATCACTTGAAAGGAACTGAAAACTATTGTTTGTTGGCTCAGACTGATGAAAGTTGGTTATGGCATAGAAGGTTGTGTCACATAAATTTTGATAACATCATGAAGATAAGTAAAACACATGCTATTAGAGATTTGCCTAGGCTTGTGAAGCTTGCCAATTAGATTTGCAAAGAGTGTCAATTTGGGAAGCAAACAAGGACAAGTTTCAAAAGAAAGGAACAATATTTTGAAGGACTACTTGAGCTAGTGCATACAGATCTGTGTAGACCTACCAGAGTAAGAAGCTTGTAAGGAGACAGGTACTTCATGTTGCTTATTGATGATTATTATAGAATGACTTGGGTTACCTTTTTGAAAGAAAAGACTGAAGCCCTAGATAAGTTTAAGGTGTTTAAGGCAATGGTTGAAAATGAGATGGACTTGAAGATCAAATGCTTGAGATTTGATAGAGGAGGAGAGTTTACATCAAATGAATTCAATTTCTTTTGTGAAGAACATGGCATAAAAAGATAGTTATCTACACCTAGAACTCCACAACAAAATGGAGTTGTTGAAAGGAAAAATAGAACAGTTCAAGAAGCTGCTAGAACCATGATGAAGGAAGCTAATTTGCCAGAAGCATATTGGAGAGAGGCATTTCATACTACTATGTACATCCTAAATAGATTTTAAGTAAAAGGTAACAGCTCTAAAAATCCCTATGAATTGTGGCATGGCAAAGTTCCTACTATGAAATATTTCAAAGTTTTTGGTAGCAAATGTTATATCAAAAGGGAAGAATATCTTGGCAAATTTGAAGCTAGATGTGATGAAGGAATCTTTCTTGGTTACTCCACTAAGAGTAAAGCATACCAGTGCTATAACAAGAGGCTCAATAAGATCATTGAGCTCATGCAAATGTCAAAGTTGATGAAAGCAAGGAAAGGCCATCAAAATCAAATAGATATGAATATGATGAACCAGAAGTTTCAGAAGTGGTGTAGCAAGAAGATAGCTCAGATGAAGAAAAACAAGCCCTTGAAAGTGTCACCAGAACTCCAAGGTATGTGAGACTCAATCATTCCAAAGATCAGATAATAGGAGATAAGAGAAAAGGAATCTTAACCAGAATAAAAGCTATAGAGGAACAAGTAAATTTCTGTCTAATCTCCAAGATTGAACCTAAAATTGTGGATGAAGCCTGTAAAGATGTAAACTAGGTAAAGGCTTGTTGGGAATTAAGGTGTCTCAACCTTGGTAATTTCTTTGTATTATTTCATTATGTTTATTTATTTATTGCCTATGTTGTAAATTAAATTATAAATTCATATTGTCATCTTGTGGGATGTAGCACGGTGATGTGTCATCCTACATGGAAGATGACAACTTGTAATTTTGTCCTCACATGAGGAAATAGGCATCCCACTTTGTGGTAGGAATATTTTTCCATGTGTCGGCATCTTGGATGTTGTGTAAGGGAATATTGACCAAAACGGTCATGACAAATTCCTATGAAGTTATGAAATGTAAGAGTCAGAAATAGGAGATTCTATGATAGGTGAAGAAATGTGTTGAAGAGCATCTTTGAAAAAGGCATCTTTGGGTACCCCAAGGTGGACTATGACATGTTGTAAGAGAATATTCTATTTATAGCCTGTGTATGACAGATTCTCTTATAGCTGTAAGCTATGACAGCTATGACTAATTCTATGATAGTTGTAAGAGCATCTGTCATAGCCCATTTTTGGAAATAGGCGACCTCTTTGGAATGGGGTGTGTGGACAAGTGTTAGAAGCATCTCACAATATTGACCAAGTGTCCATAGGCATTTAAGGCAATGGTTGAAAATGAGATGGACTTGAAGATCGAATGCTTGAGATTTGATAGAGGGGAGTTTACATCAAATGAATTCAATTTCTTTTGTGAAGAACATGGCATAAAAAGATAGTTATCTACACCTAGAACTCCAAAACAAAATGGAGTTGTTGAAAGGAAAAATAGAACAATTCAAGAAGTTGCTAGAACCATGATGAAGGAAGCTAATTTTCTAGAAGCATATTGGAGAGAGGCAATTCATACTATTATGTACATCCTAAATAGAGTTCAAGTAAAAGGTAACAGCTCTAAAACTCCCTATGAATTGTGGCATGGAAAAGTTCCTACTATGAAATATTTGAAAGTTTTTGGTAGCAAATGTTATATCAAAAGGGAAGAAGATCTTAGAAAATTTGATGCTAGATGTGATGAAGGAATCTTTCTTGGTTACTCCACTAAGAGTAAAGCATACAGGTGCTATAATAAGAGGCTCAATAAGATCATTGAGTTCATGCAAATGTCAAAGTTGATGAAAGAGAGGAAAGGCCATCAAAATCAAATGGATATGAATCTAATGAACTAGAAGTTTTAGAAGTGGTACAGTAAGAAGATAGCTCAGATGAAGAAGAACAAGCCCTAGAAAGTGTCACCAGAACTCCAAGGTATGTGATACTCAATCATTCTAAAGATCAGATAATAGGAGATAAGAGCAAAGGAATCTTAACCAAAAGAAAAGTTGTAGAGGAACAAGTGAATTTCCATCTGATCTCCAAGATTAAACCTAAAACTGTGGATGAAGCCTGCAAAGATGAAAACTAGTTAAAGTCTATGGATGAGGAATTGAGATAGATAGAGAAGAATCAAACTTGGGATCTTGTTTCTAGACCAACAGATAAGAATGTAATTAGCACAAAGTGGGTTTTCAGAAATAAGTTGAATGAGAAAGGTGAAGTGGCAAGAGATAAAGAAAGGTTGGTATACAAAGGTGAGAGGAACCTCCTGCAACAAAATAATGAAAATGCTTGAAATAGCAGAACATAGAAGGAATTTATTAATCATAGGCCACTTCAAGGGGCCAACCTCCTTTGAGCAAGCTCAATACAATAAACTCATGGATGCCTTCATTGGCCTCAACACGTACTTATATACTAAGTCTAATCTAAACAACTATTACTCCCCATGAATGTGGGATAATACAATATATTCATGGGACGACTTACAAAGCATATGCGTCCAACAACAATATACTAACAAAGTAAAGAGAAGGGTTAAACACAGGTTCCTAACATCCCCTCCCTCTTAGAAAAGCTTTTTCCTCAAAGCTTAAGATGTGGAAATTGTTACTGAATCTGAAGGAGTGGTTCCCATGTAGCATCCTCTGGTTTCATTCTGTGCCACTGAAAAAATACCTCTGTGATGGACCAAGAGAGAAGCTGACGAGTGCGCCTATTGAGGATGGCCTCTGGCTCCAAAATGATGGATCCTTCATTATCTAGTTCTGGTAAAATAGTTTGTGCTCTGATGTTGGTACCAAGAACTTTCTTTAGACAAGAGACATGAAATACTGGATGAATGTGGGAAGAAGGAGGAAGCTCCAATTTATAGGCAACTAACCCAATCTTCTGAAGAACCTTATATGGCCCATAGAACTTTGGAGCCAGCTTAATACACCCTTTCAGTTTTAGGGAGGATTTCTTGTATGGTTGTAGACGAAGAAAAACCATATCATCTACTTGAAAAGTGCACTCAGAATGGTGCTGATCAGCTTGATGTTTCATTCGATTTCGTGCCATGTGAAGATTGTCCTGCAAAATGTGAAGAATTTGATCTCAGGTTTCGAGAACCATGTCAACTGCCTAGACTAGTGAACTGTTGGGGGTGTATGGAAGGAGCACTGGTGGTGCCTGACAATAGACTACTTCATATGGAGTCATTTTAGATGCAGTGTGGTAGGAGGTATTGTACCACCATTTAGCAAGAGGAAGCCACTTTGCCCACTATAAAAGCATCCTTTTTCAACAGAGATGTTAATGGAGCTGCAGTCTTCCCATAATCCTTGACAAACTTGTGGTAGTAGCCAATCAGTCCCAAAAAACTATGGAGGTTCTTGAGTGTCTGAGGATGTGGCCAATTTTTCATGGCATCTATTTTGGCAGGATCCATGCGAACCCCTTGTGCTGAAATAATATGCCCGAGATACTCTACTTCCTCCTACCCAAAAACACATTTAGACTATTTTGCACAGAGATGATGATCAAAGAGAAGTTGCAGTACAAGATCCAGATGCTGGAGATGCTCAGCCCATGTTTTACTATAGATGAGGATATCATCAAAGAAGACTAGAATGAATTTCTGCAAGTAGGACCGGAATATTTTATTCATCAATGCCTGAAATGTGGAAGGAGCATTAGTGAGGCCAAAGGGCATGACCAAAAACTCATAGTGGCCATCATGTGTGCAGAAATCCATTTTAGGGATATCATCCTCATGAACCCGAATTTGGTGATACCCAGAATGAAGATCCAACTTGGAGAAAAAATGAGCGCCATGAAGCTCATCAACAACAAGAATCAGAAACTTATCCTTGATGGTGTTGTGATTAAGTGCTCAGAAGTCAATGTAGAGGTGCCATGACCCATCTTTTTTCTAGACAAGAACTGGTGAAGAAAAGGAACTAGTACTAGGGCGAATAATACCTTGCTTCAGTAAGTTCCGAATGAGCATCTTAATCTCTATCTTTTGGTGAAATGGGTAGCGATAGGGCCTGATGTTGGGAGGAATGCTTCCAAGAAGGAGCTAAATATGATGGTCCTCTGGTCGTGAAGGTGGCAATCCCACTAGTTCAGTAAAGACACATGCATATCTATCCAAAATTTGTTGTAGATCCAAAGGAGTAGTGGAGACCGCTGATGGTTGCATCTGAATGGAATGGAGTTGAGCAATGACACCATGTGAATGCTTCTTAAGGAACTTTTCCATGCAATGTGAATTCATGATGTTGCGAGACCTTAGTTGTAAGCCCTTCAATGTGTGTTTTTGTCCATTGTCTAAAAACTGCATCCAAAGTTCAGCAAAATCCCATAAGATGGGTCCAAGTGTGCATAACCATTGAGTGCCCAAAACCACATCACATCCACCTAAGGGCAAGGCAAACATGTCAGAGCATAGGTTATAATCTCCAATAGAGATATGCACATTGCAACACTTCCCTTTGCAAGGTAAGGTGCCCCCATTGGTAATCATGACTTCAAAGCTGGAGCAAGGATGGACAAAACAATCAACCTGTTTGGTGATCTAAGGGTCAATGAAGTTATGAGTGCTACTAGAATCAATGAGTATTGTAAGAGGGAGCTTCTTGAAGTAACCCTTGACCTGCATGATTTGTGGGGTGGTGAGTCCGGCTAAAGCATGGAGAGATATCTCTAGGTGGTCATCCTGAGAAGGAGGGTCAATAGGTGGCTGTTGAATGTCGACCTGATCATCTACTGTATCATGAGCATCTTCATAAACTTTAGTTGTAGGTAGAGAATCCACATCCAAGAGATAGAGCTTTTGCTCAACACATCTATGTCCCCGAGTGAATTTCTCATCACAATTATAACAAAGCCCTTTTTCTCTACGTGCCCGCATCTTTGCTTTAGACAAATGCTTGATAGGAGTTGTTCTAGGAGCTGGTGTGATTGGAGGTCTTTGGGAAACCATATTTCTAAATGGAACAAAAGTGGATTTGGAGCACTGTTGAGTTGTGATCTTGTCCTCTGCCAACTTAGCCAACCCTAGGGCTTCCATCATTGTGTTAAGATGGAACATTTTAACCTCAGATCAGATTGCATCCTTTAGACCACTGACAAAACAAATCCTGAAGAATTCATCAGACAATCCTTCTATGTGATTGGCCAATTTCTCAAATTATGTCTGATATTCTCTAACAGTGCCAGTTTAGCAAAGTTTGGTGAGTGCTCCTGTGAAGTCATCAAAAGCATTAGGGCCAAATCGTTGCAAAATGAGTTTGCAAAAATCTATCCATTTTGGCTCTTCATGAGCCTTGATGTACCAATGGAACCATTGAAGGGCTTCATATTCCAAATGAAAGGATGCAAGTGGGACTTTGTTGACATCAAAAGTATTATGCAAACTAAAATATTGTTCTACCTGGTATATCCATCTAGTCAGATAATCACCATTGAAGCGAGGAAAATCAAGCTTCGGCCCATGAAAATTACTGGAAGAAGAGAATCTAGTGTCTACAAAAGACTCTGGCTACTGTCTAGTGTTCATGGTTGAATGCTGAAGATTGAGGCCGATAATTTTTTCATCCAGATCTTGGATTTTGGTCTTAAGGGCTGCAAGTTCATTCTCCATGTTTTTTGCTCCTGTGCAGATGACAACCATAACCAGAATTTTTTTTTTTTGTGAATGGGTAGAAAAACAAAAATAGAAACTTTTTTAGTAAAGGAAATTTTGGATTTGGGAAAAACTCTGATGGGTAATTGGGGTTTGACTAGGTTTTGAACAATTTCTGAGGGACAAGGAAGTAGAAAATGGGGATTTCAGAAGTGGAGTGAAAGAATGGGAAAATTTGCCCAAGAGGAACAAAGGAGCATAAATAGGAAATGAACATTGTGGCAAAATTTGAAGGCAATTGGGTGAGAATCGAAGAAGTTATGGCAAACCCTAAAAATAGACAAATGTGGGATTTCTTGCTTCGATAAGTGGAATTTGGGATAGGGTCCTCAAGGAAGGAAATATGCATAATGGAATTTTAGGGGTTCCAGTGAATTTTCAGGGGAAACGGAGCTAAAGCAAGGAAGATATGGCAAAAAAATAGAAATGTTTTTACATTTTTATTTGGAAACAATCTGTAACGGGATCTGTAATAGCTCTGGACAGATACAATCTACGATTTATTAGCTGGAAATAGATATGGACCCTAGGTATGTTTGGTTTCCTAAAGGTTCAAGGGATTCACTCGGCTACCAATGTTGTCTAATGGCTTGCGTATTGGGGTAGTACCCCTCACTCCACGGCTCAGGTAAAACTGATAACCGCTTTGCCACAAACGATAGCTCTTGGTTTATCTCACAGATGGGAACTAGTCAATCAGGTAGGGCCGTTGCCCTTTTCGCTAGCAGGTCCTCTCAATGGGGTAGCTACTTCAGGGTTCCTGTGGTACTCCTCACAATGAGTTTTAGGGCTATGCCCAGGCACTTCCCACAGTTAAGCAGATAGGGATTATTACCTGATCCAAACCTGCAATTGAAATGAATAATATAGATGCAAAGAAAAAAGAACTACGGCAATAATCACAGCGCCTGGAGGCCACTGTGAAATTTTTTTTAGCAGAAATTCCACCTAGCGAGCCCAAGAAAGCGCTCTGATACCAGATGAGAGGAACCTCCTACAAAAAAAATGAAAATGCTCAAATAATAGAAATAGCATAACACAGAAGTAATTTATTGATCACAGGCCACTTCGAGGGGACAACCTCCTTTGAGCAAGCTTAATACAATAAACTCGTGGATGCCTTCATTGGCCTCAACACATACTTATATACTAAGTCTAATCTAAACAATTATTACTTCCCATGAATGTGGGATAATACAATATACTCATGGGATGACTTACAAAGCATATGCGTCCAACAACAATATACTAACAAAGTAAAGAGAAGGGTTAAACACGAGTTCCTAACAAAAGGATACACTCAAGTTGAAGGAATAGACTTTGAAGAAACTTTTACTCCTATAGCGAGGATTGAACCAATAAGGATGTTTTTGGCTTTTGTTGCCTACAAAGATTTCAAGGTTTACCAAATGGATGTGAAGTCTGCCTTCTTGAATGGAGACTTGGAAGAAGAGGTCTATATTGAATAACCAGAAGGATTCCAACTATCAGATTAGGGTGACATGGTATGTAGATTGAAGAAGGCTTTGTATGGATTAAAACAAGCTCCCAGGGCATGGTATGCACGGTTGGACAAGTATCTGATATAGATAGGGTTCAGTAAAGGTACTACAGACAACAATCTCTCCTTCAAGATAAATGGTGAACAAATCCCAATTGTTGCAGTCTTTGTGGATGATATTATTTTTGGTAGAAATTAAGGTATGTGCTCAGTTTTTGCTAGAGAAATGCAAAGTGAGTTTGAAATGTCTATGTTTGGAGAAATGAACTTCTTCTTAGGTCTGCAAATAAGCCAGTCAAATAAAGGTATCTGCATTTCTCAGTCTAAGTATATGAAAGAGCTATTAAAGAAATTTGGGATGGAAGACTCTAAACAATTTGTACACCTATGGTTACTGGTTGTAAGTTGAGTAAAGATGATAACTCACCCATGGAAGATCAGAAAAAGTATAGATCTATGATCAGAGAATTGCTTTATCTGACTCAAACCAGACCTAATATAATGTATGTAGTATGTCTTGTAGCAAGGTTTCAAGAAGAACCCAAGGAATCTCATGTGATGGCAGTCAAGAGAGTTCTAAGGTATTTAAAAGGTATAATGGATTATGGCTTGTGGTATCTCAAGGACAATGATTTTACCCTTAAAGCATACACTGATGCAGATTGGGCCAGAGATATGGATGATAGGAAAAGCACAATAGAAGCATAATATCTCTGTCTACTATGGAAGCATAATACATTGTAGCAGCATGTAATTGCACTCAAGTGTTATGGATGAAACATACTTTGAAGGACATTAGAGTTGTGTATGAAGATCCAATTACAATTTTTTGTGACAATACAAGTGCCATCAACATATCAAAGAATTCGGTAATGCACTCAAGGACAAAGCACATATCTATTAGATAACATTTTCTAAGAGAAAAGGTGACCAAAAATGAAGTCAAGTTGGAATATGTTTCTACCAAAGATCATATTGCAGACATCTTTACCAAGCCTTTGCCTAAGGACACTTTTGACTTTCTCAGAGAAAAATTAGGGGTTATCACCCCTCCTACTCTGAACTAAGATGCATAGTAGTGCATCAGTCTGGAGGTGTTCAAAGATCCTGATTGATGTCATTTAGGGCTACTTCTGAGGGGGAGTAGTCAAAGAGTTTTGAAGAGATATTGGATCGAAGTAGAAGAGTGCAAGTATGTGCCCTTTTCCATTGACATCAAAGGGGGAGAGAAGTCATGTGCAAAACTTAGAAAGACAAGAGTGCAGATGTATAAAGAGTAGGAAGACAAGAGTGCAGATGTGTAAAGAGAAAGGGGAAGAATCGTGCAGAAAGAAAGAGTGCATGTGTGTAAAGAAAAAGGAGGGAGAATCTCGTCTTGATGGTTGTTGTAGTTTTTCACATCATATGTTGCCATCAATGATAAAGGGGGAGATTGTTACAAGTATGTGCCTCATTGGTGTTGTCATTGATGTCAACATATCCTTGTTGTCATTAAAGTGTCAATTGTATCTTATTCTATTACTTGTTTAGAAGATTTGTATGTTGAGGATATTGAGAAAATTAGCCTCTTAGGAAGAAACAAGTGGGTTACAGAGAAGTATAGCACAAGCAGTGAGTTGTATGCTCTGGTAAACTGCTCTACATTTTCTTCTATTGAAGATCTCACTATACAGAATGGAAGTTATTCAAAGGGATAACTGAAGTTGTTGGATTCTAAGTTTGAGCCTCCGGTATGAAGAATTGAGAGAGTTGCATTCACCAGAGTTAAAGCCTACTTTTTCTAGAAGAACAGTTGGGACAGGAAGAAAGTAATGCTCCGCATTCCTCTGCAGTAAAGCATTTTTCTTTGCAATTCTAAAGGGAAGTCTGGGATGATGATAAGTTCCTACAGTTGCAATGGTTCATGGTTTGGTGGTCCATAATCTATCTTTCTTTTATGATAATTGAAGATAGTGAAGTTCACGTGTTCTAGTGAAAAGATTCATATGGATAAAGTGGTTAAGGATCGTGCGGTTGCTCCTGATGATTACAATGTGCTTGTGGATGTCTCCTAATCATGTTCCTATCTAGACTTTGGTCCACGTTAAGAAATTGTGATGGTATGCAAAGAATGTTCCCAGATAATGTAGTGTATAACTAGTCTTGGCTAACCTAGTTAATCCCAGTGATTGCGGAGATCTCTGGAAGATTGTGGTAGCATGTTGTGGCATGGAAAATCATGTTTGAGTCCCAGCTAAGGCCCATGATCTACATTTCATTCCCTTTGCATAAAGTTGTAATAGTTCAGGACCTATTTTGTAAATGTTTGTAATACCAACCTTGGAGATTATTCCAATGGTTAATGATTGTAATACCGACCTTGATGTTCATTCCAAGGTTGATGTAGTATATAAATACTTGTAGTTGAGTCATGGAAAAGTTGTCCTTGAGAGGAAATGATAAGATCCTAAGAAAATTCCAAAGGCAGAGCAGAGAAGAGGTAGAGCAGAGAAGAGGCAGAGCAGAGAAGAGGCAGAGCAGAAGAGGTAGAGCAGAGTGGAGAAACTCTTTGTACTTCAATAATATATCTGTAAAGGTGTTGATCATGGTTTTTGTAGGGTTTAATAGCTCTCAGGGTTTAACAACCCTTATTGTAATCTTGTTAGGTTTAGGGTTGAGGCAGTGAGCCTGCTATCTAGACCTAGTTGTTCTTCATGACAGTGAGTCAGTATGATTAGGCCTGTGGAGTGACCAAGCCTGATCATCATTATTTCAAGATTACAATATATATTAAGAGTTAATCCTCTCTGTGGTTTTTCCCCACCTTGGGGTTTTCCACTTAAATCTGGTGTCTCTTGTGTTTGTTGTTGCACATGTGGTTAAAGTTTTAATTTTATGGTTTCATGCCTAAATCTTAATCATTGCACATAAGTGTTTAATGTTTTAATGCAGAAGTATTTAAGACAATTGATTCACCCCCCCCAGTTGTCCAACACATAACAATAGAAACATCATCTCAACTATGGCATCCACCTGGAGCCTACATTCCAAATTCCTTCACTGTCGGACCACTGTGTGGTTTCACCATCAAACTACCTTCTAACTGCCTTCTAACCTACATGTCCATGTGTGTACCTTCTAACTACTTTCTACGTTGTAGCTACCAGTCGTTAAGTCTCGTAGATCTTCACCCTTAGTGTGATTATGAGGGTTTATCCCATAGTTCTATTTGTTTTCCATTAGCAGTGGTTAGGGAACCTGCCAACTAATAGTGCCAACAACCACTTGTGAAGAGTTTTTTTGTGACTACCAGCGGCCACTGTTCTGTCATATAAGCATATCATCTAAAGTACCCACCAACACCTATAGTCAAGAATGCCCATAACACTAAACTTCACCTCAAACTGTATGTTGACTGTTAATACACAGTAACTATTAATGGTCACTTAACCATTAACTTTCACATTAACATTTACTATCACTGTGGCATTCACCGCCAATTTAACCACCAACAATAAATGTTATCTTAATCACCAAATTCTAAGCTTGTGAGCATGTTACAGGAGAGGACGATAACCACTAGAAGTTATATAAACTGTTAGTGCAAAACCTTAACTTCTAGCAGATAAACTGCCCACATGTGACCACATTTTCCTAAACCACTAGCAGTTTACTTAACCATCAGGTTGGCCTATTGTCTCCATTTGTCCTAAAATAGGTAGTTTTTTTCACAATTGCATAATGTTTGACACGTATATCAGATTTTTATGAAACTAGAAGTATTGAAAAGATGGTTTTCCCAGCTTCATAGCAATGGAGGCCTTATCAACACATCTGATTAGATTTACTAGGTATAACTAGTCAAAGTCAACCTTATCTTGCAAACTTCTTTTGGCTATAACTTTTATAAAACGTAACAAAATTTAACAAAAAAGTTTTTCAAATTGCTTAGAATTTCATTAGGAATATGATCACCTAATCAAATCTACTATAGAATTTCATCATTTTCTAATTTTTCCTTATTTCCATCTTTTTCCTCTAATGCTTGTTTTGTAGCTTTTTTGCTTGTTCAATATCAAATAATTGAAACTACTAACAAGTTGTTGTAGATTCACATGTCAAAAACATATTTTATCACTAATCTTGGCACTTAGCCTAATCTAGGGGGATAGTAATTGAACATTGTTTGCTTTGTATTTAGATTTTGAAAAGGGTGTATGCTCTCTCCTCGCACCTTTTGGTGATCTTGGAGATTAAAAACCCCTTCATTATCCTTACATTTATTTGGTCAATCAGAGGAACACAATCTCACGTATGGTCTCCCCTTGCACTTCATATGATGTTGGGGATCAAAAGAAAATAGTAGTCATGTTGTCATTAAAGTATGCACCTTGTTGAGTTTGAGTAAAACCCAACTACCTTGTGAAACATGGGATGATCTCACTGAGTGTGGGATTAGATAGGTTAAGATCAACCTCTAGAGAGGGTTGGTTCCCTTGATGGATCGCCTAAAACTAATCTACTCTACTATTGTTTGCTAGGAAAAGAAAAAAAGAAAGTGGAATGGACTAAGCTAAAATTGAGAAAGACGTGATACACCAGATATTGGTGACTTGTACTTGTTGCTTTGTGTACATATGAGTTTGAGAATGAGTTCAAACTACTCACAACTCAATTTTGACATGCAATGCATAAGTATTTCATAACAAAGTCTTCTGCTACAATAATTTTCTTTGAAGGAAAAGGCTTGTTTTCATAAATTTAAAGACTGTTTTGACATACAACATAAATTATGACCTGCATCTGCACATTTTTGCTATATGAAGGTGTTTGAAATAAGACATGAAATCAAGGATTTAAACATAAATCACATAACCATATCAATAATTTTGGTCAACACCCTAAATCAAGAAGGAAAACACTTGTTTTTATTACTCAAAAGGTACTTACAAACTGATGTACAAGTTTGATTTTGTATGCTTTTTATAAAAATATGAGATTACATTGATGTTGTTGAGTTGCAATCATAGATTTAGACTAGAAAGAACTAAAAAAATTACAATACTAGTTCAAAACTGAGAGAACTCCCTTCTAAAACTAGGAAGAAGTGTCCAAAATAGGCCCAAGGAATCTCTTTTTGAAGTCCAATAGCTGGAGGGAAAATTGCACATGCTTTGAAAGAGAAGAGGACACTTGTCCTCAAGGAGGTTTGGTCAAACCTTCTTTGTTGCTACTTTAGGAACATCGGCTTGATTTATCTCCTTGGAAGGCTCCACTGTGCATGAAAAGAGGATGTAGTTGGGATGTGCAACTTGGAAGGTGGAACTACTCCTTGAATGCTCCAAAATTAGCTTCTCAACCTCCTAGATGCTTGGATATTGTTCAAATTGCCTATAAAGCTGTTATAATTGCTCATAGTGGCCACATGTCTTCCAATCTATTTCACAAACTCTTAGTACAACCGTGTCTTCTCATCCTAACTACCCATTACACCTTTATAGGACATGTGCCTTATGAGGTTGGATTGATTTAGACTCTTCAGGGTGTGGGAGAATGATTCAGTCCTTTTAGGCACTTTTAAATTGCATCTTCAAGGTCTCTTTATGGCTCTCAAACACCTTATGACCCTCTCACATTTGTACATCTTCATAGGATCATTGTACTTTCAAGTTGTTCCATGCTTTGCCTAAGAACAAGTTATTGCTTTTGAAGATCATATGGTAGAGTTGAGTTTTTGTAGGTATCCAGTACCACAAACAGTTTCAACATCCTTGTCCATCCTATGACTATATACTTGATTGATGACTTGCATACTCTACATTTCATGTTTTGGAACCTCCACATATGTGTCTTCATCCTCCATGATTTTATGACATGTCTTGCATAAGAATGATGGGCACCATCCAACTCTCTTCCACTATTATCTTTACTCTCATCCCTCTAAGCATATTTGTGGTATGTAGAGAGGATATAAATAAGGATTAATGATAGTGACAGTAACTATCACTATGCTTGCCACTTACCACTTCTACCTTGGTAATTTGTGAAAACTATTGTTGCATAGAGAAAATAACCCTCTCTATGGCTATCATCATAAGTCATCCCCTTGGATTGCACCTTAGTTCTCCATTGTAATAACATTTCTTATTCACTTTCTTCTTCATGCAAGCTTTCTCTACTTTCACATGCTTATGGGTCTTATAGGTATTCTAGCTATTAGTGCAAGTACTTTGGGGATGAAGAAACTCACTCCTGCTCATTGTTAGGACTTGCCAACATTATCTATGTTCGTAGTTGACTATCTTTGACACTTGCAAAGGTAATTTGATATTATAAAAAAAAACTCAAAAGATCTACTAGAATTCCTTAATAATTAATGGTCTCTCATTTTTTAATGAATATTATTTACTCTTCCTTTTATCATTAATGGATTCTAAATTTTTCAATGAATATTACCTACTATAATTTTTCGTTAATCATTGTGATTCATGATAGATGAAAAATTCTAAACTTTAGCATCAAGATAGAGAAAGTTTTTTAAAATAGAAACACATTTTGTACAAAAGTAATATTTTGATGGAGATAATTGTAGACACCTAATATGCAACACATCTAAAATAATTAATTAATTAATTCCATCCATTCACATCATTTGTCCACATAGATAATTATTAAATTAAAATAAATTAATCCATTTCATCCCATTATTAAATTAAAATTAATTCAATCCATTTCCACCCCCATTAAATTAATTAAATTATATAAATCCACTTCCACTCACTTAAAATAAATAAATAAAATTTAAATAAAGTTGTCCCTCTAAAATCCAAATAAATAGGTCCACATCATTCCCTCCGCAATAATTAAATAAAACTAAACCATTTAATCCTAGCCATTCACTTTCACCTATAGAATCTCCTCCATTCATATAAATTGAACATTATTAAATTAAAGGACCCCTTGCATATGACCCAATGTCTCGAGTGCATTTCCACCATCTATCCATTATTTTGTCTCAATAATTCACATTCTTACTCAAGCACCTATAAATCAAGCCCTTAATCTCTCATCATCTATCAAGATCAATAAGCATGATGCCTACATGATCTTGTATCCATGTATAATGCCTCTCATATCATATCAAGCATTTCTTCACTAGGAGCATCAATCATCAGCTTCATTATGGGAGATTTTTCTCCGTTTCTCCCCAAAAACCATTTGGTCCATCCCACAACCAATTTAGTACGCCGAAACCACTGATAATCTCTGGGACCTTAATTTCGGTTAATAATCACAAACTATTCAATATAATACTTTAATCTGGTCCACCTCACCGTAGGCTCATTTGTCACTCCCATGTTATCTCCACATATATGGCACTTGTGGCTATCGAGATCTTTTAGAGGCTTTGGCTACATACACATAAGCCTCTAATTGGGAACACAACATAGACTTACCAGTTTGACTAGATTAGTTTACCTAAACAGGAAAAGTTAATATTCCATTACTCCAATTTTTTATTAGTATAAAATTGCATTTATTTATGAGATACTCCCCAAAAGATGAAAAACACTACAAAAAAGGATGAACTCAGATTTGAACAAAGATTGATAACAAAATCCAGTAATTAAAGAGATAATCTAGAGTTCTACTTTTATTCCCACATGTCTATACATGACCAAACTACATAAAGAAAGAACCAATAAATTGATGATTTCCACCCTTCCTTGAATTTCACAAAACCACCATACGCTTCCATGATAAAATTAAAATTGAGTATTGAAACAAACCTATATCATAGGAATGTTTTTTGAGGGAAACTATTGATTAGGACTTGAGTAATCTAATTGAAAATCTAATATGCTCATCTTCCACAAGCCAATATATGAAACTAACAAACTTTTTAATGAAGGGGGTAAATCATAAAACACACAATAATAGAAATGGCACACATAAAATAGAATATTTCTTTATTGATTTGGACAACTTATTACATTACAGAAGCTCAATTCCAATCAGAGGAATCAATCCTCCATAGGCTACAACACACTACAGCTACCAATCGCCAGGCTCTGGAATCTTCTACCTTTTGTAACCCCCAAATCAGCTAGGGTTTATGTTTTCCCACCTATTCTTGACTCTACACTTTCCCCCTTAACTCTACTACTGCCCAGGGTTCCCAAAATAGTCATAAATAGCACTTTTTGGTAGCCTCCAGCTAAAATTTGAAATTTACAACTCCCTCCAAAAGTAGGTCAACTTCTGGGAAGCATAACTTTTGATCCGGGTGTCTGATTGACAAACCGTTTTAAGCTCTGGAAAAATCACAATGTGAACTATCACTCCGGAAATGCGTAAACATATTTCCATCAACTTTTTGGGATGTTATGGGATGTTTTAGTGCCTCATATCTCATTTCAGAAATTTTTAGGGGTTTTTCAGAAAATAAAAACTTAATATCTTTCAGCTCACAAATGATCTTTCCCTGATTCCTTCGCCAAAGGTCATATATTTTAGTTATGAATCTTTTTGTAACTTTTCAATTCAATCTATGCCCAAATGCAAACTTTCCTGAAATGGTAGTCAAACTTTCCAAAACTGGTAGTTTGTTATTTTTAGCAGTTTAGAAAAACTGAAAGTCCTACATCATTATTTAGGAGATTATGGAACCAGAAACACTAATTATGGAAAGAAATGAAAAAAAATTCAATAATTTTGAATTAGCTTTTTTTTGGGTGATGCAAGGTTTCCCTTACACAACTGGATGCTCCTGCATCAGACACCCAGGGTAATTCGAGAAGTGACCCTGTCACATCTCAGGTGTTTGTTTGAGGAAAACCCAAATGGTCAACCTCTACCTTAGACAACCAAGAAGAATCTTCAATAGGCCTTCCTTTCCATTTCACCAGATATTCCTCATCTTTCCTGTTCCAAGTACTTCTTCCCACATAGTTATCCAAGATCTCTTCTATCTCCTCCGTTGAAGTAGATGCCAGAATACTCCATTGTTCTTCTGTTGGTCCATCCTCTGCGCCACCTTCATGATATTCTGTTAAATTAGAAATGTTGAACACATGGGAAATATTGATCCCACTCACCAGCTCTACCTCATATGCATTTCCTAAATCATGCTTCTTCAGGATTCTGCATCGTCCAAATTTCTTCATTTTCAACTTATTGTATGTTCCAATTGGGAACCCTTCTTTTCTCAAGTGTGAAAGGAAGCAAGGTGTGCAGAAATTGCTTCCTACACTAATCTAATGAGGGGAGGAGAGTACAAATTTAAATTTATCCTAACTATTATAGCAACATTAAACCATTAACATGAGATATTGCAACAAACACATAACAGAGAAGGTGAGACAGAAGAAGAGAAACACAAGATATACATGGGGAAAACCCTTATCGGGTGTAAAACCCCACACTCTAAAACCTGCACAATGTATTATCAAAACAAAGAATGTTTACAATACACTTGCAATGGAAGCTCTCAGGAGTCTTCGATACTCGTATCTGGAGACAAACTGGCAGTATAATAGTACCTGTCAAACCTGTAATAATCTCCTCCTCCAAGCACCTGTTTATATAGAATATACAAGGCAAAATTGCCTCTATCTTGGAATGGGCATCCAACTTGGCCTCATGACCCAAAACCCATGCCTAAGGATACTTAGTCAACATTGTAGAATGTTCTTGACACTTGTCCACACCTCCCATTCCAAATAAGTTGCCTATTTCCAAAATGGGCTATGACAGATGCTCTTACAACTCTTAAAACCCTCATAAAATATTTCATAGCAATTACAAATTACAGCTGTAAGAGAATCTGTCATACACGGGCTATAAATAGCATATTCTCTTACAACATGTCATAGTCCACCTTAGGGCACCCAAAGACACCTTTTTCAAAGATGCTTCATGACACATGTCTTCACCTATCTTACAAACTTCTATTTCCAACTCTTACATGTCATAACTTCGTCATAGGAATCTGTCATAACCATTTCGGTCAAGATTCCCTTACACAACATCTAAGATGCTGACACATGGAAAAATATTCCTACCACAAAGTGGGACGCCTATCTCCTCATGTGAGGACAAAATTATAAGTTGTCATCTTCCATGTAGGATGACACATCACTATGCCACATCCCACAAAATGACAATATGGAATTTACAATTAATTTACAACATAGGTAATTAATAAATAAATACAATCAAAATAAATGCAAGGAATTACCAAGGTTAGACACCTTAATTCCTAACATTCTCCCACTTGTCAAACACCTTGTAAGAGCCAATAGAATAACATGATTTAACTGCTATAGGCTGAAAGGCCCATAGACTCCAAACACCATCTAAACTTCTCTGTGCCCACTGGCTTCATTAATGCATCTGCAACATTCTTCAAAGTATCTACCTTCTCCAAATTGACCTTCCCATCTTCTACCATGTCTCACACTAAGTGAAACTGCACATCAATATGCTTTGTTTTGGCATGGAAAGTTGGATTCTTCACAAGGCAAATTGTACTCTGACTGTCACAACTAATCGTAATTTGAACTACATCAACACCAATATCTAAACACAATATCTTAAGCCAAATGGCTTCCTTACAAGAATGATTTGCAGCCATATACTTCGCTTCTATACTGAAAAAAGTAACCATAGGTTGTCGCTTACACATCTAACTAATCGCACCACCAAACATTGTGAACACATATGCACTGGTGGATCTCCTGCTGTCAATGTCACCTACCCAATCAGAATCCACAAATCCATGAATACAAACTGAATGTGGAGGTCCTATAGCATTGCCATGATAGAAAATGGAATACTTAGAAGTACCCCTCAAACATCTGAACACTCACTTAACTGAATCCCAATGTACCCGTCCATGATTAGCCATAAACTGACAAGGGACTCCCACTACTTGGGCAATGTTTGGTCTTGTGCAGACCATAGCATACATCAAATTGCCAATAGCACTAGCATAGGGTACTCTTCTCAAGTCCTCCACCTCACTAGGAGATTTTAGACAATCATTAATAGACAACTTTGTCCCCAATAAAATAGGAACACTCACTGGTCTACAATCTGCCATGCTGAACCTGGCCAACACGGTCTTCACATACTTACTCTAGCTTAACCAAAGTTTTCTATTAGTTCTGTCTCTTCTAATTTCCATTCCAAGAATGTACCTAGTTGCCCCTAAATCTTTCATTTCAAACTGTGCTGCCAACTGAGACATAAAATTTAAAATCATATTCTTACCCTTCGCAATGAACAACATATCATCAACATATAATACAACAATGAGAATATGATCACCATCAAACTTATAATACACATAGTGATCTGATTTCTATCTCAGATAACCAATTGACAACACAAAGGCATCAAACTTCAAGTGCCACATCTTAGGAGACTACTTCAAACCATAGAAAGACTTCTTAAGCTTACAAACCAAATTTTCTTTACCTTTCTCTATGCAATGCTCTGGCTGTGACATGTAGATTTCTTCCTACAAATCACCATGAAGGAAAGTTGTCTTCACATCCATCTATTATATCTCTAAATCACAATAAGCTGCAAGAGATAATAGAAATCTAATGGATGTCAGCTTTGAAATGGGAGAGCAAATTTCACCATAATGAATTCCCTCCACTTGTGAGTACCCCTTCACAACTAATCCAACCTTGCACTTTTCAACACTGCCATCTGCACCAAATTTTTTTTTGAACACCCATTTACAACCAACAGGTTTCCATCCATCAGGTAAAGGCACCAAGTCCCATGTTTTGATCTTTTCCAAAGAAGCCATTTCATCCCCCATGGCCTCCTTCTAGGAACTTGCATCTTTCGTGCCCATAGCCTCTTTCACAGCTCTAGGCTCATCAGTGTTAGAAAGTAAAGAAAAAGCACAACTAGAATCAAGTAATGAATAACCAAATCTATCAGATTGCTTTCTTGTTCGTATAGACCTCCTCAATGGCTAAGGTTGAGGTTCTTCTTCCTCTTCTTTGCTTTCAGAGCTGCTAGAGCTCTCCTCATTATCAGGCCTCACAAGCTCTATCTGTTTAGTCTTCTTAGGGGTAGAAGGAAACTAAACCACATCTTCTTTCTTTTCTATTTGTTCTGGCTGTAGTACAATAGAAGAAGGTGTTAGCTCTCTGAAGATAATACTTCTACTATACAACACTTTCTTAGTCATGGGATCCCAAATCTTGTATCCTTTCACACCGACACCATAGCCAATGAAAATACATTTAACAACCTTGTTCTCCAACTTAGACCGTTTCTCCCTAGGCACATGTGCATATGCCTCACAACCAAAAACACGAAGATGCCTTAATGAAGGCTTCTTACCAGACCACACCTCCATAGGTGTTCTACCAACAAGAGCTAATGTAGGAGATCTATTTACTAGATAGAAAGCAGTGGCAATAGCTTCAGCCTAAAAATTTTGTTCTAGGCCAGCTCCACTAAGCATACTCCTAGCCTTCTCCATCAATGTCTTGTTCATCCTCTCTGCAACTCTATTTTGCTACGAGGTATATGGAGTTGTCTTATGCCTTTCAGTCCCTTGCTCTTTGCAGAACTTATTGAACTCTGCCAAACAAAACTCACCACCATTGTCAGTTCTCAAACACTTAATCTTTTTACAAGTCTATTTTCAGCAAAGGCTTTAAACTCTTTAAACTGACTAAAGACTTTAGTCTTGCTTCTGATAAAATAAACCCATGTCCTTCTACTGTAATCATCTATGAAAGATACAAAATATATAGATTTTGAAATTGAAGGAACATTAATAGGACCAAACACATCAGAATGAATAAGATCCAATACACCAAAAGACTTGTGAGAACTAGAGTAAAACTAAACACGGTTTTGCTTTGCATAAATGCAATGTTCACAAAAGTTGAACTCGAGATTACAATCATTCAACCCCTTAATGAGGTTTTTATTTTTAAGGGTACACAGACCCTTCTCACCAATGTGGCCATATCTCAAATGCCATAACATAGACTTTTCAGCAAGAAGCTTAGCATCCAAAGCATGTGCACAACCATCGAAACTGGTTACAATAGATTTCTTCACTGCATGTTTAGATGGTGGGGATGAAGTGACAGCAACTCATTTCCTTGAGTCAAAAGAACTATTACACTATGAAGTGCATGCCTCCAGCTGAAACATAGTACCGCTCTGAGTACCCTTTGCAAGCACCATAGATCCTCTTTTCATCTTGCATCCATCCTTCAAAAAGATGACCTACACACCTGCATCATTCAACATATTTACAGAAAGCAGGTTCTGTGCAAGGCCTGGAATGTGCATAACTCCAGCAATCCCCTTCGTTCGTCCATTTGGGAATCACATTGAGACTCTTCCATGACCAATAATCTTCAAATCAGAGTCATCACCAAGGTACACCCTTCCACCATCAAACTCTTCATATTTGGTAAACCAATTGCAATGCAAGGTCATGTGGAATGATGCACCAGAATCAATTAACCACACATCGTCAGATGCATGGGTGACTAGGGTTGTGATGAAGGTATCACCATCATCTTGTGACTTGTTAGAATCTGAATCAAGAGCTTTCTTCTTCTTTTTCTTCTCCTCTTTGCATTCCTTTCGAAAATGCCCACTTTTACCATAGTTCCAATAAAGAGCCTTGGACTTTCCAGGAGATTTGGATCTCCCACGGGATTTAGATCTACCCTTTTCACCTTTCTTGTCCTTCTTCTTCCCTTTCTCTTTAGGTCTTCCATGAACCGCAAGAGCCTCTTTGAATGCCTCAGAAGACTTTCTCCACATCTCTTCAGATAATAGTGAAGATACCACATCTTCCATCTTGAAGGTGGTAGTGGTGCTCCTGATAGCCATGACAAGATGATCCCACAAATCTAGCAAAGAACAAAGTAGGGTCATGCACCAATCCTCCTCCTCCATTTTCACACACACAAATGTCAACTGTGCAATGATCATCTTGAAAGCATTCATGTGATCCTCAACATATCCTTTGTCTTCTATCTTTAGAGAAAACAACTTCTTTTTCAGAAAAAAATGTTTGTTTACCAAGGACTTTGCTTGATAAACATCACCTAACTTCTTCCAAAAATCTTTCGTGCTCTTCTCCTCATGGACATTCAATAGGACAGAGTCAACTAAACAGAGTCTTATGAGACCCTTAGCCTTCTGATCTTTGAGGTCCCAATCGGCTTGTGACATTGATGTAGGTTTCACATTGGATACTATTTCCCATAGGTCACAATCAACAAGTAGGTCCTCCATCTTCAATTTCCACAACTCGAAATTAGTGCCATTGAATTTCTCAACCTCTAACCTTCTAGATGTGGTTTCCATCTCCTTGCTACAATAAGATATAGAATACTCTATACAAGACTCCCACTCAACCTAAGATTAGCTCAAAAAACCCCTACCCAACAGCTAAGACCAAAACTAGCCAGGCTCTGATACCAACTGAAAGGAAGCAACGTGTGCGGAAATTGCTTCCTACACTAATCTAATGAGGGGAGGAGAGTGTAAATTCAAATTTATCCTAACTATTATAGCAACATTAAACCATTAACATGAGATATTGTGGCAAACACATAATAGAGAAAGTGAAACAGAAGAAGACAGACACAAGATATACTTGGGGAAAACCCTTATCAGGTAAAAACCCCACACTCCAAAACCTGCACAATGTATTATCAAAACAAAGAATGTTTACAACACACTTGCAATGCAAGCTCTTAGGAGTCTTTGACACTCATATCTAAAAACAAACTAGCAACATAACAGTACCTGTCAACCCTGTAATAATCTCCTCCTCCAAGCACCTGTTTATATAGAATATATAAGGCAAAATTGCCTCTATCTTGGAATGGGCATCCAACTTGGCCTCATGGCCCAAAACCCATGCCTAAGGACACTTAGTCAACATTTTAGAATGTTCCTAACACTTGTCCATAACTCCCATTTCAAAGAGATCACCTATTTCCAAAATGGGCTATGATAGATGCTCTTACGACTCTTACGACTGTCATAGAATTTGTTATAGTAGTTACAACTTACAGTTGTAAGAGAATCTATCATACATAGGCTATAAATTGCATATTCTCTTACAACATGTCATAATCCACCTTGGGGCACCCAAAGATGCCTTTTTCAAAGATGCTTCATGACACGTCTTCACCTCTCTTACAAACTTCTATTTCTGACTCTTACATGTCATAACTTCATAATAAGAATCCATCATAACCATTTCGGTCAAGATTCCCTTACACAACATATAAGATGCCGACACATGGAAAAATATTCCTACCAAAAAGTGGGATTCCTATCTCCTCATGTGAGGACAAAATTACAAGTTGTCATCTTCCATGTAGGATGACACATCACTGTGCCACATCCCACAAAATGACAATATGGAATTTACAATTAATTTACAACATAGTCAATTAATAAATAAATACAATCAAAATAAATTCAAGGAATTACCAAGGTTGAGACACCTTAATTCCCAACAAAGTGAACCATGACTTCATCTCCTACCTAGAACTCCTTATATCTCCTCTTTTGATCCGCCTTAGCCTTGTACTGAATATTCATCTTATTAATGTGCTTTCTCACCTCTTCATGCAAATTCTTCAGATATTCTACAAAGTATTCAGATTCAACACTTGTCTTTTTTCCTTTATCTAGCTTCCTTAACTCAGAAGCATTTCTTGGGCTATTGCTAGATATACAATTTGGAATGGTGATTTACCAGTACTCCTATTGACAAAATTGTTGTAAGTAAATTCTACTTGTGGTAAAATCAAATCACATCCCTTGGGCTTATCTCCTACTAAGCATCGTAGTAGGTTACCCAAACTCCTATTCACCACTTCTGTCTGTCCATAAGTCTGTGGATGGTGTATAGAACTGAACTTCAAATCTGTCTTCAACTTCTTCCACAATGTCCTCTATAAATAACCAACAAACATGGTATCTCGATCTGAAAGTATGCTCTTTGGTAGACCATGTAATCTCACCACCTCTCTAAAAAATAATTCAGCAATATGAACAGTATCATTAGTCTTCTTGCAAGGAATGAAATGTGTCATCTTCAAGAATCTATCCACCACCACAAAAATGGAATCATGTCCTCTTTGTGTCCTTGGTAAACTAAGAACAAAATCCATACTAATATCATCCCATGGCTTCTATGGTATAGGTAGTGGCTAATATAGACATGTATTCTGACTTGCTCCTTTTGCCATCTGACATACTTTGCAACTCTGCACAAATTTCCTCACATCTTGTTGCAATTGTGGCCAATAATAATTTTCACCAACAATAGCAATGGTCTTATCTCAACCAAAATGTCTGGCCAATCCTCCACTATGCTTCTCCTTAATCAGGTTCTCTCTCATGGAACTCCTCAGAATACACAAATGGCTTCCTTTAAACAGCATGCCATCTTGGATTATGAAATCCAACCATTTTGCCCTGTCCAAAGTAATAGGTTCCAGACAAGCTTTCCAAGCCTCTGTAAAATCTGGATCTTCAGGATACAAACTTTTGAGCTCATCGAACCCAACAACCTCTATCTTCATTTCTGTCAACAAATTTTGCCTTTGGAAAATCATCCTTGTGCGAAAATAATCTAATCAAAAGAAAGGATCAAGGCAGAGCAGAGCAGAGTGGAAGAAGTACAGAAGATCAAGAGCAGTAAGGATGAAGGTATGATGGACACGTGATTGAAGATCAAAGCAACAATTGTAAGCTTTCAAAGGGACTGACCCAGGCATAAAACTGATGCTATTTCTCAATTCAGTATTTTTGTGTTAAACTCAATTCCTGTAGGTAGTGAGCCTCTTTTGATCAGTGAGCTCTGGGAAATGCACCCGAAGGCATGTGCCTTCTATTTTTCTAAAGTACTTTTAACAGGGTTCAAATCTTTGTGGGTTAACCCCAACCGTGGTTTTCCCTTAATCAGGTTTCCACGTAAAAATTCTGGTGTTATGTGTGTTCAATTTGCTTATGCTTATGTATTGTCAATTCATGCTTTAATGTTTACATCACTAATCTAATTGGAAGTTGAGAAAGAAGTTTAAAATTGGAGAAAAGGTCAATTTGTGTGACAACTGATTCACCCCCCCTCTCAGTTGTCCAGACTATTTCCAACAGAACCTCAATCTCAGCCATTGAGGAGGTCTACATGAACAAGAAAGCAACCTGATAGGTTTGGTTATTCATTGCTTGATTCTAGTTGTGCTTTTTCTTTACTTTCTAACACTGATGAACCTAGAACTATGTCAGAGGCTATGGGCATGAATGATGCAGGTTCCTAGAAGGAGGCCCTAGAAGATGAGATGGCTTCTTTAGAAAAGAATAAAACATGGGACTTGGTGCCTTTACTTGAAGGAAAGAAACCTATTAGATGCAAATGGGTGTTCAAGAAGAAATTTGGTGCAGATGGTAGTGTTGAAAAGTACAAGGCCAGATTGGTTACGAAGGGGTACTCACAAGTGGAGAGGATTGATTATGGTGAAATTTTCTCTCCCAATGCAAAGCTGACATCTATTTGTTGGAATTGGTATGGACAACTAAGAGGGGGGGAGGGTGAATCAGTTGTCCACAAATTAAACTTTTCTGCCTTTAATCCTCTTTTACAACTTCTAATCAAATTAATGATATGAACATTAAAGCATGAATCAATAACACATGAACAAAAACATAAGTAACACACTTGACACCAAGATTTTTGACGTGGAAACCTGGTTAAGGGAAAAACCATGATGGGGGTTAACCCACAAAGATTATACTCTGTTAAAAGTATTACAAAGGGAAATGCACATGCATTGGGGCTCACTGCCCAGAGCTCACTGTTCAAAAGAAGGCTCATTACCTACAATAGGCTCATTGCCTATAGAAGAAAGATTACAATGAATTTGAACTAATAATTAGCATCTATTAATGCAAGGATTTAGTTTCGATTAAGCACAAAATACTAACTTGATACACTTCATCTTCACTCTGCCCCTTTTACTGTTCTGCTAACATCTGAATCTTAGATCTCTGCACTTTTCGCACTTATTCCATAGTCACATACCACAAACACCACAAAATCATTCAAATCCATCAGCTATATATATCTGCATCCAGATCTTCAACCGCTTTTTAGTCAGCTTCAAGAACACTTAGAACTTTATTGAAAATTCTGCTCTGTCGGCTTAATCCATGTATACTTGTAATGCGGACCAAAAATTTCACTCACAAATTATTAATCAGGTCGGCTACTATCACTGATCATCACAACTTGTCCAACCAACAAATTCCATACATCCAAAACCAAGATCAATTACAAGGTCGGCCTGTTCTTCTTCTGCCTGCTCTGTCAAATTGTTAACCCGATACTCAGATGCTAATAACTATTGAATCCTTTATTTCTAGAGGCCAAAACTCTAGATTTAGATTATCCTGATAATGCTTATGACTCCCTCATATCCGCAGCAAACTTTGATCTATTTTTGGAGAGATCTGGACCAAGATACCAGACCCTATCACACACTCTGTTCTTCACTTACCGCACTTAGAGACAGATCTTTAATATGATTTTCGGTATGGGCAAATTATGTAATGTGGATGTGTAGTAGAGACTTAGTTGCCATCAATGACAACACTTACCATGCCTAGCAGTGTCTCTTGCCAACTATCTCCCCCTTTGGCATTGATGGCAACACTTAGTGAAAAATGACTAAGTGTCGGAATAACACCCCCTTTGCTTGTGCTCTATACTGTGGTTCACACTACTTTTTGGTGCTCCCCCTTGCTGAATTATTCATTTTTCATAGCTCTTCACTCCCCCTTTGACATCAATGGCAAAGGGTGGGGTCCGCAAGCCAAAGTTTTCCAAAAAAATAAATTGTGTATAATGCCACATATGTGCAAACAGTCCATATGTTATATTTACATATATTTAAGGATATCTGCAAAAGTACTCTTTAACTGTACAAATTCGGTGGCCCAACTTTTCTTCATACCATCCAAAAATGAAATGTGTCCACTCAAAAAAAATGCATATGCTTTTGCCTTTGATAGATCTAGAGGATCACTAGTTTGAAGTACAGCGTGAGCTTCTGATAAAGCATTAAACATGGTTTCTAACTTGGGGGGAATCAATCCCTAAAGCTCACACATTCTCTTCATAATTTTGCCTTTCTATTTAACAAGCCTCTTTATTTCATCTATCAAGCTAATTACTTGACATTCCTGGCTTATAGGCGAAACTGTTTGAGGATCAAAATTTTAGGATAGATTTGACAATTTCTGTTCTTTCTCCATTATCTTTTTCTCAATATCCTCACTGACTTTGGGCCATGATAGACAAAACTTGTACATATCACTTCCATCATTTAGAGCATTCTAAATACTCTTTATGCTAATAGAAAGTATCATTCTATTATTTCCTATTAGGCTCTTTACTTCATTAAATTTCTTATTCAAAAATTCTTTCTAAACTTTTATCTTTGCAGACTTTTCAAAGGACTCAAAATATGCACTTACAACATTTACAAGATTCTTTAGGTGATTGGAGGGGGAATATGATGGACTCTTTATGCAGGTTGGCAATAACTTTTCAAAGACTCTGGTTGCAAGCCCTAATAGTTCAATATCCTCCATGTGAGATTTTAACATCTTCTCCCTTGCCTTGGCTTGAGTGAAGGATGCAATCTTCATCACTTGTATCAAAGAGAGAGCATCTAAATTAATTGGTCCTTGGAGTAGTTCAAGATCATCAAACTCAAACATCTCTTTATCCAAAAAACTTTTTATTGCATTTGCAATGTCTCTTGCAACAATTTCTGGAACACTTTCCTCTTCTTGGGTGGCTCAACATTTGCACCATCTTCTTCTATTTTCTCATCCTTACTCTCTTCATTCTCTTTCTCTGCTTCTCCTTTCTTTGTATCATCTATAGTGGGATTCTCTCCTTTGTCCTCACCTTCTAAAATCTATTCCAGAGGATCTAGTGTGGCAGCAGTATCTTCAACATTATCTTTCTTTTCTGATTGGTCAGGTGGAGTTAGAGTATCACCTACATCATCAATTTGGTCCACCATTTCTATATTTGCTTTGCTTGTTTGCTCATCTCCTAGAATAGAGGAGTCATCAATCTCTGTTAGTTACTCATTGATGTTTATTTGTTCAATATTTGGAATTAATGAACCAATTCCATCATCTGTCTCCTCATAGGTTTGCTCCAGAGGAGCAAGAGTATTACCTTGGTCATCATTTCCTTTTTTCAATGTCTTCTTCTGGAGCTTCTTTCCTCTGAAACAATGTGGTATTTATCTTTGTCAAGGGCTTTTCTCAAAATTTCTTTTGTTTCCTTTACAACTTCCTCAGTTTCACCAAGCATTAACTTGTTCATCCAGATCTTGCTTCTAAATTTCTCCTTAACTTCTTTGAGGATTTTATCAGCTTCTCTTCTAGTCATTACTGGACATAAGGTGGAAAGAACATATTCTTTGAGTTCTATGTCTTTGTCCTTGGTGGCTTCCTTCCTCATTTCTAGTATTTTCCTTAAACTTTTGGGAATTTCTTTGAGCTCTATTGAATATGTTCAAGTACAAGATGGTGGTATCCTCCAAGATTTTCTTATTTGCTTCATCAAGACTATCATAATATATTTTGATAGGCTTTAGGTTCCCATGAACAGTAATTGATTTTACAATTTGATTAACAGTCATAGCAACCTTACCAGTCTCTTGCCTTTTACTTGCCCTTTTTCTTCTAGAGGGTTGGTCCTCAGAGGCCTTTGAAGTCTTGGCTTTCTTTGATCTCATCTCTTTAACTTCTTCATCTATTTTTAGTTCATCATATTTTGTGCTCTCGTAGGCTCTTGTGGCCTTGGTTTTCTTCCTCTTTCCTCCTTCACTGGATGGTGTTGGTTCCGGAGTAGCTGCTAGCTCACTTTCTGTCCTTTCTTTTGAAGCTTGTTCATCTCTCCTATTCATCTCTTCAATCCTTTATTTATTGTTTCTTACTACTTCTTTGTTGATGCCAATACTCTCAGTATATGTTTCAACCTGTCTTTGCACTTTTCCTTTAATCTCTAGCTTTCTAAGCTCCACATGTAATTTTAGACTTAGTTCTTTGTATGTTCCAAATCTTTCAATAGATGTGTCTTTTGGTTTGCTCAGGAGATGTTGAGCATACATTTCCAAGACTCTTTCATCAACCTCATATCCCATAGGCATTATCCATATTATCCTAGGCTCCACAGCCTCCATCAGGCACTAATCAATGTCAACCATATTTTAAAGCATATTTCATTTTCATATCTTTCCACAATTGACTTAGGAATTCTTTCTCTTGCATGCATCATACTTTGAAAATTTTTGAAATAACCCCAAATAGTTGTTTTTTGAGATTGGGAATCACCAAGGCTGCGTAGGTGATCTCTTATTTGCCATGCTACTAGCTTGTCATTTGTCCAGTGCACACCTTGAACTCCAGGCACCTCATTCATAAAATAGAAGAATAGACATATAATCAAAGAACCATACTTGAAGGTATTTTTCTTGTCTTTCTTTATTTTGCTCAGATTCTCAATCAATTGATTTTGTAACAGTTCACAAAGGTCATAATAAGCATTCTTTTTCAACATTTGGTAGGCTGCATATATTGCAATTCTAGAGACTGAATTTTCTCTGCTAGAGTGATAGATCTTGTAACCAATCACCATAGAGCCAAACTTCACATCCAGATCTATAATGTCATTTATAGTCATGGCCCTCCTATCAAAATTTGCACTGGTTGCATCAGTAACTGTGATGCCCCGTCATGCAACCCTAGAGTGTTAGACTAATAAGTGCAAAATTTATAGAATTTTTTTTTTGAGGCAAGCAAATGCATTAATCATTAAATATAATTACACTATTAACAAAATTAAATAAAATGAACAGCTAACACCTCTAGGGAACATAACAACATCAGATAAATATGTGATATACATTAAAATACAACAGAAGAGGATTTACATCATTCATTTGAAGAGATGAATAGTTACAAAGGTTCAAATGCAAGATTACATGACCGATCACGTCAGTTTACAATATACAACAATATAATATAATACTAAAATTACAATATAACTCTTGAGGGTGCAAGCACAAGTCTGAAACTGGAGAATCATCTGCAGTGATCACGAATCAAAATGACAAGGAATAACCAATGGATTAAGCTCTTCCACCCAACCATGTGGAACCTTGAGGTCCACCCCTCCAAGCTAGGAGATAACAAAGAGGTTCCACTAAGTCAAGGGATACAAGAAGACAGATACAGACTTGGCATAGACAATTCAAATCATCAAGACTACTCAAATCATCAAGACAAGTCAAATCTACAAGACAAGATAGTACTCCAGAGGCATCAACAAAAGATAACATGAAATAACTAGACTGCAGTAAGGAGAGTGTCATCGCATGGTCCTAGCATGGGTTACTCAGGCTATCTCTCTCTCGAAACCGGCCCCCATTTATGGTTACCCTGGCAACCTCTCTCTAGGCACCGACCCATAGGGTGACACATGAGAAGCCGACACATCCTCTCATGGAGACAAGGAGGTCAACCTTGCCAACCAGGCCTTCTCATTCCATCCTTAGCCTGTGAGAGCACTCAAGGAATGGGTGAGGCATCTTACTTATCTTGTTGTGTGAATTACTACCCAACCCACCTAGAAAAATTATTAGGTTATCACTTGATTACAACTTCCATGGGGTTACCCAAGCAGCCACTTTGGGCACCAGCCCCACCAAGGAAGCCACTCTCCTACATGCAACCAACAATCCCTAAACAACATTTAGAAACCAATAACATGCATGGACAAGGAATTGTAAGGCATCTAACTTTTCGCAAACTAGAACATTACTTAGACCATTTCAAGTCCAACTCTCAACCATAAAACTTTCCCCTGTCCATTCAAAATCTCAACTCAAGTAAAACATTTATTCAACAACAATTTTTCCCAATCCACATTAAGACCTCATCCCAAAAGATACATCACCAATACCTCCTTGCCACAATATCACACTGGATTTCAAGGTAACAAGCCTCTGGAGCTAAATAGATTTAACACAAATATCAATAAACAACTATCCAAAGCATGATGCTTAACAGCCTTGACCTCTTACAAGACTAACATGATCACCACTACATTAAGCTAGACAAAACATAACAACAAGACTCAAAACCAAATTAAATGAAATGACCCAATTGCATCATTGATACACATCGGTTTGCAACTAGCATTAAAATGACAAAAGCATATATATATAACAAGACTCAAATACTCTTCAACATATATGACCCGGATTCAATAAAAGACTTTAAATCTCTCTTTTCTATTTAAATCATAAACTTACTTAAGATAACAATATACTATACAAAATTCAAGATCTATAATTCCCCCTATGATTTATTTAATAACTACTACTACAAAATTAAATTCCTATACCCTTCCAAATAATAATAATAACTACTAATCTTTTTTTAATAAAGAACACACAATTGTATTAAATTTAGAAACAATATAATGCAAATATTGAATTACTAATTCTATTCCAATACAATAAAATAAGTAATAAAAGGTGTTTATTTTCATATCCTAATATACATACGACAAGAACTTAACAACGTTAATGCATAGACATACTCTTATCTAATAACTAGTTTGGACTCTTTTAATTTCAACCAACTAAATTTAGAATATACTTGTCTTTTGTGAGGAATGAAATTAGTGCTGATTGATTCTAAGCAGTCATTACTAATTCCACTATCATTACCTGAAGAAAAACATAACTAAATATTGCCTAGTAGGAACAATGTAGTTATAATTAATTATTTATAAATACTAAATCATTCCTCACACCAACTTACTATCTAGAACATAACATATGTTAATGTTGCTATTCTTACTGACCACGAGCACCTTTTATGGCTTCAAAATAGAGAGCTAAGAAGGGAAGTTGCTTTTTACATTAAAGAGACATAAATCAAGTTGGATTTTGAATGGGAAATGCCATCATCCAAGTGATGAAAGAAAAATGCCAAGGACAACCTCCATTCTATAGAGAATCCATATGCGATAGCAGAGAAGGGATCCATCAAACGACTCTCTCAAACACGGTTACAAGGATCATCGACGCTTAGGAGAAGAGCAAGGTCCCTCCTTCACATAGTGGTGCAAGGACAAACATCATCATTTTTAAAGATGGCTTATTGCAAGCTGCCCTAGGCATGGAGACAATGGTCAGAAGCTCACATTACCCATAGCATCGATTCAGAAATGTGGGGCTACTCAACGATGCAAAGTATCTCAGCAACTAGAGGATGGGTTTTGGCTCTGGCTTTGAAAGCTGATGCATATATTGGGATTTGGTAGATGCATGGATCAAATGGATGGCCTTACACATGATAAATTCCATATGAGATCTAGAGTATAAACATGGAGCCAAGATGACAAGGTCGCTCAAAAGGATGACATTGGTAACAATTAAATAAAGAACAATCGGGTAAAAACAATGATTGTAAAATTTCAATGGGAGGTATGCTATCAAAAGATGGAAATAAGGGAACTCTTGGCTGTGGCTCTTGAAGAAAAGTGATTTCCATTTATGAAAGAAGCCAATCATGATTTGTGACTTACAGACAAACAAGCATTGCAACTAAAATTTAAAATAGATTTGTTTGCAGGCAAGGGTCAACAAGATGGCCGAATGACTATAACAAAGGGCAGAAGCGTCAATGAACATGGACAGAGGTACATTCCCATACAGTCAAATTGTAGAAGAGGATTTTTAATCGAAAGTGTACAATTTCAAAAGAAACAAAATATGAAGTGATAACAAAATCTTTTGTACAAGACACATTCTTTCCTAGAAGAGACATACCCAGAATATTCTATGCTCCAAAATCAAATCTTCTCCAAACTTTTCTTCCTCTAAAACTTCTTCTTTTCCCAAATTCTCTGTCTCTTTTCCTCAGAACTCCCTTCTCCTCCAAATACCCCCCCCCTCAAAACAAAATTGCCAAGAGTCATAAATGCCCACTATCACCAATTCATTCTGAGAATCTCCCCACCAGAAGAATTTTAAATTTTTTTTTACTAATAACAAAGATTCCCCACTTTAGAATCATAAATGACAACTAACCACATTTAATTATTCCCTAGAATGATTCTATACATAACTATATATATTAATGAATTAAAATAAAGCTTTTGACCCACATATATGTTGTTACCAACATTAACATAGTTAATTGATTCTGCATTAGGATTTACTTAAATAGTATTCCACTAAAAGTATTCCAATTTTACAACTACGCAAAAATACTATAATGTTTGACAATAATAAAATTATAATAATATTGATCCATTTATGCATACTAGAATACACATAGGCTGACAAAACAAGGACTGGACAATAAACCTACAAACCGCATGACGACCAACAAACTGAAGTTTGAACTGACCTAGGGAATAAACCTCATGTTATCTCCATCAACATTATCCATTGGTACAAGGGCCCGCTTAGACCTACTAAGTCAGGTGGAGTCGAGGCCCGGTACCTACAATCTGTATCAAAACAATATGTTGCATACCAATATATATATATATATATATACCTTCATAACACATACATAGAGTTAGGGATTTGCAGTGTAGTAGGGTGCTCAGAGTGAGGAATACTACACTGTCCCTTCTCTGAGATCATGACAATAACATATGCATCCCTAACTAGAAGTTAGATAACATAATCAAGTAATTATATCAATCTGCATAATCCATCTAGCCATCAACTAAACATGTCGAAACACATCATAAGTTGGAATATCAATAATGTCATCATGATCATGATAAGCATCAAACATAAGTCTAACATCTCAAATATCCCAACTATCCAAGTGAAATATAAAACTACTAATTGTATCAAAACTATCTAAAACAATAGAAAACCAATATCTATCTCAAACCAAAATTGAGGGGCATTATAGTAATAGTTTGGTTCTTCATAGCCTTTAGCATGGGTAATCCACCAGGTGAATTTAACCCACTCACAATTCTGATAACATCCTTTGTAATCTTCAATGGTTTCAACAACCACATGAATTCATCATGCATCTGACTTAATACATATCGAACCCATTCACTTTCATCAGTTTTCAGAAATTCAATTACTTGAAGGAAGTGTTTGCTTTCTAGAGTTTCAAATTCTGATTTTAGTTGATAATCCTCATCTTTTAGATAATTTTCAAACAATTCAAGTAGTTTCAGATTCCCAAATTCATCTACATTGCAATGTATATATGCCCTAATATCTTCAATGTGTAGAGCCCCATAAGGAACACCAAAGAATGCACCTAACGATTCAACTTCAACTGACTTGAATGGATTCTTCTTAAATATTGGTTAGGGTCTTTCAGTTATGTCAACAACTAGAGGTGTAGCCATCTCAACAAATTTCAGATTCAAGGCTTTACAAAGATGTGCCTTTTTCTTCCATGAGGTTAGGGTTGATCAATTATTGGTTGAATTCACTTTTCGTGCTTCAATTTCTGGATTTGGAGCTTGGACGCTCTTTTTCTTGTTTCCTTCGAATGCAAAGTGGTTCAAATGTATGATTAAGTAACCTTTTATCCTTTGCAAAACCTAATTTTGCATTGTAATAAATGCGTTGCCCTAACTAATCTGGTTACTCTATTTTTGACAGTTCTTCATGAATCACTTTGCAAGTTTTCATATCAGCATCTTTTTTTTCAAAAGTCCTTCCAAAAGTTCTAAACCAATTCAAAATATCTTTCTTCATTGTGCTAGATTTAGGCACCCACTTAGTGGCTGGGGGATTTGATTTTCAATGTAGCTCCCCCTGAGCCAAAGCTCCTGATTTAATTCCCAGAGGAATTGTCATCACCAAATTCCAGTGTGGACCCATCACAATTGTTTATTGTATCTTTCTTTACCCAAGTCTTGTTCATTTCACTCTGTATCTCATTCACATCAATTTTTCTTTTGCCTTTGTCTTCTCTCTACTCATCCAGTTTTCTATTTACCAGACCTCTTCTTCCATTGTTCCTACTTCTACAGAATCTTGCAATATGCCCAGATTTATTGCAATTAAAGCACACAACATTTCCTTGCTTATAAACTTGATTTCCTCTTGATCTGCACTGATTAGCCATGTGTCCAAACCCATTGCAAACAAAACAGTAACCATTGAAAGAATTGTCAATTCCTCTATTGTTGGAATTATTCATACTTTTGCATTCATTTGATTTATGACCAAACTTCTTACATTTGAAGCATTGACTGGAGAAGGATGGACCATTTTTATTTACTCTATTTCTGCACTGAGTAGCTCTAGGACCAAGTTTGTTGCAATTGAAACAATTTCCATTGAATGATGAATATCTTTGAGTATTAGGTTGTCTTACTGGAGGTTTTCTAGTTCTGATTCTCCCATTCCTTAGTTGAAAATTTCTCTGTTCAGATTCGGAGCTTTCACCTTTCTCATATCCAAGACCATGCTTGTCATCAATCTTTTTCTATCCTTCAAGCAGTGCTTCAAGTTTAGCTGAGCTTATCTTGAACTTTTCCTTGTATTCATTTGCAACTTCTAGGTCATGTCTGAGAATGACAATTTGTCTTTCAAGTTCCCTCTCATTGTCTTTGCTTTCTTGTAGATCAGACTCTAGATGGCTAGCTATTCTATCCAATTTGTAGCATTCTTTAGTTCTTTCTTTTAGTTTTGGATTAGGTCTTCTTCAGTTTTCTTCCTATTTTCAATTTCTTTGGTTTGCCTCATTACCCCAGATTCCATCTCAATTTTCAAAACAACTTCTTTTGACAACTTTTCACAGTCCTTTGTATTTTCTTCCAAAGATTCATTCATGCCATTTTCTTCAGTTAAACTGGATAATTGTAGAAGTAGCTCCTTTTTCTTTTCCAGAGATTTCTTTAATTTATATTTTAACATTTCAATGGTATCATCATCATCTTTAACCTCATTTCTCTAATTAGATATTTTTACTTTAGATTGACAAAGATCTTCTAGGGCCGACTGAAGTTGATCTTTGAGTGAACCCATTAAAACTCCTTCCAAGATCTTTCCTTAAGCTGTTAGGCTTCTTTCAAGGAACCTTGCTCTGATACCAATTGTTGGAATTGGTTTGAACAATTGAGAGGGGGGGTGAATCAGTTGTCCACAAATTAAACTTTTATGCCTTTAATCTTCTTTTACAACTTCTAATCAAATTAATGATATGAACATTAAATCATGAATCAATAACACATGAACAAAAACATAAGTAACACACTTGACACCAAGATTTTTGATGTGGAAACTCGGTTAAGGGAAAAACCATGATGTGGGTTAACCCACAAAGATTATACTCTATTAAAATTATTACAAAGGGAAATGCACATGCATTGGGGCTCACTGCCCAGAGCTCACTGCTCAAAAGAAGGCTCACTGCCTACAATAGGCTCACTGCCTATAGAAGAAATATTACAATGAATTTGAACTGATAATTAACATCATTAATGCAAGGATTCAGTTCCGGTTAAGCACAAAATACTGACTTGATACACTTCATCTTCACTCTACCCCTTTTACTATTCTGCTAACATCTGAATCTTAGATCTCTGCACTTTTCACACTTATTCCATAGTCGCATACCACATACACAACAAAATAATTCAAATCCATCAGCTATATATATCTGCATCCAGATCTTCAACCGCTTTTCAGTCGGCTTCAAGAACACTTAGAACTTTATTGAAAATTCTACTCTGTTAGCTTAATCCATGTATACTTGTAACGCAGACCAAAAATTCCACTCACAAATCATTAATCAAGTTGGCTACTATCACTGATCATCACAACTTTTCCAACCAGCAAATTCCATACATCCGGAACCAAGATCAATTACAAAGTTAGCTTGTTCTTCTTCTGCCTGCTCTATCAAACTGTTAACCCGATACTCAGATGTTAATAACTATTGAATCCTTTATGCCAAAGGATAAAACTCTGGATTTATATTATCTTGATAATGCTTATGACTCCCTCAGATCCACAACAAAATCTGATCTATTTCCGAAGAGATTCAGACTAGGATACTGGACCCTATCACACACTCTGTTCTTGACTTCCCGGACTTAGATAGATCTTCAATCTAATTTCTGGTATGGGTAAATTATGTAATGCGGATGTGTAGTAGAGATTTAGTTGCCATCAATGACAACACTTACCATGTCTAGTAGTGTCTCTTGCCAACACTATTCATTTCCTTTTATCCCTTGCAGCAGGTTATGACTTAGAGGTGGAGCAGATGGATGTGAAAACAAATTTCCTTAATGGTGATTTGGAGGAAGAGATTTACATGTCACAGCCAGAGCATTACATAGTGAAAGGTAAAGAAAATTTAGTTTGCAAGTTGAAAAAGTTTTTGTATGGTTTGAAGTAGTCTCCTAGGATGTGGTACTTGAAGTTTGATGCCTTTGTGTTGTCAATTGGATTTCTAAGATTGAAATCAGATCATTGTGTGTACTACAAGTTAGACAATGATCGTATTCTCATTGTTACATTATATGTTGATGATATGTTGCTAATTGGGAAGGATAAGAATATGATTTTTGATTTTAAGTCTCAATTGGCAACACAGTTTGAAATGAAAGATTTAGGGGCAGCCAGATACATTCTAGGAAGGGAAATTAGAAGAGACAGAGCTAACAGAAAACTTCGGTTAAGACAAAGTAAGTATGTGAAGACTGTGCTGGATATGTTTAGCATGGCAGATTGTAGACCATTGTGTGTTCATGTTTCATTAGGGACAAAGTTGTATGTTAATGATTGTCCAAAATCTCCTCGTGAGGTGGAGGACATGAGTAGAGTACCTTATGCTAGTGTTGTTGGTAGTTTGATGTATGCTATGGTTTGCACAAGACTAGACATTGCCCAAGCAGTGGGAGTCCTTAGTTGATTTATGGCTAATCCTGGATGGGTACATTGGGATGCAATTAAGAGAGTGTTCATATATTTAAGGGGTACTTCTGAGTATTCCATATGCTATCATGGTAATGTTACAAGGCCTTTGCATTTAGTTTGAATTCGTGGATTTATGGATTCTGATTGGGTGGGTGACATTGACAGCAGGAGATCCACCAGTGCTTATGTGTTCACTATGTTCAATGGTTCTATTAGTTAGATGAGTAAGCGAGAACTTGTGGTTTCTTTGTCCACGACAGAAGCTAAGTATATGGCAGCAACTCATGCTTGCAAGGAAGCCATTGTTGGAGTCTAGGACAACACTGAGAGGGGGGGTGAATCAGTGTTGTATGAATTTTACAATTTTTACACATTTTGACTTACAAGATAAAGAGAGAGAGAAAGAAATTAACATACATATGCACAATTATAATGTTGAAGGCATGAAATATATGAATACATGAAGACACACAGGATATGAGACCAAGACACAAAAGATTATACGAGAGGAAAACCCTCCTGGGGTAGAAAAACCTCTCAAAATTGCCTCACTAGCTTAAGCAAAGACCTCATTGGTTACAATGTTTAGAAGCACCAACTTCAAGGAGCACCAACCCATAATACATACAAATAGGTCTCATTGACCATACAAGCCTCACTGGCTACAAGATGCCTCACTAGTTGAATTTACCTCACTGGCCACAATATGTGTCTCACTGACAAATGTAAGGTCTCACTGACCTATAAGCCTCACTGGCATATTGTACCTCACTAGAAAACACAATCACCATTAGAAAATATTAAAAAAATAGAGGGTTACTTTGTTTCCATTCAATTCATTATCCCATCTCTGCATAATACAAACTCCATTTGTAATTCTCCATGTGTATGTCTTCAACCTGCATCTGATGCTCAATAAATTCACCTGATTTAGATTATCATTACACATTCAATTGCATATTGTCTTCATACTTGATTTTAATCAATCTGTGGCATACAAGTTGTCTTCATATTGGCTTACATCCATTACAACTATATCATCAAATTATCTTCCTCATTGATATGCACAACAATCACACTATCCAAGCACCTGTAATATCATTAAATATCATATGACCTTTCAATTTCAACTCTTCCCCTGCAATAAAAAATAATTTGACTTTTAAAATCCCTCTCATATTTAATTTTCAATTTGATTAACATCTCTACAAAAAAAAATCAATTTCACTTGTATGACCATTTCCATTCACGAAGGATTTGCAAAAATAAAATCATATCTCTCAAACAAATCTTCACAAAAATAACTTTCATATTTCAGGAGTCTTCAATCTGATCATATTCCCTTTCTACAATCAATTTGAATCAATTTGCCTTGTTCATCATCCATCTTCCCTGCATAGAGAATCTTCAAAAATTTCTTTCAAAATAAATGTTCAAACTTTGATATTCTTCTATCTCTACATTTTCAAACCTATTCAAAATGCTATTAAATAAAATTTTCAATTCATTCTGTCTCGTTTAAAATCTCAAGAACTTTCATTTTCCAAACCCATTCATATTCCCATAAAAATCTCCTTTTGCAAAAAAAACATCTTCAATAAATCCCATTCTCTCTGCATACAAAGAACTTCTTCAAAAAGAAAAAAATATCTCCCTCTTTAAAACATCTTCTTTCAATCTGTGCCTTAAAACACTTCTCTGCAATTTTATTTACTCATCTTTATGAGCATTAAAAAAAATCAACCCCACTCATATTCAAATTGTCCACTAAAAAAATATATTCAGATCCTCTTTTGCTTTTCTCCCCATAAGATAATCCAAGAAAGAAAGAAAATCTTTCTAAAATAGGTTCTTTAAAAACACAACTAGTTGCCTTTCTAATCAAACTAAAGTTGCCTCCATAAACTGCCAAAAAAGTAGCTTCAAGATTGCAGATAGTATAATTGACACTCTCATGCATGTCAAAGTGCATTCACCATAGAAGAGGTCAAAATTCAAAAAGACACCATTAATAAACTTTTTCATGCTCATATTGATTTTAAATACAACCTTTGATTTAGTTTTAGTGCCCATCAAGCATATAGAGGAGACCAAAGGTGCCAATAAACAAGGTGAAGGGGCCGGTCTTTCACAATGACATGTGACCCCTCTAGAAGGTTGCATAAGTGAAATGACCTTCTCTCACAAGTCAAAGTGAAATTAAAACATAAAGTGTAATTGTCATTGTAAGGGCAATGAATGATATGAAAATAGGACTTTATAAACCTTGAGCTCATAAATAAAATTAATTCCAATCTTATCATGAACTTGAACGATCATATGTCTCTGCACATGAATAGCCTTTGTATAAGATTATGTCACCATATGAATTCCTCTGCAATCATGAAATTGTAACACATCTAAAGCCATGATGAAAAAAGAAACATGAACACTCTTTCATCTAATGTTCTCAGTGTGAAGAAAACCAAACAACAATAAGATAACCATGAACCTTGAATCAAGAGCACCAATCATCATATAATGAGATTCTTAAAGATCTGAATATGAAGAACACCATAAACCACCCTGATTTGAAGAATGAACTTCAACCATTATTGCATCAAATCAATACCATGAACCTCGACTTGATCTACTTACTCAACACACTTGCACTATCAACTTAATATCATACCTTGAACATATCCTGACAACCTTTGAAAAAGGAGAATCAATATCCATGACATGAAGCAACACTTTGTTAACTTTCTTGTGCCACCAAAATGAATAAGAGAGAAGCATGTCAGCAAAGCACATATTTGATATCCTGATGCAATCTCATTATGAAAAGCTCACTCTACAAGACATAAAGAATAAAATCCTACACAACATCAAGAAATCAATTCTAAACATGAAGCAACTCCACCAAACATCTTGGGACATGAAACACCTGATATGCAGATCAAAACAACTTTTGACATCTATTGAACCTTGGATAACATAAACTCCTAACTCTGTGAACTCCTTAAATGTGACCATGAAACCATGAACATCAACAATGCTTGAACTTCCATTCTGAGACAAAAATGAAGATATCCTGATAACATCTCTTATCTATCACTGATCCTGATGACATGAACAATTCTTGTTGATACCTTTTTGACATCAATGACAATCTACTTTCATCAACCATTTGGCTTAAGAGATTGTGTTCATATATTGGTGTTGATGCAGGACAGATTAAGATTTGTTGTGACAGTCAGAGTGCGATTTGCCTTGCAAAGAATCCAACTTTCCATGTCAGAACAAAGCATATTGATGTACAGTTTCACTTCATATCATGCTGAACTAAATCTTGAATGAATGTAACATGCATCATGTCGTAGAATGTAATATATATGCATGCACATGAAGTACCAATTGTAATACCAGTCTTGTCAATTATAGGAAATCATGGCGGACAAGAGGTTGAACAAGTCAAAATCTAAATTTGTTAAATCGATGTTTGCTCAGTGTAAGGGTGTGCAATTTAAATATGGAGTTATAGGGGATACACATCAAGGAAGTACGGATTTGGCAGCATGGGCACTTAAAATGCACAGTGACAAGGAGAATACCTTACTGGACTCTGTGTTTGTATCTGGAATGTGGAATGCAGTTGGTTTCCCATATTCCATGGAAGCTCTTGAGTTAGTTATTGAATGTGCTAGAAATTATAATCCACACACAAGAAGGGTGGAGAAGCATGGTAGAGTATATGCAGATCTGTCTATCAAGGGCCTTTCCGCCACCTTCAATCTGCCACTGGGAAAGAAGGTTGTTAGCATGGATTTTAAGAAACTGGAAGTAGAATATGAGAATAATAAGAAGGTTGCCTGGAAGAGAATGTACCAATGGAGGGCAAGAAATAGTCCTTATCTGGCAGCTGCCAAATTGCCGGTACATCTGTATAAGTTTGATTTCGATGATGAATACCAATATATGATCGCCCTACTCAGTCGAGTAATGGGCCAACCAAACGCTGGAAGTTTCAAGGACTTGATGTATGGCATCATCCTGATGTCCCTCTACACAGACAACAGGCCATTGTGGGCCAAGATGATAAGCGATGCCATGCATGATCAACTCATGAACCTGGGAGGTTCAGAATGTTCTTTTTATATGACTTCTTACAAAGTTTATTCGTGTGCCTACAAGGGTACATTTGATGCGTTGACAACAGAAGGAAAGATTGGTGGCAGTACCAATGATGCTCACATTTGGGATCATTATCCCCAGCTACAAAGGCAGACTTACCACCAGGACTACAAATTAGTAAATGATGCATTTTCTATGTATCTAGTCAGAACAATGGAGGAGGACAGAACTAAAAGATTGAGCATGGAAGCTCAGGAGGTCATATACAGGCATGGAGCCTGGTTTATTCAGTATGCAACATTCTCTTATATAAGAATTGAGGGCTTTGAAGGTCAACCCCTCATGCTCCCAAGATACCCCACTGATGCAGTAATTTTGATGGAGTTCATGAGACATGTGGCTACAATACTGGATGCTTACAAAGCAAGTAACAAGCTTCCACCAGTATTGTTCCCAGTTACAATGGGCTGGTATATGTGCCCAAATTCTGAGAACATTAAGAAAGCTATAGATAGCTTAAGTATGATGAGATTATAGCCATTTCCACTGGCAAGGTCATATGATCCATATGGTAGGATGCATAAGATCATGGGGAAACCCATCCATCAGTGGAATCTTGAAGATTTATGGGTAGATTGTGAGGATGAAGCTGAAGCGAGAAGGAGAAAATACTAAAGGCTAACCCTCAACCAGATCAGGACCTTTGATTGCATCCCAGTGCCAGCGCAATTGAAGAAAGATGATGGCAACTTAATAGCAGATGAATATGAAGAACATAAGATCTATAAGACACAATCTCAGCGCCTGATCTTACACAACTTGAAGACAACTCATTGGATCAGTTTACAGGCAGGACCCTACAGTTAACCCAAGCTTGGGTGAATGAACAAATAAATACATTGAAGAAAAAGGGTGTAGCCCTTACAGTGGATAATAAGAAGAAGAGACAAGATATTCCTGATGAGGAATATGATGATTTCCTGACAAAGAAGAGGAAATCCAAAGGAGAGAGAATGAAGTCTCCAGAACAAAGCAAGAGACCCCCTAGAGGTAAAAAACTGATAATGAACCTAAAGGGGTAGTAATTGAAAGAATAGAGGTGCCAGATGAAGGTGCATTAGGATAAGGACAAGCATCAGCATCATTCGCAACACCTCCTATGGATAAACAAAAAGCTAAAAGAATCTACAGGCCAGCTGCACAATGTACTGACACATATGAGGAGGGTTAGGCATCTCAACAAAAGAACATAGAAGAGGATATTTCTCTAGATGAAGAGCCTAAGGAAGAAGAAGACCCTACACCCCTCACCAGAAAGAGAAAAGCACCTCAGGTGATGGTATCCACACCTAAGAAACAGAGAACTTCAATGCGAGGTGAAATAAAACAAGACCCCATAATGTTGAGAGGAACAGGTAGTGAAGTGTTCAGAAAAGAGCTACAACATGAGGTACCCCTTCCTACCATAGTCAAGTTCAAGACTGAGAAGGCTGAGGAACAAAGGAAAGAAACCTCAAGAGCAGTACAAAGCGGCCCTGTCTCACTGGAGGAGACTATGGACCTATCTGATGATGAGGTAGTAAAAGAGGTCACCTCTCAGAAAATGGAAACCCTTGCTGCTAACACCCGCACGACTCCACAAGGAACCCCATCAGTCCAGGCAGTAGTGTTAGAAGAGTTAAAGCAAGTGGAGAAAGAAAAAAAAAAGAGGCCAAGAAAGATTGCACAACAAATAGGGCTAGATGCATTAGTTGATCAAGTGACAAGTCCTGCAACAATAGACTTGATGTATATAGAGGATATAAATCCTGAAGATATAGCAGGTATATCTGATAGAACAGAAAATGTTGAAGAAGTTAAAGAGATGGAAGTGGAGGATAAAGCTCCAGATATGGGTCAGCAACAGCAAGAAATATCAACTGAACCTGAAATAGTTGAAGCCCGACCAAAGGACGTAGAAACCTCAGGAGATAAAGAAACATCAGGTCATGATGACCTAAAGGCTCAGGAGGTAGATACATCAGGTGCAGAGCAAGATGCGATGCAAGATCAAGTGGAGGCATCTAAGTCAGATAAAATAATACCCACGGATACCAATGTACCTCAAGATGAGGAAAATACTGAAGTGGATGAGACACCCCTGGAGGAAGTAAAAGATCAGGATCATGATAAACATGTAGATGATCAGTAGGATCACCCTCCGAAAGAAGCGATTCCTCAACAAGAGGAAGCACCACAAGATCCCCCTCATGAAGAGCATCATGAGGAGGAAATAAGAAAGTCACCTTCACCACAAAGGATGATAATAGATACTGGAGATCAAGGTGTACATGATGATGATGGTGGACATCCAGGATCTAGTAACCAAGTTCCCCCCTAGCTAGAAAAAGAGATAAGTATAGAATCTGGTTTTGGAATTTAAGAATTTGATATATCTACATTGTTTTTAGAAACCCTAATAAAGCCTAAGAGGAAGGCAAGATTAACTTCTACCATTAGAAGAGATCCTAATACAGGCAGAAAAACTACCCAAATAGCACTCCCCACAGTCGAGAAGGAAAGAGGCAAGATTACTCTGGAAGAATTCCAGATCACCACAGTAGATCTAGGATTTGCCAATGAAGACCAAGAAGGTCAAGAGGGGAAAGACATTATTGATTCTTTGACCCAGAAGATAAAGAGAGAGAAGGAGAAAAATAAGTAGCATAAAGAGCATATTGCTCAGCTGCATGCCTATATAAAGGGGTTAATTAACCCTGATGATACATCAAGTGATCGAGCAGTCCCATTGACTACAATTTCTCAAGAGGAAGTCAACAGGCTGAACCTTATGAGACATGAATTAGTAATAATGTTAAAATGGATGTCATCTGCGCTCGATGGAGCTGAGGAAGTGGTAAAGGCCTCTTTGAAGGGGTGGAATGCTTTAGGTACCTCTAGGAGGAGGGTGGATAAACTACAGATGGAGACTGGGAAGAGGTCATTTCAATTGGAGAAAGTCTTGAGTGCTTTAGATGAAATAAGAAGCATTAACCCTCAAATTCTTATAAATAATCAAGTACTAAATAATAACACAGCCATATTGATTGATATCTGGAATAACGACATCAGGTTTGAATGTGATGTGCTAAAGAGATGCAACAGTAAACTGAGAAACATCAGTATGAAGCTACATGATATGATGTCTTATGAAGCAGAGGTCCTGGAGACCTTAGAAGGGAAAGTAGAAGGGAAGATTGAAAATCAAGATGAAGAGTTTGCAATTAAGGCTCTACATAGTAATTTCTAGCTGGTAGCTGATGACCCTTTGAACCACCTGACAGAAGAAGTAATGGATAAAGTAATGAGAATAAAGGTCAGAGTGGAGAGTTATAATGAAACACTAAGGAGCAGGAGGATTAAGTTAGAAACCCTCTGAAGTAATTATCAAATGCATAAGCATGCCATCGCCAAAGCAAGAACTCAAGATGGCAGAGAATTGGAAAAGATAGTACAAGCATATGAAAGTATTAGGATATCTATGCAGGTCCATATTTAAAGAGATAATTATCAGGGTGATGAGGATAGCTAAAGCGCTGAAAGTGATGATCATGACAATAAAAATGATGATGAAGAACCTGATGAATAGATGAAGATGCACCACAAAGGGAACACCTGCATCAGGTACTTAAGAAAATATGAGTTACCTAGATGGTTGCCAGCTGGCAACCTGTGCCACGTTGAAGGAGTTGACTTGGTCAATGAAGTATGAACCATAGATCTTAATAAATAAATCTTGATCGTAGATCAATTGTAACCACTCCCTCACCTTGTTCTATAAAATGTGCAAGGATGCCTTTTTTTGAATCATTCGAAACTTAATTGAAATCTGTTTGCTGAAATATTCAGGGCTTATTTCAAAGTTGTTGTATACATATATGTTCTTGCATACTTAATGAATGAGAAGACTGTTTTGATTACAATCCATCATAAATCTTGAGTAATCAGTGTATGAATTCTTGATATATGCTTTAATTTGTTGTGTCCCTTGGAGTGCATATCATCTTGCATGTGTTGTTTTCATACCTTTCCTTTGAAGTTAGCATTGACTATATCTAGCTGTGGAATGTCCTGGTGAACATATGGTTTGATTTCTTCTCTTCATGACTGTATCTGATGTGTATGTGGTTCAATAACTGAAGGTTCAACATTAGTTTGAAGTTTTCTTTTCAATTTCTTTCAATTTTAGAGCATTTCATCATCATAATTGCAAATAATTGACAATCTTAAGCAAATAATACAAATATGCAAACATCCTGTAGATAACTAAACATATTCAGCATATTTGAGGTTAAAGCATGTCAAAAATGATAGATACCATGCAAAGATTTAAAGATAGACACACTATTTGAAGCATATCTTGTGTAGAATAACTATCTGTGCAGCATCATTACAGGAAACACTATCTTACAGATGAGACTTATGTAATGCCCCAAAATGGAAACAGCAACACACATCAACCTCTGAGTAACGTCAGAAGATTAAGACCTAATCACCGGAAACTTGGGATCATGAATTCTCTAAATTCATCATATCTTTCAAGATGAATAAAGGTTAATGTGTACTTTTATTCTATGTTTGTTTATGACTACCATCATGATCAACATAAATTGGCGCTATAAGGAGGGCCATAGGACGAGGATCATCATTAGTAGTTCAGGTGATGATAAAGATTGTAAGGTAATGCTCAGACACCGCTAAATCTCCAAGTTAGACAAAAATATTTGTTGTTCTAAGCTTGTACATGCTAATCCTATGTAAAGTTTTTGGGATCAATCATAAATATTGCAACCTTTACAAGCGATCATCATGAATTTGCAGAAATAGGCCTTGTCTCATGTAAATTTGCCCAAATCTTTGAGGTAGTTAGCCTAAGAACTTGATATCCCGCCGTTTGTGACATAGCACTTCAAATATCACCGCGTATTTGTAGCATCTCTGCAAATATCTAGTCAGTACCATTTTCTGACCATAAATACAGCCTTTGCTGGCAAATTCCAACCAATCTTTACAATAATCCAGCCAATTTTCCTCAAAATTGAGAAATCCTAGCTCACAGGATAAATACCAGGTCTAGATCCAGTGGAATCTTTGACAAATTACCTGTTAGAGGACTCATACCTAGAACTGTAGACATCCATCACACTCCAGGGTCTAGTGCATCAGAAGCTTCACCTGAACGTCCTCCTGCAACCCCTATTGGTTTGCAAATACCTACAGGATCACCATTTCAACCTCAGGTTCAACCTCCTCTGGTTGCAATGTCTTTCTTTGCAGCAGAGTCACCTTTGACCTTTACGGCATATCATGCTTTACCAAAGAATCCTGACAAACTCTATCCAAAGTATCATCCTTATCAAGATGTGGATGATCATATTAGAACTTTCAAAGAAGCATGTTGTAGAGCCAGAATAGAGCATCAGGACGTATGCAGATTATTTCCTTTTTCTTTAGGGGAAGAAGCTTATAATTGGTATATTAGTCTCGGTCGAGGTTCTGTCAGATCATGGGACATTCTTGCAAGGATTTCACTGATAGGTTCAAGGTACCAATAGATCCTTCAATGAACTATCACCTGTTCACCACAATCAAAAGATTTGAAGGTGAACCTATTGCCAACTCCAACACTAGGTTCCAGAATATGTTATCCAAGTTAGTTGTCCCATATGTTGTAGCATATGCTGCTGCTAGGAGTATCTATTATTTAGCTTTAGATCCATTGACTTCCATGTTCATCAGGAGAGCACATCCTGAAATCATAACTTTGACAGGAGCTTTTCAGGAAGCTATCAAAGTCAATCAGCAGTTGTACCTGCTCCAACACCAAACATAGTTTTTCCTACACTGCTTGGATATCCTACATATCCTTCACAATATCCTAATGGAGCTATGGTACCTCCGACAGTCATGCCAACACCATTACAGATATCTCCACTAAGTATCATGCCTCCTCCTCCTAATGGAAATGGTCAAGTGCCATAGTATCCAAGTCAGACACAATTGCCTTAAGGTGCTGATCAGTCCAACAATAACCATGGATCTTCCTTTTTCAAGCCTCAAACTGAAAATGTGGTAGCCAAGGTCCAGGAAGAGAAAGAAGAAATCAAGGAAATATCAGCCCAGCTAAGGAAGCTTACAACTGAGATTACTCACCTGAGAAGTCAAAACTTCTATTCTCAACCTAATCAGAATAGAGGTTACACAATGACAGACCTAGTTATCCTGAAAGGGGGTATAACAACAATAACAGTGGTAACAACAATCCCCCTAGACAGCCTAAAGTATGGAACTCCAAGCCAAATAATGGTTCTGTTGGCACTCATTTTGGTCTGGAGGTTGTTTCTGCATGTTGGAGGGTTTTTTCTTTTTGAGCCCTAAGTCTTCTTGTTCATTGGAGTACTTGTCATCAGTGAAAGTTCTTTTTGAGTGCTCTGATTGTGTCTTTGAACTCTTGGTTTGAACCACCCGCTTGAACCCTTTTCTCACGGTTCAATGGTTCGTGGTTCAATAGTAAAGGGGCTTTGGTTCCATATTTTCTGTAAGTGAATCCAATCGGTATGGTTGAACCATCGCGTTGAACCACTTGCTTGAACCCTTTTCTTCAAGGTTCAACGGTTCATCGGTTCAATGGTTCAAAGCTTTATGATTTTGGTCTCATCGGAGTGATCGACATCATCAACGAAGCAGTTTCTTGTTCGGCCGACTGTGGATGTTTGGCCGATGAGGTGTCATCGGCATGTGTGTATCGGGGTGATCGTTGTTATCGGCAGGCTTCATTTCTGTTTGGCCGATATGGATGGTCTGGCCGACGAGAGCTTGGAAGGTGTGTGTGGTCATCGGCATGTGTCTGGCTGACCAAGGGGCAAAGTCTAACTTGTTGATGCATCGGCATGATGACAGGTATCAGCATAGGTTTGAGATGTTGTTTCGACGGTGTAAGTCACACCGACGGAGGTGGCAAGCCAATGTGTTATCGGCAGGAGTGATGCTATCGGCGAGGGCATTTTGTGGTTCACCGATGGTTTTGGTCATACCGATGGATGAGGAAGGTGGACTGGTAACCGCTAACGGGGTGCGAGCTGGTCATCGGAGAGACTCATACTATCGGTAGAAGTGTGGAGAGCTAACCCGATGGTCTTTCTTTGGCCAATGAAGGGAGTGTGGAGTTTGTGGTCGGCAAGACTATTGTGGTCGGCCAGAGGATTTTTTGATGCTCCGATGGTGTGGCTCATGCCGACGGAGGTGGGGAGTGTAGTTTGCATCGGTGAGACTATTGAGGTCAGTGGGAGCTCTCATTGGTGTGCCGATGGTCTATGTCTTGGCGACAAGGAATTATGAAGTGGTCTTCGGCGTGACTTGTGTTGTCGGCAGGAGAATTAGTCGTTGGGCCGACAGTGGAGGTTTCGCCGACGAGGGTGTTTTGGTGGCCATTGGCAAGAGTTGGTCTATCGGCCAGGGGGCCTTTTGCTAGGCCGACGGTGTTGGTTTGGGCGATGGCGAAGGTGTCATCGGTGAGACGATTGAGATCGGCGAGAGGTTTTTGGGGCGAGCCGATGGTGTAGGTCTGCGCGATGGGGCTTTGGGTGAAGGACCGTGGGTCGAGCGTGGAAAAAGCACTTGACATTTGATATGCATGCGACCATGCTTATAAAGTGCTAGAAGGGTCTCTATGGCATGCATGTGGGATTAATTTCCCTGCATATTTGAACCTGCGGTGAAACGCATTTTGGCGGGAAGTTCTTTTTTGAATGCTACGACTGTTTTCTTGGTGGCTGCGGGTGGTTGAGCCATAAATGGTGACTGTGCTGAGGCGTGGGCGAGTTGTTGAACAGTTATGTACCTAATTTTTGGTATGAAGACTCTCGGATGGTGGCACAGGGCTCGAGGCCACCCTTGTCTACCCTCTTATCTGTTGGAGCAATAACTTCTGAGTGCCATTCCTTCTAAGGACTGTATCTGGCAGTTTTTTGTCAAAAACATGTAATTAATTGCTAGAGGTACACTTTCTGGTCAATATAGGCAGACTGTGTTACCATTTTTTAGGTTGTTGAAAGTTGAACATTTGGCTCTATAATACAATACAGTTGGTTTTGGTTGCTTTGTGCAGCAAAACTTGTGAGTTTATGTATCTCCTGTTGTATGTTTTTTGCATGAATCCGTTGATTTCATGGTTAATCTTATATGAATAATGCTATGTTTGCATGTGTTGTGCTAATTCTATCTCTAGTGTTACATGTATTTTTCTTCTGAGTCTAGGTATTCAAGGAATGTCTAAGATTCTAGAACATAGAATTCCTGTGTTGAATGTTTAATCTCTTAACTTCTGCTCAAGAGGTAGATTAAATTGTTCTCAGATTGCATATTGGGAAGGATATACTACAGTAGGGATACCATAAGTATAGATAGCTTAACACTTTGTATTGGGAGATATCTGTAAGGCAGATATCACATGTGTCCCCCTGAAATCTAGTTTTAGTTGTTCATGTTGATCATTCACAGGTGTATGTCTACTAACTCCAAGCCTTGGATAGGCACCGATCTAGCTTTGTGTTTGTGTTATATACCATGTCCAGCTTTGCATCCAAATATAAAATAATAATCAAAACTCCAAAACAACTATTAGGACAGTAGAATTAGTTTTAGGATCCAAGTCCTCTATCTACAACTGCAAATAGGCCCAAAGCTAGCCCCTTTGCTCTTATCTTACAGTTTTGGTCTACTTATAGGAGGACTTATCTACTTTCTGTCAGCATCCTAGCCTTTGTATGCATATCCTCATGGATGTTGAGTAGGGAATACCCCCCTAGGTTTTGCAGAGCCTGAAGAAGAAGAGGAGATAAAATATAGAGTCTATCTCCTACACTGTTGGCCCCTGGCCCAGAGATCCTGTTGATCATTGATGGCTACCTTGTAGGGAAATCTGGGAGTAAGCATCTAGTCTGGGAAAAAACCAACAGAAATTGGTGACTCTACTGGGGAATTTGTGAAAGAACCCTGATTTACTAAAGAAAACAGTTCCTAGTAATAGGTGGCGACTCCGAAGTAATCTCCCAACCAGTCAAAGTAAAATTTATATGCCGGGGAGAAGATCCCAACAGAATCCTTTATTTGAAGAGTTACCAGTAACAAGAAGAATGATGTACAGAAGAAAGGGAGCTGTCTCAGTCAGTCATGAGGGTTCCCCTAAAAAAAATGATGATATGCAAGATAACCCTAGGCCATCAGGACAGCATGTGCCTTACTTTTCAAATACAGAAGCTGATATTCAGGGTGCATATGAGAGGCAACAGTGTGGTAGCGTGAGAATGAGGTCAAAGGTGTTTCAAGAACGCCCATTTCTAGACCCTAGTGAAAGGTTTGAAGAGGCAGAGTCTCTGAGGGATGATGAAGATGACCAGAATGGTATGAGACCATCTACCTCTATGCCTAAAGAAGAACAGTTAGCTGAAGAAATCAGAAATCTGAGAGCAGAACTAGAATATCTACAAGCCATGAAAATCATACATGACATGCGGCAGAAAGTGCAAGCTTTAAGGACTGCCCAAAATGATTCAATTCCTACCCTTGAGAATCAAATGTGCAGAGACATCAGCAAAGAAATGAAGTGCAACATCAGCATAATGATTAAAGACAAAATGTGAATGATGCTAGGATACCATTGAATAATGTAAGAAACCAGAATGAATGTAGAAACATTAATGCTAATCAGTTTGGTAGACAACCCATGCAGCTAGATAGATTCAGACAGCTGGTGTTTGATGGTATTCTTGGGTATCCTAACCCCATTGACAAGCATCTAAGGCTGCAAGTGCCTAAATTTTCAGGAAACAACACTGTGTCAGGAGAAGATCATCTAAAGGCTTTTCAAAATGTCATGGATAACTTTGAGGTTGAACATGAGGATGTTTTCATGAAGTCATTCATGCAATCTTTAGTAGATGAGGCAAGAGAATGGTACAAGAATATGCTTGACCGGAGTATTTCATCAAGGGATGATTTTAAAAGGATGTTCAAGGAGCAATATGGTGACAAAACTGACCCTAGCTTTTTTGTAAATGAGTTTACCAGTATCACTAAAGGGTCAAATGAGCAGGTTGCAGATTTTAATGCAAGATTTACTAAAGTGTTAAACAAATTGCCACATCACATGAGGCCAAATGAACCAATGTGCATAATATTGTATATCAATGCTTTTGATGCAAAAACTGCATATGGATTAAGAGATAAAAGTCCTGCTACTATCACGGATGCTTTCAGAATTGCAGTGAATATTGAGAACAATAGGAAAGCATCAGGCAAGACAAACAGAAGGGATGATGTGAAAATTCTACAGAATCCAAACAAGCCTCAAAACACTCAAGGTAATACATCTGCCCCTGAAGATAAGATAGACAAATTGGCAAATGTTGTTAAGGACCTAAGCTATAGACTAGCTAGAAGTGAAAAAGGGATAGGTCCTGATAGGCAAGTCTACCAAAGGCAGGAAAAGAGACCATCATTGCATGATATGCCTTATAACACCAATTGGCATAATGGTAAGCCTATATTTCCACATAACAACACAAATCAAAGAACTCAACCTGTCAGAGAAACTCCTGATCCTCTAAAGAAAGCTATAAATATTGTTGATGATACTCCATGGTGTATAATTTGTGAGTTGCCACATTCACAGTCACAGTGCATGATTGCTCAGTCCTTGTATGATAATGCTGCATCTTGTAATGAATGCAATGAGCCACATTATGTGCAAGATGATGATGTTAATATGATGTCCATAAGCAGTGGATACCCTCTTTATGATGCTGACGAGAGTACAGATAATGGAATTCGGGCCTGTCAATAGGATTTTTATGATGAAGGTAATGAAGAAAGCTATGTGTATGCTCAGAGCTCACACAATTTTCTGGGTAACTTACAACGACCTTCTGATGAGGAAATTAGGGCCCTCACAGCCGCAGCAGTGGCCCAAGTCAAGAGTAATTACAATCTCAGAGGTAAAGCTTAGATAAGCAGCCCACATCAGCCAGAAGGTATTTTTGTAGGTCAGCCAGTGCATGGTCATAAGGGAATTGAACCACAAAAAAGGCAGTGGGTTAATAATAAGCAAAATTTTAGACAAAGAATAGGTCATGAATCTCAAGGACTAGAAAATAGAATCCCCCAGGCTGAAGATCAAAGTAAAGGTTCCCAAGACAAGAATGATCAGGGAACTATGAAAGTAAAAGCTAAATCAGTTCAGGATAAAAACAAGATTGTGGAGCAAGCTACAACTGTTATACAAAATTATGCTCCATTTGATATAGCTCAAGTCCTATCCCAGGTAAAAGTTTCTGTCCCACTTATGGAACTGATGAAAGTTGAAGAAATCAAGAATAGGACAGTATCCCTAATTTCAGGAGTATCTTCTCAAGCTAAACAAAATGTTCAGATCCAAGGTGACAAACATGTCATATGTAATGAAGAAGATGAGGCTCCTGAGGTTTATTTAGGAGTGACTATGACAAAGTGCCCTTCATAGGTGGAACCATTTTATGTATCCCTGGTTATAAATGGAAAAATAATCAGAAATTGTATGCTTGACTCTGGAGCATCTACAAATATCATGCCTTTGGCCATCATGCAACAAGCTAGATTAAAAATTGACAAGGCATGTGGAAAATGTTATGCTATGGATGCTAGAGAGGTACCAGTTATTGGAATCATGAAGGATGTAGATTTCAGATTGGTAGCATTTCTTGAAAAGAGATATAAAATGAATATAACAGTGGTTGACATCAAGCCACAGTATGGTATGTTGCTGTCAAGAAGATGGGCAGCACTAATTGGTGGAAGTATGTAGCTGGACCTGTCATATGCCATGATTCCAATGAATGGCAGGGATGTTAAGCTGATTAGAGAAGAAAGATCATCAGAGACAGTGGAAGACCAAGAAGCAAAGGAACAGATATGCTTTCTAAACACTGACTGTGATAACTTCAAGGTTGTCTCAGATGATAAAGGAGATAAGGAGAAAAATGTCTGCATTAAAGAGCTGGACCAGCAAGGTTTATGGACCATGTATTTTGATGGAGCTTGTGCAAAAGAAGGCTCTGGAGCTGGAGTTGTTTTCCTGTCTCCAATTGGTAAGCTCCTCAAATTCTCTTTCTTGCTGAGGTTTGTTTGTACAAACAACATTGCAAAATATGAGGCTTTGCTCTTAGGCCTAAATATAGCTCTCAAACATGGAATCAAAATGCTAAGGGTGTTTGGGGATTCTGAGTTGATTGTATCCCAAATTAGAGATAGGTATGCTTCAAAAAACAAAAGATTGAAACAATACAAGCATGTTGTTTGGGATACCATTGAACTATTTGATGCATTTTCAATAGGCTGGGTAGAGAGATCAAAGAATGTTATGGCTGATTTCTTAGCTAATGTTGCAATAAGGCCATATGACACCACTTTGTTAGATGTTACAAATGTAGAAGTTAAAATTAGGCCTACAGTACCAGAGAACATATGCAGTTGGCAAGTGTTTAATGATGATAGGGACTTGTTAAAATTTTTGCACTGCATAGATGAATACGAGAATCAAGAAATTGATTTCCAAGCTTTTGTAGAGACTATAGATGGAAAAGAAACTCTTGTGGGGAAAGAGATAATTCAATTGAAGACTAATAATATCCCTAGAGGGTTAGTAGCTTTGGAAAGAGATTTTGACAATAGAGACCAATTGGTCACAAAGACATCTCCCACAAATAAGGAAGATTTAGAAGAGATAAATTTGGGGACATCTCAGGCCCCCAAGAAGGTATACATTGGTAAGTAGCTCAAACCACACATTAGGAGTATGCTGATTGCATTACTAAAAAGGTATAAACATGTTTTTGCTTGGTCATATGAGGACCTAAAAGCCTATAGGGAAGATCTATTCCAGCATGAGATCCCATTGAAGCTTGGAGCTAAACCATTTAGACAAAGGCAAAGACCTATTAATCCTACCTTAGCTCCAAAGATGCAAGAAGAACTCAAAAAGCTTAGGGAAGCTGGAATAATTGTGCCAATTAGACATTCAACTTGGGTGTCTACCTTGTCCCAGTAAGAAAAAAGAATGGTGATATTAGGCTTTGTGTTGACTTTAGGAACTTGAATGTATCCTCTTTAAAGGATAATTATCCATTGCCTAATATGGAAGCTATGTTGCAAAAAGTGACTGGTTGTGAACTCTTGTCCATGATGGATGGATTTTCAGGTTATAATCAGGTGAAGGTAAAGGAATTAGAACAGTATAAGACTGCCTTCACCACTCCATGGGGAACTTATGTATATGTTAGAATGCCATTCGGACTAACAAATGCAGGTGCTACATTTCAAAGAGTAATGGATGTTGCTTTTGCAGGGTTCATTGATTCAATCCTGGCTGTATATCAAGATGACTTGACTGCCTATTCAAAGAAGGAAGAGCAACATTGTTTGCATCTAGAGCAGATTTTCATAAGAGCACTAGAGTATGGCATTTCTTTAAATCCAAAGAAGTGTACTTTTGGGGTAGTTGAAGGAAAGCTCCTAGGGCACATTGTTTCCAAGGATGGAGTTAGGATAGATCCAGAGAGATTAGTTGCTATTGACAGAATTCAAATGCCAAAAACTGTAAAAGGAGTTTAGTCCTTCTTTGGACAGATAAATTTTGTTAGGAGATTTGTTCCCAACTTTGCAGAAACCACAAGGAACATTTCCAAGATGATGAAGAAGGATGCAACTGTCCAATGGGAAAGTGAAGCAATTGAATCATTTCAGAGTATCAAAGAGGCAATCAAGATGGCCCCTGTTCTTAAATCTCCTGATTTTTCTAGGCCATTCCAAGTGTTTTCATTTGCTTCCTTTCACACTGTTGCTGCATGTTTGCTACAGAAAAATGAGGATGGATTTGAGCAACCCATAGCTTTCTTTAGTATGTCCTTGCAAGCTTTTGAGTTGAAATATGATATCATGGAAAAATAGGCATATGCACTAGTCAGAGCCATCAAAAGTTTCAGACCATACCTGGTAGGATCACATATAATTGCATATGTACCCCATGCAGCAGTCAAAGACATATTCACTCAACAGGAGGTGACTGGAAGGTGTAGATGGATAAACAAATTGTAGGAGTTCAACATAGAGATACAAATTACCAAGTTGGTAAGAGGACAAGGACTAGCCAAGATGATGGCACAGTCAAACTTGGAAGCATGCCAAGTCAATGCAGTCCAAAATGAGAATGTAAATGTATCAAGATCTGAATGGTACAAGGATATTATATACTACTTGCAAAATCTGAATTGTCCTTCCCATTTCAGTGACAGCCAAAAGAGGACTTTAAAGTTACATGCAATTAGGTATGTTATTGTTCAAGGTGAGCTATACTGGAAAAACCCTGATGGTGTGCTGCTGAGGTGTGTGGATGAAGATGTGGCTAACAATGTTTTGAATGACATGCATAAAGGATTATGTGGTGGACATTATACTGCCCAAACAACAGCCCATAAGATTCTCAGAGCAGGATATTGGTGGCCCATTCTCTTTTCAAATGCACAAAGGTTAGTGAGGAAGTGTGACCCTTGCCAGAGATTCTCAGGAAAGTTGAGATATGATGGTGCTTTACCCCTCAGAACTATAACTGTGGATGCTCCATTTCAGCAATGGGGAATTGACTTCATAGGGCAAATTGCACACAAGTCAAGTGGGGGACACAGTTGGATTTTGGTGGCAACTGATTACTTTACCAAATGGATTGAGGCCATTCCAACTAAGAGAGCTACAAGTAAGGTGGTGACAGATTTCATACTGGAAAATGTTATCATCAGGTTTGGAGTACCATTCAAGATAGTCACTGATAATGCTATGTGCTTCAGATCAGGTGAATTTGTTGATTTTGGCAACAGGTATGGGATAAATCTATCATATGCATCACCATACCACCCACAGGGAAATGGTCAAGCAGAATCAAGCAATAAGAGCATCATGAAAATTATCAAGAGGATACTGGACAAGAACAAGAGAGCTTGGGACTCAAAATTAAAGTTAGCAATATGGGCTGACAGAGTGACAGTAAAAAAGGCTATTGGGATGTCACCCTTTGAGCTAGTATATGGTGCATCGGCCAAATTGCCCATAAACAATCTCCTACTAGTTTACAAATTTATCCAAGATAATGATGAGGAGATTGAAGATTCCATGACAGAAAGAGTGAACCAGCTGGTTGCACTGGATGAGAACAGAAGGAAAGCACACCAGATCAACCTCAAGAGACAACAAGATGTGAAATATCTGTTTGATAGGAGAGCTACAGAAAGGAAGTTTCAAGTCAATGATCTAGTGCTCATCTGGAATGCAAAAAATTAGGACAAGGGTAAACATGGTAAGTTTGAACCCTTATGGATGGGCCCATATCAGATTTGCAGTACTCATGGGGAAGACTCTTATTTCCTCCAGGCCCTAGATGGTGAAGCTTTGGAATTTCCTGTGCATGGTTAGTTCCTCAAGTTTTATTTTGCATGATGGCCCATCTCTATGCACATGTGTAAAAATATGTATAAATTGTAAATGCCTTGTACAGTTCGTGCTTTTTTGGTTTTTGCCTGGTCTGCCCGGAGATCTGGTTCTCACTACAATTTTACACCTACACGTCCCCATTTGGAGCCAGTGTTGGCACTCATTTTGGTCTGGAGGTTGTTTCTGCATGTTGGAGGGTTTTTTCTTTTTGAGCCCTAAGTCTTCTTGTTCATCGGAGTACTTGTCATCGGCGAAAGTTCTTTTTGAGTGCTCCGATTGTGTCTTTGAACTCTTAGTTTGAACCACCTGCTTGAACCCTTTTCTCACAGTTCAATGGTTCGTGGTTCAACAACAAAGGGGCTTTGGTTCCATATTTTTCGTAAGTGAATCCAATCAGTATGGTTGAACCATCACGTTGAACCACTCGCTTGAACCCTTTTCTTCAAGGTTCAACGGTTCATCGGTTTAATGGTTCAAAGCTTTATGATTTTGGTCTCATCGGAGTGATCGGCATCATCGGCGAAGTAGTTTCTTGTTCGGCTGACTGTGGATGTTTGGCCAATGAGGTGTCATCGGCATGTGTCTCACTGAGGGATGTGTGTATCAGGGTGATCGTTGTTATCGGCAGGCTTCATTTCTGTTTGGCCGATATGGATGGTCTGGCCGACGAGAGCTTGGAAGGTGTGTGTGGTCATCGGCATGTGTCTGGCCGACCAAGGGGCAAAGTCTAGCTTGTTGATGCATCGGCATGATGACAGGTATCGGCATAGGTTTGAGATGCTGTTCTGACGGTGTAAGTCACACTGACGGAGGTGGCAAGCCGATGTGTTATCGGCAGGAGTGGTGCTATCAGCGAGGGCATTTTGTGGTTCGCTGATGGTTTTGGTCATACCGATGGATGAGGAAGGTGCACTGGTAACCGCTAACGGGGTGCGAGCTAGTCATCAGAGAGACTCATAATATCGGTGGGAGTGTGGAGAGCTAACCCGATGGTCTTTCTTTGGCTGATGAAGGGAGTGTGGAGTTTGCGGTCGGCGAGACTATTGTGGTCGGCCAGAGGATTTTTTGATGCTCCGATGGTGTGGCTCATGCCGACAGAGGTGGGGAGTGTAGTTTGCATTGGTGAGACTATTGAGGTCAGTGGGAGCTTTCATTGGTGTGTTGATGGTCTATGTCTTGGTGACAAGGGATTATGAAGTGGTCTTCGGCGTGACTTGTGTTGTCGGCAGGAGAATTAGTCGTTGGGCTGACAGTGGAGGTTTCACCGACGAGGGTGTTTTGGTGGCCATCGAGGAGAGTTGGTCTATCGGCTGGGGGGGCTTTTGCTAGGCCGACGGTGTTGGTTTGGGTGATGGCGAAGGTGTCGTCGGTGAGATGATTGAGATCGGCGAGAGGTTTTTGGGGCGAGCCGATGGTGTAGGTCTGGGTGGGCCGAGTGCGGCAAAAGCGCTCGACATTTGATATGCATGCGACCACGCTTATAAAGTGCTAGAAGGGTCTCTGTGGCATGCATGTGGGATTAATTTCCTTGCATATTTGAACCTGCGGTGAAACGCATTTTGGCAGGAAGTTCTTTATTGAATGTTGTGACTATTTTCTCGGTGGCTACGGGTGGTTGAGCCATAAATGGCAACTGTGCTGAGGCGTGGGCAAGTTGTTGAACAGTCATATACCTGATTTTTGGTATGAAGACTCCCAGATGGTGGCACAGGGCTCGAGGCCACCCTTGTCTACCCTCTTGTCTGTTGCAGCAATAACTTCTAAGTGCCATTCCTTCTAAGGACTGTATCTGGCAGTTTTTTGTCAAAAACATGCAATTAATTGCTAGAGGTACACTTTCTGCCGATATAGGCAGACTGTGTTACCATTTTTTAGGTTGTTGAAAGTTGAACATTTGGCTCTATAATACAATACAGTTGGTTTTGGTTGCTTTGTGCAGCAAAACTTGTGAGTTTATGTATCTCCTGTTGTATGTTTTTTGCATGAATCCGTTGATTTCATGGTTAATCTTATATGAATAATGTTATGTTTGCATGTGTTGTGCTAATTCTATCTCTAGTGTTGCATGTATCTTTCTTCTGAGTCTAGGTATTCAAGGAATGTCTAAGATTCTAGAACATAGAATTCCTGTGTTGAATGTTTAATCTCTTAACTTCTGCTCAAGGGGTAGATTAAATTGTTCTTAGATTGAATATTGGGAAGGATATACTGCAGTAGGGATGCCATAAGTATAGATAGCTTAACACTTTGTATTGGGAGATATCTGTAAGGCAGATATCACATGTGTCCCCCTGAAATCCAGTTTTATTTGTTCATGCTGATCATTCACAGGTGTATGTCTACTGACTCCAAGCCCTGGATAGGCACCGATCTAGCTTTGTGTTTGTGTTATATACCATGTCTAGCTTTGCATCCAAATATAAAATCATAATCAAAACTCCAAAACAACCATTAGGATAGTAGAATTAGTTTTAGGATCCAAGTCCTCTGTCTACAACTGCAAATAGGCCCAAAGCTAGCCCCTTTGCTCTTATCTTACAGTTTTGGTCTACTTACAGGAGGACTTATCTGCTTTCTGTCAGCATCCTAGCCTTTGTATGCATATCCTCATGGATGTTAAGTAGGGAATACCCCCCTAGGTTTTGCAGAGCCTGAAGAAGAAGAGGAGATAAAATATAGAGTCTATCTCCTACACTATTGGCCCCTGGCCCAGAGATCCTGTTGATCATTGATGGCTACCTTGTAGGGAAATTTGGGAGTAAGCATCCAGTCTGGGAAAAAACCAACAGGTTCTTTACCGTCACCTTTAGATAATCAGCTTCCTGGTGAAGCTAAACAGACTACTAGAGTCAATCTTGCTAACGCAGCCCTCACTAATTGGTGTAGGATACACAATACAAATGCTCATGCAGAGTTAGACTGTCCACAATTTCAAATTGTTGCCAGTATTTTCCAAACTGAGGTGTCTAATACTGTGGGAAATTCACATCATGTAGAAGGGAATGAGCTTGTTCCTTGTGGATATGATTTAGCCTTAGTACTAGAAAGTTACACTTATCAGTCTTATCAGCAGACTGTGTCATCTCATCAACATTATACCCAGACATGTGAAGAATCAGCCATGGCTTTCGAGTCAAATTATGTTTTCCCCTTTGAGGATGACAATGAGCCATCAAATGAACATGAGGAGGTACATGCTTACCAACAGCAGTACCAGGGTAAGCACAATTATAACTTGAGAAATAATGCCAACAGACCTACTAGTCCATTAACCAGTCCCTTGCCCCCAAATAATTTTAACACACCTCCTGATCCCAAAGAAAGCAATAACCCAGGATTTCCCAAGGTCAGTGCTCAATATCTAGCATCACCAAACACAACATCAAAATCTTTGAGCATGCCTCATGAATCTGATAAGTTAGTCACCTATCTAGCAGATGAGATGAAAAAGATCAAAATCACCCTATCCTTGTCAGAGTTGTTAAAAACTCCAGCCATAAAAAAAGCATTCATGAAATCAGTAGATGATCCTGCTCCTAAAGAGGATAGCCATACTTTAGGTCAGTCTAGAGGTAAGGATCATCCTGTCAGAGATAATAATGTTAAAACTAAAGTCCCAGCTACTATTCAAGCTGCAGAGACCTCCCACATGACTTTATACAGAGATAAAAGTGAGTCACCTCCATTTCTCCTTACCATATGAATGTTTGGTAAGAATTTGCATAACTGTCTAGTAGACTCAGGAACATCCACCAATGTCATGCCCTTGTCCATATGCAATGCTTTAGGGTTGCATCCTGCTAAATCTCTAAAGAAGGTAACCCAACTAGACAAAACAGAGGTGAATGTAATAGGGGAGTTAACTCACATTCACATACAACTGGCATCAGACCCTAGGATTTAGTACTATATTGGCATTCAGGTAGTTGACATACCTGATACATATGGAATGTTACTCAGCAGAGATTGGTCTAAAACTCTCAACGGATATATGTCTACCGATTTCAGTCACATGTGGCTACCTTGGAAAGGTATACCAAACCAGATAAGGGTAGATGCTGAACCAATAATGAAACACATGATCACTGAGTACAACAAAACAAATGAGATCATGTACATGAATGTTGAACATGGAGTTTACTCCATTAGACCTCAAACTGTCAGGATAGAAGAGGTCCTGATGTATGATTTTCATGATGATCATGATCCTGACGATCACCCTCATGACGATAATGCTGAAGTTTTAGGATATGGTCATGATCATGGAGATGAAATAGTAATAGATCATTTCAAGAGCTTTGAAGTATACTTGTACAAATAGGTAAAACACTGTCAATTATTGGATATACCTGTTCATGATATTTTGATTGATGGTTGGTGCAGATGACACGATGAAGCACATTCCAAGAAAACTTGTGAAGCATGTATTGACATGATGGAGCTTGAGCAAACATTCGGAGAGGTGTCATCATCATCATCAGAGGTAAGTTCCACATATAATGATGATGATCATACTGATTCTTGTTCGTCTGCTGCAGGAATAGGAGAGAATATGAGTCAGGATGAAGATTTTATCCAAGAGATAGAAGAAATTCTGGTCTACAATGAGAATAAGAAAAGAAATAATAAGATCACCCCAGGGAGTGATTGTTTGATGGATTCAGATTATGAGTTATCAGATGAAGACAGAGGCAGTAACCTAACTAGATTTGAGGAGTTTTTATCAAGAGAAATTAAAAGGATGATAGAACAAGAAAGACCTCCACAAGATGCACTGACCGAAGGATGGTGCAGGTTGCATGAGGCACCTCACTTAGAAACTGCTTGTTCACTGTGCTCACATATTTTAAAGAGGCATTTAGTGCCTAATCCAGAAGATCATCCTCTTGATGATGAAAAGAAAGAAGAAGAATGTGCTTCGCAGTAGAAAGGAAAGATGAAGTCTAAGAATGCTGAAATACCTAAATTAAAATGGATATCAGGTGAAGCAGCTACTAGAGCTGCAAAGAAGAAGGAAGGCCCAGCTAAGCCTCCTGCTAAAGATAAACCATGGATCCTTAGATTTGATGGATCCAAGTCAAAACAAGGTGTTGGAGTAAGAATTGATCTCATTCATCCATCAGGAAAGTCCTACCTAGCAGCCTACAAACTACAGTTTCCCTGTACCAATAATGTAACAAAGTATGAAGCTCTAATACATGGGATGTTGTTTGCCCTTAAGAAAAAAGTAAAAATTCTACATGTCTATGGAGACTTAGAATTAGTTGTTAGACAAGTGAGAGGAATTTACTCCTGCAATTATAAGAAGCTTTCTAATTACAGACACATGGTATGGGATCTGATTGAGGACTTTGATGCATTTAATATCACCTACGTACCTAGAGAACAGAACCAAAGGGCAGATGCTTTAGCCCAAGCTGCTAGTACCTTAGAGCCACTGTCTATTTCTAGTTTAAAGAGGTTTTCAGTAGAACTGGTATCAGTGCCTTCAGTACCTAATAATGTTACTAATCTCCAAGTTTTTGATGATGATCAGCACATCCTAGATTTCATCTCCAACAGAGATATATTTGATGCTCAGATCATAGATGAGAACAATACGAAAGATCATGTTTGGGAAGAAGAAGAAATATTAGAGTTGCCTAGCAACAGGATTCCCAAAGGAATGATTGAGTTAGAAAGAGCCTTTGATCTGGATAACATGCTGAAGCAGAAGGATCTTCCAAAAGCTGATGGAGGACAATATTCACAAGTGAATATTGGACAAAATGATGACAAAAGAAATGTTCTGATGGGGAAGGTTTGCACACCAGAAGAGTTAGAAGGAATAACTCAGGCCCTTAAAGATTACATACATGTTATTGCATGGACTTATGATGAGTTGAAAACATATGACACATCAGTCATAACTCATACCATACCTCTCAAGCCAGATGCTAAACCTTTCAGACAGAAGCAAAGGCATGTCAATGCTTTGCTTGAACCAATAATTTTTGAAGAAGTCAAGAAATTGTTAAATGTCAGGATTATATTTCCTGTGAGACACTCCACCTGGGTGGCCAATCTAGTCCCAGTGAGAAAGAAGAATGGAGATATTAGGTTATGTGTAGATTTCAGGAACTTGAATAGAGCGTCAGAGAAGGATAATTATCCTTTACCCTCCCTAGATGAAGTTCTGTAGATTGTAAATGGAGCAAAAATGATGTCATTCCTAGATGGTTTTTCTGGTTATAATCAGGTAATGGTTGACAAAATTGATAGACTAAAAACTGCCTTCACCACAAAGTGGGGCATATTTGCTTATAGACATATGCCATTTGGGCTAATAAATGCTAGAGTAACATTCCAGCGAGCAATGGACATAGCCTTTAGAGGCTTAATAGGAAAATGTATAGTCATATACATGGATGACTTAACAGTGTTCTCTAAGGATAGAGGAAACCATGTAGCAAATCTCAGAAATGTGTTGAAAAAATGTGAATAGTATGGGATATCCCTGAACCCCAAGAAATGTATATTTGGGGTAACAACAGGAAAGTTGCTGGGCCACCTGATAACTGAAAATGGGATTATCATTGATCCTGATAGGGTGGATTTCATCATGAAAATATAGCTTCCTGGAAGCAAGAAAGAACTCAAATCTTACTTTGCTAAGATAAATTTTGTCAGGAAGTTCATCACTGGCTTTTTGCTGAAATAGTTAGACCTTTAAATGCTATGCTGAAAAAGGATGCAAAGATTGAGTGGACATCAGAAGCTAGAGCAGCTTTTGAAGATAATGAAAACTATTTCTGATGCTCCTATCCTGATTAGTCTAGACTACACCAGAGACTTCTATATTTACTCATTTGCTTCAAAGCATAGCTCTGCAACAGTGCTGATACAAAGGAATGAAAAAAAGAAGAAAAGCCTATAGCATTTATGAGTTGTCCATTCAGAGATGCAGAACTTAGGTATATGGATGTAGAAAGACAAGCTCTTACTTTGGTCAGAGCAGTGAAGAAATTCAGGCACTATATCCTAAGAAGTAAAGTGATTGTTGTGGTACCTGATGCAGCAGTGAAGATGTTACTAATGCATAGTGAGCCAGGTGAGAAAAGAGCTAAGTGGATCACTATCCTACAGGAATATGACATGGATATCATGCCCATGAAACTAGTAAGAGGACAGGCATTAAGCTAGATGATATCAGAGATTGATCCAAATATCACAAGTCAGCAGTATGTTATTAATGAGAAGGATAATGGAGAGTGGTACTTAGACATCAGGCAAATCATGATTACTAGAAGATGTCCTCCAAGACTACAGGCTTCACAAAGAAGAGCCCTGAAAAATAAAGTCCCAGAAGTACATGATGAAAGCAGGAGTACTTTTCAGGAAAAATTATGAAGGAATATACCTAAGATGCCTAGAGAGGCCTGAAGCAGATAAAATATTATCACAGTTACATGACAAGTTTGGAACAGCACATGGGTCATCCTTAGCCACAACACATGCAATCCTCAGAGTAGGATACTACTGGCCCACCATTTTCAAGGATACTGCTGAACATATTAAGTGCTTCCATACATGTCAGGTAGCTGCCAACAAAGAGAGATATGCTGCCCAACCTCTGCAGCTAGTGATGGAAGTGCGCCCATTTGCACAATGGGGCATGGATTTCATAGGACCAATTAATCCTCCATCATCATCGGGCCATAGGTATGTTTTAATGGTTACTGACTATTGTACCAGGTGGACCGAGGCTATCAGCACCAAAACCTGCGGTGCAGATGATGTCATTAGATTTCTGGAAAGTAATATAGTCACCAGGTATGGGGTTCCTTATGCTCTGGTAAGTGATAATGGTTCTACTTTTTCTTCAACCAAATTCTCAAGTTGGACCTTTGATTATGGGATCATACTGAAGTTCTCATCCAATTATTATCCCCAAGGGAATGGATTGGCAGAATCCACTAATAAAAATTTGATGAATATCATAAAGAAGTTAATAAACAAGAACCCTAGGGAGTGGAATACACTTCTAAAATATGCCTTATGGGTAGACAGAACCAGAAACAAGGTTGCATTAAGAAATTCACCTTATCATTTAGTGTATGGGGTGGATCCCATCCTCCCTCTTAACCTGAAGATTCCTACCTTGCAGTTTGCCCAAGAGTACCTAGGCATAGACAATAACCAAGAAGTCAAGTTGCTTCAGCTGATGCACCTGGACGAGAAAAGAAGTCAGGCAATTGATCAATTTGCTAAACATCAGTCTGTTGTCAAACGCTGGTTTGACAAAAGAGCCAAAGTTAAAGCCTTTAGGATATCTGATTTAGTCCTGATGTGGGATAAATCCCATGAGAAGAAAGGAGACAACAGTAAGTTTGATAAATTATGGATAGGTCCCTTCTAAATTTCTGAGATATTAGGAGACAACACTTTTAGGCTTAAGAATTTGACAGGTGAGAATGTTCCATTACTAGTTAGTGGACAGTTCCTCAAACATTATTTCCAAGCCTAAGTAGCTTCATGTCAGTCGTGTGTATCATATTGTATATTTGTATAGTGGTTTGTACAGTGTCGTCTTGTTTTGTTTTTGTTTTGGTTTGCTTGTTGAGTGTTTGTTTTGGTTAGTCAAGATGATGCAGCTCATAACCCGAAAAAATAACTAAATTGTTAGGATTCAAGTGATGATAACACATTTATATATAGGTTATGACTCATTTTAAGAAAGTACTTATGATCAGGTTTGTGATATCTTTTCATCAGGGTGCCTTTTCTTAACCAAAGTGATTTTTTCATAATGACTCACCTAACAGCCTTGGGTTTGTTAAACACACAAGTATAGGTGTTAAGTGAAAAATCTAAAGGGACTCCCTTGCTACCAATGCAATCTCCAGCCTAAAACAACAAGTGACCATACCTTGCACACTGAGCTTACATGATGACATCATATATATGAAGTATAAATGTTGAAAATCCAAAAATATAATAAAATTAGGCCATCTAAGTAAATCTACCAGGGCTATAGACGCTTGTTGGCAGTGGAGCTCTACTTAGGGGGATTGTATAGATAACCTTGTCGAGGCTATGGATGCCTACTAGCAGCAAGGCTCTATCCGGGTTGGCTATGAGGGATGATCTCCAACTATGTAGCTTAACATCAGTTACTCATGTTTTCAACTTGCTTTCAAGATGAGGATAATTAATCATTTGCACACACTTGATCCTTTGTTAGCATTGTTACCATGATGAAACTCTATCATTCAGAAAGATTATGATGCTTATGCTTGAAGAGAGTTAGAATGCTACATTAGAATGTGTTCACATCACTTGAATCATTGGAATTTTGGTGTTTTCTTTGGTGGCAAGTTGTGTGGTTACACAACACGCCCCATTTTGACTTGATAAAATAGGGACCCAGCTTTTGTTTGGCTTGGCTTGTGTTTTCTGCTTGCTGGCGGTCTGGTAAAAGAAAGTAATGCAGATGATCCTACATAAAGGGGGCTAGGTAGGTCATCATGATAAGGTATGTTTTTCAAAGTTGATATTTCATGACAATAACCTCATATTGGGAAAGAGCACAAAATTCGATGTAGGTTTGCCTTTTGGATCACCCTGATTTTCTTTAGCATGTGAAAGTTATGAACGGTCAAAGTCCTGGTCAAACCTGATATTCTGAGAAGGAGGTCATATTTCTTAACATCAGTCATCTTATAAAAGATCACCCCGATCCAATTTTATCACCTGAGAAATCATTTATCTAGAGATCTGGACATCAATTTTAGGTGATAGAGGTATTTACCCTTCGAATAACGCCATATATTTTGCGGGGGTCATATTTTGAATATCATCTGATATTCTGAATATCACCTTATCCTTTGAATATCATCTTGTTGCAAAATATCACCCTGCACCCAATGTCATGATGACATCATATAATCCTAATTAACAAATGAAATGGCCATGACGATGACGTCATAATCCTTTTTACCTCACAGAGGTATATTTCGAACAACGACCCTTTCTACATAACATGACAATGATGTCATAGTGCAACAATGATGAACTAAGTGATTATCCAGATGATGTCACCCTGATATTCCGAAAGAGAGGTCATCTTAGTTTAGAGGGTCATCATATTCCAAACATCACCCAACATTTAGAATATACCCTGATTTAAAAAAAAACATAGCTCGATGGTTCGAATATCACCCGATATCCTCAATATCACCTTACTTTTAAAAGATCATCCTCCTCTCCTTGTCATGCAGCATTGAATGCTCATTAATGCAGTAGGTGGTTCTCACCGATTGCAAACCCGATCTAGACACTTAGCAACATCCATGAATTAATGATAGGAGATCGATGGTTAGGATTGAATAAACCTTATGTTGCCCTAAAATTGCCCTAATAAGAGGGATAAAGTGAATTTACAGAGTCATTTTTACACTTACCTTGCGAAAAAGAGAGAATTTACAGAGCTGAGCTTCCAAACCCTCATACGAATACCTGCATACACCTACGGCTTATAGCAGAATGAAGCACGCGATTATCATCAGTATCAAGATCACTTTCAGATAATTACTAGTATAAGTAGAAAGATAAGCACACCAAGTAAGTAATTGAAACCCTCCTACTATCGTTTTCTACATATTCAGGTAGTATAATGTTTAATGGTTTGAAGCTGTGAATTATGCATATCATGTTGAACTAAATCTTCAATGAATGTAACATGCATCATGCCATAAAATGTAATATATATGCATGCACGTGAAGTACCAATTGTAAGACCAGTCTTGTCAATTGCAGGAAATCATGGCGAACAAGAGGTTGAACAAGTCAGAATCTGAATTCGTTAAACCGATATTTGCTCAACCTAAGGGTGTGCAATTTAAATATGGAGTTATAGGGGATACACATCAAGGAAGTACGGATTTGGCAGTATGGGCACTTAAAATGCACAGTGACAAGGAGAATACCTTACTAGACTCTGTGTTTGTATTTGGAATGTGGAATGCAACTGGTTTCCCATATTCCATGGAAGCTCCTGAGTTAGTTATTGAATGTGCTAGAAATTATAATCCACACACAAGAAGGGTGGAGAAGCATGGCAGAGTATATGCAGATCTGTGTATCAAGGGCCTTTCCGCCACCTTCAATCTGCCACTGGGAAAGAAGGTTGTTAGCATGGATTTTAAGAAACTGGAAATAGAATATGAGAATAATAAGGTCACCCAGAAGAGAATGTACCAATGGAGGGTGAGAAATAGTCCTTATCCGGTAGCTGCCAAATTACCGGTACATCTGTATAAGTTTGATTTCGATGATGAATACCAATATATGATCGCCCTATCAGCCGAGTAACGGGCCAACCAAACGCTACAGGTTTCAAGGACTGGATGTATGGCGTCATCCTGATGTCCCTCTACACAGACAACAGGCCATTGTGGGCCAAGATGATAAGCGATGCCATGCATGATCAACTCATGAACCTGGGAGGTTTAGAATGTTCTTTTTATATGACTTCTTACATAGTTTATTCATGTGCCTACAAGGGTACATTTGATGCATTGACAACAAAAGGAAAGATTGGTGGCAGTACCAATGATGCTCACATCTGGGATCATTATCCCCAGCTGCAAAGGCAGAATTACCTCCAGGACTACAAATTAGTAAATGATGTGTTTTCTATGCATCTAGTCAGAACAATGGAGGACGACAGAACTAAAAGATTGAGCATGGAAGCTCAGGAGGTCATATACATGCATGGAGCCTGGTTTATTCAATATGCAACATTCTCTTATATAAGAATTGAGGGCTTTGAAGGTCAACCCCTTATGCTCCCAAGATACCCCATTGATGTAGTAGTTTTGATGGAGTTCATGAGACAAGTGGCTACAATACTGGATGCTTACAAAGCAAGTAACAAGCTTCCACCAGTATTGTTCCCAGTTACAATGGGCTGGTATATGTGCCCAGATTCTGAGAACAATAAGAAAGCTATAGTTGGCTTAAGTATGATGAGATTACAGCCATTTCCACTAGCAAGGTCATATGATCCATATGGCAGGATGCATAAGATCATGGGGAAACCCATCCGTCAGAGGAATCTTGAAGATTTCTGGGCAGATTGTGAGGATGAAGCTGAAGCCAGAAGGAGAAAATACCAAAGGCTAACCCTCAACTAGATCAGGACCTTTGATTGCATCCCAGTGCCAGCGCAATTGAAGAAAGATGATGGCAACTTAATAGCAGATGAATATGAAGAACAAAAGATCTATAATGACACAATCTCAGCGCCTGATCTTACACAACTTGAAGACATCTCATTGGATCAGTTTACAGGCAGGACCCTACAGTTAACCCAAGATTAGGTGAATGAACAAATAAATACATTGAAGAAAAAGGGTGTAGCCCTTATAGTGGATAATAAGAAGAAGAGACAAGATATTCCTGATGAGGAATATGATGATTTCCTAACAGAGAAGAGGAAATCCAAAGGAGAGAGAATGAAGTCTCCAGAACAAAGCAAGAGACCCCCTAGAGGTAAAAAAACTGATAATGAACCTAAAGGGGTAGTAATTGAAAGAATAGAGGTGCCAGATGAAGGTGCATTAGGATCAGGACAAGCATCAGCATCATCTACACCACCTCCTATGGATAATCAAAAAGCTAAAAGAATCTAGAGGCCAGCTGCACAATGTACTAACACATATGAGGAGGGTCAGGCGTCTCAACAAAAGAACATAGAAGAGGATATTTCTCTAGATGAAGAGCCTGAGGAAGAAGAAGACCCTACACCCCTCACCAGAAAGAGAAAAGCACCTCAGGTGATGGTATCCATACCTAAGAAATAGAGAACTTCAATGAGAGGTGAAATAAAACAAGACCCCATAATGTTGAGAGGAGCAGGTAGTGAAGTGTTCAGAAAAGACCTGCAGCATGAGGTACCCCTTCCTACCGTAGTCAAGTTCAAGACTGAGAAGGCTAAGGAACAAAGGAAAGAAACCTCAAGAGTAGTACAAAGCAGCCCTGTCTCACTGGAAGAGACTGTGGACCTATCTAATGATGAGGTAGTAAAAGATGTCGCCTCTCAGAAAATGGAAACCCTTGTTGCTAACACCCGCATGACTCCACAAGGAACCCCATCAGTCCAAGCGGCAGTGTTAGAAGAGTTAAAGCAAGTGGAGCAAAAAAAAGAAAAGAGCCCAAGAAAGATTGCACAACAAATAGGGCTAGATGCATTAGTTGATCAGGTGACAAGTCCTGCAACAATAGACTTGACGTATAGAGAGGATATAAATCCTAAAGATATAACAGGTATATCTAATAGAACAGAAAATGTTGAAGAAGTTAAACAGATGGAAGTGGAGGATAAAGCTCCAGATATGGGTCAGCAACAGCAAGAAATATCAACTGAACCTGAAATAGTTGAAGACCGGCCAAAGGATGGAGAAACCTCAGGAGATAAAGAAACATCAGGTCATGATGACCTAAAGGCTTAGGAGGTAGATACATCAGGTGTAGAGCAAGATGCGATGCAAGATCAAGTGGAGTCATCTAAGTCAGATAAAATAATATCCACGGATACCAATGTACCTTAGGATGAGGAAAATACTAAAGTGGATGAGACACCCCTGGAGGAAGTAAAAGATTAGGATCATGATAAACATGCAGATGATCAGCAGGATCACCCTCTGAAAGAAGAGATTCCTCAACAAGAGGTAGCACCACAAGATCACCCTCATGAAGAGCATCATGAGGAGGAAATAAGAAAGTCACCTTCACCACAAAGAATGATAACAGATACTGGAGATCAAGGTGTACATGATGATGATGGTGGACATCCAGGATCCAGTAACCAAGTTCCTCCCTGGTTAGAAAAAGAGATAAGTACAGAATCTGATTTTGAAATTCAAGAATTTGATATATCTACATTGTTTTCAAAAACCCTAATAAAGCCTAAGAGGAAGGCAATATTAACTTCTGCCATTAGAAGGGATCCTAATACAGGCAGAAGAACTGCCCAAATTGCACTCCCCACAGTCGAGAAGGAAAGAGGCAAGATTACTCTGGAAGAATTCCAGATTACCATAGTAGATCTAGGATTTGCCAATGAAGACCAAGAAGGTCAAGAGGGGAAAGACATTATTGATTCTTTGACCCAGAAGATAAAGAGAGAGAAGGAGAAAAATAAGTAGCATAAAGAGCATATTGCTCAGCTGCATGCCTATATAAAGGGGTTAATTAACCCTGATGATACATCAAGTGATTGAGCAATCCCATTGACTACAATTTCTCAAGAAGAAGTCAACAGGCTGAACCTTATGAGACATGAATTAGTAATAATGTTAAAATGGATGTCATCTGTGCTCGATGGAGCTGAGGAAGTGGTAAAGGCCTCTTTGAAGGGGTGGAATTCTTTAGGTACCTCCAAGATGAGGGTGGATAAACTACAAATGGAGACCGGGAAGAGGTCATTTCAATTAGAGAAAGCCTTGAGTGCTTTAGATGAAATAAGAAGCATTAACCCTCAAATTTTTATAAATAATCAAGTACTAAATAATAACACATCCATATTGATTGATATCTAGAATAAAGACATCAGGTTTGAATGTGATGTGCTAAAGAGATGCAACAGTAAACTGAGAAACATAAGTATGAAGCTACATGATATGATGTCTTATGAAGCAGAGGTCCTGGAGACCTTAGAAGGGAAAGTAGAAGGGAAGATTGAAAATCAAGATGAAGAGTTTGCAATTAAGGCTCTACATAGTAATTTCCAGCTGGTAGTTGATGACCCTTTGAACCACCTGACAGAAGAAGTAATGGTTAAAGTAATGAGAATAAAGGTCAGAGTGGAGAGTTATAATGAAACACTGAGCAGCAGCAGGAATAAGTTAGAAACCCTCTGGAGCAAATATCAAATGCATAAACATGTCATCGCCAAAGCAAGAACTCAAGATGGCGGAGAATTGGAAAAGATAGTGCAAGCATATGAAAGTATTAGGATATCTATGCAGGTCCATATTTAAAGAGATAATCATCAGGGTGATGAGGATAGAAAAAGTGTTGAAAGTGATGATCATGACAATAAAAATGATGATGAAGAACCTAATGAATAGATGAAGATGCACCACAAAGGGAACACCTGCATTAGGTACTTAGGAAAATGTGAGTTACCTAGATGGTTGCCAGCTGGCAACCTGTGCCACGTTGAAGGAGTTGACTTGGTCAATGAAGTATGAACCGTAGATCTTAATAAATAAATCTTGATTGTAGATCAATTGTAACCGCTCCCTCACCTTGTTCTATAAAAGGTGCAGGGATGCCTTTTTTTGAATCATTCAAAACTTAATTGAAATCTGTTTGCTGAAATATTAAGGGCTTATTTCAAAGTTGTTGTATACATATATGTTCTTGCATACTTAATGAATGAGAAGACTGTTTTGATTACAATCCATCATAAATCTTAAGTAATCATTGTATGAATTCTTGATATATGCTTTGATTTGTTGCATCCCTTGGAGTGCATATCAGCTTGCATGTGTTGTTTTCATACCTTTCCTTTGAAGTTAGCATCGACTGTATCTTGCTGTGGAATGTCCTGGTGAACATATGGTTTGATTTCTTCTCTTCATGACTGTATCTGATGTGTATGTGGTTCAATAACTGAAGGTTCAACATTAGTTTGAAGTTTTCTTTTTAATTTCTTTCAATTTTAGAGCATTTCATCATCATAATTGCAAATAATTGACAATATTAAGCAAATAATACAAATATGCAGACATCCCATAGATAACTGAACATATTTAGCATATTTGAGGTTAAAGCATGTCGAAAATGATAGATACCATGCAAAGATTTAAAGATAGACACACTATTTGAAGCATATCTTATGTAGATTAACTATCTGTGCAGCATCATTACAGGAAACACTATCTTACAGATGAGACTTACGTAAGGCCCCAAAATGGAAACAACAACACACATCAACCTCTGAGTAACGTCAGAAGATTAAGACCTAATCACCAAAGACTTGGGATCATGAATTCTCTGAATTCATCGTATCTTTCAAGATGAATAAAGGTTAATGTGTACTTTTATTCTATGTTTGTTTATGACTAACATCATGATTAACATGTCTCTCTTCTTATCTCTTACATTCTTGTGTATGTGTTTGTTGTAATATCTCTGTTGTTGGGTTAATAACACTGTACTTTTAAGGATTAAAAAGAATTTGTACTCTACTTCCCTCATTAGATTAGCGTAGGAAGTATGTTCCACGTACCTCTCTTCCTTTCACATGTCGGTCCCTTCCTCTTCCTCTTTGCTCACCATTGTTCTGGTCACGAGGGTGGTAGGCATTATCCCCTCTTTGATTTTGACTGGTGCTAGCTTCTTCACTTTTCTTTTGATCTTCATTACAGCCTCCATAGGGGCTTCCACCAATCCTTCTGCCTTGACCTCTTCCCCTTTGCTTGCTGTCAAATCTTTTATTTAGCTTCTCTTCCACCTTCAGGGAAAACTGGTATGCATCTTCTATAGTGGTCATTTTGACCAAGCTCAACTCCTCTTGAATACTTGGCCTCAACCCATTAATGTAACGGGATACTTTCTCCTTGTTGGCCTCTGCATGACCTATCCTAATAGTAATCTTATAAAACGCTTTTGTATACTTCTTAACAGACTTGTTACCTTGCTTCAGTCCATGCAACTTCTTCAATAGCTCCATCTCGTAGTCCACAGGAATGAACCGCTTCTTCAGTTTCTCCACCATTTTATCCCATCTGGTGATCTTTCATTTTCCTCTTCTATTCCTCTCTAACTGGACCTCCTTCCACCAAATATTTGCATGGCCCTTCAACTTTGTTTTTGCAAACTTGACCCGATCTGGGTCCTCCATGTCTTCATACTTAGAATACTCCTCCATATCATTGATCCAATCAATAAGCTGTTCTTGATTCAAATCTCCAAAATATGTAGAAACTTCGATCCTGGGCCTCTTTCCAATGTTAAAAATGGCCTTCAACAACCTAACTTCTGTAGGATCTCCTGCAGCTTCTTGTTCTTCCTCAGATAGCTCTTCTTCAGCTTCATCTTTGCTTTCTTCTCTTGTTCTCAGCTCAAACCCTCTTCGTAGCTCCTCTTGCAATATATCAATTTGCCTTTGTAGGGCTCTAAAACCCTCTTTCGTCAAAGCATTCCTCCTAATACGATTTCTTCGTGGAGGCATCTTGATCTCCGTAGCAAACCCACAACCTCAGGTCCTGGTGCAAACTGCCTCACGGTCGGTGATCTGTCTACACACTCAAGAACTTGGCTCTGATACCACTTGATGAAGGGGGCAAATCATAAAACACACAATAACAGAAATGGCACACAAAAAATAGAATATTTCTTTGTTGATTTGGACAACTTATTACATTACAGAAGCTCTGTCATGACCCTAATTTCAATAATTAAAATTTAAATACATTATTGTTTGATGAGCATCGACTAATTTCAACTCATGTATGTGGCAGGAAACTCTCCCAACAAAGAGAGAGTATCATCGAGGAGGGGGCATCTAGCTGACTGATGGTGACTGGTGATGTAGGGAATCTACACACACCACATAGTTCATATAGATTAAATTGCATCAAAATAAATGTGTGTGTGAAAAATAATTTCAAATTAGATTAGACATAAATATTTAATTGCGTTAGTATAATCCTTTGACTGATTGATAATAGTCATTATAAAATAATTATTTAGATAATTGATAGATAAGATGCATTGTGATTTATACTTTCTATATCAAAAGATTATTCTATAATTGTGTGTTATGATAAAAAGATAAATACCACATATGTTAATTGTTGCAAAAAAAATCATTTATTTCTAAAATAATGATTTGGAAGATAAGATGAATTTATATATATTTAATAAAATAACTTTTTGTTTTACCTTCATTAGATAGGGATAAGAATTGAGAAAATTAGAAAAAGAATAGAAACAGGAAACAAGAAAAGAAAGAATAAAGCAAGAAAATTAGAATGAAAGCAAAATGAAGAAAAAGAAAAAGAAAAGAAAAGAATAAAAACAAAAAAATAGAAAGTAAACAAAAATAGAATAAAACACAAAGGAAGGCAAAAATCAAAAATAAAGAAGAAAAGATAGGAAGATAGTAATAGAAACCTGAAGTCTATAAATAAAGAAAGAAAACTTAGGAAAGACATTTAGAGCTTTGGGTAAGAAATATATTTTATAGCCGTATGATTTTGCATGAAATCGTGATATGCATCTATGTAGAAATCTAGAAATTTTGAGTTCTTTGGCAAAAAGACAATGGTTCGTGTATACACCTAAAATTGGCTCATGTCGAATTAAGTAAATATTTTAATATTTATCTTAATTCTTATTTTCTTCTATCAATTAAATAAATATTCTAAGTTGATTTGATTGGTTCATTATCCCATAATTAAATAAAAATCAATTTAATTAAATTCCATAAATTCTTCTAATGTCTCACATAATTAAATAATCCTACATTATTTAATTAATCCAAATTCCTCTATCCTAAGTCCTAATTCCATAAATCCACCTCACCATCTTGCACATGTAATTAAATATTTTAAATATTTAATTAGTTAATATTCTCTCACCCACATGTCCTATTTATCCTCCAATCAAAATTAGTTAACTCATCAATCAAATCTGTTAACTAATTAGTCATTTGAGTTCACTAATCAATCAATTCACTTAACTGATTAGTCAATTCAGTCAACTCCCCAATCAATCCAATTAACTGATTAGTCCATTGAGTTAAATCCTCAATCTATTCAGTCAACTCCCCAATCAATTCACTTAACTGATTGGTCTATTCTATTAACTCTTCAATCTATTCTGTTAACTCCCCTGTTGCATGATGGAACTTAGACACTTGTCCTCTTTCTATTCGTGCACATTCCTCAACTGTTCTCAACTATTGATCTTCTCATTTCTTCTCAACCATTGATCTCTTCTCTTTTGAGTCTATAAATTAAACTTTATTCCTCCATTTGAATCATCCAAGCTTTCAGTACAATTACTCTGTCGAATTACCAGTGCGCCTTTGGCATCCCCACTACCATACATTTGCTTGAGATCACACCATCATTGCTTTGAAGTTCTTCTTCATAGCAATAAAGTATCATAGCCATTTCTCCATCTCCATCTTGAAGAATGAAGCAAGGAAGTGCGCTTCCTGAGGGCAACTTTCATCACAAAAGATTGATCAAGACTAGGCGAACAATGGAAGCTGCAGAATAACAAGGTTTGTGAGGTTTGTGCTTTATTTATTCAATCTTGTTATTCACAATTTCTATTGATGTTCATTGGTTTAATAATAGTTTTATGCTGTTAACCAAAATTCCTATAACATTTCTGGCACCCACTGTGCTTTAACCCCTCCTGTTTGTGAGTGTTTGTTAAGGTTTTTTGTTGCAGATTCAGGTCTTCTTGAGGAAAATTTGGAAATCAACTTTCATACACAACCTCTTATGCTCAATCGAACCTCACTATTGAGCTCGGGAGGCCTCGCAGGTGAAAAATAACATATAATTTGTCTACTTTTCCTTGAATTTTTTTTTAGTTTTTAGCGTATTTTTGCAAAAAAAATTTTTTTTAAATCAGCTAACAACAAAACAAAAAAAATTAGACAGCATTTTAAATTAAATTTATTTTCTGTTATTTAGAGCGAGAAAAAAAAAAGCAAAAACAATCGTTTTAAGTTTATTTTATTAAGCATTTTGTTTTTTATTTAGAGAAGAATTAAAACAAAAAACAAAAAATAACCAGCAGGGGCCGAAGCCCCTACCTCCCCCCGACCCCTGTCCTAAACCTACCCCCATCCCCGTCCCTACCCCCCAGTCTCCCTATCTGCTCCCCGACCCCCCTCAACCTCCTACCCGATAGGCAGCGCTACCCCGCCACCCATAGCCACCTACCTGCAGCCAGCGCTACCCCCTCTCCACTGCTCCACCCGCAACCAGCACTACCCCACCACCTGCCCACCACCTACCCGCAGCCCTCCTCCACCACCCTTCCCTCTGCCCAAGCACCTCTTCCCGCTCTGCTGTGTCCCCCAAACCCTCTGCCCAGACCACCCCTACATTGGCCCTCTGCCTAGGCCATCCGCCCTACACGTTGCCACCCTACGCGCCACCACACCTCCGCATAGCCACCTCTCAGCTCGACCTCCACCTGCCCTCCACCTCTCTACACACACAGCACAACCAAAAAAACAAAACAATACAGAACATATAAAAAATAACCATAAAAACAAAAAAAACACAAAAAATTAGGGTTAGGTTAGTTTTTTTTGACATTACAATTTAATTTTTTTTAAATTTTAATGTTAAAAGTTTACTTTTTTTCTTTTTAATTTGTTTATTTAAAACTTTTTTAAAATGTTAATGTTGTCAAAATAGGGGCATTTTTTCTTTTTTGCGTAACTTTTTGTAGGAAGGTCAGATTTTCACAAATTTATAGTCATTGAAAAGCTGATTCGATGAACTTCGCAATGGTATAGGTATTTTCAGCCCACTAGGTCACAATCATTAGGTATTTATCAGTCAAAGTCAACCTTACCTTGGAAACTTCAAATGACCATAACTTTTGTATATTTTGACGAATTTTCATGATTTTTTTTTAAAACAGCATAGAATTTCATGTAGATTCTAATTTTAATATCTATTTTGCTATCAAAAATCATATTTTCATGAAATTTTCCAAATTATGTGTTTTTCACCTAAACATTTGATTTGCAAAATTCTTGATTCAATTTTTATTTTTGTGGACTTCAGGTGGACATTAGGAGAATACTAATCTGGTTTTGGTGAAAAATGTCCACTGAAGACAATCATTTTTTCACTAAGTGTTGAATAGGATTGATTTAGGCATTATCATACAACTTGCATATAATTTCCATCTAGTTCTAATTAGGATGGATTAAACCATTGTTCATGCAACTTGCATACAATTTTCATCTAGTTCTAATTAGGAAGGAGTAAACTATTGTTCGTGCAACTTGCATACAATTTTAATCTAGCTCTAATTAGGAAAGTCAAAAGATACTCATTTCAAATCAAATGTAGTTCTAACTAGGAGGGTGGTAACTGAATCATTGCTATCTTGGTATCATTGATCATTGCTATATTGCTATCTCTTTAAGTTAAGAATATTGCTATCTTGCAAAGGAAAGAATCATTGCTATCTCCTAATCACTTCAAAGTTAACAACTATGTGTGTGCCTAAGTAGAATAACACATATATTTTTTCTCATTTTAAATAGGATTGGATAAACCAATGTTTACTGTGTCTTCAGAATGACAATAGGCTTATGCTCTCCCCTTTATTGGGTGACCAGAATGCTAGACTTGTCATTTTGTGTGTATAACCTTTAGAGGGGCCTACCCTTGGATGCCCACCTGTCCAAGTGGGAAGGACCCTAAGTGGTAACAGGCTAAAGCCAAGCCTTGCCAAGCCACTCAAAATAAATTGTGTTTGGAGCGAAAGCTTCAAACAACAAGTGAATTTATGTTACATCGACATCCAACCTCCCCCAAAACCCTCCAAGGCGTAACCCTTGCAGGCTAGGAGACTCCACAACAGAGAGTAATGTTGCCGCATGGGTAACCACTTGAACGGCTGCCCTCATTACATATCCTTTGTTTAGTAGGCCAAAATCCTTCTATTTATTGGCACAAAAGGTGGGACCTTTGAAGCCGCCCCGATTCAAGTGGTTCTTAGTAGAGATAGTAGAGACAATCCTAAGGTTCGGTGGGGGTACGAGCCTTGGGAAACTCGGATCTTGGTATGTGTGAGAAGTGTGTGCTGTGGAGAGGAGCCAATGCTACCAAGATCCTGAAGCTATCCACTTTGAATATGCATAGCTAGGGGCTCCGACAAATACTATCTTTTACCAGCCTAGGATTGTACTTGTTTTTCAGTCAAAAAGAGTCCAAAATTTTTCAAAAAAAATTATTAAAAAGACCATGAAATCATTCTATGTGTTTGCTATGTTTTCTTGCTATAATTAATAAAATCAAAATCACAAGAACAACCTACACCCAAAAATCCAAAAAAAAATTGACAAACATGTCGAAAAACTTTGCAAAAACATTCAGAAAATCAGAACTACGCATTTGACTTATGAACTTGCACATTTACTCAGACTTTCTACTCATCTGAACCGACTTCTTGCACATATGGTATTTGTTACTATGCTTTTGAAATTTGCCAGTTTGACGCATTTATTTCGACATGGTGCACTTTTACACTCTGTTCCTGCGCATGCAAAATAGAGAGCATCTCCACACCTTTTGAGAGAAAAATTTTACCACTTCTGAGTACCCATTTCAACTGTATTCTAATTTCTGAGATCAGTTTTTACCGTGCAAACACTTTTTCCATCCACTTCCATAGCAGTTCGCAAGAGTTCCTAAAGTCAACAAGCACACCAAGTATCAAAAATCAAGTTAGGACAAACAAATTCTAGATCAATTCAATCTTAAACAAACCTAGAAAATCTCCACAGCCAAGGATCAATCATCCTTCGAAACTTCTCTAGGGGCTTGTGCAAGACTAGTCAACATCAAGTAATCAGATATCAACATCCTTACTTCAACTATCATTTTGTATTTACCATCTTGTTTGACATGTTTGGTCCAAGAGTTCCCTTGTTCAAACCTTGCCACTACAAGTTTCTGCTTTAACGTCATCCCGTCCAAAACTCACATTTGCATGGTCCTAACAAGATCTCAACACCAAAAATAATTAGAAATGGCAGGCACCTCTAAAAGATTTGTCGCCACCCCTCACGACAGTAATGAGGAGATTAATCAGGAAGAGCCGCTACAAACACAACAAGACCAAAAGTTTCAACGACTAATGGATAAGGTGCTCACCCAAGACCCTACTAGATTCTTGCTTTGCCTAGCAAGTCAAGGAGCAAAACTACCCAAGGACTTCGATGTTAGTGCCTTCAAAGAAACTGAAGATGAAAGAATCCCTGAGGATAGTTCAAGAGAAGAACGAACCGTAGAAAAAGGGAAAGAAACCATTGACTCCACCAACGCTTTAGGCTTAATAACGTAACAAATCCAAGCCTTACAACTGTAGTTCATAGACATGCAAACTAGAACATCAATGAAAAATTACTCTCTAGAGGATATTTCACCATATCCTTTTGATAAATCATTGGTCATGATACCTTTTCCCTCTAAATTTGAGGTACCTAAATTTGACAAGTATTGAGGAAAAGGTGATCCAAGAGACCCCATTAGAGAGTTTAGTGCAACGTGCATAGAAGTCGCCCACAATGATACGTACCTAATGCAACTATTTCCTAGAAGCTTGGGAGGACAAGCATTGGAGTGGTTCTCTAGACTACCCCCTGGCATCTGAACATTCAATGAACTCATGGACAAGTTCATCCTACACTTCTCCTATAATATTAAGCATGACATCTCAATTTTAAATCTTTGTAACACCAAGCAAAAAGGTGGAGAATCATTGATCGCATTCTTACAAAGATGGAGACAGTTGGTGAGCAAATGTCCACACCAAATACCTGAAAAGAAAATGCTAGAAATGTTCATTCATAACCTCCATGCTAACCTCAGTTACCAAATCTAGATACAATGTCCTTCTTCCTTTAGCAAGGTCATTGAGATGGGCTTAATCATTGAGAAGGTGTTGGTAGTGAAAGAGCAAATCAAATTGTACAAAGACACTCCAAGTACAAATACCAACATGGAAAAACCACACTTCTGAACGAAGAAAAAAATGTTGTAAATGATGGGGTGGTGGATGCCAAAACTATGGCGCAAAAACAACCAATTTTCACTTTAACGAGCCCACAAAACAATCCCCAACAAAATAAACCATGAAACACTAAATCACGGTTTACAAACTATCAATCCAGGAGAAAATTCACACCTCTAGGAGAATCATTGGAAACCAACCTACAATAGAAAATCAACTCATAATGCTTCCAGCAGCATGAGATTATGAACCAAAGGCCAAACCTCCTTGGTGGAATGACAACGACTTCTGCGAGTTTCACCAGAATAAGGGACACAAAACAAATGATTGCATAGTACTCAAGCATACCATTCAAGACCTATTGGACCAGAAAAAGGTGTCACTCGACGGACATGCCTCCAACGCTGATCACTTGGCATTCAAGGATCCACTTCCCAATTATGAGCAAGGCGGAGGTTCTAGACAAACCAACGGTGGCAATAATAACGCAAATTATACGATCGTAGGATTTGACTATGTGGTTAACAATATTTCCTAAAGTGAATCCCATGTCAATACCCTAAATAATACTTCTGATTACAAAGTGACCACTCACAGTGGAAAAGTTACTCTTAAGGGGGTCCCATCCAAGTCATCCTCTTCATCCAATCAGTATAGTGTCATGGATCAACTCAACAAAACTCCTGCACATATCTCCATCTTGGAACTTTTGTGTTTGTCCCCATCTCACAGAGCCATACTAGATCAAGCTCTTTCTGAAGCCACCATGCCAACAAAACTCTCCAAAGAGAAATTCCAGACCATGGTAGGTAACATTACCACACCTCACTCCCTATCATTCACTGAAAAGGATGACATGTCTCCCACTCAACATCATAATGCCTCTCTCTACATTGAAGCCTTCATCCACAAGCACAAAATCAAGAGGGTACTAATTGATGGAGGGGCCAGTTTAAATATTTGAACTTTAAAGCTAATCCTTGCATTGGGGGTTTCAGAGAAAGCTATAGATCCAAAAAAGAAAATCACCATCAAAGCCTATGATGAAGAGGAAAGAACTTCAAAAGGAGTGGTTGTTTTACCTATCAGAGTGGGACCTGTAGTAAAATATGTAGTGTGTCAAGTCCTTGATATGGAGCTTGCATATAACATTCTCCTTGGGAGACCTTGGATACATGCTATGAAGGCAATACCTTCAACCTACCACTAGTGTATAAAGTACCCCTTTGAAGGTCAAGAAATCACCATCCAGGGTGATTCTAATCCATTTCAGTACTATAACACCGTGCACTCTAAACCTAAAGTTGTGATTCCCCATAACCATGCCTCTACCTCATCTTCATCCCATATTGACCCAACTTCACTCCCTTCCACATCGAAGGCATCCCAAACCAACTTCAAAGTCAAAGATAAAGGCCTAGGTGAGTACACAATTGTGCAATCCTTTTGTTTATCACAACTCCCTATCTCCCCAAGATCCTATGGAAAGCCTTCCATGAGCAAACCCAAAGAAATAGCGACTACTAAAGGTCCATTCATCAAATGGGGAAACCTTGAAGATGAGAGTGATGAAAAAGACATTCTACAATGGTTATACAAATATGAAGACCATCTCTCCTAGCAATAGGACCATCACTCCATAGTACAAACAAAACAGTATGGTCAAGGATTCTCAATACTACAAAGAATGGGGTATGAAGGTCATGGTCCCGTCAGATTGAGAAAAGAAGGTATCATTGAACCTATCCAACCTCTTACATTAATAGCTCGAGACACTACATGGCTAGGCTACACCGGCAAAGCAAAGACCAAGGGATTAGATAAGCATAAAAACAAACAACCAGAAACATTTGCTAGTAACATAGTAGATCAAATTCACCAACTACAAGGATGGAGTGAGACAGACTCCAATGAGTATGAATGGGATAGTCTCTCTGAACTATCTTGTAATGAAAAAGATATTGATGTGGTCCATGAGTATGACCCTACCCATGCAACTAATGAGGGACTAAGTCCAAGGGCTAGATAGTTAGAGTTCGACCCACACAATAACGATAGTGTAATTTGAGAAGAAGGAATGATACTGAACTTGACAGATCAACTAGTGGAGAGTACCATCGCAAGCATTGTTAATGCTTATAATGACCATCTTAACTCCTCAATCTTGACCATCAATGTCCTAGAACCAAATGAACCAAACGACCCTCTACCACTGGTATACCCAGAACTAACAGATTGGGACCTCCAATATACTACTCATGAGCTAGATACCTTCCAAAATGATGAGGCCATCATAGACTTTCTAGAGCTTAGAGATCATATACCCACAGGGGATCACATGGCTGGGTATGCCATAGAACTCAATGACAAGGCCTACTTCGGAGAGAGTGCCAAGCCTTTCAATCTCAAAAATATAAAAATGAAAAATAGGTCTAATGGTGAAAACCATTCTGTGGTAGTATTAGATCCTGAAAATAGTAAAAATATGAAAGATGTATCCAACAGTGAAAACCTCTCTGAGGTGCCAAAGGATGGAAGGCTTGACCATCTCCCCAATCTAACACATCAGGAGAGATCGTCGATCTTGATAGAACCAGTAGAGCAGATCAATGTCAGCACGGGCAATAATCCAAGGCTAATCAATATGGCACAATCTCTAACTACACAGGAAAAACTAGAGTTCACTGAATTCTTCAAAAGAAAACAAATAAACTTTGCTTGGTTATATGCAAACATGCCAGGACTGGATTTGAATCTCATAATGCATCACTTGTCCTTAGCTCCAGGAGCTAAACCTGTTAAGCAGAAACTTAGATAGATGCACCCGCAAGTTGCCCTCATGATAAAAGAATTCAAGAAGTTGCTAGATGTTGGGTTCATCAGACCAATAGACTATCTAGAGTGGATCTCCAACATCGTTCCTGTCACCAAACCAGATGGGAGAGTATGACTGTGTAACGACTTCAGAGACCTAAATAAAGCTTGCCCAAAAGATGATTTCCCACTGCCAAACATAGACATCATTGTAGATCTCACGACAGGACAATCTATGTTGTCACTAATGGATGGTTTCTCAGGATATAACCAGATCAAAATTACACCTGAGGACCAACACAAGACCACATTCACATGTCCATGGGGCACCTATTGTTGGTGTGGCATGCCATTTGGATTAAAAAATACAGGGGCAACATATCAAAGAGCTATGACCACAATCTTTCACGACATGATGCACACCATAATAGAAGATTACGTGGATGATATATTGGCCAAATCACTCACAAGAGGACACCTAGCAATGTTAGATAAAATCTTCACAAGATTGGAGCAGTTCAATGTGCGCCTCAATCCAAAGAAATGCGTATTTAGAGTCACATATGGTAAGCTTCTAGGGTACATAGTATCAGGAAATGGAATCGAAGTAGACCCATCTAAGGTGAAAGGGATCATGGAAATGCCACCACCCAAAAATATTAGTCAACTAAGGTCTTTACAGGGTAAATTGCAATCTATCAAAAGGTTCCTTTCTCAATTGGTAGACAAGTGCCACCCATTCACACACCTCCTACATAAGAATATTCCTTTCAAATGGACTAATTCATGAAAACAGGCATTTCAATAGCTAAAAGAGTATCTCATGAACCCTCCAGTATTGATGCCACTCATCCAAGGTAAACCTTTGTTACTTTATATATCTGCCACACCAACATCTCTAGGAGCCCTCTTTGCACAGCAAAATCATGAAGGGAAAGAACAAGAAATATATTACATCAGCAGAACATTAGTTGGCTATGAGCTGCAATACACGCCAATTGAAAGAGCATGCCTCGCGGTAGTCTTCGCTTCATAGAAATGGAGACATTACATGTTATCGCATTCTATCAAGCTAGTAGCAAAAATTGATCCACTCAAATATTTTCTCAACAAAGCTGCTCTTACAGGTAGATTGTTCAAATGAGTTATGCTTCTCAGTGAGTTTGACATTGAATATGTAGACAGGGGTGCAATAAAGGGTCAAGTACTTGTATATCAACTGGCAGAGGCACCTTTAACAAATGATAATCATTTGAATTTCAAATTTCGAGATGACTCCATCTTTCATATATCAACGACAACCTAGAAAGTATACTTTTATGGATCCTACACTCAGCATGGATCGGGGGCAGGTATCTTGTTGGTCACACCTCACGGTAACACCATCCCAAAGTCATATAGACTGCTCTTCCCTTGTACCAACAATGTGGCAGAGTATGAAGCCCTAGTTATTGGCATCAAGCAGGCAGTTGAATGGAAGATCACAGAGCTTCAAGTATAGGGCAACTCACAGTTAGTTATCAACCAACTGAACGATTACTACCAAACAAAGGATGAGAAGTTAATACTTTGTTGAGATCTCTTTTGAACAAATACCAAGGATAGAGAACAAAGAATCTGACACCATGGCAATGATTGCATCTCTCCTCGACATCCCTAACAACCAATCACGTTATGAGTTCTTGGTAGAGCCAGTCTCCCATCCTGCATACGACTCTCCCGAATCCCATATCATCTACCACATTGTAGGACCTAACTCCCCCTCTATGGACAAGTATTTTCATATCTCAAAAACAATATCCTACCGCCGGATCTCTCAAGTAACCAAAAATGAACCTTCATTCGTCAGGCATCTCGTTATGCTATTATCGCTGATACCTTATACCGACGCGGTCTCGATGGTACTCTCCTTAGGTGTCTCGATAGAGAAGAACATCAAACTACCCTAAGCGAAGTGCACGATGATATATGCGGGACCCACTCTAGTGGTCCTACCCTAGCCAAGAAACTCATACGCATGGGATACTACTGGCCAACAATGGAAAAGGACTCCTATCATTTTGTAAAGAAGTGCAAGAAATGCCAAGTCCATGGGAACCTAATACATGCACCAGCATAGGAGCTGCAACCTTTATCTACTCCTTGGCCTCTCTGTCAATGGGGACTTGACTTAGTGGGCAAGATACATCCTCCATCATCCAACGGCCATAAATTCCTAATCACCACCATTGAGTACTTCACGAAGTGGATTGAAGTCGTACCCCTCTCCAACATCACAGGAAAACAAATTGCCTCTTTATCCTAAACTATGTCATTTGTCACTATGGTATCCCTCTATCCATTATCACTGATAATGGACGATCATTCTGTTGATGATGGTTTTGATACAATCATAACAATTAGGTAAAATTCACATAAAATGAACCAAAACTGACTTGAAAGATATGAAGGAATCGGTTAAGATTCACTTAATCCCAAGTTTAATATGGTCAAGTCTTGAACTGTTGGGAAAATTCAGTTGGTTGATGTGAAGCTGTAATGTTCAAGGGGCCTTACGTAGTTTAGGGTTTCTTCTTGGTTTACTGGACTCAAACTATGTAAAAGATTAATAAATGTCAATATGTTGTTCATCCTTTTTGCATAAACTTATACTTTTGGTGCAAAACCTTAAATAGTCTTCTCAAATTATTGCAGCTTTCTCCTCTTAGATATTTATGAAAACTGTCTACTTTCAAACTCTGTTATGCGTGCTCTTTTCAAATATGAGACAAATTTCCTTCAAATTCCTACATTTTAAGCTAAGTATTTTCAGATTGGTTGGGAAAAGTTAGAAAGATCTAATCTACACTTCATTCACTCTATTTGAAGGATCTAATTGTTCTTTATGCACTTTATAAATCATACAGTAACTTGATCAAATCCACAGACAAAACCTTAAATGTATATTCTAAGCATTTTCACAAACATACACCTAAGATTGCAAGCTCTAAGAGAAAATGTTTCAAAAACAATGAAGAGCAAGAAAACACTCAGAAGATAGATGCAGAATTCCAGATTTAATTGTATTAGAAACAGACAGTCATATAAGATTTACAATGTCTGAATGACTCTTAGCTTCAATGATCAAACTATAGAAAACTTACAAGCTTTACAGATACAGTAAGGAAGCCAGATGTTCCATGCATTCCTTATTGTAGACATAGGCAACCTCCTTCTACTCCTAAACTGAAAGGTCCCTCTACTCTACAGTGCTAAAACTAGTTACAAGTGCTGGCTATCTTCTAAAAAATCCCTGTGTAGCCCCTGTGGAGCCCTATTATAGTGTACAGAGGCACAATATATAGACTTTTATTGTCCTCAATACAACTCAGAAAACCCTAGTTTAAACCTTGGTTCAAACCTCTGGTTACAGCAATAAATGGTGGAGAACAAGTCTCCCAAAATATCTCTAAGCATATATCAAATCTCGGCGAAATATGCCCTTCTGGAAACCTTAGCAGTTCAAAAATAACTTCTGTTGTCTGCTGTAATAATGTCCTCAGCTGCATTTTGTCATTCATAAATGAAGACCTTTGACTTCCTTGCCCTTCATCTTTATCTTCCCCTGCTCCTGAGATCGGATTTCCCTCCTCTGTGATGTCATCGTCATCAAGTTTCAGCTCCTTCCTCAACTGCAAACCTGCAAAATAGATAAAGCGGATCAAAAACTCATCAAGTTGCCTTGCTAATTAATTACATGGTCAAAATGTTTGATGTGTGCCAACTGCAGCAACTAATGCACCTCCCACTTGACACCCAATCACAGAGTTAACGCGCCACCCACCCTAACTGCCAGTTTGGTCTTACATTTAAATCCTCCTTTCCATTGGTAAAACTCTTTACTATCGGCGCGGTCAAAATTTCCTTACCGATTTCCTCTCTTACACCGATATCGGGTCCTTAAAATCGCATCCAAAAATGCATATACAGTGTCCAAAATAGTTGGGTCAACTATCGTTGACCGAAAATATGCATTCGGGCTCCAAAAATAACTTCAAAATTCCTATCGCTTCATTTTCCCGCTCATTTTCCTTGTTTAAATCTTTGTATTTTCGATATACAAGCCGGACATGATACAAGCATTAAATTGGATTTCAATTTTTTCAATTCCGCGGCTTGCATATCGCAATGCATATCGGTTTGTATATCACAATGTACAAACGCCAAAATATACAAGCACTTAACTCTAATTTATGACCTTTCAATTCCACCCAATGTATATTTCGATGCATATTGTGCTTGTATATTTTGATATACAAGTCGGACGTGATACAAGCATTTAATCGTATCGTAGATTTGTTTGAGTTCTGGCTTGTATAGACTGTTGCATATCGCAATGTATGTATAAACATACAAGCCTGTAATGTGCAATGATTTAACTCTTCTTAACTTCCTTTCGCGTCCACCGCTTGTATAAGTCATTGCATATCGGCTTTGTATGTCGCAACATACAAAGCACATAATATACAAAGACTTAGCCATGTTTAATAACTTTTCGGGTTCGCGGCAATGTATCCCCTCTTTGTATGTTTCGGAATGTATGTATATTTCATTGTATGTTACAATATACATAATGCAAAAGATACAACGACTTAACCCCATTTAATAACTCTTTCAAATCCGCGTTGTATATGGGCCTTGTATATTTCGTTTGTATGTTCCGCTTGTATGTTGAAACATACAAGCACCGAATATACAACGACTTAACTTGTTTAAAAAAGTCCGTCAGGTCCGCGTTGTATATGTGCATTGTATATTATACAAGCCCCCCCTTTCTTTTCAAATCCGCGGATATACAACGAATTTACCATATTTAAAACCCTTTTCATGTCCGCCATTGTATATTTTGTTGTATGTTAAACATACAAGCCCGCGGACATACAACAATTTAACTCCGTTTAATAAATCTTCAGGTCCACGTGATGTATATTCTCAATGCATATTACCGAAATATACAAGTATTTAACCTTATTTAAACAACTCTTTGGGTTTGCGACTTGTATATGGATATTGCATGTTCCAAATGTATGTATAAATATACAACTTCGAAATGTACAACGAATTAACCTTGTTTCATAATATTTGAATTTTGCGTTGTGTATAAAGTGTCTTGTATGTTTCCTTGTATGTTGCGACCTGCCAAACATAGATACGTTAGATACATGCAACGGAACTCAAATATTAATCATTTCAGTACTAAATTATTTCGGATCCATCCTGTATGTATATTTCAAAACTTTTACCAAATGTATACAAGATATAAGAATATACAATTGACATTGTATATGAAAGCGATATACAAACGGGATTGTATATGCAACATACAAACCTGAATGTACATTTTACCAAAATGATCATAACTTGCAAAATATGGCAAATTTTAAGATGGTTCAAAAAGCAACCCTAGCTCATTTTTCACAAGGAACCCAACCATATCATGCACTGGTACTGAAAATGCATTTTTTTCTCTATTTTTAACAAAGTTTGCAACTTTAACCCCTCTTTTTCCCTTTACCACCAAGCAAAACAACACACACAGAAGCAAAAGCAACAGCCACAGCAGGGGTCCTCATTTTGCTAAGGAGTAAAATGGGGCATGTTGTGAACATCACAATAACTAGCAACCAAACAAAATAATTAAATTCAAAGCATTTTAAGAAAACTAAATGAAATGAACCCATAACTTCCAACTATCTTTCTTGCAAATTATTATTGAACTTGAGACCTAAGGTATTCAATAAGGATGCACGAATCTTTATTTTCAGTTTAAGTATGTGCACGTGATTAATTATCCTCATCTTGAAGATCGGTTGAACAAACTAGTGACTGACATTAGCCTACGTAGTTGAGGATATCCCCTTATAGCCGACAGGATATAGCCTTGCTACCAGTGAGCGTCTATAGCCCCGGCAAGGTTATTGTTACAATTCTCCTAAGTAGAGCCCCACTGCCAGCGAGCGTCTATAGCCCCAGTAGAGTTACTTAGATGGCTTAATCTGGATTTTTAGTATAATCCACTTTATTCATTTTATATTTTATATTTTCTAATTTTTGAAAGAGATTTCACAGGATATTGCAGTTGTAACTTCATGATGCAAGGAGTGAACACTTGCTAAAATCAAACTGAGAATTGTAATGGTAGCAAGGGTGACCTCGGATTTTTCACCTGATATCTACACTGGTAGGTTCAACAAACCCAAGGATTTTAGGTGTGTCATTGTGAGAAACCTTCCTTGAATTCTCAATCACATTTATTGAATACAAAATTTTAGAAGGTAAACAACTCTCTACATTCATGACAGTCACAACAAGTTATGCATAAATTACAAATAATCAACCTGAATATTTTGAATTTTATACTATTTTGAATGGTTGTTAGTTTGCTCCTTAATACTCTAAAGGAAAAATAAAGATCCCTGCTGAGGAGAAAATAACGAACCAAACAACAGACTGTACAAGAAAAATAAAACAAAGCAAAAGAAGACTGTACAAACAAAAGAACAGAAACAAAACAACAAACATAAAGAAACAGAAAACAAAACTATACAAACAACTAATCCTAAAAAAGAAATAGCAAAAGAAAATTGTACATTACGTACACTACATTACACAAAATGGACTGCCCCTTTATCTCAGGCCTGGAAGTAGTGTTTCAAATGTTGGCCATTAACTGGTAATGGCACATCTTCCCCTGTTAAGGTCTTGAGTCTAAATGTGTTGTCCCCTATTATTTTTGAGACTTGCAATGGACCTAACCATAGTTTATCAAATTTTCCATGGCTCCCTTTCTTTTCATGTGCTTTATCCCAGCACAGCACTAAGTTTGATATACTAAATGTCTTGACTCTTGCCCTCTTATCAAACCACCTCTTTACTATTGCTTGGTTTTTGGCAAATTTCTCGATGGCTTGGTCTCTTTTCTCTTCTAGTTGTAGCATTTGTACTATCCTGGCTTCCCTATGGTTATCAAAGCCTAAAAACTCATTGGCAAACTTCCAGATTGGCATTCTCAGATTTATTGGAAGTATGGGATCAGTCCCATAAACTAAATGATAAGGTGTACTACCTAAAGCTATTTTGAACTTGGTCCTATCTACCCATAGTGCGTATTTAACAAGGTATTCCACTCTCTAGGACTCTTTGCAATTAGCTTTTTGATTATATCTAATAAAATTTTGTTCGTAGACTCAGCTAATCCATTACCTTGAGGGTAATAATTTGAAGAAAACTTTAAAACAATCATGTATTCAAATTCCCATTTAGAAAACTTTAAAGAAGAGAAAGTAGGGTCGTTGTCACATACTAATGAATAGGGAGTTCCAAACCTAGTGATGATGTTTTCTTCAAGAAACTTGATAACTACCTCGGTTGTGGAGAATTTACAGCATGTGGCCTCAGTCCACCTTGTACAGTAGTCCGTCACCGTCAGTATGAACTTGTGTCCTACAAAAGATGGAGGATTGATGACTCCAATAAAATCCAGGCCCCACTGTGCAAATGGTCTTGATTCAATCACAGGTTGTAATGGGTTGGCCTAATTTCTTCCCTTATCTGCTGCAGTCTGACAGGTGTGGCAACTCTTAATGTGACTCTCTGTATCTCTGAACATCGCGGGCCAATAATAGCCCACCCTTAATATCTTGTGCATTGTAGCTAGATGGGAACCATGACCGATTTCGTACTTGTCATGCAGTTCTATTAACACTTTATCCACTTCAGCTCTATTTAGACATCTCAAATAAATTCCATCATGGTTCTTCCTGAATAGAAGACCTCCTTGTACCATATATTTTTGTGCTTTAATCTTCAAAGCTCTCCTCTGAGAAGCTTTTATCCTATTTGGGTACTTTCCAGCTATTAGAAAAGTATTTAAATCACCATACCAGTCTGATATGTGATGAGAATTCAGCACATACTGCTATTTTATCAGATCTGGGTCTATGTTTACTATTGTTTGCACCAATGTCTGCCCTCTGACCAGTTTCATTGGAATGATTTCCATGTCGAACTCTTGCAGCGTGGTGATCCATTTGGCTCTCTTTTCTCCAGGTTCATTCTGCATCAACATCATCTTTACTGGTGCATCTGGCACTATAGCTTTGATCTGGCTACAAAAAATATAATGCCTAAATTTTTTCACAACCTTTATTAACGCAAATGCTTGTCTTTCGGTATCCAGATATCTTAATTGTGCATCTTTCAGAGGTGCACTCATAATGCAATGGGTTTTTCCTCATTGTCTTCACCTTTCTGCTTCAAGGCAGCCGCGACTGAATGGGAGGATGCGAAGGAGTAGATATAAAACAGCTTTATGTAGTCTGGGCTCGCTAGTACAGGGGCGTCAAAAATGGCCCTCTTGATATCTTCGAATGCATCTTTAGCCATAGGCGTCCACTCCATCTGTGCATCCTTCTTTAACATGGCATTTAGCGGTTGCACGATTTCTGCAAAACCCATGATAAACTTCCGAACAAAGTTAATCTTACCAAAAAATGATTTTAACTCTTTCCTATTGTTTGGTATTTGCAAACTTTTTATTGATTCTAATCTATCTAGGTCAATCGATATTCCATCTTCAGAGATGACATGCCCTAGTAATTTACCTTCAGTAACTCCAAATGAACATTTTTTAGGATTAAGGGAAATTCCATACCTTTCACATTGCTTGAGTATTTTCCTGAGATCTTCAGCGTGAGTGGATGCATCCTTGGAATAAACAGTCAAATCATCCATATACACAACAATGCACTTCCTTGATAACCCATGGAATGCAATTTCCATGGCTCTCTGAAAAGTGGCACCTGCATTGATCAGACCAAAAGGCATTCTCCTATATGCATAATTTCCCCATTTACAAGTGAAGGTGGTTTTTAATCTGTCATCCCTATCTATTAAAACCTGGTTATAGCCTGAGAAACCATCTAGAAAAGACATTATCTTTGCCCCATTTACTGCTTGCAGCACTTCGTCTATTAGAGGCAGAGGATAGTTATCCTTTTCAGATGCTTTGTTCAAATTTCTAAAATCTACGCATAATCTAATGTCTCCATTTTTCTTTCTTACTGGTACTAGGTTAGCTACCCAGACTAAATGTCTGACTGGAATATTATTCCAGCAGACAGCAATTTTTTTACTTCCTCAAAGATTAAAGGCTCTAAAATGGCGTTCACAGGCCTTTGTTTCTACCTGAATGGTTTAACCTCTGGTCTCAAAGGTATCACATGGGTTATGATGGACGTATCATAGGTTTTCAAGTCTTCATACATCCATGCTATAATGTGTTTATAATCTTTCAGGGTGTCAATAATTTCTCCTCTTATTTTCTCAAAACAAGCCTTTCCAATTGGCACATTTTGTAGATTTTGCTCTGTCCCTAGGTTGTGTAAATCACACTTTCCCCCTTCTGTTTTGGGTAAATCTTTCTGTCTTATTATTCCATCAAAGTCAAAAAAATGTTCTAGTTCAATTACCCCTTTGGGTAAAAAGTTGCTCTTCAAGTTGATTATATCCTCTTCGTCCCATGTTATCTCAGGCCTTTCCTGCTCATCAATGATTTGAGCCTCAAATACCTTATTGCAGGTCAGGAAGTCAATAATTTGTTGATCCCCTCCAAATACCTAAAAAATGTGTAACATTGTCTGGGATACTGGGAACATTAACTAGCTCAACAACAAATTGTCTCAATCCTGACAGTGTCAAGGGTTCTAATGTGCTAGCTGCAACTGCTAGTGCATCCGGCCTGTGGTTGAGCTCTCTAGGGATGTGCTCTATATTGAAAGCATCAAATAAATCTATTAAACCCCATACTCTGTCTGTAACAAATCATTTTCTTGTAGTTGCAAGCATATAGTTTCCTTACTTGTCTGACTACTAGTTCAGAGTTTGAAAATACCTTAATCATTTTCACCTTTTTCTTAACGGCCATGACAAGTCCCATAATTAAGGCTTCATATTCAGCAATATTGTTAGTACAGGAAAACTGCAGTCTATATGCTACTAGGTATGACTTACCCTGAGGATCTATAAGTTCAACACCTGCACCTACGCCCTGCTTTGACTTGGACCTGTCACATTTTAATGTCCACATGCCATCTTTACTTTTCTGATCTTTCCCCTTGGCATGCTTCGTCTCTTCTATTACTTGTGAGGTGCTGGTATATTTATTCATGGGTATTTTTGTTTGGTTAACTTGCATATGTGTATTTTCAGCTTGCAAATCAGAAAGACAACTACCCTTGTCCTTTATTCCCTCTTCTAAATTTGAAATCAAAGCATCTACATCACCCTGAACGTATTTCTGTGTTTGATCAGGATTCACATTTTCCTCCTGTAACCCTACCCTCTTAATGCATTTTTTGTATTCATATTCGATGATGTCCTTGCACATTCCACAACTCTCCTCAGAATGTGGCCTATCGTGAACTCTACATTTGTTTTTATACAATTTACATTGGGTGGGCAGACCTTGTTTAACGCACTCTTCCACCTCTTGTCTAATGGCATGACCAAATTTGCCTATTTCACTGTTTTCTTCATCCGAAGAATTTTCATCAAACTCAATGAATAATGTTGTCTCCTTGCTGACATGTTTTTCTCTAAAGTTTAACATCATGATCTCTTCAATTTGTACCCCATTGTTGGTAATCCTATAAACACCAGGTTCAACAGTAGCATACAATATTTCATTCATTCGATTATACTCTGTTATCATGTGTTTCATCCTGGGTTCTGCCTCTATTCTAATATGATTTGGGACACCTCTCCAAGGTAACCACATATGTGAAAAATCAGTGGCCATATATTCGTTTAATGTTTTGGACCAATCCCTACTCAACAACATTCCATAATTCACGGGTATGTCCACTATTTGAATGTCAATGAATTGGCTTACCCTAGGGTCTGAAGCTAATTGCATTTGAATGTTCATGAGTTCTCCTATCACACTAACCTCAGTCTTATCTAACTATGTGACAACCTTAGTAGATCTAGTGGGAGTCAGCCCGAGAGTTTTACATATCCCTAAGGGCATTACATTGGTTGATGCACTAGAGTCCACCATGCAATTATGTATGTTCTTCCCAACAATCTAACAGTTAACAAGAAAGGAGGAGCATCCTTCTTATCAGCATACATCATTACATTTGTATTGGAAGGCAACTCAACTTTCTTGCCTTTCTCTTTAGGTAGTGAATCCCTACTGGGAATAGCCATATCGGCAGCAACCTCATCTGTCATGGATACATCCAGAGATTTTATAAAAGCATTTCTGATTTCTGGAGTTTTCAATAATTCATTCAAAGGTACACTGAACTTAATTTTCTTTATTTCTTCTGACAAGTAACTCATTAACCTTGTTGTTTCTACTATTTTAGTTTTACTTGTTTGGGTCTTTTGCTTTGTTGTTCCACTGTTTGCATGAGGATTAGCCTTAAGCATGGCAAGATTGTTGCTAGCATTCTGATCTGCGGGTGTATTGGAGTTGTTAGGAGGAATGGAAGTGGTGAAAGGTCCTCCTGGCCTAGTGTTGTTTCTTAAATTGTAGGTGTGGTTTTTATTTGTCTGTTGAAAAGCCTGCACCTCTTCTGTTTCAGTTAATACCTCATTTTTAGTTTCAAAGGGAAACTGAAAAGCATTTAACACAAAGGCTGATTCAGGATAAAGATTTTCACAAAAGTATGGTTCATCTTCCAACAATTCATCCTCTTTCTCTTCTGTAGTTGCAAAGGTAAAGGTTTCTAAAACTAAAGTTGTATCATACCCTGAGGGTACTACCTCATTACCCTTGGGAATGAGAAATTCAGAAGTAGGAGGTTGCACGTCGATATTAAAAATGTTGGCTGCTAAATGAAACTATGGACAATCAAGCTCAACATGGGCATTGGTATTGTGAAATCTGTACCATTTTTTTTATGTATTGGCCATTTGGATGCCAGCCGTTTGTTTTGCATCATGATTATCTATATTCTCAAAAGGAGAAGCTAGAGTACCATTGTTTGGTCCAGTGTTCCATGTTTTGGATGGCCTGGGCTGATTCTGATTTTTGTTATTGTTACCCCAAGCCCTATTATCTACCACTGGTCCTCTATTTTGCATTGGTTACCCTTGGTTATGACTTTGATGCTGATTATAGTTTTGATTGTAATGCTGATTTTGATTTGAACTATAGTTCTAATTTTGGCCTTGGTTATTATTCTAATTTTGATTGTATCCTTGGTTACTTCTTCCATAGAGGTTCTCATTTCTTAGTTGTGTTACTTCAGTGGTCAATCTTTTCAAATGCGCAGTGATCTCTTTAATTTCTTCCCTTTCCTCTTGTGCTTTTGCCACAGTTGTATCCCTAGGGGGTTGGAAGAAAGGTTGACCATTATTTTGACTGTTATTAGAAGTGTTACTCATGTAAGGAGCTATGGCTTGGATTGGGGTAGGACTATACATAGATGTGTAAGAAGGAACTGGATTTAATAATGGAGTGTGATGCATAGGGACTCCATTCCAAGGTTGTGCCTGATTTTGCACCCCAAAATTTCCTCCATTAACAAATGGACTACAAGTTGTATGCCTCATTTCTTGGTTTACTGAGGCTGCCTCCTTATAGGCTTTGGATATTGAATTGATGTCAGGTTTTCTTTTGACAAACATGGCAGTTAAAGGATCTAAGGCAGCATAGTACATAGCTAACAAGGTATCATCATCCACGGTGTAAGGGTCCATCAACCTAGAGTAGGCCTTTTGAAATCTGTCATTGAAATTATCAATCAACTCTCCCTCTCCTCTTTTTATGGTAGCCAATTTGTGATACAGGATGCAAGGATCAATGGGCCCTCTAAATCTTGACAGAAATGCTTCTTCCATAAGTGACCAGGAAGAAATGTAACCGTTGGGTGAGTTTACACACCAGTTAGAGGCTTGCTAATTAAAGGTGTAGGGAAACAATCTACACACCACGTCCTCGTGTTCTAATCTGGCCCTAAACCATGCTTCCTTAAATATTCTAATATGGTCTTCCGAGTCTTGGTGCAACTGGTATTTGGGACATATCTTTTCTGGATTTTTGGGCATCTCATTATAATCATTGAAGTGTATGGGGGACTAGTCATTGAAATAAGCCATTGCAGGTGCTTGAGCTTGACCTGGACCTGTGGGAATACCTAGATTTCCTGGGGAATTAGGATCCCTAGGAGTACCTGAACCAAGATTTAGAGATCTGAATGAAGATCTGTCAGGACTCACAAAGTTATGAATGCCGAAAGGTGAGCTAGGAGGTGCTCCAGATGAACCTCCTTCTTGCAATATTTTAGGATTCCAAATCAAAGGGGTCTTACTTCGCCTTATGTCAGGTAATTGCACAAATATATCCCTTGAACTGGATCTACATCTAGTCACTCTATCACTGTTATTAGCCAGTTTGAAACAAACCCTAACTCAAGTGGCCCTCCTTCTAGCGCCAAAAAAACTGTTGATGATGGTTTTGATGTAATCATAACAATTAGTTAAAATTCACATAAAATGAACCAAAACTGACTTGAAAGATATGAAGGAATCGGTTAAGATTCACTTAATCCCAAGTTTAATATGGTCAGGTCTTGACCTGTTGGGCAAATTCAGTTGGTCGATGTGAAGCTGTAATGTTCAAGGGGCCTTACGTAGTTTAGGGTTTCTTATTGGTTTATTGGACTCAAACTATGCAAAAGATTAATAAATGTCAATATGTTGTTCATCCCTTTTGCATAAACTTATACTTGTGCTGCAAAACCTTAAATAGTCTTCTCAGATTATTGCATCTTTCTCCTCTTAGATATTTATGAAAACTGTCTACTTTCAAACTCTGTTATGCGTGCTCTTTTCAAATATGAGACAAATTTCCTTCAAATTCCTATGTTTTAAGCTAAGTATTTTTCAGATTGGTTGGGAAAAGTTAGAAAGATCTAATCTACACTTCATTCACTCTATTCAAAGGATCTAATTGTTCTGTTATGCACTTTATAAATCATACAGTAACTTGATCAAATCCACAGACAAAACCTTAAATGTATATTCTAAGCATTTTCACAAACATACACCTAAGATTGCAAGCTCTAAGAGAAAATGTTTCAAAAACAATGAAGAGTAAGAAAACACTCAGAAGATAGATGCAGAATTTCAGATTCAATTGTATTAGAAATAGACAGTCATATAAGATTTACAATGTCTGAATGACTCTTAGCTTCAATGATCAAACTATAGAAAACTTACAAACTTTACAGATACAGTAAGGAAGCCAGATGTTCCACGCATTCCTTATTATAGACACAGGTGACCTCCTTCTACTCCTAAACTGAAAGGTCCCTCTACTCTACAGTGCTAAAACTAGTTACAAGTGCTAGCTATCTTCTAAAAAATCCCTGTGTAGCCCCTATGTAGCCCTATTACAGTGTACAGAGGCACAATATATAGACTTTTATTGTCCTCAATACAGCTCAAAAAACCCTAGTTTAAACCCTGGTTCAAACCTCTGGTTACAACAATAAATGGTGGATAACAAGTCTCCCAAAATATCTTTGAGTATACATCAAATCTGGGTGAAATATGCCCTTCTGGAAACCTTAGCAGTTCAAAAATAACTTATGTTGTCTGTTGTAATAATGTCCTCAGCTGCATTTTGTCATTCATAAATGAAGACCTTTGACTTCCTCACCCTTTGTCTTTATCTTCCCCTGCTCCTGAGATCAGATTTCCCTCCTCCGTGATGTCATCGTCATCAAGTTTCAGCTCATTCCTCAACTGCAAACCTGCAAAATAGATAAAACGAATCAAAAACTCATCAAGTTGCCTTGCTAATTAATTACCTGGTTAGAATGTTCGATGTGTGCCAACTGTAGCAACTAATGAACCTCCCACTTAACACCCAATCACAGAGTTAACGCGCCACCCACCCTAACCGCCAGTTTGGTCTTACATTTAAATCCTCCTTTCCATCGGCAAAATTCTTTACTATCGGCGCGGTCAAAATTTCCTTACCGATTTCCTCTCTTACGCCGATATCCGGTCCTTAAAATCGCGTCCAAAAATGCATATACAGCGTCCAAAATAGTCGGGTCAACCATCGTTGACCAAAAATATGCATTCGGGCTCCAAAAATAACTTCAAAATTCCTATCGCTTCATTTTCCCGCCCATTTTCCTTGTTTAAATCTTTGTATTTTCGATATACAAGCCGGATGTGATACACGCATTAAATTGGATTTCAATTTTTTCAATTCCACGGCTTGCATATCGTAATGCATATTAGTTTGTATATCGCAATGTACAAATGCCAAAATATACAAGCACTTAACTCTAATTTATGACCTTTCAATTCCACCCAATGTATATTTCGATGCATATTGTGCTTGTATATTTTGATATACAAGTCGGACGTGATACAAGCATTTAATCGTATCATAGACTTGTTTGAGTTCCGGCTTGTATAAACTGTTGCATATCGCAATGTATGTATAAACATACAAGCCCGTAATGTGCAATGATTTAACTCTTCTTAACTTCCTTTCGCATTCGCCGCTTGTATAAGTCATTGCATATCAGCTTTGTATGTCACAACATACAAAGCACATAATATACAAAGACTTAGCCATGTTTAATAACTTTTCGGGTTCGCGGCAATGTATCCCCTCTTTGTATGTTTCGGAATGTATGTATATTTCATTGTATGTTCAAATATACATAATGTAAAAGATACGACTTAACTCCATTTAATAACCCTTTCAAATCTGCGTTGTATATGGGCCTTGTATATTTCGTTTGTATGTTCGGCTTATATGTTGAAACATACAAGCGCCGAATATACAATGACTTAACTTGTTTTAAAAAGTTCGTCGAGTCCGCGTTGTATATGTGCATTGTATATTATACAAGCCCCCCCTTTCTTTTCAAATCTATGGATATACAACGAATTTACCATATTTAAAATCCTTTTCATGTCCGCCACTGTATATTTCGTTGTATGCTACTCAAACATACAAGCCCACGGACATACAACAATTTAACTCCGCTTAATAAATCTTCGGGTCCACGCGATGTATATTCTCAATGCATATTATCGAAATATACAAGTATTTAACCTTATTTAAACAACTCTCCGTGTCTGCGACTTGTATATGGACGTTGCATGTTCCAAATGTATGTATAAATATACAACTTCGAAATGTACAATGAATTAACCTTGTTTCATAATATTTGAATTATGCGCCGTGTATAAAGTGTCTTGTATGTTTCCTTGTATGTTGCGACCTGCCAAACATACAAACGTTAGATACATGCAACGGAACTCAAATATTATTCATTTCAGTACTAAATTATTTCGGATCCATCTTGTATGTATATTTCAAAACTTTTACCAAATGTATACAAGATATAAGAATATACAATCGACATTGTATATGAAAGCGATATACAAACGAGATTGTATATGCGACATACAAACCTGAATGTACATTTTACCAAAATGATCATAACTTGTAAAATACGGCAAATTTTAAGATGGTTCAAAAAGCAACCCTAGCTCATTTTTCACAAGGAACCCAACCATATCATGCACTGGTACTAAAAATGCATTTTTTCTCTATTTTTAACAAAGTTTGCAACTTTAACCCCTCTTTTTCCCTTTACCACCAAGCAAAACAACACACACAGAAGCAAAAGCAACAGCCACAGCAGGGGTCCTCATTTTGCTAAGGAGTAAAATGGGGCGTGTTGTGAACATCACAACACATTCAAAAACTAAGATGTCAAAGAACTATGCGACAAATTTCATATCCAACACTGCATTTCCACCCCATATTACCCCCAAGGAAACTGTCAGGCGTAGGCATCAAATAAAACCATTTTAAAAATCCTAAAAAAGACTGTCAATGATGTCGATCATGACTGGCACGTCTAATTGAATCCCGCGTTGTGGGCCTACCGCACAAGTATCCGTACACCCACAAGTGCAACACCATACTCCTTGGTCTACAGATCTGAAGCCATCTTGCCCATTGAAGTCAAGATCCCATCCTTGCGAGTATCGTTAAAAGGCCTCATAACAGATGAAGAGTACCAAATATCCAGACTTCAAGAGTTGGAGCTGCTAGAAGAGAGAAGGCAACAGGCCTTTAACCATCTCAAGGCTTATCAACAAAGGATGTCCAGAAGTTACAACCATAGAGTAAAACCCCAGGTATTTCAAGTTGGTGACCTGGTACTTAGAGAAAATCCCAGAAATTGACAAGATAGAGAGAAAAAAAGCAAGTTTAAACCCAACTGGTTGGGTCCCTATGTCATCATTGCTGCCTATGGGTAAGTGCTTATCAATTGGCTACATTAGAACGTGAATTGTTTGTTGATCCCATCAACAACATGCATCTTTGCAAGTTCTACACTTAAACCCCAATGCAAGGGAGTCAAAAATAACAAAAAAATCAAAAAATGACAAAAGTAACAAAAAATCATCCTCTGATGAAAACCTGGCAAACAGGCACCTTGGATAGGTACCATGGTGAAAACCTGACAAACAAGCATCATGTGTTCTTCTAGATTTTGTGCAAATAAAAGCAAGTGGTGAAAACCTGGTAAACAGGTGCTCCTTGTGATGAACCACCTTCTCCATCTTTTTCAACCTTGTCCTTCGTTCGTACCTCCAAAAAAGCAAGTGTCCATCTGATCGCCTTAGTGTACCTACCATGGCTTGTTCCTCACTTGTCCTTATCGCTTTCTGCCCATCCAGACTTGCAACTCTCATGTCACCTGTCTTACGATCCATTTCAACCGTTATCGAACTACGTCGCCTCTGAGCTATCACATAGGCAAGGCCATCATCGATGCACCCCCAAGGCTCCCTTCCCATCCATGCCATCCTATCTCACCTATCCTTTTGTCCTTCCAATCCTCAACTTTGTCCATCGCCTAGGTCTTAGGTACTCCAAGTTCACCCCGGAACTACGTTGCCTCTGTGTCGTCACGTAGGCAAGGTCATTTATCAATGAGCCCCCGAGGCACTAGGTCAGTCCTTTAGGGCTCATCTCTCCGTCTCTGTTTGTCCGTTCATCCATAATAATTTGATCCTTTATCTGACTGTGGGGCAAGTCCTTGACCTGGTTATGGAATTAGATTCTTGAATGCCACATATTCTAAGAGGACACCTTTCACTAAGACAAGCACACACGCAGCAAAACATGCTTTCAAACCAAAATCTTGACACAAAAATGTCAACCTTTCCAAAGGAAAGCAAAACAAGGACCAAAAACATATCAAAGTGATTTTATCTATACTATAACAAGAAAGCACATCTAATCCAAGAATGTTTTGTGACAAGGGTTAAGTTAGAGAGTCTTGATTTTTCGTTCTTATGCCTTTCTATGGTACTCGATAATGCCAAAAGCTAGAGATGCTATGATGGGGCATAATCGTTTTCTTTGTCTACTATTTGTGGATTAATCTTTAGTAATGTGAAGCCTTGTCTAACAACATGATTGGCAAAAGATCATCAAGGACTTCAAAGGTCTAACATGAACGGGGGAAATCCTTGTTTGTTGACATGCAAGAAATACTTCGGTAATCTCGATTCAATTATACCTTGATGCTTGTATTAACTTGCTAAATCAACATCCAGGTAAGCAATACTCAGGTCATCTCGGTTCAATTGTACCTAGATGCTTGTATTAACTTACAACATTTAAAAAAAGTACCCAAAAAAAATTACCCAATGATGAAATAAGCACTTCAAAATACTTGCAATATCAAGATGGAAAAATTTATTTGCATTCCATATCCATAACATATCCAATTACATTCTGTATCCATACCCATACTATATCCAATTGTATCTCATATCCATATCCATATCCCATGCAATAAAGATTCTATGCGGAGTATCAATGTTTACAATTCAAAGTTTGTGATTCCTTCATTTGTGTTTTCTTCTATCAAATCAAATTTCTATCTATCATTGTGTCTCTTATCAATAGTTCTAGTTGTCAGTCTGAGCAGTGATCCAAATGCAGGTCCATCCTTAGTCCATACCAATCAAGTTAATCAATCTTGTCAAATGATCCAATCATAATCAGGGGTCTTGATCCTTGTCTAGTTGTAAACCAACTCAATCAATTATAATCAATCAATTGTCTTATACAGGATGTTGCATTGTCAAAATTAGACCAACACATGTGTCTTACATGACATGGTTCACTTTCTGAAACCAAACATTATCCTTCGTGTTGCTCTAGGGATATATCGTTCCCCACCATGACAACACTATCGTATATCGTTATCAATTAATCAGTTGGTTTATTGCTTGACAGGGGCAATACCTTGTTTGTTCTTGTATCATTTGTGCATACTTGCTTGCTTGCTTGTGTGTTTCATCATGTTCTCTTGCATCACGTATCATTCGGCTCTTTCTTCACCCATTTTCTTCAAACCTAACCTTCTTCATAGTGAGATTGTCTGTCTCACACCTTCTGCCTTCTCCCTATCCAATCTCCCGAGGGGCCATCCTATCGTCATAACCTGTAACAGGGACAAACTGAGGCATGTATCATTTTCAGACAATCTTTTTCTTTGAAACAACGTGATAAAATACATTGCTTCAAAGAGGGGCAAAATGTATACACCTAAAATTGGCTCATATCGAATTAAGTAAATATTTTAATGTTTATCTTAATTCTTATTTTCTTCTATCAATTAAATAAATATTCTAAATTTATTTGATTGGTTCATTATTCCATAATTAAATAAAAATCAATTTAATTAAATTCCTTAAATTCTTCTAATGTCTCACATAATTAAATAACCTACATTATTTAATTAATCCAAATTTCTCTATCCTAAGTCCTAATTCCATAAATCCACCTCACCAATCTACCTCACATTTTCCACCTCACCATGTTGCACATGTAATTAAATATTTTAAATATTTAATTAGCTAATATTCCCTCACCCACATGTCCTCTTTATCCTCCAGTTAAAATTAGTTAACTCATCAATCAAATCTGTTAACTAATTAGTCATTTGAGTTCACTAATCAATCAATTCACTTAACTGATTCGTCAATTCAGTCAACTCCCCAATCAACCTAGTTAACTTATTAGTCCTTTGAGTTAACTTCTCAATCTATTCAGTCAACTCCCCAATCAATTCACTTAACTGATTGGTCTATTCTGTTAACTCTTCAATCTATTTTGTTAACTCCCTTATTGCATGATGGAGCTTAGACACTTGTCCTCTTTCTATTCGCGCACATTCCTCAACCGTTCTCAACCGTTGATCTTCTCATTTCTTCTCAACTATTGATCTCTTCTCTTCTGAGTCTATAAATTAAACCTTATTCCTACATTTGAATCATCTAAGCTTTCAGTACAATTACCCTATCAAATTACTAGCGCGCCTTTGGCATCCCCACTACCATACATTTGCTTGAGATCACACCATCATTGCTTTGAAGCTCCTCTTCATAACAATAAAGTATCATAGTCATTTCTCCATCGCCATCTTGAAGAACGAAGCAAGAAAGTGTGCTTCCTGAGGGCAACTTTCATCACAAAAGATCGATCAAAACTAGGCGAACAATGGAAGCCGCAGGATAACAAGGTTTGTGAGGTTTGTGCTTTATTTATTCAACCTTGTTATTCGCAATTTCTATTGATGTTCATTGGTTTATTAATAGTTTTATGTTCTTAACCACAATCCTTGATAACAGTTTGATTACTGTCTAAGATCATGTTTATGCAACTTATGTGTGTTTCAATGCAACCGCTATACATACTGCCCTTGGATGGAAAAACCATGGTTCCAAATGCTAACCAGGTTCATTCATATCTGTGATTGTCTAGCCCTCAAGGAAGAGAAAAATTCATTACAATCCAATGACACAGACGTTGATCCCTACCCCAAGTCAACTATATTATACCCAAGTGACTGTCCAGAATCCAAATGCATAGTTGGTTAAAGTCAAAATGTCTTGTGTAGAAGTAGCCTCATTCTTCCATTATGGAAATGGATTCGTGTGGTATACTGTGTTACTGTTATTTATTTCTTAAGGAATGACAGGATGAAGTTGAAATGAACTGTAATTGTTGTGACCCATTGTTACCGAGATCTACATCTCAAGTCCCTGTGAGTCTCCATGGCAGATTTTTCCAAGGCTTATTGACATAGTATCTGCTTCCTTAGAACAAAGGTTAAAGGAGATGGTGGCTAGCACTGCTGAAAAGTTTGATTAGAAATAGAAGAACAGAAGAGAACTGTGTTTTTTTTTAAAAGATATAAACGAAGATCTTTATGCCTTAAAATAAAGGCTTTATAGCCTATTTAATGTTTAGTCTCTATAGCCTGTGTCTCATTTTCCTTTTGTTACAATAAGAGAACTAAGTGATAACTACATTTTTGGTATTCTTTGAACATAAATCTCTGCTTTCCATGAAGTGACATCTCTTTGAGGCATTATGTCAAACAATCCACTTGCCTCGCCTATGTTATCACGTTTTGCACGCATAGCTTCCATTAAAATAGAAACTGGTATGTTATAATGGCGATGGTTACGTAATTGCTGCCATATCTGTCGTTCTTGTTATCCGACGCTTGAGTAGTGTAGCCAATTGAAGTTTTGACTGATGTCTAAGCCTTAAGCATACGCGTGAGTATGTAGTTTAGAACCTAGAGTATGTAATTTTAAATAGAGTTTATTCTTATACCTTTTTCCCCTCACTGGTTGCTTTTAGGTAATTAGATATAGTCATTACTGTATCTTCGGATGGACATTATAGGGTGCAAACTCCTTAATCTTTTCTGAATAAATTAATTTGCATTACATCTGAGATGCCTTCTTTGAACAAAGGTAAATGATGTCGGTGAAATAGGCCCAAATGCATGGCTACATTCTTTTGTCACAAAATGCACGTATGGTTTCATGCTGTTAAGTGACCTCAATTTGGCATTTGCTTAAAAAAGTTGCTTAAATTTCTCACCAAATCCATTTTGTCTATGCCGTGTCATTTTTATGGCATTATGTTAATCAGAAAACTATTGTTTACATAGCTTTCGACAGACCTCTTTTTTTTGCCATTTCATAGTAATATGTTAAAATGTTTTTTTTTAATGGTCTTTTATGGTCTTTGCATTAACCCGCAGGAGATCTATTTTTGGTATAGAAGAACCAACGTTATACTTTTCTTTTTTAAAAAAAACATAATAATAAATGGTATATATACAAAGACTTATGAAAACTTTAGGAAACTACTACTTTAACTTTTAAGAACTCTTCCTTTACTTTATTTAAATGTAATTTGGAAGAGAGAAATTAATTAACTAATATAGTTATTTTGTAGATACTTTAGATATTTATTATTTATTTATCTATTTTATTTATTTTCATAAATATAAATACATTAGTTTAATTTCCATAATAGTGTTGTAAAAATGCATTGTTAGTTTATGTATATGGTTGATAATTTTGGGAATAATATTATTTATTTATTTATTATCATTATTATTATTTTTCCTTTCCTTCATTGAAGTCTATAGAAGGTGATTGAATATGATATGAGAAGAGTGTGGATATAATATTTTGAGACAATGTACTATATGAGGTATATTAAGATTTTTTATTGCATAGGAATTGTTGATTGAAGACTAAGAAATTGACAATTAATGACTTATCTTTTAGAAATTATATCTTCATTCTAATAGTTGTGTAAAATTTAGCGAAGTGATCTGCCTAACATAAGAATGTGATTAATATTTATCTCATTGATTGTGTTGCTTGTAGAAGTTACACCTAATGCTTTCATTCTATTATTATTGATCAAATTTATGAATTATTAAACGACCTGATTCTTACGTTGTTATGCTTATTTGAAAAGATGAATGGACAATGTAAGATTCTTATCTTACGATTATGTATGCATATTTTGGGTGACAAAAAGTTATTAAGAGGTATGTTTACTTGAAGTATGTTTTGGTGTTATGCACGTTTTTCCTATTTATGCATTTGTGTATGAAGAGATGAAAGGGCATGGATGGGCGCCGAATATGGATTAGATTCAGAATAAGCATTTGAAATATGCTATAGGGTTGATAGATAAATCATGTTGCACTTGATTCCTTCACACAAACCGTCTTTAGTTTACTAGACCCCTCGTGATGGGTCGGGCTTCCCAGTAGGGAAGCACGGGGAAGCTTAGTGCTTCGTGGTAGGGTGGATATCACTACGATGATGCGCTCTCTCTCTCTCTCTCTCTCTCTCTCTCTCTCAGATTCAATGGATCAGATGCAAAGTGATTTTATGTATATTGTTGATGTGATATTCTTGTATAAGCCTACATGGCTAAATTTTGTAAAGGCACGGTCTTGCTGATATACTTTTGATACATTGATGTATATAAAGATATTTAATTATGTCTCTATTTCTGCTCCATGTTATATATAATTTATTCTAATTTAATAATTTGGTATCGAAATGCTTTTTCAAAGAATATTTTTAGTGAGTTTTTGATCCTTACAAGCTCAATTACAATCAGAGGAATCAATCCTCCACAGGCTGTAACACACTATAGCTACCATCACCAAGCTCTAGAATCTTCTGCCTTCTGTAACCCCCAAATCAGCTAGGGTTTTTGTTTTCCCACCTATTCTTGACTCTACACTTTCCCCCTTAACTCTACTACTGCCCAGGGTTCCCAAAATAGTCACAAAGAGCACTTTTTGGTGGCCTCTAGCTAAATTTTAAAATTTGCAACTCTCTCCAAAAGTAGGTCAACTTCTGGGAAGCATAACTTTTGATCTGGATGTCCGATTGACGAACCGTTTTAAGTGCCGAAAATCCGTAAATAGATTTCCATCAACTTTTCAAGAAGTTATGGGATGTTTTAGTGCCTCATATCTCATTTTAAAAAAATTTAGGGGGTTTTTAGAAAACAAAAACTTTAATATCTTTCAACTCACAAATGATCTTTGCCTGATCCCTTCGCCAAAGGTCTTATATTTCAGTTATGAAGTTTTTTGTAACTTTTTACTTCAATCTGTGCCCAAATGCAAACTTTCCTGAAATGGCAGTCAAACTTTCCAAAACTGGCAGTTTGCTATTTTTAGTAGTTTAGAAAAACTAAAAGTCCTACATCATTATTCAAGCGATTATGGAACCAAAAACACTAATTATGGAAAGAAATGAAAACAACTGCAATGATTTTGAATTAACTTCTTTTTGGGTGATGCAAGATTGCCCTTACACCACTGGATGCTCCTGCATCACTTTTCATCAAGAAGAGGCATCCAAAGCACACATATCTAAGAGATATTTTTCCAGTTAAGCTACTATTTAGATATTTACATAAAATGATTAGTCTTTTACTTCATCGGTATGTTAGAAGATGTAATCCCACAAGTTCATTACTTATAGATCCATGTCCCAAAGGCTTCCTCCCATATTACTAGTTAATGATCCCCAACAAGAAAAGGTAAAATAACTAATATATTTATCTTCCACAAGCCAATATACAAGAGCACACTGCTAATTCGTTATGTAAGAAAGTTGATCAGTCTTCTGCTTCATCAGTATGTTCCCAAAAGCAAATACCAAAAGTACGCAACTTGGCAGATCCACTTGCCAAAGGTGTCCTCCTGTATTACTAGTGGAGGATAACAATAAGGAAGGCTTGTAGATCAGTATTTCTGGATTTAACTGTGTATGTGTTTTTTCCTCAACGTTTCGGATCATACTCCATGATCCATCATCAGGAGAAAATAGAGCCAGAGAAGTGAAAAAAAATTTCACTTCTCTGGCTCTATTTTCTCCTGATGATGGATCATGGAGTATGATCCGAAACGTTGAGGAAAAAACACATACACAGTTAAATCCAGATATACTGATCTACAATCATTATGGACTATGGAAATTTGATGTCTATCAATAAGGAAGGCTATTAAAATTAGTATAACAGTCTTATTTGACCCATTATAGCAAAGAAGCGAGATTGATAGTGTAAGCTAAAGAGTTCCAAGGGGACATCTATCATCAAGATGTATTTATGATTCAAAAGCTAATTGGACACTCAAGAAAAAATGATCACTTCAATTTCTCTCAAATGCAATGCCACAAGTCCAACTTGATAAATCCACCTGCCAAGGAATCCTCCAGTATTACTAATTGAGTGCTTGATCAACAAACTAAGTCTTGTACTTCTTCAGTATGTTCTCAAGTACCATAAGTCCATAACTTGATAAATCTAGTACCAAGGGTTTCCTCCAGTATTACTATTGAAGGATACCACGCAAGGAATGACATACTTGAACTAATATAACAACCACTAAAAAAAATAGTTTAAATTGATAAATTAAGCTTAGGGCTTCCGTGGTTATTTGTCTAGAATTATTTTAGATCAAACACTTGTGTGCTTTTAAAGAGTAGAAACAGCTAAGAACCAATTGCCATTGCTTACTGTCTGTAAAAATAGAAAACCCCTAATATCATTGGGTACTTCTATAACCCAAAAACCCTCAATTTCCAAACTTTTTTTAAAATTTACATTTAAAGATTTTGAAAATAACTTTAATTATTTTTTAGTTTTTACATTTAACAAATTTCTATTTAGTTGTATTCAAATTCTATATTTAATCATTTTTTACCTCATAATTTCTATTTGACTGTTGAATTCCAAACCTAAGCACATTGGTCTATTATGATAATAGCTTTGTATAAAGTAGAATTGTTTTACAAAGACTTAAATATAATTATAAAATTAGTCATTCTAGATAAGGATAGTTGCAAGCTTTAAAAAAATGATTATTAAAAAATAAAAATCATATTTTATATAATAAACTATTTTCGCAACAAAATATAAATAAAAATAAAATTCACATACACAACATTTCTTGAAATCCAATGTGAGTGTACCATACGTCCATGAATGCAAGATCTTCTCACAAGAAAGATTGGCTTCAAAGTGTAATTTAGTGTTTCATATCTCTTCTTTCTTTCTCTACAAATAACCTATCGGCAAATCCATTGCACACAAAAATCGTGCAACTGCTAGTTTATTTCTAAATTATTTAATAGAGGTGTGACATTCCACTAATTCAGACCATCTTGCTTAGGTAGTGGTTGTACTTGTTTGTTCAGGTTATTTATGCCCATTACAATGGACTTACTTTTACATTACTAGACTACCCATAATTGAAGAAAATTTTTATTTTTTGGCAATTTGCATTACATTGTTTATTAGTAATTATCGCCAATTGATCAAAATTTGAGCAGGGTCTTTTGTTAATATAAACTTGCGCTTTTCTTGATAGTGATTGAGTTTTGTTGATCAATTTATTTTTTTTCCATCTTTGACCTTCAAATGCCATTGACAAAATAAAGACAATGCTCCTTTTTCTCTTGAGTGAAAGGTTTAAAAAAATATTTGTTTACTTGTTTTTATACTTTATTTTCACTTAACAATAATAAGTTTTATTTGAATAAAATGTGTCGTATTGTGACCTAATTAGCTAGGCTTTTCTCTACACATTTTAAAGTTAGAAAAGTCACTTTTGACATGTTCTCATACCTTAAAATATTATTCAATTTCACATACTTTAAATATTATTCAATCACTAAAATTATAAAATTAAGTTTTGGAAATGTTCATACCTAATAATATTATTCAATTGCTTTCACTTTATAAGAAACACCATTCTTTTCAATACAACAAAGCACTTTCACTTGACACACATTAATATTACTTATCAATGAACCTGTTGCACTTCTAACAATTTAGGTTCTAATATACAAGCTATGAAAAATGAGATTTATTAATTGTGGACAAGATGTTTAAAGGAACAAAATTTTTGACTTCAAGGGAAACTAGGGTTTATGTCTAAAATTTTGGATAGGAAAGATGAAGAGAAACTAGGGTTTTGAGGCTCCCACGTGGTTGCTCCAGATTTATACACCTAACAATGAGTGTAATGTAAGGAAACAAATTAGAGGTGTATGCTTTAATAATTCTATGTAGAATTTCTAGGACCAACAATGTTGTAATGGTGAAATTTGTGTGTACCCATGTCATTTCCCATTTAGTTTTCTACCTATTTTGTGGGGAATACTTTGATACATAGATATATTGATAAAGGCATAATATTGTACAAAGTTGGGTCCCTTGTCCTTGCTATCCAACTACTTCATTACAAACCTTTATATGCACCTACCACTTATTCCCTATGTTCACAAACCTTCATACATTTGCTCTATACATTTGATAATCATGCTTATGCTTGCATTTATTTCCACTAAACACAAGTTTGTGCTATATGTTATGTCTTTGTATTTATATAGACATTCAAACCAATCACCTCCTAATCAAGTATTATTTGATCGTAGAGGGGAATCATTCAATTTACATGCTTCAACTGGTGTTCTTAAACGAATCTAGCTTTGCATAATCATTCTAAAAGCATTTGCATTATTGGAGATTATTGTTTTTCAATTATTGTTCAATTTCTAAGGGTTAATTTAGGAGAACTTGACTCCATGTAATTAATCAACAACCCTTGAGGTACTTCTAAATACCATGAAGTCCCCTAATTTTTAGGAATAATAGAGTAGACTTCCACACATCCGTCAAAGTGAATGAAAGCAGTTTGTAGATTATTTAGGACAAGTTTGTAGTTACGGATTTGTCTCTAATAATCAAACTCATCCTCATATAATCACAACTAAATATGTTATTCCTAGACAACTTATGATTCTAATATCTCTCGTTGCAAATCTTAAGATGCATCATATTCAGATTTGTATCAGCCTTAGAGCCATCTTCAATTATCAAGCTAAGTACACTTGTTTTCTATTTATATTCCTACACATTTTAACTACTAAGGTCAACATTAAAGTCTTCAACTCATAATTAATTAGTTTAGGTTAATTGCACTTATGTGGATGCATTTTATTGGATTAGCCTAGACTAAGCATAAGGAAAGGTTATTTTCCTTTACATGATTGGTGAACCTTGTAGACACTTGAAAATGATTGTCCTTATGACATATGTCCTCGCACCTCCTAATCCACTTTGCGACACTTTCAACACCTTTCGACATCCTTCATCCTAGGACTATCCCTTTATCCCAAATTAATTAAATAAATCAAAATTATTTAATTAATTTATCCATTTATTCCTCCTAGCAAATTAATTAAATAAATCCTATTTATTTAATTAATTTAACTTCACATATAATCCCTCTCCAACAATTAATTAAACCATATGTCCTTATCCTCACAAATCCCACAAATAAAACAAATTTAAAATACCCTCCATAAAAGGACAAAAAATAAAAGTCAACTCTACTTTTGATCTCCACCCTCCATTTCAAAATCCCATATTTTAATCTTGACCATTCAAATGTAAAAAAGGAAACCCTATAAATCCTTATCATAACCCTAATTCTATCTCATCAAAACCTAGCCATTGATCTATACTTCAAATCCTAGCCATCCATCCTTATCAAGCCTCTATAAAACAAACCCGCATCCTAAAGCCATGAGATAACTCCATTTCATGTACTGTTATGCTACAGGAATTATAAGCAATTTTAACATCTCTATCTATCACAATCATTGAGCATATCCATTGGAGTGTTGGGTGCAACATCAATCTGCTCTATCCAAGGAGAAAGGAAAGTCTAAGGTGAAGGGATTACATGTTTATTCTTTATCTTCTTGTTATTTGTCTCGATCATTTTATGTTCTTTCGTTTGGCACTTTCGAATTTAATGTTGTTTTGTAAGCTTTGGAATCTTTGTGTTGAAGATTTAGCCTTTTTTGGTGACGATATGGAGGTGAACTTTCACAGGAGGCCTCCTTCAACAAAATCAACCTTGTCATTACGCCCAAAGCAACTCACAGAAAACATTTGGTATAAAATACTCTATATTTCGCTCACTAGAAAACTTTTGAAAAACAAATTAGTTGTAGGTCATACCATACGGATCCATACCGTACAAACTGTCGTATGGCTCTATAGAGTCTGCAGGTATATCAAGTTTCATCCATGACCAATCACAGTTTTATTGTTTTAATTGATCACTTTAATCTTTGGTTTGACACAATATTTCAAATCATTTTTATCGATGATAACTTTGTTTTATCCACAAGATTGTTTTTCATTTTTATTCGCAGGTTTATCAATTTGTTTTCATGTTTTACACATCAGATCTATGGGTTTCTTGCCCACGTAGGTTTGAAATTCCTTGCGGCTCCAACGATCGACGTCTAAGCCCTCCAAAGGCTCAAGGGCAATGCTCTGTTGGAACTACCTTCCCTGGTCTTCACTACCAACAACTATGGCCAAGATTTGAAACATCCTCTCAACTGTGGCATCCACCTGGAGCCTACACTCCAAATTCCTTCACTGTTAGACCACTGCACGGGTTCACCATCAAACTACCTTCTAACCGCCTTCTAACCCGCATGTCCATGCATGTACCTTCTAACCACCTTCTACATTTCAGCTACCAGTCCTTAAGTCTCGTAGATCTTCACCCTTAGTGTGATTATGAGGGTTCATCCCATAGTTCTATTTGTTTTCCATTAGTAGCGGTTAGGGAACTTGCCATCCGATACTGCCAACAACCACTTGTGAAGGGCTTTTCCGTGACTGCTAGCAGTCACCGTTCTGTCATATAAGGACATCATCTAAAGTAACCACCAATGCCTACTGTCAAGAATGCCCACAACACTAAACTTCATCTCAAACTGTATGTTAACTATTAATACACACTAACTATTAATGGTCACTTAACCATTAACTTTCACATTAACATTTACTATCACGATGGCATTCACTGCCAATTTAACCACAACAATAAATGTTATCTTAACTGCCAGAGTCTAAGCTTGCGAGCATGTGACAGGAGAGGACGATAACCACTAGAAGTTATATAAACTGTTAATGCAAAACCTTAACTACCAGTAGATAAAGTACCCACATGTGACCACATTTTCATAACCACTAGCAGTTTACTTAACCATCAGGCTAACCTGTTATCTCCATTTGTCCTAAAATAGGTAGTTTTTTTTTCAAATGTGCATAACTTTTGACAGGTATATTAGATTTTCTTGAAACTATCTCATAGGAACACTATCTATAGGTGGTCAATCATAGGAACACTATCCTTGTGTTTATTTGGTCAATCATAGGAACACTATCTCACATATGGTCTCCCCTTGCACTTCGTATGATGTTGGGGATCAAAAGTGAATAGTGGTCATGTTGTCATTAAAGTATGCACCTTGTTGAGTTTGAGTAAAACCCAACTACCTTGTGAAACATGGGACGATCTCACTGAGTGTGGGCTTAGATAGGTTGAGATCAACCTCTAGAGAGGGTTGGTTCCCTTGATAGATCACCTAAAACTAATCTACTATAATGTTGTTTGCTGGGAAAAGAAAAAAAGAAAGTGGCATGAACTAAGCTAAAATTGAGAAAGGTGTGATACACCTGATATTGGTGATTTGTACTTGTTGGTTTGTGTACATATGAGTTTGAAAATGAGTTCAAACTACTCACAACTCAGTTTTGACATGCAATACATAAGTATTCCATAACAAAGTCTTGTGCTACAACAGTTTTCTTTGAAGGAAAAGGCTTGTTTTCACAACTTTGAAGACTGTTTTGACATACAACATAAATTATGACTTGCATCTACACATTTTTGCTATATGAAGGTGTTTGCAATAAGACATTAAATTAAGGATTCAGACATAAATCACATAACCATATCAATCATTTTGGTCAACACACTAAAACAGAGATAGTGAGAAGGAAAGAACTTGTTTTTATTGCTCAAAAGGTACTTAAAAATTGTTGTACAAGTCTGATTTTGTATTCTTTTTATAAAAATATGAGATTACATTGATGTTCTTGATTTACAATCATGGATTTAGACTAGAAAGAACTGAAAAAATTACAATACTATTTCAAAACTAAGAGAACTCCCTTCTAAAACTAGGAAGAAGTGTCCAAAACAGACCCAAGGCATCTCTTTTTGAAGTCCAATAGCTAGAGGGAAAATTGCACATGCTTTGAAAGAGAAGAGGACACTTGTTCTTGAGGAGGTTTGGTCAAACCTTCTTTGTTGCTGCTGTAGGAACATGGGCCTAATTTATCTCCTTGGAAGGCTCCACTATGCATGAAAAGAGGAGGTAGTTGGGATGTACAACTTGGAAGGTGGAACTACTCCTTGAATGCTCCAAAATTAGCTCCTCAACCTCCTAGATGCTTGGATATTGTTTAAATTGCCTATAAAGCTATTATAATTGCTCATAGTAGCCATATGTCTTCTAATTTGTTCCACAAATGCATAGTACAATTGTGTCTTCTCATCCTAACTACCCATTGCACCTTTATAGGACATGTGCCTCATGAGGTTGGACTGATTTGGACTCTTTAGGGCGTGGGAGAATGATTCAATCATTTTAGGCCCTTTTAAATTGCATCTTCAAGGTCTCTTTATGGCTCTCAAACACCTTATGACCATCTCACATTTGTACAGGGTAAAAGCACAAAGTTGTGTCACACTTTCAGCCAACAAAATAATTTTGGGCGAGTCAATTTCGCCCCCAAATAATTTTGCCTGAATCCACATGTTGGTTTTTTCCTAGACTGGATGCTTATTCCTAGATTTCCCTACAAGGTAGCCATCAATGATCAACAGGATCTCTAGGCCAGGGGCCAATAGTATAGGAGATAGACTCTATATTTTATCTCCTCTTCTTCTTCAGGCTCTGCAAAACCTAGGGGGGTATTCCCTACTCAACATCCATGAGGATATACATACAAAGGCTGGGATGCTGACAGAAAGCAGATAAGTCCTCCTGTAAGTAGACCAAAACTGAAAGATAAGAGCAAAGGGGCTAGCTTTGGGCCTATTTGCAGTTGTAGACAGAGGACTTGGATCCTAAAACTAATTCTAATGTCTTAAAGATTGTTTTAGATTTTGATTTTAATTTTAAGTTTGGATGCAAAGCTGGACATGGTTGTAACACAAACACAAAGCAAGATTGGTGCCTATCCAGGGCCTGGAGTCAGAAGACATACACCTGTGAATGATATGCATGAACAACTAAAACTGGATTTCAGGGGGACACATATGATACCTGCCTTATAGATATCTCCCAATACAGAGTGCTAAGCTATCTATACTTATGGCATCCCTACTGTAGTGTACCCTTCCCAATGTTCAATCTGAGAACAATTTAATCTACCCCTTGAGCAGAAGTTAAGAGATCAGACATTCAACATAGGAATTCTATGTTCTAGAGTCTCAAACATTGCTTAAATATCCAGACTCAGAAGAAAGATACATGTAATACTGGAGACAGAATTAACAAAACACATGCTAACATAGCATTTCTCATATAAAATTAACCATGAAATCAGTGGATTCATGCAAAAATGTACAACAAGAGATACATAAACTCACAGGTTTTGCTGTACAGAGCAACCAAATCAGCTGTATTGTATTACAGAGCCAAATGTTCAACTTTCAACAACCTAAACAATGGTAACACAGTCTACTTATATCAGCCAGAAAGTGTACCACAGTAATTAATTACAAGGCTTTTACAAAAATCCGCCAGATACAGATCCTTCAAAGGAATGGCGCTCAAAATTTATTAATGCAGCAGACAAAGGGGGGGCCTTGAGCCATGCGCCATCATCTGGGGTCTTCATTCAAAAATCAGGCGACCTGACCATGTGTACCATTGCCCACATCCCTGCATCGTCGCCATTAAGGGTCTCAACCACCCACGGCCGCTTGAAAACCGTCGCTGCATTCAAAAAAGATTTCCCGCCAAAACATGCTTCTCTGCAGGTTGAAAATACACAGGGGAATAATCTCACATGCACGGTGAAGAGATCACTTTAGTATTTTAAAAATGGGGCCACATGCCTACTAAGTGTCGAGCGCTTTTGCCGCGCTCGACACACAAGCCTTCGCCCAAGAGCCCATCGCCGTGACACAAGCCATCGGCCAACTCCCAAATTCTCCTGCCGACCTCACTAGTTACTCCGATCGCACCTCCACAAGCCCCTGTCAGCTAGACATAGTCTATCGGCTCGCCTCAAAAACCTCCTGCCGACCTCCGTTGTCTCACCGACCGCTACACCACAATTCCCCATCGGCTAGAGATGCACCATCGGGCCAACCTTCTAAACTTCCACCGATAGCATGAGTCTCTCCGATCGCTACTCCAAACTACCCTGTCGGTGTGACTGACACCATCGGCCAACATGAAATCCCCCTGCCGATAGAACAACTCCCGCCGATAACATATCGGCCTCCCCCTTCATCTGTCAGACCCTCCACTATCGGCCCAACGCAATCCATCCTTGCCGACAACACAAGTCATGCCGAAGACCACCTCCATCGGTGTGACTTACACCGTCGGAGCAACCAAAATCTCCCCAGCCGATCTCACTAGTTACGCTGATAGACATCAGCCTCCCATCTCCGTCGGTATGACCAAAGCCATCGGCTAACCTCAAAATGCCTATGCCGATACTCAATCTCACTCTGATGGCATACCACATCCTAGGTCTTCGGTGAGACCATCCTCCCTCAGAGCAACAAGAAAATCCCTGACCGATAGCACAAGCCCTGCCGACGACCACCTTGAACATCCCTCATCGGCCAGACACCTTACATCGGCAGCCCAAAAATTCGCTTCGCCAATAGCCAAACACACGCTGATGACCACTCCAAATCCTCATCGGCCTGACACTACCCCATCGGCGGACCCTCCAACGGCTAGCCCGATATAAAACCTCACTCCGATGGCATTCCCCATCGGGGTGACCTCCTTCCATCGGCAAACCACAAAAGACTGCTGCCGATATGCCAAAGCTTGCCGATGAACACCTGAGATACCCTCATCGGCATGACCAATACCATCGGTGGAACCACAAACTCCATCGCCGATAGATCAAGCTCCTGCCGATGGACAGGAATACCTATGGTTTGAATGAAGAAACCCTCCAACAAACAAGCTCAGCCTCCAGGTCAAAACAAGTGCCAACACTGGCTCTGAATGGGGACGTGCAGGTGAAAAACCTGCAGGGAGAACTAGATCTCCGGGTAGACCAGGCAAAAAAGCCAAAAAAGCACGAACTATATAGAACATTTACACTATATACATATTTTTACAAATGTGCACAGGGACAAGTCATCTATGCAAAATAGAACTTAAGGAATTGGCCATCCACAGGCAATTCCAGAACTTCACCATCTAGGGCCTAGAGGAAATACGAGTCCTCCCCATGAGTGCTGCAAATCTGATATGGGCCCATCCATAAGGGTTCGAATTTACCATGTTTACCCTTTTCTTGACCTTTTGCATTCCATACGAGCACCAGATCATTGACTTGAAACTTCCTTTTTGTAGCTCTCCTGTCAAACTGATATTTCACATCTTGTTGTCTCTTAAGGTTGATCTGGTGTGCTTTCCTTCTATTTTCATCCAGTGCAACCAGCTGGTTCACTCTTTCTGTCATGGAGTCTTCAATCTCCTCATCATTTTCCTGGATGAATCTGTAAACTGGTAGGAGATTGTTTATGGGCAATCTGGCTGATGCACCATATACTAGCTCAAAGGGTGACATTCCAATAGCCTTTTTTACTGTCACTCTGTCAGCCCATATTGCTAACTTTAACTTTGAGTCCCAAGCTCTCTTGTTCTTGTCCAGTATCCTCTTGATAATTTTCATGATGCTTTTATTGCTTGATTCTGCTTGACCATTTCCTTGTGGGTGGTATGGTGATGCATATGATAGATTGATCCCATATTTGTTGCAAAAATCAACAAATTCACCTGATCTGAAACACATAGCATTATCAGTGACTATCTTGAATGGTACTCCAAACCTGATGATAACATTTTCCAGTATGAAATCCATCACCACCTTACTTGTAGCTCTCTTAGTTGGAATGGCCTCAATCCATTTAGTAAAGTAATCAGTTGCCACTAAAATCCAACTGTGTCCCCCACTTGACTTGTCTGCAATTTCCCCTATGAAGTCAATTCCCCATTGCTGAAATGGAGCATCCACAGTTACAGTTCTGAGAGGTAAAGCACCATCATATCTCAATTTTCTTGAGAATCTTTGGTAAGGGTCACACTTCCTCACTAACCTTTGTGCATCTGAAAAGAGAGTTGGCCACCAATATCCTGTTTTGAGAGTCTTATGAGTTGTTGTTTGAGCAGTATAATGTCCACCACACAATCCTTTATGCATATCAATCAAAACATTGTTAGCCATATCCTCATCCACACATCTCAGCAGCACACCATCAGGGTTTTTCCAGTATAGCTCACCTTGAACAATAACATACCTAATTGCATGTAACTTTAAAGTCCTCTTTTGACTGTCACTGAAATGGGAAGGACAATTCAGATTTTGCAAGTAGTAGATAATATCCTTGTACCATTCAGATCTTGATACATTTACACTCTCATTTTGGACTGCATTAACTTGGCATGCTTCCAAGTTTGACTGTGCCATCATCTTGGCTAATCCTTGTCCTCTTACCAACTTGGTAACTTGTATGTCTATGTTGAACTCTTGCAGTTTGTTTATCCATCTGCACCTTCTTCCGGTCACCTCCTGTTGAGTGAATATGTCTTTGACTGTTGCATGGGGTACTATGCAATTATATGTGATCCTACCAGGTATGGTCTGAAACTTTTGATGGCTCTGACTAGTGCATATGCTTGTTTTTCCATAATATCATACTTCAACTTAGAAGCCTGCAAGGACATACTGAAGAAAGCTATGGGCTGTTCAAAACCATCTTCATTTTTCTGTAGCAAACACGCAGCAACAGTGTGAAAGGAAGCAAATGAAAATACTTGGAATGGCCTAGAAAAATCAGGAGATTTAAGAACAGGGGCCATCTTGATTGCCTCTTTGATACTCTAAAATGATTATATTGCTTCACTTTCCCAGTTGACAGTTGCATCCTTCTTCATCATCTTGGAAATGTTCCTTGTGGTTTCTGCAAAGTTGGGAACAAATCTCCTAACAAAATTTATCTGTCCAAAGAAGGACTGAACTCCTTTTACAATTTTTGGCATTTGAATTCTGTCAATAGCAGCCACTCTCTCTGGATCTATCCTAACTCCATCCTTGGAAACAATGTGTCCCAGGAGCTTTCCTTCAACTACCCCAAAGGCACACTTCTTTGGATTTAAAGAAATACCATACTCTAGTGCTCTTATGAAAATCTGCTCTAGATGCAAACAATGCTGCTCCTCTTTCTTTGAATAGGCAGTCAAGTCATCTTGATATACAGCCAGGATTGAATCAATCAACCCTGCAAAAGCAACATCCATTGCTCTTTGAAATGTAGCACCTGCATTTGTTAATCCGAATGGCATTATAACATATACATAAGTTCCCCATGGAGTGGTGAAGGTAGTCTTATACTGTTCTGATTCCTTTACCTTCACCTGATTATAACCTGAAAATCCATCCATCATGGATAAGAGTTCACAACCAGTCACTCTCTGCAACAGAGCTTCCATATTAGGCAGTGGATAGTTATCCTTTAAAGAGGATACATTCAAGTTCCTGAAATCAACACAAAGCCTAATATCACCAGTCTTTTTTCTGACTGGAACAAGGTTAGACACCCAAGTTGAATGTCTGATTGGCACAATTATTCCAGCTTCCCTAAGCTTTTTAAGTTCTTGCATCTTTGGAGCTAAGGTAGGATTAATAGGTCTTTGCCTCTGTCTAAATGGCTTAGCTCTAGTCTTCAATGGGATCTCATGCTGGAATAAATCTTCCCTATAGGCTTTTAGGTCCTCATATGACCAAGCAAAAACATGTTTATACCTTTTCAATAATGCAATCAGCATACTCCTGATGTGTGGTTTGAGTTGTTTACCAATGTATACCTTCTTGGGGGCCTGAGATGTCTCCAAATTTATCTCTTCTAAATCTTCCTTATTTGTGGGAGATGTCCTTGTGACCAATTTGTCTCTACTGTCAAAAGCTCTTTCCAAAGCTACTAACCCTCTAGGGATTTTATTAGTCTTCAATTGAATTATCTCTTTTCCCACAAGAGTTTCTTTTCCATCTATGGTTTCTACAAAAGCTTGGAAATCAATTTCTTGATTCTCATATTCATCTATGCAGTGCAAAAATTTTAACAAATCCCTATCATCATTAAACACTTGCCAACTGCATATATTTTCTGGTATTGTAGGCCTGATTTTAACCTCTACATTTGTAACATCTAACAGAGTGATGTCATCTAGCCTTATTGCAACATTAGCTAAGAAATCAGCCATAACATTCTTCGATCTCTCTACCCAGCCTATTGAAAATGCATCAAATAGTTCAATGGTATCCCAAACAGCATGCTTGTATTGTTTCAATCTTTTGTTTTTTGAAGCATACCTATCTCTAATTTGGGATACAATCAGCTCAAAATCCCCAAATACTCTTAGCATTTTGATTCCATGTTTGAGAGCTATATTTAGGCATAAAATTAAAGCCTCATATTCTGCAATGTTGTTTGTGCAAACAAACCTCAGCAAGAAAGAAAATTTGAGGAGCTTACCAGTTGGAGACAGGAAAACAACTCTAGCTCCAGAGCCTTCTTTTGCACAAGCTCCATCAAAATACATGGTCCACAGACCCTGCTGGTCCAGCTCTTTAATGCAGACATTTTTCTCTTTATCTTCCCTATCATCGGAGACAGCCTTGAAGTTATCACAGTTAGTGTTTACAAAGCATATCTGTTCCTCTGCTTCTTGGTCTTCCACTGTCTCTGATGATCTTTGTTCTCTGATTAGCTTAACATCCCTGCCATTCATTGGAATCATGGCATATGACAGGTCCAGCTGCATACTTCCACCAATTAGTGCTGCCCATCTTCTTGACAGCAACATACCATACTGTGGCTTGATGTCAACCACTGTTATATTCATTTTATATCTTTTCTCAGGAAATGCTACCAGTTTGAAATCTACATCCTTCATGATTCCAATAACTGGTACCTCTCTGGCATCCATAGCATAACATTTTCCACATGCCTTGTCAATTTTCAATCCAGCTTGTTGCATGACAGCTAAAGGCATGACATTTGTAGATGCTATTTTTCCATTTATAACCAGGGATACATAAAATGGTTCCACTTGTGAAGGACACTTTGTCATAGTCACTCCTAAATAGACTTTAGGAGCCTCATCTTCTTCATTACCCATGACATGCTTCTCACCCTGGATCTGAACATTTTGTTTAGCTTGAAAAGGCACCCCTGAAATTAGGAATATTGTCCTATTCTTGATCTCTTCAACCTTCATCAGTTCCATAAGTGGAACAGAGACTTTTACCTGGGAGAGGACTTGAGCTATATCAAATGGAGCATAATTTTGTATAACAGTTGTAGCTTGCTCCACAATCTTGTTTTTATCCTGAACTAATTTAGCTTTTACTTTCATAGTTCCATGATCATCATTCTTGTCTTGGGAACCTTTACTTTGATCTTCAGCCTGAGGGATTCTATTTTCTGGTCCTTGAGATTCATGACCTGTTCTATTTCTAAAATTCTGTTTATTATTACCCCACTGCCTTTTTTGTGGTTCAATTCCTTTATGACCATGCACTGGCTGACCTGCAGAAACATCTTCTAGTTGACGCAAGCTGCTTATCTGAGCTTTACCTCTGAGATTGTAGTTACTCTTGACTTGAGCAACTGCTGCAGCTGTGAAGGCCCTAATTTCCTCATCAGAAGGTCGTTGTAAGTTACTCAGAAAATTGTGTGAGCTCTGAGCATACACATAGCTCTCTTCATTACCTTCATCATAAAAGTCCTGTTGACAGGCCTGAATTCCATGATCTATACTCTCATCAGCATCATAAATGGGGTATCCATTGTTTGTGGACATCATATTAACATCATCATCTTGCACATAATGTGGCTCATTGCATTCATTACAAGATGTAGTATTATCACACAAGGACTGGGTAATCATACACTGTGACTGTGAATGCGGCATCTGACAAATTATACACCATGGAGTATCATCAACAATATTTATAGCTTTCTTTAGAGGATCAGGAGTTTCTTTGACATGTTGAGTCCTCTGATTTGTGTTGTTATGTGGGAATATAGGCTTACCATTATGCCAAGTGGTATTATAAGGCATATCATGCAATGATGGCCTCTTTTCCTGCCTTTGATAGACTTGCCTATCAGGACCTATCCCTTTTTCACTTCTAGCTAGTCTGTAGCTTAGGTCCTTAACAACATTTGCCAATTTGTCTATCTTATCTTTAGGGGTAGATGTATTACCTTGAGTGTTTTGAGGCTTGTTTGGATTCTGCAGAATTTTCACATCATCCCTTCTGTTAGTCTTGCCTGATGCTATCCTGTTGTTCTCAATATTTACTACAATTTTGAAAGCATCCCTGATAGTAGCAGGACTTTTATCTCTTAATCCATATGTAGTTTTTGCATCAAAGGCGTTGATATACAATATTATGCACATAGGTTCATTTGGCCTCATGTGATGTGGCAATTTGTTTAACACTTTAGTAAATCTTGCATTAAAATCTGCAACCTACTCATTTGACCCTTTAGTGATACTGGTAAACTCATTTACAAAAAAGCTAGGGTCAATTTTGTCACCATATTGCTCCTTGAACATCCTTTTAAAATCATCCCATGATGAAATACTCCGGTCAGGCAGATTCTTATACCATTCCCTTGCCTCATCTACTAAAGATTGCATGAATGACTTCACGAAAACATCCTCATGTTCAACCTCAAAGTTATCCATGACATTTTGAAAGGCTTTTAGATGATCTTCTCCTAACACTGTGTTGTTTCTTGAAAATTTAGGCACTTGCAGCCTTAGATGCTTGTCAATGGGGTTAGGATACCTAGGAATACCATCAAATACCAGTTGTCTGAATCTATCTAACTGCATGGGCTGTCTGTCAAACTAATTAATATTAATATTTCTGTTTGCATTTTAGTTTCTTACATTGTTCAGTGGTATCCTAGCATCATTCACATTTTGTCTCTCATCATTATGCTGATGTTGCACTTCATTTCTCTGTTGATGTCTCTGCACATTTGCATTCTCAAGGGTAGGAATTGAATTATTTTGGGCAGTCCTTAAAGCTTGTACTTTCTTCCTCTGGTCATCTCTGATTGTTATTGCCTGCTGATATTCAAACTCGGCCCTTAGGCTCCTAATTTCATCAGCTAGTTCTTCCTCGCTAGGCCTAGAGGAGGATGGTTTTACCATATTCTGATCTTCATCTTCATCATCCCTCAGAGACTCTGCCTCTTCAAACCTTTCACTAGGGTCTAGAAATGGGCATTCTTGGAACACCTCTGACCTCATTCTCATGCTACCACCCTGTTGCCTCTCATATGCACCCTGAATATCAGCTTCTGCATTTGAAAAGTAAGGCACATGCTGTCCTGATGGCCTAGGGTTATCTTGCATATCATCATTTTTTCTGGGGGAACCCTCATGACTGACTGAGACAGCTCCCTTTCTTCTATACATCATTCTTCTTGTTACTGGTAACTCTTCAAATAAAAGATTTTGTTGGGATCTTCTCCCCTGCATATAAGTTTTACTTTGACCAGTTGGGAGATTACTTCGGAGTCGCCACCTATTACTAGGAACTATTTTCTTTTGTAAATCAGGGTTCTTTCACAAACTCCCCAGCGGAGTCACCAATTTCTGTTGGTGACTCGGATGGGCACACAGATATTTCACCAGGGAGGACAAAAATAACAATTTTCAAATCACCATCCCCAGCAGAGTCGCCATTTTCTGTTGGTTTTTTCCCAGACTGGATGCTTATTCCCAGATTTCCCTACAAGGTAGCCATCAATGATCAACAGGATCTCTGGGCCAGGGGCCAACAGTATAGGAGATAGACTCTATATTTTATCTCCTCTTCTTCTTCAGGCTCTGCAAAACCTAGGGGGGTATTCCCTACTCAACATCCATGAGGATATACATACAAAGGCTGGGATGCTGACAGAAAGCAGATAAGTCCTCCTGTAAGTAGACCAAAACTGAAAGATAAGAGCAAAGGGGATAGCTTTGGGCCTATTTGCAGTTGTAGACAGAGGACTTGGATCCTAAAACTAATTCTAATGTCCTAAAGATTGTTTTAGATTTTGATTTTGATTTTAAGTTTGGATGCAAAGCTGGACACGGTTGTAACACAAACACAAAGCAAGATTGGTGCCTATCCAGGGCCTGGAGTCAGTAGACATACACCTGTGAATGATATGCATGAACAACTAAAATTGGATTTCAGGGGGACACATATGATACCTGCCTTACAGATATCTCCCAATACAGAGTGTTAAGCTATCTATACTTATGGCATCCCTACTGCAGTGTACCCTTCCCAATGTTCAATCTGAGAACAATTTAATCTACCCCTTGAGCAGAAGTTAAGAGATCAGACATTCAACACAGGAATTCTATGTTCTAGAGTCTCAAACATTGCTTAAATATCCAGACTCAGAAGAAAGATACATGCAATACTGGAGACAGAATTAACAAAACACATGCTAACATAGCATTTCTCATATAAAATTAACCATGAAATTAGTGGATTCATGGAAAAACGTACAACAAGAGATACATAAACTCACAGGTTTTGCTGTACAGAGCAACCAAATCAGCTGTATTGTATTACAGAGCCAAATGTTCAACTTTCAACAACCTAAACAATGGTAACACAGTCTGCTTATATCAGCCAGAAAGTGTACCATAGCAATTAATTACAAGGCTTTTACAGAAATCCGTCAGATACAGATCCTTCAAAGGAATGGTGCTCAAAATTTATTAATGCAGCAGACAAAGGGGGGGCCTCGAGCCATGCGCCATCATCTGGGGTCTTCATTCAAAAATCAGGCGACCTGACCATGTGTACCATTGCCCACATCCCTGCATCATCGCCATTAAGGGTCTCAACCACCCGCGGCCGCTTGAAAACCATCGCTGCATTCAAAAAGGATTTCCCGCCAAAACATGCTTCTCTGCAGGTTGAAAATACACAGGGGAATAATCCCACATGCACGGTGAAGAGATCACTTTAGTAGTTTAAAAACAAGGCCGCATGCATACTAAGTGTCAAGTGCTTTTGCCGTGCTCGACACACAAGCCTTCGCCCAAGAGCCCATCGCCGTGACACAAGCCATCGGCCAACTCCCAAATTCTCCTGCCGACCTCACTAGTTACTCCGATCGCACCTCCACAAGCCCCTGTCGGCCAGACATAGTCTATCAGCTTGCCTCAAAAACCTCCTGCCGACCTTCGTTGTCTCACTGACCGCTACACACAATTCCCCATCGGCCAGAGATGCACCATCGGGCCAACCTTCTAAACTTCCACCGATAGCATGAGTCTCTCCGATCGCTACTCCAAACTACCCTGTCAGTGTGACTGACACCATTGGCCAACATGAAATCCCCCCTACCGATAGAAGAACTCCCGCCGATAACATATCAGCCTCCCCCTTCATCGGTTAGACCCTCCACTGTCGGCACAACGCAATCCATCCTCATCGACAACACAAGTCACACCGAAGACCACCTCCATCGGTGTGACTTACACCGTCAGAGCAACCAAAATCTCCCCAACCGATCTCACTAGTTACGCCAATAGACATCAGCCTCCCATCTCCGTCGGTATGACCAAAGCCATTGGCTAACCTCAAAATGCCTATGCCGATACTCAATCTCACTCCGATGGCATACCACATCCTAGGTCTTTGGCAAGACCATCCTCCCTCGGAGCAACAAGAAAATCCCTGACCGATAGCATAAGCCCTACCGACGACCACCTTGAACATCCCTCATCAGCCAGACACCTTACATCGGCAGCCCAAAAATTTGCTTCGCCGATAGCCAAACACATGCCGATGACCACTCCAAATCCTCATCGACCTGACACTACCCCATCGACGGACCCTCCAATGGCTAGCCCGATATAAAACCTCACTCCGATGGCATTCCCCATCGGGGTGACCTCCTTCCATCAGCAAACCACAAAAGACTACTGCCGATATGCCAAAGCTCTCCGATGAACACCTGAGATACCCTCATCGGCATGACCAATACCATCGGTGGAACCACAAACTCCATCGCCGATAGATCAAGCTCCTGCCGATGGACAGGAATACCTAGGGTTTGAATGAAGAAACCCTCCAACAAACAAGCTCAGCCTCCAGGTCAAAACGAATGCCAACACCACATAGCCGCTGCGTGCCGCATATGTGGCAAGCTATTTTCGAGTGAGACTATCTGGGGGTGAGATAGTTTCACCCGAAATCATACTGTTAAAAACAAAAAAAAAAGGAAATTGCCACATTTCACAACGCCCATTTTTTTGACAGCGACAGCACGGTAGGGTTTGAAGGTCTTTCGCGCGAAGCGCTTCCCCGTCACCTTTTGCAATAGTCTCGTCACCAGGTATGCCATCTTCACCTTGGCATGCAAAATTTTTTTCAAACATTTTGTATGGAACCATGTATATACCTTCACCTTGGTATTTTCAATCAAAGATTTTGTATGGCATGATGTATGGCACGATTGAAATAAACCTGCACCTTCTATGATTGAAATTATTATTTACTATATTTTGTGCATAAATTTTTTTATCAAGGTTGTGGTGATGGAAAATTTGAAACCATTCAAGAAAGAATTTGTGCATAAGTTATTGGAAAAGTTGTGGTGATCAAAAGTAGCAAGTGGATGATGGCTATAACCATGATCATTTGAAATAGCCATCTCTCTTTGTCTATGTATTCCTGTAGTTGTTACAGTTTGTCCCATATAAATTTTGACAGTTTGTCCAAAATCTCTCCTTTCATATGATACAGTCTTTTTCAAATCAAGTGCTACAGCAATGTAGGACATGCACTTTTATCCCTTGTAAGGTTATCCATTCAAATTTTCCCATCAAATGCTAGGGAATAACATGGTTAAAGAAGGAAACAACATGCATTAATGATGTAAACTTAAGACCAATGTCCCAAATTATATCTTCTCTGACACCATCTACCCTTTATCACTGTCATTGTCCCTGTTCAAACTGTGGATCTCTTTTGGGGGATCTCTGCTTGTTCATATCAGGTCTTTTGAAGCTCTTATAGGTGTTCATAGTATATACACCCAATTGTGCTCACTAAGGGTCTAGCATGTAGAACTTTGTTTTTCTTTTCTTTTATGACTACACCGCTTTCCTCACATGCTAACTATCACCATGTTTTATTGCATCTACATTTAGTTTTAGGTCTTGATCTCTTCTACATGTGAGAGCTCTTGGTATTGTCTCTCTCTACCTTCAATTTTTGTATAGGTTCCAAGGATCCATTTCAAACATCATGAAGTCTTCTAAAGCACATACAAACTCCTTCAGGTCATTGCTAGATTTGAATGCCTTAAACTTTATCTCTACTTTCTTAGCTTCATCAATTAAACAAAAGGTATTGATGATTCTATCCCTTAAGATTCTTTGGCTCCATAACAACACATAATGACTACATCCTGTGATGGCAAGGTATACATTGTTTTCTTCTTTTGTAACTTTCTTAACTCGTGCATTTTTTCTTCACTGTTATACAAAGTTTAAATATTTTTGACAGTCCTTACAAGGTTTTCTATGGTCTTAGAACTATCTTAAAATAGCACACTACCTCTACTCAGAGTTTTAGTATAAACAAACAGTCCATTGTCATCTTGCAAGACTCCTTCTCTTCATGCATTTATGATTGACTCTGTCTATGAATCCCTTGTTGTCTCTAAAGACTGTATGCCTCTATTTTGTGCTTGGTAAACTTCAAGGAAAATTGTCAAGTTGTCCTTAGAACATCTAAAATTCAAATGACTTTCTCATTGTCCTTTGGTTGCCTTGTGTCCACACCCTTGCATTTTGTATCAATACCATGATGATATGAATGAGAAAATATCAACATTAATACAATTACCACTACAACTCCTTCGTCATCTTTGACAACTTTGATAAGCATCAAGTTATAAGGACCATACCTGCTATGTCAAAGAGCAATGAGGACTCCAATGAAGACTCTCTGTATCTACAATATATTGTCCTGATTGAACACATAGTCCTTCCTTATTTGATATTATCAATAGATCCAAAACTAATTTCAGTCTTTTCAAAATCTCTCCTTTCATATGATATAGTATTTTCAAAATTCCAGTTGTATTTTACAGCTAAAATGTTTAAGTACAGCTATACAATTGTCAAATTTTAGTTGTATTTTACAGCTAAAATGTTTAAATACAGCTATACAACTATGTTGTTTCCTAGCATTGGGTGGGAGTCAGTTCACACATAAAACAGGTCAAATCAAGTGCTACAGCAATGTAAGACATGCACTTTTATTCCTTGTAAGGTTATCCATTCAAATTTTCCCATCAAATGCTAGGGAATAACATGGTTAAAGAAGGAAGTTCAACATACACTAGATATATATGACTCCAACTAGGGCTTAAATTTAGCAGTTGTATAGCTGTATTTAAACATTTTAGCTGTAAAATACAGCTAAAATTTTGAAAAGACTGTATCATATGAAAGGAGTGATTTTGGCCAAACTGTCAAAATTTTTATATAGGATTATAATGATATATATATTTTATTTTTAAATAATTTACTTATACTAAAATATGTCATACTATTTTAAAGGCACTATTGAATAGATAGTTCTATCATTAAAAAATTACTTGACAGTCAAGGTTGACTGTCAAATTTAAGCCCTGACTCCAACTTCTATAGGATAAAATCTTATTTATATGAATTAGATAAAATCTGATTTATTATAAATTCAGGTTTATGGTTGTCATGTCACTATGCTGTACATGCTACATGTGACTTTAAATTTGGATTTTTTACATGCATTCCTAGTTCTATGTTTTATGGTTGATTCAGATTTGGTTGATATGCCTATTATTTATGTATTTGCAAGCATCTAAGGTGCAGGTTTATTTGAAAAGCACATGTGCATTTATATCATGGATTTTTTAAATATGTATGTAGTAGTTGAAAAATTTATATGCAGATTTATTTACATCATGACATACAATATGTTTGATAGAAAATTTAATTATCATACTGCAGATAAATTTAGGTCCATATGGATGACCAATCTTCACATCAATCACATCAGTCAAGTCAACCTGACGGTGGTGATAATTCTACATTATATGATGAGACCATTCAAAGGTTTCAAAGAGCTTTGGATGAACTGAATAGTACTATTCACAATACACCAAACCTGTCAGGTAGAGACAGGTTGGTTAGGATTAGGGATGAGATAACACGTATGATCCAATTTGTTCGATCATACAATCCCTATGATGACATTAGTGTTGACAAGTTTTATGCATCACTTTCTTAGAGTGTTGTCGGCGTGGAGAAATGGCAATCTATTTCTAAGCTGGTTTCAGTAGATAATGTTCTTAGCATGTTCCCTTCTTATAGGGGAAAAGAGAGAGTGAGAGGCTATTCTCCCACCAAGTGTGTGGATGCAATTGTCAGTCCTTTCATCTATCCTAGGTTTTTGGCAGCTCATCACCAATGGCCAAACAATGATGAGTTGCCATTATAATTTTGCAAACAATTATATGCAAAGTTCCATTTAGATTTATCTGTCGATTATACATATTTCCCTAAACATGCTAGTCAGGGGAAAGGGAGGTTTGTAAAGAGACCTGAGTATAGAAGACAAGATGCACCACCTCTTCAGAACAAGAGGTCCTTAGTTGGCCCAAATATTTTGGTTCTTCCAAAACATGTGGAACTAGCAAATGTCACCCAACCATCATTGACCCCCTCGAGATGCACATTTTTTGAGAGCATGGTGACTATTGCCACTGAGGTTGATCAGTTGTCATCTAATCATGTTGGTAGGTATTTGTTATGCCCGAGGATTGACATTCCATCCACTGAGGGCCCCACATGGACCAGCTATTCAGATTGTTACATTCGTGCTGATATACCATCGCCACATGATGTAGCACAGACTAATGGAGAGAGTGCTTTGTGGAATATGATTAGATGTCTGGACAGTGATTTATTAGATTCATACTAGTTCATCAGTGATAAGCATGGGATCCCACTTGATGCTATATCCTCACATCTCAAGTGATATTTTGGTAGATAGAGGAGGCATGGTGAGTCAAGTTCATAGGGTTTGGGGGGACACCAGGATGTTCAAGTTGGTCCTATAGGCTCCGCCCCTCTAAATGTTCTAGTTGGTCCTGAGATTGAGGTTACTACACATGTTATGGGAGGTGAGTATAGCATGCTTCTTTTCAGCACTGAGAGTACACCATCTACACGTGTAGCATTACATCTCCATGATTCTGACATCAGTGGGATTGGGAGGGCCTTTGCTGGTGCATATGAGGTACAATTTATTTAAAAATTATAATCTAAATTCATAAATTATATATTTAAAAATTATAAGTTCAATTTTAAATAAAATCACATACATCAAGAAGCTCTGACTCTTGATTGCAATCTTAAATGTACATGTGTATTAGACTTGTGCTACTATTTTACAACCTAGATTAGGAGATTGCATCATGCTGGTGATCCTAGTCATCATTATGAGGTATTTAAAAACCAGGTCTATATATCACATGTACATATAAGTTTGATTTAAGTGTACACACACACACACATGCACATATATATATCTATCAAGTTAACTTTCTACATACAGAAATCAAGTGTACAAGTTTTCTAACTAAATACACATATGCTTATATATTGTATTCAACACATGTCATATATATAAGTTGCAGGATCTGGTCATGCTTCTATTGAGACTCCTCTACATGATGCGGACCGTGTATGTCAGGTAATAATTTAGATTTGTCAAGTATTGTTTATTTATTTAAAATCAAAACATATATTATATTTGTACATATATATAAATATAGAATTTGAAAATTTTATGGTGTTTCATGTGCAGACCCAGACCCGCAACTCAACACAGCACTCAGGTCACGGATCGATCGATGGCTCCAATTAGGGATCGGGATGTCATAGCTCAAGACACAGCGATGCTCAATCCACTCATAGGGTGAGAAATTTATGATTTCTTATTATGATTCCTGGATGTTTTATATATTTATAGTACATTTCCAGACATTACATGACTTACATGTTATATTATATTTTATCTAGACATATTTGAGTCACATGTTTTATATTTGAACATTATATGTATGTACTTATGTTTTTTTTTTTTATCAAAAGTGGTCGAACCACTAAAATATATTAATAAAAAGAAATTACAAAATGCCAGATTCAGACAAGGCATACCGGGAGGAAAGAATCGGCAAAGAAAACCTCCGGTTATAGCCTGAGTTTAACAAAATTATACATAATTACCTCACAAAACATATATCAGACCAAAATATGGCTAAAGTTGTGCCAGAGAATATACAATTTTCACAAAGAAATTACAAAGCATCTGGCTTGAACAAGGGCAAACAAAAAGTAATCGATGAAGGCAATAGACATGAAGAGTTCACCATTAATCTGCAATCTCTATCACCTACAAGTCATGAATCTCGACATGATCATCATCTGCTGCAAACTGAGGAGGGGGTGGCAGAGGAGGAGGCACGTAATTCAACAGAAATAACAAAGCATTAAAAACTTCCAATGCCTTGTCTGCCAGCTGGTGTCCCAATTCCTGCCTATGACAATGTATTGAATTTCGAAAGGAAATGATGCAATTGTTGCGAAGGCCATGAGAGAAAGCATTGAAGAGGCAGTGTAAACCAGGTGTACGAAATAAACACCTACCATCAAATAAGCCACCAACAGGAGCAGACCCTTCATGCACATCATAGTCAACTAAAGCAGAATTAAATGCATCAACAGAAAAATGGACATTCTGGATAAAAGTTAACCCCAAAACCCTTACTTTGTCTCCCGATTGTAAAAGATCCATTGCATTAGATAAAAAATGAGAAGCAACCTACGAAGAATATATGGCAACTGGATTGTGAAGGTCTGGAAGGTTACAGACCTGAATAATAGCAGTGCCCACTGATACCTTGTAAACCTTGAAGACTTCCTGCAATGCATTAGAATTAAAACATCCAAGAAAAGGACATTCCCAATTTGAAATAGGCCAGGAGATTCGAGTGTTTCGGCGGATAGAACCCATAGAACTCTGCTAAAATCTTGATATAAAATAGAAAAATGAAGTATAATCATAGCTGCAAGAGTGAATATCAGAGCTTTACACCAAACTAAGGTTAAAACATTTAACAATAACAAGTGCGAAAATAAGTGACAAACCTAACACGAAGATAAGTGCAAAAGATGATATGTATCACTCATAAATGTTAGAAATTAATGAAAAGCCAAATCCCTTGTGCGAGGTCTGCCAACCGTCTTTGGAAGCAATCAACCAGGAACAATCCATCCATCAAAGCAGAGTTCACAATACTTAAAACAACGTCAGCAAACATCATATAGGACCAATATATAACCTATACCTCATAAGTGATAAAAATGAATAAAAAAGCCAAGTCCCTTGTGCGAGGACTGCCAGCCAGCTTTGGATGCAAATAACAGGGTACAATCCGTTCATCATAGCAGAAGTCACAATACTTAAAACAATGTCAGAAATACATCATAAACTTACACAATTGAATCTTAAGCCAAAAAATCGCTTATGCCAGGAATCTTCATGATATGTATGCCGAATTTTGAAATTAGTGATCCATTCAGCATAGCAGAAGTCACAATACTTAAACCACCATCAGCAAAACATCATAAATTTACACAATTGAATCTTTAGCCAAAATATCACTTATGCCAGGAATCTGAAGGATAGATTCAGAATTCCATTCAGTAACAGCTTCATTAAGGCTAAAAGCAAGATTAGCTAAAAAGTCAACCAAGAGATTACCTTCACGATATGTATGCCGAATTTGAAATGAGTGAAACTGTTTCAGTAGATCTCTGCCAGGCTTAAGGATGTATTCTATTTTCCAACTCGGAGATGATTTATTAGAGAAAGATGATATAATATTCAATGAATCCCCTTCCACAATGATATTAGTAAAACCATATTTTAATGCTAGATTTAAACCTGCTATTAGAGCCATAGCCTCAGCCTCATTATTTGTTATTGTGCCAAGTTTAATTGACAATGCTCTAAGAATTATTCCCTGGTGATTTCTAATAACACAGCCAGCACTAGAGAGTCCTGGATTACCTCTGCTCGCACCATCAAAATTTAACTTGACAAAGAATTCATTGGGAGGGATCCATTTGATAGCAGATCGATCAAACAAAACTTCAGACTTAAAGCAAGAATTATTAGGTACCCTTAACTGCCTCCAATTCTTTAAGATCATATCATCCCAACTAGTAAAAGGAAGAGAACTCACCTTCTTAGATAACAAAGATGCTGAAACTACTTCTGAAATAGTTGTTTCGACTTTGTTCAACACACTATGGAGAGGATTACTTACTTTTTTAAAAATTCTTCTATTTCTTTCTAACCAGAGAGACCAGATAACAATGCTTGGCGAAACAATCCACAATGCAAAAAAGGTAGATTTAGAAAATAGAATAGGCCAGCTTTGAAAGACTTGAAATAATGAACAAGGAAGAGGACCCAACCAGTTTAATTTAGATATAAGCCAAGACCAAACCTGTGAAGAAAAAGCACAATTCAACAAAAGGTGATCTACTAATTCCTCCACCTCCTGACAGAGTGGACATAAAAAGGAATTTGCAACCCCAAGTTTAACTAATCTATCGCTAGTAAGGATTCGGGAATGTAGTGCTAACCATGAAAAAGCTCCTGCTTTAGGCAGGCATGAATCATTCCAGCAAAGCTTATACGGCCAAGAAAGGCTAGAATTAGAATCCTTACTAGCGATACTTAGATAACCTTGTTTAACTGTATAACGACTTGATTTCGAAGGGGCCTAGATTAATTTATCCTTTTCACCTGTGATAAATAATCTGCGATCCTTCAAAATATTCTTAAGAAGAATCTTTTGCTCTTGAGGGATCGTAAACTCATCAAAATTTTTCCATTTAACTGAATTAAATGCTGAATTAGAATCTATTTCATAATAATCTTTGACTTTTGTTCCCCACATCTGACATAGTAAAGACTTAATATCATGAAGGCCTTCTGTTCAAGCTATAGGAGGATGATTATTCCAAGAATCATCCCAGAAAAGAGCAAAATTTCCATCCTGAATGACCCAAGATAAATAAAGAGAAATAACTTCCCGACAATGCATCAAAAAGTCCCACATGTGAGAACCTGCCCTTGGGTTATGAGTAGTGAATAATCTTTTAGGATTAAAGGAATCTAGATACTTACCATACATTATTTTACCCCATTTAGATGTTGGTTTTTCATACAACTTCCAGACAAGTTTAGCTCCAAGAGCTTTATTTTGAGCTGCAATATTATGAATTTCAGTTCCACCAAATTGTTTTGGAATACATATATTATCCCAAGAAAGGAGGGGAATCTTTTGCCCATGTAAATTAGTACCATTCCAAAGAAATTTCCTTAACATGTTCACAATAGTAGTAAGAATAGTTTTTGGAACCTTTAAAACCGATAACAAATAGACTGGCATTGCTGATAAAACTATTTTAATCATCAAAAGTTTACCTGCCAAAGTAAGCCATACCCTTCCAGGAAGCTATTTTAGCTTTTATACTTGAAATAAGCTTATCCCAAAACATATTTTTAATTGATCCCGAGAAAAGAGGGATTCCTAGATATCTTGATGGCAAGGTGTCAATTTGAAAACCTAGATAGTTAGCTATCCTACTTTGCACCAATTCAGAAGAGAAGAAAAAGAAAATTTTAGATTTGCTATGGTTCACTTTCTGCCCCGATACTAAACAATACTTAGCAATGACTTCCTTCAAAACTCTAGCTTCTGTCATCAAAGGTTGTCCAAACAACAAAGTATCATCTGCGAACAGAGCATGCGTTATAGAAAAAGGTATTCTAGGAATATTAATCCCTCTCCAATAACCCAATGTATTCTGATTCAAAATTAGTCTACTCAACCCTTCAGCCATTAAAATAAAAAGAAAAGGGGAAAGAGGGTCTCCCTGCCTTATACCTTGAGAAGATTTAAAAAATTCAGATTGCATCCCATTTATCAATACTGAGAAACTAACACCAGTAATACAAGATTGGATCCATTTACACCATTTAGGAGAGAAACCAAACCGAAGAAGAACTTGAAATAAAAAATCCCAAGACACTCTATCATAGGCTTTTAACATATCTAGTTTAATCAACATTGCAGGGAGTTTATGTTGATGGATTGAGTGAATTACCTCGTGAGCAATCAAGGCCCCTTCTGAAGTTTCCTTGCCTGGGACAAAACCTCCTTGTTCATCAGAAACAATTTTTGGAATTAATGTAGCTAGTCTTAACGTTATTGCTTTGGAAATGATCTTATAAAAAGTATTGCATAATGAGATGGGTCTGAAATCAGCAAAAGAGGAAGGAGAAGTAATTTTAGGAATTAAAGCAATAAATGTTGAATTAATCTCTCTCAGAACAGTTCTATTTCTCCGAGCTTCTTCTACAGCCAACCAAATATCCTTACCCACAAACTCCCAGCATTTTTGAAAGAAAAGAGGAGTAAAACCATCTGGACCAGGAGATTTATCTGGCTCTAAAGAGAAGACTACTGCCTTAATTTCTTCCATAGTAAACTTTTTCATCAATTCCAAGTTATCTGCAGGGGAGATCAGCGGAGGAATATGATCCAGAACTTTAGATGCAGTTGTGCTTGAAATCTGATTGGAATCTTTAGATAGTAACTTCTGGAAAAAATTAGTACCTTCTTTTTGAATGATAGAATCATCATGTAATATATTACCCATAGAATCTTTGATGGAGAAGATAGAATTTTTATGTCTTCTAATCATGGTTGAGACATGAAAAAAATTAGTATTTCGATCCCCTTCCTTAAGCCATACTTCCCTTGATTTCTGTTTCCAATAGATTTCTTCCCGAGATAAAATTTCCTCCAATTGTGCTTGAAGCTTTTTAATATTTTCAAAAGATACATTATTCATGTCCTTCGATATAATTTCTTCATTTAACTGTTGTAATTGAAGTTGTAGAACTGCTTTCTGCGAAAAAATATTACCAAAAGAGGATTTATTCCAAACCATAATTTGTTTCTTTATATATTTTAATCGTTCATTAACCCAAAACATTCGAGAGCCATTGACAAAAGGTGCATTCTTCCACCAGGATTCCAATAAGGATAAGAAATCTTTATCTCTAAACCACATAGCTTGAAATTTAAATGAGGGCTTAATATTTTTTTTCCTCAAAGTGACTCCAAGTTGAATAGAAATAGGGAAGTGATCTGAAGCTGTAAAAGGAATAATAGAAGTACCAGAAATATTTGCCTCAAAACACCATTCAGAAGAAAAAAGAAACCTATCCAATCTTTCTGCTATATTTAAAAATCCTTTCCTCCTATTTGACCAAGTGAATTTCCCATTAAGTAGCGGACTATCCATCAATGCATTATCTACTATGAATCCCTTAAACTCCTCTATTACTCTCTGAGGCGCGGAGATTCCACCCAACTTTTCTGATAGACAAGATATAGCATTAAAATCCCCCCCCAAGATAACTTTTTCTCCAGACAATTGCTCTAAAAGTGCTGCTAAAGTGTCCCAACAAGACTTTTTATCTCTGGTTGCAGTAGGACCATAAACATTAAATAGCCAAAAATTAACAGAAGAAGAAGTAATCCTAACCAAAATAAAATGTGGAACAGAGCAAATTAATTCTACTGCACACACTGTGTTATCCCAAAGAACAACCAGTCCTCCTAAAGCCCCTTGAGAGGGAAAATGAATATACTTCCATTTCAGCCAACTTGAAAAAATACTATCAGCTTGAGAAGTTGATAATTTTGACTCTTGAAGCAAGACAATATCCATATCTGAAGAATCTAGCTGATGCTTTATCAAGTGTCTTTTGTTAGGGGCATTGATGCCCCTAACATTCCAAGAAAGGAGCTTCATTGCTCGCGGGGAGAGTTCCTTACTCTCCCTGATCTCAGACATGTATCCAGAGTAGCCTGTAGGCTTGCTTTAATTTCTTCTTGCATTTAAATGACTTTGGTTTACGTCCTCTTTTAGAAGGAGAGAAAGAACTCGGCTTGGTAGGTGAGTCCTGACTCAATGATTGAGAAATGGATAATTTAGTAGAAAAATCAAAAACCTCACCATTTTCTCCTAATAATGTAGATTGCTCGGCCTTCCCCTGACTTAAACAACTCTCAGGGTCTACACAGGGAACAGAGTTATTTAAAAGTGATGGATTTTCAACAAGAGAATTAGACTTTTCTGCAATTACCTCATCTGCCAATTCTTCAATAAGATCAGAGGCAACGTTACGAAAAGTTTTTTCAACAAAAGCATTTGCTTCTTCTTTAGTAAAAGGGAAACTTTCCAATCCTAATTCTGACATTTCATTTACCAAAACCTTAGAACAATTTTCCTCAGAATTAAAGGAATTAGTCAAGTTTTTCTTAACTTTATCACTAGAAAAAATAGGGGTTTCAATAGCTGCAGGACTACCAATTACAAATTCAAAAGGGCAGTCTTCCTCTAGGCCTGCAGATGTCATGAAATCTTCTTCAGAAATAGAGGAGTTTACAAAATGGTTTAAAAAGGCTTCCCCTATATTAACGAAGTCTAGATTCTCCTTGGCATAAGAGGGTTCTTTAGATTTTCCACATGTTTCAGTTGAATGCAGTTTTTCCACTTTATCAATAGCCATAGGGTTTTCAAAGACAATAACTTGTTTCCAATTTCCAAATTTAGAGTGGAACTCCATAAATTTGGGAAAGGGGAACGAAGTATTGAGAACTAATGAAAACCTAACTGGCAAATCTGGCTTATGGAAGGAGGACAAATCATGTTGAATGAAAAAACCCAATTTCTTAGCACACAATTCAGTAATGGTCAAATCCCTATATTCCAGAGGCAAATTTGGCAGAGAAATCCAAAAAGGAACAAAATTCATATTAGCTTTAACCGGGTCGAATTTGGGTTCCCACTTTTGAAGACAAATCCCTGTGCCACAATAAAACCACAATTTTTGACTTAGGGTTTCATCACAAAAACCCCCATTGTGAAAAACCACTGTAAAAACACATAAATCTTTATTCAAAAAGAAGACATCTGAAACCCCTTTCCATGTAACCCTTATCCATGTAAAAAGTTCGTCAAAGTTAAAAGTAGGGTTCCATACTTTACCAATAAGAGCTCGAGTAGTAAGATCTTGAATATAGGGATTTACCAGATTCTCTGGAATGTCAATGTTTACAGTCTCCATGGAAACCCTTTTCTCCTGAGTGGGACCATCATCAACATGATTCTGAGGAGCCTTAGCTGATTTTTCTCTCCAAACCTGACAAAGTCCTGTATCCGTGGGTGGTGAAGCATAACGAAAATGATGGCTATGTAGCCTACTGGCATGCCCAAAATTCTAGTACCGAGGAAGATCTGGATGCAGCGAAAGACTTTTTTGCCGAACAATGGGAGAAAACTCGCGAAACCGTCTGCGTGTATACTCCAGATAATATGAGTCACATGCTTTATATTTACATTTCAAAATTTATATTATGAGTTCATGCTTTATATTAATTATTTGGACATTTGGATTAATTATTTTGGTACACCTTGCCACCTGCACAGCAGAAACAAGAACTAACTAAATATACACTGAAAATCAAAGCATAAAAGAGAGGAATTTTGATAGATGTTGTAGTTGCAACCTAATTATTTGGACATTTGGATTAATTATTTTGGTACACCTTGCCACCTGCATAGTAGAAACAAGAACTAACTAAATATACACTGAAAATCAAAGCATAAAAGAGAGGAATTTTGATAGATGTTGTAGTTACAACCTAATTATTTGGACATTTGGATTAATTATTTTGGTACACCTTGCCACTTGCACAGCAGAAACAAGAACTAATTAAATATACACTAAAAATCAAAGCATAAAAGAGAGGAATTTTGATAGATGTTGTAGTTGCAACCTAATTATTTAGACATTTGGATTAATTATTTTGGTACACCTTGCCACCTACACAGTAGAAACAAGAACTAATTAAATATACACTAAAAATCAAAGCATAAAAGAGAGGAATTTTGATAGATGTTGTAGTTGCAACCTAATTATTTAGACATTTGGATTAATTATCTTGATACACCTTGCCACCTGCACAGTAGAAACAAGAACTAACTATACACTGAAAATCAAAGCATAAAAGAGAGGAATTTTGATAGATGTTGTAGTTGCAACCTAATTATTTGGACATTTGGATTAATTATCTTGGTACACCTTAGAGTTTGGTATTTTATCTTTATATTTCTTAGTATTCCTTTTATGATGAAATTTCATATTCTTATTCTTCTAGTTAAGTTACATGCTTTAGTGTTAGTGTTATGCTTTATAAAGATTGAATTTAAAATAATATTACATTTTTATAAATGAATAAAAGAAAATTTTATCACTTCATGGGTTTATTCAATGTCCATGTTATTATTCACCTTTGTTTATTTTAATTTTTAAAAAATTACAAACTTAAAAATCTTGTAATGATAAGTTTAAAATTAATGTGAAAATTTTGAATTAACATTATTTTATCTTAATTTTTTATTTAAAGCCTCCTAGATGGATGCTAACAATATTATTTTAATATTTCATAAAATAGAATATGGTTATCAATGTAGCAATCTAATAGAATATTTTTTGGTGTTCCTTATGAGAGTACAACTAAATCTAGATGTTTCCAATATGAACGTAAGATCTATAGTTAGTTAATAATTTTTATACAATTCATTCTACAATATATATTTTTTAAATGACAAGATTATCTTTCCATTGACCATGTTATAATTTTAAATATAACATCTCCTTGAGAATGTCATGATTTTTTATACTAAAGTATATTTCCATTGTATGTCTAAAAAGTTGTTTGATGGTGGATTTAATGGTTAAACCATTATCTGGCAATTTTGAAAGTGGTAAAGGAGACAAAACTTTAATGCTAATTTTAGAACTGGTGAAATGATGTTTAGTTTTAACTCTTTATATATATTCCAAAGTTTATTGAAGATAACTCTATTGAATGGGGTTCTATTGTGTGGTTACACAACACGCCCCATTTTGACCTAGCAAAACAGGGACCCAATTTTTGGTTTGGCTTGTGCGTCTGCTTCTGGGCGGTTTGGTAAAAGTAAGTCGAGTGCATCATCATGCAACACCATGATGAGGTAAGTCACCATGAGGTTAGTTTGCCGAATTTTGTATTTCATCTCTGTGACCTCATATTTTGAAAGAGTGTTAAAATTCAGGCAGATTTGCCTTTTACATCACCTTGATATTCATCAGGATATAAGAGTTATGAACAGTCAACGTTTCGGTCAAACCTGATATTCACAAGAGGAGGTTCATATTGTTGAAGTTCATCATCATATTTGAAACATTCCCTTCGATATGTCATGCGGTTCAAATATCCGGGCGTCAACTTTAAATGGTAGCAAAATCTTCCCGTCAAACAGTTTTATCTATCGCGAGCGTCATACTTCGCATATAACCCGATGTGTCTTTATATCCTCTGGACGCAAATATCACCCTTAGTAAATATCCTGATGACATCATCCGAATACCATAAATGGAGGAACATACATCCTGATGACATCATCATCACATTTACATTGCCGCAGGATATTCTCTAAAACATGATCATGTTAGCCTAATATGATGATGACATCATGATGCACTTCCGATACGGAGAGCGAATATCAGGATGACGTCATCTCGATATTCCAAAGGAGAGAGACATGTAAGTTTGTCTCGTCATCATCATATTTTTTTGAAACATCACCCGATACACCGAAATATCCTCCTGATGTACTACGCAGAAATAAAAGTGCTTTTGTCACCCGAATCTTGTCGCGATAACAATGTCAATACGAGGGAGGATGATATTGAAACTCAACCCGATATTTGTGAATATCATCCTGCCTTCATCATATCCTGTCATAGGGATATTCCCCACTCCCGTTGCCGCCATTATCATTTAATGCACGCAGACATGGTAGGTAGTTCCCACCGACCCCGGAACCCAATGAAACACCTGGCGTGGTCCTGCATTTTCGCACGGATAATCAAGGAACATGATCTAATCTGTCAGAGTTGCCCTAAATGCACCCTAAATGCGAGGTTAAAAGGTAATTCAATCGCCATTTTCACATTTACCTTGTGATAAACTTGTTTTATAGAGCACCAGCTTCCATATCTGCATACCAGCTACCATTGCGCGATTTGAGCTCACGAGCAGAAAGAAGAAGGTGATCATCAGCTAAATTGAGAACGTCTCAGCAATATACTAGTATAAAAGGAAATCTGCATAACCAGGTAAGTAAATAAAGCCCTCATCATATTGTTTCTATTCTGGTACGATGATGTAAGTTCTAGTTTATGCACCCATGTGATTAAGTAGTGTTGGGAGTGATACAGTAGGCGTAATGATTTATAAATTCAACTGCAGTATGCATGCATGTATGTACCTGTTGTGAGATAGAATTGTTGTTAATTGCAGGCACTCATGGCTGAGAAGTGATTGGTCAAGTGTCAGGAAGAGTTCAGCAAGCCCATGTTCTCTGCTCAGAGGGGGGTCTTGTTTAAATATGGAGCAATCACCGACACTCATCAGGGAAGCACTAATTTGGAAGCCTGGTCAGCCAAGCTAAACAATGGACATGACAAGAGTCCTATGCTGGATGCGGTGTTCATATCGGGATTGTGGAATGCCGCTGGTTTTCCATACTCTATGGAATCTCTGGAGCTCGTCATTGAGTGTGCCCAGAATTATAACCCTCAAACAAGGCAAGTAGTGAAGCATGGGAGGGTATATGCAGACCTCTCCATCAAAGGTCTCTCCCAGACATTTGGACTGCCACTGGGCAGTAAGGTCAAAAGTGTAGACTTGAAGAAGTCTGAAAGGGAGTATGAAGCCAATAAGAAATCGGCCAGGAAGAACATGTATCCGTGGCGGGCTAAGAACAGCACATATAATGCAGCCGCCAAGCTTCCTGTGCACCTGTTCAAGTATGATTTCAGTGAGGAGTATCAGTACATGATCGCACTCCTGAATAGAGTAACTGACCAACCTGATACTGGCAGTTTCAGGGATTGGATGTACGGGATAATAATGATGTGTCTATATTTAGACACCAAGCCACTGTGGGGCCAAATTATAAGTGATGCTCTGCATGAGCAACTGATGAACCTAGGAGGTTTGAATTGTGTGTTTTTCATGTCCTCATATATTGTTTATTCTTGTGCCTATAGAGGCACTTTTGATGCCTTGGTTATAGATGGGAAGCTCACAGGCACAAATGCGGCATATATCTGGGATCATCATCCTTAGCTGCAGAGAACCAACTACCTAAAAGATTACAAACCGGTCAATGATGCATTCTCTATGCATCTGGTAAGGACTATGGAAGAAGACAGAACAAAAAGATTGAGCATGGAGGCTCAAGAGGCAGTCTACAGGCATGGGGCCTGGTACATACAATTTGCAACCTTTTCTTATATAAGGGTTGAAGGTTTCGAGGGACATCCCCTAATGCTGCCAAGGTATCCTACCGACGCCGTGGTATTAATGGAATTTATCAGGCAGGGCTCCACCATGATACAGATGTACAAGGATGCCAAGAAGCTGCCACCAATTTTGTTCCCAGTCAGCATTGGCAATTACACGTGCCCTGACTCTGATAATATAAAGAAGGTGATGGTCACCCTAAATAAGATGAATCTACAGCCATTTCCAATAACAAGACCGTATGATCCTTACGGCAGGATACAGAAGGTGCTAGGAAAGCCTGTTCACCAAAGGCACCTAGAAGATTTTTGGGCTGACTGTGAGGATGAAGCAGAAGCCAGGAGAAGGAGGTATCAGAGGTTAACTCTGAACCAAGTTAGAACTTTTGATTGCATCTCCCTTCCTCAACAATTAAAGAAGGATGATGGCAGGACAATGGCAGACGAATATGAACAGAAAAAGATATATAATGACACCATCTCTGCACCTAACCTCACTATGCAGGAGGACATATCCTTGGACCCGTTCATTGCCAGGACCCTATGCCTAACCCAAGCTTGGGTTGATGAACAGATAGAAGCATTGAAGAAGAAGGGTGTTGCCATTACGGTGGACAACAAGAGGAAAGGGCAAGATATCCCCGCAGATGAATATGATGACTTCCTGTTAGAGAAGAGGAAGACCAAGGGAGATAGAGTCCCTCCACCACAACAGTAGAGCAAAAGACCCCCAAGGGGCAAGAAGGTGGAACAGGGACCAAAGGGGATTATAATTGAAAGGGTAGTGTTTGCAGCCGAGCAGGTGGCAGGGTCAGGATCTGAATCAGCATCCCCTCCAAAGAAGATAAGGCCCAAGAAAAGTAAGACAGCAGAGGCTGGAATCACTGAGACCCAAGAAGTGGGTCAATCCTCTAAACAACCAGGAGGAGAAGGTACCCTCATAGAAGAAGAACCTGAGGAGGAGGAGACTCCATTGATAATAAAAAGGAAGAGGAGAGCTCCACAAGTGCTGGTGTCTTCCCCACCTAAGAGACAAAGAACTTCCATGAGGGGTGGAATAAGCCACCCCCCTACTTCATTACAAGGGGAAGGTAGTGAAGTGCACAAGGAACTTCAACATAATGTTCCACTTCCTACCATTGTCAAGTTCAAAACTGAACTTGCTGAGGAGCAGTTGAAAGAGACCTCCCAGACACAAGCAGAAGGGCATGTCTCGCTAGACGAGACAATAAATTTGTCTGATGATGAGGTGGTGCAAGATGTGGCTGCACAGGAGATGGAAACACTTGCTGCTGATGTAATTGTGACTCCTCACAAGCCTCCAACGGTTCAAACTGTGCTTGAGGAGATGAAACAAGCAGAAGAAGAACAAGAAAAGAGCCCAGAGCAAGTAGCTCAGGAAATAGGGCTAGATACATTGATCACAGAGGTGACTAGTCCTGTAGTGGTGGATCTGACAGAGAAACAGGATGCAAGTCCTAAACAGCCAGCAGGATCACCTAATAAGGGTCGCAGGTAACAGAAGAGATAGAGATGGCGGAAGCAGAAGACCATGCTCTTGAAACCAGCCATCAAAGTCCACAGGATACAACAGAGGAACCTGCTATAGTAGAGGTTCGAGAAGCGAAGGCTGATGAGAAAGAAGCACTAGAGGATCCAGCTGCCAAAGTACAAGAAGTGGATGGTGCAGGCTCGGAAGAAGTGGTAGCTGCAGAGCAATCACCAGCACATCAGGCAGAGTCCCCAATATCTGGTGCAGTGGATAAGCCACAAGAAGAAGAAGAAGTGGGAGCAGATGAAATAATGACAGCAGAGGGTCATGATCATCATGATCAGCATCTAGCTGCACCTCAAGGTTCCCCACAGCACATAGATGCTCCTCAAGGGTCCCCACAGCATGAAGATGCTCCTCCAGAGAAGGAAATCCCTCAACAGGAGGAGGTGCCACAAGATCAACAACAAAAGGGAACATCAAGAAGAAGAACTGAGAAAGTCACCATCTCCACAACACTTGTTGACAGAAACGGGAGATATAGGTGAACATCAGGATTGATGTTGAAAAACATGATCAAGTACCTCCGTGGCTGGCAAAAGAGGTAAGTGCTGAGGAGGAGATTGAAATTCAGGAATTTGACGTCTCCACCCTATTCTCTGCCGATATAATGAAGCCAAAGAGGAAGGCCAAAATGACTTCGGCCATCAAGAGAGATCCGGCAATAGGGAGAAGGACCACGCAAATTGACATACCTGCGGTGGAGAAGGAGAAAGGTAAAATCATTGTCGATGAATTTCAGATCAGTACAGTAGATTTGGGCTTTGCCAATGAGGACCAAGAAGGTCAGGAGGGCAAAGATATCATTGACTCTCTAATTCAGAAAGTGAAAAGAGAGAAGGAGAAAAATAAGCAACATAAAGAGCACATTGCTCAGTTGCATGCCTATATCAAAGGGCTGACCAATCCTGATGATACCACAACTGAACATGCAGTCCCATTGACTACCATTTCTCAGGAGGAGGTAAATAAATTGGACCTCATGAAGCATGAGGCATCCGTAATAAGGAGATGGGTGTCATCCACATTGGATGATGCTGTAGAAATAATGAAGGCCTCTTTGAAGAGGTGGAGCACCCTAAGTGACTCTAAGGCCAAAGTGGATAAATTGCAGATGCAGACCGGAAAGAGGTCTTACAAGCTAGAGAGAGTCCTGACCTTGTTAGGGGAAATAAGAAATATAAATCCACAACTGCTTATCAGTAAGCAGGTACTTAATAATAATACCACATTATTGATTGATATTTGGTATAAAGACACTCAGTTTGAGTGCGCAGTCCTCAAAAGGTGTAATAATAAGCTGAGGGATATCAGCATGAGGCTGCGAGATTTAATGGCTGAAGAGGCAGTGATATTGGAGGCTTTGGAAGGCAAGGTGGAAGGAAAAATAGAGAATCAAGATGAAGATTCCGCCATTAAGGCTGTACACAGCAACTTCCAAGCAGGACAAATGGTCCACCTGTCCCTTTGACAGAGGAATTGATAGATAAAATAATGAGGATCAAGGTCCAGATGGAGAAATACAAAGAAACACTGCAGGACAGGAAAAATAAGCTTGACAACAGCAGAGACAAGTATGAAGCACATAAGCACGCCATTGTCAAGGCAAAGACTCAAGATGGTGGAGGGATAGATCAAGTTGTGCATTCATACGAGCAGGTCCGCAGTAGTATGCAGCCCCATATGCAGCCGCGTCATCATCAGGATAGTGAAAGTTCGGAAAGTGAGGCACATGATGATGACCCGCATGAATCAGCTGAAGAGCATGATGAAGATACATCATGAAGGGGATAATAACATAAATAGTATAGATAGTTGCCAACTGGAAACTTGTGCCATTTTGTAAAGATTGACAAAATCAAGTGAATCAGGACCGTAGATGTGTATTGATAAATCTAGATCGTAGATCTTTTGTAACGGATTCCTCACCTTATTCTATAAAAGGTGGTGGAATGCCTTGTTGAAACATTTGAAACTTAATTGAAATCTGTTTGCTAAAATACTCAGGGCTTATTTCAAAGTTATTGCATATGTACATGTCTTTTGCATACTTAATGAAGAGAAGAGTTTTTCGATTACAAATCTTCGTAAATCTTGAGTAATTTGTGTCTGAATTCTGGATATGTGCTTTGATTTGGTGCGTCCCTTGGAGTGCTCATCATGTTGCATGTATTGTTTTCATTCATCATCCTCTGAAGTTTGCATCAACTGTATCTAGCTGTGGAATATCCTAGTGAACATATGGTTTGATTTCTTCTCGTCATGACAGTATCGAGTATGTATGTGGATCAATAGTTGAAGATTCAACTTTAAATTGTAGTATTCCTTTAATTTCTTTCAATTTCAGAACATTTCATTATCACAAGGGTGAATAATTGATAATCCTAAGTAAATAACGCAAATATGTAGACATCTCGTAGGTAATCGCAAATATTTAGCATATTTGAATGCAAAGCATGCACAATTGAAAATATCATGCAAAGATTGAGGTATTTCTACATCTTTTCATCTATTAACTGTATAATATGACTTCTTTGTAAAGAATTTCTGTAGGAATATCATGATGATGGCACAATTTCACGTAAGGCCCCAAAATGGAAACAGCAACACACATTAACCTCTGAGTAACGTCAGATGATTAAGACCTAATCACCGGAGACTTGGGATCCCGAATTCCTTGAATTCACAGTATCTTTCAAGATGAATAAAGGTTAATGTGTACTTTTATTCTATGCTTGTTTATGACTAACATCATGACCAACAGGTTCAATGGTCAAATGGTCAAAGACAATTTTGGAAGTGGTAAAATGGATCAAATGTTAAAAGCTAATTTTAGAAGATATAAAATTTGACTTCAATGTGTGAATAGAATGGAATAACAACAATGACAATATATTTGCAAAAGTGAGACTAATCTACTCAATCCAAAAAGAAAACTAACATGATAGATTGAAATACAGAAAGGAAGGGGAAGTAACCCACAACCAATGCAATTAAGAAAATAATGGATTACACTAGCGAAGAGAAATAAAAAGAGGGTAAATGAAACCTAATCGCCTAGTTAATGAAGGTGCAAACCGGCCAACTAAATAAGAACACAACCATGGATAATCCTTGCTCGGAATGCCAAAAAGAATGCTACAAATGAGTATAATAGGAGCAATGGTTCACAAAATATCATGAAGTTGTAGAAAAGAGAGCTAAAGAATTCCATAGATTTCTTTTGAAAAGGAGATAGGACTTAAAAATGTAAGAATAGAGGGAAAATGAGGGAGATAAGTCAAAGAATGCTATTTTGAGAGGTATAGAGGCATTACATGAAGCAACTGCAACATTGTTGAGGGTGATGAAAAATGCTAAGAAATAGTCAATTAGTGCCACATAGATGCAAGATGCTAGTGCGATGCATGAAATTCTATGCTAAGTACTAGCATCCAAGTAACTCTAGCTCTTGGTCACATGAAACACCTTAAGACTATGAATCTATGTTCATTAATAAATCTATTTGTGAATCTATGTTCATCTATTTATGTTGATAAATCTATTTATAAATCCAAGTGACTCTAGCTCTTGCATATTTATGTTGATGAATCTATGTTCATCAATAAATTCTCCAATACCTTTTAACAATCAAGATTCCAAAAACCCCCCAAAATCTAGTAGCAAAACTTGCCATCCACTCAACATAGGTCAATGCCATGGAATTTCTCCTTGCTCTAAAGTTATTAATTATGATCTAGTGACTCTAATTGCTCTAAAGTTATTAATTATGATCTATTTTGATAGTCCCTATTTTAGATCAAGGATAGAGAAGTTATTAATTATGATGTATGTACATTTACTCAAACTAATCCTATAGACCCATAGTGGGAATAGCTTCTGCAAGGAAAATAGTGATTAGCTACCCTTATTATAAAAATTTACTATAACTATTTGGAAGAGTAAATCTAAGATATGGATGAGAATAGGTAGTGTCATTACTTGATGTGGACTCCTTTTAGTCTTGAGGTCATATCAAGTTGAAGAGAGTTGAACATGTACAAATTATGAACTAGATAGATCTATCTAATGTACCTATTTGTTAAGTTTGAGACCCCTACATGATAAGAATACAAAAAAAAGGAGCTTCTCTTAGCTTCGAGAAATATTTATTCTATACTGACAAGGCTAACCACGTGAAGGTGGAAGCTTAGTGGCCTCACCTAAGAAATAAGACACCTAAGACGGTCTAACGTGTACCTAAAACCTAAGACCTAAGACCTAGAACACAACTAAGACCTAGAACACATATAGGTACTTGACACATTTAAGACACCTAGACACCTAAGTCTTAAAGCACCTAAGTTCAACCTAAGACCTATAAGACACCTATACACCTCTAAAACACCTAAGAATTTAGACCTAGATCTTTACTTGACACCTAAGAAACTTAAGACATACAGTAAGACACCTAAAACACCTAAGACACTTAAGACATGGGTAGACACCTAAGACACCTAAAACACCTAAGATACTTAAGACATAGGTAGACACCTAAGTCTTAAAACACCTAAGTTCAACCTAAGACCTATAAGACACCTATACACCTCTAAAACACCTAAGAATTAAGACATAGATCTTTAAGTCACCTAAGAAACTTAAGACATGAAGTAAGACACCTAAGACCTAGACACCTAAACACCTAAGACATCTAGAGACCTAAGACATTTAAGACACCTAGACACCTAAAACACTTAAGACACGGGTAGACACCTAAGACACCTAAAATAGCTAAGATACTTAAGACATGGGTAGACACCTAAGTTCAACCTAAGACCTACATAAGACACCTATACACCTCTAAAACACCTAAGAATTAAGACCTAGATCTTTAAGACACCTAAGAAACTTAAGACATACAGTAAGACACCTAAGACCTAGACACCTAGATAATTAAGACACCTAGACACCTAAGACACCTAGACACCTGAGATATTTAAGACACCTAGACACCTAGACACCTAAAACACCTAAGACACTTAAGACACAGGTAGACACCTAAGACACCTAAAACACCTAAGATACTTAAGACACGGGTAGACAACTAAGACACCTAAGAAATTCATGTACATTTTAAAATGAATCAATAGATCAATATAGATAATTCAAGTACATATACCTTCATACTAGATGTATCGATTGCTTCAACTCGCTCTTCAATAATGTAGTTAGAGCTCTTGGTACATATAATCTGGATCTTCTCTATCTTTTATTATCTCTAAACTCTTTTCATGATCTTCAATAGACAACCTCCACTTTTGTTGGCCACGTCCTCTTTTTTGTAATGTTTCCAAACTTAATCTTGTTGCTAAAACTAAGTGACTGTAGTGTAGAACCTTTTGTCCTGGCATATATTCAATAAATATAATACCATTTTTATCTATCTTTACTTGTTGATAATAGGTGCCTTCAACAACAATTGATCCAATGGGATATGATTGTCCATACCATCTGTCATTGATTCTAACAATTTTTATTTTACTTGTGTGCATCTTAGTAGATAGTAATCTACACCTTCTGTATTGTCAGGATTTGTAACCATAGCAAAAATATCTCCTATACACACCACAAGTAAACATGTAAATGTACATTTGAGTTGAACAATGTAAATCAAATGTTCAAAACTTTATTACAATCTTGAATATAAATCAATTATGTACCTTACCTATAACAACTAAATCTTATACACGTTCGTAATCAGCTGAATATATAGGATCATATACATCTACAATGTCACTATCTTCAAAAGGATGACTTGATACTATTTGTTTCATTTCCCATTGTGAAACATATCCATCCCTTACATTTGGACATTGTAGAATATTTGCATTGTTCTCAATGCAATCAACATAAAAACAAGATTTTTCTCTCACTTGAATAGCAAGAGGCTTGCTATGTCATGTAGTCATGACTTGATGCAAACTTCTAACACCATTAATAGCTTGACAATTATATGGATTCAATCGCTCAATATCTACACGTGTATGAAGAAATTCTTGAGCATCTCAATTAAAACTATTTAAATTTGAAATTAAATCACATGCACACGTACTTAAATTTAAATATTAAAGTTTTCAAATAACATAAATTCAATTAACATACCTTTAACTTCCCAAAAATAGTGTTTGTTGTATATTGAGTCACGGGTAGCAAAATGGTTTTTGCACCATTCAACAATTTGACTTGTATTTCGGATGGTGTTACCTATAATTTCATGTTGGTGTTCAATGCCCAGGTAAGAGGTTTAAGAATTTAAAAAAGTTCACATGTACATCCAACTATTACAATACACATACATAGATCAATTACATAAATCATTGTAGAAGTATTCAACAATTTTAAATTATTTTGTAAATAAATTGTATCTAGTATATATTACCTGCAAGTTCATATTGGTGAAGTGCACGTTATACACATGCTCCTACTCCATCATGCTCTCCTTTTCCATGTCCACTCTCAAAAAAATTTCACAAAAACTTTATGCCAAATTTAGCATGTTGTTGCGTTAGCCAATTAAGTACTTTTGCAGACTTAAATTGTCCTGTATAAATAGTTATATATAAACAACGATTTGAAAACAAAAAATTAGTTAAAAATTCAAGTCTTAAAATTAAATATAAATTTTTAAATTAAAAATTAATAATAAAATCAACACTTACCAGCACATCCATCAGACCAAATCCAATGTCGTGATGCAGCAATGCCACATTGTCCCAAATCTTCAAAAAATATTTGAAAGTAATGTGCTACATAGCTTCTATCATGACCCGTATCATCACTGATATAAAAGTGAACCTCCTTGATGATAATTCATTCATCTTCGATACTCTCTATCTCATCTACAAATAACTCAGCATGTCTATAGCAAACTTGTACAAAGATTGCGACTTGCTCTGAATGATAATATTGACTTTGAATTTCAGTTTGACGACTAAATGTATAATTTTTAGAAAAATCTACAATATAGAGAATACAACCCAGTGGAAAACAATTCTTTGATTCATGAAATTGTTAGCCTACCATCTTGCGCCATGACAATGTTGGATATGTGGGTAGACAATGTTACGAAATTTGTTCATAAACTCGTTGTAGGGCAATTCACTCTCTCTCAAAACAATTTTTCTAGATTCAACTCCTGACTTCGTTGATTATTTATCATATTCAAATCTATTCCAAACAACTGACATTGAATGATCAATATTCTCAAATGGTAAAAATTTCATCAAATTTCCACAATCTACACATATTTCTTATACACTGTACAATGAATTCATCTGAATCTTCTGATTTTTCACATAAGATAGGCTTCACAAATTGTGTTGTATTTCCATGATGGCTACATTTGGATTAACTATTGCCATAAATTTTTTATATGAATGTAGGTGTAGATCAAATTCAACATGATTTCGACAGCAACAAATTTCACGTACTTTATTTATACATACAAAACATGGTCATAAATTCTCAAACATACTTTGAGAAATCTTCACTTGTGAAAATTCTTGCTTGAATGCTTAAAAAACTTCACTTTGTGTTGTATCTATAAAATACTTTGGATGAGAAATTTTTTTACCATCTTCGTCTTTTATTTGTATAGTGTCCCTTCTATCGGAAGAAACATGTGAGTTGTCGGTCCAATATCCAATTACTTTTTATTTTACATCTTCTGAAATTCTATCTCTCTGAGGGACTCGACAAATATTTACCCAATTATTTTCAATATTTTCATCTAATCTGTTTCTCTTATCGATATATCTTTGAACAGTTCTCCTAGATACATTTACTAATCGAGCAATTGCTTTAACTTGTCTTCTATGTGATAATTTGTTACTAGAAATTACAGTCATCAATGCTCTACGTGCAGTACTTAAATCAAAACTTCAACTCTTGGTTTGAATAGAATCCAATGTTGTTTGCAAGTTTTCAATTACTGTCTGATTTACTAAATTTAAAGATTTTTTCTTGTTATCAACTCCTAACAACTCCAAAACGGGGGTCATTTCTTTTCGCCTAAATAACTTTGCACATAATTGTGCTCTTCCAATTAGAGATTTATCTTCAAAAAACTCATCCCAAATTCTTTTAGAGTGTAATTTTATTGTGCTTTCAAGTAACATATGTTTAGGTGAAATGTTTTTGAAAAGAGCATCCTCATCCATCTCCGTAAGATTTTCTATTCCATGCAAAAAATGTCTATCACTACTACCAATTTCATCTTGTACTTGTTCATTAACGCGCCCTTCAACTTGTTCATCAATAATTTCAATGGGTTGTTCTTGACTAGATGTTCCTACGGTTTTTTCAACTCTTTTTTGGTCATACAACCTTAATCTAGTTCTTTTATTCCCCATCACAAATTGCTTATTTTAATTCCCCTACACACACATATACATCCTAATAAATAACACATGAAGTTCAATTTCTACATGGTAAAATGAGTAAATAAGTTGGGAATCATGTTACATACTTGAAAATTTGTAGCCTTTCTTGCCAAAAAACTCCTTTTGTGTGGTTTCTCCAAATGCTTGAATTGAAAAAAATTGAAAAAATAATTTTTAACCTCTATTGTGAAAAATTTTGCTGCTTCTATTTTCTCCTTGATGCTTGAATTGAATAAAAACACAAAAAATAAAGCCCTATATATAATTAAGTTTAAAAAATTCAAAAAAAAAAAATTGCCAACCAGTGGTGGTCGCTGGATTTTTTAATTTCGGGCGAGATGATTTTGCCCCCAAATTATTTGGGGGCGAAATCATTTCACCTGAAACTATCTATGTGGCAGTCCACTTGGCAGCCACCTCATCATTTTTTCTGGTTTTCTAAAATTCTCAACTTTAACTGAATATTTCTTCAATCAAAATGAATTATTTCAAAAAAAAAAAACCCTTTTGTAGAGCTCTGAGTCTAGAATCCAAATATGTTTTTTTAAAATTATTACAAGTAGGTTGTTAAAATCAGAGATGACACTGATTAGAAATTTTAAAAAAATATATCAAAACACATCCAATTGTTTTCAAAATTATATGGTTCACTAGAGGAAAGAGTCCTCTCCAAAAGGGTATAATTGGTTTTGTGAAAATAATAAAAAAATTATACAAAAGTTGACATGGAATGAAAACAATCAGATTCTGTAAAGTTTGACTTTAAATCGATATTACGAAGAAAATATGTATTGAAAACTGATTTTTTTTTCTCCATTCACTAGATATTGAACTCATCTATTTGGAAAAAAAAAATAGGGAAAAATAAGATTGTTTGCTCTTTTTTTTGACATGGACTCAAAGTCATTTTTTCCTGAAATTTTCAGCAATTCAAAATTTGCTTTTAAAGTTATAAAAAAATGTCAAAATATTTTTTTAATTTTTTTTTTAAATTACAAGCATAAAATTCATCAAGAGATCTACATTTCATTAGTTTACATCATTTTGAAATTCAAAACATAAATGCCACTTTTATGAGGTCGAAGTTCAGAATTATTTTTGTTGTTGGTCGATTCCTTTTAAAGTGTGACACAGGTTTGTGCTTTTACCCTACATCTTCATAAGATCACTGTACTTTCAAGTTGTTCCATGCTTTTCCTTAGAAAAAGTTCTTGCTCTTGAAGATCATATGGTAGAGTTGAGTTTTTCTAGGTATCTAGTACCACAAACATCTTCAACATCCTTGTCCATCCTATGACTATATATGTGATTGATGACTTGCATACTCTGCATTTCACATTTTGGAACCTCCAAATATGCTTCTTCATCCTCCATGGTTTTATGGCATGTCTTGCATAAGAATGATGGGCACCATCCAACTCTCTTCCACTGTTATCTTTTCTCTCATCCCTCTTAGCAAATCTGTGGTATGTGGAGAGGATTTAAAGAAGGATTAATGATAGTGATAGTAACTATCACTATGCTTTCCTCTTACCACTACTACCTTGGTAATTTGTGAAAACTATTGTTGCATAGAAGAAAATAACCCTCTCTATGGCTATCATCACAACTCATCCCTGGGTAAGTGCAAGAAGATGCGGGGCCAAAAAGGGGTCTTAAGTGGCCACTTTTTTTTTTCTGAAATCTGGAAATACTGGCCTTGGATGAGAAATTGAGCATAGTTACACTCAAAATTTGGAGATGCAACCAAAACAATGTTCATAGTGCTCCGAGTCTACTTTCTAAACTACTATTTTTTTAAAAAAATGGCATAGATGAAGGGGTTCAAAAGAGGGAGCCACAGAAATAGGTGTTGTTTCTGTCAAAAAAACATAACATAGCATGTTTTGTGGCTCCCTCAAAAGGTCAACTTTTTTTTGGTATTTTTAAAATTGCTTCAGTGAGAAATTAGCTAATAGCATGTAGTTTATGCCCGATTTCTAATAATTTTTTGATGAATATTTGATTTTTTACTAATTTTCAAAGTGGACACATCCTAAAAAATAGAATTTTGGCCGTGATAACCCTATAAATTTTGAAAACTAATTGAAAATTATTTTTTTCTTTTTTTAATATTTGTAGAATGGAGTCTAGTTTCTAAATATATATTTTTTTTAAATTTCAATGAATAGTTAATTTACAATGAAAAAAAGACCAAACAGTGGTTTCTGCCCAAAAACGGACACACAAACAAAAGAAATTAAAGATGAAAGGCTTAACATTGTTAAAATGTGAAAAAAATCACATCATCAAATAGATAAGAGAAAGCGTAACATTACCCAGGTGTTCGATTTGTTCGACCTTGAAACACGTGCAAATCTTAGGGTTAGCACGAACGAAATTATGTGAAATCTTGAAGAATATGGAAAAATACATCTGTGGCTATTCAAAAGGCACTCCAAGCCTTTGGGTTGGAAATCCATAGCAAATCCCAAGCCCAAGGCTTGGGATTCCCAAAGCAAAACATAACGCAAGCGCGTTATAACGCACTCGTGTTATATTTTGCTTTGCATTTTTCCTTTTCCACAAAAGTTTGTGTTGTTTGTCATATTTGAAATAACGCGAGTGTATTATAACGCACTCGCGTTAAGTTCCCCTTAAATTTTTTTATGTTCAAGGCTATTAATCATGTATGTATGTATGTATGTATGCCTGTATGTATGTATGTATGTATGTATGTATGTATGTATGTATGTATGCCTATATGTATGTATGTATCTATGTATGCCTATATGTATGTATGTATGTATGTATCTATGTAGGCCTATATGTATGTATGTATAGTGTCGAGGGCAGAGTGTCGAGGGCAGAGGAGGGTAGAGATGGGAGTGAGCCAGGTAGGGGAGGAGAGGGGTGGATAAGGGTTGAGTGATTAAGGTTTAAGGTTGAGGGTTGAGCGTTTAGGGATAGGATTTAGAGTTTAGGGATAAGGGATTAGAGTTTAGGACCTTGAGGGATTAGGGTTTTGGGTTGAGGCTTTAGGGATAGCGTTTAGGGTTAAGGGTCGAGGGATTAGGGTTAAGGTAGAGTTTTGAGGGTAGAGGGATTAGGGATAGGGTTTAGGGTTGAAAGTTTAGGGTTGAGGGAATAGGGTTTAAGGTATAGTTTAGTAGTTCTTGTGGATAGAGCCAATAAACAATGGGAGATTATTTGCCTGTTTCATAACAATATACCTCCCCTAAGTGTGGGGTGGATAGCAAGAAACATAGATGTACCCCAATGCAAATCTTTTCTTATAATGATCATCCTTCTTATTTCAACTGTTAATTACTCATTGTGAATGTACCATACGCAAAGCTTTTCTCATAGTGTGTACACCTATTGGCATAATGAACCCCATATGGGCCAAAAAAACATGCCATATAACATTACTAACATTAAAAAAGTTCATAGCCATTTTTCTGACATATTCTCGCAACTCAAATATCTTTAAGAGAAGAGTGTCAAAAATGATGGGTTTAACAACCTAACATAAGGCAAAGCAGTTTGTTGGGTTTAGGGATAGGGTTTAGGGTTTAGGGTTGAGGGATTAGGGTTTAGGGTTGAGGGATTATGGTTTAAGGTATATTGTTGAGGGTTGAGGGTTTAGGGATAGGGTTTATGGTTGAGGGATTAGGGTTTAGGTTTGATGGATTAGGGTTTAATGTTAAGAGTTGAGGGTTGAGGGTTGAGGGTTTAGGGATAGGGTTGATGGTCAAGGGATTAGGGTTAAAGTAGAGTGTTGAGGGTAGAGGTATTAGGGATAGGGTTTAGGGTTGAAGGTTTAACGATTGAGGGTTGAGGCTTTAGGGTTGAGGGTTAAGGGATTGGGGTTTAAAATATAGTGTTGAGCGTCGAGGGTTTATGGATAGGTTTTAGGGTTTAATTTTTAAGGGTTGAGGGATAGGGTTTAGGGTTTAGGGATAAGGGATTAGGGTTTAAGATATAGTGTCGAGGGTTGAGGGTTTAGGAATAGTGATAGTGTTTAGGGTTTAGGGATGAGGGATTAGGGTTGAGGGTTGAGGGATTAGGGTTTAAGGTATAGTGTCGAGGGTTCAGGGTTTATTGATAGTGTTTAGGGTTGAGGGTTGAGGGATTAGGTTTTAGGGTTGATGGATTAGGGTTTAAGGTATAGTGTTGAGGGTTGAGGGTTTAGGGATAGGGTTTAGGGTTGACAAATTAGGGTTTAGGGTTGATGGATCAGCTTTTAATGTCAAGGTTAGAGTTAGAGTGTCGAGGGTAGAGGGATTAGGGATAAGGTTTAGGGTTGAAGGTTTAAGGATTGAGGGTTGAGGCTTTAGGGATGAGGGTTTAAGGCTTAAGATATAGTGTCAAGTGTTGAGGGTGTAGGGATAGGGTTTAAGTTTTAAGGGTTAAGGGTTGATGGATAGGGATTAGGGTTTAAGGTATAGTGTTGAGGGTTGATGGTTTAGGGATAGGGTTTAGGTTTGAGGGATTAGGGTTTAGGTTTGATGAATTAGGGTTTAATATTGAGAGTTGAGGGTTAAGGGATTAGGGTTAAGGGTCGAGGGATCAGAGTTAAGGGTTGAGGGATTAGGGTTTGACGTTGAGGGTTGAGTACATTGAGGTTTGAGGGTTTAGGGATTTGGGATAGGATTAAGGGTCGAGGGATTAGGGTTAAAGTAGAGCGTGGAGGGTGTAAGGATTAGGGATAGGGTTGGAGGGTTTAGGGATAAGGGATTAGGGTTTAAGGTATAGTATCGAGTCTATTGAGGGTTTAGGAATAGGGATAGCATTTAGGGTTTAGGGATGAGGGATTAGAGTTGAGGGATGACAGATTAGGGTTGAGGGTTGAGGGATTAGGGTTTAGGGATAAGGTTTAGGGTTGAGGGTTGAGGGATTAGGGTTTAAGGTATAGTATTGAGGGTTTAGGGTTGAGGGATTAGAGTGAAGGGTCGAGGGATTAGGATTTGACGTTGAGGGTTGAGGGTTGAGGCTTTAGGGTTTAGGGTTTAGGGATAGGGTTGAGGGTTGAGGGATCATAGTTAAGGGTTGAGGGATTAGGGTTTGACGTTGAGGGTTCAGGGTTGAGGTTCAAGGGTCAAGGGTTTAGGGATAGGGTTGAGGCTCGAGGGATTAGGCTTAAAGTAGAGTGTGGAGGGTATAAGGATTAGGGATGTGGTTGGAGGGTTTACAAATAAGGGATTAGGGTTTAAGGTATAGTATCGAGTCTGTTGAGGGTTTAGGAATAGGGATAGTATTTAGGGTTTAGGGATGAGGGATTAGAGTTGAGGGATGACGGATTAGGGTTGAGGGTTAAGGGATTAGGGTTTAGGGATAAGGTTTAGGGTTGACGGTTGAGGGATTAGGGTTTAAGGTATAGTGTTGAGGGTTTAGGGATAGGGTTTAGGGTTGATGGATTAGAGTGAAGGGTCGAGGGATTAGGATTTGACGTTGAGGGTTGAGGGTTGAGCGTTTAGGGTTTAGGGATAGGGTTGAGGGTCGATGGATCAGAGTTAAGGTTTGAGGGATTAGGGTTTGACATTGAGGGTTAAGGGTTGAGGTTCGAGGGTCAAAGGTTTAGGGATAGGGTTAGAGGGTTTAGGGATAAGGGATTAGGGTTTAAGGTATAGTATCGAGTCTGTTGAGGGTTTAGGAATAGGGATGGCATTTAGGGTTTAGGGATGAGGGATTAGAGTTGAGGGATGACGGATTAGGGTTGAGGGTTAAGGGATTAGGGTTTAAGGATAAGGTTTAGGGTTGAGGGTTGAGGGATTAGGGTTTAAGGTATAGTGTTAAGGGTTTAGGGATAGGGTTTAGGGTTGATGGATTAGAGTGAAGGCTCAAGGGATTAGGATTTGACGCTGAGTGTTGAGGGTTGAGGCTTTAGGGTTTAGGGTTTAGGGATAGGGTTGAGGGTCAAGGGATCAGAATTAAGGGTTGAGGGATTAGGGTTTGATGTTGAGGGTTGAGTTCTAAATATAGGTAAATAGAGATTTTGTATTCAGGTTATTTAGATGTTGATGGGTTTAGACTTGAGATAAAATGTTGGACTCTTAATCTAGCCTGAAGAGATTTTCTGTCGTTAAATATAGATTTATGGGTTCGATTATATTGATTGCCTCTCTAGTTTTGGGGTGTGGATGTTTTGGAATCAATCAGGAAGTCTTTAGGAGACTTTGTGGAAGTGGATTGGCAATCACTTGACAGAACCCCTACTATTTATGCTTGGATAAGGATTTGTCACAAACTAGAACTTCTGCTTCCAAAGAAGATCTGTGTTTCTTCCTCGATGGGCATTTTCTATCAAGAAATTGATTATGAGGGCTTGCCCCTTCATTGTTATGCCTATCATATGGCAGAGCATCTGGCAAGCTCTTCCAAGAAACAGGAAAAGTTCTCCCTCAAAAACCTTGTGGTCATTCAAGTTTGGAGGGGAAGGTTTGGAAAGAGAAAGGTATCACCAAATAGATGAAGAATTTCTTATTTCTCAGACATCATCAGTGGTTTTTCTCTGATGTAGAGGACCTACCAAGATGGAAAGCATTTAAAGATTATATGATCTCCAAAGGAAAATCTCTTAATTCTCCCAAAATGTAATCCTTCAGCAAGGCGGGACCAAGTGGCTTGGCTCTTCCAGTCATGGATCCTCCCGTATTTAAGAGGAATTGTAAGGCTTGGAAGTGTCAGTTGATGAAGCACATGATGTGGTCATCCCTACTTGTGTTAAGGAAGATAATGTACAGGATGTGATCAATCTATAGCAGGACAAAACGTGAGCGCATTATAACGCGCTCACATTTTGTCCCACTATAGAAATGGTAAAAAAGTGTTGACCCCCATGATCCAAGCCCACATGCTCTATTTTCATACTGATTATGCATGTGCTCTGACAAAAAAGAAGTGCTTTCATGCTGTTGGGAAGTTCACATGCACATTTGACACATTGTACCACCTTTGCATGATCTTTCCACCACCTTTTCTTCTTTGCCAACTTGAGAAGGAGGAAATAACATAGTTTTCACACCAAGTTTGATATATATCTATTCAAGTTTCAATTTTTGTAGTGTTGCAATGTTAATTGTGATTCAATTTTAGTAATTTAACATTATAGATTATTTAATAGTATTGTTGTTAGTAATTATATTTGAGTGTTATTCAATTTAACATTGAAAAGGAAGCAAGTGGTGAAAAACTCAAATTGTTGAGGAGTTTGATGCAAGAAGAAAAAAACACTACATAATTGGGTACTCTCTCCATTCGAATCTTCATTTTTTAGGTATGTCAAGTCTTTACATGCATGTTCTTTACATTTTCCTTAATTCAGATTGCATTACTTTATCATGCTTTATCATACATGTTTAAAATAGACACATTCCCAATCAAGAAAGGAGCCTACAATCTCACATGATGCCATGTATATTTTCTACTCTTGGGCTCTTTAATAATTATGTGTAATAAACTGACCTTAACATACCATGATGTCAAACTATACAAGAATAAATCCTTACAACATAATAAAAATACAATCCCACTATTATCTTGTATTCATTTCTTAGGAAGTAATATTGGTCTCCTTATCATGCTACAGACAAATTCTCTATCATGCTGAGGAAACGATCAAGAATTAAACCAACACAGGAAGAGATAGAAGCTAAGAATGCAAAGAAAGCAGTGGCTATGAGGGAACTTCGTGAGAAGAGGAATTTGGACACAATAAATGAAAACATACCAATTGAAGAGGAACCACAACCATCACAAAGAGATATGGTATTGGTGGCACAAAGAGAATGAATGCAAAAACTTCGTGCTACGAGAGATTTGAATACCATAGTTGGAGACACATCCTCTACCGCAAGTCAACATGTAGGGACACCATCTACCACATCTCAAGTTGAGAGTACATCATCACTCACATGTGATGAAGGAGGTACGCCATCGTTCCCACCTCAACCTCAAGGTATGTCATCTATTCCATCTTCAATAGAAGGTATGCCATCTAGCCCATCTCATTTAAATATTGATGAAATTCCTAATGTTGAGATGAAGTTACCTAACTTAACACCACCTAGAATTTTTCATAGAAAGCCAAAGTATTTGATTGATATTGATGAGAATATTTTGTAGCCAATGGAAGGTAAGATTCCAAAACGCACTTGTAGAAGATATGCTCATAAGATTTGGAGATTGTTCTTTGAAAAGTTAAATGAGACTGCAAGATGTCAACTATTCATTGAAATGATGCGAAGTATAAAGTATAGGTCCATCATGAAGATTCTTAGGTTGAGAACATCAGAGGCTTCAAGTGAAAAATCTACTATCAAGAATCTAATGAGTGCGTATGAGAGTGTGGGTAACACCTCACGCACAAAAGATAGTAATGCAACACGGCGTGTGATTACATTGACTATAGTAAGTAGTCAAACAAGGAAAGCTCGTCTCATTAGAAAGATGGGTCAAGAATTGAGAATTAATAGGAAAAATTTATCAAGAGCCCTTGGAAGACACCAAAGAATTGAGGACACTAATGCCAATGAATTATGGGCGTTCTCGGGGAGACTACCACGAAAAGATAAACCAATTGTTGAGGCATTGAGATCACTAATTGAAGACTTTTGGAAGAATTACACAAGGGTATCTCCAAATCAAAGGGATGTGGTAAGAAGGAGAATCGGTAGTCAGAACCGTGAGCCACATCCAAAGCATTTTTTGGATGAGACTCAAACACAGTTTTATGGTAAATTTATAGAGAAGTATCCTCAAATTAAAATTTGTCAAAGATATTTTGAAATGCTAAAACCTTTCTATGTTAAGATAAATCACACACACACTACTTGTTGTTATAGATTACATATTGAATTTTCTAACCATTTTGATGCTTATAGGTCTATATGTTTAGATATGCATACTAACAATGTTTTGCAAGGTTGTGCCATATGTGCCCCACCAACATCTTCAAGAGACTTCATATCAAGAATTTTATGTGAAAGAGAGGAAGGTCAAATATTCTACAAGAAATTATGCTTGGATGGCACATGTCATCGTTACGGTGGCTTGCAACATTTGCCAATATGTGAACATATGGAAAGAACACATGCGGTTGGAAATGAACTAGTAGAGTTTGGCAAGTATAAAACAGTGGCATACAATACAAAAGATGGTAAAGAAGCAAAGAGGTGTGAATTGGTTATTGAAAATATTCCAGTGTATCAGTTTATGCCTATATTTCATGACAGCATAGTGTATGAGTATGCAAGACATGCCCATAGAGATCGATGATTGGACTTGCAATTCAAGTTATGCAAGGACACATTTCCAGTTGGTAGCATTGTTTCAGTCGTTGACTTTGTAGAGAACTACAGTCTACAACCACAGAGTGAGGTGTAATCACAATATTACAACTCCACACAGGTTTCTATATTTGTGCACATCACATTCATTCATGTGAATGATAGTACAGAGGATGACAAAAAGATCATAAGGGAGTATAATTTCTATATGAGTGATGATCGCATGCATTCTACGGAGTTCGTGCAAGGTTGCTTTCAGGTGTTCTACAATGATTTGGCTAGAAGGGGCATATCGTTCAATTAGCATATCATATGGCCGGATAACTGTGCGTCACAATTCAAGAACTCGCAAAATTTCTATTGGCTGAGTAGGAGGCATAATTTTACAGGTATTCAGCATATGTGGAACTTTTGTGAGGCCGGGCATGGAAAGGGGGAGCATGATGGTGCAGGAGCATGTATCAAAAGAGCCATAGCATGAGAAGAGTTAAAGTATAAAGACAATGCAAAGTTGACAGATGCAAAATCGATTGTCGAGTGGTGTAATGCTTCCATGGGTCTAGGTAATGAAGGTAAGTCTTCAGTTCGTAGATTTTTCTGTTGATAGATGATACTAACATTGCACCATATGAGGACCGTTGTACACTGACATGATCAAATGAGATGCACTCTTTTAGAAGCTCAATTGTAGGTTCATGGAGTATCCATACGCAAAAGATTTCATGCTTTTGTTCTTCCTGTACAATTCAAGTCTGGGATGAGTGTGAGTCAAAGGAGTGGGTTGACGAATGGAAGTTAAGTTATCTTAGCCCACTTGACACGTATCAACCCCCGACGGCACTGGAACTAACACAGATGGAATCATCAGTTGACTTTGACCACATATCAGATTTAGTTCAACCAGGTAATATAGGGCATGTATATGCATCTAATTTCATCTAGTTCAACCAGGTAATGTTATCTTACTTTGTAGTGTTTTTGTAATGTTGACTAATTTCATCTAATTTGCTACACATATCAATGTAGGGCACGTATATGCAGTTATTGCAGATGAAGATAATGAAGAGGGAATAGATTATTACTTATGTCGTTGTGTTGAGGCCAAAAAGAAATTGGAGGCCCCTGTTACAGATGGAGAAAACATCGAATACCCACAGGCTCAGTGGTTATTACTGGAACATGGCTTAGAAGGTACCCACATAAGAGTGTTAATGTTTGGCTATTTTAGGACTTTGACATGCATTGAAAGATTCTTCATTACTTGAACCTTGTCGTGGCATCCAATGTTCATTTGATAAAGTATCAGGGTAGACCTTTGAACAAAATCTTGTGGAAGGTGCGTGAGTCTGACCATGAAGCAATACTTGACACAATAAAGAGTAGAGCAGACCTGGATGGTTCATTGGATTAATTTGTAAGTATTCACATTGATTTCATAAAGTCATGTTACATTGAGTTGTAAGTATGCACATTAATTTGTAAGGTTTGTCTTTTTTTAATTTCCTGCTGCATTTTTACACACACATTTTTACATCATGTTATGCATTTTTGGTGTCCTGCTCTTGATGCGACTAAAATGACTGTTCCAACATGTCTGTATGGGTACATTTACACTAGGCATGGTCCTATTTTTCACCCAAACATGTCGAAACAGTCCGAGCTACATTGTACCGATGATATCCCTTAAGAGTCCAAAGTGCAAAAAGGCAGCAATCTTTGACGAGATGTTACTCAAAAACTATGTTACTTAGAAACATTCTATCTAAGGCAACGTGATCATGTAGAGTGCCTCTACAATAACCTCTTTCAATTTTTTATATCTCTGAGGCATTTACCCGTGGTGAAAGGTTTTCTGCTACCCCAAAAATCATCAAAAGGAGGCAGTGTAAAGTTGCAAAGGGGTGTAACTTTCGTCTTGCTTCTGATGCGACAAAACTGACTATTCCAACATGTCTGGATGGGTACATTTATGCTAGGCATGGTCCTATCTTTCACCCAAATATGTCAAAATAGTCCAAGGTACATTGTACCGACAATATCCCTGAAGAGTCCAAAGTGTAAAAAGGCAGCAATCTTTGATGAGATTTTACTTAAAAACTGTGTCACTTAGAAACATTCTATCTGAGGCAATGTGATCACGTAGAGTACCTCTACAATAACCTCTCTCAATTTTTATATCTCTGATACATTTGCCCATGGTGAAAGGTTTTCTGCTGCCCCAAAAATCATTAGAAGGAGGCAGTGTAAAGTTGCAAAGGGGTGTAACTTTCATCTTGCTCCTGATGCGACCAAACTGACTATTCCAAAGCATCTGGATGGGTACATTTATGCTAGGCATGGTCCTATTTTTCACCCAAACATGTCGAAACAGTCTGAGCTACATTGTACCGATGATATCCCTGAAGAGTCCAAAGTGCAAAAAGGTAGCAATTTTTGACGATATGTTACTCAAAAATTATGTCACTTAGAAACATTCCATCTGAGGAAACGTGATCACGTAGAGTGCCTCTACAATAACCTCTCTTGGTTTTTTATATCTCTGAGACATTTACCCATGGTGAAAGGTTTTCTGCTGCCCCAAAAATTGTCAGAAGGAGGCAGTGTAAAGTTGCAAAGGGGTGTACCTTTCGTCCTGCTCTTGATGTGACCAAATTGACTATTCCAACGCATCTAGATGGGTACATTTACACTAGGCATGGTCTTTTTTTTCACCCAAACATGTCAAAACAGTCCAAGCTACATTGTACCGACGATATCCCTGAAGAGTCCAAAGTGCAAAAAGGCAGCAATCTTTGACGAGATGTTACTCAAAAATCGTGTCACTTAGAAACATTCTGTCTAAGGCAACGCGATCATGTAGAGTGCCTCTACAATAACCTCTCTCAGTTTTTTATATCTCTGAGACATTTTCCCGTGGTGAAAGGTTTTTTTCTGCCCCAAAAATTGTCAGAAGGAGGCAATGTAAAGTTGCAAAGGGGTGTAACTTTCATCATGCTCCTGATGCGACCAAACTAACTATTCCAACGCATCTGGATGGGTATTTTTACATTAGGCATGGTCCTGTTTTTCACCCAAACATGTCGAAACAGTATGAGCTACATTCTACCAACGATATCCCGTAAGAGTCCAAAGTGCAAAAAGGCAGCAATCTTTGACGAGATGTTACTCGAAAACCATGTCACTTAGAAACATTCCTTCTAAGGCAATGCGATCATGTAGAGTGCCTCTACAATAACCTCTCCATTTTTTTATATCTCTGAGGTGTTTTCCCGTGGTGAAAGGTTTTCTACTGCCCCAAAAATCATAAAAAGGAGGCAGTGTAAAGTTGCAAAGCATTGCTAAGAAATCCTCAATACTCAAACACTCCAATGAACTGAAGCAACTTCTTCTTAGGGGTAAATGTAAGGGTACACAAGGGGAAAATGGCACCTAGATGACTTAGTGCATTTCTATGACTTCATTCACATGTTTAAATGTTTGAGAAACTCTCCTTTACTAAGCACCTATCCTCATGTCAATGTTAAGCTTTATACCTCCTAGGCGCTGAATTAGGTGATGTCATTAGATACAACTTACCCTTAGGCACCAATGTAGCTTCTTCAATCCATCACACTTCTAGGTGCTCAAATTTGAGGTCTTGGACTTGTATCTTATTCCTAGGCGCAATTGGATGTTCTTCCTAGATCTAGGCGCTCATGATGGTGGGAAATTACATGAAGGGGCGTCTAAGTCCAATTTGACTTTGTATTTGATATTTTTGTTGCAAGTATGGGCCTAACTAGTGTTGTAATTGATATCAACATACTCCTGTAGCATTAATGATAAGGATTGGATGAGCTGTGAGTTGAGGATATTGAGAAAATTGGTCTCAATCAAGAACAGTGAAGAACAGTGATGACAGTAAGGCAAAATTCTAAGATAGGATGAGGATCATAGGATACGGATTAAAGGGTTTGTAGATATGTGTCTTAAGGTGATCTAGTAGAGATTTCAGAGGTCCACATGAAGATCTGAAGAAGGTGTGGCCGCTAAAGTAAAACCAGTTCCAGTAGGTGTTCAGAGATGACAGAGTGATACAGACAGGTCCGATGGGAACCGAAATTGCATTGTCCTATTCTGCAGATTTGAGGGAGTGTTGAGGAAGTCTTTGTGGAGTGTCAACTAGATTGGTTCATGGTTTGAAGGTCCATAAGCATCTATTCCTTTGTGACAGTAATGACAGACTATGTTCTTGAGGTTCCAGATGAAGGGGAGATGGATTTCAATAAGCAGATGAAGTATGGATGTTCTTGGTGATTCAGGCAAGCTTGTGGAGGTGTTTGGATTGTGTCCAATTTGTGTTGGTGGTCCATATTGAAGTTGGAGCTTGCATTGAAGAATAACTTCTAGATGATTGTGTTCTTTCTAAGATTGGCCGACCGAATGAGTTACACATCCTGCAGATGTTCTTGTTGATGTTTGCCGACTTAGTTGATCATTCCTAAGTTGATGTCTTGTATAAATAAGGGATTGGGAAGTCGTTTCAAAGTTGTCCTTGTTGAGATGAGAGTGTGGTAGAAAGGAGGAGAGTGAAAGGCCAAACAGAAGTATTGGGCTGAAATGGAACTGATTCAAGCATGGTGAAGATGCTATTCTCCAGTTCATGTATGTGATACTTATTTCTTTGTAGATAGTGTGTCTCTTGTAGGCAGTGAGCCTCTTGTGAGCAGTGTGCTCAGGCAATGAGCCCTAATTGGCATGTGCCATTTTGTTCTTTCTATTATTATAATAGAGAATACAATCTTGGGTTAATCACCCTGTGGTTTTTCCCTTAACCGGGTTTTCCACGTCAAAATCTTGGTGTCTCATGTGTTGATGTGTTTCTGCTCTTAATTTGTTGCATCATGTTTCCTTGATTGATTTATTATTATACTGTTGAATTACAAAGTGGAGTTTATTGTTTAACTGGAAGAAATTTTTGTACAACTAATTCACCCCCCCTCTCAATTGTGTGCCCTAAGTCTAACAATTGGTATCAGAGCCAAGTTCCTCTCAAAGGAGCTTAACCACTTGAGGAGATCCAGGATGTCGTCTTACAAGAAGGATAGTCTGAAGTTTGATGGAACCAATTTTAATCTTTGGAAAGGTCGCATGAAATGTCACTTGCAATGTATTGGAATGGTGTTCTGGACCATGGCTACAACACAGTATATACCTCCACAGGGTGGTCTGAAAACCCTGAATGAAATCACATATGCTGAAAAAACAATTTGTGGACTATAGAGGCTCTTCTAAGCGCATTATCTGATTCAGAGACATTAAGTATTCAGATTTCTAAGATTATAGGGAAGAATTTAAGGTTTTCATCTTGAATGTTTTTCTTGTATGACCTTTCCATGATATTAATGTGGACTCAATAGACTTAGCACAACTTGAACGATTGGAAACAGAACTAAATTTAATATAACAACCTTTGGGGCACAAAGTTAGATCTAAGAATAGATTGAGCATACTCCAGAATAAGATCCTACATGATGGTAATTATATAAAGATTGTTCTTAATCACTTAAAAGAGTGTTATGTTTTACGAAATGGTGTCTTATGATTTGGGTTTAAGTAAAAACTCCTTATGCATTATGGGAAGAGAGTCCTAATATGACATTGGTAGATAAATGAATTTAATTATGTCCAAGGTATGTGATCCAGAATGATTGACTATTCTTGGAGAATGATTATGTTCATTACATGTGTATTTTACCTTACTAGATAAGTAAGTACGAGTTGTGATGTAGTTTCCATGGTTATAATATGTAATGAGTTCAGTAGAGAACCAAATTCTTTCACCTAGTCGGTTCATGTCTGCTAGACCCCTCATGATGGGTCAGGCTTTCTAGTTGGAAAGCATGAGGAAGCTTTATGCTTCGTGGTAGGGTGGATATCACCCGATGATATTCTCTCTCCCAGTTTCCAAGGTGCTTGAGCAGAAGAAGTTATTTTCCATTCATTGAAGTAACTAGAGTTATTGATGTAACGTTTTGTATTTGTAACATTGAAATAGATGTAATGTAACACCCTATGTGGTGTATGTAAATGTAACACTCTTTTAGTGTATTTATTGTATTTATTGGAAACTTGCCATTATTGTACAATTATGAATATTTTGATTAATAAATGAATCACTTTCCTTTTTGGAAAGAGTATTGCTTTGTGGAATACTATTTTTAGGATGTGAGATTTATGCACCTTACATGTTGAATATCTCTCTTTGGTAGTAGACCATCAGGTAACTCATCTGGCACAACATCAACATATTCTTCTAGTATCTTTGTTGCTTCTACTGGTACGGGTATTTCCTCACCATCTTCTTTTTGCAGCAATAGTGCATAACAGAACTCTGTCACCTTCATTTTCTTGATAAGTTCTCTTGTGGACAACATACTCTCAACCTTCCTTTCATCCTTAAGAGGCAATAAAATCACTTTGGAACATTCTTTCCAAAAAGTGTATGTATTCTTGTCTCCATCATGCATTACCTTCATGTTATATTGCCACGACCTTCCCAACAACACATGGCATGCATCCATTGGAATGACATCACACCATATTTCATCCTTATAAGTCTTTCCTATGGAAACTTAATTAAACACCTCTTATTAATAGTGACTTCATTTCCCTTTTTGAACCATGCAATACGATAAGGATGGGGATGTTTTTCACAGTGTAGATTCAGTTTATCTACCATTTCTCTGGAAACCATATTTTCACAACTACCATTATCAATAATAACTTGGCATACCTTTCAAGTCCTGAGGTGCATCCGGTTCGAAAAATATTGGTTTGAAGCCAAGTATCATCGTAACCTTTAATCTATATTTGCTCCTTTTTTAGAATCATCATTGCTCTTCTCATCATGAGATTTTCACCCACATCTTGTGGAACCTCTAGTTCTTCCCCTTATCCTTCATCCTTAGCTTGAACCAAGTTCAACTTGGGTTGTTCTCCTTGTTTCCTTTCTTTCATGTGATAGTTTGGACATTCAAATGCCTTATGACTCTCTTCACCACACCTATAACAAATGAAAGGTTTTCGTGGGCCTTCCCATCCTCTACCACCACCGTAACCTCTGCCCCTTTGAAATCCTCTTCCTCTTTGTTGACCTTGAGGATCTTGTCAGATATCTTCTGATTTCTCCATTCCTTGGGATGATTCTCCCCGACTATAATTCAAACCACCTTGCAATGGAGATGATGCAACTTAACATAATTATTATATTATTTCATATACATTTTTATTAATTTTTCAATTACAAAACAAATACTATTATTATAATACTTCAAAGGGAGGTACTCACTAGGTGGTGCTTGTTTTATTTTACTTTAGAATTATTTTATTTTATTTGTATTGTTTGTTTGAAAATTTATTTTTGGGTTTTTAATGTAACTTTTAATTTTATATTTTTTTTATGGAGATCATCCACAAAATCGTTTCGGCTACCCAATACAAGAGCACAAGCCTTAGGCTGAACCTCTTTGGCTGAGAGCCAAGGACTGAGGGGTATCCATTTCACCAAACCACCATTCAAATTAAGTGCAAACCTCAGGTTGAGCAACAAGGCATTTAAGCAAAACTAACATTCAACATGTAATTTTCCAAAGTTGATGGAAACTTGCAACTTAATTTATAATTTTTTGAGAGGGAAGGTGAATGGTCAAGAATTTTTTGATGGATCAATGGTTGAGATCGATTGAGAGGATTTCCTTAGATGATGAACAGTCAGGATGCAAGTTGTTTTGAGATGATTATGGTCATTAAGTATATTGCTGCAACAATATGAATTAATATGGCAATTAAAAAAAATTGTTGCAACCATGTGGGATATATTAAATATCTTGTTTGGAAAATGGAGGGTTGAGATTAAATGGTTTTAAATGGAGGGATGAAATTTAAAATTTGTGGATAATGGATGTTATCTATTTAAATAAATGGAGGGAAATGGATTTTATTTGTTCATTTATTTGAAGTGGTGAAATGGAAATTGAATTTATTTATTTATTTAGGATAAGTGGAGGAATGATTAATTAATTAGAAATGACTAATTAACTAAATACTAAATATTAATTTAGTTAATTGGATAATGTGAGAATGTGGTTATATTTAATTGGGATGGTGTTGAAAGTATCGAAATTGATAAATTAGTGTGGTGAAAATGTCACACGATGTTAGAATTGTATTAGAATGAAGTATTTAAGTGGTGTTAGAAGATGGTAAATTTTAAGTGTCTACATTTTGTCCATCCTTGAAATAGTGTTGCAATTAAAAGAAGCAATAGTATTTCAAAGAAGGTAAAATGAGAGGATCATTGGAACAACATTGGTAATAATATGCCCAGAGTGTTGAGATTTTAGTTTTAGGATGGATTGATAATTTGGTTTGATTTAGGTCGATTGATTGAAATTGATTGATTATATTGACTAAATGATGATTGATGATTGGGTTGAATGATTAAGATTGATTTTTATATTTCAACACTTGGATGGTGTTAGTGGAAGAGGGGGCGCAGACAAAAAATCTAGGCTTATGCTCTCCAATATGTAGTTTATACTCCAGTGTAAAGAGGTGAGAGAAAGATCAAACTCAATGCAGAGAGTTATAGTGAAGTGCGGTAGAATACAATACAATTGAATTAAAATAAGTACTCATATATCCCTATAACAATAATTACATATTATCATTTATTCAGTCCATAAGTGTGTAGTATATTTACATCAATATACTTTCTCTCATACATATATATTGTTTCTTCTAACATACATATATTCCTCACACTTTTCTCTCTTCTATCTTGTCTCTACCACATATATTCTATCCTCTCTATGCTCTATCACTATTTGTCTATCTTATTACATCACATATATTCTCTATCCTATTATCTTTCACCTTGCAATGTATTTATAATGTTATATCGAGGGGTATGTTCTTTGCTCTTGTTATGTCCTTTAGATGTTGCAAGTTGGATATAAGTGCCACATGTGCCTTGCAGTGCCTTTTTAGCCTATTCTCTGTGATGCTTAGCTCTATCCCACCAATAGATTATCCCCCAATTGAAACCATGCCTTGTTCTCAAGACATGTTGGCTTTATTTGTTAATCGTAAAAATGATGATTGTCTACACAAAATGTCAAAATTCCCCACTGCATTCTTGCAAAATGGTATGAAATTTCCCTCATAAGGAAGAATGTTCTTATATATGCCTCTTGACTAGGTGTCAATACTATCCTTTTAAATTGTGGCATGTTGTAGAAGATGGATGCAGCCATTGATTTTTACTAGTGTCAATTCTTTATTACTAGTAGAGTTCAAAATTTTAATGGAGTCAACAAGCTTCTTATCTTCTCCTAGATGACTTGCCAGATGTGTCGATCATAGGTTAACTACTTTTAATCACCTAATTTGTGCTCTTAGGATTTCTCTTTGACCTTGCACATGTTGGTATTACTTATGCCAATTTTCTATTTGAACCCTTTAGCTTCCATCTATATCTTTGGTTGCATCATAAGTAGAGGCCTGCATGATTTGATTTTCAGTATTTTCTATTTATAGTTTTAAATCTTTTGTCAATACAAGCCATCCTAAGCAAAAATGATAGTGTATTCACATTGCTAAAGGTATTTTTCATATTGTTTACTTCCATCTCCAACTTAGTTTGTGTTGCGATGCATTTCCTCCTTATCTCCTCCAGGTGCTTCTTCTCAATTTCATTTACCAACTCCTGTTTGATGGCCTCCTTTTGTGTGTCCTAGTTTTGAAATTCTACCATGATGCCACTTATCACCTTCCTCAATTATTGATCCAATTGTAGTGCAGTATCCCCTACTTATTTGTGGTAGCCTTATTTGTTATTTGTAAGTGACTCTTCAAGCGATTCTAAAAATTGTGTGTGTTGCTTCAATATATCTTCCTTGTGGTATTGTGTAACACCTCTCCTATCTAAAAATTTTACAGAGGGGAGATTAGGGAGATATCCATTTATGTGCTAGAGGTGGATGGTGAGAAGAGTATTGGTAGTAGGGTTACTAATGGTTGTAGTTATTTTTGATGCGCTAAAAACTCTTTTATTTTATCCATTGGGTCTGCTAGTGTGGAGGCTAATGAATGCTCAAGCATTATTGTTTTCCCATTCTTATCTCATGGTGTTTCCTAGTCACTATCATTTTCATGTTCTCCTCTTATTGCCTTTTCTTGTGTGATCTCTTTGTGTAGGTATTTTACTAATTATTCCACACTTATTACTATTAAGCCATAATCTAGTTGATCCACTAGCCTTTCCTTCTTTTTCCCTTTCGTTAAAATTCTATATACTCTTTTAGTGGTTCCAACTATTTCTTTCCTAATTTTTGCTTTTGCCTCCCTTGCGCTAAGAGCATATAAACTATTTGTTTGGAGATTGCAACTTCACATTCTACATTTGTGCTAACTTCTCCTTGTTGATAAGAGAGAGATCTAGTACCACCTAATCTAATGCTTCTTTCCATATGTCTTCTTCCAATTGTGTTGCCTCTTCTCTTTTCTTCTTTAAAACTACGACTAGTTCCTCTGCAAATGCCTCATTGATTTCCATCATGGAATGAGAACCCTACAATATAGTCCAGTATTACTTCTTCTATCATTTGATTATATGCAGCGAAGACCAAGGGGTACATTTGCATTGTTTTGAGTGGCATTCTAGTGTGAACAAGGACTAGTATACGCATGGACTATTCATTAATTATTCTTCCTTTTATTTCTCATGTTCTCTATACATTTGCGAGCTTTACACTCACTTTCTTTATTGATCTTTGCTCCACTATCTTGACTTTCTCCACTTGTGATATTGTAACTCTTTGCAACACATTTGTAGAAGGGTTTTTTTTGTTGTCTCCTTCTACCCTTGTGATATTGTAACTCTTTGAAACACATTTGTAGAATGGGTTTTTTTGTTGTCTCATTCTCCCCTTTTTTTTCTTCCTCTTCTTCTTTAGAGATCTGGGCATGATCTCTCTTTGCTTTTTGCTCTAGCCCAAGTCTTGACTTAGAGAATTTCACTACACTCCTCTTCTTCTCCATGTATTCATTTGTAGGAGAGCTTGTGTAGCTTATCTTGTAGGTGAATTCTCTATACCTTCCCTTGTTTTCTACTTTTGTAGCAGTGTAGTAGCTAGCTCTTCATTCTTGTAGGTATTTACAATGACCTCTTCTCTAGCTCTTCTTCACCCATTTTTTGTTGTATTCTAGAATCCCTAATTTTGAACCTTGGGGATTCTGATTTCAACTTTTTAGACCTCCATGCTTGTGGTACACCAACTTCTAGTGATCCTTCTTAATACTAGCACGGTTTTGTTTCTTTTGTAAATCCCCATTTATGATGCAATTTTTCCTTCCCTTTCTCTATTTTTCTTGCAACTCCATTTTCATCTTCTTCTTTGTATACTCATCATAGGTTATGAATATCTCAATGTTAGGATCCTTGGGAAGTGGTAGAAGTGCCTTGATGTTTTCTTCCACCAACTGATTGGATATCTTATAGACCTTAACCTAGGAACCCATGATGTTCTCAATTCCATATCTTCAACAAAGACAAAGCCCATGTTTACCATAGACATAACATCTTACTGGTACTTGTGTACTATTTCTAAAGGTACACATTCCTTGCTCTATATTTTTGCTTGGAAATTCTTGAAGAACCCCCAATATACCTATTGGAAAGGGGTGGATTGGGTGAAGTGCTTAACATGTTTATTTCTTTAGAAGCAATAGTAGTGGCTTCTATCCAATTGCATCCCCCATATGTCAATAACCTCTTCATGAATTAGAATGCAAGGCATATGATTAAAGAACCATACCTAAACTAGTAATGGGTGTGTTTTGTCCTATCCAAGTTATCCAATAATTATTCTCATATCACCTCTACCCAGTCAAATTTCTTGTTTGTAATATCTAAAATTGTTAAATTTCTACCATATGGATAGGTTGCACTGGTAAGTTCCAGCACCTATTCAGATCTCACCTTCTCTTTAGTTAGAAGCTCTCCTTTGTCACACAAGCCAATCACTACCTTTATAACTTGATTAATGATTATATAAAGTTGGTCGAGGTACATAAAGATGATATGCACATGGCTCAATATGAGTCACACTCATGATACTCTTCACAAATGTTTAAGAAATCTACCCATGCGTCAAGCTTGAGTTCCTCCACTCTTTTATTTTGGGGCAAGTATTCAACACTTCTCATAGTTTCATCCCTTTTCAGAAAAAGTTGTTGAGTATCTTTGAATTTCCCATGATCAATTTCAGAGGGAGTGATGTTAATATACTTCCTTATATCCTTCGTGCATAAAACATGATGGGACATTTGAAAAATCCCCTTCTTATCCACTTCCATTTCCTTCCAAGGGTATTTCTTGTATTTGGGCTGGGATTTTGTTTTGCATCAATGAGGATGGGCATTGTCATCTTAGGGTTTTTATTTTATAATATAAAACTCAACCTAATCACCAATTCACCATTTTTAATTCTAGATAGATAATTTGGCTCTTAGTTTTTCTCTTTTATCATGCACATGTTGGTATTGGTTATGACAATTTTCTATTCGAACCCTTTGACTTCCATCCATATCTTTGGTTGCATCATAAGTAGAGTCCTGTATGATTTGATTTTCAATATTTCCATCTATAGTTTCAAAGATTTTGTTGATACAAGCCATCCTAAAAAAAAATGGTAAAGTGTATTCACATTGCTAAAGATATTTTGCATATTGTTTACTTCCATCTCCAACTTAGTTTGTGTTGTGGTTCATTTCCTCCTTATCTCCTTCAGGTGCTTCTTCTCAATTTCATTCACTGACTCCTATTTGATGGCCTCCTTTGTGCATACTAGTTTTGAAATTCTACCATGATGTCACTTATCACCTTCCTCAGTTGTTGGTCCAATGGTAGTGTAGTTTCCCTACTTATTTGTGGTGGCCTTATTTGTATATTTGTAAGTGACTCTTCAAGGGATTCTAAAAAATTTACATGTTGCTTCAATATATCTTCCCTTGTGGCATTGTGTAACACCTATCCTATCTAAAACTTTTACAAAGGGAAGATCAAGGAGATATCCATTTGTGTGTCAGAGGTGGATGGTGAGAAGAGTATTGGCGGCATGGTTACATTTATGGTTGCAGTTGTTTTTGATGTGCTAAAAACTCTTTTATTTTATCAATGAGGCTTGCGAGTGTAGAGGCTAATGAGTGCTCAAGCATTATTATTTTCCGATTCTTATCTTGTAGTGTTTCCTACACACTCTATTTTCCCATTCCCCTCTTATTGCCTCTTCTTGTGTGATCTCTTCGTGTAGGTCCTTTACTAATTCTTCTACACTTATTCCTATTAAGCCATAATCTAGTTGATCCACTGGATTTTCCTTCCCCTTCTCTACCTTTAAAATTGTGTATACCCTTTTGGTGGTTTCAACTATTTCTTTCCTAATTTTTGCTTTTGCCTCCCGTGCACTAAGAGCATATCTACTATTTGTTTGGAGGCTAAAACTTTGCATTCTACATTTGTGCTAACTTATCTTCACTGCACTCCTCTTCTTCTCCATGTATTCATTTGCTGGAGAGCTTGTGTAGCTTCTCTTGTAGGTGAATTCTCTCTACCTTCCCTTGTTTTCTACTTTTGTAGTGGTATAGTAGCTAGCTTCCTTCTTGTAGGTATAATTTGTGGTGACCTCTTATCCAACTCTTCTTCACCCAATTTTTGTTGTGTTCCTAGAATCTCTACTTTTAAAACCTAGGGATTCTTATTTTAACCTTTTAGACCTTCATGCTCATGTTGCACCAAATTATAATGAGAGTGGGAAGTCTAAGATCCCTGTTAATACTAGTGGTTTTGGTTCTTTTGTAAATCCCCATTTATGATGCAATTTTTCCTTCCCTTTCTCCATTTTTTCTTGCAACTCCATTTTCATCTTCTTCTTTGTATACTCATCACAAATTCTAAATCTCTCGATGTTAGGATCCTTGGGAAGTTGTAAAGTGCCTTGATGTTTGCTTCTACTAGCTCTTTGGATATCTTATAGGTTAACCTCGAAACCCATGATGTTCTCAATTCCATAGCCTCAATAAATACAAAGCCCATCTCTACCACAAATGTAACATCTTGCTAGTACTTGTATACTATTTCCAAGGATATGTGATCCTTGCTTTGTATTTCAGCCTAGAAATTCTTGAAGAATTCTCAGTATAACTCCTAGAAAGTGGTGGCTTGGGTGAAGTGCTTAACATATTTATTTATTTAGAAGAAATAGTAGTGTCTTCTATCCAGTTACATCCCGCATATGCCAATAACCTATTCACAAATTATAATGCAAGGCATACACGATTAAAGAACCATACCTAAACTGGTAATGGGTGTGTTTAGTCCTATCCAGGTTCTCCAATAATTATTATCATATCACCTCTACCAAGTCAAACTCCTTGTTTATTAGCCTTCAGTTGGATCTGTCAATACCTTTCTTAATTTTCTCCTTATCAATACTTTCTTTTCTTACATCACTTTCCATCTTTTCTCAAGGGGTTTGTGAGACTGATGTTCCCATTGATGCATGTGATGGTGACTTAGATCTACCTATGTCACTCTATTCTTTTGATCCCTCTCCTAAGATTTCTCCTACTTGTGAAGATATTTTGGTGCATGAGGATGATATCATTGATACTTTTCTTGATGTTACTTTACCCTCTCTTCATTTTGATGCTCTCCCTGATGATGCATTAGTAGATGAAGAGACTCACCTCACATTGGATCTGCCATGGATAGATGTTGAGCATTCTTCTTCTATTTCTTTGCCTACATCATGTACATCTCAAGAAGATAATAATGTTAATTCAATCATTGTTAATAGACTTATCCCACCTACTAAGGGGATACTAGATAAGTGCATTAATGTTTAAAATCTCTCTTCTATTCCTAAAATCATTATGCATAGGGCGCTTGATCTGTCCCTACCTTCTCATCCTATGATCACTATTCTATGTATTCCTCAAAATCCTCGACCTTCAAATCACTTGTTAGAAATTGCAAAGTCTATAACTCAAAACATGTCTGGGGCTCCTCACCACCATACATTAGCCCACATGTACAAAACTTGTAAAAGAAAACATGTTACTCCTGTCCCTATTTCCCTTCCTCCATCGCATCCTATTCTTCCTTCAACTCCCCGTCCTACTCAAAATATTGTTCGAGAATACAATCTTGTCGACTAGCTCCATGCTACTCCTACCAAAATCTCTCTTTGGGAGCTAGTTCAAACTTTACCAACATATCACAACATGCTCCAAGAAGCTTTACAGAAGATCCTTGTAGCATCTTCTGCTAGGCTGAATGATGTAGCTGCCTTACTTGATTTCATATACACAAATTCCACAGATATAACATTCCAGCAATATGAGTTACCATCTCTGGAGGTTCAAAATAAAAATGATCCTCTTCTCATTATTGTTGGAATTAATTCTTTTGGAGTCAAGTGTACCCTTATTGACAATGGTTTAGGTCTCAACGTTTGTGGTATAGACATGTTAAACTATCTTAATATCGATGTATGTCTTGTATCTCCCATGGTAATCTTTCTATTCGTGGCTTTGATAACATTGGTAGATAAACACTGGGCACAATCATGTTGCTGATTGAATTGGGCCCTATCACTTTGCCTACCCTCGTTCATGTCATTCCCAATGCATTATCTTATAATCTCCTTCTTGGTAGACCATGTATTCATGCCATGGGTATGGTTTCGTCTACCTTACATGGTTTGATAAAATTTGTTGAAGAGAACAAAACCTAGGTACAAAATTAAAGTTGATCCGGATCCTATGCAGTATTGTCAGTAGGTGGATTTTGTGACCCATTATAATACTTCTCCTACTCTCTAGAATCTCATTCCTTCTTCTTCTATCAAAGATGATTCCCCATCCTCAACTCCTATTCAAGAAGTTGACAATGCTGTTGATTCATCCTTAAATACATGGCTTGGTGATGATTGGGGCTCCTTAAACTTCACCCCCCATGGACTTGGGGAATATAAGGTTAACCCTTCTTACTTGGACATTCCTACATTCAACAAGGATCTGAATTCTCATATTAGAATTGATACTTCTTCGAATGTGAGTTTTGCTATTGCTTCTTCTCCAACATGTGCATACACTTCTCATTTTTCCAAAACCAGTGATATTGTTACTCCCCCTCTTTCTAATTGGAGACACGTTATGGGCTAGGATACAAAATTCTTTCTAAGCACGAATACAATGAAAATGGTCTTGGGTGCATGGAACAAGGAGTTAAGGTCCTTGTGAAACCTACACCACACTTACATTCTATAGTGGGTTTAGGTTATCGACCTTCTCCTCTATCTACATCCCCTCCTCCATTGTATGGGGTCTCTAAAGATTCTTCTTCTAAGAAATCAAACCTTTCTCCACAACAGAAAGGGTTTCTTCCTACTCCTACTTCTTATCTTTTATCTAAGAAATAGTGCATTGTGTTGAGGCTTCTTAAGGCCCATTTGACCACTCTTCCTCCTCCTACACAAGAAATTTCCACAACATATTCAACCAACACTTTATTTATGTTCATATCACCACATGCTTGGCCATTCCACTAATGAATGTCAAGCGTTGAGGGACAAAATTCAACACCTTCTTAAAACGGGTGCTCTCACTCCTATTACTGAAGTGCATGTCTCTTCTCCACATGACAAGTGATATTGAGCATGGCCTCCATCTGATTCGTTGCTCTTCATCTATTTTCTCATGAGACTATTGCATTTCAACTCACTATGTGGCACCTAGCTTTCTCTGCTTACTCATTGCCATTCATGGTGGTACAATTTTGTGTGCCACCATACTTTATTTTCAATAACAACACAATATCCTCTTCCATGGTTATCCTCACTCATATTTTGAGGGGGTAGAAACAACTTGTGTTGGTTTTAGGAAAGACAACTGAGAGGGGGGGTGAATCAGTTGTCACCAAAACTTCTGTTCCTTAATTTCTTAAAGCCTTCTTATATTTCAACAGCACAATAATGATCATGGAAGCATAATGCAATAACTCAAAAGCAAAAACACATTCAACACATATGACACCAAGATTTTAACATGGAAAATCCAGTTAAGGGAAAAACCACGGGGTGACTAACCCAAGATTGTATTCTCTGTTAAAAGAATAAGAAGAACAAAATGGCACTTGCCAATTAGGGCTCACTGCCTGAGCACACTGCTCATAAGAGGCCCACTACCTACAGGAGACACACTGTCTACAAAATAATATAAATATTACATACTTGAACTAGAGATTAGCATCTTCATTATGCTTGAGATAGTTCCATTTAAGCTCAACACTTCTGCTCTATTTTTTGCTCCTCTCCTCTCTACCACTTTCTCATCACGACAATGAATACTTTTGAATGACTTTACAATTCTTATTTATACATGACATCAACTTTGGAATGATCATCAAAGTCAGCACAACATACTTTATTTTATTACAGAGCAATTACAAAAATACAACTTGACTTGTTACAAAAACCTCATGTGTATCACTACACTGTCGGCCACACATACTGGGACTTCAATCTTCTTTGAGGAACATGCCATGCTTCACAGAACATCTTCAGGATCATGCACAAATCATCTAGTCGGCCAAGATTAGGAAGAATGCCATCACCCAAAGATGAATCTTCAATTACGAGCTCAATCTTCAATGCGGACTGCCAATACAAATTGGACACAATATAGAGACCCTCACAAGCTTGCTTGAATCACCAAGAACATCCACACCACTTCTGCTTACTGTAATCATACGCATCTTCATCTAGAACCTCAAGAACACAGTCGGTCATCACTGTCACATTAGAAGGATTTCTTGTGGACCTCCAAACCATGACCCAATTGAGTTGTCAATTCACATTAGCTTCCAAATCATGCCACTAGATCCATAGAACAAGATATTGCATTTCTAGATCTCATCGGACCTATTTGTGCCACTCTGTCACCTTTGAACACCTGCTAGAACCAATTTTACTCACATGGCCATAACTTCTTCAAATCTTCATGTGGATCTCTGAAATCTTGTCTAGAGCACCTTCAGACACATATATACAAACCCTTTGATGTGTATACTCTGATCTCCAACTAACTGGGATCTTTGCTTCGTTGAACTTTACTGTCTTCACAGTCCTCTATTTTTGATAGGGCTAATTTACTCAATATCCTTAGCACACAGCTCATCCAATCCTTGACATCAATGCAACATGAGTATGTTGACACTAATGACAACACCGGTTAGGCCCATACTTACAACAATCTCCCCCTTTGTTATTGATGGCAACATATGATGTGAAAAACTGTTTTAACCATCAAGACAAGAACTTTTCTTCACTGGCTCCCCCTATCAACATCAACCATTCACATGTCTTTTCTTTCTTCATTGCTCCCCCTTTGATTAGTAACCTCTTTAGTTTTTCACATGTCTTTTCTCCCCCTTTGACATCAATGGCAAAGGGTAGATACTTGTAACCGCTTCTTACTTCTTCAAAGTTATACTGACTGCTCCCCCTGAGTAGCAACCTTCTAACATCAATCTGAATCACAAGATATGACTGTGAGATCTACTAGACTGATGCACATCTGTGCACCTTAATTCAAAACCGGAGGGGTGATAATCCCTAACTTCTCCCTGAGATACTCAAAAGAGTCCTTAGGTAGAGGTTTGGTAAAAATGTCTGCAATATGATCCTTTGAGGGTACAAACTCCAGTCTAACTTCATTCTTATTCACTTGCTCTCTTAAAAAGTGAAACTTGATGGATATATGTTTTGTCTTTGAATGCAACACCAGATTTTTTGGTATGTTTATTGCACTTGAGTTATCACAGAAGATTGTGATAGGTTCATCATACTCTATTCTAATGTCTCTTAACATTTGCTTCATCCACAGTATTTGAGTGCAACTGCCTGCTGCTACAATATACATTTCTTTTGTAGTGGACAAATATATTGCCTCTTGTTTCTTGCTTAGCCAAGAAACTAATCTTTTCCCTAAAAAGAATGTATCACCACTGGTACTCTTCCAGTCATCCACATCTCTTGCCCAATCAGCATCTGTATATGCATGGAGAGAAAAATCATGATCCTTGGGATACCATAAACCATACTCAACTGTTCCCTTCAGATATCTGAGAATTCTCTTGATTGCCATGACATGAGACTCTCTAGGATCAGCTTGGAATCTGGCAACAAGACCAACAACATTCATAATGTCAGGTCTAGTTTGAGTAACGTAGAGTAGTCCTCCAATCATTGACATGTACTTTTTCTCATCAGCCTTAGGAGATTCATCATCTTTTCTCTGTTTACACCCGGTTGCCATGGGAGTATTCATTGGATTTGAATCTTCCATCCCAAATTTCTTCAACAATTCTTTCACATATTTGGTCTATGATATGAAGATTCCTTTATTTGTTTGAGTGATTTGTAGACCCAAGAAGAAATTCATTTCCCTAAACATAGACATCTCAAATTCACTTTTCATTTGATTTGCAAAAGTCTTGCACATACTATCTTTTCCTCCAAAAATGATATCATCAACAAATACTTCAACAATCAAGATATTTTCATGATCAATCTTGAAATACATATTACTGACAGCAGTTCCTTTGTTAAAACCAATCTTCAAAAGATGTTTGTCTAATCTTTCATACCAGGCTCTTGGGGCTTGTGTGAGTCCATACAATGCCTTCTTTAGCTTGCAGCCCATATCTTCATGATCAGACAATTGAAATCCATCCAATTGCTCATTGTATACCTCTTCTTCTAGATCACCATTTAGAAAAGCAGACTTGACATCCATCTGATACACCTTGAAATCTTTGAAGGCAGCAAAGGCAAGAAATAATCTGACTGCTTCAATCCTTGCTACCGGAGTAAAAGTTTCTTCAAAGTCAACTCCTTCTACTTGAGAATAACCCTTACAGACCAATCTGGCTTTGTTTCTTATTACTTCACCATCTTCATTCGGTTTATTCCGGAAGACCCATTTAGTCCCAATCACATTTTTGTCCTTAGGTCTGGGAACAAGATCCCAAGTGTGATTCTTTTCAATCTCTATCAATTCCTCCTTCATTGTGTTAATCCAACTTTCATCATTGCATGCTTCACTTACTGTTTTTGGTTCAATATTTGAAATTAGACAATACTTTACTGAGTCTTGAACAATATTTCTTCTTGTTTGAACACCTTTGCTTTTATCTCCTATGATCTGATCTTCAGAATGATTCAGTCTTACATACCTGGGAGTTTTGGAATTCTCTTGCACTTCTAGTTCTTGGATAGGTTCATTCGAGCCAATCTCTTCTTCTTATATTTCTAGATTCTCCGGATCAGTCTGAATTTGAATTGGAGTTAGGACTTGTTCTTCTTGGTCTGAGATATCATTTTGGTCACCTTCTTCAAACTCATAGAATCTTGATGGATTCTCCATACCGTCACCAACCTTCACATTTGTACTTTCTACCATCTTTCTTAATCTCTTGTTATAACACTAGTAAGCTTTGCTTTGAGTAGAATAACCCAAGAATATTCCTTCATCACTTCTAGCATCAAATTTGCCAAGGTCTTCATCTCTTTTGATATAAGATTTACTACCAAAGACTCTAAAATACTTCACAGTAGGAGTGGTGCCAAACCAAAGTTCATAAGGGGTCTTACCAGTATTGCCTCTGATCTGTACCTGATTGAGAGTATAGACAGCAGTGCTTACAACTTCTCTTCAATAGATCTGAGGAACATTTGTTTCCATCATCATGGTTCTAGATACTTCCTGGATGGTCCGGTTCTTTCTCTCCACTACTCCATTCTGTTGTGGAGTCCTTGGAGTACATAACTGTCTCTTTATCTCATGTTTCTCACAGAATTCTATGAACTCTCCGGATGTGAATTCACCACCTCTATCGGACCTGAGACATTTTATGTTTATGCTAGTTTCATTTTCTACCATAGCCTTGAACATTTTGAACTTCTCAAGTGCTTCAGATTTCTCTTTCAAGAAAGTCACCCACATCATCCGGGAGTGGTCATCAATCAGTAACATGAACTATTTATCACCTTGTAGACTCCTGATTCTTGCTGGTCCACATAGATCAGTGTGCACCAAGTCCAACAATCCGGTTGAAGATTGTTCCTTACTTTTAAATGTGACTCTGTTCTGCTTACCCAACTGACATTCTTTGCACAAACTGTTAGTAGGTTTCACCCATCTTGGAAGATCTCTTACAGCCTGAGTGTTTCTTATCTTGATGATATTATCAAAATTTACATGACACATTCTCCTATGCCACAACCAACTCTGATCAATTTGAACAAATAAACAACTTTTGCCAGTACCAACCAAGTGGAAGATGTTACCTTTTGTCTGTGTACCAGATGCAATCTCAGTTCCAAAGCTTTCAAAGATCTTGCATTTTCCATTTTTAAATCAGATATCATAACCTTTATCCACCAACTGTCCAACACTAAGAAGATTATGCTTCAGATCTTCAACATATAGAACATCACTGGTTTTGTTCTTTCCATCAAAAGAAATAGTTCATCTACCTCTGATTCTGCCAGCAGAATTATCTCCAAATTTTACAACTCCACCTTCATATCTTTCCAGATTTACGAACTTATTCTTGTCACCAGTCATATGGTGAGAGCATCCACTGTCAATGACCCATTCATCCTTTTCTTCAACTTGAGCAGCCAGAGCCCTTTCTACCATTTTATGATTGACAGATTCAATGGGCATTGGATCTTCTTCCTTAATGGCAATAAACACCCAATCACTTCCAGATTTGTTTCCTATCTCAGATTCATCATCTATTACTCCTTCATCATCATCTTCATGAACATAGTAACACTTCTTTTGGAATCTTGATCTATTAGGGTTTGGCCTTGAAAATCTTTCTGGACATCTTAAGGCAAAATGACCAATCTTGCTACAGTTGAAACATATGAAGGGAAATTTTCCTTCATACTTACCGGATTCTCTTGGCAGTCTTTTTGCAATAAGGGCTTCAAGTTGAGCAGCTTCTGCCTCATCTTCTTCCAGATCTTTTCTTTCTTTATCATACCATGTTAATTTCTTTGAGGAACTCTCTCCTGGGTCATACCTTTGTTTACCTTTTGTAGAGGCACTAGCTTTGAATGCAGATTCAATCTTGGGGAGTGCATCTCCAAACTCAGCCAATTTAAATGTAGCTAACTTCCCAACCAATTGATCCCTTGTAATATTTGTTAAAGATCTAAATTCCTCAATAGAAACAACTTTGTGTTTGTAAGCAAGAGGTAAGGATCTGAGAACTTTGGCAACAATCTCATCTTCATCCAAAGTTCCACCAGCACATCTAATGCCACAAACAAGCTCATTTACTTTTGGCATAAATGTAGTGATATTCTCATCTTAATTCATCTTCAGGGTTTCAAATTTTCCTTTCAGACTTTGTAGCTTGGTACATTTAACATATTTGTCTCCTTCATGTAGAATTTCCAACTTTTACCAAATTTCATACGTAGTTTTTAATTCCATAACATTATCAGCTATGTATCAGATAAGGTGCTTAGTAAGGCTTCTTTAGCTCAAAGATTATCTTCAATATTTCTAATTTCATCTAGAGTTGTCAGACCATTGTTTGGAGGAATATACTCTTTTGTAGTCATGTTCCAATATTGAACTCCCATACATTGCAAGTGACATTCCATGCAGCTTTTCCAAAGAGTGTAGTTCATTCCATCAAACCTCAGACTATCCTTCTTGTAGGAAGACATCCTAGATCTCCTCAAGCGGTTAAGCTCTTTTAGAGGAACTTAGCTCTGATACCAATTGTTGGTTTTAGGACAGACAACTGAGAGAGGGGGTGAATCAGTTGTCACCAAAACTTCTGTTCCTTAATTTCTTAAAGCCTTCTTATATTTCAACAACATAATAATGATCATGGAAGCATAATGCAATAAATCAAAAGCAAAAACACATTCAACACATATGACACCAAGATTTTAACGTGGAAAACCCGGTTAAGGGAAAAACCACGGGGTGACTAACCCAAGATTGTATTCTCTGTTAAAAGAATAAGAAGAACAAAATGACACTTGCCGATTAGGGCTCACTACTCAAGCACACTGCTCACAAGAGGCCCACTGCCTACAGGAGACACACTATCTACAGAATAATATAACTATTACATACTTGAACTAGAGATTAGCATCTCCATTATGCTTGAGACAATTCCATTTAAGCTCAACACTTCTGCTCTATTTTTTGCTCCTCTCCTCTCTACCATTTTCTCATCACGACAATGGATACTTTTGAATGAATTCGCAATTCTTATTTATACATGACATCAACTTTGGAATGATCATCAAAGTTGGCACAACATACTTTATTTTATTACAGCGAAATTACAAAAATACAACTTGACTTGTTACAAAAACCTCATACGTATCACTACACTATCGACCACACATATCTGGGACTTTAATCTTCTTTGAGGAACACGCCATGCTTTGTAGAACATCTTCAGGATCATGCACAAATCATCCAGTCGGCCAAGATTAGGAAGAACACTATCACCCAAAGATGAATCTTCAATTACAAGCTCAATCTTCAATGCAGACTACCAACACGAACTGGACATAATCTAGAGACCCTCACAAGCTTGCTTGAATCACCAAGAACATCCACACCACTTCTGCTTACTGTAATCATTTGCATCTTCATCCGGAACCTCAAGAACACAGTCGGTCATCACTATCACATTAGAAGGATTTCTTGTGGACCTCCAAACCACTAGCCAATTGAGTTGTCAATTCACATTAGCTTCCCAAACATGCCACCAGATCTATAGAACAAGATATTGCATTTCTGGATCTCACCGGACCTATTTGTGCCACTCTGTCACCTTTGAATAGCTGCCAGAACCAATTTTACTCACATGGCCATAACTTCTCCAAATCTTCATGTGGATCTCTGAAATCTTATCTGGAGCACCTTCAGACACATATCTACAAACCCTTTGATGCGCATACTCTGATCTCCAACTGACTGGGATCTTTGCTTTGTAGAACTTTACTGTCTTCACAGTCCTTCTCTATTTTTGATAGGGCTAATTTTCTCAATATCCTCAGCACACAACTCATCCAATCCTTGACATCAATGCAATAGGAGTATGTTGACATCAATGACAACACTGGTTAGGCCCATACTTGCAACAACTTGTTCTTAGGGTGTGCATTCTTTATAAGGATCTCCCCTCTTCTTTCCTCCCCATTTCTTTACCTTAAAATATTTCCACATGCTAATATTTTAAGAGGGGCATATACTATTCTCACATGTGCATCCATACATGCACCTTGTTGTATTTGCACCCCCTGAGGTGTATCTTATTAATTCACCCTCATTGTGTCATTGTTTATTCACCCCCTACGGTGTTGGTGTTTGATAAGCTCCATGAGGTTTTAGTTTTTGATACGTTCCTTGAGGTGTTGGTAGCATGTGAGACACCTAACATAATACAACTTGTTGTCTTGTGTGCTTCATATGACCTACCTTTTTACACCCATGGTCACCTAGCATAACACAACTTGCTAGTCTGTGATCCATGGGGGTTTTGTGATTTGCATGACCCCTAGCAACATAGAAAGCTAGCGTCTGAGTCATGTACTCTTCTTCTTTCATATTGATTGCTTTCTTGCCTATTTGTATGCATTATTTCCTTGAAGCAATTGATCAACTCGTTATATTTTTCTATCTCTACTTAAGAATTCCTCTATTTGTGATTTTCTTTATTTTTATTGTATATTGGGGATGACGCATGGTATTGAGACAACCTTTCACATTGAGGTCTCTTTCACTTTGCTAACTCAAAATTTTTCTTTGTTTGATGTGTGTTTCTCTCCTCCATGTATGTGTTATTTATGTTTATGTATATGTTTGTGATGCTTTGACATAGTGATTTTGTAGGTTTATGCTTGCTAACACTATTGTATTGCAAGTTTTTTGTTGTCTAATGTACTTATTTTGTAGGTTCTCATCCTGAGGGCTTGATTCCTCTGCTTGAAGAGATCTACATCCTCTATAGTATCCTTTTGGTGTTATGATTTTATTTACTTTTAGTATTATCCTCTTTAATTTAGCATGCATATTCACGTAGTGTCATAATCCTGCTAATGTGGGGGCTAAATGTAACATCGTATATTGCATATCCTTGCAATTTCACGCTATATTTTGGCTTTTTTGGTTTCCATTCCCTTAGTTTGTTTGTAGGCTCATTTAAGCCCTTATATTAGCCTTTTACCTTCCCATGGTGCTTAAGCTTTGTTTTCAGCACGTTGCCTTTTTGTCAAATCATTTATCACTTTTATGTTAGCCATGTGATGTTTTAGTACCTCTTTATTGTTGAGCCTAAACTGTTTGGACACTAGCGCTTCACGCAGATGTCCACATGATGCACTAGCGTATTGCGACAATTTTGTGTTTGCTATGTGTTTCTAAGTGTTCCACAACGTGTCATTTTTGCGGGCCAAAGGTAATGGCTCAAGACAAATCCATACAAATTGCTAGCCTCTTCGTCTTCCCTCTTTTCTCTCTTTTTGAATCAATTTTTCATCCTTGCACCTCTCTTGGCTCTCTTTTGGAACACTCCATCTTTCTTGTATCTCTCTCCATCTTTCTACAACTACCTACAACTTTGCTACAATGCTCTCTTTCATCTCTCTTACTCTCTTTGGCTTCTTCAAGCCCTCTATAGGTGACATTGTTCATGTTATTTGTTATTGCAAGCATTTACTTTATTTGTGCCCCTAAGCACCTTGGGATTTTCACATCCTTTTAAATTTCTTATTGTAGTCACTGCTCTTAATTCCTAGATGTACTTAGGATAGGAGAACACACTATTTTTTTCTATCTATCTATTGGCTATTGTGGAGGTAGAAATACCAAAGCAGGGGTTTGACTAAGGCAAACCCCCAAATAGCCCTAACCATTTTTCCCATTCTGTGTTATGCAGGTTGAAGAAGAAGATTCGAACGCACGGGAGTTTGTTTATTTCTCCTCTTTCATCTTGTCATTCCATTTATTCATTATCTTTTAATTAAATGTAATATTGTATCAATTTCTCAGTGTATTATCTAGTTGGACACTTATTCTAGTATTGTATGTTGTCTAGAAGAGGTTACAAACCTGAACTTGGCTATACAACAAACTCCTATTGTTTTTCTACCGTATATGTGATAGCGTGATGCACAGACATCCTCGTGACATGCTGGTGTCCAGGGCCAAGACTTTCCTCTTTTGGTAATAGGTTCTTCTTTCCTTCCCCTTTCTTGGCCTGTAATTTATTTCTAGAATTCATACTTCTAATTTTAGTAAATTCATGTTTCCATTCCAATTTGTATTGAATGTAGGGTAGAAAGTAGTGGAGGGTACAACTTTTTCCATCTTACAGCTACTAACTTGGTAACAAAATACGTTAGCTCTTTTATCCAATTCCCTAGGTTCACATACATTAGGATTGGGGTTTTTGATGATTATCCATACAAGATACCCTGGTATGTAAGAGACCACCTCCTTCTCATCAAAGTGTGCAAATAAATGGGAGCAGTAATTAAGATATGTAAGGAAAGGAAGGTAGAATACCCCTTCCCTATGGGACTAAGCTACTACACATGCGAGAGTGCCAATGATGCACAAAATATCGAGAGATCCTTAGTCGAGGTCTCCATGTTTTTCTATGATTTAAGATTCCCATATAATAGTAAGAATTTTGTCAAGGCCAATCTACAATTAGGACTAGGATACTTACATATACCTCAATTGGAGGATTATTGGGAAGATTGTGAGAATGATTTTGAGGTGAGAAGGAGAGATTGGATGTGGTTAACTATTGATCAGATGAAAGCCTTCAATCTTAGCTAGGAAACAATGACTATAATAGGTGATGTCCATGACATGATAGATCAGGTATTCACATCTACATTGCAATTCTAGCCATTCACACCCATAAACTAGGCCAACAAAGAGGTCAAAGATATTAGAGGAAGATCTTTATTTTCATAGAAAAGAGCAAAAAGTGGCCGAATACAAAGATTGTAGAATATACTGCCACCAGACCATTAGGCACTCCAAGGAAGAACAAATAAGCTGAGAAAAAAGTTTGGTACAACTAGAAACCAAAATTTTGTAGTGGTATACATGACTAGATCCAAGGCTAGTACTACTGATGGTGATGATAGGGAAGATCCTAAGAAAAGGATCGATTTGAAGAATGCTTGTGAAGAAGGGGATGTTGAACCAAGAAATAAATTAGAAGTAAAGAGGCCCTCGTGTGCCAAACAAGATGTGCATGTAGAATTTCAAGTACCTTTAGATTCAAGCCAACAACCTCCCATTTTACATTCAAATCCCTCCTCTTCTTATACTCCTTCTTTACCCCCACACTCTCCTATACACCCTTCATCTCCACAAAAATCTCCTCCTCCTTCTCCACTACTTTACCTCATAGGGAATGACAATGTCCTTAAGGTCACCATCCCACCTCTTGTCCCTTCTTCTAGTCCTCCAAAGGTGCATCCAACCACTCTATTCCATGGTTGAAGAACATGATAACTAAGGAGAGGAAATATACACAAGTGACTAATTTGGGTTTTGATACAGTAACAAAATGCAACAAATGAGCCCAAAATCAAAGATAGCCAAAGTCACTTCTAGATTGATGATAGATCCCTCCTTTGAGGCATAATACAAAGAGATTATAGAGTCTACTATGGAGAAAAATGAATAAAAATAGCATAAGTTTATTACAAGGTCTGCTAGGTTCAACTTGGTCTAGCTACACGAGGGCAACATTTGAATAACTTCAAAGTGTCGGCAACCAAACTTGTATAAAGAATTGAAAAAGAAAGGGAGAGGAGAGAACAATTGGAAGAGCAAGTTCAAGTATTGACATCATATATCAAATCTATAGTGGACACCTCTACCCAAACATTAAAAATATCTATAATTCCCAATATCTCAATAGGAGATGTCAACAAGGAAATAACTGAAAAGATTAGTAAACTTCAAGCGTATGGCAAGGCCTCAAAGAGTTGGGTAGAACAAATTATGCTTGAAGGTCTCAATTTTATAGAGGAGTCAATCAAATTATATAAAAAGGAAAATGAAAAGAAGAAATAATTATAAATTGAAATAAATGTTTCTAAGAAGGAAGATGTAGTGCGGCAAGGAGTTACATGAGATTTACAAGAAATGGCGAAATACGATGTCAATTTTCTCATGTCTAAAAAGATGGTAAACAAAGCAGAGGAATACGATACCTTAGCATGGTATAAATGCATGGAGTGGAAACTCTTGTGATTTTTAAGCAAACGATAAATGAGTTGAAAAAGTTACATAAATTGTACGATTAAAGAAAGGCAAATATAAGAGTTGGTTGTCTATCTTTTGAGTTTGATATTCTTACTGAGGATGAATCCACATTGGTGGATTTCCAGGTGATCAAGAAAAACTTCAAAGATATGATTATAGGTGAATTATTTAATAAAGACAGTATGGACGCTAATACAATGAAGAAGCTTAACATGATCTCTTCTTCTCTGACTAGCTGTTACAAGGATGTTCCAACTTTATTCCAGTGAATGGAAGAATTGAATGAGACTTTGGGAACTTATAAGTTGAGATTACTAAATACTATTATCCAAGGTGCCAAGTTGATTTCCCCAACGGTCAAGCAATTAAGAATTTTTAGGGAAAAGTCATCCTTTGAGCAATCACACTTACCTAAGTCCGAAGCTTCGAAAGAACAAATGTCAAGTCAACAAAGTTTAAGACTTGTGATTTTATTTATTTATTTGCTTTATCAATGTAAATTAAGTCATTTTAATATGACTTAATACAATAACTTAATGTTTATAAATTAAGGTTAGGAAAAGTATTATATCTTTTAATGTACTTTTAAGTTATAAACTAAAAAGTAGTTGCAAAGTAGTTATAGATGAAAAGCCTATTTATACAAGGCTAAAATGTAAAGGGAGGACATTTGATTCTTTCACATTATACATAAATAAAGAGTCTCCATGCTCCTAATTTACAAAAATAAAGAACTAATATTATTGGTTTATGTGCCTTGATGTTATTTCTTTATATTGTGATTTTTTTTTATGTTCAAGTTGCAACCTTTCTTTCCATAATTTTCTATTTTATGAAGAATTTAAAATATTTCTTTTTATATATATGCTTAACCTTTTTGCAATTTGGGTTGTAATAATGATTATTTTTGATCTACGAGTCTGGAAAAACCCTAGTTGATTAAATCTTTCTTATGTTAGATTATATTGAGGTTTCTAGATCCTAGTTGCATATCTTTCTAAAAATGAATCTTTACAAATTGGGATAAATCATTGTTTTCAAGTTCCTATCTTAAATAGAAATTTAGTTTCCTTATTTTCCTTGAGAATTATAGAGTTTTGGCCTCTTATCAGCCTTACCTAGGGTTTCTTATTCCCTTAGTTTCTATTCCTTTTCTTCTTTCTAGTTAAAAGCATAACCCCCTCCAAAAAAAATAAAAGCAAAACCTATCATATGAGTGAGCTACACCTCTTAAGCATAGAGGAAGATTGTTAACTCAATAGCAATCTATCCAATTGTTGTAAACTTTGTCATTTCCCATTAGGTGAAAGGTTATTATCAATGTACAAATGCAGTGACAAATCTATTTACTAACAAGGAGGATGAGGATAAAGACTTTTGGATCTTCCTTTAGTGACTCTTGGTATTTTAGAGGTTTTTTGGGAGGCTTGAGCACTTGAGAGGGAAGAGGGTGACTCTTGAGTTGCCTTGGGCATGAGAATCCATGAAGGGTGATTTTTGGATGCCTTGTTGGTTTCCCCTTTCATAAAGTTTATAAATTGGAGCCCCGGGATAGTGGAAGGAATATTTATAGGAATGGGATAGAGAGTCAGATGCTTGAGATTGTTGATAGGTACATAGGTGTTGCCGTGCATTGGAGGCAAAGAGGAGAATGGAAGCATGACTGAATTGTAATCTTGTTTTCAAAGTTAATACATGCTTGACCTCTCTTCTTGGTGGAGATTTTTCTTGCAAGGGTTTCTCCACATAAATCATGTGTTATGTGATGCAATAATGGTGTTTGTTGATTTAAATCTATTATATCTCTTCATAGTAATTCCAAGATTAAAAAGACTTAATTTTAGATTTGTATATTGTAGTAGTCTAATCCTTATATCTCACCAATTGGTATCATAACTTGATAATGAAGCTTTGATATTAAATCATTGGATTAGAGATTGGAATTTCCCAACCCAAAAGACTAATTCTAACTTATAATGGCTATAGAAGCATATAACGTAGCAAAAGAAGACAACTGCAATAGAAACCCTATTACATAGCATATTAAAATCAACCACATTAAGTCTATCATTCATTACCACCCACTACCTCACCACTCTCCACCAAATACTCCATCTAATCTTCTATAGAAGGCACTTCCACTTTTTCTAAATTTGCTTAAACACAACCTGCAAGAGAAGGAAACTAAATGTCATAAAAAATACCCTTTCAATGATGAGCATGATGCAAATATCCACTAGAAAAGACTAGGACCCAAAAGTCATGGCCAACCTTCACATGACCTTGCTTGTGTGTGACCCATATACTAGCTAATACCTTGCCAACATCAGTGTAGTATGCCCTCAAGAATCTAATCTCTCCATGCATTTCATCTATCTCAATCAAATGATAGTTCCTAATAGTTGAAGAGTTTACCAAATCAATACCTTTCATTTATTTATCTTCCAACTTTTTGTGAGGCTTGAGGCCATCCACAAGAGAGCCCGCTATTGTCTCTCCAAACTTCAATGTAAGAAAGAGTTTCAATAGACACAACCTAACATCAACATCAAGAACAAAATTTGCCAAATTAGTAATAAAATCCCCTCTTATCGCTACCTTTGATTAGTGTCTTACCACCATACCGAGTCCACCTATCTTCTTCACAAACCCTAGGGCCACTACAAATTTACAAGAAAAAAATTCACAAGCCTTTGTGTAAGAATGAGTTATGAGATAATTTATCTTTTCCCCTTTCCTAAGCTCCTCCAATTAGACATACTAGCTAGAAATACCATCAGTCCTTTACTTGCACAAACTGAAGGCTCCACTTCCCCTTTCCTTATTAATATGTTATGTACATGTGCTTTATAAATAAAATTATTTGGCGATATATATAAGGAGGCCTAGCCAAAAATAAAAACCCCAAGAAGATAATATTATGCATATATGTTATTATAGTTTTAGATGATTAATAGAACACTTGATGATATTGTCTTTCTTTGATTTGAACCAAAAAATAACAATAGATCCAATGCAATTTGAGAATGGTAATTTTTTTAACTATATAATATCTTCGCATTCATAAAATAAAAAACTTTCATTCTTTTTCTAATCATTTTCCCCCTAATTAATTAAACAAATAATGGATGTGATTTGTAGAACTCAACCATTAATTTTCAATGTTATCCCCACACATACATTTTAACAAACCATTTTAGGTATGAGATTGTTAACATTTAGAAACCAAACCCCAACAACCCCTTTGTAATGATCTAAAACAAACAACAACAACAATGGATGTAATGCAAACTACGGATGGTAAGTAATGAAATAAATTTCCATCATTTAAGTTACATTTTTTGTAGATCTCAAATGAAATTCTAAGATTATGTTTTTTGTTGCAATTTGTTTGGTTGGTCAATACACTTCAACCCATTATTTCATAGTTTGAATCATAATTGGAAAATTCTATTTGAATATTTAATTGACTAAAATGGTCTTTTAACAAACCAAATAATTTTTTTTGGTGTGAAGGTGGATTATTTGAATGGCTTTTAACATCAAGAGCCATGAAAAAATGTAAAAATAGGAGCTAATGCTTGAGCAAGACATACTCTCTAGTCTTTATGGGAATATGTCTTGGCTTGAGTTGATGTATGTCTATGAAGTGGATTGAAATACTATTAATGTGATTTCTATAACTATGTAAGCATAGTTTGATTGGAGATCTAATTGTTTATGAGGTGGCTTAACTAAATTGAATAAGATCATACTTTGGTTATAGATTAGGAGCCATAACTTATTAATAGTGTACAATGGGTGCAAATTCTATGATTTTTTGAATTTTATTGGAGGCAATTGACTCTCAAAACTTGAAAGTGGATCTTCTTTGTAACAAAGCATGTTCAAACTGAACATCACAACTTTGAAAAAAGTTTGGGGATTGCAAATATTTTATTGGACCTTTTGTAAGATTATCCACTCATAGTTTTGCAAAATTGCATGTCCAAAATTATTCCTATATTTTCTAAAATAAACTTTTAGTTACTCTAAAATTGCACGTTACATTAAAAACTCCCTAATTAAATCATGGTAGATGGTTGCAATAATATAAATTAATTAGATCTCAAATTATCTTGTAAATCCCCCTTAAAGAGGAAAATGAGACACAAAAAAGTATTAACATGAAGCCAATATGATTCCTTTTTCTTAGAAAATAGTTCCCTCGTAGACAATTGCCCAATTGAATGTTATACGTATGAATAAGGGGGCCTATGTTCTATCAAGGTTTGTAGAGGTGACATACGAAGTGAACATTTTCCCTTCATAGCACACAAGATGATTACTTAATATTTTGGTGTAATTCTAAACTCTACTCTAGGTCCAAAAAATTAATTGGCCATTTAGAGTCCCTTGTATGTACAAAAGGGATGAGACTTGGTACAAGCCTTAGTTTATTCTAATGGAATAATTGCCTCTATAATACTCTAGTTCAAGTCTATTAGATAAAAATATCAATTAAGGTTGAATTTTGGCCAAAAGATTTTGGTAGAAGAGTTACTTTTACAATCCAAATACTAGAAAGTTCAATTCCGACTTCTAACCAACAAAACTTTTTAAGAACTTAAAAAAAATGCTCAATAAAAAGAATCTTCTATCATGGAACATTAGCAACCATCTTTTCATTAATTGATTGAGATGTCCTTAATAGATTTGCTTGGGCATCATTCAAGGATTTTATTTTTTGTTTTTTTGGAGGAAGCTACAACACTAGGCTTTAATACCATGAAACTTTTGAAACTCGTCTACAATAAGTTTAAGTATTTAGCACATAGTTCAGAGTGAGCTTCATGTTATTTGCTATGACATCCAAAATTGTCTAATGACATGAGATCAAGTGGTAAATCAATGAATTTTTATTAAAAATGTTCAAAATCAATTTCTTCTTAAAGACATGTTAAAAATGCAATCATGAGATATAAATTTGACAAAATAAATAACTCAAACACTAGAGGACATGTCAAGAATATATAAAATTGATATAAATTTGATGGAATAAACAACCCAAGGTCTATAAAAAATATTAAGAGTGCAACAGGGAAATGCAATTTGACCAAATAAATACTCATTTGTCATATTCAAAAACTATTTCAAATTTTAATAAAAAACAAATCAAAAAATATTATTAAAAACTCTAAATATTAGAGAATTTAGTAATTATTTAAATTTGTTTTAATACCAAAAAAATTCAAATAATTTATTTTGAATAAAGAATTTAGTAATGATTTGCCGATGATGGCATGGTTCAGTGGTTAAGTCGCTCAGGATGTAGTGGCGGCCACCAGAGTTCAAACCCCCACTGGGCCAACGAGCTCGCAAGGCTTTACGCCTCCGCTGGGCCAATGAGCTCGCGGGTTTGAAGTGTTCTTCCTAGGGGATGAGGTCCCCCAGTTGTGGCCTCACCGGTTCATTGCTCCCGGCAAAAGCATTCAAGTGGAGCCGGAGGGCGTGTCGCACCAGCGTCGCCGGTCACGTTAAAAAGTTTACCAGGCGCATTAAAAAAAAAAAAAAAATTTAGTAATGATATATTTTTTCATTAAAAACCCTTCATTTGAAATGGCCAATTTTAGTTTAGAATGCATAAATTAATTAAAAGTTTTCCATTTTAATATTTTCTTTTCCAAATTTCATAGCAAATTAGGTAGACAAAAATCTAGTGGACAAATGGATTTAGGGTAATGTTTTTTAGTCCACAAGAATTGAACTCTGTTTGGGAGGAAAAATTTATTTAAAATGCCATTTCCTTTCAATCAATTTGTTGTCAATAAAAGCTTTTATTGAATTAAAAAAAATGGTTGCCCTTTTTAGAATCATAAATGAAATATTGCATTAGAAAAATAAAAACATGGGCTCAAGCCCCAAGTAGCCTTAAAAATAAATCATGTTTTCTATGTAAGGATTTGGATTTATCTCCAATAAGAAATCCCCATCATGTCTTTTAATTCTTGAGATAAAAGGTTGTCTTTTTAATACTCTCCAGAGAGTATTGCTTTAGTAATATTAATTGGTGCTTTTTTCATGTCTTCACGCTTCTTTGTGTTTAATAGAGACGCACAAGTAGTTTGGATTAAGGAGTTATCCATGCGAAATCATGTTAGACAATAAAATACCTTTTTAAATTTATTTAACAAATTTCATATAATTTATTTTAAATATAAATTAAAATATATTTAAATCAGAATTGAGGATTAAATTTAAAATTTATTAAACCAATGACATGTTCTCTGTAAATTAGTTATGTCATTATGTCAAGGGTTGATAATTCAAGAGGAGAAGAGTAGACATGTGGGAGAAGTCTATTATAAGCTACTTAGACATGCTTGCACATGTATTCACTTTAAAAAAGAAACCATGTTTAACTATGTTTGGTTTAATCTAATATTGACACGTGTACACAAGCTTAAGATAAATCAAAAGATTTTAAACCTTTTGCCTTTAAATTTGCACTCCATTCAATTTAATGAATAGTCCATATAACACTCTCCACACGATACTGAATGCAAACCAAATGTCAACAAGGCAAGTGAAATATAGCTCACAGGCACATTCAAGTCTGCAACACATATTTTTCTTGTCACATTAAATTAATTCACTGACTTAATAGATTAGCTTTAGACTTGAAAATCTTGGTCAATTTAGTTTGATAAGGGAGCTTGGGTTCGTTGCGGAATTCTTGTTTGAAGTTTGGACATGAATGAGTGAATATATTCTAATTCATTGTGCATTCAAGATCCAATAGCATGGCTCACATGAATAACCACTCAACTCTTATGCGATATTGTTGTATTATTGCAGTCATATTCGTTGGTATACGGGTTATTTCCTTGGGACTTCGAGTAGTATTTAATGCACTTTGGTGTCATGCATGTGACATTGTCTCAAAGGGAGCATGTCCATGTGATCTAGTTTTCTCACCATAATGGAGGTCTCATTTTGTGTGTGTAGGGTCCTTGTAAACGTGTCATAGGTGTTTGCACGCATATAGTTTTTTCTTCCCAAAAATCTCAATGTATTCGTTATTTAAGTATCGTGTGTTTACCAATGTCATCTAGAATTTTGGATTGGTGAATCTTATTTTATTTTGTATGTCTTTTTTCATTTGTTTTATTTGAACTAGTTTGAATTGCATTCCATATTGCAAAGTCTTGTTTTAGCAGAATAAACCCTAACTACAACTTGGCTTGCAATTCTTATTGAGTAAACCTTTGATCTAATTTCCAAGTCAAAATTTTCTTTAAATCAAAATTTCTTACAAAGTCTAAACCCCGAGCTAATATCGTGACATATGTAAATTTGTATTGTAATTTCAAGCCTTGGCATCCTATTATTTCAGATTCCTAGATTAAACTTCATGTCAAAATTTTGAACCCAAGACTTGAGCTAATTCCATCTCGAATCCTGAGCCCCAACCCTTCATTTCCTGACTTTTCATATTCTATTCTTTGTATCTTAACTAGTGTTTGAGGTATCTTGTTTGTCAAGATTTTGAGACCATTTGTGTTGTAGATCTTGCCTATTTAATTTGGACTTTTGTGGGATTTTTATTCATTGCAACTTGTGTTGATGAGGCTATTAGTATATCTTTTGTTTTTGTAAAATGCATCATTGATTATCATTTCAAGACATTACTTTCAAAATCCTGGAATGGTCTTGTAGACACCTAAAAATGTCTCAACCCTTCGACCACCCTCCAACATCATCCATACCACTAATTTCTCATCTGATTAATTAATTAAATTTTTAATTAATTCAACATTCACACCTTACTAACATCATCCCAATTAATTAAATAAATATGCAAAATATTTATTTGATTAATTTGTCCACTCTCCTAAACCCAATTAATTAGGGAAATTATACTTATCTGATTAATCTGCCCTAATAATTAGCCTACCCCTAACCTAGTTGATTAATTAGTTATTATTTAATTAGCTACCCTAGCCTACATGACCCCTAGACCTAGATTAATTAAATAATTTATTATTTAATTAATCCTAAACCCTAATTACCCCACTCACTAATTTTTTCCAGCCACATTAACTAAGTTAATCACCCTAATTAACTTGGTCAAATCATGCTTAACACCTTCTCCCACACCCACAAATTAAAAATTACAAAATATACATAACCCCTCCAACTCATTTTTTCCATTTTCATATGCTAAAACATCTTCCACATTTTTTAGCTTACAAATGTAAGAGACCAAAAATGTGCATGTGTCACATGGCCTTCACATTCCCACATAAAATGGAATTTTTAATTCCACCTCCTCCCAAGGAAATTAATTTTTAATTTCCTCACACATCCAAATCACATTTAATAGTAAGTCCTCCCCAAAATGAATAAAATATTCATTTTTATTCTCCACCATCCAATTTTGATGATCAAATCCTAGCCCTCCATCTCACAATCAATCTCATTGATTGATCTCAACATCCAATCTCCACCATTGGATCAAAATCCCCTCCATTTTGCCTATAAATACAAGCCTCCACATACCATTTCATCATCCAATTTTAGAGTAATCTTATTATGCTAAAATTTCTCTCAATCCTCATCCATCTTAGCTAGGTTATGCTGCATTTTGCATTGAATATAGAGAGCATTTCACATTGCAAGCATTAGTTGGGTAAAGCTAGGAGCTCAAGGGTGCAAGTTCCTCAACCCTATCAAGGAGTGAGGAGATTTCAAGGTATAATTGTTAGTTTACTTGCATTTTCTGATATTTTATGCTTTGGAATTTCACCTCATCTTCATTTGGCATGTCTAGTGTGAAGAGACCTAATGTCTCAAGTTACTGCTTGGAAACTCATTCATTCATTCATTGGTTTTGTTCATTGCATCGGCGTGACAAGTGACATAGGCGTGGTTGGAAGATGTCTCTCCGATACTTCATGTTACACCGATGAAGGTTTGACATCGACGAGACATGTCACTTCGGTATGAGTCTCTCTGGCACTTCGGGCTACTCTGATGAGGTCTTGGCGTCGGCGTGAGAAGAATTGTTGGTCTGAGGTTTGGAAGTCCTTCTGATGTTAACTGTCTCTCTGATGAAGGTTGGACATTAGCAAGAAAAGAACCATCGGCGCTATTTGGTGATATCACTCTGATTGCTTAAGCCACTCCGATGAAAGATATCAGCTAGAGTCTTCCCGATGGACGGTGAATGGTAGACTGGTTGGCCTTGTCGGCATAAGTGTCGACAGTTAACATTCTTGTGATCATGTATATATATTGTGGCTACGACTGATGTCTGGTGCATGTGGGACTAATGAGTCCTCTTGAATGTGAATAGTCAGACGATAGTTATGCGACGATTGGAAGACAATGATGCTGAGTCAGTTGGAACGAACAATTAGGATAGAAGTTCAAATGGTTTTGCTCTTGAAGACTATGGTTTATACAGATTTGGTGAGGTCGTCAGATGATGAAGAGTTTCGATCATATTGTTCATTTTTGGTAGATGTATAGTGGAAGTGAACTGTTTGTATGATTTGAGAATCGATACCTGAGCGAGAAGGCTGGGATCTTTATTGTAATCTTTCTAAGCTTACTGTAAATAAATATTGTCTCTCTTGTGGTGGTGGGTTTTTTACCCGAAAGGGTTTTCCCACGTACATTTGGTGTTGTTCTCTGTTATCTTGCATGTTTATTATGTTTTTCTGGTGTGTTTATCTATGTATTTGAATTAAACGTTACCTGTCTACATTATCCCCTTTGAATTGACATTAGGGAAGCTGTATTCCACACCTCTATTTTCCTTACAAGTGGTATTAGAGCCTGGCCAGTTGTGTTATCCTTGTTGGTAGGTTGGGTTTTTTGTGTTAGTTCTATGAGTGGGAGTTCTGTAGAGGTTTATTTTGTTAAATAAGATGGCAAGTACATCAGGAAAAATAGACATTGAAAAGTTCAATGGCACAAACTTTGAGTTGTGGAAGCTTAAAGTTGAAGATATGCTGGTCGACAGAGATCTTTGGGCTGCTGTGTCTGGGACTAAACCTTCAGCCATGAAGCAAGAAGACTAGGACCTGGCAGACAGGAAAGCCAGAGGACTGATAAGATTAAGTTTAGCAGATTCTGTTCTATTGAACGTCCATGAGGAGAAGACTACAAACGCTTTGTGGAAGAAGTTGGGAGATATTTATCAGGGCAAGTCCTTGGTGAATAAAATTTCCCTCAGAAAGAAGTTGTACTCTCTGAAGATGGATGAAGGAGCATCTGTAGCAGACCATTTGAACTCATTTAATATGATTTTTGCACAGTTGACTTCTGTAGGTGTAAAAATAGAAGAGGAAAACCACTGTATGCTTCTGTTGTGTTCCTTACCTGACTCATGGGATCATCTTGTGATGGCTATTGGAAGTACAACAACCACGTTTACAACTGAAGCAGTTGTTGCCTCACTATTATCTGAAGAGATGCAGAGGAAATCTTCTGAGATGGCCAAAGAGGCCCTGTCCGTTTGAGGTAGATCAAAGGAAAGAGACAAGAAGTCTAAGTCTAAATCAAAGGGGATATCTAAATCTCTTGGCAAAAAGTCCAAGGTGAAGTGCTAGAATTATGGGCAGAAAGGACACATTAGAAAAGACTACAAAGAAGAGAAAAAGAAGAAGTTCAAGAACTTCTTTGACACTGATTCTTCTCACAGTGATGCTGATGCCTTCATTGCTGCCTTGGCAATGCCTGCATATGAAGATGTATGGCTGGTGGATTTAGAAGTATCTTTTCATATGACATCTCATAGAGAATGGTTCACAAAGTATGAATCATATGCTGGTGGGAAGGTGTTCCTGGCAAGTGATTCGACACTAGAAATTGTTGGCCGAGGAAGAGTCAGAATCTAGTTCCTGGATGGTAGAATAAAGGGAATGAATGGAGTATTACACATACCAGGTCTGGCTTGAAATTTACTTTCTGTTAGTAAGCTTAATGATGTTGGAGTGCAAGTTACTTTTGTGAATGGTGGCTATAAGATGACTAGAGGTTCTATTGTACTGGCAAAGGGTGAACGCATTGGAACTTTGTATAGGTTAGATGCTAAACCAGTGTGCTGTAATAATGTCTCTATAAAATCTAAAAAAGCTACTATTGTAACACATGATGCAAACTCTATGGAAGTTAAACTTCCTACAGAGAAAACAATGCTCTTGCATCATAGACTTGGTCACATAGGTGAAAAAGGTTTAAAAACTTTGAAAAACAAAAACTTGGTAGATGGGCTGGTTGATTGTAATCTGGAGTTCGATTTCTGTGAACATTGCATTTATGGAAAACAGAACCGTGTTTCTTTTTACTCTAGTTCTCATAAATCTTCTAATGTTCTAGACTATGTACATTCTGATGTTTTTGGTCCAGTTGATGTTCCTTCTCTGTCTAAATCAAGATACTACGTATCGTTTATTGATGATTATTCAAGGAGGACATTTATATATTTTTTGAAAAATAAATCAGAAGTGTTCAGTCAGTTTAAAGATTTTAAAAATCTTGTGGAAAATTAGACTGGTAGAAAAATAAAATGTTTGAGAACGGATAACGGTGGTGAATATTGCAATGCAGATTTTGATAAATATTGCATTGATCATGGAATAAAAAGGCATAAGACTACACCTTATACTCCACAACAAAATGGAGTTGCTAAAAGGTTGAATCGATCATTGATGGAGAAAGCAAGAAGTATGTTGAGTTATGCTAGTCTTGAACAGAGGTTCTGGGTTGAGGCAGTTGCTACAGCTTGTTACTTGCTGAATCGTTCTCCTACTTTGGCATTGGTTGATAAGACGCCTATGGAAGCATGGTCTGGAAAGAAGCCCTCTCTAAGACATCTTTGTGTCTTTGGCTATGAGGCATATGCTCATATTCCTGAGGTAAAAATATCTAAGCTGGATTACAAGGCAGTCAAATATATCTTTATTGGCTATGGAGTCAGTGTTAAAGGGTACATTTGGAATCCTAAAACTAAAAAAGTCATTTACAGCAGGAATTTAATTTTCAGAGAGCTGAAACCTTTGGTTATTGATCCTTAGCCAGAGAAGACATAAGAAAAGAAAGAAAAGAGTGTTGTTAATATTCCTTTGACCCCTGTAAAAGAGGAACAACAAGCACCAATTGTAGATGATTCAGAACTGAGTTCAAATAGTTCCAAAGATTCAGATCTAGAGAAAGAACTTGAACTTGCACCTCAGCCATTGAGGTAGTCTACACGTGAAACAAGACAACCATATAGGTATGGATTTTCAGTACTTGATTCAAGTTGTGCCTATGCTTTGCTTACTGATACTGATGAACCTAGGACTGTGAAAGAAGCTATTAGTTTACCTGATTCAGATTCTTGGTTGGAAGCCATGGATAACGAAATGTCATCGTTGGAGAAAAATGGAACCTGGGATCTGGTGCCCTTGCCTGAAGGTAGAAAACCTGTGGGTTGTACGTGGGTATTTAAAAAGAAATATGGTCCAGATGGTAGTATTGACAAGTACAAGGCAAGACTGGTTGCTAAGGGGTATTCTCAAAAGGAAGGTATAGATTATGGAGAAATCTTTTCTCTTGTAGCTAAGCTGACATCCATTAGATTTCTGTTGTCACTTGCAGCAGCGTATGACTTTGAAATTGAGCAGATGGATGTGACGACAACATTTCTTCATGGGGACCTTGAAGAAAAAACTTATATGTCCCAGCCAAAGCATTTTGTGGTAAAAGGTAAAGAACATCTGGTATGTAAACTTAAAAAGTCTCTTTATGGTTTGAAGCAATCTCCTAGAATGTGGTATCAGAAATTCGATACGTATGTTTTATCCTTGGGATATGTGAGATCTAAATCTGATCATTGTGTCTATTATAAAACTGATGGTGATCAGATTCTTATAATTGCACTGTATGTGGATGACATGTTATTCATTGGCAATGGTAAGGGGATGATCTTAGATTTAAAATCTCAGTTGTCCTTGAAATTTGAAATGAAGAATTTGGGGGCAGCAAAGTACATTCTGGGAATGGAAATCAAAAGGGACAGATCAAGTAGAAAGCTTTGGCTCAGCCAGAGCAAGTATATTACCAATGTTTTTAATAAATTTAATATGTCTGATTGCAAACAATTAGTTGTACCGGTTTTGCAGGGAACGGAACTATCTGTTGAAGATTGTCTAGAATCTTCGAATGAAATTGACGACATGGAAAAAGTGCCTTATGCAAGTACTGTTGGCAGTTTAATGTACGCAATGGTCTATACCAGACCAAACATTTCCCATGCAGTGGGAGTTTTTGAGCCAATTTATGGCAAATCTAGGCAAATCACATTGGGATGCTGTGAAGAGAGTCATGAGGTATTTGAAGGGAACTTCTGATTATTCTATTTTCTATCATGGAAACTTAGTTAGATCTCAGAAATCTATCAGCATTCAGGGATATGTTGATTTTGATTGGGCAGGGAACATTAACAGTAGAAGATCCACCAGTGGATATGTATTCATGTTAAATGGTGGTGCTATCAGTTGGATGAGCAAGCGATAGGCTGTAGTCGCTTTGTCCACAATAGAGGCAGAGTACATGGCAGCTACTCGTGCATGCCAAGAAGCTGTTTGGTTGAAGAGGTTGTGTTCTGATGTCAGTTTTGATGTAGGACATATACAAATTCATTGTGACATTCAAAGTGCTATCTATTTGGCAAAAAATCCTACTTTTCATGCTAGGACAAAACATATTGATGTCCAATATCACTTTGTTCGTGATATGGTTGAAGACAAAAAGGTAAAGCTGGAAAAGGTTGATACTTTGGAAAATGTTGCAGATGCCTTGACTAAACTAGTGAGCATGGCCAAGTTCAAATGGTGTTCAGATGAAATGGGTCTTCGGGCCCATAATTATCAGTAATCATATGAGGATTAAGAGGTAGAAGTAATCTCTTCGACAAGTGGGAGATTGAAGGGACCTAATGTCTCAAGTTACTGCTTGGAACCTCATTCATTCATTCATTAGTTTTGTTCTTTGCATCGGTGTGAAAAGTGACATTGGCATGGTTGGAAGATGTCTCTTCAGTACTTAATGTTACACCGATGAAGGTTTGACATTGGTGAGACATGTCACTTCGGTATGAGTCTCTCCTACACTTCGGGCTACTCTGATGAGGTCTTGGCATTGGCGTGAGAAGCATTGTCGGTCTAAGGTTTGGAAGTCCTTTCGATGTTAACTATCTCTCTGATGAAGGTTGGACATCAGCAAGAAAAGAACCATCGGTGCTATTTGGTGATATCACTCCGATTGCTTAAGCCACTCTGATGAAAGGTATCAACTAGAGTCTTCCCGATGGACGGTGAATGGTAGACTGGTTGGTCTTGTTGGCATAAGTGTCGACAGTTAACATTCTTGTGGTCATGTATATATATTTGTGGCTACGACTGATGTTTGGTGCATGTGGGACTAATGAGTCCTCTTGAATGTGAACAGTCAGACGGCAGTTATGTGACGGTTGGAAGACAACAATGCTAAGTCAGTTGGAATGAACAGTTAGGGTAGAAGTTCAAACAGTTTTGCTCTTGAAGACTGTGGTTTATACAAATTTGGTGAGGTTAGATTATGAAGAGTTTCAATCATATTGTTCATTTTTGGTAGATGTATAGCGGAAGTGAACTGTTTGTATGATTTGAGAATCGATACCTGAGTGAGAAGGCTGGGATCTTTATTGTAATCATTCTAAGCTTACTGTGAATAAAGATTGTCTCTCTTATGGTGGTGGGTTTTTTACCTGAAAGGGTTTTCCCATGTACATCTGGTGTTGTTCTCCGTTATCTTGCATGTTTATTCTATTTTTCTAGGTGTTTATCTGTGTATTTGAATTAAACGTTACCTGTCTACATTATCCCCTTTGAATTGACATTAGGGAAGTTGTATTCCGCACCTCTACTTTCCTTACATAGTGGGACCCCATGGTCTGAAACTAATCTTTTGTTTGAGTTTTTTCTTGAAGGATCCAATAAAATAGGAGTTTCAGCGCTAAAAACCTCACGGTTTAGCACCATATTTCAGTGGAACAATGCCATTAATCTTTGTTTTAGTGCCCTGTTCTTACGATAGTTTCTAATATTTTTGTCTTCAAGATTTTTTTATGCATATTTAGGCTTTTTAGCAGTTTCTACTAGCCATTGCTCTCTGTTTTTAATCAGACTATGACAGGTATAGTGGGTCCTAATGGTGAAATGCACCTAGAAATGTGTTAGGAAAGATTTTTATATGGCACTAGGTTATTTTGTCATTAACTAACTTGTTTTTTCTCATAATCTGACCCATGGTGTTCTTTAACATGATATGAAGCATTTTAACTCCCACATAACTTGTTTATTTTGAGTTATGAGCTCTTTTTGAACAAGTTTTGTTGGATCTTCACAGTTTAGCCCCATCATCACTCAGAACAGTGCTAGTGAACTAGAAGATAGAAGATAAAAGGGGGTAAATTTATTTTAGCACTATTTGCTGATATATTAGCACCATGTTGCAATTTAACACCTTTTGCCTTATATTTAGTGCCATTTCAATTTCACTTTCTATTGTCTATCTGGGCTTCGAATATGAACGTTTTAGCGCCATTTTGTCTGCATTTAGCACTATTTGTCTATTTTTTAGCACAATTTAAATCTATTTTAGCATGTTTATTCAAAGGTTTAGTGCCATTTTGTCTATTTTGGTGCCATTTGTTTGATAGGTTTTTGGGATCTGTGTAGGGTACTAACATCATTTTGCAGGGAAAAGAAAGCAGGCCAAAGACTTTGATTGAAACTATTGACTGGTTTGATGCAGGCTTTCATTGGTCAAAGGTTTGTTTTCTCACTAGTTTATTGGCATTAAATTAGTTAGAGAGTTAATGAACACTTTTGTACTTTGTTTGGTCCACTTATAGACATATGCTCTCCCCTTGCACCTTAGGGTGATCTTGGGGATCAAAAGTCTATTTGTGGGCATTTTTCATGCTTTTAAGTGTTAAACCAAAGGGCCTACTTTTCTTGCGTATGCTCTCCTTGTTGCAAGTATGTTCCTAATCAGTGTTGTCATTGATGTCAACATGTCCTTGTTGTCATTAGTGTCAAATGTATCTTATTCTATTACTTTTTTAGAAGACTTGTATGTTGAGGATATTGAGAAAATTAACCTCTCTGGAAGAAAAAAGTGAGTTACAGAGAAGTGCAATACAGACGGTGAGTTATATGCTAAAGAACAGTCTGGTAAATTGCTCTGCATTTATTTCTGCTTAAACATCGTGGTCTGTGGATTGGAAGTAAGTTAGAGATATGTCTAAGGATGGTACATTCTAGGTTTGAGCCATCCACATGAAGATTTGAGTTAGTTGTGTTCCCCAGAGTGAAACCTACTTTTTCTGTAAGTTCAGTTAGGACAGGGAGAAAGTATTTTGCTCTGCATTTCTCTGCAATAAAGTATTTTGCTCTATGGTTCTAGAGGGAAGTCTAGGATGATGATAAATGCCTATAGTTGTAATGGTTCATAGTTTGGTGGTCCACAAGCTATCTTTCTTTTATGACAGTTGAAGATAGTGAAGGTCATGTGTTCCGGTGAGAAGATTCTTATGGATAAAGTGGTTAAGGCTCATGCAGTTGCTCCTGATGATTATAGTGTGCTTGTGGATGTCTCCTAGTCATGTTCCTATCTGGACTTTGTTCCACGTTAAGAAATTGAGATGGTGTGTGAAGATTGTTCCTAGATAATATAGCGTGTAACCAGTCTTGGCCAACCTAGTTGATCCTAGTGATTGCGGAAATCTCTGGAAGATTGTGGAAGCATGTTGTAGCGTGGAAGATCATGTTTGAGTCCTAGCTAAGATATGACATGATCTGCATTTCATTCCCTTTGCATAAAGTTGTAATAGGTCAGGACCTATTTTGTAAATATTTGTAATACCGACCTTGGAGATTGTTCCAACGGTTGATGATTATGATGCCAACCTTGATGATCATTCCAAGGTTGATGTAGTGTATAAATACTTGTGGTTGAGTCATGGAAAAGGTGTCCTTGAGTGAAAATAGAAAGATATTAAGAAAGGTCCAAAAGGCAAAGTAGAGAGGAGGCAGAGGAAAGAAGAGGAAGAGCAGAGTAGAGGAAGAGCAGAGCAAGGGAATTATTGTGTAATGCCCACTCATGATAATACCAATTAATTATAATAATTTAATAAAATATTCAGAAATAGTAAAAATATAACATGTTTATGAAGGACAAATTTTCTTCATTTAAACAAATATCATCCAAATATACAAATTAAACTGCTTCATATTCAAATATACATATTTTGAATAATTGTCTTAAGATCATCCTTTCGCAATGTCAAATGATACTTTCTCAGTTCCGGTAACCTGCACAATAAACAAACCTAGATTTGCTCAAGTGATTTACCATAGTCTCTGAGAATTCAACCTCCCTCTCTCAGTAAAGTTTCTGCACCATGCCATATTTGCTGCACAGAGTATGATTGCCTGAGCTTTACTTTTGTACTTTAACATAAATTAAGCAACACCAGATTTTTCATCCGATCTAGTGATGCCCCCTCTCCTTCTTCATTTTGGTAAACATCTTGTCAAATCATCGTTTCTTGGAAGCCCCCAAATCGACAAATTCCCTCCAACATGCTCTTGTTGTCTTCTTGATCTTTTTTTAAAATCGAACCCCTGACTCTTCCTCTACTAAATCTTGTAATTCCTCTTGTAAAAAAATAGGTTTAAATAATTTTAAAACAAATATCCTATAAATTCTAATTTCTTATATCACATTATCATAATAAAATTTATTAAACGCAATAGAAATTGAACTATGGATGATTAGACCTTACATATTGTACTTCAATTTAAATTATAGAAAGGTGTTGATCGTGGCAGTAAGTCTGGCAATAAGTCACTAGTAGGGTTTAACAACCCTTATTATAATCTTGCTAGGTTTAGGGTTGAGGCAGTGAGCCTACTAGACCTAGTTGTTCTTCATAGCAGTAAGCCAGTATGTTTAGGCTCGTGGAGTGACCAAGCCTGAACATCATTATTTCAAGATTACAATATATATTGAGAGTTAATCCTCTCCGTGGTTTTTCCCCACCTTGGGGTTTTCCCTGTAAATCTGGTGTCTCTTGTGTTTGATGTTGTATCTGTGGTTAAGTTTCTGATTTCATGCACTCATTGTTAAATCATAATAATTGTGGATAAGTGATGAATGTTTAAATTGTAGAAAGTGTTCAAGTTTTTGTGACAATTGATTCACCCCCCCTCTCAGTTGTCCTGCGCATATCAACAATTGGTATCAGAGCCAAGTTTCTCTGAAGAAAGTTTAACAGCTTGAGGAAGATCCAAAATGTCTTACAAGAAGGAAGCATTGCATTTTGATGGAACAAATTATGTTCTTTGGAAGGCTCAGATGAAAAGCCATCTTCTTTCTCTTGGTTACAAAGTTTGGAAAGTTGCAAAAATAGAATACACCATACCTCAAAATGATTTGACAACTGAAGACAAAATCAAAGAATATAACATAGATATTGAAAGGCAAAGGATGCTCTACTAAGCTCATTAACCGACTCAATATTGACGAAAGTGGTGGATCTTGAAACTGCAAATAAGGTATGAGAAAAGTTGAAAAATCTATATGAAGGAGATGATTCTGTGAAGGAAGCCAAGCTACAAAGTCTGAAAGTGAAATATGATTTAGCTTGAAGATGAACAATGATGAAAATATATTAGCTTTTATGCAAAGAGTTGATGAACTTGTTACAGGGATAAAAGCCATAGGCAGAACTCTCGAAGAAAAGGAAATTGTTATGAAAATTCTCAGATCTCTGCCCAAGTCCTACTGTCACAAGGTAGCTGCAATTGAAGAATTCATGCAAGTAAAAACTATTAATAGGGATCAGTTGCTTGGTAAGCCTACTACTTTTGAAATGATGGAGTTAGATGATGCTTTGCCGAAAGTTGAGATGGCCTTCAAACCCAGTACTCCTGGAAGTACTTCCAGATCAGAAAAGTACAAGGTAGAATCTGATGATGAGTTAGATGAAGTTGAAACCAACTTTGTGGATAGATTGCAAAGAGGATCCAATAAGTATATAGGCAAATTACCTTTCAAATGTTTTTCTTGTGGTAAAGTAGGTCATTTTGCTTCGAGATGTTCTGAAAGAATTGAAAGAAATAGAAGAAGATATGAGAACAAGCCTAGGACCCAAAAGAAGTATTATTATGTTGAAGATTTTGATGATGATGGAGTATCAGATAATGCTGAACCAGATAATTCTAGTTCCTCTGTAAATGAATGTTTATTCATTGCTATTAAGGAAGATCTCGTGTCTACTAATTCTTCTAGCTATGTGAAGGAAGAAAAACTAGTGGAAAGTGCTTTGGCTGCTCAGGTCTTTAAGGACAAGGATGAATGGGTTATTGATAGTGGTTTCTCTCACCACATGACTGGTGACAAAAGTAAGTTTGTAAGTTTGGAAAGATATGATGGTGGACTGGTTAGGTTTGGAGATGATACATCTAGTAGGATTTGTGGAAAAGGATCTATTTCTTTTGATGGCAAGCATAATACTAAAGATGTCTTGTATGTGAAAGGATTAAAGCACAATCTTCTTAGTGTGGGGGTCATCCCACAATAATGGGTTACACTTTTTGGCCAAACTTGACATTGAAATCAACATTTTGAACTAAATCTTCACTTTCTAACACCTATAGTTGCTAAACTGTTAAGATTTGAAGATGATGCAAACTAGAGATTTGTGAGATTTTGTTTGTAGATTCTAAATATATATATTTTTTTAAATTTTAGAATTAAATTGTAAAATTTTTTGTGTCTCCTTTGATAACTAGTTTTTAATAGTAAACAACATTTTTTTAAAGTGATGTGTATTCCGTAGCACATAAATTTTTTTTCTATAAAGGATAAAATTCTGATTCTTTTGAATTTAGATTGGTAACACCGATATATAGGGCATGCCTTTGGTTTCATAATGTTTTGTTGAATATTTTTTTTTTAATTAAGTTTTGAAGTCAAACCAATTATAATCTAGACATAGGCGTATTCTGTAAAACATAACTTTTTCTGTATGTATCGGAAATCAATTTTTCTTTTTTTGTTGAAACAAAGACATCAATACCTAGGGCATAGATAATTTTAAGAATTTTTTTTCACTAATTTACTAATTTTCCATGTGTGTAGAATAGAGAACTTGATGTTCGGTGAAAAACCTACATTCACAAGAAATAAAAAATAAATATAATAATCAAATTAAATATATTTAAAATTATATTTTTTGGGAAGCTTATAATAAGGACTACAAACTTACAAAACAAAAATTTTAAATGAATTCATTTGATCCCCCAAAAGGTAAATCAAATGTAGTTTTTTGTCAGCATTTTGATATGTGTAGAGGAGACTCCATTATAGGTATGGTTTAAAACTAACGGGGTTCTATCCAAGGGGGTTTGAATCTAAGGAGGTTTGATCAAACCCTCTTCAATTAAAATCCTTTAAATGGAACCTTTCAAGGCTTAAATCATTATATTTTTTAAAAATATGTGATTTCAAAAATATCAGGATGTTCCAGAAAGTGTAACCCATTATTGTGGCAACACCTGTGGGTTAGATGTGTGACAAGGGCTATGCCTTAAGCTTCAAGGACAATGGATGCAAGATCAAGGAAATCTCTAAAACAATCATTGCAACTGGTAAGAAGACTAGAGGTAATATCTATCACTTGAAAGGAACCGAGAACTATTGCTTGTTGACTCAGACTAATGAGAGTTGGTTATGGCATAGAAGGTTGTGTCACATAAATTTTGATAATATTATGAAGATTAGCACTATACAGATTATTAGAGATTTGCCTAAGCTTGTGAAGCCTGCTAATCCTATTTGCAAGGAGTGTCAATTTAGGAAAGGGACAAGAACAAGTTTCAAAAGCAAGGACCAATCAGTTGGAGGATTACTTGAGCTAGTACATACAGATTTATGTGGACCTACCAGAGTAAGAAGCTTGCAAGGAGACAGATATTTCATGTTGCTTATTGATGATTATTCTAGAATGACTTGGGTCACCTTTTTGAAAGAGAAAGATGAAGCTCTAGATAAATTCAAGGCATTTAAGGCAATGGTTGAAAATGAGATGGATTTGAAAATCAAATGCTTGAGGTCTCATAGAGGAGGAGAGTTCACATCAAATGAATTCAAATTCTTTTGTGAAGAACATGGAATAAAGAGATAGCTATCTATGCCCAAAACTCCACAACAAAATGGAGTTGTTGAAAGGAAAAACATAACAGTTCAGGAAGTAGGTAGAACCATGATGAAGGAAGCTCATCTTCTAGAAGCATATTGGAGAGAGGCAATTCATACCGCAGTATATATTTGAAATAGAGTTCAAGTAAGAGGTAACAGTTCAAAAACTCCCTATGAATTGTGGCATGATAGAGTTCCTACTATGAAATATTTCAAAGTTTTTGGTAGCAGATGTTACATCAAAAGAGAAGAATAGTTAGGCAAGTTTGATGCTAGATGTGATGAAGGAATCTTCCTTGGTTGTACTCCACCAAGAGTAAGGCCTACCAGTGCTACAATAAGAGGATGAATAAGATCATTGAAAGTGCAAATGTTAAAGTTGATGAATGGAAGGAAAGGTCTTCAGAATCAAGTGGATATGAGTCAGATGATCTAGATGTTTTGGAAGTGGTGCAGCATGAAGACAACACAGATGAAGAAGAACAAGCTCCAATAAGTGCTACCAAAATTCTAAAATATGTAAGAATCAGTCATTCTAAAAATCAAATCATAGGAGATAAGTGCAAAGGGATCTTAACCAGAAGAAAAGTTGCAGAGGAACAAGTAAATTTCTGTCTAATTTCTAAGATTGAACCTAAAACTATGGATGAGGCTTGCAATTTAGATGAGAATTGGATAAAGGCTATGGAAGAGGAATTGATGCAAATAGAGAAGAATCAGACTTGGGATCTTGTTCCTAGACCAGTAGACAAGAATGTAATTGGTACAAAGTGGGTCTTTAGAAACAAAATGAATGAGAATGGTGAAGTGGTAAGAAACAAAGCAAGGTTGGTATGCAAAGGATACACTCAAGTTGAAGGAATAGACTTTGAAGAAAATTTTGCTCTAGTAGCAAAGATTGAAGCAATAAGGATGTTTCTGGCTTTTGCAACATACAAAGATTTCAAGGTTTATCAAATGGATGTGAAGTCTACCTTCTTAAATGGAGAGTTGGAAGAGAAAGTCTATATTGAACAATTGGAAGGATTTCAGTCATTAGAACAAGGGGACATGGTATATAGATTGAAGAAAGCATTGTATGGATTAAAACAAGCTCCTAGGGAATGGTATGCATGGTTGAATAGGTACCTGATACAGATAGGGTTTAGTAAAGGCACTACAGATAGTAATCTCTACTTCAAGATCAATGATGAACAAACCCTGATTGTTGCAGTTTTTGTTGATATTATTTTTGGAGGCAATGAAGGTATGTGCTCAATTTTTGCTGGAGAAATGCAAAGTGAATTTGAAATGTCTATGTTTGGAGAGATGACTTCTTTTTAGGTCTGCAAATAAGTCAATCAGATAAGGGTATTTTCATTTCTCATTCTAAGTATGTGAAAGAGTTGTTAAAGAAATTTGGGATGGAAGACTCTAAACTAGTATGCACACCTATGATAACTGGTTGTAAGTTGAGCAAAGATGATAACTCACCCATGGTGTCATGCCCGCTTTTTCCATGTGGTCACAACATGTGTCACACGTGTCATAGCCACATCTATCATGTGGTTATGACACGAACTATAAAAAATTTTCTCACACAACCCTAGAAACCCCCTCGCATGCATAAGCATGCTCGGTGGTGAAACGCCCAAGGCGAAAATACTACAGTTGTCGGCGGGGTACAAGTATAATTGCGTGCAACTAGACGCAAGCAGTCCAACAAGGGGGTCTCCTTGACACCGTTAACGTCGCTACAAGATTTATATTTTCGAGGTCCCTAACCCTAATTCTTGGCAGATTTTGACAGCATAACGCCTTACGGCATAAGTGGGAATTACTCAACACTATACTACTTACGGAGTTCCCTGATAGGTTAGCAACTTCCCATTCCTACTAAACTGACTCGTGATCTCCCTATTGCATCATTTTTCAACAAAGCACGTTTGTCTGTCTCCTCTCTTGTTTCCTGAAACATACTCCTTTGACTTAGCATTCTCAACAAGGCAGTTCATTTGCCCTCTCTTCCATTTCTCTGGATCTTAATTTTGATTGTATTTTTATTGCGCTCACCTTAACTATTTCTCTGATGTTTTCGTTTGTTTATATTTCGGTCTCTCTCTTTTGGGTCTCTTCATTTTCTTTATGTTTATCCTGTCCTTTCTTCATATTCTACATCAATCAGAGTTATCACTATATCTATTTCCTAACATCCAGATTTCCCAAATCCTACAGACCGATTTACTACTTCGCTGGACTCGGTTTCCTGATTCTCTCCGATCTAGGATTCACCGTGTGTTAATTAAACCTGTTCCTAAGCAAATTAAGTGGAAGGATCCATCAACTTAGTTCTCTTATCCCATGTGGGAAATGCCGCGCATTTTCTCTTCTGTGTTTTCCAATGTTAGTTTTTCTTCTTCTTACTCTCTCGCAGGTTTTCTTCTCTGGATGTTTACTAACTATAGTTGAGATTAAAATGGTCTCACATGGAATGTCTGTGATGGCTTCTTAAGTTTATTTCCAGTGACCTTTTAAACAAGGTGACGCGTAATTTTTCCTCTTCATTTTCCTGGTTATCAAATTGCGTTGATAGTTAAACTTCCGAGAAACTCTTCCCGGAATGTTATAATATTTTCTGTTATGCTTTCTCCTTAAATTATAATTTTATTTTCTCTTATTATTGGAAAGAGAAAACGGCCCCTCTGGTGACTTATATCACTTAATTAATTGATGTATGCACCTATATACGTATATATACCGATTGTATATACACATATATAAATAGATATACAAATATATATTCTTATTAAATAATTACCATTATTTATTATTATTAATTACCATTGTTAGATTATTTTATTAATTTATAGAGTGAATATTACTATTGTTATTATTACAACTGTTATTCGTCTATCTCTTTTTATATAATATATATATATATATACCATTGTTATTGCTTATAAGAGGCTCTCCTCTTTATAAAATAAAAGCCAAATCATGGAATTATTTCTTATGTTATTTGGTTAAATCATTTTCCAATAGCAAGCCCTAAAACCATTTTACTAAGGAATTGTGCCCTAACCCTTTTTTTTTTATTTGGTTTGGAGGTGCAGGGTGAAGAAGGGCGGCGCATATGGAAGAGCAACCCATGGCAGAGGTTGCTAGCGGCAAGGTCACCCCAGGGGAGGCGGATTAGTGGTTGACCACTATGGGAGGCTAGGGTAGAGTGCAGGGTTGAAGGTCCCGTGGGTGGCAGGATGTGGCGGGGAAGTGGAGACCGCACCAGGAGTGGCGTCGAGGGGTATCCACTGGCGGAGGTCCGCACGAAGGACGGCGGCGGAGTGGAGTATGGGCGGCGCCGTGGCGGCCGCGATGAGGGGAGGCCAAGGCCGGGGTTTTGTTAGCCCGCGAGAGGCTTGCTTGGTGGCGGAGGAGTGATGCTGTGGGAAGTCCGCGGTCACACGGCCGCGGACTGTAGTTTATCTTACGGGGGGGTGTGGGGAGGGGCGGAGCCCCCACCCACATCCCACGTAGTGGGGTGTGGGTGGGTGCTTCGCCCCTCCCCACACCTAATGAGCGCCGACAGGGGTGGTGGGAAGGTTCAAACCCTTCCCACCACCACACCACATTGTTTTAGTATGTGCTGTGTAATACACAGCAGCCAAACTGCGACCCATTGTAATTTTATTTCAATTTTCCCCTTTGAAATTTCCTCTATATTATTAACTCCTCAAAAACACATTTTGATAAATTTATATATATCTATATATAAATAAATATATATATACATGTATATATATATTTATTTAATTAACCCACAACTTTCAGTCAATATATTATTGTTTTCTTTTACAGAGAAATTTAAAAGAAAAGAAACAGAGAGTTAAATAAGTAAGTCTATTAAATATAACTCTTTTATTTTATTTTATTTTATTTTTATTTTTTTTACAATCATATTAATAATTTTCTTTCACAGGTAACTTTATAATAACAGAGAAATGAAGACAAATAAATCTAATTTATCTTACAATCTCATTTTCATATAAAAATCAAACATCTCAATTGTAGAGACAAACAATAATCCTTTCAAATGTGATATACAATTACGGACCCTTTAATAATTGAAAATTTTAAATGCAAAGATCGACTTAAATTTTTTTTTTTTTATCTATCAAGTTCAATTTCAGTTCATTTAATATCAACTAATACTTAACATTGTAATTACAGGAACTTAAACGTAAATTTCTTAAATAGCCATTTACACCCTACTTAAGAAATATATAAGAAATTACAGAAATTTGACTTCATACATTTATTGTTAAACGAGGAATCTAATAAAATCGATAATTACTTATATATATCTTTTCTTTCCTTACTTCACATATTGCTGATTTCAATTTAGTGCATAATAATTTCCAATAGAGAATGAAACAAAATCAATACACTTGCATTGGCTCACAACTACTTACAACTACAATATCTAAATGTTAACAAAATTCTTAATTTCCTCCAAACCCCTCCAAACAATATTCTAGTTAAACTTAAACACTATTGTCAAGATCCACATACAAATTCACCTCTTAACAACTTCTGCTCCAATATACATAACTATCAAAACTCACAACTAATGAACAACACTGAAAGGAAGAATTTCTCTCCTTCCCAAAACAATAAATTATACAACTTTAGGGGAAGAGATTCCACAGGATGTAGCTCCATGAACCAAATACAGTGCTCCTCCAATTCCAACCACAAGCTTCAAAAGGAAACCTGTGTATCAAAGACGAACAAAGAAGAAAACACCACTCATATAGCTCTCCTCCCTTCCGTAGACCCGCAAGAGGGTCACCCCCGAGCTAAGGAGACCATACTCACACCTGGGTAAACTCAAGCAATCCACTTCACAAGAGGAACAACAACAAACCCAAAGCACACAAACACCCATGGATAATTTACACAACACGAAAACTCAACAACAGTGAGCTTCATAAGGGGCAGGAGAGTGGACACACTCGACTCCAGGGTGACACCCTTACAGATATTATAATCAATACAAATCTCTTGGCCTCAAACCAAGTTTGATCACAAAATTTCCCAAAGAATCTGTATCTGACTCTCAAGTCAAGAATCGGTCTCAAATACAAGCCCTCAAGGCTTTCAACATCCCAAAAGAGAAAACAGGTATGCACCCGAGGAGGATCACTCCTCCCCTACCCCAAACTTGATGAGCATTTCTCCCAAGTGGGAGAAGCTTTGTCAACAACCTGACAATAGATCCCACAGAAACAAATCTAAAACACAACAAATAAACATCTTTCACACAATTTTTCATACAACATTCAGATATACGAGAGAAAGGTAAAACCAAACCAACCTTACAAAGTCCTTCTGGAATGAAACTGTTGCAGAGTTCCACTGAGATCTCTTCCAACCTTAGCCACCAACTCCTTCTTCCTTTCCTCCTCTCAAGCTAACTTTCCTCTTCTAGCAATGAAAATAAAACTCTCCAAAAAAAATCCACTAACTCCCTTCCCCTCCAAAAATGGAATTCAAATAACCCAAAACTCTCCAGTTTAGAGGAATGGGGAGGTGACACTTGTCACCTCCTCACCCTTCCCAAAAACCACTATTATGTCCCAAGGGATGAGTGTTGGCTTATGTCACTCACCCATCCCTAGAGTACTCCTTATCCCTCTCCTCATGTCATTTCTCTTACGCATGGGAGAAATAAAAGGAGTTAAAGGAGGAAAAGACAGGTGACCCATGCCTCTTCTCCCTTCCTCCAACATGGATGACCCCACAGCACATGGGGAATCTCACTAATGGTGAGGGTGACTTCAAGTCAATCCCTCTATAATGAATGGGTTTGTAGTCATCTCATACCTTGGGAGTTGAAGAGGGATGGGTTGGGTGTTGGTACAACCCATCATGTCCCCCCCATACCTCCAATTTTCGCCACTTAACTTCAGGGGGTAGTTAAGATGACTTGATGGAGGTTACCCATGCCAAATGGGGCCCTGGACCCATGGGGTATGACCCAGGGTCAACTTTAACCCATTCTGGACAACCACGGTCAAGGTAAAGCACAAGAAAAGGCCTCCAAGATTTAAATAAAAGAAAAGAAATTCAAAATCACTCTTTTTACAACACAAATCATAAGTCAGTGTTACAAGAGGGTAGACCAACCCTTTCGACCTTATGAAAGACCACATTACGACACCATATCAAACACAGAGTGATCTTGGTTCCTTGGGGAACCAGATCGGCTTAACAGGGAATAACAATAACAAGGTGCGGAATGATCTCCGAAATCTGTGGTATGATTAGTAAATTCCTGCACACTAAATTGCAAGATCAGTTTCACATATAATCATCATAGCCGAAGCAACTTAAAAACATGAATTATCCTGACATAGTTCTAAATAGCATAATGAAAGCATATTATAATTTTCCATCATCACCTAATTAACTTTTTTGAAATGTAAACTTATCCAAACATCACCCAATTAGTTTTTCCGTAAACAAAATATAGGTTAATAGTTTGACAAATCTGGGAATTACTATCCCACACATATAAAAAGTATCAATAACAGTAATGTAAATAGTCACAAGAACAGAAGTAAAAAGGTGGTCCTCACACATGGCAGACCAGAAAAAGTATAAATCTATGATTGGAGGATTACTTTACCTAACTCAAACTAGACCTGACATAATGCATGTAGTGTGTCTTGTGGCAAGATTTCAGGCAGAACCCAAGGAATCACATGTGATGGCAGTCAAAAGAATTTTGAGATATTTAAAAGGCACAATAGATTATGGTTTGTGGTACCCTAAGGACTATGACTTTACTCTTAGTGCATATACTGATGCAGATTTGGCTGGAGATGTGGATGACAGAAAAAGTACAAGTGGAGGTGCATTCTTCTTAGGAAAAAGATTAGTATCTTGGTTGAGCAAGAAACAAGATTTAGTATCCCTGTCTACTACAGAGGAAGAATACATTACAGCAGTATGCAGTTGCACTCAAGTATTATGGATGAAGCAGACTTTGAAGGACATCAAAGCTGTGTATGAAGATCCCATTACAATCTTTTGTGATAACACAAGTGCCATTAACATATCAAAGAATCCAGTGATGCGTTCAAAGACAAAGCACATATCCACCAGGTATCATTTTATGAGAGAAAATGTGATTGAGAATGAAGTCAAGTTGGAGTATGTTTCTACCAAGGATCAGATTGCAAACATTTTTACCAAGCCTTTGCCTAAGGATACCTTTGAGTATCTCAGAGAAAAGTTAGGGGTCATCACCCCTCCTGTTCTAAACTAAGATGCATAGTCTGGAGGTGTTCAGAGGTCCAGATTAATGCTTTTTAGGGCTACTTCTAAGGGGGAGTAGTCAGAGAGTTTAGAAGAGAGATTAGATCAGAGCAGAAGAGTGCAAGTATGTGCCCTTTGCCATTGATGTCAAAGGGGGAGAGAAGTTATGTGAAAAACTTAGAATGCAGATGTGTAAAATAAAGAGGGAGAATTTTAGAGAAAGAAAGAGTGCGGGTATGTAAAGAGAAAGGGGGAGAATCTTGTCTTGATGGCTGTTGCAGTTTTTCACATCATATGTTGCCATCAATGACAAAGGGGGAGATTGTTGCAAGTATGTGCCTAATCGGTGTTGTCATTGATGTCAACATATCCATGTTGTCATTAATGTCAACTGTATCTTATTCTATTACTTGTTTAGAAGACTTGTATTTTGAGGATATTGAGAAAATTAGCCTCTCCAGAAGAAACAAGTGAGTTACAGAGAAGTGTAGTACAGACAGTGAGTTATATGCTAAAGAACAGTCCGGTAAATTGCTCCGCATTTATTTCTGCTTAAAGATTGTGGTTTGTGGATTGGAAGTAAGTTATAGGTATGTTTGAGGATGCTACATTTTGGGTTTGAGCCATCTGTGTGAAGATCTAAGTGAGTTGTGTTCACCAGAGTGAAACCTACTTTTTCTATAAGTTTAGTTGGGACAGGGAGAAAGTATTATGCTCTGCATTTCTCCACAATAAAGTATTTTGCTCTGTAGTTCTAGAGGGAAGTCTGGGATGATGATAAGTGCCTACAGTTGCAATGGTTCTTGGTTTGGTGGTCCGCAAGCTATTTTTCTTTTATATGACAGTTGAAGACAGTGAAGTTCATGTGTTCCAGTAAGAAGATTCTTATGGATAAAGTGGTTAAGGCTCATACAATTGCTCCTGATGATTATAGCATGCTTGTGGATGTCTCCTAATCATATTCTTATCTAGACTTTGGTACACGTTAAGAAATTGAGATGGTGTGTGAAGATTGTTCCCAGATAATGTAGTGTGTAGCCAGTCTTGGCTGACCTGGTTGATCCCAGTGATTGAAGAAATCTTTGGAAGATTGTAGAAGTGTGTTGTGGCATGGAAGATCATGTTTAAGTCCTAGCTGAGGCATCGTGTGATCCACATTTCATTTCCTTTACATAAAGTTGTAATAGGTCAGGACCTATTTTGTAAATGTAATACCGACCTTGGAGATTGTTCCAACGGTTGATGATTGTGATGCTAGCCTTGATGATCATTCCAAGGTTGATGTAGTGTATAAATACTTGTAGTTGAGTCATGGAAAAGGTGTCCTTGAGTGAAAATGGAAAGATATTAAGAAAGGTCCAGAAGGTAGAGCAAAGAGGAGGTAGAGGAAAGAAGAGGAAGAGCAGAGTAGAGGAAGAGTAGAGTAGGGGAATTATTGTACTTCAATTTCAATTATAGAAAGGTGTTGATTGTGGCAGTAAGTTTGGTAGTAAGTCACCAATAGGGTTTAATAGCCCTCAGGGCTTAACAACCCTTATTGTAATCTTGCTAGGTTTAGGGTTGAGGCAGTGAGCCTACTAAACCTAGTTGTTCTTCATGGTAGTAAGCCAATATGTTTAGGCCAGTGGAGTGACCAAGCCTGAACATCATTATTTCAAGATTGCAATATATATTGAGAGTTAATCCTCTCCATTATTTTTCCCCACCTTGTGGTTTTCCACGTAAATCTGGTGTCTCTTGTGTTTGATGTTGTATCTATGGTTAAGTTTTTGATTTCATGCACTTATTGTTAAATCATAATAATTATGGATAAGTGATGAATGTTTAAATTGCAGAAAGTGTTTAAGTTTTTGTGACAACTAATTCACCCCCCCTCTTAGTTGTCCGGCGCATATAAACACTCCTCTTGCACCTAGTGTGATCTTGGGGATCAAAAGAAAAAAGGTAGTTTCTTCTTAGAAGGCCTACTTGGGGATTTCATCACTCCAAGGTGTGACCTCAATCTCATGTTCCAGTGCAATATATAAGCATTGCGATTCAAAAGATAGCTTTAAAGGAAGGACCCTGTCTGCTCCAAGCAATAAACCTCTAAGATACTTGGTCCGCCAAGACTAGAGTGGTTGAGTGTCAGCTGATTGGGACACCCCTATTCACAAACTTGTGCCTCAAGTACCTTGAGTATGTTAGAGGACTACCCTAGAAGCTCATAACTATCCTAGCTTAAGACCTTTTGACCGTATGAGATTGTAATGCAATGGATACCAGTTAGGCCCGTGAAGTTACTCATTGCACAAGCCACATTGAATCTATCACCAAGTACAAATGCCCTCTTGAAATGGGTGTACATGTCATGTATGCTCTCCCCTCACAACATAATGAGCAATCTTGGGTGATCAAAAGCGGTTAGTTTCCTTCTCATGGGACTTGTACGTTATGCCTATATAAAGGCAATGAAGTGGGCTTATGGTCTCATACACTCCTACTTGAATAATTTCTAAGATGTTCATGTGCTTGGTGTGTCTTCATGTTATACCCTGTGAAAGCAAAAGTTATTTTGGTACATTGAGTCAAAAGCCATTGTGTTTTCTTGTTTGATTTGTATCTACTTGCCAAGAAATCTTATCAACTTTGTCCAAAATCATTTGAATCTTTGAAAATCAAACATTTGAAAATTTGACCCTATTGAAATCAAACATTTGAGCCTTGAAATTAGAGCATTTGACCTTTGAAAATCCAAAAATTTGAGTCCAAAATCCAATTTTTTAGCCCTAGTCAAAATCTTAGAGAATGTCACCGTTCAATGCCATAACCTCTCTATTTGGCACTATAAAATTCCCTTGTGGCACCATTCTCTATGGTACCATAAGCCTATCCATCAACACCATTTGTCTTTGTTTTGACACCATCTTACACTATTTTAGTGCCTTAATTCCAGGGATTGGTGCCATTTGAGGGCCATATATTACACATGTCCTCCAACCTATTATGGCATCCTTGAACTCTATCCAGTCAAAATTTGTGGTCACCTCATCAAAATTCATCAGAATCAAAATCCACCCTTGATCATATTTCCTATTCACAACCTTTTGTACAAGTCCACCCACATCCTTTCATTTAGGCCTTAGAGAAAATCATTTTGATTATTGGACCCTTGATCCTAACCCATTCATCCCAAATCCAAAGTCCATTATTAAGTCTAAATCTTTGTCCATATTTCCATTTTCAAATCTAGTACAATCTTTGTCCAACTTCATTTACCCGATCCCATTTGACCTTAGAAAATTTCATTTTGATACTTGATCTTTGGTCATACCTTGTCCACCTCTCAAATATTGCCTTTAACCTTTCACCTCATTTCCATTAATCATTTCATCCAAAATCTTAATCCAAAATCCATTATTCTCCATTATCCATTAACCTTAGAAGGACATTTTGATCCTTGGACCTTTTATACATCAGTTCCAAATTTTATTTGAACCCAATTCATCCCAACCTTAGTCCAAGACCAATCAATTTCATTTTCCAACCTTCCCCAAACATTACCCAAGTCTTATCAAGTCCATCCTAAATATCAAATCCATATTATCCAAATCATATCCACATCATCCCAAAATCCAACATCAACATCCAAATCAAATTTATCCAAATCCAAAATCAACCAACATCCAAAACCATACCTAAAATCAATTTTGTGCAAGAATTAAAACTAGATCTTATAATCCTCTAATTTATAGGGTACTTAAGACTTTGTCTACCTCAAGTGCTTTTATAAATTAGCCTTTATTACTATTAGCCTTTGGAATAATTGATTTAGGAGCCTAGACAACTCCTAAGTTAATATATTCTACGGTATACCATTTTGCTTGGAGGTCATTAGTCTACTCTCAAGTAAAATAATCCTTCCCTTTTTAATTAAGGTCATTAGTCTACCTTAAGTAAGGAGGGACATCCTTTTATAATCCAAAGATCTAGATTTATTCAAGCTCTCCTTTGATATGAAAATCCTTTTCCAAACATCATCAAGGTCATCCAACATCCTTAATCATCCAATCTCTAAGGTTTCCCTTAGTTGATTATCATCCAAATTCCATTTATCCAACATCCTTAATCATCCAATCTCATTTATCTAAAGTCATCTAAGGTTTTCCTTGGTTAATTAACATCCAAATCCATTTATCCAAGTCATCTAAGGTTTTCATTCGTTGATTACCATCCAAAACATCCTAAGTATACCTTAGTCATCTATTTCCAAAAATCATAATCCCTTTCAAATTCATCCTAAGATCATCATCATCCACTTTTCCAATCCAATTTGCCTTGTGTTAGGTTTCAAAAATGCAAAATGCTAATCATAAGAGGATACCAGGATCTATGCTTAGATTCGTAACTTTTTTGAACTAACGTGATGTAATCAACCTTTAGGGTTTGATGACTCCCTGCACTTGAGGTCCTGCTACACCTAGGCGGGTGAACCTTGGAAATTAAAGCATATTGAATGTAAATGTCTTGACTAAGTAAATGAATCTACCTACAGTGGCAAATGGTGTAAAATAGATGAAAGCTTGCTAACTAATTCTATATCTAATATCTGATGAATGGTTGGTATAAATTATATAAGCAATATCAAGGTGGATTTTATGATTGTGCTTAACTAATAAAGGGGTTTTTAAGTGTTGAATTGAAATAAGACCAGTGCCTTGTTGGGTAAACAGAGTCAAATGGAAGACTAAGACTAGTGGCTTATAGTTGGTAGTAACTCTAACTATTTGGCACAATATTTTAGTTTATAACTTGTATAAACGTGAAAGGAAATGACTGACAAATTCTTCTTAACAATCCAACCAATATAATCAAATCTCTTGTAATTCACCAGAAGGCAATTTAATCCTTTCTTGAAGAACCAATTGAATGAAATGTGCAAGAATAACATATAATATTAACTTGGAGACAGAATGGCAATACTAATTATATGGTTCTTCTTAGTAATCCAAACTAACACTTCTAGGTTACTGTGATTGATCAAAAGGATTTTTAATTCCTCTAATTGAGACCTATTAATTCAATCACACAGATACAACAAATGTGCATTGACAAATTAACTATATACTTGATATATTAATTTGAATAACAAGGAAATACTGAAATGGAGACAACCATACAATTGATGCCAAAATAGAACCACATAATCAAAGAACTTCAATCTACTTATTCAATAATAGACTTGCAACATGGTCTTTGAGAAACATTGTAAACTTTTTTGTATTATATTCTACTGCTGATCATAATTCAGCATCATATGTTCAACTTATATAGGAATACTTATGAAGAGACATAACTCTTCAAAGAAGTCTTTTGGAAATCAACATGACTAACATAACAATAATAAAATAACCATGCTTATGCTCTATTTAACCACAAGTATAGCTGAGCAATATGATCTAAGTACTCCTGGCTGCGATGTGAATCAATAAATTCAATGGCGTTTCTTGTGATCACATCCATTGTAACCATCTTCTCCAAATGCTTGCAGGCTTCCCCGGGTGCAGATTCCTTGTCCTTAAGAACTTCTAAGGCTTCATGCAGTATTGCTTGATAGTCTCTATTCCATTCCTCTTTTCTCTTTAATTCTTTATCACTCTTGAACAACGTGGGCACTCCTGCTTTTGAGTCTTCAACACATTCTTTGGCATCATTCTCAAGTTGGTCATAATACTTCCGATGTTGCTCGATCAACTCTTTTGTATTGGAGGTACCTACAATGTCAGAAGTATATTTACTCTATGTCTCATTTAGTTTCTCCTGCAGCCTTTTGTCAAGCCTTTCATGCTCTTGGATTGCTTTAAAATTTTGAGAATAATTATCCCAAAATTGATTCAGCCAATGCATCATGTTGGTATGCCTGTTCTGGAGTACTGTGGCAAGTGTATCAATCTAAATTTGAGCTATCTGGTTGATGGATGGTGATTGGACACTTTGTGAACTTTCACCCTGAGTTAATCTCTTTACTGATCCCCCGAAGGTGCTCTTAACAACATCTTTCAAATAGTCATTTTCTTTGGTCAATCTCTCACAAATCAGCTTTTATGCATCCCTTTCTTTGATTAACATCTGAGCCTATGCCTTATTCAACTTTGCAACATTAATTACAATGTCTGCAGTGATCAAGGGGTCAGTCTCCCCTGCCTTCAAAGTCATGACATGGCCAAAAGTTTTCTCAGTGTCTATAATGGCTGTCTTTTTATGCGGGGGATACAAGGCCCATATCATTAATGAATTCTCATCGTTATTATATTTGGTGCCCATATATACTTCAGTGACACCTTCTGGAGTAAGTTTGTATTTATCATCTGTATTATGCAAAAAACTATCAAATACTAGAGTAGAATTCAAATCAAGACCAGGAAAGATTATCACCCCTACTTCTTTGAGCAGCTGTCTACCCTTGCTAGGGGTCATATCTTGCAATTCACTATCTACTGTTATCTTCAACATATCAAGTAACTGTTGTTCATTGTTAGCAGAAATATCATCAACTGACTCCCTGATTTCCTTCCCTTTGTATTTACATAAAAATGATTTGAATTCTTTAGAATGAATAAATTTATCATCTGAAATAAAAGAATCATATGCTATTTGTCTTGGGTCTTCATCAGCAGTCCCCTCCTCATCATGTACTATACCAGGAGACTGATATTGTTGCATCTTTCTCTTGGACATTCTTGTTGTCTGTTGATGTGGTTCCTTTTGTTCTGTAGGTTCTTCATCACTAGAGGATAACAACTCAATCTCTGCCAGTTGTTTCCTCTTTTCATCCAAGTCCCTATTGTATTTCTCGACCACTAGTTCAACTTCAACCTCTTCCAATATCCTGATGACATCATCATGTGGATAGGGGACATGTGTGTACCCACTGAGGTTTTGTTTTCTCCCAGCAAGGTCAATAAAATCCTCAGGATCAAACCCTTTTCTTACCTGAGCACACCTCATATTATAGTGCATTAGTTTATCTATAATGTGACCATAACCCTCTTGGATACCACAGTGAAATCTCCAAAACACAGAGTACTAGGTATAAAAGACTGTTTGTCATGGGAGCTCAAATGCATCACATTAGAATAATGCATTTGCCTAACTATTTCTAAGTAGGCAATTCTGTTAGGAACAGTCTTAGGCAATATAAAAGGAGTATCTTCAAAACCATAAACTCTAATCATAGTAGCATCTTCAAAACAATACCAGTCTCCCCAATTGTGAGTAATAGTAGGAGGACCACCAAAATCTTTAGGTCTAAGAAACCTTTTTATTTCATTTGATAAAGAATGCTCACAGGGATGAATGAAATATCTATATATCACTTTCACACAGTATTCTTCAAATTGCACATAGCTAAAATGGGCATATCTACTATCCCATATTCTGGTCCACATCTACATGGGTGGCTTTTGCCCCCTCTGGTCTACTGGAACAACTTTGAATTCAGTTGGCCATAACCCCACTTCCTGGCCATAATAGAGCACCATGTGCATGAGAAGTGAATAATGTTCAAAGGAAACTGATGGGGCATTGTTCTTTATTGCAGTCAGACCAAAGTCAATTCTACTAAAAATATAGGTAGCATAATCAAACTGCCTGGCATTGTGGCACTGGATGTTTGTAGCTATGACCATCAGAGGAATTGTCATGAAATCAAGGACTTCTGATCCTAGGACCTAGCCCACAGAGTAGTAGGTGTATTGTATGTAGGGTTCAAATAATGATATATGAAAAGGAGGGCCATCATCCTCACTAAGAGGCACCATTTCTCCCTCTGCCCTAGGCCTATGAATAGGCAACCTCCATCCATTATAAGTAGTATCCATTCTCTAGTACTCTTTTTCCAAATCCTCATAAACAATGGGGATAGTACATAAATCATCCATGTCAAAAACTTCACAAATGGCATTCTTTGACAAGTGTATAATAGGCTCCCCTTGTGGGTTGCATATAGCCTTAAGATTTGGGTTATACTGTTTAGCAAGAAGTTGGAGGAGTTCAACATTCAAAAACACATCAAGAACAACTAATTTACCCAAATTCAAATGCCATGGGTTTGACACTAGAAAATTCCTAATTCTTCTGTTGTAATGAAATTTGAAAATCTCATAGCCTCTAATTGGAGTCCAAACATTCCCAAGGTATTTACACTTGTCTTCTAATTTCTCCACTTCTGCCCTAAGTTGTGCAGACCTTCGCACTTTGGGAGTTGATCCTGGTAGTTGATCAATCAAGTCTTGGTTCAGTTTTCTCTCTTTTGTTTTCTCCGAAGGGTTTTGTCAAGTTCTATCTTTTAGGTTTGTTGGTGTCACCCTGTTGTTTTCTACCCTATCCCATCACCGGAGTCTCCATTTACAATCCTTGACAGAAAATTCAAATTACAGGCTATTGCACAGAAGTTTGTATGTATGTACCTGTTATTTTGAAACGGTGATCGAATTCCCCTGTATTCTCCTCCAAATCTGCACTTGCTTGCTCGCTTCAGATAATTCTTTTGAACTCAATTGCAATAATTTCAAATGGCATCTTAGAGGATTCCTTCATCATCTGTAATTAATGGTTCCAGCGTTTCAATTTTCTTGATCGTTGTGAAATGTCACATCGTCATAACTTCTCTCATCGGCTTGATTTTTGTAATATCAGGGTGATTTTAATATCTTCTCGTGGCATGAATGTTTTCTCACAGATCAATCACTGTAACCTTTGATTTATCTCTTCGATGTCATATTTCATAAGTGAGTTTTTATTGGCAAGATATTTCCAAGCTTTACCCGATGTGGAAGTGGGCATTGTTGCTATCGGTATGGCTTTCTTCATCGCTGTGTGAATATCCTTCTTCCCTAATCTCCTAAGTGTCTCTGATATGATTAATGGGGAGAGTCTTGTCGATGAACATAATCCTCATTGTTATCAGAGTAAGATATGTTATCAGAATAACTTATTTAAAGTCACCTGATCCTGGTTATCTCCCCGATAGCCCTTTACACTCTTTATCAGAGAGACCTTCACAACATGTCACCGACATCATTGTGAGTATTGCTTTAGCCAGACTTATAAGCTTTGTTCCAATTCATTTTCTTTCCCTGATGGTTCTTATTCTTCACACATATCGGTGTAAGCTATGCCGAAGCACTTTTCTTTAATCGCTGAGACATTGGAGTATTGTAAACTCCTTAATTTTTCATTTCAATGCTTATCTCCTGCCGATGACTTCTAGTTTCCTCCATTCCACTGGATGATCGGTGAGAGTCCTACTGAACTCCTGCATCAATATGACTTACACCATCAGGAGGGTTTTCAGAGTATTCTCCGATAGTCTTTCATTATACCGATCGGTGTGACCACGTGTTTTCTCTCTGATGAAAGGTCATCAGTGCCACTTTCTCCATCGGTGTCTTCGAAAACATTCTCGCCAATGCTTATTCTCATGTCGATAGCCATTTCAACTAGTTTCTCATGGATCAATATAACTAACATGAGGTCTTGCCGATATTAGGAAATTTGAACCCTCTTATTATTATGATTTTGGGTATAATGTTTTATGATTTGGTCAGATGTGGGTGAGTAAGAATACAAGAAAAAATTTAAATTTTCCTATCCCAACAGTGGCTTTGTCTGGGATGTATACTCCTTGTGAGTATAACAATAATTCAGATCTCTTGGGGGAGTAGACCATATGTTTTATTTATTTGGGATGACGGTTTTATGAGAATGGGAGATCGAGGTGATAATGATGGGGAATTGGGATAATCCTATACTATTGTACATGGAAAAGATTTTATATATATATATATAGAGATTCATAGGACTGTCCATGTACTGGCAGATCCTAATCTCTTTTGATTTCCCTAGCTCAATCCTCTTTGTGCATGATTACGAAAAGAAAGGCTTCAGATATTGCCCATGCATAGGTAGTTCCTATTCTTCTCTGGACATGTTTTGCAAATAGTAAGAGTCATCACCTCCTTTGCTAGTTATAACAAAAGGACCTAGTCATAGAGATTCAAACTTCCCATGTTTTCCTTTCTCTTGGCATCTAGCATTCCACATCAGTACTAAGTCATCTATCTCAAACTTCCTATCTTTGGCCTTCTTATCAAAAAGGTATTTCACTTGTGATTGCAACTTGATATTCTGCCTTTGAGCTAGTCTCCTTGTTTCATCAAGTTCTGCAAGATGTTCTAATCTTTCCTCCATTGATTCAAGAATGTTTAAATCTTCCTGAAGAACAAATTTGTAAACTGGTAGGAGATTTTCTAATGGTATTCTTGCTTGTGTCCCATACACTAGTTCAAAAGGAGATCTCCCAATTGCTCTTTTCACAGTAATCCTATCAGCCAATACAACCATTCTTAACTTTGAATCCCATGCTTTCTTGTTTCCATCCAACATTCTCTTTATAATTTTTAGAAGGCATTTGTTGCTGGATTCTGCCTGTCCATTTGCTTGTGGATGATAAGGGGCAACATAGGACACAGTGATGCCATGTGTACTACAAAAATTTTTAAATTCATCAGACCTGAAACACATTCCATTGCCCGTGATTAACCTTACTGGAGTGCCAAATCTGAATATAATATTTTCCATCAGAAATTTAATCACCACCCTACTTATTGCTTGTTTGGTTGGGATTGCTTCCACCCATTTTGTGAAGTAATCTGTTGCCACTAAAATTGATTTGTGTCCACCACTTGACTTCTCCAGGATTTCTCCTATGAAGTCAATACCCCACTGATAGAATGGAGCCTCCACTTGCATGGGTTTCAAGGGTAATGCTCCCTGATATTTCAAATTTCCTAAAAATTTCTGACATGCTTTACATTTCCTAGTGTAATGATATGAATCATTAAAAACTTTAGGCCAATAGTATCCATCCCTTAAGATCTTGTGGGCTGTAGTCTTTGCTAAAAAAATGACCTCCACACATGCCTTCATGTAACTCTTTCATGATATGTTTTGATTGATGCTCATCTAAGCATAATAGTAGAATTCCATCCATGTTCTTCTAGTAATGATCTCCATCAATAAATACATATTTTGAGGCTTGTAATTTAAGTGTCCTTCTTTTGTTATCATCATACCCCTCAGGACATTTCACATACTTTAGATAATATATGATGTCCATATACCATGGAGTATGCTCAATGCTAGAACTTGTATTATCAACATTATTAGCACTACATATCTGAGAAGCCTCGAGATTACTTTCAGCCATCAACCTAGCAAGGCCTTGTCCTCTCACTAGTTTAGTGATTTGGCTTTCAATATTAAACTCTTGAATTCTATTTATCCATTTGCATCTTCTACCCGTGACTTCAGTTTGGACCAATACATCTTTTACTGCAGCATTAGGCACATATGCTATGATTTCAGCTCCCACCAAGTATGGCATAAAGGTTTTAACTGCCTTCACCAATGCATATGCATGTTTCTCAACAATATCATATTTTAACTCTGCATTTTGAAGAGATTTGCTGGAAAATAAAATGGGTTGTTCATGTCCAACATTATTTTTCTGTAATAGTACTACTGCAACTGTATGATAAGAGGCAAATGAGAACAGTTGGAATGGTTTATTGAAATCAGGGGATATCAAGACAGGGGCTTCTTTGATTGCTCTCTTAATAGTGGCAAATGTTTTTATTGTCTCCGTTGTCCACTTTACTTCTGAGTTTTTCTTCAACATCCTTGATATGGGACTAACAATTTCTGGAAAATTTTATATAAACCTTCTTACAAAGTTAATTTGGCCAAAAATGACCATATAGCTTTCACATTTTTGGGAATAGGAACTTGGTCAATTACTTTTACTCTCTTAGGATCTATTCTCACTCCATCTTTTGAGACTATGTGACCAAGCAACTTCCCCTCTGTCACTACGAAATGGCACTTAGGATTCAATGAAATCCCATATTCTAGGGCCTTAATAAATATTTGCTCTAAATGTGCACAATGATCTTTAGCCCTTTTGGAATATGCTGTCATATCGTCTTGATATACTATCATGATTCTATTAATCAATTCAACAAATGCCACATCCATTGCTCGTTGGAATGTTGCTCCAGCATTAGTGAGCCCGAATGGCATCCTTAAATATACATATGTTCCCCATGGTGTGGTGAATGTAGTCTTATGTTGTTCTGATTCTTTGACCTTCACCTGATTATATCCTAAGAAGCCATCCATCATTGACAACAGTTCACATCCAGTAACCTTTTGTAATATTGCTTCCATATTAGGGAGGGGATAGTTGTCCTTAAGGGAAGATTTGTTTAAATTCCTGAAGTCCGCACATAATCTAATATCACCGTTCTTTTTCTTAACAGGCACCAAATTAGAAACCCAAGAAGAATGCCTAATGGGTTTAATGATAGCTCCATCTCTTAATTTTGTGAGTTCTTCAAGTATCTTAGGAGCTAATGTAGGAATGATAGGCCTCTATTTTTGCCTGAATGGTTTAGCATCTGGTTTTAATGGTATTTCATGCTGAAAAAGATCCTCCCTGTATGCTTTTAAATCATCATATGACCAGGCAAATACGTGTCTATACTTCCTAAGTAAGTTGATGATCCTGCTCCTAATTTTGGGGTTAAGATTCTTTCCAATACATACATTCTTTGGGGTTGCATGTGTCCCCAAATTAATCTCTTCAAGGTCATTTTGCACCACTGGTGTGTCTTTCATTTTAAATCTATCATGTCCATCAAATGCCTTTTCCAATGCTATAATTCCCTTAGGTATTTTATTTGTTTTCAACTGAACTATCTCTTGACCAAAAAGGGTTTCCTTCCCATCATGTTCTTCTACAAATGCATTGAAATCAATCTCTTGATTTTCATAATAATCAGCACAATGCAGGAAGTTGATTATATCAGCATCATTATCAAACACTTGCTAGTTATGTACGTTATCTGGGATAGTAGGTCTAGTTTTGAATTCAACTTCTGTAATACCTCGTAATGTGACATCATCCCTTTTTAATGCGACATTCACTAGAAAATCTGCCATAATTTTTTTTTGACCTATCAATCTAGTTGATTGAAAAGGCATCAAATAACTCAATATCATCCCAGACTACGTTTCTGTACTGTCTCAACCTCTTGTTTTTTGACAGGTATTTCTCTCTCACTTGGGAAGTAACCAATTCAGAATCACCATATACAGCTAACCTTTTTATCTTATGCTTGGTGTCTATATTTAAACTAATGAGCAAAGCCTCGTATTCTACTACATTGTTTGTGCATTCAAATGTTAATAGAAAGGAATATTTGAAAGTTTTACCTACTGGTGAGATAAATACTACTGCGGCCCCATTTCCAATTTTGCTACATGCACCATCAAAATACATCTTCCATACATCATTTTCTTCTTTCTTAGATTCAACATGTATTAGATCAATATTCTGTAATTCTGGATGATTTTTCTCAACCTTGAAGGCTCCCAAATCTGTATCACAAAAGAAATTTATTTGATGTTGATCCAAGCATTCTATAATATTCTCATATATTGGCTCTCTACACAACTTGATCTCTTTACCTCCCACTGGTATTGTGGCATATGATAAGTCCACTTGGACATTCCCTCCTACCATTGCAGCCCATTGTCTTGATAAAAGCATTCCATAATATGGTGGGATGTCAACCATAGTAATATTGATGTTGTAAGTCACTTCAGGGTATGAGGCAAGTTTTATCTCCACATCTCTCATAATGCCAATGACTAGGATAGATCTATTATCCATTGCATAACACCTACTTAATGTAGTGTCAACCCACATTCCCAATTCTTTCATGACTGCTATCGGCATGATATTCATGGCAGCACCTGAATCAATCATGTAGTTCCTCACTATCCTATTTTTGATCAATAATGTAGTGTAGAAAGGGTCCACTTGTGAGGGATTCTTTGTCAATGTATCACCTAGGTATACCTCAAGGATTTGGAATGTTTCTTGGTGAACATTGTTTGTTCTATTCTCTAATCCCTTATGTTTTTGATTTGGTATATCTGAAATCAGTTTAACTATTGTATTCCTGTATTTGTCTATCTTCATCATTTCTAAAAGTGGAACTGATATCTTTACCTGAGATATTGCATGAGCGATGTCAAATGAATGGGCCATAGTCTGATCATTCTTTTCTATCTTTATATGTTCTTTTTCTTGATTTTGTGATTTATCTTTTGTTTTATTTTTATCAACCTTTTCTGGTTCTTTGGATGATGACTTTGCATTATTCTTTTTGTAATTCTAATCTTTTATAAAGACACTCCCAGGTGTTCCTTGTTCAACACTCACTGTCCTATTCCTTAAGTTATAGGCATTTTTAGCTTGAGCTATTGCAGCTATCGTAAGAGCTTCTCTTTCATTTTCAGTGGGCTTTCTCCACTGATCATATGGTTGATTGTTATAATAGGTAGGTTCCTCATAACCATCCTCTTGATCTGAGAACACTTCCTATTTTCCCATATTGATATGATGTCTCTGATTTCCCACATCATATTCATATCCCTCTTCTTCTGTAGAAGAATAGTCTTCATTCAGCATATATGGTGTATCTTGCATCATGTTTATTGTGTGATTGTCTCTGTTATAATTATATAATGCTTCTTGTTGTTGTACTATTTTAGCTACCTCACAATATTCAGGTGAATGTGGTAAATTGCACACCAGACACCAAGGTTTATCTTCTACCATATGTGCCACATTTCTTTTTAGAGGGTCAGGGGTATCTTTGCCATAATGTTGCTTTCTGCTATTTTTAATGGGTCTCCCATCTTTCCAATTTGTATTATATGGCATATCATGCAACATGGGCCTTTCATGTCTATGTTGACTTGTTTAGTCTGCTAAATGTTTGGGTTCTGAGGATTTCTAGGGTTATCCCTCTTGCTAACCATACCTACAGCTCTCCTATTGTTCTCAATAGTTAATGCCACTTTCTGTGCTTCAGCCAGGGTCACAGGGCACCAATTTCTAAGTTCGTACCCTGTCTTGGGATCAAATGCTTTTAGATAAATGCTCAATGCTGCTGGGTCAGTCAGTTTAGATCCATGTGGTATTTTGTTGTATAATTTGGAGAATTTCATATTGAAATCATATACTGATTCATTCTAGAATTTTTGGATGCTTATTAATTCGTGCAATGCAAACTCAGGGGATACTGATTGCCAAACTACTCCTTGAATTGATTGTGGAAATCAGTTATTGAACTGATTGAAGCATCAGGTAAACTGTTGAACCAGTCTCTTGCATCTTCAGTCAAGGACATCATGAATACTAATGTCTTCATAGTCCATACCAATATCTTGTATGAAAGCATTGAAGCTTTTGATGTGATCTTTAGCTGATATTGCACTGTTCCCAGTGAACTTGGGAACTATATTTCTCCAATTACTATCCATAGGATATGGATACAACTGATATCCAGTCAGATCAAATTGGCTACATATGTTTGTGAGGTTTTGAGGTGGAAAATTCATGGGTGGTGGGTTAGGATAGTAATTATATCCACCTAGAGGCTGATGCTAAGCATATTGTTGATGTGGGTTTATGTGGGGATTTATATAAGGATTTTGTGGTCTATAATATTGTTGGCCAGGGGGTGGCTAAGGATTAGCCATATGTTGAGAGGTATTATGTATGGGAGGTGGTCTAGGATTATTGAGAATGGTATTTTGATGACTTCCAGATGCTTGTGAATTTGAAGCACCACCTGTATTATTTTGCTGTGGATTCCTCGAGGTGTTTCCCCTATGTGGAGGTACATATTTTGGGGGGGCTATTTTAGCCCTACTCTTTATCTGTTGAATCTCTTGTTGTAACAACCTCTTAGTTTCCTATATCTTGATAATTTCAAGTTCTTCCTAGAGCCTAAGCAGATCCTACTGTGCTTGATTCATACCTCCTAAATTCTTTAGACTTTCATTTATTTCTTGAGTTGAGAATCCATGTTTTACCCCTGCTCCTTGCTGTAATGACATTTTAAAATCATATTCAACTTGTCTTTGATCAATTTCCCTCATGGCACATGCTTCAAACTCAAGCTGTTCTTAAGAATCAGGTCTGTATTTAGCCAATATGTCGTCAGTTACCCCGTTGAGATTTTCATTTGATTCATGCAGAGGTGTAAAACTATTGTGAGTTATTATAGTTTTCTCAGCATTGTCCTCTTGAGCCTCCTAGTTATTATTATGGTGAGAATAATTTGATGTTCCATTTCTTTTGGAGATGTTTCTAATTGGTGGAGATGATTGCCATTTCTTGCCTTCCATCTTGGATCTCCTACCATCCATTTGGTATTAACTTTCTGTTATAACAGTTTCTAGAGTCGCCACCTATTTTGTAAATAGGAAAAGTTTATAATTTATCCTTCTGGATTCTTCTTGCCAGCAGAGTTACCAAATTAAAGTTTCTGATATGACTCTATAAAAAGAATGGTTTGTTTCTCCCCAGCAGAATCGCCAATTTGTTAGGTCTCAAAAATGTAGGTTGCTAATCCTAAGAGGATGCCAGGCTCTCTGCTTAGATTCGCAATGTTTTTGAACTAACGCGACAGAATCAACCTTTAGGGTTTGATGACTCCCTGCACTTTACGTCCTGCTACACCTAGGCGGGTGAACATTGGAAATTAAAGCAAACTGAATGTAAATGTCTTGACTAAGTAAATGAATCTACCTACAGTGGAAAATGGTGTAGAATAGATGAAAGCTTGCTAACTAATTCTATATCTAATATCTGATGAATGGTTGGTATAAATTGTATAAGCAATATCAAGGTGAATTTTATGACTGTGCTTAACTAATAAAGGGGGTTTTAAGTGACGAATTAAAATAAGATCAGTGCCTTGTTGGGTAAATAGAGTCAAATGGAAGACTAAGACTAGTGGCTTATAGTTGGCAGTATCTCTAACTATTTGGCACAATATTTTAGTTTATAACTTGTATAAATGTGCAAGGAAATGACTGATAAACTCTTCTTAACAATCCAACCAATATAATCAGATCTCTTGTAATTCACCAGAAGGTAATTTAAACCTTTCTTGAAGGAACCAATTGAATGAAATATACAAGAATAACAGATAATATTAACTTGGAGACAGAATGACAATCTTAATTATATGGTTCTTCTTAGTAATCCAAACTAACACTTCCAGGTTACTGTGATTGATCAAAAGGATTTTTAATTCCTCTAATGGAGACCAATTAGTTCAATCACACATATACAACAAATGTTCATTGACAAATTAACTATATACTTGATATATTAATTTGAATCACAAGGAAATACTGAAATGGAGACAACCATACAATTGATGCCAAAATAGAACTATAGAATCAAAGAAAATCAATCTACTTCTTCAATAATATACTTGCAACATGGTCTTTGAGAAATATTGTAAACTTTTTTGTATTATATTCTACTGCTGATCATAATTCAGCATCATATGTTCAACTTATATAGGAATACTTATGAAGAGACATAACTCTTCAAAGAAGTCTTTTGGGAATCAACATGATTAACATAACAACAATAAAATAACCATGCTTATGCTCTATTTAACCACAAGTATAGCTGAGCAATATGATCTAAGTACTCCTGGCTGCGATGTGAATCAGTAAATTCAATGGCGTTTCTTGTGATCACATCCATTGTAACCATCTTCTCCAAATGCTTGCAGGCTTCCCCGGGTGCAGAGTCCTTGTCCTTAAGAGCTTCTAAGGCTTCATGCAGTATTGCTTGATAGTCTTTGCTCCATTCCTCTTTGCTCTTTAATTCTTTATCACTCTTGAACAACGGGGGCACTCCTGCTTTTGAGTCTTCAACACATTCTTTGGCATCATTCTTAAGTTGGTCATAATACTTCCGATTCTACTCGATCAACTCTTTTGTATTGGAGGTACCTACAATTTTAGAAGTATCTTTACTCTGTGTCTCATCTCCTGCTTTTGAGTCTTCAACACATTCTTTGGCATCATTCTTAAGTTGGTCATAATACTTTCGATGCTACTCGATCAACTCTTTTGTATTAGAGGTAACTGCAATGTCAGAAGTATCTTTACTCTATGTCTCATTTAGTTTCTCCTGAAGCCTTTTGTCAAGCCTCTCATGCTCTTGGATTGCTTTAAAATTTTGAGAATAATTATCCCAAAATTGATTCAGCGAATACATCATGTTGGTATGCCTGTTCTGGAGTACTGTGGCAAGTGTATCAATCTAAATTTGAGCTATCTAGTTGATGGATGCTGATTGGACACTCTGTGAACTTTCACCCTGAGTTAATCTCTTTACTGATCCCCCGAAGGTGCTCTTAACATCTTTCAAATAGTCATTTTCTTTAGTCAATCTCTCACAGCTCAGCTTGTATGCATCCCTTTCTTTGATTGACATCTGGGACTGTGCCTTATTCAACTTTGCAACATTAATGCCAATGTCTGTAGTGATCAAGGGGTCAGTCTCCCCTGCCTTCAAAGTCATGACATGGCCAAAAGTTTTCTCAATGTCTATAATGGCTGTCTTTTTATGGGGGGGATATAGGGGCCATATCATTTATGAATTATCATTGTTATTATATTTGGTGCCCATATATACTTTAGTGACACCTTCTGGAGTAAGTTTGTATTTATCATCTGTATTATGCAGAAAACTATCAAATACTAGAGCAGAATTCAAATCAAGACCAGGAAAGATCATCACCCCTGCTTCTTTGAACAGTTGTCTACCCTTGCTAGGGGTCATATCTTGTAATTCACTATCCACTGTTGTTTTCAACATATCAAGTAACTGTCATTCATTATTAGCAGAGATATCATCAACTGACTCCCTGATTTCCTTCCCTTTGTATTTATATAAAAATGATTTGAATTCTTTAGAATGAATAAATTTATCATCTGAAATAAAAGAATCGTATGCTATTTGTCTTGGGTCTTCATTAGTAGGCCCCTCCTCATCATGTAGTATACCAGGATACTGATATTGTTGCATCTTTCTCTTGGACATTCTTATTGTTTGTTGATGTGGTTCCTTTTGTTCTGTAGGTTCTTCATCAACAGAGGATAACAACTCAATCTTTGCCAGTTGTTTCCTCTTTTCATCCAAGTCCCTATTGCATTTCTCGACCACTAGTTCAACTTCAACCTCTTCCAAATTCTTGATGACATCATCGTGTGGATAGGGGACATGTGTGTACCCACTGAGGTTTTGTTTTCTCCAAGAAAGGTCAATAAAAGCCTCAGGATCAAACCATTTTCTTACCTCAACACACCTCATAATGTAGTGCATCAATTTATCTATAATGTGACCATAACCCTCTTGGATACCACAGTGAAATCTCCAAAACACAGAGTACTAGGCATAAAAGATTGTTTGTCATGGGATCTCAAATGCATCACATTAGAACAATGTATTTGCCTAACTATTTCTAAGTAGGCAATTCTGTTAGGAACAATCTTAGGCAATATAAAAGGAGTATCTTCAAAACCATAAACTCAGATCATAGTAGCATCTTCAAAACAATACTAGTCTCCCCAGTTGTGAGTTACAGTAGAACGACCACCAAAATATTTAGGTCTAAGAAATCTTTTTATTTCATTTGATAAAGAATGCTCATAGGGATGATTGAAATATCTATATATCACTTTCACACAGTATTCTTCAAATTGCACATAGCTAGAATGGGCATATCTACTATCCCATATTCTGGTCCACATCTACACAGGTGACTTTTTCCCCCTTTGGTCTACTAGAACAACTTTGAATTCAGTTGGCCATAACCCCACTTCCTAGCCATAATACAACACCATGTGCATGAGAAGTGAATAATGTTCAAAGGAAATTGATGGGGCATTGTTCTTTATTGCAGTTAGACCAGAGTCAATTCTACTAAAAATATAGGCAGCATAATCAAACTGCCTAGCATTGTGGCACTGGATGTCTGTAGCTATGACCATTAGAGGAATTGTCATGAAATCGGGGACTTCTGATCCTAGGACCTGGCCCACAGAGTAGTAGGTGTATTGTATGTAGGGTTCAAATAATGATACATGAAAAGGAGGGCCATCATCCTCACTGAGAGGCACCATTTTTCCCTCTACCTTGGGCCTGTGAATAGGCAACCTCCATCCATTATAAGTAGTATCCATTCTCCAGTACTCTTTTTCCAAATCCTCATAAACAATGGGGACATTACATAAATCATCCAAGTCAAAAACTTCACAAATGGCATTCTTTGACAAGTGTATAATAGGCTCCCCTTGTGGGTTGCATATAGCCTTAAGACTTGGATTATACTATTTAGCAAGAAGTTGGAGGAGTTCAGCATTCATAAACACATCAGGAACAACTAATTTACCCAAATTCAAATACCATGGGTTTGACACTGGAAAATTCCTAATTCTTCTGTTGTAATGAAATTTGAAAATCTCATAGCCTTTAATTGGAGTCCAAATGTTCCCAAGGTATTTACACTTGTCTTTTAGTTTCTCCACTTCTGCCCTAAGTTGTGTAGACCTTCGGGCTTTGGGAGTTGATCCTGGTAGTTGATCAATCAAGTCTTGGTTCAGTTTTCTCTCTTTTGTTTTCTCCGAAGGGGTTTTGTCAAGTTTTTGTCTTTTAGGTTTGCTGGTGTCACCCTGTTGTTTTCTGCGCTTTCCCTTCACTGGAGTCTCCATTTACAATCCTTGACAGAAAATTCAAATTACAGGCTATTGCACAAAAGTTTGTATGTATGTACCTATTATTTTGAAACAGTGATCGAATTCCCCTGTATTCTCCTCCAAGTCTCTGCTTGCTTGCTCGCTTCAGATAATTCTTTCAAACTCAATTGCAATAATTTCAAATGGTGTCTTAGAGGATTCCTTCATCATCTGTAATTAATGGTTCTAGTGTTTCAATTTTCTTGATCGTTGTGAAATGTCACATCATCATAACTTCTCTCATCGGCCTGATTTTTGTAATGTCAGGGTGATTTTAATATCTTCTCATGGTGCGAATGTTTGCTCATGGATTAATCACTGTAACCTTTGATTTGTCTCTTCGATGTCATATTTCATAAGTGAGTTTGTATCGGCAAGATATTTCCAAGCTTTACCCGATGTGGAAGTGGGCACGGTTACTATTGGCATGACTATCTTCATCCCTGTGTGAATATCCTTCTTTCCTGATCTCCTAAGTGTCTCCAATATGATTATCAGGGAGAGTCTTGTCAATGAACATAATCCTCATTATTATCAGAGTAAGATATGTTTTTGGAATAACTTATTTCAAGTCACTCGATCGTGGTTATCTCCCCAATAGCCCTTTACACTCCTTATCGGAGAGACCTTCACAACATGTCACCAACATCATTGTGAGTATTTCTTCGGCCAAACTTATAAGCTTTGATCCGATTCATTTGCTTTCACCGATGGTTCTTATTCTTCACACATATCGGTGTAAGCTATGCCGAAGCACTTTTCTTTAATCGCTGAGACATTAGAGTATCGGAAACTCCTTAATTTTTCGTTCCGATGCTTATCTCCTGCCAATGATTGCTAGTTTCCTTCGTTCCACTGGATGATCGGTGAGAGTCATACCAAACTCCTGCATCGGTATGACTTACACTGTCAGGAGGGTTTTCAGAGTATTCTCTGATAGTCTTTCATTATACCGATCAACGTGACCACGAGTTTTCTGTCCGATGAAAGGTCATCGGTGCCACTTTCTCCATCGGTGTCTCCCAAAACATTCTCCCCCATCCTTATTCTCGTGCCGATAGCCATTTCAACTAGTTTCTCATGGATCAGTATAACTAACATGAGGTCTTTCCGATATTAGGAAATTTGAACCCTCTGATTATTATGATTTTGGGCATAATGTTTTATGATTTGGTCAGATGTGGGTGAGTAAGAATACAAGAAAAAATTTAAATTTTCCTATCCCAACACCTTGGTTTAAGAAAATCCTCTTGAGATTTGATCTTTAAGGTTATCTTAAATACCTTTATTCCAAAAATCATCCCCCAAATTCCAAGGTCATAATATACTCCATCCATCCTTTTATTCATCCTTTTGGGTTCAATAATTTTGGAAATCAATTCATCCATTTACCTTTGAGATTTAACCTAGATAAGGTTTCACATCCCAAAAATATCCCCATACCTCCATCATTTATTCCATCCTTAGGTTTTAAACTTTGAGATTTATTCTCCAAGATTAAAACCTTTACCCATTTTCATCACATCAAAATCTCCCTCTATCCAAACTTATCCATATCCACTATCACTCACCCTTGGGTCCAATATTCTTGAAATCCATTCTCTAAGGTCTTTAACCTTCACCTACACTTCAACAAATCCAATCAATTCATACCCAATCCATTGTATGCCCTTAACAAGGTCTCAAGCTAAGAAAAACAAGGACATGGAACCTTTTAGAGTTAATTTTGGCATTGGGATGCCTCAAACCGATCAAAACAATAATCCCATAAATCAACCACAATCATCCCTTGATGCAAATGCTATGTTAAATCCTTTCTCCAACCAACCACTAGGACCATCATCCAACATCAATAATGTGGATCAAGATGTTTTAGACTTCATGCAAGACACCGATTCCATGGATATATTAGATAGAGTCCTAAAATTGGATCCCACAAAATATCTTGAATTACTCATAAAAATGGTGCTAGTGTACCCAATCAACCATCAAATAATGTCAACACCTCATCACAACCATCCTCATCCCATAATGTTCATAACACTTCAAATGTCACCACATCAACAACTCCTACTAACACGTCAAACATACCAAACTTCACATCCATAGCAACATTTACCATCACTACATCCATGCCACAAATCACCCTTAACAGTCCCAACAACACCATGGACACAAGTACTTCCACAAGTGTGCCCCAATTTGATGCCAATACCATAGCCTTCATGACACAATTATTCTCCCAACCACCTTACAATACATCCAACATTCCTAACAACAATCCATGCAACAACCCTTCATCCAAATTCATGTATGTACAACATCCAACTTCCCAACCACCTATTACATCTTCCACTCAAACCTTACAAAAAAATCCAAACCAAACCCAACAAAATCAAAACCAAAATCTACCCCAAAATTAAATTCCACCTTTCCTCCAACAACTAATCCATGAACAACAATCACACGTACCACAACCACCTACCCAAGATTTATCTAGCATTGTACAAACCTTGATTCAAAAGGTTGATGATATGCAACATGGACACAAAAGAAAGCAATATTATTTTGAGGATATTTACCCATACCCATTTGATAGAACCTTCTACATGCCATCTTTTCCTAAGAATTTTGAAACACCAAAGTTTGACAAATACAAAGGAAAAGGGGACCCTAGGGAACACCTTAGGGAATTTTACATTGCCTTCCTAGAAGTCTCATACAATGACACATATTTAATGAGACTCTTTCCTAGAAGCCTAGGTGGTCAAGCCACTGAATGTTTTGCACACCTTCCCCCGGTATCAAAACATTTCATGAGCTTGCAAAGAAATTTGTATATCATTTCTCCTATAACTTTGAACATGAGATATCCATGACTGACCTTTGCAACACTAAACAAAAGATTGGGGAAACATTTGTTGCCTTTCTACAAATGTGGAGAAGCTTAGTAAGCAAACTCCCTTGGTCAATTCCCAAAAAATAATTAGTCACCATGTTTGTGACTAATCTCAACCAAGAAATGGGCTTTCATTTATAAATCCAATGTGCATCAACCTTTGAGGAGGTTATAGACAAAGGGACAACCATCAAAAGGGTCGTTATAGTTAAAGGCTCTATCAAAATTTACAACAATGACAACAAGAACAAGAACAACAACAACAACAACTACAACAAAGTCAACAACAACACCCCTAATACGTACAACATGAACAACAATGCCCAATCCAATGACAAACCTCGATTTTGGGGTAAGAACAAAAACACCCTCAATGATGGTGTCACTGATGTGAAGGCCGTCCAAAATGTACAAAATCCCACTCCACCAAGTACATCCACGCACAACAATAATGTCAATGTTCCTAGGGGACCGCTAAGACAAAACAACAACCCAAAGAGGAAATTCACACCTTTAGGGGAACCCATTGAAAATGTCTTGAACAACCTTGTAAAGGCGGATTTGATAACATTACCCCCTATTTGTCCTTATGATGAAAATCAATTTAAACCCTCTTGGTTTGAGGGTAAAAGCAATAAGTTGGGTCCACATATAGGGGAAGTGTCGTGCAAAAAAAATCTTGATAGGAATGGGCACCCGAGCCTAGAACGGGTACCGGTTTTGTTTTTTATTATTTTAGAAATGGGTACCCGTTTTGTTTTTTATTGTTTTTTAGAATGGGTACCCATTTTGTTTTCTATTGTTTTTTAGAATGGGTACTTGTTTTAAAACGGGTACCTGTTTCTAAAGTTTTGAATTATACACCCACGCTTTTAGTTTGGTTTTAGGCTCGGGAAAGGCATGGGTAGCCAACCTTGAGCCTTGGACTTGCAAGTATTTGTCTAAGTATAGAACAAGAGGAAAGACCGACTTTACCTATATGGTTGACATTTTTTTTTTGAATTATTTTACGAAATTAAAACCCATTACAGATGATAGTGTCTAGATTTCAAATATGTAATTTTTTTTATTGGACTTGTTTTTCTATTTATCATTTAATTTATGAGCAAACTGGTCCAAAAACTTGAAATGACAGGTGTTTGTATTTTTTTAATAACTTTGAATTTTCAAAGTTTTTTGAAAAAAAAATATGTCATCAATCTACACATCATTCTTTACACAATGAAAAAAAATTATTTTATGATTAGTTTTGCTCAAATTATGTTGGTCGTACACGAGGGGTTTTCAAAAATAGCAATTAGGGCCAATAAAAAAATATATTTGGAAAAAAATTATAAAAAATATCCTCATCAAACTTCACTGTACTACACATCTTTCCCCAAAAGGATTTAGAAAAATACTTTTATTTAGGTCAAATTATGTTGGTCATACACGTGCATGGTATGGTAAAAAATAAGTGACTTTTAAATAGTGGTTTTTAGAAATGCCTATTGAAAATCAAGTTGTATCATCTAGGTATTAAAATAAATTACATATTTGGGAACTAGACTCCGAGTACTACATTTCATATTACTAACTTTTTAAAGTTTCAATCTTTAAGTGTCTTAAATGTTTAGGTCAAATGTGACAAATTCTGAAAATTAGGGAAAACACTTCCACTTTTAATCCAAAAAGTGGACCCAACTTCTTGCAATGATCCTTGATGAAAATGCCTATTATGAATATCATTGTGTGAAAGGACATAACACATCTAACCGTATGAGGTTGAAACATTGCATCTAAGACCTTATAGATAGAGGTGATATAACCATTGACAAACCACCAAAATAATCACCTAATGCCAACCTAGGAGCATACAAGGATCCACTTTCAGATCATAACAAAGGAAAAATCTCATTTTCCAACCAAACCTTCAATGTTATGCCACCTCCTTCTTCCTTCGATTCTATTGTGGGTCGAATAGAAGATTATTCCAACCATATCAATACCATCACCATTAGATCCAAAACACCTAATTGCACCGTTACTACTCGTCACGGCTGCCTCCCCATCCGTGGAACCCCATCTAATGATCAACCCTCCACATCTACACCTACCAATCCACCATCCACCCACAAGTACAACATCCTAGACCACCTTGGAAAAACTCCTGCACAAATTTCCATCCTCAGTTTGCTTCGTACATCTCCTCTCCATAAGGATGTCCTTGACAAAGCCTTGATGGAAACCTAAGTCCCTAGCAATTTGAATGTCGATTAATTACAAGCCATGGTAGGCCACATTGCCTCACCTCATCACCTCACATTCTCAGAAAAGGACCCACATGCATCTAACGATCCACATAATGAAGCCCTTCACATTGAATTCCTAAACCATAAACATACCATCAAATGAGTCTTAATAGATGGTGGCTCTAGGCTGAATCTTTACACTCTGAAACTTTGGATACTCTGATGTTGTTGTGGACTCTAGTGAGTGTATAACTATCAAAGGATATGATGACTCTGGAAGATTTTTTGAAGGTACCATCAAGCTACCCATTCAAGTGGGACAAAAAATTTTGGAAACCAAATGTCAAGTTCTTGATCTTGACCTCCCATATAACATTCTCCTAGGCCGACCATGGATTCATGCTATGCAAGTTGTTCCATCCACTTTCCACCAGTGCTTAAAATTCCTGCATAATGGAATAGAAGTCACTATCTATGCCGATCCTCATCCTTTCCAATATTGCAATTTCTTGGAAGGACATGACCGCACTTTGTGTCCTTACAACAACACCACTAAAACATCCACCTCTCATGCTACTCCTACACCTTCCACTTCATACATTGATCCTTCCAACATTGCAACCACATCACAAACATCCACTCCTCCTAAGGTCAAGATGAAGATAAGTTACATGGTATGTGGTGAATATGACCTACATGGCACATTTTGTGTGGGCTTATTACCACCATCCCCTAAGACATTTGGTGTTCCTAAGGAAGATGAAGTTTCTACAGTAATCATCAAATGCAAGTGAACACCAACCTTCAATAAAAAACACCTCCTTGAATAAGATGTTCTCAAAGACATATCCTCTTGGTTATACAAAGATCAAGATAACAAGAAGCTCCTACCCTTCCAACCAAGATCTATGGAAAAGGTCTCAAAATTGTCATATACATGGGCTACAAAGGAAAAGGTGGCATAGGCCTTCATGAACAAGGAATTGTTGAACCCATCCAAGCAACAAGGAATCCTTATCTTCATGGGTTAGGGTACAGAAAATAAGAGTCTATCCCCACTGAGCTTGAGTGTGTCTTAAGTGAGGGTGCTAGGTCTTTCCCTATAGTCGACAGCGTCAATGAAGAGGACCATCAAGACTTTTGCTGATTTCTCCAAACTTTTTGAATCATCCATTTGCACCATTTCACCCTATTGACCATGCCATCAACATCCAACAAATTACCTCTCATCTATCCCCAACTCATAGATTAGGACCAACAAGGACCTCCCATTCGTGATGTTGCACAAAATGATGAAGGTATAGCTGAAATGATGGGGGTTAGAGATCACTTCCCCCTTGGAGATCACAAAGCTAGCTATATTATGGAATTAAACACATCTGCATACTTTGGGGAGACAATCCAAACTCTTTGTCACAAAAGTATGAAAATAAAAATAACATCCCCTAGAGAAAACCACCTTGTGGCACTATTAGATGATGAAAAAATCAAAATAAAGGACGTATCCCCTAGTGAAAACCTCCGCGAGGTGCTAGGGGATGAGAGAATGGACATCCCCGAAGTACCTGAGCTCCATCAAGAAAGGTCACCAATCCTAGTAGAATCATCACATGAGATGAACCTTGGAATATAAGAAGCCCCCAATATCACATTCCAAGCAGAATCCCTCACAACAATAGAACAAGAGGCTCTCTTAGCCTTCTTCAAACAAAGGAGTCATAACTTTGCATGGACATATGCTGATATGCTGGGATTGGATCTCACTCTAGTTGTTAATCATCTAGCTGTGCATCCTGATGCAAAATCGGTAAAACAGAAGCTAAGAAAAATGAATCCACAAATGGCACTCCTCGTCAAAGCAGAACTCAAAAAACTTCTAGATGTGGGATTCATTCATCTTATAGACTATCCCAAGTGGATATCAAACATTGTACCTGTTGCCAAAGTCACTGGGGGCATCTGATGCTGCATAGATTTGAGAGATCTTAACAAAGCATGCCCTAAGGATGATTTTCCACTACCTAACATAGATATCATCATGGATCTCACCACTGGACAAGAGATGTTGTCCTTAATGGATGAATTTTTCAGCTACAACCAAATCAGGAGAGATGAAGAGGACCAACCTAAGACCTCCTTTATATGTCCATGGGGAACTTACTGCTAGGTTGTGATGCCCTTTGGGTTGAAGAATGTAGGAGCTACCTATTAGAGAGCCATGACAGTTATCTTCCATGACCTTTTCCACAACATAATGGAAGATCATGTGGATGATTTACTAGGAAAATCAAAGACTAGAGAAGACCACTTGAATGTGTTGGCAAAAATCTTTGACAAATTAGAGCAATACAAAGTGTGATTAAATCCTAAGAAATGTGTCTTTGGGGTCACCTTTGGAAAACTCCTAGGATACATTTTATCAAGAAGAGGAATAGAACTCGACCTTGCTAAGGTTAAGGCTATGGTGGAAATACCTTCACCTAAAACACTTGAGCAACTTCGTAGCCTTCAAGGGAAACTTTAGTCTATCCGCCACTTCATAGCACAACTTACAGACAAATGTCAACCATTTCAACATCTTCTCTTCAAAATAAAGCATTTGTATGGGATAACCAATGTTAGAATGCCTTTGAACAACTAAAAAGATATCTTGCTACACCACTACTCCTTATTCCACCAAGGCAAGGGCTACCCCTCATTTACATCTCAACAACAGAAACAACAATAGCGGCCTTGCTAGCACAACATGATGAATAAGGAAAAGAGAGAGCTATATATTATATCATCTGCACTTTGGTGACCTATGAGCTAAATTAAACTTCTATTGAATGAGCATGCCTTGCCATCGTCTTCACCTCACAAAAGTTAAGACACTATATGCTCAATCATAAGACAAAGCTCATTACCAAAATTGATCCATTGAAATATCTATTGACTAGGGCAACTCTCACAGGATGAATGGCTAAGTGGGTCATGATCCTAAGTGAATTTGATATTGAGTACATAGAGTGAAAGGCTATCAAGGGACAAGTAATTGTTGACCAATTGGTCGATGCACCTATCCCAATGGAACAACCATTACTTTCAAAATCCCAAATGAGTCAATATTGACAGTAACACCAACAACAAATACATGGATAAATGTATTTTGATGGATCCTACACACATCATGGCTCAAGAGTAGGCATTTTGTTTGTTACCCACCTGTTCTACACAATCTGGTAATAGCGCTAACACTGGTTCTAGGGTGACAAGTGGGAACTATACCTTCATCCCACCTTCCTTTGGTTTTCAGTCTACCTATCAAAACCTTATTCCAACTACTTCCCAGTATCTTGTTAACCAATACCGTCCACAATTCACTTACCAAAATTCCAATCATGTTGTGTCTCAACCTCTTGTTAGTTCATCCCCTTCTTATTCTATCCATTCACAAGTTAATTAACTTGTTGATCCCATCATAAACATACTTTTGCAAAATGTTGATTCCTTAAAACAACAAATAGCCAATATGAGTCAAAGTCAATCACACCTTACCATTCTATCTTATTACACTCGTAGTCCATTATCTCTCTCTATCCTTAAAACTCTGATGCCTAATAAGTTTGAAGTTCCCCATTTTGAGAAGTATTCTAGAAAAGGAGACTCGAATAGCAATGTGTCAGCCTTTACCACCTTGTGTAGTGACTTTCTCTTTGAAGATGCTCTCTTGGATAAATTCTTCCCTAGGTCAGTCAAAGACATGACCTTAGATTAGTTTTTCTCTCTACCTCATAATTCAATTAACTCTTTTCAACAATTGGTCAATCAATTTTTCCAACACTTTCAAGCCAATATCGGACCTCAAGTAACATTGACCAATCTAGTTCATTGCAAGCAAGGAGTGAAGGAGAAAGTGACTAAATTCATTGGCTGCTATCAAGACCTCTTTTCTCAAATTCCTTAGTCTCTTTCAGATGCTAACGTGCATAGGGTTTTCATTGGAAACCTGTAGCAATAGATCCATGATAAGATTTTTTTAATGTGATATCCTTCTTTTACATATTTTTGCATGACTCTCTGTGATTACCAAATTTTAGTTAGTCATTTTGAGGGTTCTTCCTCAATGGCTACATTTGGTCAAACTGAAGCCGCTTCTACACAATTTCAATCATTCAAGAAACAAAAGAAAAACTTTATCAAAATTTCTTCTAATTCTTCAAACAATATTCAATCACATGTTGTGGCTGCAACATCTTTTGTTGCTCCCCCCTATAAATTCAAAACTAAGGACTCGAAAGTTTTCCTAGATTTCATAAATTCAAAGCTAGCCAAATTGCTCAATTGTCTATTGGTGTCTCCTCATGTGCTATCCTAGTTGCTACCCTTGAGGTTTCTTGATCTTATGTGGTTGCAACAGTAGTTCCCCTATTCCGCAGGTGGTGAGTGAATCACAACCCGAATAAGGAATCCTTCCCAACCCCAAGAGTCTAGTATTTATGCTGAGGTGCCACCTTCGTTGTCCTACCAAGGGCCATGAAGAAAACACCCTACACAATCCAGACCTCCCTACCTGTCGAGGATTACCTTTGTTCCTCCTGCTTCTTCTAAATCTAGAGGAAAGCAATCCGTGGCACGAGAGATTTTCCCCACAATTTCTCAATCACTCTTGGTTATCTCAGTACCTCCACCTATTCTGCAAAAATTGAGAGAATGGAAAACCACCTCCTCCTCCCATTATCTCCCAGCCTTCGGTGATTCCTTTTGTTCCTCCTCCTACCCCTTGAGCAGAGGAAGAAAAGGAACCTATGTTGGAAGACACCCCGGTTCCTCCTGAGAATACACTAAATTGTACAAGACAAAATTAGAATGTGAAATAATGTAGGAGACGATGTCATGCTATGGCTCACTAACTTTCCATAGGAGTTGAACCTCTTCCCTTAAATAGTCCTTCTCCTATGCAGTCGTCCCTTGACTTAGCTCCACCTGTTGACCTGCCATTGCCCACCTCTTCAACGACTAAGAAAGTTGAAAAGACCGTCTTTATGGTCCCAATATCCTTGCCTCCATCCATGAAGAGTTCTATCCCATCATCTCTTCCATCTAGCCAACTATTTGTTGAGGTTTAATACCACTGACAAATTTGTTTCGAGTAGTGCTCTATCACAAATTATTTCATCCCAACGTACCCGACACCAAGTGTTCGCTGATGTCTTGCATCTGACCACCATTGACATGGGCATTCTGCCACCTTGACCCAAGTATAAGCATGAGACTTATCCATATATGCCATTCCAAATTCTTAAGCAACCATCGAGTCTAAGGGATTCTTCTACTTCTTCTTCTACTGTAATTGATAGTGCTCGCGACCCTACTATTAGCACTGTTACATCACCTCTTGTGATTTATTTTGACAGTGATTTAGAGGATATTCCTGAAGCACCAGAAAATCTTCTAGATTTGTCCTTGATTTTCACAAAATCAATGGACTTGACCTCTAGGGGCATCATGATAATCCTTCCTTGGTGATTGATCCATCACGCCATGAACTCGGTGCTACTCCTTGTACTGTACTTGTTGTAGTCCCTCTAGCATCTTATCCACCATCCCTTAATGATGAGCAAGATTAGGAAGAGGATGATTTTCTATAGTCTGACTCACGAGAGTGGTACCCATGTGTTATATGTGTTATGCTTGTATGTGATGTTATCCTTGTATGTGTTGCTTGGTGTGTATTTTGTTTTGTTAGTTCTCTTCAGATGGCCCTTGATGCTCTTATTGGTGCAAGGATGCAAAGGGAGTGAATATGTTGTAATATTCTTCTCTATGTATCTTCATTCTTCTATTTGTTGTAAATATTGTTTTATGCCTTTCGGGAACGATGCAAAATATTGGATGATTTACCATCCTGTCCTTTGTTGACCCGAAGTTTTATTTTCTTTTGATTTCATGTGATACTTCTTCCTTTGTACTTGTAGTTCTACTGGCTGGAGGACGATGATAGTTCCTAAAATGATTGTCCCTTTATACAACCATTCATATACTGACTCTAGTTGAGTAGATCTCTTAGTGCTATTGTATGTTATGTCTTACTGCAATGTAGCTTTTGGAAACATATCCTTTGAGCATGTGCTTCCAGAAAGCTCTCATGCCTGTTGTGTGTGTATTGCTCTCTCTACCTTAAAGGCAATTGCTCCTTGATGACGTTAACAATTACTTTAAGGTGGGGGCATACACTCAGCTATGTGCCTCACTTTATTCACACAACACATGGCTGGTTGTGTGATCGCAACACCTTTTGATCATCTTTGTAGAACTTTACCAGACTTACCTAGCAAACAACGTGTCTTGCTGGGCTTGTAACTTCTGATATTGTTGGCATGAAGATCACCTAGTAAATATGTAGATCTTACTAGCATGTGATGCTTTCATTTTGCTACATGTTGACATGGAACTCAGCTATTAAATCTGTGGATCTTACTAGCATGTGATGTTGTCATTTTGCCACGCATTCATAACCACCTAGTAAATAGCATATTTTACTATCCCGTGGCTCATGATGTGTGTTTTTAGTTTGATTCCTTGCATAACATAGCTTGCTAGCCTGAGAATCAAAACTTGGCATGCTTTTATTTTCCATGTATGCTTTATGTATGTTTGGATTTGACTATATTATCTTGCTAACAGTAGTTGTTTTGGCATATAATATTTTATCTTATCCTATGTTTATTTGATTTTCAGATATATGTTCAATGTACACATGTAACCTGTGCTATGTGTCTTGTGTGTGTAACCTCTTTTCTCTAAGCATTTGTAGACTCGTAGAATCCTAAGCTTAGACTCTTAGAATCCTAAGCTTGGGGGTTGTTGCACCTCTCAACTTGGTAACATTCTACTTCAATTTTTAATGAAGAGATATGTCTTCTCTGTACTTTAGTGCACGTATGAATGTAAGCTCATACCCTCACTAAAGTAGGGGCTAAATGTATTGTCAAAAATTGTGACCTCTCATAATTTCACACTAGGTTTAGCACTCCTTTCTATGTGTGTGTATATCTTAATTCCTCTTCTAGAGGAATGCTTAGAAGGAAATGTTGTTTCTTTCTACCTTTATATATGTCTCTTTGTCTCCTCTCTTACCATCTCTCTCTCTCTCTCTCTCTCTCTCTCTCTCTCTCTCTCTCTCTCTCTCTCTCTCTCTGTATATAGATATATATCCTTCTTTCTCTCTTCCTTTCTCTCTTCCTTTCTCTATGTCCTCTCCCCATCTCTCTATCTTTCTCTATCTCTCTCTTACCATCTCTCTTTCTTTCTCTCCCTCTTTCTGTCTATATCTCTATCTCTCTTCCTCTTCATCCTTATCTCTCTATCTCTGTCTCCTCTATCTATCCATTTCTCTTTATCTCTCTCATTATCTGTCTCTTTATCTCCCTCTCTCTTGCTCTCTATCTCCCTCTCTATCTCTTTGGCCCCCTTCTCTTTATTCCTCTCTATTTCTTTACCCCTCCCCTCTCTTTGTCTCTAGATCTCTTTTTCTATATCTATCTTTCTGTCTTCATCTCTCTATCAAACTCACTCTCTATTCTTCTTATTCTTCTCCCCCTCTCTCTAGACTCTGGAAGATCAATTAAGTTATTAGATTTCTTATAGGTTAATTTAATCAGTATTGTATTTTAAAATATATATACTAAATATTATATTTATATTTAGTAATTTATATTGTATAGAATATAATAATAACTATAATTTAAATTGTATACATAAAATAAATATACAATCACATAATAGATATGTATTATATTGTATTTATATTTAATAATTTATATTATGTAAAATCTAATACACAATAATAAATATAATTATAATATAGATTTTATATATAATATTATATTTTCAAATTGTATATCTATAGTAAATATATCAAATATTTAATATTTATATCTATTTTATATATAAAATGTATATTGTACTTATATATTATTAGAAATTATATTTTATGTAATGTAAATTATTAAATATATTAATATAATATCACATCATCGTATATTTATAATAAATATATTATAGATTTAAAGTTTTTATATTTATTATTTAATTATATTATTCTACACATTAGAAATCTTTATTATAATTGTATTTATTATTTTTGATATACTATAAATTATTAAATATAAATAATTACTATATAATATATGGTAATATAGCATTATTTAAATTAACTAAAAAGAGCCCACTAAAACAAAACTACTGAACATAACCAAAAAAAAATCTTAGATTGAGTTGTTTATATGACGGATCCCTAGATGTACATAAGAGGTGACATCCATGGCACTTGTAAAATATTTAATATTGAATGCCATTAATTAAAAATTAGATTACTTTTATGTTATACCCATTGTAAAATATCCATTTGGCTTTTGACTTTCCACGACGGTCATTAAAGGAGGTCAAATAACTGGATGTGTAAGGTGCAAGTTTATTCCATAGAGCTTGGAGTATATTCCAGAGAGCTTGGGGTGCAGGCCTGAGGCAAAATTTTAGGCCGGGTAAATAAAATACCTATATCATTGCCTAAAGTAACACAAATTCCCTATCCAAAATACTGTATGGGAGACGTAAGAGAAACCTGATCGAAAAATAGTTTAGCAGAGATGGATGAGCGACCAGAAACTAAGTACAAAAATACAATGATAGAAGGGAAAAAATGATGAAGGAGAAAATGACAAGAATGGAAAATATCTCGGTGGCTGGCAGATTTTTACTGTTTTAAAATAAATGGATGAGACATTTCAATCATCTGCCTACCCTCTGAAGTTTATCACTGTGGATCTACCAGCGAAGTAAAGAAAAACCAATGAATGGAAAAAAGGTGGCGACGAAAAATTTGGCTGAAACTTTTTCAATCGTCTTGCACGTCGATAAGGGATTGTAGGTCGTCGATTAGTAAAGTTAGGTATTTGTTTCCTGAAGGGAAATTCCCTTTACTCGTCTTTGTTTCCGCTTACTGTTTTTCCCATTTTCATTTTCTAAACTCGTCAGTTGTTCTCATTTTAGGAAAAATATCATGTGAGAGGAAGTCTCATGTCGTTTAAATGTCCCCCGCTCATTGTTTCACCAAAATTTTCTTCGGCACATTCTTTCCCTTCTTGGTTGTACCGGGCTATAAAAGCACCACCAAATGATATTGGCAGAAATTTTGTAGGCAAAATCGACTGTTGGTTTTAAATTTGTAACAGTAACGGTAAAAATGCTATGTTTCTGTCTGCGTATAAAGCGTGTCAATTGACGGAGACTTTGATTGACATTTATTGTTTGAAATCATAGTTACTTACTCCACCAACCACGTGACTTTAGTTATTATTATTTCTTATGTTTCTCCCTCATCAAATTATTATTATTAATTTAATTTGGCTAATAGGCCATTATATGTGCACACATTTTTTAGCAATAAAAAAATTTGGTAGTCCCAATTTTTGGTCGTCCATTGCTAAAAATAAATTTGGTAGTCCCATAATTTTTTGGTAGTCCAACAAAAACTATGGAACCAAAAAAGAAATTGGGAAAAATAAAAACTAAAAACTAAAAAGGAAATTGAAATAAGAAAATAAGAAAATCACAAAAACTATGGAACCAAAAAAGAAATTGGACAAAATAAATAATAAATAAAAACTAAAAAGGAAATTGAAATAAGAAAATAAGAAAATCACAAAAACTATGGAACTAAAAAAGAAATTGGAAAAAATAAAAACTAAAAACTAAAAAGGAAATTGAAATAAGAAAATAAGAAAATCACAAAAACTATGGAACCGGAAAAGAAATTGGACAAAATAAATAATAAATAAAAACTAAAAAAGGAAATTGAAACAAGAAAATAAGAAAATCACAAAAACTATGGAACCAAAAAAGAAATTAGACAAAATAAATAATAAAAAATAAAAACAAAAAAAAATTGAACGAAAAAAATGGAAAAATTACAAAATCCTTTAAAAGTTGCATGAGTGTAGTCCAAAAAAGAAATTGGAAAAAATAAAAAATAAAAACAAAAAAAGAAATTGAAAAAAAGAAAACAAAAACTATGGAACCAAAAAAGAAATTGGAAAAAAAATAAAAATAAAAACCAAACATAAAAATTGGAAAAAATAAAAATTAGAAACTAAAATAGAAATTGGAAAAAATAAAAAATAAAAACTAAAAAAGAAATTGGACAAAATAAAAAATAAAAACCAAAAATATTTGGTGATGGTTAATTTTTTTTTAGTTATTTAAAAAATAGTTTAGTTAAGATTTAAATTTAATCTTATTTAGTTTGAAATTGGTTTAATTAATTTATTTAATTTATAATTGATATTTCCAATTTTCTAAATTCAACTTTTTCCTCCATCATCTATCTTATCATTATCTTTTCCATTATTCTTCTAAAATTAAATAAATTTTCTAAATTTATTTAATTTGGTCTTTCCATTATTCTTCTATAATTAAATAATTTTTTTAGATTTATTTAATTTGGTCTTTTCCATTATTCTTCTAAAATTAAATAAAATTTCTAGATTTATTTAATTTGATCTTTTCCATTATTCTTCTAAAACTAAATAAAATTTCTAGATTTATTTAATTTGATCTTTTCCATTATTCTTCTAAAATTAATAATAATTTTTTTAGTTCTTTAAAAAATAATTTAATTAAAATTTTTATTTAGTTTGAAATTAGTTCTTATTCAATTCTATTAAAAAATATAGAAGATTTTACATTGATATATATGAAAATAGTGTTTATTTATATTAACATTATAATTTTTTTTAGTTCTCTCTTATTTAGTTTAGTTCGAAATTAGTTCTTATTTAATTATTTAGTTTAGTTTGAAATTAGTTCTTATTTAATTTTATACATTGAAGTTACTTTTTAAAATTGCAAAACTTTGTTAGGTTGATTTATTGAATATAATCTTTTATGCACTAAAGATACTTTTTTAAATTACAAATTTATGTTAGGGTGAAAGATACTTTTTTAAATTGCAAATTTATGTTAGGTTGAAAGATACTTTTTTAAATTGCAAATTTGTGTTAGGTTGATTTATTGTATTTAGAATTTTTTTTTTTTTTGAAAAAGTGGCAGAGCCACTAAAATTATATTAATTATATAATGAAATTTACAAAATGCCAGATTCAATAAGGCATATCGACAGGAAAGAATCGTTGTAGCCCTTTAAAACATATACAATACAAAATTGACTCAGAAGGATGAGTCAACCCAAAAAAAATCTATGGTTTAAAACCTTACAAGATTATATCTTTATCAAAACAACACTATTACAAACTAACCAACTGATAATTTAATTGCCCTCATGCAATTCTTCAACATCAAGACCTTGCAGATCATGAGCCTCTTCTTCTACCAGAATTGTTTTGGAGGCCATGCAAAATTTCCTTGAAAATGCAGTGAATTGCAGGACGATGGTGAAAGAGATCCCTGCACTCAAACAGACTTCCCACAAAAGTAGTACCCGAATGCAAATCATAAACCTCTAAAACATCATTAAAAGTATCTGTAGGAAAATGTGCATCTTAAAAAACAAGAAAAAAGAGGTAAGTAAATTGAAATCAAAGAATGAAATAATTCCTGTCAAATTTACCATTGTACGAGAGATGCCACCCTACAATCAAGAAATAATCCTCGAGGTACACAATCATCAGCTGTCATAAAGAATGCATGTGTTAAGATGTTATTTGAACATACAGTCGGAAAGACTTCCCAACTCTTACTGCGAACATACTTCATGCCGACATGTCCATGGACCCTTCTTCACCGTGACATACTTCCGTCGGCCACCAAAGACTTCCTTCTCCGTTACATCGATGATCTAGCCTTGTATATGCAAGACTTAACTTGCTACAACCGGTAATTTAAAGTATGATGACACTGATACAGCCGGTCATCCTTTGAAACTAACTCAATGCATCTTATCAATGTACATTCAACAACATACAACCTTGACATACAATTGCAGGATACACACGAAATGATACTCACATGCATTTGCAATATACTCATGAAATGTTCTCAACATACATTAGCGATATATACACAAATTGTATATTCGGTGAAACAACACAAAATCATGCTGACAACATACAACCTCGACATACAATTGCAGGATACACACGAAATGATACTCACATGCATTTGCAATATACTCATGAAATGTTCTCAACATACATTAGCGATATATACATAAATTGTATTAGAAAGTTTTTTACAGATTTCTTTTTTCAAATATAAAATATAAAATATTTTTTTTTGTTTCATAATATAGGCATAAGGGAGCCATACCCCATAATAAAATAAAAATGAAATTAAACCAAGTGCATTCCCTAAGAATAGGGGTGCAATAAGCAAGAGACAATGCTTGCATCAATCCAGAGATAATTATTAATAAACCCTGACCTCCCAATAAAGCATGGGTACAAAACATTCATATAAACCACTGCTAAAATCTACCAACATGGTTCCAACACTACAATCAGAATTCATAACTTCCTAAGGAGGAAGGCTAAAAAACTATCAACCGAGAGAATGCACAAAGGCCCAGTGGTGACCATCCAAGGACAGCGAGATAAAATAAAATCCTATCGATTTGCTTACTGAGATTTGATGCCAAGATTTCCTATAGAGAGCAGTTTATATCTGCACTCCATTAGCTTGAGGATAGCCTCCTCCTTTTTTTGTGCTTTGAGCCGATCATCTACCCCCTGGTTAGTTGTTTCTCTGGGACTGAAATGTTGGAGGACCGTAGTTGTGTGTCATTACCATCTATCTTTCTTGGCCTATTAATCTGTTACTTATTCCTAACTGTTTGCCAAATATTTTCCCCATCCTTACCAAACGGATCATTTGTAGCTTGTGGAGGAGTCTAAGAGAGGGGAGTTCCATCCATTGTTGTATGTTCACCCTTATTCACTGCAGTGGCTTTTGAATGAATGACTGCAGGAGCAACATCACTATCCTCATTGCAATTAGAGCCGTAAGTTTTGATCCGAGGGGGTAAAATTGGATTAGAATTAGAAATTGAAGAGGGCTTACAAAGCTTATCCTCATTCATCGTGCTACTATCATTTTTTGAAGAGCTACAACTTTTGGGGGAGATCGAGACTGAATAGTGCTTGGGAGAAGCATCTTTCCACCAGGTTGCCTCCCAATTTGCTTGAGTTTTCACCTTGGGGCAATCTACTGCAATGTGACCTATTCCGTAGCATTTTCTACATCTGAAAATTAAACCTTCGTAGTCCAAAGTTTGCAACCATCTATTACCATTTGCATTTAAGATGATTTCTTCTGGGAGGGCTTTGGAGGTGTCCATCTCAACCAAAATCCTTGCAAAGGTTGTATGAATGAAGTTTTTTGAATTTGCATTTGTGCTTATAAAATTGCCAAGAGAATTTCCAATTGCTACAAAGCAAGATTCAAACCAAAAGTGCAAGGGAAGATTAGGGAGGTGAACCTAGATCGGTATAACAGCAAAAGATTTGGTGGCCGAATCAAAATTTGGGTGCCAAGATTTAAGAAGCAGAGTGCCTTCACCCCACAGCCATGTGTGATTGAGAATAGTATTTTTGTCTTGTTTACTGTCAAAAACTACTATAAAAAAACCTTTAGCACTGGGGTAGATTTCCAAGTTTTTCTCCATTAAGGGTCCCCAAGCTTTGGAAATCCAATCATGTAAACTAGGAAGGCTAGGCCAAGAGTGATTGAACCTTCCAATCAACCCATTCTCTACAAAGAATTTTTCATTTTCATGCATTTGCTTTAATAAATTGGTGCTAAAATTCACTTCCAGAGGTTTGTCTAAACATTGAACCGACCTCTTGCTAGACATACCTGACATTCGTGGATTTGTGAAAGCCCCCGGCAAGTCAGACCTGGATCTCAAGTTTTCTAGAGAAGTGCCCACCGCAGAAGAATTTACCAGTCGCTTATTGTTGCTTTTCCCGTGTTTAACTGTTTCCGCAAAGGAGGGCACAGAGATGTGAGGTGTCTTGAGGCCAATACTAGTTTTCCCATGGTTTGGCAAAGGAGAGATGTTCTCCCAGCCGCTAATAGAAGTTCCTAGAGGCGTTGCAGCAGACATGCTGAGGCCAGATGCCCCTGGCGAAGATCCCACCAGACCTTGCAAACTGCCCTGATCTCCCACTTTGATGGCAGCCTTTGCAGGAGATTTCCTATCCAAGGCAGTACTCACCATCTCGGTTCCATTCGGATCAGCAACTGGCGGAGAAACGAAAACCCTAGGCAATTTCAGCATAATCGGCAATCATAAAACTCTCAAATATAAAATAAATTTTATTATAATTTAGAAAAATTTTAATTTTACTTCAGTACTTTTTTAAAATATATCTTTTTTATACACTAAGTTACTTTTTAAAATTGCAAAACTATGTTAGGTTGATTTATTGAATTTTGTGTACTCCCTGGGTCACCACGGCTGCCTGCCTCATTAATTTCTATAAATATAGGAGATTTTACATTGATATATATGAAAATAGTGTTTATTTATATTAACACTATAATTTTTTTAGTTCTTTAATAAATAATTTAATATAAAGAAAGGGAAACCTTTTTGGAGAGATAAGAAACCCTCATATTTAAAAATGACTTCGATTGATAAAAAAAATCATGTGTGTTCATTATCAACTATTTGATCCCCTTTAATGAATGACTTGCTTGAATCTTGCAACAAACTACTTTTATGTTGCTTATTTTTCTCTCAAAAAATACAAAAGAAAATATTTTGAAAACCCTTATGATATTATGATTCACTCAATGAATTCTACTATGTCCTCATTATTAACTTGATGTGATTTTCATGTAGTGTTAGTTGATAAGAGTTGTAGTCATATGTGAATGTAAAGTACAAATACAAATACACACACTAGACAAAGTGAATTCCCAAATTAAATTTCACACACACAATTCACACAAAATGAATGTCAAAGTTAAAACATACACTTCACACATAGAAAGTGAACATGTGCCAAATTTTAAACATGCTTCATGCACAAAGCTAGTTCAATCACACACAAGTAAACACTCGAGTTGAAATATGCCAAAGAACAAACACACACAAAGTGAATGCCAAAGTTAAAGCACACTCTTCACACAAATTTAGTTCAATCACTTCATACATAGTTGATTCAAACACACACTTCATGCATATTGTTTTTAAAAGTTATTTTGCGCAATACTTGGTCGATAGGAAATTAGTAACATGGATTTTTATTATCCTACATTATTTAGGTACTGCACGGTTCACCAAATCTCTTGATTGCTTAGAATTTATTTAGTTCATTCACGATTTACTTCATGTGCTTATTCATTTAATACCACTCCATTATTTTTATTTGCGAAAAAATAATTGAATTTCTTATAGTATTTAGAGCCTTGTCTACCAACAACTACATGTAATGACTTTCCATAAAAATAAAAATATAAACTATTTAGTGATAGGCCTATAAATATTTGTGCCTATCGGCCATTTGATAGCACCTTTGGTGCTTTTACTAGTTTAATTTAAGTTCCAAATTTTTAGAAATAAATTCAACTAATTTATTAGAAAACTATGCTCAAACGTTTGCCCTAATGGTCATTACCTATTGGCATTGGAAATGCAAGTTGGCAACTATGAAAGAAAATAATAAATGACCATTCAAAGCTAACATATGCCAATCATGATGGAATCTAACTCGATTATATTAAATCATTTATAAGTATGGGAAAGGGTTAACACTATAGCCATATTTTAAATGATCATTGCAAAGTTTTTTTTTGGGATAGAAACAGGTAAAGTTGAAGTTATGCACTTATTGTTTAAGTATAAATTTATCATGTGATTATATATTTTATTTTTTTATTTTATTTTAAAATTTTGAAAAAGATAAATAATTTGATGATGCTTTTAAATAATTGGAAAATAAAATTATAAGATTATTACTATTAAAATTTTATACTAATAAAATAAAAGTTTATTTTAAAAATTAAAGTTTGATAGATGAATATTTTGGAATTTGAAAAATTATTATAAGTTTGTGTACATTTTTGTAATTACAAAAGTAATTTATGTGTTTATGGTACTAAAATCAACTCATAGCTTTAAATTTTGACCCATGAACTTGAATTTATTGTTCTATTTGGATCTAGCTTGCTTTGATGTTTTCAACTTGTATTTGTAGAGGGGTGGTATTTGGGGATGCCATCGAGAAATTTGTTACTTAAGGATTTGTTCTTCATTGGTCAAACTCATAGTATATCAACTTAACAACTTTTGAAAATGATTGAAAAGTATAAGTAATCATGCATAGATGTTTAGATGTCAATGCAAGTAGATGATACCTTATTGATGCTTTGTGATAAATACTATGGTGCTTTGGATGTCTTTTAGATTCCAAAATTTTCAATTTTCGAATGGTTTGAAATGCATTAGGGTTATCCTTTAAATACAACTCCAAAGAGTGCAAATGAAATGTTTCTCACTTCAATTTGGCACAAAACATTCACTTAACAAGGGGTCGACTCAAGTTCCAATTTTAATTTTAATTTTGAAAGTTCATGGTTCATTTCCACAAATTATGAGACTAAACTAGGTTGGTTCCACAATTTATACATTTGAACCTAGGTGAAGGGTGAGTAAGCAGAAGATCAAGATCTCTCCCTGAGAAAGATTGTAAATGAAATCAGGTTAAGCTCAAGTTATATGTGTTATCTTTTGCATAGAAATCATGCCAATTGCACAATGCTCATGTTGTATAAATGATAATCAAGTCAGAGTAGCACAAAGTGAAGGGGAGAAGTGTAAGGTGTTCTCTATTTACTCCCTATTATAGTTGACATTGGAACACCTTAAGATTATGTGATCAAATCGAGTTATATCTATTATGCCAATTCACTTAAAGAATAATGATATTCGGCATGTAAATCAAGCAAAGTCATGAGTTTAATATTCACCTTTGTTATGCATATTATGCTAATAAAATAGTTTGAAGAAATATCTAATATTTATTTTAGTTTTTAAAATTATATAAGGTATGTGGTTTTTAGAATCATAAAATAGAGAATATTTGAAAAGGAATTGTGGTAGTGTGGAAATAAGATAAGTGGCAAAGAAGGAAAGGGAAGTTTAAACAATGTTGGTAGAGAGAGAGAGAGAGAGAGAGAGAGAGAGAGAGAGAGAGAGAGATGTGTTTTACCTCAATCAATTTACCTTCTTGATCTTTTTTCTTTCACCCAACTTTTGTTTTGTATATATATAGAGAGAGAGAGATGTGTTTTACCTCAATCAATTTACCTTTTTGATCTATTTTTCTACCCAACTTTTGAGGATAAGCTTGTTTTATTTACAAATTTTTTTAGATACAATATAATTGAGTGGTATAACCAGACAATGCAAAGCAACTTCTACACCCCAAATTCTAGAGAACAAAGAGGATACCAATCCCCTTTAGATAAATAGGCTTCAAAATAGAAAGATGGTATCCTATAATGAACAAATCAAAGTGATACATTTTAGAGAGAGAGATAGAGATGGTAAGAGCAGAGACATAGAAAGGAAAAGAGAAAGAGAGAAGGGGAGATTTGGAAACTGTATGAGTTAAAAAATGTAGATGTATCAACTATATATGAAAACAAATATAAATCAACTACAAATCTAATGTATCCAATAGAGCAAAGATAACAAACTTATGAATGCAAATGTAAAACTATTAACAATCAAACCAAAATCTTTATTGTCAATATCGTGATCTTTGTGATGAAATTTGCTCTCAAATTTGCATAACAAGATGGCTTGAACGATTGAGTACTTCAAAGGACTGAGTGATAGAACACTTCAAAAGGATCGAGAATCAAAATGACAGAGTAAGATTACAAAATTGATGTGATGTCAAATAGCTTAGGATATACGTGTATATATAGTTTTCTTGGAAAATAATGAAGGGCTAAGATCAAAAGGAAGTGAAATATGATCAACAGTTCAAAATTCATGAGACAACAAGCTAAGAGAGAATCAAGGAGTCAGATCCACAAATCAAGGAATTTGAATGAGTTAACTGTTGAAGTTGTGAAACCAACCTCACAGATCCCAATGAACACTTGCAAAACCTAAGAAACCTTCCACAAGAGAAAAAAACAAAGAGAGCAATTTGCACAAAAAGGATGCAATTAATGAAATGGATTAAGAATTACATGTGACAACTTGCTTTTAAATTTGCAAGTTAAATGGGGCAGGGGCCCTGGCTCGATTGGCTAAAAAATTTTGTTGTGGTAAAGAAGGTCACGAGGACCAGTCTCCCCCCTGTCCCCGTGGTACTGGAGGGTGTGTCGTGCTAGCAACACCGATCACGTGAAAAAACTTTACCAGGCGCACTGCAGTTTAGAGTGGGGGCTACCTGATTCCTGCAGTCTAAAAAAAATCTATTTGCAAGTTAAATAAAACCCTAATATGACAATAAAAACCTAAGACTAAAAATAAGCCCTAAGTAAACTTATTAAAGTGTAATTAAATATTTAATTTCACCAACACCCCCCCATAAGTGCAACTTAGGGAGAAATGAAAGACATGCAACTAATGCAAGAATGGCTCCCGACTACAAGGCCATTTTAGGTACCCATGAATAACAAGAATCTCTCATAAGGTGGAGAGAAAGGAGAAAAACCCAGTGGGAGAAAACTCCTCTCCAAATGAGAGAAAATACAACAAGTACATGAACATGTGATGGAAGGACTAACACTAAGAGCCCCCAAGAAGTGAATCCATCACAAAAGTACAATCATGAATGCCCACTCATAAGAGAGGAAGAAGAGAGAAGGTCTGATGACCCCTTTAGAAGTGAGAAGGATGAAACCCCATGTGAGGAAATGCTCCCTCCCAAAATAGAAATGAGAAGAGAGACCATGCAGCCGCTCCTCAAGATGACTCCTGCAGTGCTGGAAGATGCTTGATACAGAATAAAGATGAAGACCCATGAATGTCGAACAACATTCCTCCCCTTGGGAAGAAATAGAACTGTCGATGTGTACAAAATCTCTTCCCATTCCAGATAGGAATATATAGGAAGGACAAATGTCTCTAAACTCTGCACATGATCCAAAGACAACAATGATGCTCCTGAAAACTGCTCAAATGTCTCCAATCCACTACCAAACTATGAGTGAAGAAGATGAGGATGAAGAACAATCTGTAAAGTAGATGATGGTGATGCAACTCCATCGAATCTATCATCAAAGAGAAGACAAATACCTCAATGTGGTCCTCCAAATCTGCAAGATGGGACTCTACAAACAAAGATGATATGTCTGCAAGATAGGAATCCCAATGAGGTGGATCAGGAAGACTAATATTGACCTGCTACACAGAATCACTAGAAGCCAATGATGATGCAATACTAAACTTTAAAGTAGCAGTAGGTGATGGTAGAGCAATGATCTCATTAGGAGGAGAAGCGATCGAAGCAAGCATTTCAAAAAGATGATGTGAGAGATGAGGACACATCTCTTTATCATGTTGATTACTTCCACAATATCTGCAATTAGATTTAAGTTGATGGTAGAATCCCATCTCCTTAGATGATTACAGATCAAAACATGCAAATAGATTTATGCTGATAACAGAAGCCTATCAAAGCAAACAGAACCTTCCCAGGAGGCAACATGTCCAGGATATCCAACAGAAGCCATAAAATTGACAAACTGATTAAAATATACCTGGGTATGAATCTAAAACAATTATATAGGTGGTTGTGTAGAGCTCTCTGATATCTTTCCAATGCCTATTCATTTTAAAAAAATGGAGATTCTGGGTGCAAGAACGGAGCTTGAAAGCCAAAAAATATGCCTTGACTTCAAACAGAAATAAATTGTACCAATCAGCAAAACCTAAAACAAATACCTACACCACTAGATTGTGCTTGGAACCAGCTTTTCGACACCTATTTGTTTTCAAAAATCCAACTCCATATGCTCAAGATATACCCGATTTACCAAAACTGCTCCTTTAGGGCAAAGAGACAAAAAAAAGCACTATTGAAGCTCCTGAGCGCCCATGTGACCGAGGGCTAAGTCTCTGGGGGTTGGTGGCTAGTGCACTGGTCACTCATATGACCAGGATTTAAGAGCCTGGGGGCTGGCACCTATAAGCTAGGGGCTAGTCCCCCATGCGACTAGGGATTAAACCCTGGGGGCTAGCCTTCAAAACAATAAAAAATTCCTTTTTATTAAGAAATTAATAAAAGACTGAGCTGTACCTGTGCACAAAAATTGAGATGGCATGAAATCGAGGCGGCATAGAAATCGAGATGGCACACAAACTGAGGCAACTCCAAAATCAAAATCTGCTTAGATGAGAATGACACGAAAATCAAGGTTGGCACAGAAATCGAGGCATCATATAGCTGTACATATTCCGTATGCATTGTACGGATTTCACAACCATGGATTTCTTGAAACAAAAAAAAAACACCCAGAATTTATTTTTTAGCAAAATATAGAGTACCTTATATGAAAATAGGAGTTTTTGGGCCTTTTGAGCACAATTGTGAGGTTTGTTTTCGCCAAAAATGCTCCAAAATTGCAGGTACCCTCTGGATCTAAAAAAAACACCTGCTGAAACCTTCACAGATCTGGCCTCCCAAGACCAAATTCAGCCAAACAAAAGGCAAATCTACCTTTTCCAGCTGCTCTGAATCCAACAGAATACTCTATTTTACACAAAAACACACCCAACAAATGGCTCTTGCCTGAATTTTTCTCCAAATCTGAGAAGGGGCTTGCAGATCCACTCTGATACCATGTTTAAGTTGTGAAACCAACCTCACAGATCCCAATGAACATTTGCAAAATCTAAGAAACCTTCCACAAGAGAAAAAAAACAAAGAGAGCAATTTGCACAAAAAGGATGCAATTAATGAAATGGATTAAGAATTACATGTGACAACTTGTTTTTATATTTGCAAGTTAAATAAAACCCTAATATGACTTAATAAAAACCTAAGACTAAAAATAAGCCCTAAGTAAACTTATTAAAGTGTAATTAAATATTTAATTTCACCAACATTAACTAAAGATTTGACATAAAAAATCAGGGATTAGACATGAGATGAGTAAGTTAACTTCCAAAATTTTAGGAATTTGCAAGGAGTTGTATTCGAAAATCAAGGAAATTGATTTGATAACTCAAAGTCAATTTTGAGGAGGTGGAGACAAATAGACATGTGTTGAAGATTTTTAAATAATAATATTTGATTATTATTATTTCAAACATGTGAGGAAATAAATAAGATATTGGAGGAAAATAAATAAGATATTTTATTGTTTTCAAAAAGCAACGTGAAATAGAATTAAATAAATTTGAGTTATTTATTTAATTTGAGAAGAGGGATAGATAATTAAATAATTTTTGTATTATTTAATCATGAGAGATGAAATATTAGAATTATAATTAAATATTATTTATTTAATTATTATCAGAGGGATAAAATATAAATAATAAAATTTAATTTAATTATTCTTTTAGAAGAAATAGTTTGATTAATTAAATAATTAATATTATTTAATTAATTTTAGAAAGAGGAGAAATAATTGAATTTAGATGAACAATTAACTTTAATTAAATAATTAATATTATTTAATTATTTTTAGAAGAAAGGGGAAAAATTAAATTTAACTAAATAATTAATATTATTTAATTATTTAATTAAATAAGGGAAATTAGACAAAATACAAAAGTATGATCGACAAGGCAAAATAAGAGTTTATGTTATTTTTGGGTGTCTACATTTTGCCCCTCTTTTATATAATGTCATGCCCATGTGACATTGTATCAAAGAACTCTGAAGAAAAAGTTGGAAGAAAAAGTTTGATGAAAAATCTAGAAAAAAAAGATGGAAGAATGCCCTGGTGATGATGCCCCTCGGGAGGTTGACTTGGAGGACACAAGGCAAACTTTTGAAAAGAAGAGATGTTAATTTCAAGGCAAAGAATATAAGATGAAAAGGTTGGGATAAAATGAAAATGTGATAGGATTGTTGATGATTTTGCACTCATTGTATTTCCTTCATAAAATAGAATAGATCCATCTAGGATACTTTTTGTTATGCTTTCTTTTTCATCATAGAGCGGTTACATACACACACACTCATGTCCCCATTCCTCACTCTCCTTCATACACATCATGGTGTAGAGATTGTCAAGCTTCCTCAGAATGTGACACAAAACAAGATAAGATAAAGAGATAAAGAGATAATCTTGATAAAGAGATAAAATCATCTAAAGTATAAGATAAAAGGTACAAATGACAAAACGATAAAAGATAAAAAGATGCAAAAATATGAAATAAGATAAAAGATAAGAAAAATGAGAAAATGATAATGAATAATGATAAATGGGAAAAATTCATAATAAGGACAAAAGGAGACAATCATAATAAAATAGATGGATAAAAAATGCGAAAGGTAAACAAGATGATAAAATGACAATAAAATGATTTTGATACACACATGCAACATTCTTCAGCCATATTCTGACCAACACACACATGTCACTAAAAGAAAGAGAACACAAATGGCCCCCAAAAGTCCCCAAATAAAATAAGTTAAAAACATCACAATATCGTTTGCCAATTTATTAAGCTCAAGATTTAGATAGATGATAGCCTGATATAGGAAAGATATATCATGTTAAGGCATCATGATTTTGATATTTTTGAAAGATTTTGGATTTTTAGACAAAGTTAAGAGATTAACTTAAGTTACAAGGATCTATTTTTAAGGTCAAGGCTTCTTTGCTTATTAGTTTGTTTGTGTTTGAAAGTTAGGATATTGACTTTTAGAATGTTTTTAGATTTGTTTCAAGGATCCATATGCGTAACCATATACTAGAGACATGTTCCTAATAATGTACTACCAAAGAGACAACAAGATACACCAAACAGATGGGGGAAAACATAGATGCCAAAGGTACAAGACACAAGGTAGGAATATTGTACCGTTTATGTTATAAAAGGATTAAGCATAAAATTTCTTTGATATATGACATTCCAACAATAAGTTCCCCATGGACATGTAAAGGAAATCTTATGTTGATCTCCAAGAGCTATTTTTATTTGGTTGTAACTGGAATATCCATCCATTAAAGAAACCATTTCATGGCTAACTATTGGGTCTTTGAAATCTATACAAACTCTGATGCCCCCATTAGACTTGGTAACTTTAAGATCCTCTTGGGTACCTAAATTAATTGCTTGAGCTTCTTACACTAAGATAGGGATGTTGGCAAGAGACACTGCTATGTTGGATAATTGAGTGTTGTCATTGATGGCAACAAGAAAAGGAACAAGGTTGGAATAGAGTTTGTGGTCCAGTAAGGAAGACTTAGTCATATTGGCTAAGTATTGGAAATGTACAGAGGTAGAGACAAAACAATGTTTAGATTGGTATTAGTCCGCATATGAAGATCAACAAATGCAATTCAGGTATGTTGACTCATAGCCACTTAAAGATGATATATTCTAGTTTTCAGGTCATGACTTCCTCTGGAAGTTATTTGAATAAAATATCTAAGTCTGGATGTGTAGTGCCTCTCACCTTGTCATCTGTCAGACTGATGTATTTTCTAGTAGGATTGGACACTATGACACTCTATTGGGTGACGAACACTCTGTTTTATGATAGCTGATAATGAATCTATGTTAGGATGATGCTTGATCACTGATACTTTATGTTATCACAGTTTGATGCACATATTAGATGTTATAGATTATTTTAATTTCAGCTCCATGTGTTATTCGATCATGATTATGATGACATCTGTTGAAGTTTTAACTATTTACATTTTATGTTTTCACAGTTGTATGGACATACTAGATGTGGTGGATTAATTTAATTCAGAGCTTTATGTTTTATCTAATATTTGTGATGATGTTACTATTGATAACTGCTCAGTAGATAGTTGTCATGTATAACGTAGTGACTCGTCAATGTGCTTATGTGAATGGAACAGTGTCGCATTACTCATGTTTGAATACCCGGCCACGCTGTGACTTCCATTCACCGTATGATTATATATATATTTTCATGGTTGACTATGTGGTTTGCTGTAGGGTGCAAGTACCGAGCATCGATTCCACCTGAACTAGCAGGTTTGAGCATGCCCTAGCCAATGGATTCGTTGATTGGAGTTAACCTAAGGTCCCCTGCTCAGTCAACATCCTCGAAGGGGATGAGTTCGTAGTACTGTCATCGTCTATTGAACTATTTGTTCCTGCGTCTTGGTCATGTCTTGTGGTCTTGTATGAAGGTCAGGTGCCATCTTGTAGGTTGTGCTTACCGAATTCATAATACTTGATTTAAGTCCGGTGCGTGTTTCATTAAATAAAGATTAATTTCAAGTTAAAATTATGAATTGTTTACGAAACATAAACAATTCAATTATGATATAATTGTAAATATTAAAATAAGTAACGCAAGTTGTAAATCAAAATATAATTTGAAATATTACAATTTAATAAATAAAATAAATTATGTTAAAGTTGTAAAAATTAAATTGTAACTTGTAATGTTACAATCTAATCAATAAAATAATAATGTGGGTAGTGTAAATTGGTCAGTTATATTGGAATTAAAATACATAGATTAATCATAAAATTTGATGTGTCATCGTTATCTACAATGAGGGTTTTTGTAGGCCAGGTGTGGGGTAGGTGTCTCTATCCAGGGCTCGTGGAAAACAGGTGTTTCCTCCTGCGTTGGGTGCTTCCCAGCCGGAAAGAGCTTTAATGGCTGTTTTTGGGTGGAGCGGGTAACATTTTTCTGTCGGGGGTTCATGGCTCCTTCCACTGATGACTCCCAAGGAATGCTGTGAGATTTTGATTCTGTAAAAAACTCTTTAATTTCCATCCTTTGATAATGGTGATGTGAAGCTCTACCAGAGGGAATACAGTGGGCGTTCTGCCTTTCGCAACGACTGCAACCATGGACTGTTCTCTCCCAACTAAGATAGTAAGCGATTTCTTACTTTTATTTACCCTCCCTTTATCACAGTGGGTGATGCATTTTGGTTCGAAAGACCAATTCATTCCTCTTTCACCCTCTTTTGTTTCATTCTGTTCATTACATTAAGCAATACATTTTATGCTGGGAACATGTATCTTGAAGAACACAGTAGTTAAATTTATTCCAACGCCATAGTAGTCTAGCAACACACAGAAAACAAAAGAAAGAGATAGGTCTAAACATTGCAAATAGGATTGGGAGTAAAAAGTTTATTTGTTTGGCCATACAGGCTAAGGGTAGCAATCTATTGTTGTAATGATGATTTTATTGCCTATTGTGAGAGGCGTGGCTAGGAGCCAGCTGCCAGCCCTCCTTAGTGGATGTGGTCTCCCCGGCTATGCCTACGGCCTCAGAGACATGTCCTACAACCTTGAAGCTGCATCCTCTATCTGGAACCCAATCTCTTAGCTGGTCAACTTTCCAATGGCATCTACCAACCATAAGCCCCTCTAACACTACTTTATAACCCTAGACTTGAAATAGAAGCATATAGCAAGTCTCCTAGGCATTCAAATCACCTGTCATTTTCCTCATGTGGGTTGTCCCTATACAAAATCACTTAAAAATACAGGTCTGCAATTCTGTGATTAGAAAGCTTCACCTGTGCATCAATATTAGGAGTCACTCATATCAAAGATGAAATCCTTGAATTGTTCATCCCAGCCGTAGGTTGAAAGACTGATTTAGGTGATGAATCAAAGGAGGTAGAGTTAAGTTCAAAGGTGCTCTGCATCTCTATCATATTGAATCCATAATACCTTAGGTTGACTGGAAAACTATTGAAAAGTGCTCTCCTTTTTGTATATACAGTTTAGGTCACAATACAATATTCCACTATAGCTTCCAAAACAAGGATTTGTCAAAACTGACTCCACCTAGTAGTATTAACTTGTATATCATTTGGTGTGAGGGGGAACACCTGCTCAGTTTTGAACCTGGGTCATCATTGTGATTAGTTTCTAATTTTGCTGTCCCACCATAGCCTGACAGATAATTACATATGATTATTTGAAAAGATTGGTTGAGGATTTTAGTTTTCACGAGGTAGTGTCTTTACTATTCTACTTTATCTACACAGTTGGAATTTTTGAAGAATGCTACTCATTTTTAGATACTTGAGGTTGTGTAAGACTAGGTTTGTGCTTTTTCTGTCCCCTACAAATAATTCAGCTTACATGGCATTTGAGACTTGGATGTTTTAATGATGGAGGAATTGTTTGGATTTATATGGGAGATTTGGCCATTTTCATAATAGTTGAATTTGTAGTGCAATATAATCACGTCCTTGAATTTGTGTTCCCTGTCAAAATTGGTTGGTCCCTGATCAATGTGAATAAGGAGTAGTGACATGGCCATTGAATGATTACACAGCACAGAGAAAATGTAGCTAATGATATCTGTCAACGGTTCGTAGGCCTTAATTGTGTCTGAATTTTGTGAGACATTTCCTCAAACAGTTTGGGTGCATAATCTGTAGATGCACATCCCCTTGAGGCATTTTGTCGAACAGTCACATACCTTTTCTATGCTTCCACATTTTATACACATGCCTACCAAGATAATTGTAACTACAACATCGACACAATCTCTTTATTCTTTATATGTATTGACGGATGTCCATACCCTATCCAAAACTCCCATTTCATTTGGCTCAGTAGGGAGGATGCTGGTAAAGGTTGTGGAGTCTAGACTTACACTACCAACTACTTTTGCTTGAAACTTTTTAAAGCCTTTTCAACACGTCGATTTTCTGTGTATACTGCAATCATTGCATTTTGTGATACTACATTTCTTAAGGCATTTTGTCAAACAGTTCATGTGCTTCGTGCATGCTTCTACATTTTGACTACATGTGTACTAGTTGCACTTGCTTAAAATTTTTTAAGGCTTTCAACGAATCCGCCTTGAACATATCCTGCAATTGTGGCATTCTATATTCCTTTTAGGCATCTACGTGCCTTGATTATAATTCCACGTTTTGCATGCATATTCACCAGGGTACTTCTGGTTGAAATTCTGCATAAATAACCAAGGACAGTCAGAGGATTTATGTTGGACTAATTTGGGTGGGATCTTTATGGCTAAATAAAAATTACTATTTTGTCTAACTGAAAGTGGTTCATTTTGCATGGAGCCACTGCTAGGATTGTGTCATGGATTATATAGTTTCCAACCATTATTTTTCATGCACTCTCTCTATCACAAGGTTTTATCCTTGTTCTTGTTGTGTAATCATTGCTATTAATGGTGTCAAAAGAAAATAAAAATAATTAGTGACAAAATAGTGAGCTACTAGAATCCCACCCTGTTTCACTTGCAAAGCATCTGTTCTGCAAACCAATAGAAATTTATGTCAAAGAAATTATTGGGTGGCCTTTTAAGAAGTCTTTTATAGAATCATGGCGATGTCCTTATGTAGCTACTAACTGAAATGTTACAACATTTTCCTGTGTAAATGCATGCTGATGGTACCAACCAGAATTACTATCTAGTATCTAGACAGGGAATGGGGCATAGTAATTATATCCAGCTGTAATTGGAATATGAACACGAGGAAATCATAGCAAGCTTAATAGGGCTGTTTGTTCACATAAAAACATCTAAGCTGTATGGCTATCACTGTACTAGGAAAAACATTCAGTCTTGCAGACAAGGGTTGTTAGAGGTACCAGGTAAAGACGCATGCAATGAATGAATATATTTGTGAGAAGGACCATCCTACCTTTCTAGATAACTATTTAAGCTAAATTTGTTGCCTTATTGATTTTGTCTGCAAGGTGTTATTTAAAATGAAAATCATGTTCCGCAAATTGGAAAGACATTAATTCTTAAATAAGGTAGACATATCAAGCCCATAGGAAACTCAGTTATAGAAACAATCTGATGTTCTTCACGAGTAATGGGGTCCACCGGGTGATCAAAGTAGTGATAAAATACTTGCAGCTTTACATTAAATGGAAATGCAGTCGCTAGATTGGTCTGCAAAGTGATAAATTTGATGCCAGTCACTTTCAGCAAGTACAAAAGATCTTGAATCTTGAGTATCCATCAATTAGTATAATGTAAGTTTTCATTGTTAATACTCTTGAGTATTCAGCTTTTGATGATGGCTTTATGAACAATTCCTAGGTTTAATATTTATGCATGGGTGAAATTGACATTGCCAATAACTGGAGAGAATCTTGGATTGCGCATATTTCTCTATTCTTGTCAATCACATTGCATACAAAATGATCATTGTAATCAAATAACATTTCCATGATACCAGTAATATATCTGAAATCCTCACTGTACCTCTACACATCAAATGATCCTGTAAGCTCTTCCTTGTATGTCGCATCTTAAAGACTGCTAAAAACACCTCTTTTGAATGGAAAACTCTGACTTGCCCCAAATCGTCATTAGATTAGGGTTTGAGGTGTTGTGGCATGGACCAAACCTTAGTTGCTGCACATCCAAATTATTTTCATCAGTGAAGTAGGCCCATTGTTCAGGTTGAAAGTACTCAAGACTTACATAGTTACTTATATGGACTCTAGTGTTGATGGTGATCCACCACATGTTGGTATTAGTAAGAATGATCCTTTAATGTGGCATTTATGATTGAGTTCATAGACATATCAATATAGGGTCATATAGCATCTGTTTGGAAATATGAGGGGCCCACTTATTTGCTTGATAGCTTATAATGGCAATCCTTCCCTAATTCGCATTTACGATATGGCATGATCTTATTTGATAGCGAAAAATTTCAAAACTATAGCAAATCCCTTTAGCCATGTAACGTTAAGTGCATAACATGTGCATGATGGGGATCCTCTCCAACTTGAAGGCTTTAATCTCCACATCAATGATTCTAAAGTCTTTACTTAACATTTTATTTCGGGTTTTACTCCCTACGAAAGAGAATGATAACTATTGACAAGGTGGTGGCCTTTGTCTACTCTTGGTGATAAATTATGATAATGTTGGCCCCTATGCTTATTATGGGATGAAAATTATTTGTTGTCCAATAATCTATGGTATTTATATTATTATTATTATTATTATTATTATTATTATTTCAAGATGAAGGAGATGTTTAGTTAAAATGCCCCATTAAATTATAAATTTAGAATAATGCTATTATCCATCGTTATTCATAATTATATATCATTATTTGATTATGGATTTAAAATAAACATTATTGTTAGAATCATAATTGTTGCATTTGGTTAACGTGGTTAAATGAGAACCGACATGAATACATAATAATGTAGATAAAATTTAATCTATTGAATTACGATGGTTGGAATTAGGGTTATAAATATTGTATTTGGGTTTTGATAGTGTAAGTTGTGCAAGTCATATCAAAGGTCGTAATAGAGCCATGTTGTCAAGGTTGAGTTTCCAGAGGCAAATGTTATTGTGTTTTGACTTTTGTGAATATGTGATTTTGAATGGTTGTATATGAGTTGGCTTAATGTGATGTTGACTCCTTTACATTATGGTTCCTATTTGAAAGGTTCATGTGCAAGATGGATTATGCCTCATTCAGGGCACCTAATTCATGTGGTTATGTTGTTATCATGTCATGACAAGATTGTTAAGTCCATCTCGAAAGTTGTAATAATTACTGTATTGGTTTATGTAAAAGATTGAACTTGTTGGTTTTATGTAATGTTTACCTTTCTCTATCTTTGGTTCTTGTGGATGTGATGACCGAGCAAGAGGACCCATGCCTTGCTCTGGATTAGACCTTGCTTATGATTGAAAACTTTGGAGCAAGAGGACCCATGCCTTGCTCTATTGATATCTTATGTTGAGACTTGTATGCAAGAAGGTAAATGCCTTGCATGATTTATGAATGCTTGTTGTGTAGGGTTTCGTAGTTGTAGGTAAGGGAGTGGCTTCCAATGTGGGGGCCGGTGCTAAGTGGCTAGCCAGGGTAACCCACTGGGAGTTGGTAATTCAGTGATAACATAATAAAATACCTAGGGGTTGGGTACTTTTCACACTAACAAGATAATAAGATGTTTTGTTCCTCACTCATGCCTGTAGTGCTAGTTCAGACTAAGGATGAGGGGAGAAGGCTGGGATTGGTAGATTTACTTCCTTGTCATCATGAAAGGAAGGTTGATTTCTGCATGCGTCATCCTATGGGGCCGGTGTCTAGAGAGAGACTGCAAAGGTAACCATAGATGGGGGCCGGTGTCTAGAGAGAGACTGCCTGGGTAACCCATGTTAGGACCATGTGATGACACTCTCCTTACTATAGCCTAGCATTCCCTAGTTGTACTCTCCCCTTTTGTTATGTGTTTCCTTTGGAAGTGATGTTGAGTTGTTTATGACATTGACTTGTGTTGTTGGAGTCATGTGTTATCTTTATTCTTATAGTCTTCTATCTACCTGGCTGTATGTTGTTGTGGGAACCTTATGTTAACTCCTAGCTCGGGGGATGGACCTCAAGGTTCCACATGGTCAGGTGGAAGAGCTTTTATCCATTGGTATTTTCCCTTGCCGTTGTTCATGAGTGAGGGGTTATATCTTGTGTTTCAGGCATCAGATCTTGTACCAGTTAAGAAGGCAGTGATCTATATTCATGTACTAGTCTTGTGTACCAGTTGATTCATAATGTATGTATTCAAAAGGTGATAATGTAACAATATAATGTTGTACTCATACGTGAGGAGAAATTGTAATTGTGAATTAGATCCTGATGATTACTTATCTGATGTTGTGATATGGAGATGTAAATGTTTATTGATTTTATGTAATAGAATTAGAATGATCTACTGATGTTAGTTAATGATGCATGTTAAATTATGTTGATTAATTTGTCAAGTAATGCAACCATGGGACCTTGGGAGACAAGTTTCTAGTTAATGATGTGTATTGCACTGCTAAACCTTACTTGTTATCTTATTAAAAAAAAAAAAAAAATTCCGCATTACATAGCATAGATGTGTTGTCTTCTAAGGTGTTCCCTGTGGGGGCATTACAGGATGAATAGAAGTAAGACAGGGACAGTGTATAGTGCAAAGTAAAATGATCCGCATTGCTTCGTAAGTACATATTTGTTTATGTAGTTTTGAGGTGTTGTAAACACTTGTATGAAGTGTATAAATCCAAAGTTGTAAGATCTGAAGTCCACCAGAAAGATAGTTGCAAGCTGTTGAGTATCGCTACAGTGTTTGACAGAGTTTGAGTTCTGATGGACCACATCTTTCCACTAAAGAATATTTTTCTTTATAGTTTTGAAGTTATGATTGGTAATGTCTAAGGAATCTTTGATATGATTTTGAGCAAGCCTTGTGGTCTACAGTAAAAGATGTAGTCTGATAGTTTAACTGAACCAGTAACAATCTGAGTTTGAGGCTGACATGATAGTTTGATCTATGTGAGGTAAGTTCTATTGATTAGAACTTTATCCTAAGTAGTTCTAGAGTTGAAGCTAACATATGAGAAGATGTTTCAAATGTTATTTAGGCCCGCTATGTATTTTGATGAAAGGATTTAGCCGACAAGCTACAAGTTTATTAACTATATGCTTCATCTGAGTATGCTGACCTAATACAAAGATCTTAAGTGGTGCGAATATATATATATATATATATATATATATATATATATGGGATGGAATTCAATGTTTGGTGTGAGTGACATGAATGTAAATGAGTGACATGTGAATTAAAGGAATTGTTTAAGGGTAGAAAGGAGAGATCTTGCTCCTATGTAAAAGTAGAGCAGTCAGACATGAAGACTTTTGAGATAGTATTTTTGTGCTTCATTGGAGCTGTAACTATGCATATGTAGATGCAATTTGAGAAGTTCAATTTGGCAGTGAACCATTCTTCTTTCTTCTTTCTTTCTCTAGGTAGTGAGCCTGTTTTGGCAGTGAGCATCTTTGGGCAGTGAGCCCTAAGGCAGTGGGCCTTCTTGTAATCTGATATTGTGCTATAATAATATATTTGTGAGCTAACACTCACTGTGGTTTTTCCCATTTGGGTTTTCCACGTAAAAATCTCGGTGTTCATGTGTTATGTCTCTTTGGTTACTGTTCCTTTTCTTATTTTGTTTTCATATCATTGAGTTTAGTAATTGGATCATTAATCAAGTTAATAAGTTGTTTTGTGGAATACTGATTCACCTCTCCTCTTAGTAATCCTTATTCTCAACCATTGGTATCAGAGAAAGGTTCCTTGGAAGAAGCCTAACATCTTGAGGAAGATCTGGGTGAGTTCAATCATGGTAGTAAGAAGATTTGGAAATTATGAAAGCAACAAGGAACTAGAAGCAACCCTTATTGATCTTGAAAAATCTAAGGCTGAAATCAGGGATCTAAAAACTAATATTCATGAAGTTGATGAATGCATTATAAAGCTAAGAGAGCAAGTCAGGAAGTTTAAGGATAAAATCAAGGAGCTAAATGATCAATTAGATGAAGTACATGAAATCCTAAATAGTTTGCAATTGGAAGTTGAAAAGAAAGAAGAAATTGAAAAGCATCTGAATCAAGTTGTCAAGGTAAAATCAGAGGAATGTGAAAAATTGGACAAAGAAGTACTACTTCTGAAATTTGATCTGGGAGCAACAAATAGCTATAAATAAAAATTCAAAATAAGCTCTGATGGAGATTGATTGTCATTGATGTCAAAAAGGTGTGAGTTGATGATGCAGATACATCATAATGAAAGTTACATTGGTCTTCATATGACAAGAATTGAATCATGCTTTCAGGAGTTCACAATAATTTACTTAGTGAACATACTTGATGAAGTTCTTTCATGTCTTAGGATGCTTTATGGAGTTGCTTCATGTTTGCCATAGATGGAGATGATTTCTTGATGTTGCAGGTTGACAAGGTTGATGAGGTTGATAGTGCTTTATTATTCATCTTTTGATGCTCTTCATAATGAGATTATATCAGGATGTCAAAGTTTCTCATTTTCATGATGAGTTCATATTGATTCTTGTGTGTTGCTTCATGATTCAAGTAAGTTGCTTCATGCTTCAAGCAAGTCAGTGGTTATCAGAAATGTCACTTCATATTTATGGTAGGGTGATTACATAATGCTTATGGTGTTGATGATAAGGTTCTTTATGACTTGATTGCTATTGGCAAAGTTTTAGGTGTAGTAACTATTTGATGTCATCCACATGTTTTAAAAGGTTTGTTCAGAGGTAAGCAAAGGTGAACATGAGTTTACAAGTGGATCATCATTGTGATAGGACAATGTATTGATGTTTGTCAAACTTAAGATCAGGTTGTCAGTAAGATTTGCCTATGTCTTTGGGGTCATGAATGGTTTGAAGACTTATCATCATTAACCTTAAGCTGATCTTGTGTGATTCTCAGTCCACTTTTTTTCTCTGAAAGAACCCTAATATTGATAGTGATAAGATCTTGTTAAACTCTTTTATTGTTCTAGGGTTTTTTGTTTGACTTAAGATCCTAGATCCTCTAAACCCTAAATGCCTTTCAAAAATCCTAAACTATGTCCTTCATACCAATCCAATCCCGTCATCTAAAGATGCACTTTTTGTTATAATTTTGCTTTGACCTGCTATAATTGATGAAGTCACTTAAAGTGACTTATTAGACTATGTTTAGAACATTTGACAACCGGTCCCATTGACCTCACTAACCTTTTGCTTCGGTCTCCTACATGTGTTTTGAGTGGAAAATTCTTAATCGATGGTTATGTTTAAATATTCATTAGTGCGCATATAAACATTAAAGGCTCTTATTTAAACTTGCCTTCCATGATTAGGTGTTCAACATTTGACGTGCTTATAAATGTCATAAGCTTTTAAACTATAGTGTAGTGTTTTTTATGAGGCTATTATTAGCCATTTCAAGGAAGATTTTTTTGTGAATTCAAAGGCACTATTTTAAAGAAGATTCTCTTCTATTTTTAAGACTGGATCCGTGATTGAGGAGCTATAATGAAGGAAGCTTTATTATTTTTTAATAAGAAAGTTTCTATGTAAAGAGGAGTATTATTGTGACTGAGGAGTTTCTATGTAAAAATTCTTTAATGCAGGTGATCGAGGAGTTTTTATTTTTTATGAAGTCATAAGTTTAGAAAAACATTTTTCTTCAGATTGAAGTTGTTTTGCAGAAGATGAAATTGAAGGGGTTTTTTTTGTAGTGTTGAGAAAATGCAAAATGGAGATGAGGAATATGAAAAGACTTCATGCATATGAACAAAGTTTTTTTTTTCAGGGGCAGATTGTTTAAATCTATTGATGATTTTATTTGATGATATATGATGAATATCATTCATATTTTTTATAGAGAAGATGAAAATGTTTTTGTAGGTGAAGATGAATGGATCAGAGAAAAGGGGAATTTGAAGATGAAATAAATTATTTCATGTCAATCTAATTAAATTATTGAAGATTGTAGAAGATGTGTTTTTGAAAGGAGAAAGAAAAGTTTTTTTTAGATGAATTGATTTATTGAATATTGAAGACATTCAATAAAAAGTGGTGGAAACCTTTTATGAAAAAGAGAAAATGAATCAGAGAGGAATATCAAGGGTCTTTTTGTTTATAATTTTATTGCAGGTGCTTTGTGAAAGATTGGAATTGCAGGAATATGAAAGGATATTCAGGTTTTTATGTAATGGTTTTGCAGATACATTGAGTGTGGACATTTTTGTGTGTGGACTAATATGTAGTGAAGGTATTTGTGAAAATTCTACAAATGAATCATGATATTGTATGTGAGATTATGTTTGTGCAGATATGAATTAAACAAAGAATGAAGACACTATGTAGAGAACTTACAGATTGAAGACAATGTGCAATTGATTATGCAGAGATAATCTAGACCAGTGTGAATTAATTGTGTATCAGGTGAATTGATTGTGTAGAGATCATGAGATTGATATGCAGATTGGACTGAGTATGATTGCAAAGAGATATGCAAACTCAGAGAAGACAGGTCATGTAATGGTACAAATCAAATTGACTTGCAATCATTTCTTGCACACTAAGCATTATGTTTTAATGATGCTAATTGTATTTTCCAGTGAGGCTTGTATGGTCAGCAAGACCTCTTTGTAGCCAGTGAGGCTTGTATGGTCAGTGAGACCTATTTGTAACCAGTGAGGTTCTTGATTAAGCTAATGAAGCATTTCAAAGTGGTTTTTATTCCCCTAGAAGGTTTTCCACTTATCAAATCATGTGTCATGGTTCTTGTTTGTTTTCATGTGTTCATGTCCTCTAATGATATGTTCTTAAGGTCCTGATTCATATATTTATCATACTTTTGCATATGTGTTTAACATCTCATTGATGTATTCCTTTCACTTTGTCTTGTAAATTAAAAGGTACAAAAAGTTTTTAAAAGTTTATACAACACTGGTTCACCCCCCCTCTTAGTGTTGTCCTGGACTCCAACAAGTGGTATCAGAGCATAGGTTCCCTTTTTGAAGTCTAACAAGCTCGGGTAGGTCCTGATAGTGGAGTACCATGGGAAAGTGTAGAAGAAATAAGAGGATGAGAAATGTCAAGTCTCGTATTGGTCAAAAGACACAAAAGACACCATCTATACCAAATTTAGATATTGATATACAATCAGTTGATATAAATGTTTCACAAGTTGAATCAGGTATTAAATTAGCAAAAGAGTTTTCTAGAGTTCCTCTCTTTGATGGTTCAGACTTCTCTATTTGGTATGTTAGAATGTGAAGTAGAGCAGGGGATGACTTCTGAAACTCCTCAAAGATGATTTGACTAATCACACTTAGGGTGGACAGTTTGCTTGTAAAACATGACTCCAAGACCTTCATTCAGGGGCTCGAATAGGTTTGGATATATGGGATAACTATAAACACTTAAGAAGACCATGAGGCATGTTAATTTGACCTGTGGATGCTCACCAAACTCACCTAATAACCTAGTTGGCTGTCCTACCCATCGCTCCTTCACAACTTGACCAAATTCCTTGTAGCCCTTGGAATAGGGTTTTTGGGACATAACTCTTAGACTTCCCAAACAACTTCATGAAATATTTAGTTTTTCAAATACCCATTATGGCCCTCTATAACATATCAGACATGTAGGGTACCTTTCTTTGGAACATGTGCCTTGAAAAAGGACTGTACCTGTTGTTCCAAGGGGCAATTAGCCCTGTTATACAAAGGAAGTACCTTATCAATTTGGTACAGAACTTTCTAACCTACTCCAGGGCATGGAATGGATTGAAAATGGATGAATTCCACTAGTTTTGGACTTCCTTGACCATCCCAAGTCACTTTATCAACAAATACCTACTCTAGCTATACTCTTTGGCTTAATATATGAGGATATCAAGCCAAGTCAACCTCCAAACTTGTCTCAGACTGCTCCCCTACTCTTGTACACAAAACCCAATATAATACACACCTAACTAAACCTATTCTATCCATTTTGGGGCTCTAACACAATTATTTGGGTTAGAACCCCATCAAATCTCTTAAACCCTCCAAAACCCTACCTTTGTGAGCAAAATCAGAAAACTGACTATAAGATCCTTCTACAACAGTGTCAAAGATTCCAAATAGACTTGAATGAAAGGTAACCCAATGTATCACACCATTCTATGCACTAGAAATCTTGACAGGACTATACGGGTGAGTACTGTACCAAGGAATAGCGAAAAAAGTAGAAAAAAGTAGAAAAACAGTCTTCTTTGTATTCCTTTCTTCATAAAACTTCATGATGATACTTCCTTGAGCTGTATACAATTAATTATCAAAGTTTTCATCCTTCTCTTGCATTGTGTAAGATTCTCCATCGTGGAAAGGCAAAAAGATGACTAATTTTAGCCTTCCACTCATCTCCTCAACATAGAAACATCTCAACATAGAGCAATGTAAGAAACTCCAAAACAAAATTGGTCTCAAAACATGAGAGTGGTCTAACAACAGACTTTATTACATCAATAAATATACTAACAACCCCTCCTAGGCTCATATTGAGTACAAAAACAAAAAATATACGCTCCTAGTGAGCACACAACCAAAATTAGCTATGGTGGTCTCTGCACCATACAACCAGGGTGAAAAGATTTCAATCTCCTGATGAAATGATCTCTTGGACAGAGGCTCCATGCTTCTTGATGTCTTCTTCTATCATCCATGTAGTATCTTCAATTGGCAAACCATGCCATTTCACTAAGTTTTCATTGTATACCTTGTTTCTTGTCCTCTTAACCTCCCTTGTGTCTAAGATAGCTTCAAGATTTACTGGCTGACTAGGTGGAAGATCCCTTATCCAATCCTCATGAGCAATCTCCTCTATTTCTTCATCTGCAACATTAGATCCTTTGAAAGGATATAGGTCTGCAACATTGAAAATGGGGAAGATAGCAACTCCAGGAGGGAGTTCTATCTCATAAGCATTCTGACCAAACTTGTGGACCACCTTACAAGGTCCTATCTTCTTCATCATCAGTTTTGTATATCTGCCCTTAGGTAGTCTCTCCTTCCTCAAATGAGCCAACACCATGTCACCTACCTTATATTGAACATCTCTTCTTTTCAAGTCAGTCTTCTCCTTGTATTTGGTAACACTCTTTTCAAGAGTTCCTCTAACTTGCTGATGTATATCCCTCATGGCAGTGGCAAAATCTTCTCCTTGTGCACTCCTATTATCCACTCCTCTTAGGTCTCTCAACTCATAAATGCTTCTTGGCTTCATACCATACACCACTTCAAAAATTATTCTTCTTATGCTTCGGTTGATAGTCATTGTAGGCATATTCTACTTGGGGCAGAAGGAGATCCCATGATTGATTATGCTCCTTTGTTAGACACATTAACAAGTTTCCCAATGACCTATTGAAAACCTTAGTTTGCCCATCTATTTGAGGATGGTAGGTAGAACTGAAGGTTAGATTAGTTCCCAGCTTCTTCCACAAGGTCCTCCAAAAGTGACCAATGAACTTGGAATCTCTATCAGACACTATTGTCAAAGGTAATCCATGGATTCTTACAATTTCCTTGAAGAACAGACCATCAATATGAGAGGCATCATTAGTGGACTTGCAAGAAATGAAATGTGCCATCTTACTAAACCTATCTACGACAACAAAAATGCTGTCATAACCTCTTTGTGTCTTGGGCAGACCTAGAACAAAGTCCATGCTAATTGACTCCCATGGTTGATTGCGTATTGGCAAAGGTTGGTATAAACCTACATTGGAACTTGATCCCTTATCCCTTTGGCATATCACACAACTCTCCACAAACTTCTTCGCATCATTATGCAGCTTAGGCCAATGATAAAACCTCTTGACCTGCTCCAAAGTTTTATCATAACCAAAATGACCACTCATGCTGCCACAGTGTTTTTCCCAGATCAGATTTGCTCTCATGGAGCATCTTGGCACACACAACTGAGCTCCCTTGAATAGTAATCCATCTTGTACTACAAACTTAGAAAATTCATTGTGAAAAACATCTTGGGACTCACTGCAAATAGCAGAAACATCACTGAAATCTTCATCATTCTCATACATACCTTTAAGTGCATCAATACCTACATTTTGCAACTTGATCTCCTGCACCATCATGGACCTTCTACTCAGTACATCAGAAACTTTGTTTGCTTGTCCTTTCTTGTGTTTGATGGTGAATGTGTAGGCCTGAATATACTCCATCCACTTCATGTGTCTATGACTCAACTTATCCTAGTTGTTCAAGAAACTCAAAGTATGATTGCCTGTGAAGACAATAAACTCTTTTGGTAATAGATAGTGCCTCCACTTCTTGAGTGACTGCACCATAGCATAGAGTTCAAGGTCATAGGAAGAGTACTTCCTCTTAGATTCATTAAGTTTTTCACTAAAGAATGCAACTGGTCTCCCATCTTGGCTTAGTACTGCACCTATGGTATATCCACTTGCATAACATTCAATTGTGAACACCTTGCTGAAATCAGGGAGTGCAAGAATAGGTTGTTGAGCCACCCTTGTCTTCAAGTATTTAAATCTTTTCTCATCTTCCTCAGTCCACTAAAACTTTCTTTTCTTATCTCCTTTGATGGTATCAAGGATAGGAGAACAAATATGACTGAAATTTTTGATAAACTTCCTATAAAATGTAGCCAAACCATGAAAACTTCTTACCTCTGCTGCTGTTCTAGGAGTTGGCCAACTGAGTATGGCTTCTACCTTGGATGGATCCATCTTGAGTGTACCCTTGGAGATCACAAACCCAAGATAGACAAGCTCTGATTTCATGAATTCACACTTCTTGAGGTTGATTGTTGGGAATTAAGGTGTCTCAACCTTGTTAATTTCTTGCATTATTTATGATTGTATTTATTAATTCATTGCCTATGTTGTAAATTAATTGTAAATTCCATATTGTCATGTTGTGGGATGTGGTATGGTGATGTGTCATCCTACATGGAAGATGACAACTTGTAATTTTGTCCTCACACGAGGAGATAGGCGTCCCACTTAGTGGTAGGAGAATTTTGCCATGTGTCGGCATCTTGGATGTTGTGTAAGGGAATGTTGACCGAAATGGTTATGACAGATTCCTATGAAAAAGTTATGACATGTAAGAGTCAAAAATAGAAGCTTGTAAGACAGGTAAAGACGTGTCATGAAGCATCTTTGAAAAAGGCATATTTGGGCGCCCCAAGGTGGGATATGACATGTTGTAAGAGAATATGCTATTTATAGCTTGTGTATGACAGATTCTCTTACAGCTGTAAGTTGTAATTGCTATGACAGATTCTATGATGGTCGTAAGAGTCGTAAGAGCATTTGTCATAGCCTATTTTGGAAATAGGCAACCTCTTTGGGATGGGAGTTGTGGACAAGTGTCAGGAACATTCTACAATGTTGACCAAGTGTCCTTAGGCATGGGTTTTGGGCCATGAGGCCAAGTTGGATGCCCATCTCAAGATAAGACCAATTTTGCCTCATATATTCTATATAAATAGGTGCTTGGAGGAGGAGATGTATTATAGGTTATATCTTTGTGTCTCTTCTTCTATCTTCTTTCTGGTTCATGTGTATTGCTACAATATCTCGTTTACATGTTTCATGTTGCTGTTATTGTAAGGATAAATTTGAATTTGTATAGTCCTCCCCTCATTAGATTAGTGTAGGAAGTGATTTCTACACACTTAGCTTCCTTTCGTTGATCATCAGTTTCTCCTCATTCAATCTCTTCAACACCATGTCCAAGTGCTACAAGTGTTCTTCTTTGGTTCTGCTGTACACAAGAATGTCATCTAGATAGACTACCACAAACTTGCCTATGAATTGCTTTAGGACTTCATTCATAAGTCTCATGAATGTACTTGGGGCATTTGATAACCCAAATGGCATTACTAGCCACTCATAAAGACCTTCATTTGTCTTGAATGTTGTTTTCCATTCATCACCCTCTCTTATTCTTATTTGGTGGTAACCACTCTTTAAATCTATCTTTGAAAATTAACATGCATCACCCAAACTATCCATTAGATCTTCTATCTGGGGTATTGGGAATCTATACCTGATTGTTATCCTATTGATCTGGCTCTGGAATCAGTGTAAAGTCTCCATTCTCCACTCTTCTTAGGCGCTAGGAGAGTTGGAACAACATAGGGACTTAAACTCTCCTTGATCAACCCTTTGTCCAATAGTTCTTGAATTTGATTTTTGACCTCTTCATTTGGCTATGGTGTCATCTTGTAGGCTGCCTTGTTGGGCAAACTTGCACTAGGGATGAGATCAATATGATGGCTTACATCACTCATAGGAGGCAATGAACTTGGTAGGTCTTTCACCACTATGTCTTCATACTTGTCCAATAGGACCTGCACCTCCTCTAGTGTCTTTTCTACCTCTGTTTCTACCTTGACTGATATAGGATTGCCAATGATGGCATATTGATGTAGAAGTGATCAGAGGGTTGGAACATTCTTCAACCAGTTTCTTAGGTCCAATGACATGGAGGAAAGTTTACTCTTATAACATTCTATTTCACTAGTCTCTTTAGACCTAGTTCAAGGAGCCCAAAGTAGGATAAGTCATCAAATGGGTCAAAACCTTGAGGGTAGGCATTTAGATCATCTTAGGACACCTAAACAAATAGTCCAAAACCATTATTTAGGTTCTAGGGTGTGAGGGTATACAAATTCCTTCACAAACCTCCTAACTTCCTTGTAGCCATGTCTTTTAGGATTGTAGCCAACAACTCTCTACTGAGACCTGTTCTCACAAAACTAAAACCAGATATGAGTACCCTTTTGGACGACATGTACTATATCTCAAAATGGCTATGTCTTGGTTTGCAACTCATGGCCCAAAATTGGATTGGTAATGCTGGCAGGGGGCTCAATTAGGCCTAATTTCCAAAGGGACCACCCTCAAATAGGTTTGCTAACCTTTTCTAACCACTTGGGCAAGTGATGCCATTGGCAAAACAAGAGATTTTGTGGGTTTTAGGGCTCCAAATGACTAGGCAACAAGATTTGTATCTACTATTCCACTTGACAAGCCTAATACATGGTTTTATTAGGCAGTTTCTTCACAGAACTCTGCAAACTCCTTCTCCCACTTGGAAAGTCAATAGAAACAATACAAACATACATTTTCCATTCCATTCCACTAGTTCTAAGTCACCAACTCACCCAAGTTGGGACAGGACAAGTTGCCCAGGTTGCCAAGTTGACGCGGCGACTTGGCAACCTGGGCGACTTGTCCCCCCAAAGAATCCATCCCGTCCCGTCCTGTCCCAACTTGGGTCATGGCGACTTGGTGACTTGGGCGACTTGGCCCCCCAATGAAGCCATCTCGACCCGTCCCGTCCAGACTTGGGCGAGTTGGCGACTTCGGCTGCGGTGACTTGGCCCCCCAAAGAATCCATCCCGTCTCGTCCCGACTTGGGCGAGTTGGTGACTTCGGCCGTGGCAACTTGGCGACATGGGCGACTTGGCCCCCCATAGGATGGCATCGAGTAAAGAGGTGAGTAGAAAAGCGCAATGCCCAACCAAAAACTAAAAAGGGTGCAACACCGGGACTTCCCGGGAGGTCACCCATCCCAGTACTACTCTGGCCCAAGCGCGCTTAACTACAGAGTTCTGATGAGATCCAATGCACTAACGCTGGTATGATCGCACCCAACATGAACTTGTCTTCATGCTCTTGTTGTATAATGGCACCGGCCGTCCCAGTGGGGATTCTAAAAAATTAGGAGTGGTGGGGTTTCTGAAAAATCTGGTCTGGTGGGGTTTCCACAAGAACTGGTCTGGTGGGGTTTCCGTAAAATCTGGTCCGATGCGGTTTCTGTAAAATCTGGTCCGACGGGGTATCCTCAAAATCCAGTCTAGTGGGGTTTCCAGATAATTCAATTTGATGGGGTTCCCATAAAATTTAGGACGGGGGAGCTTGGCAAGTTGGGCCAACTCGACAACTCTGTAGACCTGGGGGACTTGGGTAAATGGGTGACTTGGCCCAAGGGACTTGTTCGACCTAAGGGGGCTTGGACGCTCTAGGGGTAAGCCAACATTTCAAAATATGGTCGGCGACATGCGTTGTTGGACGTCATTAGCTAGTGCGGCTGAGGCCTGTCCAGAGGTTGACTCGTGCCACTTCGCCAACGTCAGTGGGCGTTGTTGTTTAGGAAACGGGGCGAGGCCCATTGTAAGGAACGCAGTTGGGACAAGCTCTAGGGGATGTTGTTCGAGCCCAGTTTTGGGGAACGGGGTTGAGGCCCACTGTTGGGGAGGTCAACGGGGAAGGGTGTTTGGGCCCAGTGTTGGGGTTTGTGCTTAGCATTGGGGAATGTCGTCGGAGAGCGAGGTCGGGGCCTAGTGTTGGGGAGCATCGTCGGGGAACGTGTTTCAGGGTGAGTGATGGGGAAAGCGATCGCAGAGTGGGGTCAAGGCCTACTGTTAGGAGACTTGCGATTTTCATAAAATCTGGTCCGGTGGGGTTTCCACAAGAACTGGTCTGGTGGGGTTTCCATAAAATCTGGTGCGACGGGGTTTCAATAAAAACTGGTTCGGTGGGTTTTCGTAAAATCTGGTACGGTGGGGTTTCTGTAAAATTTAGTCTGGTGGGGTTTCCACATAATCCATATTGATGGGGTTCCCATAATATTTAGGATGTACGAGCTTGGCAAGTTGGACCAACTCAAGGAAAGCCATCATTTCAAAACATGGTCGGCGCCCTGCGCTGTCAGATGCCGTTAGTTAGTGGGGCTGGCGCTTGTCCAGAGGTTGCCACTTCAGCAACATTAGTGGGTGTCATTGTTTAGGAAAGGGGTTGAGGCCCATTGTAGGGAACACAGTTGGGACAAGCTCTGGGGGATGTGGTTTGAACCCAGTTTTGGGGAACGGGGTTGGGGCCCGGTGTTGGGGAAGTCAATGGGGAAGGGTGTTTGGGCCCAGTGTCGGGGTGTGTCAAGGAGGAAAGGTGTTCGGGGCTCGTGCTTAGCATTGGGGAATGTCGTTGAAGTGCGAGGTCGGGGCCTAATGTTGGGGAGCATCATCGGTGAACGTGTTTCAGGGCGAGTGTTGGGGAAAGCCATTGTGGAGTGGGGTCGAGGCCTGCTGTTAGGGGACCTGGGGTTCTCATAAAATCTGGTCCAGTGGGGTTTCCATAAAATATGGTACGGTGGGGTTTCCACAAAGCCTGGTCCAATGGGGTTTTCATAAAATCTAGTCCAGTGGGGTTTCCGGAAGATTTGGTCCGGTGTGGTTTCCACAAGAACTGGTTTGGTGGGGTTTCCGTAAAATCTGGTCTGGTGGAGTTTCCATAAAATCTGGTCTGATGGGGTTTCCACAAAATCTGGTCTAGTGCGGTTTCTATAAAATCTAGTCCGGTGGGGTATTCTCAAAATCAAGTTTGGTGGGGTTTCCAGATAATTCAATTCAATGGGGTTCCCATAAAATTTAGGATGGGGGACTTGCTTGGCAAGTTGGGCCAACTCGACAACTCTGGAGACCTAGGGGACTTGGGTAAATGGGTGACTTGGCTCGAGGGACTTGTTCGACCTAAGGGGGCTTGGAGGGTCCAGGGGTACACCAACATTTCAAAACATGGTCGGCGACATGCGCTGTTGGACGTCGTTAGCTAGTGCGGTTGAGGCCTTTCCAGAGGTTGACTTGTGCCACTTCACCAATGTCAGTGGGCGTCATTGTTTAGGAAAGGGGGTGAGGCCCATTGTAAGGAACGCAATTGGGACAAGTTCTGCGGGATGTGGCTCGAGCCCAGTTTTGGGGAACGAGGTTGGGGCTCGGTGTTGGGGAAGTCAACGGGGAAGGGTGTTTGGGCCCAGTGTCGAGGTGTGTCAAGGAGGAAAGGGGTTCAGGGCTCATGCTTAGCATTGGGGAATGTCGTCGGAGTGCGAGGTCGGGGCCTAATGTTGGGGAGCATCGTCGGTGAATGTGTTTCGGGGTAAGTGTTGGGGAAAGCCATTGCGGAGTGGGGTTGAGGCCTGCTGTCAGGGGACTTGGGGTTCTCATAAAATCTGGTCCGGTGGGGTTTCCATAAAATCTGGTCCGGTGGGGTTTCCACAAAGCTTGGTCCGGTGGGGTTTTCATAAAATCTAGTCCGGTGGGGTTTCCGGAAGATCTAGTCCGGTGTGGTTTCCACAAGAACTGGTCCGGTGGGGTTGTCGTAAAATCTGGTCTGGTGGGGTTTCCATAAAATCTGGTTCGATAGGGTTTCCACAAAATCTAGTCTAGTGCAGTTTTTGTAAAATCTGGTCCAGCGGGGTATCCTCAAAATCAAGTTTGGTGGGGTTTCCATATAATTCAATTCGATGGGGTTCCCATAAAATTTAGGATGGGGGAGCTTGACAAGTTGGGCCAACTCGACAACTCTGGAGACCAGGGGACTTGGGTAAATGGGTGACTTGGCTTGAGGGACTTGTTTGACCTAAGGGGGCTTGGATGGTCTAGGGGTAAGCCAACATTTCAAAAACATGGTCGGCAACATGCACTGTTGGACATTGTTAGCTAGTACGATGAGGCCTGTCCAGAGGTTGACTCATGCCACTTCGCCAATGTCAGTGGGCATTGTTGTTTAGGAAAGGGGGCGAGGCCCATTGTAGGGAACAGAATTGGGACAAGCTTTGGGGGATGTCGTTCGAGCCCAGTTTTGGGGAATGGGGTTGGGGCCCAGTGTTGGGGAAGTCAACGGGGAAGGGTGTTTGGTCCCAATGTCAGGGTTTGTGCTTAGCATTGGGGAATGTCATCAGAGAGCTAGGTCGGGGCCTAGTGTTGGGGAGCATCGTCGGGGAATGTGTTTCGGGGCGAATGTTGGGGAAAGCCATCGCGGAGTAGGGTCGAGGCCTACTATTAGGGGACTTGCGGTCTTCATAAAATCTAGTCCGGTGGGGTTTTCACAAGAATTGGTCTGGTGGGGTTTCCATAAAATCTGGTCCGGTGGGCTTTCCACAAAAAACTGGTCCAGTGGGATTTTCATAAAATCTGGTACGGTGGGGTTTCCACATAATTCAATTCGATGGTGTTCTCGTAATACTTAGGACGGGCGAGCTTGGCAAGTTGGAGCAACTCGAGGAAAGCCATCATTTCAAAACATGGTCGGCGCCCTGTGCTGTCGGACCCCATTAGTTAGTGGGGCCGACGCTTGTCCAGAGGTTGACTCTTGCCACTTCAGTAACTTTAGTGGGCGTCATTGTTTAGGAAAGGGGTTGAGGCCCATTGTAGGGAACGCAGTTTGGACAAGCTCTGGGGGATGTCGTTCGAGCCCAGTTTTGGGGAACGGGGTTGGGGCCCAGTGTTGGGGAAGTCAACGTGGAATGTTTGGGCCCAGTGTCAGGGTGTGTCAAGGAGGAATGGGGTTCAGGGTTCGTGGTTAGCATTGGGGAATGTCGTCAGAGTGCGAGGTCGGGGCCTAGTGTTGGGGACTTGGGCAAATGGGTGACCTAGCTCGAGTGACTTGTTCGGCCTAAGGTGGCTTGGATGATCCAGGGGTAAGCCAACATTTCAAAACATGGTTGGCGACATGCGCTGTTGGACGTCCTTAGCTAGTGCGGCTGAGGCTTGTCCAGAGGTTGACTCACGTGACCTTCGCAACGTCAGTGGGTGTTGTTGTTCAGGGAAGGAGGCAAGGCCCATTGTAGGGAACACAATTGGGACAAGCTCTGGGGGATGTCGTTCAGGCCCAGTTTTGGGGAACAGGGTTGGGACCCAGTGTTGGGGAAGTCAACGGGGAAGGTTGTTTGGGCCCAGTGTCGAGGTGTGTCAAGTAGGAATGGGGTTCGGGGTTCGTGCTTAGCATTGGGGAATGTCATCAAAGAGCGAGGATGGGGCCTAGTGTTGGGGAGCATGGTCAAGGAACGAGTTTCAGTGCCAGTGTTGGGGAAAGCCATCATGGAGTGGGGTCGAGGCCTGCTTCTAGGGGACTTGGGATTTTCATAAAATCTAGTCCGGTGGGGTTTCCACAAGAACTAGTCCGGTGGGGTTTCTAGAAAATCTGTTTCGGTGGGGTTTCTGTAAAATCTGGTTCTGTGGGGTTTCTGTAAAATTTGGTCCGACGGGGTTTCCACAAAATCTGGTCTAATGGGGTTTCCACAAAATCTGGTCCAATGGGGTTTCCACAAAATCTGGCCCGTTGGGGTTTTCGTAGAATTTGGTCGGACATCGTTAGTCAGTGGGGTTGAAGGCTATCTAGAAGTTGACTCATACCACTTCGGCGATGTTAGTGGGCGTCATTGTTTAGGAAAGTGGTCAAGGCCCATTGCAGGGAATGTAGTTCGGACAAGCTCTGGGGATGTGGTTCGAGCCCAATTTTGGGGAATGAGGTTGGGGCCCATTGTTTGGGAAGTCAATGGGGAAGGGTGTTTGGGCCCAGTGTTGGGGTGTGTCAAGGAGGAATGGGGTTAGTGCTTAGCATTGGGGAATGTCGTCGGAGAGCGAGGTCTGGGCCTAGTGTTGGGGAGCATCGTCGGGGAACGTGTTTCAGGGCGAGTGTTGGGGAAATCCATCACGGAGTGGTGGTCGAGGCATGCTGTTAGGGGACATGGGGTTTTCATAAAATCTGGTCTGGTGGGGTTTTGAGAAAATTTGTTCCGGTGGGGTTTCCACAAGAACTGGTCTGATGGGGTTTACGTCAAATCTGGTCGGATGGGGTTTCCATCAAATCTGTTCCAGTGGGGTTTCTACAAAATTTGGTTTGATGGGGTTTCCATAAAATCTAGTCCGGTGGGGTTTCCTTGAAATCCAATCTGCTGGGGTTTCCACATTATTCATTTCGAAGGGGTTCCCATTAAATTTAGGATAGGCGAGCTCGACAAGTTAGAACAACTCGACAACTTTGGAGACCTAGGGGACTTGGGCAAATGGGTGACTTGCCCTAAGTGACTTGTGGGACCTAAGGGGGGCTTGGACGGTCCATGGGAAAGCCATCATTTCAAAACATGGTCGGCGCCCTGCACAGTCAGACGCCGTTAGTTAGTGGGGCTGAAGCCTATCCAGAGGTTGACTCGTGCCACTTCGACAACGTCAGTGGGTGTCATTGTTTGGGAAAGGGGTCGAGGCCCATTGTAGGGAACACAATTGGGATAAGCTCTGGGGGATGAGTCCAGTTTTTGGGGAACGAGGTTGGGGCCTAGTGTTGGGGAAGTCAACGGGGAAGTGTGTTTGGGCTGAGTGTCGAAGTGTGTCAAGGAGGAATGGGGTTCGTGGTTCGTGCCTAGCAATGGGGAATGTCGTCAGTGAGTGAGGTTAGGGCCTAGTGTTGTGGAGTACCATCGGGTAACGTGTTTCAGGTCCAGTGTTTATGAGTGGTGGGATTTCTATAAATATTCAATCCGACGTGGTCGATAAGAAATTTAGCCTGATGGCGTTTCCGCATATTTTTGTTTGGTAGTTTGTGGCAAGATTCAGTCTGGTGGGGTTTCCATAAACGTTAAGGTCATGGGGTGAGCTTCCAAAAAATTCGGGTGGTGTTTCCTCAAGAACTGGTCTAGTGGGGTTTCTAAAATTTTTGGTCCATTGGGGTTTCTAGAAAATTACGTTTGGTGGGGTTTCCATAAAATTTCATTTGACAGTTTTTCCAAAATATCCAGTCCGGTGGGGTTTCCAGAAAATTCTGTCCCACCCCGTCCCGTCCCGGCTAAGGCCTGCAACCGGGACAGGACGGGGCAGCCGGGATGGGATAGGGTGGTTGGGATGGGAAAGGACAGGACAGTGCAAGACAGGTGGACGGGGCAAGACGGAACAGATGGGATGGTCAAGACGAGACGGGATGGGACGAGACGAGATGGGACGGGACGGGATGGGATGGGATGGGACGGGACGGGATGAGCCGAGACCGAGCCAGACGAGGTGAGGCGGGGCAAGGCGGGGCGGGTCGGGACAGGGCGGGGCTGTCCACTGTCGCTATCCTCTATCTGCCATCCCTTGTCCGCTATCCCTTGTCACCTGTCTGTTGTCCCCTGTCAGCTGTCGATTGTCCACGGGACAGGACAGGACGGGGGAGCCGGGATGGGACAGGACGACCGAGATGGGATAGGGCGGACGGGACAGGAAAGGACAGGATAGTGCGAGACAGGGGGACGAGGCAGGACAAAACAGATGAGATGGTCTGGATGAGACGGGATGGGACGGGTCGGGCCGAGATGGGACGAGACGGGACGGGCAGGACAGTCAGAATAGTCGGGGGGCGGGGCGGGGCGGGGCGGGGTGAGACGGGAAGGGACGGGACGGGATGGGACTATCCGCTATCCTCTATCTGCTGTCGGCTGTCACCTGTCGGCTATCCCCTGTCGGCTGTCCACTATCCGCTATCTGTTGTCTATTGTCTGCTGTCCACTATCTGCTATCCGCAGTCTGCTGTCTGTTGTCCGCTGTCCACTGTCCGCTATCCCCTGTCCACTATCCCCTATCCACTGTCCATAATGCAATGTGAGGTCATTGCGAGCTCCAAGCTCAAACCTTCTGTTGTGTAGCGTTCAGACTTATAATTACTATAGGGGTAGTTTTCGTTACGCCGCTGTCTACTATCCACTGTCCGTTGTCCCATGTCCGCTATCCCCTGTCCACTTTCCGTTGTTCCCTATCCGCAGTTTGCCATCCCCTATTTGCCGTCTGCTGTTCGCCATCCGCTATTCACCGTCCACTATCCATTTTCCACCGTCTGTCGTTGCTTGTCCGCTGTCCTCTGTCCGTTGTTCACTGCTTGTTGTCCGCCATCCCCTGTTCGCCGTCCGCCGTCCACCGTCCGCCGTCCTGTCCGCTGTCCTTTGTAGCCTGCCCACCGTCTGCCATTCGTCGTCTGCTGTGGCCTGTCTGCTATCAATTGTCCGCAGTCCACTGTCCCTTGTCCCTTGTCTAATGTCCCCTATCTGCCGTCTGCTATCCACTGTGGCCTGTCCCCTGTCTGCCGTCCGCCATCCCCTGTCCCTCGTCCACCGTCCCCTGTCCACCGTCTGCTGTCTGTCGTCCCATGTCTACTGTTTGCTATCCGTTGTCCCCTGTCCGTTGTGGGTTATCTACTATCCACTGTCCCCTGTCCAGTTTCGACTGTCCGCTGCCTGCTGTCCACTATCCCCCGTCTGTTATCCCCTGTCCTCTGTCCGCCGTCCGCTGTCCATACCAGAATGTGAGGTGATTGCGAGCTCCGAGCTCAACCTTCTGTTGTGCTGCATTCAGACTTATAACTACTATAGGGGGGTGGTATTCATGAGGGTGCCGAGTCCATGTCACAGAGGTAAGGTCGAGCTGGGATGACAGATTGTGAGGTAATTGCGAGCTCCGAGCTCAACCTTCCGTTGTGCTGCATTCTGACTTATAAATACTATAGGGGAGTGGTGTTCATGAGGGTGCCGAGTCCATGTCGCAGAGGCAAGCTCAAGCTGGGATGACAGATTGTGAGGTAATTGCGAGCTCCGAGCTCAACCTTTTGTTGTGTTGCATTTAGATTGATAACTACTATAGGGGGGTGGTGTTCATGAGGGTGCCGAGTCCATGTGTAGACATCCGAGTTGCATTCCAATGCAGGAAATCCAAGTCGCAACACTAGAGAAGTCACAAAGGCGAGCTCAAGCTGGGATGAAGGATTGTGAGTTAATTGCGAGCTCCGAGCTCAACCTTCCGTTGTGCTGCGTTCATACTTATAACTACTATAGGGGGGTGGTGTTCATGAGGGTGCCGAGTCCATGTGCAGAAATCCGAGTTTGCATTGCAATGCAGGAAATCTGAGTTGCATTGCAATGCAGGATATCCGGACTATTTTCTGGGTGATCCGAGTTGCATTGCAATGCAGGATATCTGGGCTATTTTTTGGGCGATCCGAGTTGCATTGCAATGCAAGATATCCAGGCTATTTTCTGGGTGATCCGAGTTGCATTGCAATGCAGGATATCTGGATTGTTTTCTGGGCGATTTGAGTTGCATTGCAATGTAGGATATTCGGGTTGTTTTATGGGCGATCCGAGTTGCATTGCAATGTAGGATATTCGGGCTGTTTTCTGGGTGAGTTGATTCCAGCCGAAGAGAGAGATGATGGAAAGTGAGGTAATTGCAAACTCTCGACTTAGCCTTCCGTTGTGCCGCATTCAGACTTATAACTACTATGGGGAAGGTGTTTTGGCATTTCATGGCGTTGTCCATGCTGACCCCCCCGCATGCCCCCGTAGGATGGAACCATGTGCTATTCCAAAGTATACGAGTTGTTTACGAATGGGCAAGTCCCGTGAGGTGACAGCTTGGGTTCTGTGGTGCAGGATATTTTCCACGCTACGAGGACATGCAGAAGCGACCCAGATGCTAAGCAGACGCTCTATGGGCATCACAGTTGGAACGGAATCATCATAGGATGCACGCTCGGAACGGTCCCTTTACATTCCAATGTCGTGACCGGATACTGGGATACCTTGGGAGAGTACGCTAAGCTCTTGGGTCGCTTGAGATAGTTACGAAATGCCATGCGGGAGGCTGAAGAGAGAGATGATGGAAAGTGAGGTAATTGCAAACTCTCGACTCAGCCTTCCATTGTGCCACATTCAGACTTATAACTACTATGGGGGAAAGTGTTTGGGCAATGCACGAAATCCCAGTTGCATTGTAGTGTAGGAAATCTAAGTTGAATTTCAATGCAGGAAATCCAGGCTGTTTCTGGGCTAGTCCCGATGCGTTCCAAGGCAAGTCGTCGGGTTGGGCGAATTTGCTAAGTCATGGCAAGTTGAGTTGAGGCAGGCTTAGCCGAGCTGTGCATTGGCCGACAAGCAATTTGTATACCGCCGAGTAAGCCGCATAGGCGAGCTCGGGTTGTCATGCCAGATTGTGAGTTAGTTTTGAAGCTGAGTTTGAGATCTGGGTGAATTTGCTACGTCATGGTGAGCTGAGTCGAGGCAGGCTTAGCTGAGCTGTGTATTGGCCGACAAGCAATTCGCATACCGCTGAGTAAGCTGAATAGGTGAGCTCAGGTAGTCATCCCAGATTGTGAGTTAGTTTTGAAGCCGAGTTGTGAGCTGATTGTGAAGACAGAAAGTGAGGTAAATTACATAAGTTAATGCACCAAAACCGAGTTGAGATCTGGGCGAGCTAGTCCCGATGCGTTCCAAGGCAAGTCGTTAGGCTGGGCGAATTTGCTAAGTCATGGCGAGCTGAGTCGAGGCAGGCTTAGTTGAGCTGTGCATTAGCTGACAAGCAATTCGCATACCGCTGAGTAAGCCACATAGGCGAGCTCGGGTTGTCATGCCAGATTGTGAGTTAGTTTTGAAGCCAAGTTGTGAGCTAATTGCGAAGACGGAAAGTGAGGTAATTGCAAACTCTCGACTCAGCCTTCTGTTGTGCCGCATTCAGACTTATAACTACTATGGGGGAAGGTGTTTGGGCATTTCATGGCGTTGTCCACGCTGACCCCCCCGCATGCCCCCATTTGATAGAACCATGTGCTATGCCAAGGTATACGAGTTGTTTAAGAATGGGCAAGTCCCGTGAGGTCACAGCTCGGGCTCCTTGGTGCGGGATATTTTCTGCGCTACGGGGACATGCAAAAGCAACCCAGATGCTATGCTGAGGCTCTGTGGGTATCACAGTTGGAACAGAATTGTCATTGGATGCACGCTCGGAATGGTCCCTTTACATTCCAATGCCGTGACCTGATACTAGGATACCTCGGTAGCGTCCGTCTAGCTTTTGGGTTGCTTTAGATGGTTGCGAGATGCCATACGAGAGGCCGAATAGAGAGATGACAGAAAGTGAGGTAATTGCAAACTCTCGACTCAGCCTTCTGTTGTGTAGCGTTCAGACTTATAACTACTATGGGGGAAGGTGTTTGGGCATTTCATGGCGTTGTTCACGCCGACCCCCCCGCACACCCCTGTAGGATGGAACCATGTTCTGTGCCAAGGTATACAAGCTATTTAAGAATGGGCAAGTCCCGTGAGGTCACATCTTGGGCTCCTTGGTGCAGGATAATGTGATTGCTACGGGGACATGCGGAAGCAACCCAGATGCTATGACGAGGCTCTGTGGGCATCACAGTTGGAATGGAATCATCATTGGATGCACGCTTGGAATGGTCCCTTTACATTCCAATGCCGTGACCTGATACTAGGATACCTTGGTAGCGTCCGTCTAGCTTTTGGGTTGCTTTAGATGGTTGCAAGATGCCATGCGGGAGGCTGAATAGAGAGATGACAGAAAGTGAGGCAATTGTGAACTGTCAACTCAGCCTTCCGTTGTGCCGCGTTCAGACTTATAACTACTATGGGGGAAGGTGTTTGGGCATTTCATGGTGTTGTCCATGCTAACCCCCCCGCATGCCCTCGTAGGATGGAACCATGTGCTGTGGCAAGGTATACGAGCTGTTTAAGAATGGGCAAGTCCCGTGAGGTCATAGCTCGAGCTCCTTGGTGTAGGATAATGTGATTGCTACGGGGACATGCAGAAGTGACCTAGATGCTATGCGGAGGCTCTATGGGCATCACAATTGGAATGAAATCGTCATTGGATGCACGCTCGAAATGGTCCCTTTACATTCCAATGTCGTGACCTGATACTGGGATACCTCGGTAGCATCCATCTAGCTTCTGGGTTGCTTTAGATGGTTGCGAGATGCCATGCAGGAGGCCGAAATAGAGAGATGACAGAAAGTGAGGTAATTGCAAACTCTCGACTCAGCCTTCCATTGTGCTGTGTTCAGACTTATAACTACTATGGGGGAAGGTGTTTGGGCATTTCATGGCATTGTCCATGCTGACTCCCCCGTGTGCCCTCGTAGGATGGAACCATGTGTTGTGCCAAGGCATACGAGCTATTTACGAATGGGCAAGTCCCCTAAGGATATAGCTCGGTCTCCTTGGTGCAGGATAATGTGATTGCTACGGGGACATGCGGAAGCGACCCAGATGCTATGTAGAGGCTGTGTGGGCATCACAGTTGGAACGGAATCATCATTGGATGCATGCTCGGAATGGTGCCTTTACATTCCAATGCCGTGACCTGGTACTGGGATACCTCGGTAGCGTCCGTCTAGCTTTTGGGTTGCTTTAGATGGTTGGGAGATGCCATGCGGGAGGCCGAAGAGAGAGATGACAGAAAGTGAGGGATAGCTCGGGCACCTTGGTGCAGCACATTTTTCACGCGATGGGGACTTGCGGAAGCCACTCGGATTGGGACACCCAGTTGCTATGTGGAGGCTTTGTGGGCATCACAGTTGGATGGAATAGGCATTGGATGCATGCTCAGAACGGTCCCTTTATAATCCAATGTCATGCCTCGTTCCTGCGATACCTCTGGAGCCTTCGTTTAGCTCTTGGGTCGCTCGAGACAGTCGAAAAAAAAGCCATTTTCATGGGAAAGATGGTTTGCATTGCCAATTGTCACCCCCACGCGTGCATCCATTCTATGATTGGGGCATATGCAAAACTCAGCAGTGGAATGGATTCAGACTGGGATACTCTGTTGCTATGTGGAGGCTCTGTGGGCATCACAGTTAGAATGGAATCAGCATTGGATGCACTCTCGGAACGGTCCCTTAACAATCCAATGCATTGACCTGACTCTGGGATACCTCGTGAACCTGTGTCTATCTCTTGGGTCGCTCTTGACAGTTATGGGGTATGACGCTTGGCATTCGATGGCATGCCTATGCTGACCCCCCCGCTGTGTGCCCCCTCACATGATCCATGTCCTGTGCCAAGGCATTCGTGCGGCCTTTCGAATGGCCAGTTCCACGAGGGGACAGCTCGGGCTCCTTGGTGCAGCACAGTGCGAGACAGCTAGATGGGGCACTACGGTACGGATGGGATGGTCAGGACGAGATGGGATGGGATGGTCAGGACGAGATGGGATGGGACGAGATGAGATGGGATGGGACGGGATGAGACGGGATGGGACGGGACGGGATGAGCCGAGACCGGGCGGGACGGGGCGAGGCAGGGCGGGACGGGGCCGGGCCAAGATGGGATGGGATGGGATGGGACGGGATGGGCCGGGCTGAGATGGGATGAGATGGGATGGGACAGGACGGGATGGGTGGGACAATCGAAATAGTCAGGAGGCGGCGGGGCGGGGCGGGGCGGGACGGTACGGGACAGGACGGGACGGTACGGGACAGGACGGGACTGTCTGCTATCCTCTGTCCACTGTCCGCTATCGCCTATCGGTTGTCCCTTGTCGCCTGTCAGCTGTCCCCTATCAATTGTCCACTATCAGCTATCTGTTGTCTATTGTTTGCTGTCTGTTATCTGCTATCTGCTGTTCGCTGTCTGTTGTCCGCTATCCATTGTCCACTATCCCCTGTCCGCTATCCCTTGTCTGTTGTCCATAACGTAATGTGAGGTGATTGCGAGCTCCAAGCTCAAACCTTCCATTGTGTAGCATTCAGACTTATAATTACTATGGGGGGTAGTTTTCGTTACACCGCTGTCTGTTGTCCCCTGTCTGCTTTCCATTGTCCCCTGTCCGCAGTCTGCCGTCCCCTATTCATCGACCCCTATTCGTCGTCCACTGTCCACCGTCTGATGTCCGTTGTCCGCTATCCACTGTCTGTCGTCTGCTGTCCATCGTCGTCTGTCTGCTATCCATTGTCCGCTGCCCGTTGTCCGCCGCCCCCTGTCCGCTATCCCCTGTTCACCGTCTGCCATCCTATCCGCTGTCCTTTGTGGCCTGTCCGCCATCCACCATTCACCGTCCGCTGTGGCCTGTCTGCTGTCTGTTGTCCGCCATTTGCTATGGCCTGTCTGCTGTCTGTTGTCCGCCGTCCGCTGTCCCTCATCCCCTATCTAGTGTCCCCTGTCCGCCGTCTTCTATCCGATGTGGCCTGTTCATTGTCCCCTGTCTGCCGTCTGCTATCCCCTATCTACCGTTCACTGTCCACTGTCTGTTGTCTGCTATCCGTTGTCGCCTGTCCACTGTGGCCTGTCCGCTATCCATCATCCCCTGTCCGCTGTCCCCTATCTGCTATCCACTATCTGGTTCCTGCTGTCCCCTTTCTGCTATCCACCGTCCGCTATCTCCTGTCTGCCGTCTGCCATCTGCTGTCCATACTAGAATGTGAGGTGATTGTGAGCTCCGAGCTCAACCTTCTATTGTGCTGCGTTCAGACTTATAACTACTATAGGGGGGGTAGTATTCATGAGGGTGCCGAGTCCATGTCGTAGAGGCGAGCTCAAGCTGGGATGACAGATTGTGAGGTAATTGTGAGCTCAGAACTCAACCTTCCATTGTGCTGCATTCAGACTTATAACTACTATAGGGGAGTGGTGTTCATGAGGGTGTTGAGTCCATGTTGCAGAGGCGAGCTCGAGCTAGGATGACAGATTGTGAGGTAATTGCGAGCTCCGAGCTCAACCTTCCATTGTGCTACGTTTAGACCTATAACTACTATAGGGGGGTGGTGTTCATGAGGGTGCCGAGTCCATGTGCAGACATCCGAGTTGCATTCCAATGCAGGAAATCTGAGTCACAACACCAGAGAAGTCGCAGAGGCGAGCTCGAGCTGGGATGACAGATTGTGAGGTAATTGCGAGCTCTGAGCTCAACCTTCCATTGTGCTGCATTCAGACTTATAACTACTATAGGGGGGGTGGTGTTCATGAGGGTACCGAGTCCATGTGCGGAAATCTGAGTTTGCATTGCAATGCAGGAAATCCGAGTTACATTGCAATGCAAGATATCTGGGCTGTTTTCTGGACAATCTGAGGTGCATTGCAATGTAGGATATCTGGGCTATTTTTTGGGTGATCTAAGTTGGCATTGCAATGCAGGATATCCGGGCTATTTTCTGGGCGATCTGAGTTGCATTGCAATGCAGGATATCCGGGCTGTTTTCTGGGTGACTTGATTCCGGCCGAAGAGAGAGATGACAGAAAGTGAGGTAATTTCAAACTCTCAACTCAGCCTTCCGTTGTGTTGCGTTCAGACTTATAACTACTATGGGGGAAGGTGTTTCGACATTTCATGGTGTTGTCCATGCTGACCCCCCCGCATGCCCCCGTAGGATGGAAACATGTGCTGTGCCAAGGTATACGAGCTGTTTACGAATGGGCAAGTCCCCTGAGGTGATAGCTCAGGCTCCTTGGTGCAGGACATTTTCTACGCTACGGGGACATGCAGAAGCGACCCAGATGCTATGCAGAGGCTCTATGGGCATAACAGTTGGAATGGAATCATCATTGGATGCACTCTCGGAATGGTCCCTTTACATTCCAATGCCATGACCTGATACTGGGATACCTCGGAAGCGTCCGTCTAGCTTTTGGGTTTCTTTAGATGGTTGCAAGATGCCATGCGGAAGGCAGAAGAGGCATATCTCGACCTAGCCTACCATTGTCCTGAAGAGAGATCTCGATTGGCATTTGATGGCCTACCAAACACGGATCCCCCGTGTGCTCCCTCGCATGATACATGTCCTGTGCCAAGGCATTCATGCGGCCTTTCGAATGAATAGTCCCATGAGGGGACAGCTCGGGCACCTTGGTGCAGCACATTTTTCATGCAATGGGGACTTGTGGAAGCCACTCGGATTGGGACACCCAGTTGCTATGCGGAGGCTTTGTGGGCGTCAAAGTTGAACATAATCGACATTGGATGCACACTCGGAACGGTCCCTTTATAATCCAATGTCGTGCCTCGTTCCTGCGATTCCTCTGGTGCCTTCGTCTAGCTCTTGGGTCGCTCGAGACAGTCGCAAAAAAGCCATTTTCGGGGGAATGAAGGTTGGCATTGCCAATTGTCACCTCCACGCGTGCATCCATTTTGTGATTGGGGTATATGCAAAACTCGGCGGTGGAATGGATTCAGACTGGGACACCCAGTTGATATGCGGAGGCTCTGTGGGCATAACAATTGGAACGGAATCAACATTGGATGCACGCTCGGAATGGTCCCTTAACAATCCAATGCAGTGATCGGACTCTGGGATTCCTCGTGAGCCTGTGTCTAGCTCTTGGGTCGCTCTTGACAGTTCTTGGGTATGACACTTGGCATTCGATGGTGTGCCTATGCTGACCCCTCGCCACGTGCCCCCTCGCATGATCCATGTCCTGTGCCAAGGCATTCATGTCACCTTTCGAACGACCAGTCCCAGGAGGGGACAACTCGGGCTCCTTGGTGCAGCACATCTTTCATGCGATGGGAGCTTTGTGGAAGCGACTCAGATTGGGACACCCAGCTACTATGTGAAGGCTTTGTTGGCATCATAGTTGGACGGAATCAACATTGGACACACGCTCGGAATGGTCCCTTTAAAATCCCCCGCCTGCGTCTAGCTCTTGGGTTGCTCGAGACAGTCGCAAAAAAGCCATTTTCAGGGGAACAACGGTTGGCATTGCCACTTGCCACCCCCACACATGCTTCCATTCTATGATTGGGGCATATGTAAAACTCGGCGGTTGAATGGACTCAGACTTGGACACCCAGTTGCTATGCGGAGGCTCTGTGGGCATCATAGCTGTAACGGAATCGACATTGGATGCACGCTCGGAACGGTCCCTTTACAATCCAATGTAGTGACCTGATACTGGGATACCTCGTGAGCCTGCGTCTAGCTCTTGGGTCACTCGGGATAGTCCTGGGGTATGACATTTGGCATTCAATGGCATGCCTGTGCTGACCTCCCTGCGTGACCCCTCGCATGATCCATGTCCTGTGCCACAGCACTCGTGCGGCCTTTCAAACGGCCAGTCCCAGGAGGGGATAGCTCGGGCTCCTTGGCGTAGCACATCTTTCACGGGATGGGAGCTTTGCGAAAGCGACTCGGATTGAGACACCTAGTTACTATGCGAAGGCTTTGTGGGCATCACAGTTGGACGGAATCGACATTGGACGCACGCTTGAAATGGTCCCTTTATAATCCAATGTCGTGCCCCATTGCTACGATACCTCAGGAGCCTTCGTCTAGCTCTTGTGTCACCCGGGACAGTTGCGAAAAGCCATATTCGGGGGAATGACGGTTGGCATTGCCAATTGTCACTCCCGCGTGTGCTTACATTCTATGATTGGGGCATGTGTAAACTCGGCCGTGGAATGGACTCGGACTGGGACACCCAATTGCTATGCAGAGGCTCTGTGGGATCACAGTTGGAGGGAATTGGCATTGGATGCACGCTCGGAACAGTCCCTTTACAATCCAATGCAGTAACCAGATACTGGGATACCTCGTAAGCCTACGTCTAGCTCTTGGGTCACTCAGGACAATCCTTGGGTATGATGTTTGGCATTCAATGGCATGCCTATGCTGACCCCCCGCATGCCCCCTCACTTGATCCATGTCCGGTGCCACGGCACTCATGCGGCCTTTCGAATGGCCAGTCCCAGAAGGGGATAGCTCGGGCTCCTTGGTGCATCACATCTTTCACATGATGGGAGCTTTGCGAAAGAGACTCGGATCAGGACACCCAGTTGCTATGCAGAGGCTTTGTGGGCATCACAGTTGGATGGAATCGACATTGGACACACGCTCGGAATGGTCCCTTTATAATCCAATGTCGTGCCCCGTTGCTGCGATACCTCTGGAGCCTTCATCTAGCTCAGTGGGGGAATGGACTCAGACCGGGACATCCAGTTGCTATGCGGAGGCTCTGTGGGCATCACAGTTGGAACGGAATCGGCATTGGATGCACGCTCAGAGCGGTCCCTTTACAATCCAATGCAGTGACCGGATATACTGGGATACCCCAGGAGCCTTCGTCTAGCTCTTGGGTTGCTTGGGACCGTCTTGGGGTATGACACTTGGCATTCAATGGTGTGCATATGCTAACCCCCCACATGCCCCCCTTGCATGACTCATGTGTTGTGCCAAGGCATTCGTGCGGCCTTTTGAATGGCCAGTCCCAGGAGGGGACAGCTCGGGCTCCTTGGTGCATAATGTTTTTCACATGAAGGGGGCTCTGCAGAAGCGACTCGGATCGTGACACCTAGTTGCTATGCGGAGGCTTTGTGGGCATCACAGTTGGACAGAATCAGCATTGGATGCACACTCGAAACGGTCCCTCTATAAATCTAATGCCGTGTCCCGTTACTGAGATACCTCCGTAGCCTTCGTCTAGCTCTTGGGTCGCTCGAGACAATCGCGAGAAGCCTTTTTCGGGGGAATGACTGTTGGCACTGCCAATTGTGACCCCCGCGCGTGCCTTCATTCTATGATTGGGGCATATGCAAAATCAACGAGGGAATGGGCTCAAACTGGATATGGTGAGTCTCCGACTAGGATAGTTTCTCTATGAAGAGTGGCATGATGGTTGATGAGGCAGTTCGATTCAGTCCCAAGCTTTTGCCTCGTGCCACTGTGAGGGTTGTCGATTCTCTCTTTCCAACTCATCTCCACCTAGTAACAGACTTGACAACAGGTAATCGGTCTCATTCTCAATTGTTCCTGGAGGTAATCTTCAGAACTTTTGGAATTGACCTCTCACTTCGTCTCCTCTCTTGTGAGGAGTAGTGTGCTTGTGCCATTTCCTTGGTGGCATTCACATTGCAAATATTTTGTGGAGGGAGAGTCTCCGCAGCTGCCCTCGGGGGCAATCGGTGGGCTCTCATCTCCATATTCAGTTGACATTCGCCATGCACATAGGTCATAGAATAATTTGCGAGTCTATTGGTGTTTGGCGCTTGTCCATGAATGATGCGTTGGTCTAGAAGTGCATGTTACTAGCATTTTCTGCCATCGTCTCGGATCTTTGGCACGTCCATTCCTTGCAATCGAACTTCTCGGAGCCATTTATGAGTTTGAGAAGGATGGGCAGGGTTTGACACCTCTGTCATTGCATGCTTCTTCTCGAGATCTTTTGACTGAGCCATGTCAGTGCTCGGGGCAAACGACTCATGGTGGGGGGCAATGTTACACAGCGGAGTTGTCTGCGGCAAGATTTTCAGGCTCGGTGCCCATATGAAACCCTCGAGCACATCGACGACACGATCTCACCCTTTGGTTGCGGCCTTAGCATACATCTTGTGAGTGCTCTTCATGAAGCATTTCGGTGTCCCTCGAAGGTTTCCTTGAAACTTGGTCGCACAGCGGTTCGGGTCGTCGTATAAATGCTTTGAATGATACGTTTCCCTGCCGTGTGGAGATAATATGAAATGCTTTTGAGTAGGGGCTCACAAGAGGACGGATCCGCAGAATTGGCACGGGTGTGTTCGTCGATTGTGCGCGAGTGCTAAATAACGGTGTGTTGTCAGTATCTTCATCCCCGAGAATGCGGTCCTTTGAGGCAAAGTGTTTCATGTTGGTCGAGCCAGTCTTGTCTGTGTGCGGTGTGCCACTCCAAGTGCGTAGGTGGCATATGCCTAGGAAATGGATGTCCTTGAGTGGCCTTACTCGGTTGCGTGCATGACGCATTGGCTCACAGCATTACCGTCGCGAGCAGGGGTGGCCTGGAGATGTCGGGTAAAGCGTTCCATACGGGATGTTCTTCCTAGGTTCCTGTGAACTGAGGCTCCTTGTCGTCATGCTCTGGCCTTCGTAGAATCGTCTATCATGGGCGGCCTCTTTTGTCAGGGACGACGATGCGCCGGGCTTTGTGCCTCGATGAAAAGCGTTTATGCTGGTCGAGATGTGATTGTTTTTGTGGTGCGTACCACTCCATGTGCGTAGGGGGCATATGCCTGGTAAAGGGTACCATACGGGATGTTCTTCCCAGGTTCCTATTAACCTGTGCTCAATGCTGTCCCACTCCGGCTTGCGTAGATCTTTTCCTTGGAGCTTGCTGTTCCTGGCAACAATGGACCCCCATTGATATTTGGCTTCAACATCCCCCTTTCTCCTCAGAGAATGTGGACCTCGCCTAAGGGAAATTGCATGCATTCATCGAGACGGTCTTGTCTGTGCAGTTGCGCCACTCTAAGTGCATAGGGGGCATATGCCTGGGAAATGGATGTCTCTGAGCAGCCTTATAATAGAGGTGGCCGCATGCGCGATGCATTCCATCCAGACCTGACCTTCGCGAGTAGGGGCGGCTCTAAGAAGTAGGGTAAAGGGCTTCGTACGGGATGTTCTTCCCAAGAGCCTGTCAACCGAAGCTCCTTGCTGCCTCGCTCCGTCCTGTGTTTGACGTTTTCTTC